>AP025361.1:16759500-18254621 GCA_030295005.1 Cephonodes hylas
CAAAATTATGAAAGGAATAATTTGGTGTGGAACAACATTCCACAGTTTAAAAAGAAAACAATTGTTTATTTGTACATTAGCATTACACAGACAGGAACTACTGGTACTGGTACAATTTGAAAACTTATTTCTGTGTTAGATAGCTCATTTATTCAGAAAGGAATAGGCTATAATACGCCTATAAGTATATAATTGTACCAACCAATAGCAATGGAGTAACAATGTGCAGAAATTGGGAAAAATGATTATTTAGAAAGCCATAAATCAACCTATGCATAGAATAAGGTTACTTATGACTATAACACCAAAGTACCTTTCATGTCTATAATAGAGTTACAATTGTTTATATATTGCACTAGTGAAGTAATAATGATCATAAATTTTGTTGTTGTTTGAACAACATAAAAAAAACTGATAATTTTGTGCCAAATTAAGTTTAAATTGCTGAGAAAGAGTAGTTGTGCAAAAGCACATATAACTTTGTTCTGCGCATAGGGCGAAATTTTCATATAAGCAGTTTCAATTAAATTATGCAAATAAGTTTAGTTAAAAAGTTGGTAATCTTGTTAATTCTGTCACTATTTTCTGGTAATTTATGAAGCCTAGTTTAAATTAATTAATATGGGCCAAATACCTACAGCATACTATTTTCAAACAGCGGTAGCACATCTTTGCGTTGAGTTAGAAGTGTGTCTGTTAAGTTTATTCACGACCACACGTTATTATACGTTATTATACCATATCAGCATAAATTTTCATGTCTTTGAAAAATACTCTTCCAACAACATTTAATTTCCAATTTTTTTCGTATATATTACAGGGCCTCCGAGACTGCTGTCGGTCGATTCGTATAGGTAAAATCCTTGTGGAGAGTGACACGGACACGCATGAAGCACATGTAGTGTATGCCAAGTTTCCCGAGGACATATCTCGCAGACAAGTGTTGCTGATGTACCCTATTATGTCAACTGGAAACACTGTGAAACAGGTAATTAGACATAAATCATAGTCTTAGAACTCCTCAGCTTGTCTTTTTTTTTAAATATACCTCAGCAATCTGAACCTGCTTTATTTTCTGGTATGAGTGTGCAGTTGGTAATAAGCTGTTTACGTCTCACTGTTATATAATTTCTCATTACCTTGATTAAGAAACTACATTGAGACAGGAAATACAAATCACACACAATTTTTTACCCATATGAAAAATTTATTCTTACATTTATTCTATGTAAATTAATTCCGTATCTATTATATTTCCAGGCTGTGAATGTCCTCAAGCAGCACGGTGTGAAAGAGGAGCGTATAATCCTATCGAATTTGTTCTGCACGCCGGCCGCAGTGCAGGCTGTGGTGGACTATGTGCCCAAGATGAAGATCTTAACCTCTGAGCTACATCCCGTTGCTCCCAACCATTTCGGACAAAAGTACTTTGGAACAGACTGATATGAGGACGAGTTTGAGGTCTAATGCAGACCTTGAACTATAATTGTGCTCTACTAACGATATTGTCAGGAACTTGGTATATAAATGAGGCTTGCTTACCGCTATTCTTAGTGAATGTAAAATGATATATATCTTGCCAGCCAAACTCAGTTTTATGTTTTACCGTATAAGTTTTTTGTAGGTCACATAGATTTTTTTTTAATGGAGAGGCCAAAATGGAGTCGAATGATGGGCTTTGGATAAAGTTTTTGTCATAGATGGATTAGAAAAAATTGTAGTTATTAAACTAGTCATTTTAAGGCAACATTCATAGTAGTGACCATATTTGTGTTGAGTTAAAAAAATTCTTTGGTTCTCAGATATTTTAAGTACAGTAAATTCTCCATGAATATAGATTATACTAGTTGATTTTAGCATAGGTATCACAAGAAAATCTCCTATGGTTAGCTTTAGCCATATACTAAAACAACTATAGTAATTTAGGAGGAAAAGGCTTTTCCTAAAACTAGGTTTGGCTGAGTGTATATTAAATACCTTGTACTTTAAAAGTATGTACCATCATATAATCTTCATACGAAGATATTATTGAAAAGTGTATTTCAGTAAAACAATTTGAACTTAGTTTAGATCATTGTGTTCATGGCGGCAATAGAAATTGATTCCTATGTCTATGTTTTTAGGTACCAATTCTTTTTATAGACGAATTTTTAGACTTAACTTTTAGTTATTGAAATTAAATTATTAAAATTAGGACTTCAATTTACCACTATTTAATTTAGTTATGCAAATTTTAATTTTAATATTGTTGTTTAAATTTAATTCATTGGAAACAAAATATATTTAAAATAGGTAATGTACCCAATATTTCAATTTTTGTTACTCAATCCTAGTAATAAATACGAAACATTTGTATGATACATTTTAAAATTATCAATGCACTTTGTATTTCTTATAAGTTTAGCAGTAAATATTACCGTATCAACGCGTTTACTAACGCACATTATAAATGCTTTATTCGTTCTGAATAAAAACGATTTTATACGCTTAATTTTATGAAAATCATAATCTGATAAGTTTATAAACTCTGTCCCTCTTATTAATAAACTAAGAATAGCGTCGGAATAACTTTACTCCAAGACTTACGCATAGATTAGGCAATTTTGGTATTAATAAACTAGGAGTAAGGATGGTGTTAACTAAACCACACTTACTCCCGGTGTAAAAGTTACACCGCGGAGGCCCCTGGTTTAACGCTGGAATAAGCATAGATTAGTATTGTTATTCCGACTTCCATTGACATTTATGACGAAATGGTATATATTAAATTTAACGTAAACATATTTTCATGTTTGTTTAGTGTTCGTTCGAGTATTTCCTAGTGTCTGATTTTGTAATTATTGTGGGATAAAATGAATAGAAATTATTTTATTGACGATTTGAGAATGATAGAAGAAATTGACGATTATTGAAATGGTGAAAAATGATTTGGCTGGAGATGCAAGATGAGGCTTTATACCACCTCACTTGAAAGTTTTAGCTGCAATAAGGACTTGGGCTCGTGAAGAGGTAAGTAAACTAAACTATTATAAGGCTTGATCCCTGCCCTATTGGTAATAATTTCTAGCTTGAAGTGTGTTAATAGCCAAGTTTGAGTTCAATTGAATAAATATTTAATATAATGCTATCAGACTTTTACATGTGAATGTGTAAACAGATTTAAATATACTACTTAATTATATATTCATACATAAAACTTCTATCCTATTTAAAAAAATGGATATAGATAGTAGGTACAACCAGCTTAGAAAATTTTATCTTGGCTTTGTGTTACAAAGATTTAAGAATAGAATCTTTGTTGTCTAGTAAATTTTGAATCCATACCACTTATCTATTTTACAGATTCAAGATGATGCAGGAGATCTGAGTGGGTATAGTCAGCCAACAATATCCCTTGTGTGCAAACAAGTTGCTTTAAAAATAATTGGACACAGGGGTCAATGGATAAAAATGTCTACCTCCATCAGTGAACAAAACAGTGTAATTGCTGATTTTTATGTAATATCTGGCTTTAGACAAGTTATAGGGACTATTGATTGTACACATATTCGCATCCCAAAAATTTCAGGAGATATTGGACAATACAGGAAAGGATACAGTTCAATAAATGTGCAAGTTAGTTTTTGTTTCTGCTCCTGAAGCATATTACTATTGAAAGGTTTCTACCACACAACATTTTGTAGAATTTTATGATACCAAAGTGATTTTGTGTACATTGTTACAGATTGTCTCAAATGCAAATTTAGAGATTATGGATATAGTTGCATACTGGCAAGGCAGCACACATGACTCCAGGATATTCAATGAGTCTCAGTTGAAACAAAGATTTGAAGGAGGAGAATTTAAGGGAAGACTATTGGGAGATTCAGGTTATGCCTGTGCTCCTTACCTATTTACTCCAATATTGCATCCAACTAATAACAAAGAAACGACCAAGCTCATAAACATACTCATAATACTGTTGAAAGGTGTTTTGGAGTATGGAAGCAGCAATTCCAGTGTCTTATTAGAGTGTTCACAACCAAGTTAGATAATACTATATTGTATATTGTTGCATTAGCAGTAATGTGTAATATTGCTCTGCGGAAACAAGATTTACTCCCAGAACCAAAAGAGCGGAATGTTCCAGTAACACAGGCATTTAATAATACACTCAGAGGAAATGTTGCAAGGGCAGCATTTATTAATGATTTTTTTTATTTTATAATACTTCAGTGTGGGTCTAAAATAAAAAATTGAGAAAAAAGAATAATTTTTAGTATTTTATTTAATTAAAAAAATATATGGTGATACCACAAAATAATTTTTAATTGATTTAAATTTCTTTCAACTCTTGTAACTTTCTTATTTCTAATATTTCCCTTTCCTCGTTTTGCCCCGGCATCATTTGTTAATAACAATTATGGTATGAAGAATACAGTATTAAACAATACGGTACTGATATTCTTGCCGTAATACATTTTATGACTCGCAGATGTTTTCTGGTTAAACGTTTGCAGCCACATCTAAGAATTAAAACAATGCAAGTATAATAAAGTTAAAATGCAAATCAAAGTAAATATTAGAAATTAAATCTCAGTTGGCGTGTTGTTATAGTCACATAATAATCTGCTAACTAATAAAAAATACCACAAATCCACGCATGCATCAATACATAAACATTCGCTTGTAAGTTGTGATAGGTCCACTGCCTATTGTTTTGAATTGTAATGGACAAAAAAAAGTCAAATGTCAAAATTTACTTTAAGTATATGTGTCTTTTTATTCGACCCGGTCATTTTGTTCATTCTTTTTGCTTTTATTATCTGTGGGCTGCCATAATATACCCCTTAGTCTCAGTGTAAGGATGGTATTGTTATTCCGAACCTACTTCGTATTTATTAATACCGTTTTTGACACGTAGCTATTCCGACACTAAACTCGGTTTAACTATTCCCGGTGTAACTATGGAATAAGAGAGGAATAAGCGATTTTTATTAATAAGACCGTGTATGTTTAATTGTAATACAAAAGGAATTTTTAGCGCTATTTCAAGTGAAAAAAAAACATAATGAATACTATTGTATATACGATATAGTGAATCGAGCGAAATTATCTTAATAAAAATTTTCATTTGTAAATATTTAAATGTTTTGAAATTGAAATAAAAGCTTTGCTTAAGAAATATGCCTAGTTTTAGTTGTTTTTTTTCTTGTGTGTGAAATGACATAACATGGGCAACTTTGTTATCGAAGCATTTAGGTGCTTAGGATGTAGTTGTGTATAGTTAAAAGGATTCGCGACGCCGCTGTATCGAGACATAGTCATGTTTAGTAGTGAGGTAACATAATAAAATTTACCTGGATGTGAATTACTAAGGCTATTTGCTAAATATACTTGCGAATCAAGTCATACTAAAACTCAAAGGCATGAATTGTCCGCAAATACAATGTGAGCAGTGTATGGCTACACCTATAAATATAATTCCTGGAAATTGGACGGCAGTGTGGCACCGCCACAAGAATTGGGTGAGGTCAGTTATACGTATATGTACAATATTGACATATTTCTATAACGTCTGTTTAGACTCTGGCAGTGCATTTCCTATCGTTCTGCCAAATTATTCACGGCAGATTTGAAGATATCTATCTATATTAGTTTTAAGACCTGCCTATGTAAAAAACTAAAATGAGTAAGTAGCTATTAGTGAGGACATGGGGTATAAAATAAATAACGAACAATAAAAATACTTTTAATCATTTATTTACGTTTCATTGTTTACAATCTATATGTAGATAGATACAAATATTTAATTAGATTCAGATCACACATGTAAGCAATTTATATTTAATTATAAATTAATAATTCAACATGTCGAATAATTTAAATCTTAACAGTAACCATTATAAAGTGATCCCCAATCAGTTGCGTGGTCGGCCTGTACGCTCCAGTGCGGTACAGCATTCTCATAAACACAGATGTTACTCACTTAGCATTACGTCACTAATCTCTAAAAATATTATTATCATTGTAAAAAATATCGTAAACATCAATTACAGTATTGTAATATTTGTTTCTTATTCGAGAACAAAAATATTATTTTTTTCGTTTAAATATTAGTAAAAACTAGATGTCACTTAATATTACTGTGTTAGGTAGCGACCTACCGATGGCGTGTATGGCAACACTACTCTACAATCTCATAAACATCTGTTTCAATGTGACGCGGCAACACCACCGGCGTGCCCTCGGATAAAAAGTGCATACTCCCGTATAAATAAATACTTAAGATACAACACGTAATATTACTCTGTCAATATATTTCTTACTCTATGTTATATGACAAGCACTTACTACACTCCATTAGGATGTGTCTAGTAATAATATGTTTAACTGGCAACATCCAGATGTTAAACAACCTCTTTACTTGTAAATGTTGCCGTAAATCGAATGTCCTTTTCTAACACTTCGATTGACGAATTGATAGAAAGGAAGGCAAGATATTTAGGCACAACATTTAAAAATAAGGTGGCACGTATTTATATATTACAACATAAAATTATAATATATACCCTCGAAATTGACTTAGATATGTTATTAAGGCATCGTGTGAATCGCACTAGGTTGATACTATACTAGGACTAATACAACAGCCAAAGCGAAATTATATGGCGATTAGCACATAAATACGTAAATAAATACAGGCTCCCGCCCTATTAGTGACGACATCTAACAAATTAACAGTCAAAATATATAAACAAACGTTTCAGTAGAAGAAGCGCAATGAAATACTTAAATACATTTTGTGCATTCACGTTTTTTTGTTATTTTCTCGTTTATATTGTTCTCCTAATGTATGTTACAGACATCGTCAGCGGCTTAGGGTTGCGTACTAGTGGCCGAGACCTTGCGAAAGTTTAGTTGGTCAGTGAGGTCGAACAGCTGAGCGCTGGAAGTGTCCTGCGTTTTGAACGCGCACCAGTCTCTGGCGTTAGCGACTACCGGTAGAATGGTTTTTTCGCTGCACAAGCACAAAAACATATCAGTCATACAAATATTATCGCTCTGTACAATACAAGGGTCCGGTGGGTCCCCACGTGCTAAGCTGAGGAGGGAGAGGGATGGAGTGATATGTGCCAAGAGAGACGTGATGCGTTAGAGCGAGATGGCACACGTGGAGTGGTATTTACATGAGCTTCTGTTTGGCGCACTCGGGACAGATGATGTCCTGTCCGTCGGTGATGAAGCCCTTGCCCACCAGCGAGGTCTTGCACTGCGCGCAGATGAAGCAGTCGTTGTGCCAGTGGCGGTCCTCGAACGAGATGAAGCGGGTGCCGCCGATGCCTACAAACATTCGATACCATTACATCACCATAATGAAGAGAATATTGCGACACCAAATACCTATGAATAAAGTATAGAAACAGAAGAGTCCTCAAATATGCCAATCTGTTGCAATAGAAGTAACGTACCAGTGATGGGCTTGGTGCAGGAGGTGCAGCGCTTGGCGAACAGTTCCCCGAAGCACTCGGCGCAGTAGGGCTTCTCGTCGCGCGACGTGAACCGCTGGCCGGCCAGCGACGTGTTGCAGTTCGTGCACGTGAAGCACTCGCGGTGCCACGGCTCGTTCTTGTACGTCACGCCGCCTTGCGTGATGATCTGGATCATTAATGGATTTATTTAAAACTTTAGACACAAACCGGTAAGGGTGGTAGAGGGATGAAATATGGTTGGTGCAAAAAATAACAAAAAGAATGCTATTAGTAATGTAGACGTAATGGTAGATGTTATTCGGAGGATGATTTATCAAATAATATTATTGAAAGCATCATCAGCCCACGTACGACAATGATGGGCCCAGAATCCTCTACAATTTATAAGGCCTTATTCCACCACACTAGGTGCGGGTTGACGGATAGTTGAAAAGGGACAATTTTTGAACTTCACCGAGTTAATAAGTATACGAAAACGATTACCTCTATACTGTAGAGTTACGTTTGTGTGTAATCCCATAACTAATGGTTAAACGAATTGGGAAAATATTTTGCGATTTAAACCAAACCAAATTTGGAAACAATAAACTTAAATTTAAATATATGTAATCAAGCGCACCTTATTGCATTTAACGCAGCGTGTGGCGAACTTGTCTTCGTAGCAGCCGGCGCAGTAGATCTCCTGCTCCCTCGGGATGAAGCTCTTGGTGCCGATGGGGTTCTTGCACACCACGCAGCAGAAACACTTCTCGTGCCACTGTCGGGTCTTGTATTCCATCTTCTTCGTTCCTGCAGGACAAATCATATGATACGTTTAGAAATTTGTGATATTTTCGTAGATATAGTTATAGTTTTTTGTATAACAATAATTTTGATGATCTTGAGACTAAAAATAATAAGTATATTAGACAATGTCAACCACAGCGGGTATAGTTTTAATTTTTTGTGTATTAATGTTGGAAATTTCCAAACATTTTCATAATATTTGGAATCAAATTGCAAATTCTTTATTGTATATCTCTTAAGAACAAAGATCTGATTTGAAAGCCCTACTTTAGAGGAGTGTAACAGTTAAACCGCAGTAGTTTTCATTTCCTGAACACTGACATTGTGACAAGGACGTAGCGTTTTCAACAGCCGTTACATTTTCTATTACATTTCAACATCAGGTTGACATGAAGGGCCATTATAAAACGAAGTACTATAAAGATGAAATGTTTCGAAGTATAAATAACATTTAGTTTTAAATCTAATAGAACCTTATCTAAAATCGTATTAACTTCAGTTTAATCTTGTCTATTAATATTGATATCCGGACATCTTAGTTTTATTACGTAATGATATTACAAATCTCATAAGAGTTATTCATAGTTAATTCGTTGAAAAGTTCCATTAAGTTTGATCTATTACGTTTGGATACATAAATATTAATTACAGACAATTAACTCGATGCTATAACCAGTCATTTAATAGAGAAACACCATAGAAGGCGGTCCGATATTAATAAATAGCAATTATTGCCAGCGCAGTCCAGAGTTTGGGTCAAAGACTTCTGTTGAAGCGTGGCTAATAGAATTACTGATTCAAGTTATGCTGATCTCAAAGATGACATTACGTCATTAAGTTATTACTAGAGGCATTTACAACTCCGTTCTGGATAAAAATAAAAAGGTTTATTACATAAAAGCAATAGTTCCAGTTTTGTTGTGCAGCCTACGATTTGCAATATTTAATTTGAAAGTTTTTTCATAAAACTTTTGACAACTTCACGATTATTTTTTAAAAAAGAATTGCAAAGTTATTTCATTT
The DNA here is from genome assembly GCA_030295005.1 of Cephonodes hylas. Classification (NCBI taxonomy): domain Eukaryota; kingdom Metazoa; phylum Arthropoda; class Insecta; order Lepidoptera; family Sphingidae; genus Cephonodes; species Cephonodes hylas. The sequence goes on from AP025361.1 coordinate 16,768,782, forward strand.
CTCTACAATTTCCGTAAAAGTTGCTTCAGAAATCTTGTTTTGTTTGTTTTTGAACATCGAAATTGTTCAAGATAGTGGGTTTTAGCCTTGTTCGTTCGGCTGATATTTTATGGGATCGTAAAATGCATCGGTTGCGTGCTTTTGATGTAAATTCGTGTTAGCGTCCTTGAGGCTCCCCGTATTGTTGCATGCTACATGACTTACCAATCACGGGACATATGAATGATGCACGCAAACTATGATTTGACAGGTTTCAAGGTCATGTTTATAATATTCTCTGTGCCCTGGATTTGAATTTAATAAAATATGATAATTCCTCATATGTTTAGAGACAACATTCTAAATTAATAATTATTTTTATCGTGAACCTAGTAACATTTACCACAGATAACTACAGGCACAAATCCAGCATGATTACGATGTAGCTGACATTACAGACGTACCAGTATAGATTATTTCAACACGTATTTACAATAATGTTTTCATGCCTGGATGCAATACTGTTAACCTTTAGGCTAGCACTGCGATAAAATATTTGTTTGTTACAGCAAATGTCAAAGCAATACTTTTAAAAACATGATTAAAAATTCACTGTTTCAAAAAAATGTTAAACTATTATATTTTTTAACGACTTAGTTAAATTAATTCTCTTACAAACGAGTAATTTTTCTAGAAAATTTGTTTAAACTGAAAAGCAGTTATCATCATAAAGACAAAATAGCAGATGCATTAAAACTTTGGTCGAATGTCGAAACTTTACCGATTTCGGCGGTGAAGTTGGTACTGAATCAATTCGTCCTGCCTGACAGAATGGAAGTTTAAATGGGGAAACTTGGCATACGATTGGATGTAAAGTTTAAGCCACGTTTCTTTGAAACATAGATTTAAATTTTGATGCTAGGTACATATATTTGAAAAATATTTTGTAATGACATGCTCAAGGAATAAATACAAAAGTTATCTCAACTGATAGCGTTTTGGATTTTGCATATGATTTTTGTTAACCATTTATTAAGGCAAAAAAATCTAACATACCCACTCGTTTATACGCAATTTCCATAATCGCAGCGACGAGAATTGTTATTCAAAACATTTAACAAGCATTTACCAAAACAAAAAACGTACAAAAGAAGACAATGCATCGCAAAAGTTGATAATATCGCGTGGTTGCGACGGAACAGCTATATCGTAACAAGTTCGTGACTGGAGTGTCTTGTTTGTGTACGATACATTTGTATAGATCTGCGGGGTCTATGAACTCGCCATTATCGGAGCCAGGTCCTATTACGTCCTACACAGCCTTCAGGTCTTTGTGTGCAGCTGCTGTCTGATCATTCAAATCATCAACTGTCACTGAAATTTTGATTATCATTCAATATTCTTCGAATAGTAAATTTTTAATGAAATCATTTCAACAGTCCAATATTAATGGTATCTTTATATCAAGTTTTGTTTATCCGGTTCAGGTTGAGAAATTAAAAATACATGCGACATGTGCAATATTTGCTTGTGCGTAGGTTTGCGTGTGTCCAGTACGGTATTAATATAGCCTCTAACAGTACTATTGAATCGCTCCACTTTTTCCTATTGTGTTTCAAACAGCCTACAAACGTGCATATGTAGTGCAATTGTAATTTAATACCAAATTTGAATTCACAGCCACAACGTGACATGATTCGGTTTCCTCATTATGAGATCGCTTGTTAGGTCAGAAAAGTTAGATTCTTTTTAAAGATTTTTTAACACTAGAGCTTTTAAAAAAAATATTAATCAGTGATGATACTATTTCAATTGTTTATTTTAGAAGAATTAATCTTAGTCAACTTAGTGATTCGTTTGATCGATAAATGCAGGCTTTCGCCGGCGTTCGATGTGATACAAATAAAAAGTAACACATTTAATTGGAAAGCACTTGCATATAGACCTGTTTATCTTCTGTGGCGGCCACCAGACTGCATACGCACTAGAAATCTACTTTCTTGTGTTCTTGCGGCATTACCGTATCATTTAGGTGCACGTGAAAGTGGACTCAGCTCTCCAGAGATATAAATGCTTCGATTAGCATATCCCGAGTGGGCGTCGCTTAAGCGTTCACAGTTAGTTACAGTATTCCGAGAGCCGCTTTTGGAAACGCTTTACGGCCTCGATGACATAATGCACTGCATTATTCAATATCGCTATAGCATTGTTAATTTACATAATGGGAAAGGAATTCTTTTTATCCGTAACAGTATGAGTATGTTCGTAGATTGTATCAAGTATAACGCAAGGCGCGCTCGCGAAATCATTGCGATGGAGCATAATTTCCTCAGCAGGTTCGATAATGCCTAAAACTTAAGAAATGGAATTCAAAAATATTTTGATTTAATGAAGTAAATGAACGAGTTGTAAATGCATTAACTAAACATGCAGTTGCTTTCGATTGTCGCGGGATAGTGTTATCTTAACAGAACACTTGTGAAAACTCGAACAAATAACATAATGACATGAAAGTGTTAGAATTTCCAATCATTTTGTTTGTGGATTGTCTATAAATACCATCTGATCGAAGAAAACTGTTTTATTAAATTAGTTGACAGGGTCCGAGACGTCAAGCTGACCGGTGTACAAACAGACGGCCAACGAAGGTCGCTCTCAAAATCGAGATGATGTCAGAGCCGGCGGCGTGGGACGAGCCAGAAACCTTCGCCATCTGTACCAACTGTACCGCACCACATTCACGGCCTACTGCCACCTGGCTGACTGAATCGAATCTAAAGTTTCCAATAAGTTAGAATTTTACAGATTATTTGATCTAATGAAGAGTTTAATCGTATGTAGGGAGAACAGGAGCGACTTGATCAATTTTATCTTAGCAATAGTAAGCTTTGGAACATAGTGTAGATATATTTCGGAGGTATATCTCAGCTGATATCGAAACGAACGGATATGTTGGCAAGAATGAATCGCTATATACCTTCGTTTTATGTAGATGCTAAAAAAAGATTTTTTTTTAAAGAGCATTAATTTGAAGGGTTTACAAAAACAACCTAAATTCTATTAGATTCAGGCTTACTTTAAAATGTATTTAGCTTTTGTCTAAATAATACCATGTTCACTGGAATCTCTTCTAGATAGTCCCAATTCATTGTTGATCGGAGATATGAATGGAAATATATCGGCAACATGTGACAAGCCACGGTCCAGTACGTGACTAATGTGAATTAAACATGGCATTGTTTGATTTACTTTGTTTGCTAGTTCTTATTTGTAATTTACATTCAGCAAGAAGGTCAGCTACGTCCTTGCTATTCAAATTATTGAAGCTACATTAAGTGTAGGACATTAAAAATTATGTAAGTCTAAGAATACGATTGCCGTGTCCTATAGTAGGTACGGTAAGGATAATAGACATTTTGAAGTGGCTTTACGATTCGAAACATTTAGATAGGTGGGAGGACAGGTAAATAAATATATTCGTGTCCATCTCAAATGGTTTGGTATTTATCACGTTTTTCTACTAAAGATTTAAATATGACGTCACGCATTTTTACAACAAAAAAGAACAAATAAGCTTGCGATTGATCGGGCTAGTTAATTATAAATTATAAAAAGATTCATGAGTATGCCATAGATGATTGTGCTGTTAGTTTTTGCCATGAATACAATCCCAATAAAACGTAATGGGAATCGTGTACCGTCTTCCATTTAAGTCGTAATAAAGCTTTGTAAAGAAATATTTCGCATGCGAATATCCAATTTGTGTTCGGTGGCCGTCCGCCATTTTGTTACAGAGTTTGGCGGCAAAACGTTATCGCTCACGTGTTGAACACACGTGAAGAAATGCACCTGCTTTATGCCATTAAAATTTGATTAGATGTACCTACGCCATTGTTTTGTTTGTCAAGGCTTAACTACGTGCAGTCTCGAAGTGCGTGAAATTTTGTTACTTGATTGCTGTTTAACATGCATTACAATTTACGCAATCTTATTCTATAACATTTTGAAAAAGGATTTATCAAGTAAATCGATTTGTAGGTTAATCACAATTATAAATAGTCCGAAAAAATAGTGTTAAGTCGGCTATAACCATGATTTGTACGAAAGAGACTCAGCCAAGGTCCAGCAAGGTCGAGGCGGCTGGCCATCTGTTTACTACCGCCATATAAAGTTATACGTTCTTATTAATAGACCATTTCCTTTACAGACTTTACTTGTATCGCAATAAGATCGCCGTTCGTACAATCGGTGTGTTGTTCCGGTGACGTAATGCGTGTCAAATGACGTTGGGCCTTGAACTGCGAATTTAACTGAGGTTAAGAAAAGTGGGATGGTCGGCATATAATTAGCCGCCATGTTGGATAGAGATTAAAAAAGGCTTCACGTAATGTGTTCATCGATTACAAATGTTCCATTAGGTCGGAGTTGTTTGTTGTACTCCACTTATTGACACAAGTGTTACACCTTTTTTTATAAGAATAAATCTAATACTTTTTTCACTAATACATTTTTTTATACAACAAAACTACGATTTAGAGAAAAAACAAGTCTTATTAATAAGGCGTGACATGTATGATATACCCCAACATTCGCATTTTGTTGACCGTCCAGCGTTTGTTTTGCTGCTACGAGAGCTCGTTAACAAGGCTCGAGGGAGGGGGCCAATATATTTTATTAGGGCGCAATTTATCTATTACCGTTTGCAATATTGCCTGCGAATTTGTTATTTCCTCTCCAAGAAGTTGTCTTAAGTGGTCTATCGTGTTTGATGCTGCCTATATAACAGTACTTTGTTGTATTAAATTAATAAATACTACGTCCACCTCAACTCATTTATATTCTCATTTTAGACGGTTTAAAATTGGATTTATACATTGCACACCTTTCTTAATCGCACCGCTGACACATTTTAATTGGATTTAACATTTATTTCCGATACAGAGACCTCAATTGATCACATTTCAAGAACTCGTGAAGAACAAGATCAAGGCGAACCGCCCTCCGCTGCGACATACTGCGTGCTTCTCATTGTGTGGTAATGCAAAAGGACACTCACGGGAATTGCTATAGGCTTCTTTGTTTAAAATACGCTTATTAATGATAGGATGATATATGTAAAGATTTTGTACTTATATTTAAAAAAAATTAACTACCGATTGATTTGAATTAAATTAATACAATCCAATTAATATATTTTTTTAAAGGTAATTCCGATATGGATTAATTTCCTCGTTATATTTTTTAAAAGAAATTGATTGATTGATAGATTTTTTTAAATAAAATATTTTTCCTTATGTGCACCGTCCGATGATTGTTAAGAAAATAATTATAATAAATCATAATTGATTACAATATTATGTGGAAAATACAACATTCTATGAAACGTATTGCGCGCCAATTTTAACATAATACTTCATAAGTGGGCGCGTTTGTATTATTTTCGTGGCCACCTTAGTTGACGCAATCCCATCATCTCAATTGAGTCACGGACGCAAGGGTTATTTATTATTAACATTGTGATGTAAATTAAAAACGATTATCAATCAACATAATATACACGCCATTAATTCCTGTCAGAATGTAAACCTCTTCGTTGTATAATAAAATACTTTTTGCGTTTTATTTCATCAATATGCTAAACATCAAAATTTTCCAGACAGATTACTCGCAACAACAAAACGCTGCGTATTCCACGTTTGAAAGCGTTCAATGGGAAGCTATATAAATATTAACAGCGGCTGACGGAAGAGGTGGGAAAATAAAATATCAACCTCCGACAAAATAGTGCGGAGGGGAATAAACGCGGTCCTTTAGAAAAAAAAAACATGAAACGTCACTCGGCTGTTTACATATTTCTGGCCGTTTACGTTTTATGGGGTTGGGAGTAATGTAGCGGCACAGACGTAAAGCGTTCCCAGTATGAATATTTTTGCAAAGGGGATATTAAGCGAAATTGTTACGGAAATGTAAACACTTCCGAGCTGTTTAGCTTAACGCCTGCAGGCTCGCAGATTAATTTCATGCACAAAATTTATCACTTAATGTACTTTTTTTCATTTCTGTAAAAGAATAAGCAAAGAAAGTAAATAACATTCTGCCTCATATTTATTGTGTCGTTTCTGACTAGTTTAATCTCTGATTCCAAATGTTTTATGCTAAGCAGTCATTAAATGTAATACTATTATAGACAAATCATTTTTTAATCTCCAATATTGACACATCGCAACTTGTTAAAATATATTATTATATGTTTATGTAAATTATATTTACAAGTCCGTTAACCTACCTTTTGTCACATGACAGTGTTGATGATCATAAAAAGACAAATCTGTGCATATTTATTGCAGTGCCAAAGGTCGCCATTTAGAAAACATATTTCTTATAATCAGTTTTATAATACAATTTTTTATATAATGTAAACTATAAAAATAAACTTAAAGTAATTAAGTCGAACGAGCAGTCTGAAGGTATAAGTCAGTCCGACAATTAAAACTTAAAGGGCTCTTCAGATCTTTTATATCGTTAGTTTGCTTTGGAAAATATTTACTACGGCCAGTTTCGAGTGTCTATTTGTATTTGTGATTGGATAAGACTAATTGCTTAGACAAGAAGGCAGTTAAAAGTAATAAAAGGTTTATTACTTTTGACTGCTAAAGGTTAAAGGAGATCATAAAACATTTAGCAAAGAGACCGTAATTTTTCATACTATTTTTATTGCCTAAATCTAAAAAAAGCTAATGAAACCTGATAATAATTTTACTGTTATTCCACGATTTAATTTGAATTTTATTTGGTAATTGGTGCCATTTCTTTTTGTCCAAGTATTAGTGGAAATTGTTCTGTTTTGTGTGTTATATATTTAATTGTATATGTTCTATAAGCTTCGTTATCGATGTAAAATACGCAAGGTCGTACTATCATGTCACGTCAGGCCATGTCAGGGCATCGGAACACGCCACTAATTCATAACTTACTTACATATTGACATGTCAACCAGTTTCGCAAATCTTACAGAAGATTTTTTTATACCTAATACTATACATCTGAATTGTTTGTTTGCCTCTTTGATCGCGATCGTCTCAGAAGCTGATACAGCTGATTCGAATTGAAAAAAAAAAATGTGTTGAATAGTCAATTTACCGAGGGAGGGTTAAAAGCTATACAACGTCACGTTTCGACCAATAGGAACAGAACAGGAAAATGTGGTCAAAGTTGAGAAAAGTTATTACGAAGTTTCTTTTATGCAGTTACGGGCACTGACTAGTCTTTGATACATATGTAAAAAAACGTTTTTATACTATTATCCAGTCTATGTCCAGCAGTGGACGAAATGAAGGCTGTTGATGATGATGATGATGATGATACTATTATCTTAATGTTATAGATAAATATGCAGTGATACACCATAAAACAAAATGATTCTATAAATAGCTCTTACTAAATCTATTTAAATTAGTCAATATTATTTTGATGATATTTGTTCAAATTACGTCACCGTATGACATCGTAAAGTTTTTACGCGAATGACTGAATGCTAAATTATGGATCACTAAAGTCATCATTATTCTAAGAAGCCTTAACAAATATTTTACTTTACCTTATTATTAATAAGGATAACAATTTGTTAAATTGACAGCCCAACAAATGACAGTTGCGAGTTCGAACCCCGCACAGAGGCGAATGTTTGTGTGATTCACAAATATTTGTGTCGGGTCTGGTTGTTTGTGAGACCGAAAAGTTTCCAAAACCCTTGTATCTTAGTGTGGGGTCAGAAATTTGTATGTGACTGTTGGGTATACCTATTTATTTACTATATTATATAAACTTAATATATATTTGCTAAGTATAGTCTATTAGGTATAAAAAAACTCTTTGTACCGCATTTGTATGGGAGCGCATTTATGTCAATGAAACTAGTGGATTACAAGAATAAAACAGCACTTGACAAATGTTCTAGCTAAACAAGTTTTTCACAATGAACGACAACAAAATTAAGTGTTGTTTCAAAGGCTTACATCATGATGCAGCACGTTAGCAAAAAGCGAGACCTGACATTTATTTGCATAAGTCCGAGCGTTGTAAAACATTTGCTTAACAATATACACATGTTTGTACTGTTAATTAACGTATTAACATCGTCCTTCATCGAAAGACCGACTAATTGAATGAACGATGACAGACGTTCACAGTTCATTCAATTATGTACGATTACGCGGGAGCCTTTGATGTTGCGATTGGTGAAATTAATTTTTAATGAATCTTAGTTAGCAGTGCCTCGGTAATTTGAAGTCTGCAGATTTTAATTAAAGTATTATATCTCTATATTTGCATTTAGGAATTATATTTGTTTTCAGTAATCGTGCCTTGTTTATGAGAATGCCTTATGCATTAGGTCCAACTGCCATTTTCTAGTTATAACTTGCTTAGACTTTTTTGGCAAATGACTAAATTCTGAACACGATCCAGCAACATTATATCGTTTCAATTTATCTTTCGAAACTAGTTCCTAGTTTGTTTTTTTAGTGCAAAGCTCATGCTTTCGGCATGGTATGATTCACTCAAAAATACGCAAATATGATATTTATAAGCTGTTTTATATTATTTTCGAGTTATATTTATTCCTAGTATAAACAAATATGTAACCATGCATAAAACACCGAGTATTTTAATGTTTAACATTGTTAATAAAAGGTAAGTTCATTGGAAAGTTCTCATTTCGTTAATGCGATTGTTTTTAATTGTGATTGTTTTTATAAAACCAATCAAACTACATTATAGTGGTCAAAAATATCGACTACCAAACTCAATAATAACACACAGTACTTCATGAATTAATCTATAACCGAGGGAGCTATAAATCACCAAACCATTAAAAGAGTAACAAGCATACATTTCTATTAGGCTTAATCAAACAATGGATTAGTCTCATCAATAAACATGCGGTATAAATCTACTGCGGCTATTAACGTTTATTAATGATTAATTAATGACGGCATGTCGTCAATAAACTCTGCATCAATATGTAGGTTATGATAATAATAGATAATGCATAGATACAGCTTAGACCGGTCTGGCGCTAAGACTAAAATTAATTGTAATGGTTTTTAGAAAGTATCGCTTTCCGTTTTACGTAAACTTTTGTAAATATTATTTTATAGGTAATTGGAGTTAAAGTGGGAAGAAACTAGTATGGTGATTGGGTTTTAAATATTTGGGGAGGATAGAAATGAATAACAAATCTATCTAATTTAGTCTCAACCCCAATAACCTAATTATTAGTGCAATATTTGTTGGTAAAAACTAACTGATTCTTTGGTGTTATTTTAAGAAGTCATATGTATAACTACAATAACGAGTATATTTGACGACTTTAAATAGATATTGACAATTAGTAACTAATGTTAAAAACAGACGATATGTTGGTAAAACAGTTGACAGGTAATTTAATTTAGTATGCACCTTGAACATAACTGAGAATACTTTTGTGTACCTATTGTGTTTATATGATGTCATCCTCAGATTTAAGTGAAAAACATTTCTGAATGGTAGAGTAAAATGTATTCAAATACTGGTAAACCACAAATATTTCTAACCTGTACAAATGTCTTATATCATAACTATCAAAATCTATTTAATCGTTATAAAATTAAATCCCAAATCGCATGTTTAAAACAAAAAATTGTTGATTAATTATTATTACTATCATTGGCAATGCATTATACAGGTGTAAACAGATCGTGAACAAAAACTAAGCCTCATAATAGTTACAATATAAACACATTGTCGCTAAAATCCAGAAAAAATATGTTTTCTAATCACCACAAGTATTCCCTGCATAAGTCATTGATCAAGATTGGTTTACAGGTGTATACGAAAAATCTGACTTAAATTTTTATTTTTGGTAACACTAAGTAGTATAGATAAATAAAGACCTGCGACGGTTTTCCTCGGGTCCCCGAGTAGGCACTGTTCCCGCAACGAACAACAAAACTTCTTGTTTTCCCTCTCAGCTGTTGCGTTAGGCAGAAACATGGAAAGTATGGCAACATCTTCGTTGTTTTCCCGAGCGCGGCGTATTCTGTCCTGACCCACCGTTTTCATAGTCAGGTGGAGGCGGGATTTCAAATCATCACTTAATACGTCCGCTGACATTTTGTTGGTTGTGTGACCGAGATGTGTTCGACGCGACAAGGCTTCGCGGCTCGCGCTGTGGGACTGAACCGCTCCGTCGGAAATGTAGGCAGCGGCAGCGTGCGTGTTACAGTTAAACGCTCGACGGTTTTAAGTTTGACTAGGTTTTTTATTGTGAAGAAATATTGTTACTTTTTTGTTATTTTGGAACGCAGTGTGGTGATATGGCAGGAAAAAATTAAATGTAGAGGCTTAATTGAACTAGGTCATCTCTTGTTGTCTACAATAGAATGGATGAGAATATAGTGTCAAGTAAATTAAAAATATTATTTTTTTATTTAAAATTGTACGGTAAACATAATGCTTTTAACTTGAATTGCAATTTTGTTCATTTTAAATTATAATATTATCGATGGCACAACATTTCTTGAAATCAATTATACTTATTAAAAACAATAGTCACTGATTCTTCCCTTTTCCAAACATCATTTAACAAAATAAGTCATTCCACAAATCGCTTCAGTTTACAATGTTAAATCTTAGTAATAAATCCAACGCAGTATCGATTTTCAAGAGCGCGCTAAGTAGGCAAGACGACCACAGGCGACTTTCTAAGTTTAACCGCAACACACTGAATGTAACTTAATTGATTGGACGAGATAAGAAATGTTTGGAATTGTACACGAGATTGAAGCGGCTATAAGGAAGCCCTGCATGTGAATGCTCTAATGTCTTTGTATTTCCTCTCGTTTAGCTTTAACGAACCGTTTGATTGATGGACACGGTAGCCCATAAAAGTAACAACCAAATACAGTATGTAATTTTATTGCAGTTGGATGTTATAATAGATTCCAAACGCTGGGAATAGGCTGTGATAAATTTATTATTCACATTTCATACTTATACGTAAAATATGTTTGCAGGTACAATCTAATAAGTAAATTTTGGTACTTTTTATATTGAAATTGCTAAAGAGCCGATTCTGTAACAACTTGAATCTCTTTCACATTTATCCATTTTCGTAAATAACAACCAACAAAACAAACGACAAAGGGTCACAAACTTGACGTAAACACACACGTGTTAAAATCATAGTCACGTATTCCTTCGTCGACGTTTTGCTTAAAATGTAATGCTAATTTCAGAACACGGACCTCGACCGATTCTGATAAAATGTATTTATTACTGCACTTTGCACGCGTTGGATTTACCTAAGCATCTGACGCCATCGGCCTGCTCAGCAATTTTGTAAAGACGTTACATATTATGCCCATAGCTTCATCACATTAAGCTTGAGATACAAAATTGCAGTACATACTGCTATGACCTCGTCGCATTTAGTAAGCATTCGTCTATTGCTGCAAATTATTTCTCTCTTTACTAGTTATTCTCTATTTTTGATATCTGATCTTTAAAAATTTAATTTTTAATAAATTGTGTCAATCTGTTCAGTTATCTTTAAACGCCAGCAATTGTTGTAACGAGTTAAAATAGTCCTAAGATAAATCTAGGAATCTCATCATATTAAGCAGAGCCTTTACTTGAACAAAGTGGTTCGTCTGTAGATTAGGTGGGATGAATAATTTAACAAAGTACCTAGAAGTTTTAGTAAAGACGAATTGGATAGTCAAAATAATACATGTAGAAGAAGCAGTGCTTTAAAACTATAGACCTGGGAATTTGAAATACAGGCGACCCTAATTAGATATTCTAAATATTACTTATTGCATATGTTATGATGTATCCGGGAATTTATTAGGTACAAATTGGCAATTAACCTGGCGCCTGAAGTTCATACTTATTAGCACTATAGATAAGATATGATCTCCGTGCTGGTATAATGATTTATTGATACATAAACTATATAGTACCTATTTCCTGACAATTAATTACGATAATAAAGTTTATATCTTTAATTCAGATTTCTAGTTGAACTGTTGAAACAAAGAATATTTCACCATCATCAGCCCATATACGTCCCACTGCTGGGCACGGGTCTCCTTTACCAATGAGAGGATTAAAGAATATTTAGGCTAATTAATTTAGAAACCGATGGCTGACAATAAAATATTTTGGCTTTTCTGGCCAGTCAAAGTCAAAGTATCGAAAAACGTAAGGCTAGAATATTGATCACAATTTTAAAGATGTACAAATATGACCCCGGAGACAAATTCTGTGAAATACATTCTGGTAATGGGATGTGTAAAGGTCCTTTATTCGATCCAAAGAACCTTTATGTGTTTACTTGGAAATGTTAATTCGTGTCCATTTGTCTTAATTAGACGCTCTGTACCCATCATAGCGTTTTAGATCTAATATCAAAAGATTCCGAATGGTTCATGCGATTACAGAATGAGTCTATTCTACATTTTAATTTTATAAATCGACTCGTCAAAACCAATTATTGGTTACAATCGACTTGGGAAAGTTTGTTTTGCTAGCTCCAAGTTATTGATAGGAAGGAAAACATCGTGAGAAAAACTGCAAAACTAAAAGTTCTTAGGAATTTCTTAGGTGTATAGACCGTCAAATCGCACTAGACCAACTTGGACTAAGACCTCAACCCTGTCAGCTATAGAGGAGGCCCGTCCTCAACAGTGCGACCGTATACGGACTGATTACGATCCAGGCTAGTTTATGACAAACACTTCAATATTCTAACGCTATAAGCTGCCCACGAAGCTAAATTAACGGCATAGATGTACTTGAGATGTGAGTTACTGGAAGTCGGTTGTTTATTAAAAATGCCTACTGATTGGCATTGCTGCCCACGCATCGCCTCGTTTCGTTTGATAACAATGCTCGCGGCGATATCCAAAGAATTTCGTACATCAATTCTCATTAGCCGCTCAAATATATTCTGGCAAATTGATTTTTAATCTTGCTATAATTGGATTAAAAAAAAAACGGAATAATAAAGTAATTGCGTCATCTCTTTTTAATATATTTTTTTTATTTTGACTTTCTTTTTTTGTAACACATAATAAGGTTGAGGTCGATAAAGATATCTTTTTCGATATTATAAATCAGTTCCTTTCTACGCCACTCATAGTAATAGACTTGGCTGCCTGCGTGGGACAAATACAAGTAGAAGTATAATTTCAATAGATTAGGTCATCTGTTATTTTATGACGCTTGCTCTGTTGCTACCAGGATCAAGACATTTACGTTCATTTTTTAAACAAAACATTGTTTGTCGCAGATACTTATTAATCCTAGCAAGAGAGCAGAGTAAACCAGTTATTTTTTTTAAAGAAATTTCGATAGATAGTAAAAAATGAAAGGATAATTTAAAAACTGTTTTGCAAGCAGAAAAAAGGATTAACGTTTTGCAGTTACATTTTTTTTAATACCGTTTCCTCTTTCGAGAAATAATCCTATTTGATAAATAAATAAATAAAATAGAAGACGAAAGGTATTTGGAATCCGCCTGCTTAGCCAAATTTGTTTATTTTTATGTTTTGTTCCGTCTAAGAATAAATAGACCACCAATTGGATTTGGGTCAACTGCAACAGTAGAGATTACATAATTATATATTCATAATTGATATCCCGACTGATGTTAAATAAAGAATGGATACCTTATTAACGAGTTTTTTTTTAGCAACTACTACGACTTTATTATAATAATAAAAATATATTGAGTGCCACACAATAGTCGAAAACCTGATTTTAAGTGATGTTACGACGCGAGAAGTCGGCAAGATGATTATCAACTTAATTAAACTCTTTTCAATTTTAAATCATGTAAGGATATCCTTATAAGTGATAACGATTGCTTGTTTAACCATTTCTGATTCTCACATATGCTTCAATAAGTGATAAATTATTACCAAAAATATAGTCTTTTGACTCTTTCATGTTGCCGCTTGTGTCTTGATAAGTGAATTATGATGTACAAGTTTCTTTTTACGAAGATTTAGGTAGCCTTTTTGGTATCTAAATATCAAATAAATATTTGTTTGAGATCTGCTTTTTAGGGTTACTTAGTCTTATATAGTATCTAATGTTGCCAGAAAGTAAGGAAATTTAAATGACATGAACGCACAATAAAATTAATGCTACTCATGCTCAAATAATAGCTCCAATTTCTGATATGTAAATGAATGTTGTAAATGTCTTTCCAGCGACGTATGACGTCAGCTTTATAAAGATTAAATTAAGTAAAAAGTATTTTGCAATTGAATGAACCTTATGCACATATAGGGCATGCTACTTTCGGATATATTCCTCATGAATCAGCGGCGAATCTCGTAAAATTTTCTTATAAGGGCACGTCCACAAGGTCGTAGTAAACCGGAGATGACATTATCGATGGTTTAACATACACAAGAGTGAATATTATTTTTAACTGTCGAGCCGACGCCCACGACGGGTGAATCACGCATTTAGTGGTTTACTTAATGTCACAACGATAAATAGATGATCGCGTAGAGGCGCGGTGATACAAATGATGCCACACGTTGATTTAAACAAGTTTTTACGTTGTTTCCCTATGTGGAAGACAATATCCTGTGTTCTAAGTTAGGATTGCTTCATTAACTTGAAAAATGAATGCGATATTTTTAAGTATACCGAACCGAGTCTAACATTTGATATAGCATTAATGTCTGATTTTTTAAAACATAAACACAAAAAAGGTATTTCAATTTACTGTTTTTCTGTGTCTGTAAATTACCAAAATAATTACAGAGTTATTAGTAAATTCGTCGAATGCTTAGGCCATAGCTATCATAGGTTTTTAATACGAAGACAAATATAATTTATGTCGGTATGAATTTCCTTATAATTCGTATCAATAAACTGTTGAATAACAAACCTTCATTCACCGATCGAGTAAAACACAACATAATTTATTTTAGTCCTGATTGGCGCATTACTCACGCTCATTGACAGCGCCCGTTAGAAAGGAACAATTTTCTCTAACGGTATAATATTTTTTTATTATAACAGTATACAGTAACGGCTTGTACATCCTTGAGATTTCCAAGGCACTTTCATAGAATTATATTGTTAATTTAGTGAAAGGAGCGCCATGTTTTTTTGGATGACAGCTAATCTCAGTCAGTCAGAGGAAAAAATGTTTAATTTTAAGGTCAATGGAATTTTGTATTAAAATCATTAAGTAATTATTGTGAAGTATGTCTGTTTTAAATGATTTCTTAGTATCAGTAATTTGAGTCTGAGTCGATAGAAAAAAATCATACTTTAATTTTTGTACTGTTAATTTGTGTCAGTGTTACGAACCATGTGATTTTATAAAGACTTCAAAAATTCATAATTTGCACGTAAATGTTTGTAATAAAAACATATTCTTATTAGATCTTGATAAATATTAATATTTGAATAATTCAATCAAGTACGGTTAACCCGAAGGCGAACCATTGACGAAACAATTAACGTCA
This sequence comes from Cephonodes hylas, assembly GCA_030295005.1. Lineage (NCBI taxonomy): Eukaryota > Metazoa > Arthropoda > Insecta > Lepidoptera > Sphingidae > Cephonodes > Cephonodes hylas. Next base: position 16,784,297 of record AP025361.1, read on the forward strand.
CCCAATTATATTAAAGTCAGCAGTTTAATTGCATGCCAATTACGTGAAATCTTGAACTTTTCGTTTTAAATTATTTTATTTGTATTAATGGCCAATTAATTGCATTTCTCAATGTTTGCTTTTTTAAGTTATGTGCATGATGTCATACTTTGTTATAAATGATATTTTGTAATTGGCGTATCATGGTAATGCACCTTCCAATGTCATATTATCTTTATTTTTCTAGGGTTACAATTAATAATTTAATTCAAGTCATATTTTCTTCTTAATAGTCGCATGAAGCTCATAATAATCTATTACGTTATTTGATTATTAGGTTCTGTGTCATTATAATTATGATGGATTCATAAATCCAGACAAGGCCTTGGGGACACAAGAAGAAGCATTCAAGATATAAAATGATAGAAGTAAAGTATTATTTACCTTTACAATAGTACCCTTTTTAAAAAATCTTATTCCGTTGATATATTTTCCATTCATTTCCAACGACAATAGCCTTTGTTACGATTCTACTCAGTCTTCATTAAATTTTTAACAACGTTGGTATAGGGATGCCCAGCAGAGCGTTCTAATGAGGGAATAACTTTGAATAACCTCCTTAATTCTCAGAATATTATGTTATAACTTGTAAAGAAGTGATGCATCATATTTAATAAGTTAATAAATCAAGAGATATTTACCAAGATTACTGTCTGGGTCTTGTGAATTTTAATTAAAATATACATTGACCAATTTTCCTCTGCGATTTTTCTGCATGTAACCCAGTTTAGGTACAAAAATAAATTAACTTACTATTTAATACGCAACGCTTATAAGAAATTCATTCCGCTGATACTATAATTTGGTTTAATATGTAGGACCTTTCTAGAATAACAATATACTATACATCTAGGACCTAGGTTATTAACTTGGTCTACGAAAGTCAGTTACCAGATATACATAAATAATGAAATAAACCAATTTCCTTACAAACAGAGGCCAAACGAAACAATTCAATTTCAAGCAATTACCATTTCTATTCGGAGACCTTACAAATACACGTGGCGTCACTCGCTATCTCGTACAGCCGCTGCGACATTTTACGAGAGATGTCCACGTTTAATTACGTATTGTTACTGGATTCGCTCTTTTTATGGACATTTGTTGCTCGTGTATGTAAAGTTAATGGTGATTTGATTTCTATAGGCGTCCATTATCCAAGGTGAACGCTATTATTACGTGTAATGTGGCTGTGACGCGCGGTTTGAATCCACTGTTTTGTAATGTTATTTCTGTACTTATTAGAACTGCTGACTTTGTTTTATAATGTCTGGAAAATATTGTCATAAATTCTATTTGTTGTACTATTCTGTTATTTTACTCATTTAGATTTTTTTTTACTTTTAATTCATCAAATTATATTTAAAGTATTAATCATCCAACATTACGTGAAATGGAATGCGCGCCCGTCCGCCATATTGAATTAAATATTTAAAAGTCAAAAATGTCGAGTTATGGACGAGGCTGCGGTATTGGCAGTGGTCAGGTTTTTTCTGCCTGCAATGCCGCCTGCATAACGCCTTATGTAGCGAGGTAACTCACAGACCTTATAAGGTTTTGTATGGTTATCACTGGTTGCTGACTTACGGCTGCTTTGTGTGGGTAGCTTTGCATCGAGCAAATTCAACAAAGAGTTTTATTGACTATAGTTAGACTCGTAAATCTATCACTTGAATAATCTCAATATTTAATAGGAAAACAATTTCCTAACTTTTAGTCGAACGTAAACCTGCGTAGTCAAAATTTATACATGCTATTACAAATTATATTTATTGTGAGTAAAATCTCTATAAAAACATACAATAAATTAATATACGCATTACATTTAAATGACGCTTATAAAACTATTTAAATTTGGTACAATTTTATTACCACCGGATAAGGTTTATTTATACAAAGTTAAACATTTGATTAATCTGAACAATCGTAAATTTATTTTACGGTTAACATGGGTAATATATTACGTGTGTTTCTTGAATTTAATTACAGCTTACAACTTTATTTATGTACTGTGTGATTTGTTTATATGCAACGTAGAAACACAAGATTGAATCTATTTAATTTCCACAATTTTGCAGTGGTAGGGTCAAATCTTCAATGTGACTCTATTAACATGATTATCTAGACGTCTTAATACTGAGTAAGAGACTTCTTGGTTGACTGTACTACACTTTGTAGAGTCCTCTAAAATCTAAATCACTGAGGATTCTCAGCATAGTGATGCTTAGAAATTTCTTCAAATAGATTTTTTTGTTGGAATGTAACTATAAATAAATGTATAAATCAAATTCAATTATTCGGTCGCGTAGACTTTTTGATAAGTAACATTTTAAGAATGATCCACTTTTTATTCGGAACTTAAGACATAAACCAAGTGAACTAAAACCTCTAAATTCGAACTTATTAATTCAGTGTCAGTCTAATTGAGGTTATTAAAGTTGTAGGTTTTATTTTGCATTTTTGCTGGCTGTGTGTCTCTGTAACTACAAGTGTCGATAGGCATGTGACTAATCAAACGCATTAGGAACGTAAGGATAAGTAGCTGGCGTGATGCATTGCGCATTATGGCGATAAACAATAAATATTATAGCGATACTTATTTATAATGACGCTCTGATATTGTATGAAGTATACTTATTAGAGTTATGTAGTTCTAATGGGAACTGATGTTTTTTTATGGTAGAGGAACTAGAGTTTAACATAAATCGATTTTCATATTTTTATTGCTTTATTTTATGCCTGATATTGCGTTCAGATTTCAATAAATACATTTTTTGTTTTTTTTTTTTTTTCAAATAGCAACGTAGGTCTTACTTCTTGGTCTTAACTTCCTATATGTTCTTTACATATTTATGTAATTTTATTTATATATATTCTTGATTTTTTGTTCTGTTTCTTTTTTACAATTCTGCTGATAACTACCAGAACTACAACCATTCATTCCAGTCGCGTAGGTTGTCTGGAAGAGATTGCAGCTAGCGATAAGACCGCCTATTGTGCTTATATTGTCTTGTTATTGTTAGTCTTTTACTTCATTATTTTTCATGTATAGTGTACAAAAAAGGATATAAATAAATAAAATAAATAAATAGGTTTTATGTCGTGTTAAAGACGCACCTGATGTGTGGTAATGAGTATGTAATCTAAATGCGAAACCAAATTTTCTAAGAGATAGGAACAGAGGAATGTTTAAACTCCTTGGAGAGTCCTACTCATACAATTGTTTATTGCGCTCATAGTTTCGTAAGTGTAAGCAATTGATCGCATATGGCAATATTAGCTGATTTCAAATACTTGATAAATAAATAAAGTCCTACAATAAATTCCGAATATATGCATAAATTATCAAATCCTGATACTAAATACAGTTGTAACCAATAAGAAAGTTGTATAATACAGTTGTAAAGAATGTTGACATTATATTCCGATGAAACAAAATAGAGATCATGTAGGCTTAGTGTTCCACTTTTTATAATTTATTTTTATGTATTTTTTAAAACTTCATACAACTTTTCATTCCAGTCCCATAGGTTATCTGAACGAGATCGCTGCTAGCAATAATACCGCATTGTGCCTATACTGTCTCCAGTATTTTTTCGATGATGATATATTATTGTACAGTCTCCAAAAATGTAAATATAAAAAAAGAGCTATCTATGTATGTACTCACCAGCACGGAACACTTCACCGCAGCCGTCGCAGCGGCTGGCGAACTGCGCGTCATAGCAGTTGCCGCAGTAGATCTTGTCGAGCTTGGAGCCGAACTGCTTGTCCACCAGGGACACGCGGCACTTGGCGCACAGGAAGCAGGCTTCGTGCCAGTGCTTGTCTTTGTACGACAGATCCTGGAGAGGAGAGAGTTGAGGGTTAGAACCGAGAATAGAGACAGAGTAAGTAGTGGCTAGGTGGGGTGACGATATTCGCAAGGTGGCTGCCAGCGGTTGGATGAGGAGAGCCGAAGATCGAGCCCAGTGGCGTGCCATAGGAGAGGCCTATGTCCAACAGCGGACGCAATGAAGGTTGATGATGAAGGTACTAATGAAATATCTCGTAAAATTAGAGGTCTTCAAAACATGCCAATTTTTTAAAGCAAATTCTGGTAATATAAGAAATGTAACCTATTCACACTGCTTATTTAATGAAATATTTATTTGGGAATCCTTGGATTTAGTTCCCATTGAATTCAATTTGTATCATTAAATGCCGCTTTAAGGTGAATATGGCATTTTTTATAGCACATGTATACCGTAAAATCAGTAGCCTTGCCATTTACCTCAAGCATTATGTCTCAAATATTACTTTCCAATTAGCTTTTTTATTGTTTAACAACCACTTCAATATCAGCCGCATCGTATAGTTCGTCATATTTGGAAACGACATTCATTAGGAATTAACAACATCCATCGAACTGTTTTGTTATTTTACAATCGTTTCCATATAGGAACTTTGTGTTGTAACATGAAGATTTTTAAACGATTAAGATTTTTAATGTTGTTTGGAAAATTTAAGAAGACAATATACAAAAAATTAAAAGTACGCACTCACATCCATACATTTTTAAACAATCCATCATACAATATTTTTTCAATATCGGGACTGTAATAATGTTTCAAAAAAATTAGGCCATACTATCGAATTCAAACTAAGATACCAAATAAAAAAATATCATTAGTAAGCCCATATGGTGGTACAAGAATAAATAGGCAATATATCACTGTGGGCGATAATTATGATTGTACAAATGAAGCTGTATAGATGCCATCAGTCGTTATCCTACTATTCTTGCTCAACCATATTTAGATACAACCATTAATTGCAACCAATGCTATCAAGTCTAGGAATTCCATTGTACGTGTTTTTCGTGATAGAAATGAACTTGAATAGTTTGCCGGAAGTTTATGCAGTGCCTTATATGATTCTGCATCAGGCGGTGAGTTTTATCAAAGAAATAAAAATATTAAATGTTTTTACGTATTGAACCAAAAATTAAAACTTTTAAGCCTTGCATTATTGTTAATGGAAATAATGGCACTTTTTTTGCTTAAGGAGCAGTCATGAAATATGTATTTAGGTAACAGAAATCGATTATCGATGGACGTACGTCATAACTCCTAACCTATTTTGAGCCAGCTCATTTCAATTTACGATTCGAGATAAACACACTCGAATGCAAATTCCATAAATCACAATCGTAAGTTCACTGACCAAATAACGAGTACAATCTAATATGCGGCGTTATTTATTGCTAAAATTCTCGTATCATCTAGGTCGCCATCGTAACATCTCGTAGAAAAACCTCGAGCGCACTAGCCCCTCGTATTTAACGTGTGTTATAGTTTAAGTTTCAAAATAAATCTCCCCTCATTCTGGATTCTATTCCTGGCCCCGGTGCGAAGACCGCCACGGCAGACATTTAAAGCTGAATGTCGTAATGTCAATAAAATATGAACGTTTATTTTAGCTGATTACGAAACGCTTGGGTCTCAACATCACGTTTCGAATAAATCTCTAAAGAATCGTCTGACAGATCCATAGCTCAAGGTTGCAGCTAAACGAAAACATCACAATACTGTAACCAAGTCAAAAATAGTTTTCAGCTCTCTGTAGCGCTTTGTGTAAACGCTCCTCATTATGTTAAAAGTCCCGTCTGCGTGAACAAACATTCCAAAATAACGCTTACAGTGTTGCAGGTGTTTGTTTGTTGTAAGTAAACACAACGCTAATGTCTTGTGTAATACTTGCGGTATATTACTTTGATTTATAAAAACGATCTATTTGCTGTTTATCTTTGGTATTTACATCGCAATTTATATAAAAGCGAATGAATTTAGCTACTTCAAATAAAAGCATAAATTTTGGTACAGAATTTCATTCACAAAATTGTTGTAAAAAATTTCATTCTGTTAAGCTTTAGTCAGCGAAATTTATCCATCGAGAGCCGGCAGTCTGGAAAGTTTCCTACCGTTTCAAATATGCGTTTATGAAAATAGTGCAGTGGAAACTAAAGCGGCGCGATCTGATATATATCAGCCGGGAACAATTGCGCCAAACATTACTGTAATTACAGCTGTTTTGTCTGACGGGAAAAGTTATTCGTTCAGTGTGTTAAGACTTGAGATAAATGTATAATGTTTGCCGTAACGTTATGTTGGCTTGGCAGCGGCTCGAGCTGGGGCCGTGTGCACACGTACGCCTCAAGAATCTGGGCCGGCTGGAGTGACATTACTAAATTTGATCGGTGAAACAAAGCTAACGAATGCCGTAGATTCTAATGCCGTTCTAATTGTAGAAAGTAGCGTCACACGCTTAGATGTTAACGGCCTTCCCGATGACGGACTGCAGGTATTGTTACCGTTTGATGTTGCAGCTACACATACATCTGTAGGCACGCGCCTAATATCACACCATTACGACACCCGACCTATTTAAAACGATCCGAGAAAATTCATCTGAATTGGATCCAAGTGTATCGAGTTTGTTTTGTAAAATTCACCAGCTGTGCAATTTCAGGTGACGTTGATGTTTACAAGAAATAATTTGACAGAGCGCCTTCTCAACCTTTTGCCAAATCGATAAATTAAAATCCTAATGTGATTATCACATCACATGCTGATGGGAGAAGGTATAACTGATGATTTGTCAATTCAAATGACATATAAATTTATGAGTTTCGAAGGCGTAGAAAAAGTATATGAGCTTATGTAAACAAAACAACTTTTGTGGGGAATCGTAACTAAATGAATTGGAACAAGAAAAAATACAGCTGGCGCCAGATTTTAATTACGATATGAATTATGGAGTATATGCAAAATTTTGGCAGCTAAATTAAATAGAACAATCGCAAACGCTTTTTTTAATTGCTGCCTATTTGTCATTCGATTATATTTTATTATGTGGGCTTTTACGTAGTCAATTTTTAAGTTGTAATAAATTGACAAACATCTCAACCGTATTGGGTTTTCATAACTCATATTTGTATGATATTCTTCGTTTTCAGTCATTTGAGGAGGTAAACATGATACTTTGGATATGGTGCTGACCTTAGAATCGATGCCGATGGTCTTGTTGCATTCTTCGCAGCCGTTGGCGAAGACGCTCTCGTAGCACTTGATGCAGTAGGGGTGCTCATCCCTGAGGACATAGCGCTGGCCGGTGAGCGACTCGTCGCACTGCCAGCAGCAGAAGTGACCGCTATGCCAGTCCTTGTTCATGGCCTTGGTGTATTCACCGCTGAAAATAAGCTGTGGACAAAAACATCGAGGATTAATATCGAGTGGAAGCTATTCGGCTTCATTGAAGAATTGACATCGTTCCGACGATTGAGTTATTGGATACAATTATGAGACGATAACATAATTTGCTATGATGAGTTGGTAATATGTGGTCGTGAAGCTATTTAGTGCAATGGGATACACACTGCAAAATCTATATTGTAGGAATGGTTGAGTGTTATATTTTGTACTTTAACTAATACTGAGAAGAGGCATCACCTCAGTTGTAAATTTTTTGGAGATTTCAGGTGATTTACGTTTTATCAAGATTTTTGTTTAGATATGGTATTGTGAATCATGAAATGCATGTATGTCAATAGATACCTTAAATTAGGTCGGGTATGTGAGGGTGGCCAAATCGCACCTATCATAGTAAATAGCGAGATCACTGAAAGGGCTCGACCGCGTAAGGCCGCACTGGGCTAGGACGCACGAACACACTTGCACACGCGGTCAAGTCTTGGCCACCGCAACACATACCCATCGTCGTTGGTGTTGGTGGTGTTGGTCTGCTCTACTTCCGTGACGCTCACTTCGCCATCCTTAGATTCCCTACGTTTGGAGGTCTTCTTGACCTTCCTAGTTTTGCGTTCCGTTGTGGTGTACTGGACTTGCACGTCAACGTCAGCCATGGTTTTGGATATTGTAGTTTAGTTTGCGATAACACCGGACGCGGTCGCGACCCGAATTCGAATGGCGAGCAACGGTGGCCGAATCGCAGGAATTATTCCAGAATGTTTGGCCGACACGGTGGGGGGAGTTTGGGATTTAAATTTGGAAGAGTGAAGGAGAGGGCAGGTGCGCGGGCGGCGTTTCCGAGCCGGGCGGAGAAACGCGCGTTTCCCGAGATCCGCCATCCTTACACCGCTGTGAAACCGATCCGACGCGTCCGCGATAGCGAATCTATACCTATCTATGAAAATTTATGTCTTCATAGCCTGTTGTACACTCTTCAAATCTATTATTAATTAGACAGACGGCACCAATTTCCAGGAAACTTTAAAATTTTGCACACGCATTTTTACGTATGTGCGGGAATATTACAAAGAAAATATTACGAAATTACTTCGAGTAATTAAAGTTTTGATGTAGAATTTAAGTATTTATAAAATAAGCAGGTTTAAGAGCATTTTATAGTATGACCTTCTATAGTTTTTCTTCTGTTTAAATCTATGGAGACAGGCAACTGAATAATGGTGGTGTTATAACCATGGTTATAACTCAAACAACAAACGCTTTTTCTTTTGAAACCATAGGTTTTAGACGTTTATTGCCAAACGAAACACGGCGTATAGCAGCTAATTACCCCTAAGCCAACATTTGCGTGCCCTCATTATACTGAATTAGACCTTTGCTAAACGAGCCGAAACCACGGTTTAAAGCGGTGTCCAGCGAAACCGCGGCATTTTCGATAACTATTAGACATAACTTAATGCGTTGCCTTATCGTTTGGCCGACATTCATACATAAGTACGTTTATAATTGGCAAACAAGCGTTCGTCCGGCCTGAGACTTTCAATGTGCTATTAATTTAGAGAATCGAACTCCACTTGACACGGATTATTGGCATTTATCAGATCATACAAGATTGATTGGTAAGACATGACCATGGATTCCAATATTAGGTTCGCCTAGAACAAGATCTAGGTAAAATAGCTGGCAGAAATCTGATGCGCTTAGCCTTAGGCTTATGCTCAATAACGCACTTAAGATAATTCAATGTCTACGAAGGAGGAGTTAAATTTCTCGTCGATAGCTTCCGAGAGCCTCGGGCGTCGATAAAGGGGTGGGACTGGTCTTTACTATGCAAACTAAGTAAAATGAGTTAAAGGGAAGGCTAGCTACCATGTTGTGATCGAGTTTTAATAAGACGCCATCGAGACCGAGATATTCCATAAATGTACCTTTACGAGGTTCATAGTATATTTAGATAGATCCCATAAAAATTATTACTACTTTTTGGTTTAGTCGGTCAATTAAAGTTTAAACATTTTTTTTTCTTTAAAATGTAAAAATTATATATCTTTATTAATTAAAAATATATTTGTGACGGTTTTAGTTGGAAGTTCCAAAATAAAACGCAAAAAATTAAATTGGCAGGAAATGTTTACGATTTATACTTAATCAATAAAATTCCATTTAGGGAAAAAGACTCCTTGAAAAATATAAAAAAAAAAAACAATAGGAATACGCTAAAATTATTAATTTAGATCGCAAAAATTGACATTGAACTTCAAAGGAATACTTTCGTTACAAGTATTTTAACAAACGCACTACTGCGCATACAAGTTAAAATTTCATAAAGAATCTCTTCACCTCGAGACGAAAAGCAAAAAACATTTTCTCAAACGTTGGCAGATGACGATTTCCTGGTTTCTCCATGCTGCCTTCGCAGTCTAGACTGTCGGTCGATGTCTTGCGGACCTTGCTACAAGGTCTGGGTCAGTTTCATTCACCAGTTTATTTTTAAGTCCGTCCACGTTTCTCATAGGCATTTACCCTTCACGGTTGACGTTTGGCTGAAGCTTTAGAGGAATTTCTTCAATTATACCTTCAATTTATAGAATATTTTACAGTGACATTTAAATTTATATTCAAAATATAGGTTGCAGCGTTAGGCCGTATAAGGCATAAATATAACCTCGAACTCATAATTGATTCTAGATCTTACGACATTATATAGAAGTGTAATATAAAGCTCTTAAACGAGCATCTACAATGCATCAAATTAAGAGAACAATATTAATTGACATCTACACCTACCTAAGATCGTGTGCAGACGTTCAAGGAAATGTTCCTGGTTTAAATAACACTACCTTTACGATTGCTATCATAATTTATCTTCCTTCCTACTCGGTCTATCTAACGCCCCGTCCATACCAAGCTTGACCTAACTTTGTTACCAATGAACTTTAAAATCATTGATTCGTATCTTGACGCCGCGTTGGCGTTGTCCGGACGCTAAAACAATTTTTTCAGCGATGACGAAGTATTGGAACAACACATGGTGTTTTTTCTCACAACCTGTCGTGCTCCTAAAATCTCGTGTAAACGGTTGGCAATTTGTGCTAAACACCTTTGATGATTGACTGATGATTTGTCGCTGCCGTTGAGCTGTCAGATGTTTTGCAACTTTCAGCTATTTTTTACGTGATGACCACACGATCGGGTTTCATAAAAGTTAGAATCTAGATTTAGGTTTTCATTAACTATTAAGCTTACAAATTTTGTATACTTTCGGGTCCTATCCAATTAAATTTACAAATATGCACATTAAAATTGAAATGCCATCAAAATTAAGTTTCATTTATAAGAACCTGTACTTATCTCCTAATACACTATTAACCTAAGCACTTTCACCCTAGTAAGATATTACATTTAATTTGTAAAATACATGAATGGAATACAAAGTGTTAACATTATCTATTCTATCAATTTCACCAAGGGATTACGTGGATACATTTCCACTTGAGTTGCTAAATGCCTCGGCTGTGCACATTACCGGTGATCTAGTTTACCGTTTCATTGCTTTTGAATCCATTAAAGATCAGCCACGATAGAGGCATTACTTGCGATGAAATGTGTACTATGAGAGATATCTTTAACGAGCTGGTATTAAAACCAGTAAATGTGGAATCAAACGGTTCACAAATAGAATATTATATGGTGCTGAGAGAAATTTAGTCCGATTTAGGACAAGTTGGTATAGATACTCGCTAGCTTAGGGCAGCAATATCATTTTTTTAGAATTCAGCATATAAGCGAGTGGTTAATGCACAAAAATGTATAATGCTGCATTGGTAATCAAATCAATCAATGAAACTCGTGTCAATTGTTTCTATGAAAAGCGCATAATATTTATGATCAGTTAGTTTATTAGCGTCGAAGTATTAATGATTATTTTAGAGATAGATATATTTTAAACAGAAAAACTAAAAATCCGAGATAAATGTTTACAATTCGATTTGCCAATCGTGGAAATTGGCATGTAACTTAATGCTACAATCATAGCATACAAACGTCTTTTCTAGAAGTATGGAGTAGTGTATTTGTTAATTTTGAATGGAATGATTTTATAGGCACATCCACAATGTAACTCGTTTTTTAATGAGCATGGAGTTTCTTCACCGTTCTAGTTCATATATTTTTCTAGCATTGCAAGGTCAAGGGATGCTACTGTTCCTTATTTAGCTCGATTAGCGATGCCTCTTATTTTAATACATTTAATCATTAGACCAAAATAAACAACCGTTTCATCGGAATCCGGATTGAAAATACTCATGTTTCTACGAATTCTTTAAAAACACTACAATACGCATTCGTCATCAAATATCATTGCATCCGAGCCAACACTACAAAGATAGTTCATCTCTTAATAATTTCTCAGAAACAGCAATAAATACATTTTTGTGCTGGAGTATTGACTTTGGCTTGGCATCGTTTCGCTTTCGTCTATTTTCGTGCGTTTGACGAATGATACCCGAACAAAAATAGAACGAAAAGAAGAAAGGTGTAGGGGAATTTTAGAAACGTATCTTTAATTTCGGCATTGCTAGCGGGAAAATTAAACTTAGTTTTTACTAAAGTGGACTTGAGGTATAAATTGTGAGGTCTTATGTTCCATTATGAAACTAATACTAAGAGTAAAACATAATTATGTTGCTTTTTGAAATGTTGAAAAATTGCATAATATTAGACCTGTTAGGTATTTGGAATATTTTGTGGTGACACAGAAATTATACCTGAATGTAAAAACCAGTTTTAGTAGTAAGTACTAACTTTAATATAATTTGATACACGTACTCAAGCAATTTATAAAACATAAATAATGTTGGCATTAGAACTGCACTCTACGAACGTGAAATGCGCATGATTTCTTTCATGTATGTGGTTAAAAATCGCTTTAGTTTTCGTTCTAGTCTAAATATACCGATGTGATAACAATTACAAATTGTTCACCTTACGGATATGAAATACAAAATGCAAAGCTACAACGGGAGATACAGAAGATTGCCGAAGGATCAAATAACATTAACCTGAATATTAACCTTATAATGCTATTCCTCTGAAACGAAATGTTACGGTTACTTTATATGAGGCCTCTTGATTGAATACCGCAAAGCTTTTCTTTCAAAATATTTAAACTTATTTCATGCGTATGTATAATTTTCTTTCAATACCAATACTAAAATATTCTGACCCCCGGTGATAGATTAATATGTCATATAGAAGTCATTGATTCTATCAAACAATACTGAAAATTGTAATTTTCATATTCATGAGCAACCGTGTACTTAAATAACTACTTGAATTCCGTTACACTGAAACAGAATAGCTTTTGCCAAAAGTACTCGTAAACACGGTACATTAATTGCAACAGAAAAAAAGGATGATTTCATGCTGTTTATGATGGTCTGTTGCGGGTTTGATCTAAAATTGGAAAAGTAACAAACGGATATATTTGTCAGGAAAAAATGGCATTACGAATTTCGTTTTTTATCATCAGTAAAGAATTTTATGTTTTGAACGGAAGAACAAATAATTATATTTGACTGAAACACAAATCTGCAAAAATTAAAGTTATTGGTCTGAAGCTTTTTCTATTTCATTACCAAGGAGTGTTTAATTATCCTCAATATTTATCTAATCAGAAAAATGTTACTTTAATGAACCGAAGTAAGGAAAGTGGGTAGGTAAAGCGATTAATATAATTTATAAAATTTCAAATAGTAATAAATCAACACATGTGACGAAGAATTAAAATGAATTTATTTTTTAGTATTTGATGAAACCTAGCTCGCTATTTTTATAGCATATGTATTAAAGATTATGTAAATATGCGATCTGTTACTATATTTCTCAATAAAAACAAAACTGTAAATGATGCACATTAAGATAGATAAAAATAATAAATTAAGACGCCAGTTTATTAGGACATTTCTACGAGTTCTTAATCGTGAGAATATCTTTAGATAGATAAGAATGGATAGCAAATTTGAGTATTGACTTTTTTATTTTCTTTATGACACAAGTTCTTCACACGCAAATTAATAAACTAAAATGCGGCATACCGCACACACAATAAGTATTGTAATTTCAAATAAAATATTTTTCTAAATTAATAAAAATCTGATTATGTCCGCCTCCTCCTATTAAAATAAATGAATACTTATGTATACTTTATACTTTACTTTCTTAATTGAGTTATTTTTAGTACTGTTAGAGTGTCGTCGTTTCAAAATTATGTACTGTACTGTTGCATATAACTAGTTTATTATAAACAATAGTAAATTTCAGATTGTATAGAATCAACTCCAAAATTACATGTGAGATATGACGACGAATAAGCCTCACGTAACAAGTAGCTAAATAGAGACAGTTGGTAATAAGCAGTAATTTTCGGCTAATGTGAAAAGGGCTTCGTTAGAAACCTCTTAAGTTGCGGAAGTCGTACAAATTGCACGCGAAATTGTACAGCATTGGTGATTACGTTTCTTGTTCATACGCAATCATGTAATCGAGTTTGTTATACTAAAAATAGGGGTCGCGAGTGAACTCTCTTCAATGGGCTTGTTTGTTGCTAAAATGCTTATTATATTTACGAAGATTTACGGATTTATATGAAATTAGAAACTCAGAGTGCTGTTAGCCTGAAGTTATTTATTTAAAGCTGAAACCGGCTATTTCGTCGCATAATTTAAAATAATAAAACACAGATCGTATTTAGAGCGTTTGCTGTGTGTGATATTTACATGCATTACATCCCGTTCAGGATCGACAAATCAATTGTTCTATCCTACCTACTAATGAAGGGTCTAGTACAAAACCTTATGTATAGGAAGTTGTTATCCAATTCGTGACAATTGATATTTCCAAATCCATTGATAGGTACAAAACTAAGCTCTTAGCCCTTGATATAAGTGAGCATTTTAAATCAAAAACTTCAATACAAATAAAAATAATGCTCCTCAAATTTATACTGAAAGACAGTGACACAAAATTCAGCTCGTGATCTTTGATGATATTGAATTGCTCAAACACCAAGACAAATATAAACACTACTCTTCAAATCCTACAGCCCATTGCAATAAATTTCCGAATTCAAACTTTCCTATAAACGTTAGGGTTTACGTTTACTAAACTGTTTGCTAAGTGGTCCGTATAGATGGCTCATCAATAATCCTGTTAATGAGACAATGAGTTGTGGCCGCGAGTCCGCGCGTCGCATCCACGCAACTGGGTCGAGGTCCGCCCTGCCACATTCGCGTGTATTTTTGACATGCTTGTGAAACCGTACTATGCAAGTTCACTGTTTACGAAGTTACTTTGTAGGGGTTTAACTGCGTGTTCGTAGTGAATCTGTTGAGGATGGTCTTTATGAGTGAATAATCATTTTTAAAGGTGATTTAAAGCATATAGTAGAATTTATAAACGTTGATTTTCATTTTTTTGTGTCAGTCAAGAATAAACAATTTCTACAAAATTTATGTAAACATTTTTAAAATACTATATTTGACAGCTTTTGAACGTCCGTTTGGCTGTGTAATAGAGCATTAATCTTAAATTTGGCAAAGATTAAAGTATAACGAATAAATAACTAAGAACAAACTTCGCTCACTGATTGTCAAAAACACATTAATCACAATTTTACTACTGTTGCGATTATTAAAAACAACATTTACGACATCTTCAAAGATGTATAATCTAATTCGTGATGTGTACGAGTATGTAATGATGTCACACGTCATGGTTCTAATATTATTCGGACTTTGTAATGTGTACATAAAGAATGCTGTCAAATAACCAATGTGTACTATGAAGCCAAACGGATTAGAGCTTATACTCGCATTTCCTGTCAATAAGGAACATTAACGTTAAATCTAAGGGTAAAGAAAACGCAAACGGGATAAATAATAATAATTTAATCCTCAGTCATGCTTACAAATAAGCTGTCAGCACTGTGCACTCATGCGCCTCTAGTCGCCCATATTACCCCAGAAGTCGACTTCGTCCTCTTCTTCTATTACCTCTTTGTCCTTCGGCTCCTCGAGGGAGTCAAGTTTTTTGTCTAAGGAGCGTTGCCTTAGGTCGGTGTCGTCCCCGACCGAGCTGTCGACGGATGCTTCCACGCTCCAGTGCTCACTCTTCCGTTCCCTCGAACGACTTCTGGAATAAGAACGCGCCGATAAATTGGGAGCGCTTCCGAAACCGCTGATGTTCTCCCCTTTGTTCATACGTTCGAACTCTGCCTCCTCTAGGGACGTGAACATCTTAAGTTCCTCCTCGCGTGACGCACGAGATTCTCGTGATGAGGTCGACGACGAAGAATGGCGCTTTTTGAAACTCCTGCGCCTCCCGCTCGGGTCGCTACGTTGCAACGGTCGGAATTTTATTCCGTCAAGAGATCTTAAACAAAATATGAATCGGTATAATACAGTGAAGTGTGATGAGTCGTGCATGGCTTGATGGCAGAGCTACGTCACTACAGGCTGGTGACACTAATGACACGATTGTGATGGATATTAACCTTAAGAATTCTTCGCTGTATTTTGCAGGCTTGTCTTCATCGTACGATTGGAAATGTATTTCGGGCGGTTCTTGGACGGGGCTCTGTGGTTGGTACAGCCATGTGAGTTTCTCTTTTTCTGGCGGTTTTTCGTCTGAACTTTGTATGGAAGTGGTGACGGGTGATCTTTGGCGGACACTGAACGAATCTGACGTGTTGGCGACAATGGTTTTCGTTCTTGTCGGTGTGTACCTGTCAGTTCTGTAATCGCCATTGCTTATCGTATTCTCTTCGAAGGAGTCTTGCCCGAAGCTCGATATTTTTGTCGAGAACAATAGCGCTGTCGAGTCAGCTTTTCCACTATCATTGAAATACTTGACAGCTGCTGACCTGAGTTTCCCCTTTGTGTCTTCTGTCAGGTGCAAGTATCCCTCCGATTCTCCATACCAGTCGCGCGATTGGTTGGCAGATTTCCTCAAGAGCGCCGTGTAGTACTCGACGAGGTCTTCGAAGTTCGGCTCCGTGTCTGGTATCACACCGCTGAGTATGTGCCTCACACATTCGTACGCTTCGTGAACACCGGCGTAGGATATAACAACCGACAGCAGAAGGCCCATTTCGCAAGGACTATTTACTTTCTAAAGGAGTGGGGCGATGTTTCTTCGAAATCTAAAAGGAAAGGGTTGGACGCAGCGATTTGAACGCTGGGACAAGATTTGAACAACTGAAATTAAATTGTTAATGGCTGCCAAAGTTTTGTGTCCACATTTAGACTAGCTTGGCTTTGTATCGTGGCGTTCTATGTCATTATTGCTCAAGGTCGAGGTCGTTAGAGTTTTAAATGCAATTAAAATGATTAATCTATCGGATGATTTCCTATGACAATTTAATATTATCGATGTTGTCATCTTACCTACTTGTAATGTACCATACTTTAAATGTTATTGTAAAGTTTATGCAATTGGGGGTTACAGCTGTTATAGATAAGTGTCCTAATATTTTAGAAGATTTAGTATTCAGTCCTAGTCCTATCCTAATATTTAAGAAACCTTAGCACGCATGGAAATTACTCTTCTGAAGTCGATTCTGCGTAAAAATATATTTGCAAACTAAACGTCTATCACTAGGACAATAATTTAGTAACCAAGTCAAATAAACAATATTTAGGTATTGATATAATAATTTGTCATTCTGCCAATAGTGGTATTGGCAAGACAGAGTCGATAAAATAGCAATTAATTTTAAATCACCTCAAGATAAAGTTAAATATTACGTATGTTTCGTGCTTTTCTTTCACACAAGATAACCCCTATAAAGATGATATTTTTTCCACAAAAGCTTAACTCTATTATTTGTTAAGAAACTTTAACATAATGAGCTAAATAGTCTAGTTAGTATGTCAATCTGTTAATCCTAGAAGAAGAAGACGATCACTTTAAGACGGCAAGTCTCAAATTCCTTAAATACAGAGAATTTGGAGCTCTCGGACAGAGTTGTTATTTACAACTGTAATTGAGTTGTATCAGAAATATTGTAAGTACTTGTAATTTTAAAACGCAATAAACCTGCATTTGCGTTTAAACTTGGCCTTACCCAATAACAACCAATATAATTTACAAAGTAGCCTATGTCATCTTTGTATATCAAATCCGTAATCTCGTAGAATTCTAAACACGTGACGGACAAGCAGTACCTACATAGCAGACTTATACGAAAACATTTTGATTTAGAGAATTAATTGTCTTATTCAAAAGACGTAAACACAATGATGTGCTGATTAGACAAAACAAACAAATTGGGCTAGTGTCATACCCGGTTACGAAAGGACAGAATCCAATATATATTAGTAGAACCGTATTAATCGCTACAATAACACTCCTAAAGAGACCCAATCATAGCATCAAAACAAAGTGAAAGATATATCGAGCAGCGTGCATTATTTCTGGAAGTGCTTAAAAGTGTAAAATTAAAGCGATTGCGCAATGCACACGATTCCCATTAGTCCGATATATTATCGGGTGACGATATGACAGCGTGGGTTACATTGGAGATGCTTCACCGCATGTTGGTGGAATGAGATTGTTCGTGAAAATGCCAATAAAACGATTGAGAAACAAACGCTTTACATGTGACTACATCGTGCGCTCAAATAATTTGGTGATTTGATTAAAATATTTTTGACGTTAGTTATGATTAAATCATGAACAGAGAACTTCCTTTGTTAAATTATTTTAAAAATATTTCATCAACATATGTAATCCACTGTTAGAAGTAGGTCTCCGCTTAAATTAAATTTTAAAAGCATAATAAAAATTTAAATGACATAGCACTAGGCTAAAGTCCTGTACCAATGACTAAAATAAGCATTTGACAAAACCATAACAAAATGACTGAGATGCGTGTTATTAATGTAGAACTAATATGGATGAGTTGAAAATGTTAACAGCTGATTGCAACCGTTCGCTGTGATTCAAGCCGCAAATTTATCACATTATTTGTGTATACAAATTGATGTCATTTGCATGTTTTGAAATGGTAATCTACGATATTCTTTATCACAATCATCATCGATATTCTTTATCACATCACAATTCATTGGATATAAATAAAAAGATTTCATCCCTGAATTAAGTTTCTCTACCGACGATATTTGTCAACTATCTTTTTCCTCTGACGTTAGTCAAATCATGAAACAGCTGAGTCAGATGGTTTGCGTTTAAATATAGTTTCTAAAAAATAACAAACAACATAACTGTATACACAGATGTATGTTTTGATGATGTTTGTACAAAGGTATTGTGGTTGTGCCAAGATTTATGCTCCTGATTAATGTCCCTACTTAAAGCTAAATTGTTCTTGAAATGTTCGTATGAGATGACTTTTCTAGAAAGCAAATATGATATTCAGAACATCCTTTACTTTTTTCCAAATCTCTTGTTAAGAAACAATTCGATCCTAGACAAAATTTGTAGTGATCACGGCTCCTTAATTGAAGCCTCACATGACGGTTTACGGTAAACTTTATATTATTATGTACATGTACACGCACACCGATACCCCAAAGGGCAAATTTTAATAATAACTAAAGGATATATGTTTCTGAATCCACTTTTTGTGTTTTTTATTTGACATTTTTTGAGTAATATTTACTACATGCTGTTACGGAAAAATTCTTAACGGAAAAACCCAATAAACCGCTGAACTGAACTGACTTTTGTTTATGATAAAAGTAATTAAAGTTGTATATCTTTTTATTACTTTTGATGGCATATTTGTGTGAGGATTGAGGTATGCCATAGGTCCACAGTTGTATAGAACACCCACATACCACAAATCCACCTAAATGTGATTCGACCACAATTAATTTCGAAGTAAAATACATTTACGTGACCAAAACCGAGGGTTTTAGCGGAAAAATTTTCAAGAAATTCCTGTGCCACAAGCACCTCGAAATAAACAGACGGACAGTTAACACGAAGATATATTAAAAATAAATACGGCTGAGAAGTCATCGACACTGAAAATCTCCGTTGCACACGTAACCAAACTGCGAAATCAAAACATACGGAACGAGTTCTTTTCGCAACGTAAAAACTCGCATTGTTTTGAATGCATGCCAAAAAGATAATATTTTATTGGCCACGGTTCAGATTTTAAAATATTTACATATATTCTGCGAGAGTTTGAATATCAGAGTAAGGAAAGTTGGTTCTTAATTAATTTGTTTAATTAGGATCTATTGAAATTCGATGAAACCAGGAATGACGAGGAAATAAAAATCTGTAAAACGAAATTTCTTCATTCTTAGGCATAACCCACTTAATTGAGAAAGTCATATTTTATATTGTCATTAATTTTTATATATTGCCATTAATATACGAAATATTTTAAGAAATATTCTTTAGTGAAAACCGTCTACTCTTATTAATAGTTAACGTTATTGATATTTTAAGATAATTATCATTATTTGAGTCAAAAAAAAATTGACAACAAATAAAACAAATTCGAAACAACAAGATCGAATACTGTGGCAATCAATAAATAATTTAATCAAACTTTTGTTTTTGAGTCTTTTAATAATTTAGCTAAAACCAGAGTAATTCATAGACGAATAATACAAGTGGAGATTAATATTAAATCCCTTTCCTGATGAATTTTTATGTCAGAGGTTTTTTCAGCTTCTTTAACTGCATGATGTCACGAGTAAATTAGCAAATCGAAATATTTAATAAGAAATTTCATTAAAAAAGTAGTTTACCAGTGTACGTTAATCAAACATAGTCGATATAATGTTTACTCCATCTCAACATGGAGTAAGGCTCGACTTAGTTCTGATATTTATTATCACGAGCTTTTAAAGTTAAATATACCGATTAATGAGCCGCAATACTTTCAAGTTTCATTAAGGCATTTATTATCCCGGATTTGGGCGAATATCATTCAGGCCAAAAGTGTCAGGAGAGCGATTCAGTGTGGGTAGGTGCAATGGTGCGTACGTCGTACCGGGGCTAATTGTGGCGCATGACGTCACCGTGACGTGCGCACGCGCAGAGTACCGTGTGGAACGGCAGTTTGTGGACGGACAGGTGGGGACTGCGGTGCTGTAGAAGTTCTGGGTTTGTTCTAGCATAAAGAGAAGATTTGATTTTTTAATGATCATTTTCTGCAGGCAATTATTCTGGACCTTAGAAATGGATTTTAACAGTAATAAAAATGATTACGTTAATTTGAATAAAATAAAAAAGACATAAATGTAAGTGACGTGAATGGATGTCAACTAAAGAGTTTGTGATCCGCAAATTCAAATTATATTATATTTTTTAATTTAAAAAAAAACAAAAACGGGCTACAGGCTTCGGGGATGATTCTATGGGCATAAAATCAAAAGTTTTATTATGTGTTATTTTGTTTCATTTCCTATTCATCGAGCCGAAACTAGCCTCGAATCACATCACAGAAATTTCACGTAAAGTTATTTACGTACAAAATACTTAGTAACATTACGAGAATTTCTTAATTTAACTCATTCCAGTTTCAAACAAAACGACTCCAAGTATTGTTTGTTCAACACCTTACTGCATAACTGTTTATTCAATATAAATAAACATGATTAGTAAGATCGGCGAACAAATAGTTGAACTGAAAATATATTTGCACATGCATTAGTAATACAAATTGTATGCGAAATACCAAGGTCTTGTATACACCTACTTAATCGGTGATAGCATTTTATTCATGGGTCATTCATGAGATTTAAAAAAGTGATAAGTAGTAACGGCATCGAGGTTTAGGCGCGCTGTTTAGAATCTTGACGGTCGCAGGTACAAACCCCAGGCATACACCTCTGACTTTTCAAGGTTAAGGCGAAGGAACACGTCGTGAGGAAATCTGCACACTTAAAAGTTCTTAGAAATTTCTTAGGTATATCGTCCGCCAATTCGCACCAGGCCACTGTGAGACCCGTGCCGTTATGAGTGTATGATCGAATTGCAAATTTATGAAATTAGGATTTTTTTGTGAATCACTTATTATGCTATTTTACACTGTGTTTTTCCCAAACGTTAAAGAACACCCTCATTGTTTCGAAGTGTTAGATATGTGGGCTTAGAATTTGAATCAATAAGTGACATCTTGTCTATGTATCGCACGAAAAAGGACCCATATTCTAAGACTAATAATCTAGATATTTAATACATCCCTGTTTGCAAATTAAGATGTACTTGGCTGATTGCGTGCCCACTCAGTGGGCAGCGTGCCCTATCCGTGACGCTGTAAAGGCCAATACAAACGGACTGCAGCCGTCGACCGGTTATTTCAATGTGTTCTGTAATTAAGAAACTATTCAACTAACGTCCCCTACATTTTAATTTATTACCATCCTCTCGCATTTTTTTTGTTGGGTATTTCTGTAATTTGTCAAACCGTTGAAATTCCAATGTCCGAAATTCATTCATCCATTAGGATTACCGCAAAAATCAACAAATTCAAACTCTTAAATTTTCCAATCACTAATCCGTAGCCTAGTCGCAGTTTACGCAATGAAATGATGTGGACTTAAATATCAATGTTTTCATCCAATGTCTCCTAAGGGACACCAGTCCAGTCTATATATACAAATGGTGTCAAAGGCAAGGTCGCGAGTGAAAGTAGTGTACCACGTACGGCGCTGGGCGACGCTCGGAAACCCGACACCGCGTGACGTCACGCGCGGGCCGTGCGCACGAGCGGCGGGCTACATACCGCACTGAACCACGCTACGGCGTATCGACTACGCTCAGTACTTGCGTAGTACTGGTAGTACGCTGTCAAGTAGATGTTTGTAACTTAGTACACTATGCGTGTAGTACGCCGTCGGGTTTGTCGCTTAGTATCTATGTAGGGATGTGATAAGAATTGCCAAGACTTAGTATATTCCTTTAGGTGTTTTTAAGTAACGCCTTGTTTAGTAAATGAGATCGAGATATAGGATTTTTTTATCAATGTTAAACTACAAAACGCTTTAAAACCTAATGGTAATTGAGTGTATAGACATGAAATGTTCATAGAACCATATGCAACTGAAAATGCTAATGAAAATCAAATTGCAATATATACGTTTCCGCTTACTGTGTCTTTTAGTTCGATGGATTTGTTATAATTGAACACAAACCAAGACAATACTACGAATACATAGATGCATCGACAAGTCATTAGCGAACTGCGCAGTGCATTATCTAAAACTACGCGCGAATAGTCTATCGTACTACAAATTGTCTTTCAAACGTTATTGTAGTGTGAAACGTGAGTAAATATTTTTCATTCACAGATCTAAGTTTTATTTATACAAGTTACATTAACACGACCTTCATCGCTAGACGGTCGAGTATCGCGGCTGAGAAACGTGATGTAGTGGATTCTATTTGCGAAACGGGAGAATCGTTGACGTTGTGTTAACGACTCGTCGTTACGAATGTATTCTAAGAATATTCATGGGTGATTTAATGATACAACGTAATCAGTTTATAAGGCTGATTGGGTGGAGGAACTTTTCTTAAATGCTCTTGATATTTTTCATATTAAATGTATCTGAGACTACCTACTTTTATTTAAAGGCGACGTCTTAATTAGAATAGACCTAAAAAGGAATTAATTGTAAATTCCCTTTTAGTGTGTCAATGATAGGTCGAAGTGAGGTAACTTCACGCCTTACAATGAATAAATAAAGGGCTTCTTTACATAGCTTCGTTAGTATAAAAAATGCAAGACTATGTTTGAAAGTGGGTTAGGGTCGTCGCTAAGATTGACTTAATTAGCCAGAAGAATATAGCGCAATAAGTAAACAAATAAATGTCATTCTGTTAGATTCGTAGTTTAATATGCAACTTTTTCAACTTAGTTTACATCAATTTGAAAGTAACACGTGTTTACCAAGGCACTACACTAATTTTAAGGAATTAGGCATGCTAGTCAACAAGATGTAGCTTTGGAGAGGGGTAGGTATAGCCTCTAAGTTTGGTTGTTTTTGCTTGCTTTTATTATATAGGGATCATTAGTTGGGGGAGAAAATAGAAAGTAAACTTTGTGATCGAAAAGCCCTACGTAGTTTCTGACAATAATTACTTACTATGTCTGTGATTCAATACTGCGCATTAGCTAAAGATGTATTTGGTAACAAAGAAAAATGTTCAAAATGTATTTTATTTTTGTATTCTGTGTTCTGTGATGAACATAACACAATATTTAGAAAATTAGCTACAAGGCCTCCACAGAAGTATTTTAAATTATTTTTACTAGCAATATATATTTTGGCAAGAATGCTAATCTTATATAAACCAGTTTCATTAAAAAAAATCTAGCCTGACGGTGCACTGAAAAATAATAAACAACCACCTACGCGAACCGTAACGGCGCCGTTCCAAGTCTCGTAATAACGCCGCTAAAATCGTTACAAGCTTTGTTTACAAACATGATTTCGGCATCCGAAGGCTACTATCAACGTGGAGGTTACTCTGTACTACAGCCGATTCAAGTACCATGTGGGTGGATTCAACGTCAATGAACATCTTAAAATATTTTTTCCTGCTGCGTGTATGTATGAAATCGTTCCCAAGTCGCCCGTTGGCACCAGATGCCTGTTTGCACTGTCGTAATTTACATCGATCCGCGCTTTTATACATGCTTCCTATTGTATAATACTTGCAACAATTCAATTTGAAAAAAAAAAAGAGTGTATTTAGTAATGAAAACTTTATGCTTGTGTTTTCGGCCAGTGTGTTGGATCATCGAGGAGAAAAAATAAAATCTTTAGGTTGGCAGCTCTGCGGACATTCGATTTGCTACCACTATACACAAATCATTTTTAATGTAATTAATTGTTACTATTGAAGTTATTTGAATTATGTTGACCATGCTTACACCCAATTTAGGGCGTTATGATAAATTAAAATCAAGCTTTTATTATGCACGAAAAATTTAAAAAATAAACTAAGAAAACATTCATAAAATTCGTAGTTTTTTTTAAACTTTACAAGTAACAATTTACAAAAGTGTTCGGTTTATCAGTAGAAGTATGATACATAAACATATATTATCTATAACTAGTATATTAATATTCTTAAGTGATCTAAAAGCTCGTCGCGGCCGAGGTCTTTGTATTAACGAAATTGCGCGACAAGCTTTTAAATCATTTAAGAATATTAATATACTAGTTATAGATAATATATGTTTATGTATCATACTTCTACTGATAAACCGAATACTTTTGTAAATTGTTACTTGTAAAGTTTAAAAAAAACTATGAATTTTATGAATGTTTTCTTAGTTTATTTTTTAAATTTTTCGTGCATAATAAAAGCTTGATTTTAAAATATGTTTTTCACCGTTAATTTATTTTCGACTTTTTAGTTGGAAACTAGTGTTCCTATGGGCACCTTCCAACTTCTCATGACACCAGATCAACGATACCTTGTTATTATGTTGTCACTGAAAATACAAAGGCATACCAAATTTTAGCTTAATTGATCCACAGGAATCGGAGATCCTATGGGCTTCTTCCAACTCTTTGTCAGATCAGCTCTATGATACCTTGTTACTATATTGTCACCGAAATTATATAGGTATACCAAATTTCAGCTCAATCGGTCCAAAGGAATCGGAGTTCCTGTGGGCTTCTTCCAACTCCTCAATAGATTAGCTCTATGATACCATTTTTTGTATTGTTACCGAAATTATGAAGAGATACAAAATTTCAGCTCAATTGGACCATAGGAATCGGAGTTCTTATGGGCATCCTCCAACTCCTCATCAGATCAGCTCCATGATACCATATTCCTGTATTGTTACCGAAGTTACGAAGAGATACAAAATTTCAGCTTAATTCGATCATAAGAATCGGAGTTCCTATGGCCATCCTCCAACTCCTCATCAGATCAGCTCCATAATATCATATTTTTGTATTGTTACCGAAGCTACGAAGACATACCAAATTTCAGCTCAATTGGACCACAGAAATCGAAGTTTCTATGGGCATCTTCCAACTCTTCGTCAGATCAGCACCATGATACCATATTTGTGTATTGTTGTCGAAGTTACAAAGACATACCAAATTTCAGCTCAATCGGTCCACAAGAACCGATGTTTCTATGGTCATCTTCGAACCTCATCATCAGACCAGCTCCATGGTACCATATTATTGTATTGTCATCCAAGTTACGTCGGTATACCAAGTTTTAGTACAATCGGTCTATTGGAAGTGGTTCAAATCTTCATTGCAAGATTTGTAAACATACAAACATACATACATACATACATACATACATACATACATACATACATACAAAAGTGAAGTTAAATAAAAGCTTGTAAAAAATAAGTTTTTACCAAAATTTGTAAGTGTTTTTTTTTCTGATTTAAATTATACTTATTTTTAATGTTCAATGAATAATGCTTGCGCTTGCCGTAAATAGTTTTTGCAAGTAATGTATATTGCAACATCTGCTGATAAACTAATAACAGTAAAAATAAACAAAACTACAAAACAGTTTATTTACGCTTCTAACATTATCAACGTCGAGGGATTATGTATCCGAACATGTTTACAAGTTTGAGCTTAACTCCTTGAATAAGTTTTGATTTACGAATCTCACTAGACAACATCTCACCTGTAAGATAAGGTTTAAAACGTGAGGTGGTGTGGAGGTTAAACCTCTATACTACATGAATAATACGTAATAGTAAGTAATGTTTGAAACTGAGTATTTCATTTTATTGTAATTCATGGCTCTGCAACACTGTAGTACAAGATAACAGAAATAGTTCCGTAATAAAATTGTTCTAATATAGAAAGAGAGGAAATTACGGGCCATAACTCAATCTCTATAGGACAGAATTATTAAAATTTTAGGCCGAAGAGTTCATAACCACAGGAATGTTCTAAAATATTTTTAATTCAGTAAGTTTAATGATCTTTGTACGTATAACTATTGCATATTTCATTTCATTTATGTTTTTCATCTCATTTCAAGTTGTAATAGGTTATTAAAATAAATGTTTATTCAGGCTGAAAATCGCCTTTAATTAAATAAAGATTTAAAGATTACTATTCGGAATTTCAGAATTTATTTACCCACCTAAGCTACGTCTTAAATCTCTGCACCACCTAAGGTTCGACGATAAGAGAATGCATCAGGCATTACGTTCACCTTTACATGTAATGTATGAAGAGTAAATAAATAAGTAAATAAATTTCATGCTTCCATGGAAGTATCGCTACTGGTATACATTATGTAGTGAACATTAATTAGCCGTCGACGTCGGGGTATCGTACGTTGAGACATGAGGAATCTCCGTACACTTCAGGCTGTGATTGGACAGCCAGTGTTTACCATTTCGGTGTTGGATTATAAGAAATAGTAACAACTTACAAGTTGATATAAACATTATCACGGCGCCAACATAAATAAGGAAGTTCATATAACTATTTACTTGGTCCTAAGAACTTTGTTTAATATTATGCAATTTATTTATTTATGCAACATAAGACTTGTTCATATACGTAAATCACTGCTTTAAACGGTTCGGGCGGTG
Source organism: Cephonodes hylas (assembly GCA_030295005.1). Classification (NCBI taxonomy): domain Eukaryota; kingdom Metazoa; phylum Arthropoda; class Insecta; order Lepidoptera; family Sphingidae; genus Cephonodes; species Cephonodes hylas. The sequence continues at coordinate 16,811,177 of AP025361.1, forward strand.
TAATGCGCGCGCACTGTGTAACACTATTACCTACTGGATATTTACCTTACCCTCACTTTTATTTTTAAATATTGTTACTGTTAATTTATTTTGTTTTCTCATTTTGTTACCTATTAATATAATGTTTGTATTGTGTTAAGTTATCATTATGTCGACGAATCAATAAGTGTACAGAAAAACCTATTGTGGTTTATGATACACTATATATCTATGTAAAAAATTGTTACTGTCTTTTTATATAAATAAATAAATAAAATAAATAAAAAAACGGCTTTAGTGATAAATGTGTGTTATTCATTCCCTAATGGATCTTGCGGAGAGGTGAAAAATCATTTTGGTTGAAGTTGGTGCGGTTATAGTAGGATAGATGGCGTGGCAACAACAACTCACTAGTACAGCCGTGTTTGAGCTTTTTTAGTATTTCGTCAGTAACACACAGTCATTAAGAAATAAAAAATATATTTAAAAAATCAGATTCAAAACATTTTAAAAATAAAATGTGCAACAAGCAAATTAATATTAATCAGACTAATATTGAAAACTGTCTAAGTGCTTTTTTTAACATTATTATTATTAATTTATCTAATTGGACAAAGAAATATAATGGATGAGTAAATTTGTTAAAAAGTTATCTAAGTAAAAATAACACACTACCGACCTCTTATATTACAAGACAAGAAATAAATTTACAACGCCATCTGTTGTCCAGTGGACAAACCAAATTTAATTATTATTTTGCCTTTCTTTCTTTCATTCCACGGCCTTTAATTATAGCAATAATACAAGAATTAAATAGTCAAAGAAAAAATAAAATAGATGTCAATTAAAATGTACGAATTTGTAAGATTTGTCTACTTTTTTTTAAGAAATTAATTTAAAAAATATTTGTAAAATATTAAAAATTATTTAATTGAAATGAATATTTACAGAATGAATAATAATAATTTAAAGCACACTTCACTTACGTAAGTTCCTGACTGGAAACCGTACGCACAAATTCACAAAGGCGTTAAAGCGAAACGCGCCAATTCGTATATTCAAAATTTCGCGGTAAAATTTAAATTTCGAATTCGTAACACTCGCGATTTTATATTTTTTAATTTTTGCACACGCTGGAGGCAGTGCCTGGAAGAGACACGTCCTCAGTAGCTGTCGAAAGAGTATTGAGTTCACAGTTGGCTAACGCTATCGGGTTAAGACATGTTCCTGTCGTGTGTGTGCGTCAATTATATTTATTACTAACTGGTAGACTATAAAGAAACATGGGCGACAGACACTTCAAAGCGATCGATCGGGTATTTAGTGGATCGATGAACGCATACCTTGTCTGATCTGCGACTAGCGCCTAACGCGGTAGCTGAAAAAAATTTGCAGACGGCACTTGAATGGAATTTTTATTTTTAAACTATTTTTATGTAATATTTTATAATATTCCAATTTGCGTCGTGTTTGTTGACAGATTTGTTGATATGGATAGTGGGGTGTATAATTTTAGCGGTGATTTTTTTTTCGTCTAGGGCGTTCTGATCTTACCAGCAGCGGTGCAAACGTTTCGTTTCAGAATACAACTGATAAGTAACGTTTGCAATAATTCGTTCATTGCTGAATGTAGGCCACCACTTCAGATGCGTCCATTACACTACATTCAATTTACATTTTAATCATCATAACTCTAGTAATTTCGTTTGAGCACACTCGAATTAAGATACGAATCAAATTTATCGCGTTAAACCGAACTCATCTGGTTCCAAGATTTAAAAAAAATACTGAATCAAAATTATTCTTAATTCAGATCATAAACTTTTTTGTTAAACATTATGTATCATAATTTAAATTTGGAAAGCAATATTATTATTAAAAATAATACTTAAATGAAAAAAATAAAACAAAACTCACCTTTAAAAAATAAAACAGGCAAACACTAGCAAGCTCAACAAACGAATACTTTTTCCTTTAAAACAAAGATGGCCGCGGTAAAAAGGCGGGCAAATATACCGATTGATGTATCGAAACTGGCCAAAGTGGTAAGGTGTGAACCAACGTACCACATTGCCCACCACTAACCAACTAGTTAAACGATTTATTTCTGTTCTCATACTACATTACGCGCATATTTCATTCATGTTGTTAAAACATTTGGTTCAAACAAAACGTTTTTGACATAACAAATTCGCAAAATTTCTTAATATACTTCCCAAAAGTAAAGTAATAATTAACTGCGGAAGGAATTATAGCCTTCATTAACGGAACTTTAAATTACATATAATTATTTGTACAAATTATAATTCAATTTGACGTAATTATCAGAAACTTGTAAGAGTTGCGTGGTAGATTAGCGCGTTTAGTGGCAGTCATATGGCGGTCACGCGATTAAATGAAACGATTTTGAACCTAATTTTTTAATAATTTAAAGGTCAAATTCAAATTGCAAAACTCACAATAACATATGACAGATGTATTTCACATTTGCTTTGGCTCTACAATTTGATTATTGCTTGGTATTTTATTTTAAAATTCGTCAAAATATTTACAACACCTATTTTGTGTAAGCTATAGCTTAAGCTAGTCTGGTTAAAAAAGTGTAGCTTAAATCACCTAAACAGAATATTCGGGATATTCTTCCTTCGTGTTTTCATAAACCAACATTAACTCCAGCTAAGAGTATCTTGATATTAAAATTCTGTTTATTTCCGTTGATTTTAAAATACAGTTCATGAATGTCAATAAGAACGCAATTAATGATTAAAATGATTTTTAAATCTAATCCACACGGCATCCATCAGTATCTATTACACAAGCTATTACATTCATATGTAATTATATGTAATAAGATTTCATAATCTTATTCAGTCATATATCATGTTCGAAATCAATCGTCCGTCACGGACCTATCACAAGTCAACTGGGCGTGTGAGTGCGCGTATTAAACATTATAGTAAACAATTTATTATTTGTTTATCTAAGTATATCTCGCGTTGGTGTGCAATTAAACGTGTGTCCGAGCGATGACAATACGTATGCGATGCCAACAGCTATAACGCTGCGGCTGAGCGATTTTGAACAGATGCGCCGCATTATTAACACGATTCTTCATAAAACGTGACGTATTTACTAGCCAATAGCTTAGCAGATCATTCAAGAAAGAACGGTTCTCTGAAGGCTGCAGGATTCTGGAGGGGCAAGGAAAAGTGTGAGATTATGGCCATCCAAAACACGACCAAATAATTCCGCTTTTTGTCCGTTTTTGCCGACTTGCTGATATTTAAACGCTTATAAGAAAGTAGAACGAGATTTGGCAGGCAATTGCATGGTACATGGAAGACTTTGGAACCTTTTTGACTTTACAGACCAGGAAGCTAAGATTAGGAAGGAAAACCCCGCTTACCAATATTCTATGCAACCTTACAATCTTAGCTGTCTAATACATTAAGTATTCATAAGAAAAATATGATAATAAAAATGTAATCACTCATCACCCACCATTGCGTTCCCGGCCCACAAGGTGCCAACCCAACCGCGTTCCATTCCGATAGTCCAACATATCGGTCTATATTTAACACCGCGGATTATAAATGACCATTATGTGTCACTTATTCCGGCAAGGCGATCTGTGTAGGTTTGGGATACTGTTCGAAGTAAGATACGGTTTCTAGAAACTTCCACAGAAACACAGAAAAAGAAATTGCTGAGATCTAATTCAGCTCTCCTTATCGATCTTTAAACATGTTTATAATACATGACTGAATACAAACGAGGTTCTAGATAGATTTGTGGAAGGACATCGAAAAAAAAAACACTTCTAAATTTCATCTGGGAAAGTTAATGCGATTTTTATATAATTAAACCTACCCAAAAATCTCATCATATTAAAAATTATACAATAGACAAGAATGTTCAATAAAAGATTGGAAATAAATATCCAAAAATAAACTAAACAGTAGATGAATTAAATCATTAAGTTTGGTATAATAAAACACACCACATGTCCCATAAGGTGCGTTATATCGGACTGTATCGGGCCGGATTCGTCATGTTGATGAAACTCGACACTGACCTAGACATTATAATGTTATTGGTGAATCATACGTCTTAAGTGATATGTCTTAACGATGTAATAACGAGCTTCAATGTTATTATGTCATGAGTGTTCCGTTACTTGAGAGATAATTCATTTAAGGAATAAGATTCAGAAAAGAGGGTAGGCTAAATTGTTTGGGTGATCCACAAGTAGTTGTTTTGGGTCTGGGTGTTTTTGAGACCGTAAAGTCTATCGCAGTTTCTGATACCCACGATACTGAACTTATATCCTAGTGACAAAACATTATTCTATTTCTATGACTGTTCATGTCGGTTTTACATTTTTTTAGATCAAATGAAATGTATCAACATGATTATTTTCTTCCGTACTTCTGGAGTGCGTGTGACCTCGAAACGAATTGATCGTAAATATTGACAGCATCATCAAACGACCGGCGTAAAGATTACAAATAAATATGTCAATGTGCGCAATAAACACCCCAATTTGTCTGAGAGTTATTGACAATCATTAAGTGTTGTTTTTTAGATTAAGTAAATGATTAAGTATTTATTGATTAAGTAGACGCAAAACGACTTTAACTAAATATTCTGATACAATAAAATGATAAGACAAAATATTTTTAAAAATTCTACACAATTCCTGTTATCAACAGCCTATAGACGTTCCTCTACGGAGCACGGGCCTCCTCTACAACTGACAGAGCAATGTACATACATGCTAGTTACATTTCCTAATAAGTTGAGATACGATCATAAGTATTTTACTTTCATGTCCTCATCCAACCGCTGCCAGCCACCTTGTGGATATCTTCACCCCACCTAGCCTACAGTAGGTTTTAAATCATTATCCATATCTTGATTTTTCATAGTTTTATCATTTCTGGATGACAGTCCTACTCTATCTTCCTTACAGCTTACAACCCGTTCTATTTCAGAGGCTAGACGATCTCCTACATTGTATATATCCCAATAACGTTACGTAGGTGTTTTACTAGCGTAGAAGGCCCCAAGATTCTCTACAAATACTTATGACTCACGAATACCTAAACGTATCATTGAAACGTCGGTTGCGGAACATGTTTCGTATTGGCACTGAAGAGAGGCAATATACATTACTATGTGGGGTATTTACCGTGACATATCTTTAAAAATCTGTCTCAAAGACCACACATACTTGGTAAGGACTGAGTACTGTACGATTACGGTCATCCTGGTACAAGCAAGATTCTAAAATATATCATCCAATGGAATTTAGATAATGTTTTGAATTTAATTTAAAAAGCAATTTATTGGCGAAAAATTAACAATATCATTCATGAACTCATCTAAGCAAGATTAGTTTGTGTTCAAACCTTAAAGCTGTGTTTGAAATGTAAATTGTAAAATCGCGTATAAAATTTAGTTTGTTTGTTCCTCACACTATTTCAAATAGCCAGACACAGTTCATTGTTTTTCTTACCATTATTTCACGCATTGCCACTTATGGGGCGGAAAAAGACTTCTAATTTGTATGTATGGAGTATAAGTAACAGGTAATTACAAGGAGACTTCTTGCAAACCTACATAATAAAGAAAGTGACACGGGAAAATTTGTGGGTAGATATCAGTTTCCATTACTACATGGTGGGGTGGTCCCACCATCCATGTATGTGATGAAATGTTATTCGATTTATCGGAAATACGATGCTTAAAATCATCCTCTATAAAGAGTTACATAATTATCTTTAAATACATTGCAATAAGCCAGATAGACCCGGTGTCTGGAATCGAAAATGTCAACCCGACGACTCATCAATCACACGGTTAAGAATAGACAACTGACACGAACTGTTTTATTTTTAATCTGTGTTGGTAATTATATACTGTGCAGTTCATTTATAAAGCTATAGAGGGCGTTGACACAAATCATCGGTTAATCGTATCGAAGCTTGATCGGAGCGATGGACTTGGTAAAGCGATCTCAAATGTAGATATTCGAAAATGTGATATTGTTGTTAACATAACTTTTGTATAAACTATACCAGTTATAATCACATACATCAGAGATTTTGAAAGGTTATAGAAAAAATACAGACACAAAGTAACTTCGTCCTGTTTTTGTTATTTAGCGATGTAGATCACCGAAAAGATATGGTTAGTGGTTAATAGTTATTCTTTATGAAAAATCAGTAAAGATCTTTGAAATACTAAAGTAATAACAGTGAGAAACTCTCTTTGCGAGAAAACTTCTGTTAGAAACTTCTCTTTCTCTTTATGTAATAAAAAATATAAACTTGTTACATCGATTATTGTGCAGTACTGTTCCCAAGCCTATATCCTCTATGTACTTTCATATCTTTAGCAAAACAAAGTTTTACCAAAGTGGAAAGCATCTTCAAAGTCCTTTAATATTCTCAGGTTGTAATAATGTCACTGTCCAATAATGTCAATCAATTAATTATAAAACACTGTCCCGGAAACACATTGATTGATTACCAAATTTCTGGCCGGATCACTCGCAGACAATTAGTCACAATGTTGGCTCCAACAATTCTTTCAAACGAAATATTTATATTGATCCCATCAGCATGTATCATTAACGTTACAATATTGTTATGCAGTCGCCTCGAAAATAAATTGGTAGCGTTCCAATAACACCAAAATACCGTAAGTGTGTCAACTAAATATTTTCTAATTAATTAACATACAAATTATAGATCGCGACCAAGGTGAGGGCTTTCATATTCGGCTTCTTAGGGGTTAACGCTAACGTTAAATTAATCCATCAAAGTAAATGGTAGTAAAAATTTCAATTTTTAAAATTGAAATGTAAAGAAATCAAATGCATGTACTTGAATTTATATTCGTTCAGTCATAATATTACTTAGACAGAAATAGAATAAATGTAATAAGTATAATCGGAAGTACGGGCATTGAGTTCGATGCAGGCCCTGTAATTTTTTCGCTATGTGTGGTGTGTGTCCCTAGTAAGAGTGGTCGTGTAAGGCAAAAAGTTCTGACAAAACAAACATTACAAAAAATTCAGACGAATTGATAACCTACTCCTTTTTGAAGTCGGCTAAAAATATACTCTTAGTATCTCGCCATTTTAAACGATCTACCTACCTTTTCCGGAGTGCAGTGTCATTAATGTGTAAGACGTAAGTGTGTTTAGCAGTGGCAGTATTGCCAGAGAACTCCAAGTCTAGTTTATTTTTTTTCATTTTGAGATCGGAATATTGTCAGTATAGGTGAAACTACATACATACATACCTCACGCCTATATTCCCCGAAGGGGTAGGCAGAGATGCATTCCTGCACCCACATCTCGCCAGGTATGTATCCCACGTAATAGGGGCGAGCCTATTGCCGTTTTTCGGGCACATTTCCAGACTCCGTGCTGCTACTGAGAATTTCCTAATGGAAAAACCCAATAACACTTTGCCCGACCCGGGAATCAAACCCAGGACCTCTAGATCCCACGGCACATACTTGTACCGCGAGACCACGAGCAGTTTTTAACTGCTTTTATAAAATAAAAAGTTAAAGATTATTCCGAATTTTGTGAGGCAAGGCGGGCTTATAAGGCTTAATGCGTTCACAAGGACGTACCGCCACTGTTGTTTGTGTGTGACGTTGATGAGGATATGAGTGTATGTATGTGTAAAGTGTGTGTGTGTGTGTGTGCACATACCTCGTCGCAGGCGTGGCAGCGCGGCTTGAGCCTGTCGGCGTAGTGTCGCAGGCAGTAGAGGCGCGCGTCGAGCGCACAGTACGCGAGCTCCACCAGCACCTCGTCGCACGCCGCGCACACGAAGCACGCGGGGTGGAACAGCGCCTGCACCACCATCATACTTACACTTACTCTTAGCACTTTTAGCACCGGAATATGCAACGAAAGGCTAATCCAGGGGGTGGATCATGGGGGTCAACCCTGGGCTGAGTCCAAGACGTTGGTGGACCACTAATTATTTTTTTTAAACATATCGTTTTTTTACATAGTCGGGCATATTTTTACATACAGTCCTTACATCAATAAAATACCTAATTTTTACTTGTAAGATATCATGATCAAAATTAAATTATAAATTCTTTTATTTTGACTGCAACTATATGGGCCCCTTGGCGCCAAAGCTGGATGCGCTCTTGTATGGCGCACGTTGCCTTGCAACACTGACATAATATGTCGTCATCACCATAAGATGTGTTCTACCCATGTATGAGTTTATGCCTTAGTCTAAGTAAGCCTAGAAGTTGGTGGACTACACACTTAAGAAATTCTTAAGAACATTTAGCTATGCAGGTTACTTTTATAAGTTCGTTCACTTCAAAGCATGTGATTACTCTTTTGAATACATAAATATTTTCGAAGTCAATATATGCCTGGAGTGTGAACCCGCAACGACCGAAAAACCGCCAAACAGCATTAAGGGGGGGGTAGGGTTTTGAAGGTTCAAAAAAAGTGATTTTTTTTTATTGCATATTATGAAAGTATAGTAACTCAAGAATGTTGTCTGTTAATAGGAAGTCAATCGGAGCAAAACTCACAAAGATATAGCTTTGGAAGTAAGCTTGTCTCGACTTCTTTCTTCGCTACGAAAAACTTTAAACGCGTTTTTCTCAAATCGATGTTTTTTGAGTCGGTGCACTCTGTATCTCAATATCTATTCAACCGATCGTTCTCAATTTTTTTACAGTATTTCCTTACATAATTTATGAGGTAACCCTGTTGAGATTTTTTCGTTTTTGATTTTATTTTTTTTATTATTAACAACAATAGTCATGAATTTAGGCCAAAAATCGGTATTTTCACTTTCAAGTCTTGTAAAAAGTTCAAAAATAAAAAAAAATGGAAAAACTCGACAGAGATACCTAGAGGGACATAAAAATTAAAAAAAAAACTTTGGTTATTTCATTTTAGATGATCCAGTGCTGAGGTATGACATGCACCGCAAAATGTATTTTTTCTCAGGCGCCTGCGAAGAATTGCTGCCATTCGGTCAATTTTCAATATTTTTCAACCAATATTTCACAGAATAAAGTTCAATTACTACTCTTTAATGTACAATAATCAGAAATAAATTTACTTTCACCGTACGCCCAAAAAAAAATCTGTAAGAGCCTGTTTTTTTCTGCCTTCAAAACCCTACCCCCCCTTAAGCCAACATAGTGAACGAAGGCCTTCCCCAACGTAATTATAGAGGCTAGTGCGTCGCCATCTATCGTGCAATGGCAAGATTATAATTATCCAATAGATTTTAGTTATAATGGCGCCAAACAGATGGCACTTTTAATTTCTACTTACATCTTCGCCTATCCGTGGGGCTTGAATAGTGATACTGCCACTGCGAATCGGTTTATTGCACCCCATACACTCCACAGAAGCACCGTGATGTTGACTAGCAAGGCCTGAAAAAATAATTCGCGCCATAAACAAATAGTTTCAGTATTGTCCGACAGATGGCGTTGACATAAATACCAACCAATATCAAGTGCAATTTCATTTCGTGCGGCAACAAAGTCTTCGTACTGCTTGCGATGGGCGTCGTCGACGTGTCTGCAGTGGGCTAGAGAGAGATCTTGCTTTGGTAACTGGCTGGCAAGCGCTTTAGTTCTCCAAGCGCGCCACGCCGCCTGCCCAGTGGCGCCACCTACCCCGGTCGGCGCCCGCTCGGCCAACGCACTCCAGTAAAGCTCGGTCTGAAATAAAATATATGAAAATGTATTCTTTCCATACTGAATGAATGGCAGGATGTTAGATAAATGTCCAACAATCGTTGGCAGAAAGCGGAATCGCGCGTTGTAAATCTCTCAATACATACAGAAGTTATATATTTTGTGACGTTCATTTGCACATAAAGCGCATGTCTTCGGCTTTGTGCCGGTGAATTATGTGTGAACGTGAAATACGGGAATAGTAACATTGCTTGAATAAATACGTTTATTCTAAATGCATCTGTTTCATCGCTGGAAATGAATGAATTTGCGTGTTAACGTTTGTCATGTTGTGAATAAAACGACAGTCAAGAGACGATTTAAAAAATACTAATAATAATGGCCAGTAAAACATTTAGAATTAATTATAGTATTAATGACTATTTGTTAAAAATTAAGGCAAAATTTTCCATACAATTCTATTGATATTTTTTGTATGTGAAATAGCTTTTGTAAAATAAAGATTTGAAGCTAAAAGATTGTTCGTAATTATGGGTTCTATAGAAGTACCACTGACTGGTATATTTTAGCGTCACCTGTTTAGCCGTGAGTCCGGGCGGGCTGTCGTACGAGTGGTGGTTGACGCGCGAGTCCCGCAGCCCGAGCCGGTCGCGCACCGAGCACAGCTCCTCGTGGTACACCGAGTGCTTCAGCCGGTCGCAGCCGCACGACTTGCATGTTTTCCTGGAACAAAACAATTCATTTACTTAATAAATAAAATCTGATCATAGTTTTTGAATAGTTTAAATAAAGTAACTCCGTCTGTTAAGTTTACGAAGCAAGAGGTCGCGGTTTCGGTCCACGCACCGAGACAAATGTTTGTATAAGACACAAATATTTCTTTCGCGTCCATACGTCCAGGACGTGAGATTGAAAAAATCTCACATAGTTTCTTACACTCACGATACAGGATTAGTATCCTAATTTGGGATCAGATCTATGTACTTGACTGTTGGATGAATTTCATGTGAAGACAGTTTTCTGGGAAAGGAAAAAGGGTATTGATTTAGGTCATATGATGACATTGATGAATATGATTCAAAAATACGGACCCCATAACTAGTATGACAATAAGCATAATAATTCTTGAAACAAAAGCCGACTCTATGGTGCATTGTTAGAAGGTAGTTGAAATGAATTTGAGTGATAAATTGCGGTACGTATGTACCGTGCTGATACTATTGTCTCAAGGACTCACACTTGAGACACCAGCTTCGTTGTCGCATCCGTCCGGTGTAAGACATCGTCGGATGCTCAAGATTTTTAGACTGTTTTTTCCTTGTAAAACACCGGCACGCCATCTAAGCAATGCCGGCATTACTATAGAAGTCCAAAATCTAGTTAATCCTTACAATATTCCGAATAATTTAAACTTTAAATCTTTATTTAACCAAAGCAATAAAACGTTTCAACCACACTATAAAAAAATTGTAAGCTAAATGTTACACGATAAACATGTGACGCTTTTGGTCTTCTATGGATGTATACCCAATGCATCTAAGATGATCATTAAGAAGATCATTATGATTATTATCAGGATTTTCGTTTCAATGATTTATAAATAAAAATATGTAATAGTATCTGACCAGCAAGTGCCAAAAGACATGTAAGGTCCCTTTTGAAAAAGCTATTAAATATATGCTTGTAATAACTGATTATGTTTTGAAAGTATAAAGATTTATGCAATGGGCGAGCAGCCAGGTGAGTAATAAGATGCAGTTTCCAAACTCACACGGAGAATATTCGGGATGGGAATGAGAATCCCGCGAAATTTAGAGACATACTGTTCTCGAACTTTGGCTATGGTATCAGTGGCAGTAATGTCGAAAACTTCAATTTTAGAATTAATTCTCACCGACGACAAAAAATGCCTAAAACTTAATAATGTATAAATTAATTCAATAATCAACGTGGCGTACAATAAATGCGGCCTTGACATTGATTAGCGCAAAAATCGAAGTTTGTTTTTTTATTGCATACAAAAGTTCTTTCATCAAAAGCACAAGCGTTATAAAATATTGCCTGCCATTCTGTAGTTTGTGAATTGAAATTGACCATTTCCACAAAAAGGTTAAGAATTGGAATAACATTCACTCTTATAAACAAAATGCACTCGAGGAAATTGATTTTCTGTTTTCAAAACAATCTGTCAGTGACAGATGGATTTATTGTAACAAGCCTGATCCGGAACAAAAACTACTCAAAATAAACAATTGGGTAAAACGTAAAATGCTCAAATATATACAACTTGCGCGTATAAGAATAGTACCAAATGTAACAATTCGATCTAATAAAAAATACGCAATAAGAAATAAAATATTTTTATACAAACATCAAATGTTGGATAAGGATCTCTTGAAAGAATGGACGAAATAAAAGGGAAACTGGTTAACTATTCCATAGCGCGATAACGTGGCTTAAATATTAAGATCTCAAAATAAACTTTAACGAATATAGCCATAATCATTCCTCACGATCATCGATCGATCAATCATATTTCCTCAAGAAGTTTTCTTCCACCTTTAAGCACGAGTAAAGGAAAGATATCCATGCACTAATTCTCACTCTATAAGCGATGGTAACCAACTTAAGTATAATCAAAAATAGCATCCAGTCCTGCGAGAACAATTTCCATACACGTACTGTATCCAAAAATAGTCGCTAAACAAAGAAGCTGCGAGAGAATGACGTTTGCAAGCATCGTGGGCCACGGATATTACTGTGGTTCACGACAACACAATCAATACGTGTCGACACCTGTGAGAAGCAAGGTCGCTTATTATCTCCCGCCTACTTTCTTTAGACGATTGTTGTAAGCAGGACGTGTATACTTAACTCACTGTAAACGGCCTTTGTAAATTGATCATCATCATGCTCTTGGCCTATTCTCAATTCTATTGGGATCATCAGCCGTCATTCCTTTTTCATTCGTATCTTCCCTTACGCACTCTATCCATCATTTCTTTTACCTTCCTCTGCTTGTCTATCCATCTACTTGTATGCTCATTACTTATTATTTTTTAGAACAGATAGAAAGACTAATCAGTTTTTAATGTATTTAGAGATAAGATGCAAATGACCAGAAGTGAGATATGGACTAAATATTTAAATTATCATATGTCTTAATTCGACACTTATATTTTTTTATAGTAAAAACTTTTTAAAACGATGTTGAACAGTGATTAATAATCCTTTTCACAAACACAGATAACGTAAGTGTCGAAATCCGCACTTAGCAGTATGACTCGGAGATCGAAAGAGTCAATCTGACAAATGATCCGAGACGCAAATCCGTGTCTTCACAATGGCGGACAAAACTACAACCAGCTGTTGCAAACTGAGCGCACGCCACGTCGTGACACAAAGATAAAAATACATTTGAAAACTACAATTGACCAGATAGTGAATAGAGCTAGTTAAACATACATATATGGCATCAAGGTTTAGGAGAGCGGTTAAGAATCTTAGCGGTCGCAGGATGAAACACTAGGCACGCACCTCCGACTTTTCGAAGTAATATGTATTCAAAATGAATTATCACACACTTAAAGGGAAGGAAAGCACCATGAGGACACCTGCATACCTAAAAGTTCTTAAGAATTGTAGTGTAGTCCCCCCATTCCGCACCAAGCCAGCGAGGTGCACTAAGGTCTGAATCTTCTTATTTGTAGAGTAGACCTATGCCCAGAAGTGGAACATATATGATCTGATGATGATGATCAAACTATTGATACGTCACAAGTTTATAATTTAATATTACGTTATTGTAAATCTGTTATGAACCTAAGAAGGAAATTGCTTATGTGACTGTACTTTTATATTTCCTCTTCAATTTACTCGCACCCACTATAATTGTGCACTTGCGTAATCATAGTAACACGTTACAAGTCGCATTTCTACGAGTCTAGCTTTATTAATTTTTATTTCACTAAGAATCTTTCGTATAAATTAAAATCTATTTTATTTCGAACATATTAGATGTAAAAGTTAGGAAAGTTATTTCATTTAATTTGTTTTGCAGTATGCAATATAGTGTGAACATAATGAACATCAAAAATAAACTATGTACGTTTTTTTTTTAAGAGAAATATTTTTTGCTATTTAGAGGGTATTCTTGAAAATCAAGTTATTTTTTTCATTTGTGTCCTAGCGTCGTGTACACAAGCTATGTCTGCTCCCTTATTGATATGCTAACAAACGGACAATGGCATCGTCTTGATACGATCGTCTTGATGGAATTAATAGGATAAGAGCTCGTTGAATGCACCTCCATCACGGATGTGGATCGTAAAACTACGCTCGCACTACTTCGGCACGATTTCACGGGATTGTTGGACAAACACAACTCGATTTATGAGCCACGAGGAAAGGATTTAGCGTAACAATGTTTATTTATGAATTTACTAATACAGATATGAATACATAAATTAGATATATTTCATAGACGAAACGTAAACTAATAAGAGATAAAAAATGTGATAGGAACGTCATGAGATTTTTTTTGTACCTTGTCTGACACTCAAATATTCTTCTAAGATACTTCTTGCTAAAAATAGATTTGATTGAAATACATGCGTCAAATATTTAATTATTCACAACAAAAATACTAATAGCATATTGATAATAAGACGAACAGATCCTCATGGTTTGTGTTTTAAAACGTTTCGATATTTACTATGAATGATTGAAATAATCACATAGAATTGTTGCTTAAAGGCTATAGAAATTGCTCTGCTAAAGAGAAGGCATTTAAAAGCCAAATTATCAATACAGATTCTGAAGTGGTAGAGCCACCTTAAAAGCAGTTTTTGTTGTGTCATTATTAATGTCCAGAAACATGAAGTGACAATGTTATTGCAGTCACATATTATGCGGTAAGAAGAAACAATAAATTATAATTTCCTACTCCAATTAAGTGAGCCACCCACTGAATAACAAACTCCGTACAACGGTTAAATGGGGTTTTGGAACAACAGCATCATAACATTAGTCACAAATTTAAAGAATATTGATTCAATTTCGTGAATTGGTCGGTTAGAAGGCCTCGTAGAGGTAAAACTTGAATTAAATTCCGTGAATCATTCTTATACTAGTAAGTCCAGCAGTGGTGCTTACAATTAAAATGACGATGCATTTGACATACTTGTCCGTAAACATACCAGTGTTAGGGATAAACATTAATAATAATACATTATAAACTTATTTTAGTACATTAAATATATATAACAACCTAAACTGCAAAAGATAAATAATAATAAATAAATAAATACACCCAACAGTCACATACATAGTCCTGACCCCACACTAAGATACGAGTCTTGTGTCGTGGGTATCAGAAACTACGAGAGACTTTTCGGTCTCACACATACCCGAAAACACCCATACCCGAAACATATATAATATTTGTGGATCACACAAACATTTGTCTCGGTGCGGGGATCGAACCCGCGACCGCTCGTTTCGCAAGCTGGTGTCTAGCCAACTGGGCCACGGGGCTGTCAAGATGCCTAATTAATTTCAAAAAAATTACATCTACATAACCTCATGCCTGTATACCCTGGAGGGGAAGGCAGAGGTGCATTTGTCCACCCTCATTAAAACAGGTATGTATCAGTCCCACGTAATAGAAGACGTCCTATTGTCTTTTTTTCGGATAAATTTTCAGAGTAAAAACCCACTGGAAAACCCAGTAACACTTTCGCGACCCAGATATCTACCCGGGGCCTCTAAATCTCACGCACATACTTATGCCGCCAAACGGTCGAAAATCCCTTTAAGACGAATATTATTAAAACAAAGAACATTTTTATTTTTTTTAATCCAATGTCACTGGAATCACAAGCAGATCGCCGACGAAGATATGCCAAAACGGACTAAAAATATTTTCCCTTGCCAGATATAGAGCAATCACATATTTCCTTATGGCTGGGTTTCTTAAGGCCACGTTATCGCTTGAGGCGCGCCTCAACCTTACCCCTGACCGTACGGCAGCTAATAATAACCGAGGAGCGCCCGAGCAAAGCGGATACACTCAATTTTAAGGCATTATCCAACAATTTTTAAATCGCATGAGTAGCATCGTATTGAATGACTCAAATTAAAATTACTAGGCTTTAGAAAAGACAGGCATACATTATATGACATGAAATGAAATAATATTTATTAAGTAAAAAAATGTCAAATACTTAGATTCAGTCATTTAAAAATTTTGTCACCTATTTCCAATAACGAGCCAAAAAGTAGAAAGCAATGTCATTCCATTCTTTCACCGCTAATCTACACAATCATAATATAGTTTGTTTGAATCTGGGAATAAACAAAGGTCGCTACAGCGAGGTTCATAAAAAAATTTATATTTTTTTTTATCTTAACTGTCCTTTGACTTTGACTCGAATCCACCACATTTTTTTTTAGGCAGTAGTCTCTATTGATGTCATAGCTCTTCGCAAATTTCTTAACTGGACGGCTATCATTGCTTTTTGCGTATTTCAAAACATACAAATAAATGAGCCAAAAAAATATTAAATGGATTTATCTAGTTTTTCCCGTTGTTGTTCAGCTGGTGTGATTGATCCACCGTCGGTTAGATTGAAAGCTCTTCCGAAACGTATGCCAGATGGATTTTCGCTTTTACCTCTCAATGACTGATTGTGTTCTCATATTGTTCAATATGTCTTAATGTGTTTTGATATTTTGGAACGTTGCTTTGATTCAGTTGGAAGTAAAGTATTGGAAGGATTTTAGTTTACTGTGAATTCAATTCACATTTGTTTACTTAAAATCTTTTTAAAGTTAAAAAGTAAGAGTAAGTTTATGAACAATCTTAACCTTATTGTAAAGGTACATAATAGGTGGCATAAATTGGAGTATCAAATAACTCTAACAGAGTTTGGAACAATTATTTTCCACATAGATCTCTAATTCCTCAAACAAACATGTGTCCCAACTCCCAATGTAGGGATCGAACCAGTTATCTTTTATTTCACAACTGGCCTTGCGCCAACTGCGCAACTGAGGTTGTTGATAGAATACCGATGATTCAATAGAATTATGTCCAAGTTGATTAAGTTATAATGATTATAGTCATGAATAATGATCGCTGCTTTCATTATTTTTATGTGTCGGGTACCCACGTTTATGCAAAAAGGAGTGTTGTTGTCAGCACTTTTCAAATCCGTAATTATGATGGGCTCAAGTGAACCGCGTTTCAAAATCAGACACTGTGGACTTCGCTTCTATCTCGAAACCTATTACAATTACAATAAGGACAGTGATTATCTCATGTTCAATACTTCCACAATGAAATATCACAGCAAGAGTATTATGCAAAAAAAATATCATAACCAAAATTAGTGATGGAACCGTTGGAACCATCGTCAATGACTAACAAATTAAAAAAAAATACATATAAGTGATTCACAGTTCACAATTCGGCATTAAACGTTCGACAATAGCGGAATACGCAATAAATTTCGATTGTAAATTACGAATAGAATTATGCTTGTTGTCTTTGGACGGATAGCTGACCGACGTCCGCACTTGCGCCGTAAAACCCTACGTACGATAATTGGGGTGCAATCAAGGGCGAATTATTTTGGCCACAATGTACGGAAAATCACTAGTCATAATGACGTTTGTACGAAGATGGGATTTAAAATTATTATTATTTTGTTTGCTTAATTTTATTAACAACCTCCATTTTTGAAGCATCAGTAAGAACACCTTAATTACTTATGACGCAGCTGTTTTTAATGGGATGATACGAATAGATCCCTGCCTGGTAAACATGTTTGTAAGGTAGGACAAAGTGCAGGAACAATATAAATTGATGGTGTACATATCAGAGATAGTTGGAGTTTCTAGGGTGGATAGAATTCGTAATGAAGTCATCCTCAAGAGAATCGGAGTCATTGAAATTGCCTACAGGATCAGCACCCTAAAGTAGGTAGAGGTAATCTAGGATGTCATGCAGCACGATGGTCCGAAAACTTGAGAATGGTGGCGGGTAGAGGATGTCAGGCTCAAGTCCGTTTTGGTTGGCGCTTATGTGTAGAGGACTTCTTTTAGCAATGGACGGTGATAGGTTAATATTAAATATCTCGAATAAAGCATGCATAAGGTACATATATCAATCTTAATTGCCGACTCCAATTGTTTACGACCTCCCGAGCCTAGCGAGGTGTTTATTACGTAAACACTAGTCCCACAAGACATTACAATGGAAAAATTTGTAAAAGTCGTAATTGAAACGAAAATAAAATTTAACGATGGAGATGGCTGTTTGTTTAATTGAACGCGTCCGATACACGGAACGGTACAATGGCTTAATAAAATATGCTATTTGCGGAGAGATAAATAACCCACGCGGGATTATACCGATGCGATTACTGAATTATATTATGATCGACAAATAATTAAAAGTCTGGGTAATCTAGAATCAAATTTGAATGACACATACAGACTGATTGCGTTAGATTTAAAAATATAGAACAGCCGGGAGGGGACAAGAGATTTCGTATTTGTGATATATGAACTAGAGACTAAGATTTTTTTTAATTTCGGAATAGTTTTAATAACGGACTTTTACACAATTTGTCTTAGTGATAAGGCTTACAAGTATTTGACAGTCTTGTAGGCGTTGATGAAATGTAGTATCATACAAATATTCCTCAACGGTCTGCCTAAACTTGTCTTCAGCAGCACATGTCTTGTTAAACATCACAAATGGCACACATTATTCTTCGCTGCACATATTTCCTATAGCTCAGCTCTAAGGTAGTTTAACGACATAGTAAAATCAAAGTACGTGGCAGTTCAAAGAGAGCGTTCATTAGCCGTAGAGGCCGCCTGAGACATTGTCCTAAAATATATTTAGCATTTATGACATATAATCAGGTCGGGTTCGGTGTGAACATGATTAACAACAGGCAACATAGAAAGACATTCGTGTCGAAAACGTAATCATTTCCTGTCACATTAAATTTAATATACTGCTAACTAAATTTTAGTTGAGTGACAACTAAACCGAGAATATTCCAACAGATCTAAGTTCCAGTAATATATTTATTAAGGCATTGTTGGAGGATACTACGATAAAGTAAGCAATAGGATTAGGAAATCTACACATAAAAGTATTAAACAAATAAATTCCAAGGTATGTATGTAGTTCACCAACCTACACCAGGCAAGCGTTGAGGTTTAAGGCTCTATTCCTTTCAGTTCTGGGGAAGGCTCGTGTTCAACATTATGCGCTAATATGCACATAGCGAATTACTTTAAAACATCAGTAATTAGAATTAGGACACTAATCCTCGATATACAAACTTTTTTCCGCATGGCTACATGTACAGAGATATCACTTACACATTCAAAAGGTATTTAAAATAAATTTGAAATGGTAAGTTTTAACACCTTTTGATTGTCTAAAACTGTTCATTTTTAGTAGTTCATAACAGATATAAAGACGGATGATGGATTAAGTGATGGACGTCGTTGACCCCAGTTGCAAGCTGCGTCGACGCAATATGTCCCCGCGCATACCAATTAAGTGCAATAAGAATGCCATGTGAATGTACAACTAGCATCGCTAGACAAGGGGGGAAATCATGACGAAGTTAAAGTATGATTAGAATAGACGCTTGCACCAATTGACAGTCTCGGAAACTTAATAGTGGACATTACTAAATCCCAATAAATCTGAAAATTTGCAAGTTAATTTTTAGCTAAAAATTTGATTTTAGATCGTTTTGTTGACGGACACAATCGTAATCAACAAAGATGGTTTAAGATCCCAATCACCCCTTACTATATTCAAATAAAAATTAAACATTAAAAACATGATGCTATGAAAAAGAATATTACATTGAACCTGTCCTAACCTTAAACATTTCCATTACCACGCTTTCAGAGCTTCTATTTGTTATTATTACACTTCCCTGTTTACTACATATTGCGTATTGTTCCTATGGGAAGTGCGGCCTGTGCCCTTGATAGATCAGGCATAGAGGACTAACAAACGGTTATTTTTGTATATTAGCAGGCATTAGTCAAATACGTCGGCTGGCGGCCTTCCAACCGTGAGCTGTTTCCCATCTATGCCATGCTTCTTAAGTGTTATGATCTGTTTGGATTGCATATCATTCTTAAATGGACATTCAACTTTGATAAGTGACGAGGGATTGAGAGACTAATGGCAGAAATCTCCTCATGACTGAGTGATTAAAGAAATAACTAGTTTAAGTTTATGGAAGTTTAGAAGAAATCAAAAATCATTTACTTTATTGATTATTTGATACGTCTGGTTCCTTTAAAGCTCTTTTTGAGCTAATGTTTAACATCTCTTTCACCAAAGCATTCCTCAATAAAATAATGCAAACAAAATCTTGAGTTGAGGAAAAAGACGGATTTACCAAAGAGAGTGTTTTAGAACGCTATTAAAATTTTAATCATTGTGCAACATATGAAACAGACCAACATATATAGTAGTGGTTGAAATTTTAATAGCAGTGATATAATATTTCAGGTTACAGAGAAGGAAACTGTGGTTCCAGACCACATAATATATTTAGTTGCATACACGCAATCACGTATCGAATAAATTACAACTTGCATGAGCTATGAATCATCATAATAGTAACCTAATGAAATTATAATTACTTTGTGACCAGAATATAAATTATACATAGTATAATATTGTAGAGTACAATATTATATCATCCTTCTCATAATAAATGCGGCTTACATATTTTTACTCGAATATTAATTATTACCGATCGTTGCATTTTATATCATATCGAAAAAAAAAGTTAACGTTTAAAAAATAGAATAGTTTTAAATTAAATTTTCTATTGGACTGTAAAAATTTGAAAATTCAATTTGAAGAATAGGACGATATCAGTGTGATTTTAATCAATTCAATTGATATTTCATTTAGAATACACACATAAATTGGAAAAGTCAGAGCCTGGAGTATGAATCCGCGATCGCCGAGATTCTTGACTGCTTGTCTAAACCTCGAAGCCGCCACTACTTATGTACTTTAAACTTTAACGGTAAAGAAAAACGTCGTGACGAAACCTTTCCAACTTAAAAATTCTTAGGAATATCTCAGGTGTGTAGTCCGCCAGCCCACAGTAGGTTAGTGTGATGAACTAAGGCCTTAATCTTCTAAACTGTAGAGAGCTTAGTGCTTAGTATTTGGGCTGATAAAGATGATGATTCCTATTGGATTCTAAAACTCATGTTTAAAGAAGACTGTCAAAAGTTTTTCTGCCTGGTATATTTGTTTTAGCGCTCGCCTTTGTTCACAAAATAAATATTGATGTATGTGTCGACAACAAACAATAAGAACAATCGGGATTTACGATCCGGATTATAAACAAATAAAATCAAACATTTCTTTGACTTGCGCAATTTATTATGATTTGTTTGTATAAACAAACAGAGCAAACACTCAGCCGTGGATGCCATTGCTAACCTATTGACTTCTATAAGATATTACATTTAAGATCCAAACGGTAGCTGCCAAAACATCGAAAGCGTAATGTATAAACTATTCCGGGGAAGTAATGCAATCGAAGTTTAAATTAAATGATTTAATGTCAATTATAGACTTTGTAATATGCAAGCAAATACATTTTGTGCAAACTATTGGAATGTTCTGAAGTTATATTGGTACAGGATTTCATTTATGTATAAGATTAGTTCCATAAGTCAAAGGCGGTATCAATTTAGCAAAATTTAGTAGTGATAATGTTTTGTTAATGCATTGTAAATATTTTTTATGAACCTGTCTAGAATACAATGACTCAAAAATGCCACAGTGATTTTAAATTAAAATTAGTTTTATAATGCATGTTCAAATAGCGGAACACGTTTCTAGTCAGTCATAACTCATAGAAAATCGCCGATCGTTAGAATTTTTACTGATGAATGACTGACAAGCACAAGCGAGACATTAACATTTGTTTTATTACCTCTTGTTTTGACTGTTGTATTTTCGTACACATTTCCAGTATTAAAGTAAGGAAGGTCATTTTTGATAGTGTCATAGGATTTATTGAGCCGTAAATTTCATTCATAAAAAAGTTTTTTATGGTTGAATTTTTATTAGACCGCTTTATTGTAGAGATATTAGGGAATGTACCTAATGTTCTTAAAAGAGCGTAGGTATTTTAAAGTCAATAAAAATAAAATATTTTTTAGTTTAACATATTACCAATAAACAATAAAACCATTTTCATCGATTTCAATAGCTTTAAACAAAGCATAAGAAAGATGAATGGTACAATGCTGCGAAATTGAGTAACAAGTATTGTTTATTCGTAATCAATGGACATTTTAAATAATAGTAATTCTAAAACACTCTCTGACATAAAGTTTTAGTTCAACTGCGTCAGAACTGAAACATGCAGTACTGCAGGTGCGTAATATTAAACAAGTGTACAAAAATCCCGTTCAACTGCCATATTCATCAAAATCCTGACATATGAAAATATATAAGAAACGACCGCATAAAATCTCCACGGGTATTGGTTTTGTTTGCTCGAAGAAAAACATGAATTGAAAGAGGCAAATAGTCATTACCTACTATATGAATTATTAGACGTTGGACATTTGCATTCATCGTCGACTTACTTAGGATGTCATTCAAAAGATGAAATAGATGTGATTGTAAATTGTTATTTAAAAAAAAAGGCCAAAACTCATTTACATTTTTATGTTTTACTTTATGACTCAAGCGATTTTAATTATCAAGCTATTACAAAATGTGTGCAAAGATATAAATGTCTTGCAGACTGTCACTTAAAAGACTGTTTGCGTTATGCATAATGTTGTGATTGAAGATTGCTAATGAATTACCTACTGCAATGGTTAATTTGTGAGAACATTATTCAAACGTCGATGAGTTGCCTTTAATGAAATAGTTCCGAGTATATCGGTTAAGATTTCTATCAGTAAAACATGCTGCTATACCGGTCATTAATTTCCCACGATTGGTTATTGTTTCAGGTTTACTCTTACTCTTGGTAAAATAAAGTTTATATTTAATGTAAGAAAACTCATTAAAACCGTTATTATACCATTAAAATAGTTTGACGTTCAGATGTACGTATTTTAAACTATACAAAATATTATAATCCTAGCTGAATTGGGTACTACCCTGATTCTTTTTATTACTTACATTTATTAATGACTTTAAGGATGTACTGAAAAACTATCCAATATTCACTTGCCCAAACTTTATCTAGCACTTACGGAATGAAATCCTTTTAAAGGCTCACCAAGTGTTTTATACTATTAACTGTTTGAAGAGCAAACCAGTCACATCCAGGTTACATGCAATCCTTGAGAGCGACCTTTGGCAGCGTCTGTCTAATGGAACGCCGCGCCCAACCCACCCATTTACTTTGCATCACTTGCAAAGCAAATAAATTGAAACGGCAAGGGAGTGTTGGCAGACCTTTTATATTATTACTACTTTTGCAAGAAGAGGTAACGTGGTAGTCATACATATGAATATTAATGTGAGACGTGAGCTGTTCTGAACGCATGAGGTCATTCAAGATTCGTTGGGCATAAATCTTCAATGTGAAGTAATTCTTAACGGCATTCAGTACTTCTGTTTTGATCATGGAGTGAAGAAAAAAAATTAAGCTAGAGTTGATAAAGGCCTTATGTGGCAACACTTCAAATGAGATATTGCGTCAACTTCACATGTCATAAGAATTAATTAATTTAAAGCAGATATCGCCAGTCAGCTGGAGAGATAAATAAGCTCAATTATGGAAAACACCGAAATCTTTCTTTTAGTCGATCAGAGAACAGAATTGTATTGAACACATGTTGGAATTTGGCATATCCACCAGGTTGAACCCAACCTTATGACTAAAACAGGTCCAGCTAAATTTGAAACGACTGTCTTCCTCATAAAATATATAAGGTAATTAGGTCATTGTAAAATAGATTAATTACCAGTCGCAGATCTTTTGTTCGCTATCGACATCACTAAAATAAATTTAAAGACTAAGACCCAGAGACTCGGTCATTAGCGATCGGTTCTGGTTACTGAAAGTTAGAACGCTATTAAAATTGCCCATAAAACGGTGAGCGTGCGTAAAATCAGTTCTTTACAGCGAATGTTGATTTCATTAGCCTAAAGGGTGGGGCGAGAAAATGGTATCTAGCAAATGTTATGGCCATATGAAAATATTTTTATAAATATCTGAAATAAAGTCTACGTTACTTTTTTGATTTTGTAGGTTACTTCTATTTATTCTGGTTTGTTCGTAAATTTAATTCTTAATTTGACTTTTGTCCTCTCAAAATATATGAAGCCTCGTCTCCTTTTCTTGCATTTACGACACTGCGATCTACATGGATGTCCAGGCAAGATATATATGAGGAAAATATCTCAACAGATCGCCGGTATTTTTAGTGAAACAGCAATAAAAATCTTGATAAAAGATCTTGATTAATTTTGCGAATTTTTACGGTAAGTATTAAATTATTGATTATATTACGGCTATTAGTGATAAAACCTACTACAGTTTACTCAGAAATAACGTTAGATTGGAACAAAAAGGTTAGTGCCTAATTTTATAGAGGACAATGCGCTATTACCACGTAACCTCGATCCATCGTACGTAAAGCAGACGGTTGAGTTTTATGTGTGTCTAGCATTAATCAACAGCGAGAGCTGGACAGATGTTTTTATAATCGGAGAAATGGATCAAAACATTACGCCGTATGTTTTATGCAACTGAGTGCTTATGTAAATAACAAAATGTCAGATTTTACTGCTCAAGGGCGCCAACCGAAGAATAAAAAAATAAAAGATCATCGTTTCACAAATTCAAGGAAGATAAAACACAATGCCAAATTATGCAAAGAATTTATACGAGGGAATTAGATTGTAAATTAAATAAAAATTCTTTGCAATGAATTCGAAATATGTAATTACGTTTTATTTAGAGTGTTAGTCGACGAACTACGAAAAATAAACTGATCAGTAAACTTGGTTGTATGTAATGCAAGTGTTTGCTTCACCCAAACATTCAGCCAACCATAGGAAGTAAATTTCTGTACTTAAAGTTTGTTTTATGGACCTCATAAAATTCCATAGAAGTAACTTAAAAAGACGGTAAACGTATAACAATTATATTCAATTACTAATAATAAATATTCAATTCCCTGTAAATTATATCTATGATGGCAACACCGTTCGTTTTTGCGGGCACTAAAAGTTCGCGTGTTGCGCTCACGGGTGGCTCGTAACAATGTTTATGGTCGGCCTAATGAGCGTCGTACCATTTGGCGATTTTAAGGGTTATAGGCTGGCAATTACCCGACACTGCACCATAAATTGAAAATATCGCCTCGCAGACGGTATCTTGCTTAGATTTTATAACGTGTGTAGGTTAGGGCACCTTCAAACCGATTTCGCATTGGCTTACTAATAGCATGCATTAGTAATACCCGGTGGCGCAGTATTTTTTATATATTAGCAAAGAATATGTTTAAAGATCTTTTTATTTCAGATTTATTAACATTTTTTTTAAAGCAACTGGTAGGCGAGAGCAATAAATCCAAATCGTCACAATTACGTCAATCTTTAGATTTTAAATGACAAATTGATGGTTTATTACCAATAAAATAAATCATCAATGTTCCACTAAATAAATCACCTAGAGAACGCTAAGTATTAACCAATCTATGTACGTCTTTCAATTCAACTTACCTAATGACCATCTCGAGAACTTCTTCCTTTTCGAAGACTTTGCAGTACAGATGGAGTATTTTCAAGCAGGTATACTGCAGACCCGTCCATGTCAGGTCGGCAGATTTGAGGGCTTCGTTCCAGGGGCAATTATCGTGTCTTGACAGGCAGAGCATGCCTTCACTAGATATCTCCGTTGGAGGCATTTAAACTACTACACTCACTTTTGTTAGGTTCAAATTGTTCATGACCACTGATTGATCGAATGTCCGCTGTATTTCACTTATATTATTTTTGTCAATATCAATAATGTGAACGACCTGAGAAGATATTACCTTAGTTGACTAATATTGTTAGATATATTTGAAGCTTTATTAAGAGTATTAGTGATGTCAAAGAGTTTTAAGCAAGGAGGAGTAGTTATAAGTACTTTGTTAACGTAAAATAATGTAAATATTTTAAAAATGTATACTATATAAACAATAGAAACTCATTCTATTATCGAAAATTTAATGACGTCATGTGGTAACCGCGATGAATAGCAACTTGTTGCCTGTTTAGTCTTCCTGCTCTTTATACTATTAAAATATTTAAAAAAAAACGTGGGTGTATTAAGAATAACTGAGAAACTATTTAAAATTTGGGCTACCCTAAAATAAAACTAACTCCTGCCCGCAACTTCACCCGAGTTTACTACTGAGTCCAGAGAAAAACCAGAAACGTGTGAAAGGTAAAAATACCAAATAAACCAAATTTAACATAAATTGACATCGTGCTATATAAATTATATTAAACGTGAAAAAATATGTCATATTTTTGCATAGGAACTTTACTGGTATTTATCTTTCTTACTAGTTCACAAATACACAAGTAGATTCCTCAACCATAACAACTACATGAAGGAAGTTCATATCTAGCTTTCATTTCAATTACATCACCGGATGTTGACTTTATCAACGTTTCGCGTCATATTGAGAGCATCTAAACTTGCGGTATGTTATTCTGACAGATTGCTTCAATTAGCGTTAATATATCAATGTAAAGCGTCAATTAAGTCTGTTATTACAGCAGTCTACCCACATTCTTGGAAAAAAAAATCCTGTTTGGCTCTAGCTATGAAAGGTGTAATAACACCGTGATCGAAACCAAGTCATGCCTTAAGGATTACAAACAGATTGTCATGAAAAAAAAATACGAAAAATAAATAAAAACGTCTTCCGAACTACCATAGGTATTAAGCGTATCTAAAGTGGTGTTTCATTTTTGATCACCATCTCTTTAAACCTTGTATTACTCGTGGCTGGACGAACAAGAAACAGTATTCAAAGTATGTTTAAGAAGTTTTATAAATTTAAGAAGTTACGTTACCTAATGTTATCAATAATAACTATCGAAACGTGGCGCCTAATGTATTTATTTTCTAATTACTGAGAGCAAATAATAGGAAAGCAAACCTTGGAAATATTATTACTTAACACTATTTGTTTATTAAGTGAAATTGGGTGATCACAAGACTTAGCATTTAAAATGGGCATATTCTTTTAATGAACTTTATTATAGATTATAGAAGAACATAAAAAGCAACCTGTCTTTTACACTAATAAAAACAGTGTTACGGAAACCAATATAAGGAACATCATTATGGTCTTTTGCATTACGTTAACCATTGAACTTAACAAGTTCGTTTTACGTTTCGCATATGCGATTTAAGTTGCATGTTTAAAAGGCAGAACGGAGCTCATTTTTTTTCCATATCATTTTGATTGGCAAGCAAACGAACCAGATCAATGAAGCACTTAAGTGTTCCATCCTACCCCGACGACTGCGACCTCCGTGTGTTCTGTAGGAAGTGTCTAATTTAAACAATTCGCCGGCGACGACCATTGTCTCCGCTACGAAATTTGTCACACGCTAATCGCTGTGCACCTCTCACGAATTTTATTGTCTGTTCATTTATTACTTCGTGTAATTCTAAGGAGATATTGTTAATTAAAACGTAGAAAAAGATGATAAGATGCTGTAAGAGGTTGAATATTTATATTGTAGGACAAAAACTAGCCTCCCTAAAAGTAGGGTTTTAACAGATTAGGATACATTAATTTCTTTTGTTTCGATCATATAAAATATTGAAGGCAGTCAGGTAAAATAAAACCACAAGTTTGAAGACGCAGACAGATTGTGGATTACCATATTAATACGTAAACAGTTTTTTTAATAGACGCGATATTCCTGCATGTTAATTCAAAGCTGTCAAAAATACATTCTGACCACTAAGCCTCTACCCATGCTATCCCAATCGGCACATATATCCAAAATCGTCGACATTTACGCAAAGACGTACTTAAACAAGGTATTCAACTAAAAACGAAAATTAAAAAGGCTGCTTCTGACACAAGCGCCGTATACGCCTATACTGGTTTCCATTTGGCATGATTAGATTGAAATTACCTTTAGACCTCATCTAGTTGGTCCATATCCCACTCTACACGCCTTATATGCGGCTGCATAAATATTTATACCAGCTGTGACTCATAGTTGTATAAAAAATTATAAATATATTTTTGTGACAGTGTAATAAATATAAGTTTGTTTGTACATTGAAGTTTTACTTTAAGTGATGCAGTTGATTTCGGGTCTTCTAATTATTAAATAACTTCTCAATTCCATACGCAAAGTTTGCATTTTTTGATCGACCAAATTAGGTTTCTGTTCAAGTGTCTCAAGATTAATGCTTTTATACATTTCAAAAAACAAGATTTTGCACATATTACATTGGTCAATATAAAAAAAAATTGTATTGAATAAGAGAAGGCGTCAACCACACTAACGAACCTCTATTGCACGATACACACAATAAGGTCAAGTTTGAAGGCATAATTTCAGAGTTCAGTATCAAATAATATAGGTAGATTCGCAGGTCAAAGCTAGTGAGGTTTTATTATAAGCTATGACTGCTTGATACTGTGACCGAATGCAATATGCAACTCAAGGATGTTAGTTTTGAAATATTCGATTTGGTGGTCGACTTAAACGCAAATGAAATAGAGATTTGAGTTACGATTGTAACGTATTGTTGTATTCTTTAATAATCGGTATAATAATTGAATATATTTTTCTCTACATAAATATACATTTTTCTTTATTTAAATATTCTATCTGGCATATGAAAGCAAATAGATTTTTAAATTTATAATTCGAATACGATATCGATTTCGAAAAACCGTTGTTTTGCTGTCTGTTGTAGGTACTCTTATGCAAGAAGCTTTTCTATTAATAAGCGTGATATAAATTAGGACAAAGGTAGACCCGACTACAATCATAATCAACAGGACCAAAGATTGTACAGTTTTAAATAGAGACATCTTTGGCGATGTCCATAGTGACACTAATTTATGCAAGTATGGCTACTCGTAATCCACACCTTTTGATGTGTCGCATCAAAGTCGCATGCTAATTCGGCAGTCCGTTCGTTTGTGTAAGCGCCATTACGGGATCTTGAAGGTGAGTGCAGAGATTAAGAAATATTTTTGTTGTATAGCCATTTCAAATACAGCACCCCTCAGTATTAGTAGTCATAATTTTCAAGTAACTAAAGACCAATAAAAGTATCATCGGGGGGATGGGAAAATGAATTTGGGAAACAAATTAGAATAAATTTCGATTTTATCGAATAATGAAATTGTGGCGTAGTATAATAAATTGAAACATGCTCTTAATTGTATTTTCAAAAAATATAAGAAATAAGAATTAAATTTGCCCAATCTAATACAATTCCCTTCATTAATCACAATTAGAGAAAAGACATTAAGATAATAAAATAAACAAACCATTACGAATAATCGGTAACACAAATATACAGTGACATGGTTTATGTGCACATATAATTAGATTATAACATCGCCAATGCCAGACATTATGTAAGGTATTTGTCAAATTAGCGCGTTTACAAATGGCAATGTCATAACGATGGAGTTGGCACGAAGATGCGACAAAAATGAATGTTAAAAAATGAAAAATGTGATAATTATTTTTAACTCATTAATTTAAAAAAAAAATTGTTGTTCAAAATTTATGACATCGTCATAATCGAAAACCAGGAGCTGTGCCAAATATTTTTTATTTGTATTATTTTGACACCTCATATTAATGATATGCGGCAGCAATGAATAGGACAGTGCTCTCAGATTTTTTATAGGAATTCAAACACATTCTCGACATTCTGATATAATGTTCAATATTTTTGGGTACCTAATGATGCAGCAATACATTAAAATCTTGCTATCAATATAAACATTCTTGTCTGCGGTATTATTGTACATTTTATTTATAATTTAAAAACGAATTTCCCTTATAGAAACACTTTAAAATGTTGATTTACTCTTAAAAAAATTGCAAACTCATTCGCTCCGATTTACAATATCTGTTTTAAACCAGCAATTAATATAACCTCTTTCCTTGCAATATCAAGGCAAGCCTAAGGTGAGAACTGCATATTGACGCATGCAGACGTGCAATGTACTCTCAAATTTTTATTTCAACAAACACTAGCTGATCCGGGTTTTTGTTTGTTGCTTCTTCCTTGCACTAGTTAACGTCAAATAAATTCTCTTTGAGAGGTGTTGAATTAATTTTATCTTCACCTACAATGAAATACAAATAGGTCGTGTCTGTACAGTGTACATTTAAAAGTACTAAATGCTATCTGTAGAGGTCGAATCGCGAATTTTAGGTTTCGTTGCTCTCGATGCGGCGTATAAATAAATACCTTTGCCTTTTGCGTTTTTTTTTTGTAATAAGTGAGTTATTAAAAAAAAACTATATTTTTTTATTGTTATAACTATAGTTATGTTATTTTATTGTAGAAAAATGAAAACTGCTTTTATTTTAAACACGGTTAGGCAAGAAATATTTAAAAGAGATGTATCGTAATTTAAGACTGTAACTCAACATAATGTAACCCCTCTTACGAGTATAATTTAACATTCATATATTTTTTAAGTTTTTTTAGAATTAAATAGAAAACTTCGAGAATGCGTATTTAGTAACTGCAGAATCACCGTCTAAATTCATCTCAAGCGCACGTTCATTCACATCTTCTTATTTGACGTCTTTCTTATAAACGTGTCAATGAGTCCGTTCCATAATGGCGCCATTTTAATGTAAGTGCCAATAAAAATAGCTTCGAGTGAAAATGTTTCATCATTATGAAAATTTATATTCTTACAAGTATTCGAAAAAAATACTATGTGATTTACACGACTATTTGGTTCTGCTCTACATATTTTAGACTTTTTAATAGTGCTTTTTCGAACTGGTGGACAGCCCTTGTTAGGCTGAAACTTCTTATATAAAATACAGGACTTAAAATTTAGCTTCAAAGGGCTAATTAACTTCTATTTTAATTTATTATTGTTTCACAAGCTTTGCAAAAGGCGTCTGGCCCATAACAAAAATTTAAAATAAAAAAAAAAAACAAAGTAAAACTATAGATGTCCTCCCCAAGCGATTTTGGCATTTATTGAAAATATATAAATTTTTATTAAAATATACTTAAATATGCCGGAAACAAAGCTGTTCCTACGAAATGCCGATGCAATGAAGCGATTTAGTTCAGCAGGTCAACAAACAGATGGACACTTCAGTAGGGTTTCACTCAACAATGCGTAATTCCTACATTTTTCGCATAACTGTCTACCTAACATATCTTTGAAGAATTTCATCCTTCTGTTATTTTTATTTACTCAAAGAATTTACGAATAATGAACGTGACCCAAACCCTTGTGTTTGAACATGTAGAGAGCAAATGAATACTCAATATTTAAAGAACATTTTTCTTAATTGACAGAAAAATCGCGTGTCTCATTTGCCTTGAAACAGATAGAGCAGGTAAGTTTGTCTTTAACACACACAGGATTAATAGTCGTCTTTTCAAATAAAATAATTTTGATTCCATCAGTAAAAAATCTATTTTTAAAGTTAAAAATACACGCCATTTATAAATGAATAGATTTCTGATTTACTTCCGAATAAAGATCCAACCAAATACAAATAAATACATTTTCGAACGTTTCAATGACAGAATATTTAGACCGCAGGATGTAATGTGCTAATGATGCTAATATAGCATCAAAGTCAATTTGCAATTTTTTGCGGAGGATGCTTCCTTCCTGCTATAACCAAAAATCTGAAACAAATTACATTGCGCTTTAATTATAAAATTAAAGGTAACGACTAACTATATCACAATGTGTACCTCATCAGCCCTTGATCATTATTATAGTAATATATATTTTTTGATGCTTAGAATAAATAAAGTTAAAAATATATATTTCCCTGTTCCCAAGAAGCAAACTGGTTATCACAGTTTTTACTTATCGCCCAAAAAAGATGAAACATTCCGATTTAAAAAATGCATTATTATAAATACCCTACATGGCGAACACTCATTTTTGTCGCGATATATTTTGATCTCTAACACGATAAGAGGTGAAAACGTTACCTTTCATTTTTAAACTTGAGATTTGATGTGCAGTACATTATTATTTTATGCAACGATCTCAGAGAAAGTTATTTTCTCATGCAAAGCCATTTCAACATTATTAATACCGATCAAATTTTCGAACGATCAGCTTTCAGGTTAATTAAATTATACTTTTATTTAATTGTCGTAATGTAGATTATATAAAACCGTTCCTCTGTAATATTTAAGTTTAGATAGTAAGATTTATTGCTGTACCTAGGTATAAATTATTTGCATGATTAGTAAATATTAATTAATACATGTATTTGTTATGTACGGGAGTGACATGACCATTCTTTGGTTAAACTCCCATATAAAAAAATAAAGAGAAAAAAAATTTGTCGTAATTGTCTTTTCTGCGACAGCACGACCAAAACCCATCACTTATTTTTTTCTCGTCGGACTTGTGCTCTTACGATAGGCTTGAAATTTGTATTGCATTAAGAAGAATTTCCGTAAAAAAACAATCAAATTCGCAACCAACTGATTCAAGACAAACACAAAACCATAATTGGATCAATTATTCTGTAATTCTGCATATCGGAATTCTTATCCTATAGTTTCTTATGTGTCATTAACTTAAGAATACTCCCAAAAATTTATGAATCTCAATTCTATTTTAGATTCGATGTATATTCTACAAAATTTCCTGAATATACGATTATTAAGTTAGCCTAGGTGATGTTGCCTTTGAAAAGACAGATTCATAGGTCGATAGAGAGTCGACCGGACAGTTATTGAGACAGTTGTTTGGAATAAAGTTGTTTGCGGTGTTTCCACGCCACCCACGCTGGAAAAGGAAATCTGTGGGGGCATTAGCGTGGAGGTTTATTTGTTTATCACAGAGGAGGTGGGCCGAGACAGCACGTATATAATTTAATGATATATTAATGGCATTTTACCATTGAACTGTTTTGGCCGTTCGATGCATTTGAGCTGGACTTTGGTTACTGCGCTCACTTTACCGTGTTTGTACGAAAACAATATGTTGAGTATGCAGAATTGTGCATGTGGACATGCGTATTTTAGATGACATTCTTGTTTTTAAATGGCTGACTGAACACGAATTGCAATAAAAAAATCTTAAACTGAAGTACTTTTTTTAAGACGAAATGGTAAAAGTGATAGAAGTCACTCCAACTGTCTCAGGGGATACAAGCTTAACAATCAACATAAGTATTTTTTTCATTTCACAATTTACGCAAGCGTAAAAAAGTGAACAACTAAATAATTTTTTTCACAATGTATTTAGAATGTATAAGAAATACTTAACACCAAATCAACTCAATTACAACCGGAACTGTGATGAATTGCTAACACACAGCCAAACATCACCTCAGCCAGCTAAAAGGATTAACTTACGTTCAATTAACTGACGTTCTTAAAGTGACCTCACTACCCGTTTCCGACTTTTGACAAGGCACGCAAACAAGTTTGTTACATAAAACGGTGAAGGTCGACTGCAAGTGTATCTGGTAATTGCTCAATCCAAGCACAATTCATAAACAAAAGATTGAATGAATGAAGCACTATTTATAACAGTTTTATAAATATTTGCCTGATACAAGTGAGATGTCGGCGTTTCGGCTACACTTGCGCGAGGGGAAACTGTGTGTTACTTACCATTATATTTTGTTTACGTCTCTTTAACGGCTCACATCAATTGTTTTAATGATTGTTTATCCATTAATTACGTTAGTCACAGCCGAAGGACTTAAAAAAACCAAAAATTTTATAATACTAATTTATTAACTAGATACTAGTTTCTTGATCGATGTTAGATACAAGAATTATATCTTTCTACAATAATAACAATATATATATAGTAAACTTATAACTAATAATTGAGGTCGCGGAGTCGGCGTTTACGCGGCCTTGATCCGTATGTGGAACGACGAAGCATCAGCGATTTTGGGTAACCGGGCCATTGTGGTCATCAGCAATCCTTGTATGTGTGTCGCACGTAACACCTCCCCCCTCAGATCAGCAACTATTTGAGAACGTTGAGCGAAAATGTTGCTGGGGTGGATGTCTGAATTTTTCTTGTTTCAGGGGTTGCATATATTTGATCCTCGCTGGATGGGGTGTCCTTTTCAGATAGTGAGGGCTTGTATCCTTTAGACTTTTTGAGATAACGGCGTGCAGTAACTCCAATACTTATTGCGGTTATAACTAGTACCACAGTGTAGAGAGGTATTGTGGTATGATATATAGCATGGTCCAAATTTACTGGATGCTGGGCTTGAATCTTATCTTCAATATCATGTAGTCCTTTCAAGTTGATTGATGCTAGTTCAAGATGAGGGATGCTGGTATCATCTCTTGTAAGGTAGCCACTCGGTATGTTTGCTATTTTCAGCGGCTGTCCTTTAATTTGTCCATTGATGTTAATAAGGGTGAATTCGTCGGTGCGCAGCGAACATTTCAGAGGAATCGTGACGAGGTAAATTCCGCTTAGCGTTACGTAGTCCTGGCGTCTACATTTCAGTTCAGCCTTTGTTGGTTTAGGGATGACGATTGTATAGTGTTGATCATCTAGCTGCTCCATAGCTTCTCTGGTGAGAACGATTTCCGTCGGCTGGCATGATTTATGTAGGGGCTGGTTTCCGATGAGACTCTGGATACAGTCGGCATGGCCTCGGGGCTGATGATTGATGCTCTCCTCACAAAGGTGTCGACGATCGAACTTCGGGCATTCAGCCTCCATGTACATGAAACTTATCCCATTAGTTGCCATAAAAGGATATGAAGGGATAAAGGTCTGGTGGTGTTTATTAGGAACAATGGAAAGCCTATACAACTCGAAATTATCTGGGGAGACTATGGGAAATTTAAAAATAATGACTATTCTTTTATCTATGTAATAGATCCTGGTTTAATTATATTATAATATTCTCTTAACTCCGCGTCCAATATTTGATCCTTGTTGTATAAGGATTTTAGCTTACCTATTATATTAACTAAATTTTCTATTTCTAACATACTATGATGAGTGCTCGATGCACTCGAAATGATGTGATGTCATACGTATGTTTGATCTCTGGTACCTACTGCTGAAAGATTGCTAACAATTACGTTCATTCATCAAACATCTTTGTATGAGTGGCACACTCTCTTAGGCGGTTTATAAACAATCCGCGGATTATAAAGCAGTGGCTAACAATTTAGTTTCTTAGATTTTACTAATACTTTCAGAAACAGCCAATTTGCATAGCAATAGTCAACGTTAAACCTCTCCATAACATAGGCCGTAGACGTCCTTGGACTAATCACAACTATCTTATTTTTAGATGTACTTTTCGCACTTTTACCAAGTCAAGGTTACTTGAAACTAAACAATTCTATAGCAAAATGAATACAAATAAAATTTCGTCTCAAAAGAATTTATTGATTAGAACCTCTAATAAAATATTGTGCATTCCGTATCTGTAATGTCCTTCGTAAACTTTGTGTACCATACTCGTTATGATAACAATATTTAGCATTTTTATCAGTTTATCTGCGTGTTTGCCGTTATCAAGGCGAGTGTAAGTAGCCATTATTGTATTGATAAATAAATTACCATGAGTTGCGGACACGGCAGGAATTTATATCTGTTTGAACATATTATTATCTGTGGAATGCATTTGTGACAATAAAACGTAACTTGTTTGTAGTGAAATACAATAACGCCCAAACTGATATCATATTCTTAAAACTAACACAACACCAAAAAAATTTTGGGGTTTAAAATGTGTAAGCCTCAATTTTGAAAGTCTATTATTTTACAAAAATGTTAATAAAATGTGGGTAAATTATGTTTTAAAAATGTATAAATACTGGCGACACTGACAGATTGATTCATTCTTGATCGAACGATGGAATTGTACACATCTGAAGTTTGTTATATATATGTTTAAAAGAGTATAAAGAGATTGGAAAAAGGAATATAGCAAGTTGAAACAAGTTTGTGTTCTCATTATTGAAAGTGTGGCTTACAAATGTTCAAGCAAAACTGTATATGCAGTTAAAAATAAAATTTATTACATTCCAGTAAAGAATAATACAGACGGTAATTTTCATGTTTTTATTATTTAGGTACTATTTAAATTTTGGTAAGGAATTGTAATGTTCTCTTGAAAGAAACATAAAATATAATTTGCACTTTCAAGTTACTATAATAACTTGGATATAAATACACCCCAGTATGTAATGTTCATTTTATTCTCAGATACTTAAATGAAATTAGTATTTTTCAACAAACACTCTCCCGCTGAGAGTATGATGACAAGTAAATTGCAGACTTCACGACAATAACTGTGTGACAATTAAACTCAATTGAATTTCTATATACGTTTAGATGCATCCCATACTCGTACTTATATTGTTTTAGTATTGCCTGTAGTCCTTCAACGTTTTTTTACTAAGACGAGAAAAAAAGAACAAGACACATATTTTCGCTAACTCTTTTGAGTTCTACTCTGAATTTGGTCCTAATCTTCTTCTTCTTCATCAACCCATATACGCCCACTGCTGAGCACGGGTCTCCTCTACCATTGAGAGGGTTTAGGCCATAGTCCACCACGCTGGCCTAGTGCGGGTTGGCGGACTACACACCTAAGAAATTCTTAAGAACTCTTAGATGTGCAGGTTTTATCACGATGTTTTCCTTCACCGTTAAAGCAAGTGATAATTCAACGTGAATACACACATAACTTCAAAAAGTCAGAGGTGTGTGCCTGGGGTTCGAACCCGCGACCGCCGAGATTCTCGACCGCGCGCCCATACCTCGAGGCCTTCACTGCTATTCGAAGCCTAATAATTTCAAGAAAATAATGAGCATAAAATTTCAAGCTCATGGACCCAATAGTAATAAAGTATCAAAATATGCATTAATACTCCAAGATTTGACTTTACAACACGCCGTACGACAATTGCCTCTGCCGGGGTGGCGTCATCCTTTGTTATCAAATCGCGATTACGAATTTAATGAGACCATAAAAAACTTGATCAAAGGCAGTAAAATATTAATTACAAAAAATATATGGACGTAACTAAACAAACATTGATATTTGGCACTGAGATCTATCGCCGTAGAGCCGACAGTTGTGTATTTATTTTTATTATATCACTCGAACTTGGAAGCTTACCTCTTCAGTGCGTATTTCCTGCCAATCATTTATTCCTAGAGTAAATTTTATATTCTTTACGATCAATTTAGAGCATCATCTGCCGATCGATTTGAAATAGGTGACTAATAGCCCGGTATAATGGTCTTCGAGTCTAAAATTATGGGTTATCGAATAAACGAGAAATATATAAACTTGATTTTGCATTTATATTTTTATTTATCTTACAAACTATATAGTTAGTTACGTGAAACGTGATGCTTAGTTTTTTCACTTTTCTTTGACACCATGACTACCGTCAAAACCATGGTATTAATTGTAATATACAAAATACACGCCCTTTTCAACAACAAATGGTTTTATTAATGTAACGAATTACATATTTTGAATAATACATAATATCTTCTTTTAATATGATATTTAACCAAAAAATAGGCTTAACAAATAATTAGGCGAGTATCATTTCAGTCTTGATATGAAACACTCGTTCTATCAAGGCGTGCGAGCTCACATTGAAACGAAACGGCATGTGTTAGATTAGAATTTCACAAATCGCTCTACATTTTTGCACATAAATAAACAACTTTCTTATTTTCACGCACAGCTGCGTGTCTTCAATAAAGTCTAGAATAAACGTTAGATGTAGATAGTTATATATCTGGGTTACCCTTTATTGTAGGGGAACTATACATTAGCCGTCGTGTGAGACATGTTACGAAGGAATACGGTTAGCTAATTTCGGTCCAGTGTAAGGGACTCTTTGAACTTAGGTACACAGCAGATATGGCTGGATTCAATATATTGACTATAAACGGGAATTAAAGCTGTGAGCAGAATGAAGTATGAATTTTGGTTCCTCGTGACTAAGAAAGAGTAAAGTTAAATACGTATGTATTAATTTAAATTCATCAGATTAATTATTTTTTTTTTATTATCTCGTCGTCTTATCATCTCATCCTTGCAAAAAAAATACAAGAAGGAAAGACTTTTTAGTTAGTTTTTTATTAATTAAAAAAAAAACCTGACATATTATGTAGATGAGACCTTAAGAAAAACTAGTTCTTTAAAATTTCTTTCAGAGCAGGACCAAACAGTTTCAAATGAATTTTAAGAAAGTCTCGCAAATCGCTAACTAAGTATACAATCTCGCTCACATTTTGTTATTGCAACAGGCGCCGTATTTAGTCTCCGTACCTTGAAGTCTCGCCGGTATGATTTATCATTTTAATTTATGAACAATCATGTCTTCCTTGTTACTATTTTAACGAATCGCATTCATTTTTCTCAAGCTAAACCTGATTAAAGTTGCATATTAATCCTGACGTAAGTAATTAGTATCAGTGTGTGGAAATTATTGTATATTGATGTTAGTATAGAACAATTGAATAAGATTAGAGGGGAAATAGACAGGATTTTGTATGTGTAAGTGTGACCGCGTATCTGACTCCTATGAACATGACTAATAATGAAAAATTGAAACAAAAATTAAAGGCTGCTTTGGCTGTTCCACATTAGTGTTACACATTTACATATTATGAAGTCTAATTGTAGTTTCGACGTTCAGCATGCCTAGCATGCTGACATTTCCTTTCTAGTCAAGTTCTATTTACCTAGGTTAAAAAATATGATGTCAGTTAAAAAAACCTTTGTGAACCAACTTAAATATACGGCAACTCTTCTCTGGCTATAATTCTTACACTTGAAATGCAAAATAGTATAAAACACACCTAAGCTATATCTTACATCTTAGACAGAATAATATCACTAAAGATACAAATCAGTCATGTTCTAAAAGGCAAATACACGCGTCAATGCGAGCGTTCAGAACATATTTGTACCTCAAAGGCCGCGGTCTCGCCACATTAAATTGATTTACGTCTCAATTAAAAATCGGCCAACCTCATTCATGCTGACTTCAATAACCGTAATCACACGCCAGCTGACGTTCGACTGATAAACTGACTGGACATAAACCACGATTACTGACGCCGTGTCCTAAATTCAGTCCATTCCAGTCCACCTGCTTCACCTACGTAGTCAATCTTTGATTAGTCGGACTTATTTTTGGAACTAAAGTTCGTTGTACACCACGCGCGATGAGACATTCTAGAACTGGCCTCGAAAGTTGTGTGACTTGAAAATGCTGTCAGTATCGACTGTATCGCAAATAATACGATAATTAAAAAAAAATAGCAGTGGGATACTGATGAATATACCGTTTCAAATATAATGGGAAAAAGTATTTAGACACAAATTTCGTAATATTTGAAAAAAACATTATATATCTATACGTTTTCGGTAAAACGCGATCGTTTATGGCTAAACTGTTAGCTTTGGTTTATAATCGTAAATGGTATGTGCTATTTCGTATTGATTGTAATTTTTCTACATTTATTAGTAATAAGATTACGAAGATCGCAGTATTAAAGATCGGTCGTAATTCAACGCTACGTACGGGTATTCCGGCCACCTACAGTAATTATTTTACAGCGTCAGTAAGAAATAGGATTAAACCTGCTTTTTTGGCGCCGCCGAAGGTTCCTAAATGTGAAATCTATTTATGACCAAAACTCGATTACGTTGATAAGCGTATGCGTTGTAATCGCAAATGAGCTTGTACCGACACGATCCAGTGAGCGCATCGTTATCAGTGCCGGTTGGTGCATTGGATCCAATGTTTGTTTATGATACTGGAGTGACACATTTGCACCCAAAGGAAGTGTGAGCTGACATCTATCTGACAATTATATTCTGACAATTATATT
Organism: Cephonodes hylas; assembly: GCA_030295005.1. NCBI lineage: Eukaryota > Metazoa > Arthropoda > Insecta > Lepidoptera > Sphingidae > Cephonodes > Cephonodes hylas. The sequence continues at coordinate 16,851,020 of AP025361.1, forward strand.
CTCTGTTGGCCCTAAAATGGATAAAGCAGCCGCGATTACCTGAAACATAGACGCAAATTAGGCTTTCTCATACCTGAGAAAGTTTTATTTAATTCGAATAGTAAATGTATGAAAACAGACAGAGTCTCGTGAGGTTCTCATACAGACCTAAAGTTAATTATAAGAATATAATATAAGAGTGGAATTAAATACATCCAACAGTCACATAGGTACTGTTATGTATAAAGTGGGTAGTTTTAGATACATCAGTGTCATGTCAGCTACCAAGCTAATTAAACGTGTTCGTACCAACGATGTGTTTTCTTAAACATAATAGTGGCGACGAGGATGGGATGTTCGCATGATGCGTAATGTCAACGACAACTACACTTATAGTAATGACAGTAACAGAGTTTTTCCTGCCGACAAAAGTGCGGAGATGCCTATTTCTGAACCTATGGAAATAAATGCACTCCAGTCTAAAGTGAATATTCGACTGTGTTTTCGCTGTGGTGATAAACATAATGGAGAATGTCGTTTCGTCAATGCTATCTGTCATTTCTGCAAGAAAAAAGGGCACATAGAAAAAATTTGCATTTCCAAAAAGAAAAATTTAACTAAAAAAATTAATTACACACACGATGTAAATTTAAATGGAATCTACAATTTTGAGGGTGGGTGGAGACGCACACCACCAATTAATGTCGAAGTAACTATGGACGGCGAGCCGGTCACCATGCAAGTCGACAGCGGGGCGAGTTTCACGATCATCAACGAGCGCACGTGGCGCGCAGTGCGCGCGAGGCAACCCTACGCCGCTCCGCTGCGCCGCGTCGCGCACCGCCTGCGCACGTGGACCGAGGCGCCTGTTGCAGTCGTCGGGCAGAAGACTGTGCGGGTGACGTACGGCGACATCGAGCGCGACCTCGACGTGATAGTGGCTAAGGGAACCGGCCCGAATTTACTCGGCCGGGACTGGTTTTCACCCCTTAATATTTATTTTAATATTAATTTTATATCCAACACTGAACACATTTTAGTAGATAAAATGTTAGCTAAATACAGTGAGGTTTTTATAGAAGGCCTTGGTACCTATCGCGGTAAACCTGTTGCCATACATTTAAAGTCTGGGGCTACACCAAAATTTGTAAAGGCTCGGCCTGTTCCATATGCCCTCAAAGATAGAGTAGAAAGAGAGATAGATCGTTTAGTTAGTGAGGGAGTGCTCCGCGCCACTAGTTTCTCTGAGTGGGCTACACCCGTAGTACCCATAGTCAAGAAGTCGGGAGAAATCCGGCTATGCGGCGATTACCGTAGCACGGTAAATCAGTGTACTGAGTCAGATACTTACCCTATGCCTACATCAAACGAAATATTTGCTACGATTGCAGGCGGAAAATATTTCACGACATTAGATCTGGAAAGAGCATACACTCAGGTAGTGGTCGATGATGACACCGCCAAATTGCTAACATTAAATACGTGTAAGGGATTATTTACTGTTCATAGACTAGCTTTTGGTGTAAAAGCCTGTCCCGGTATTTTTCAGCGTTTGATGACCGCTTTATTGGCAAGTATTCCAGGTGTTGCTGTGCTTATCGACGACATCATCGTAAGTGGGCACACCGTGGAACAAATGACTCAACGCTTGGAAGACGTATTGGAGCGGATTAGACGAGCAGGTTTGAGACTCAACAAAGAAAAATGTAAGTTTATGAAACAGTCTATTGAATTCTTGGGATTTGTAATAGATGGTGCAGGTATTCATCCAGCACCCAGTAAAGTGGAATCTATTAAGAATACACCTGCTCCACAAAACGTGCAGCAACTCCAGGCGTTTTTAGGCTTATACAATTTTGTACGAGACAATAGCCTTAGAATAGTTTTTAAGAATAGCGATTTAATAAATATAGTAATTTTGTAAATAGATATAGATATTTTGTAAAACAGATAGTTTGTAAATAGAAAATAAATAAAGTTATTGCGGGCATAGCTTAAGATCGATAGTAGGTAGTGAAATAAAGAAAACAAATAGTTATAGGGTAGATGTATATTGTGATCAGGATGCATATTTTTATTAATAAAAAACAATGGGTGGACTCCTTACGGTATAGCAGCTGGTCTAATTCAAAAACTCAATAAACACTATTCTATAGTGTCAGTTTTGATATCCCCATCTTTGTTGCACGTATAGCTCTGTCCCGCTCTCACGCCGACAGAGACGCTGTTACGCGTGGGAGCGGGATAGAGGTTTGAACTGTATATAAGGGGGGCAAGGATCGGTGCAAAATCAGTCCTCGCCGGTCCTCGCCTCGCCTACAAGAACAGCAGAGCAAGAACAGTGGAAAAGCGCTATACCGAGGAAGCCACCCCGCCGCAAGATAGAAGAAGGGAATTTTATTCAGCGAATCGCTGCTCCCCGACCACAGTACCCACAGCGCTACAGAACCACAGTACCTACAGAACCACAGTACCCACAGTACTACAGATCCACAGTAACCACAGTAATCATAGTAACCAGCAAATAGTAACAAATTTTTATGAAAGATTCATTCCGCAGAAATCAACTATCTTAGAACCACTTCATCGGTTGTTGGACAAATCTCGGAAGTGGCATTGGACTAAACGGGAACAGAATAGTTTTAATACGGCAAAGAATGTTTTATCATCGGCCTTGACACTGGTACATTATGATTTAGAGAAACCCTTAAGGTTAACGTGCGATAGCTCAGAATACGGTGTAGGTGCCGTCCTTGCTCACATAATGGACGACGGCCAAGAACGCCCAATTGCTATCGGATCGCGGACATTACATGTACATGAACGCCGTTATTCACAGCTTGACAAAGAAGCTACAGCAATCATGTTTGGTATCCAAAAATTTCATAATTATTTAATAGGAAGGTCTTTTACTGTTGTTACGGATCATAAACCCTTACTAGGTATATTTGACCCAAAAAAACCGATACCTAATATCCTGTCACCTCGTCTCACTAGAATTGCTATTGCGCTTACTTCGCTCGATTACAATATAATGTATAAGCCGGGAACTCAAATTGGTAACGCAGATGCACTAAGTCGTTGGCCACAACCGGTGCCGGAGCAAGCTGAACCACAGCTCTATGAAGTCCTGTTGATGGCGGAAACACCGGATGACTTCCCATTTGATGCAAATCAAATAATATTGGAAACACAAAACGATAGGACACTTTCACGCGTTGTTCATAATTTACTGACTGGATGGCCTTCCAGAATAAATGACGATAATATACGTCCTTATTGGCTCCATCGATCGGAACTTTCACTACAAGAAGGGTGTATTTTGTTAGGCTGTCGAGTGGTAGTACCAAATACTCTACGAAAATCGGTGTTGAAGTCGTTACATTCGACACACAGCGGTATTGTTACCACAAAAGCGCTTGCTAGAAGCTACGTGTGGTGGCCACATATGAATGAGGACATAGAAAAATTAGTTGCTAATTGCCCGAATTGCCTCGAAAATAGACATATGCCACCTAAAACAAATCACATGTGGATTACACCCACCAAACCATGGTCAAGAATCCACGTCGACTTCGCCGGCCCATTCCAGAATAAGTATTTTTTTATTGTAGTAGATGCTTATTCAAGGTGGCCTGAGGTGTTCATCGTCAATGACATGACGACTAGTACCGTTATCCGTCATTTGAGAATGTTATGTGCGACTCATGGACTCTGTGAAACGTTAGTTTCAGATAACGGAACGCCTTTTACGTCGGCCGAAATGAAAAAATTCTTGACGGCAAATAAAATACGCCATGTGACTACCGCACCATATCACCCAGCAACAAATGGGCTAGCTGAACGGATGGTTCAAACCATCAAGGATAAGTTAAGAAAAATGAATAACGTGTCGTGGGATGTAAAATTACCAAACATATTATTAGGTTTACGCGTAACACCATGTACAACCACACACAAAAGCCCATGTGAACTCTTAATGAATCGGCGTTTACGGACTCTTTTAGATACAATACATCCCAATAATCTGCAGGACAAAAGAACGGAGGCACAAATTATGAGTAATAGTCACCAAAAGACTAGGGAGTCAGATGTTGGGCGGAATGTTATGTTTAGAAACTATAGTCGTGGCCCTCAGTGGTTGCCAGGGACAGTAATAGAGAAACAAGGACCATCTAAATATAACATTGAGACGGGAGAAGGATCTGTGGTGAACAGACACATTGATCAACTTATAGAAAGGAAGAATGTCACCACAGAATCAGTAACAGAGAGTAGAGGAGAAGATATACAACTCGATAAATCTCCACATTCAGAATCAGTAAATAGAAGTTTAGAGAACAGAGAAACTAGAGGCTTATCATTAGATCAGAGTGAAACACAAATACCAAGTTCTGACAATTGGGCTGAAATATTAGGAATTCCACCCAATGCGGAATTAGGCTTTGCAGGTGGTAAACTTAAACAAAAGTTACATGTAAGGCCAAACACACCTTATGTCAGACCGGATGGTGTCAATTATATTTTGTAATTATTGTGTTGATTTGTGTTACAATGCTTCTTTTTTATATAGTTTAATTTGTTTGCATTATCTTCTTTATATAGCATATATGTTGTACATGGGGGAAAGGTATGTTATGTATAAAGTGGGTAGTTTTAGATACATCAGTGTCATGTCAGCTACCAAGCTAATTAAACGTGTTCGTACCAACGATGTGTTTTCTTAAACATAATAGGTACAAAGTTTTCATCCTTCAATGAAATACAATTCTTATGTCGTGACTCGTGAGTGTCAGCAACGACGAGAGAATTTTCGATTCCTGAAACACCCAGACCCAAAACAAACATTTGCGTAAAATGTAATTTATGGGAAATTAATCCTAAGTTATCGAATTAATGCTTCTAAATTAAAAATTATATTAAAATTGCAAGTATTAATAAATCGAGATCACGTTCACGCTAACGTGTGTAGCTCCAACACAACGTAGGTGGCGAAACTTCGAAATTTATATCCCATGACCAAATGGAATTAATACCAGGAACACAGCGCAAAATATGTCATCCCCGTATTAATAGAAGATAAAATCAGAAATATTCACTCGACACTAAACAATTAATGTTATTTACGCGAAATTAAACGGCAATAAAAATGTTTATCGCCGGTGACAGATATAAAAAGCAGTAAAATGTTAAAGCTAAATCCCTCGTAAAGTTTATGTGGAGGTGGGGCAGCCTTGACCGGGAATAATCCCGGAAACATTGCAACACCCAATGCAAGGGCTTGGCAACACTAAACTCACGAAACGTAAGCCGGATTAAAAATTATATGCCATGCGTCATAAATCATATTTATTTTTACCGCACCTTTTCGACCGCGAAGTTCTGATGATAAAAGTAAATAAGGCTTTGTTTAATAAAATCATAATATACTCCTTTAGTGACTGTAAATATTGTGCTTTAATCTCGGTTCTGGACCTGCGACAAACTAGATGCTGATGATTTTTCAAAAAAAAAAAATTGCCTAAAGAAAAGAGAATGGACAAATTTATCTAGTATGAGTTGCTTATCATACGAAACAGAGGCTTCATTGATATACAATTTTCGTTGAATGTACATTGTAGAAGTTAGAAGTAAACAAAACCACCAAAAGGGTTTTTTAATGGTTATCCTCGTTTTTACCACCTACTATAATACCATCTGTTTCACCTTATGGAAAGTGACCAAGTTTTTCACTACTTGGCTACTTGAGGATTACAAAAGTTTGGAAATAGATTGCAAAAGAAAATATACTTTGCTTATTTTGAACCTCCTTTTCATTCTATGAACTCTACTATCAAATCTAATTACCTCTGCGTTAGCTAACCGTATGTTCGTCTTCATCAGACATCTTTTGTTAATATCATGTATTTCAACATGTAATACGTGGGTGGACAGGAGCCAATCCTATATCGGACGGATGTCAATCCTGTCATACCGATATTTGATATTTTAAAAAGCCCGTCAATATGATCGACGTGGGACGCACATTGTCTTACCTTTTAATTAATTTTACGAACGAAAATAGGTGAGACTGATGGAGTTTTGTGCGCCAGAATCCTGCTAGTGTTGATATTTAAAATAAAATCTTGGTCAGTGACGGTGCTTCTATAGGAGCCCATAAGCGGTACACGTCAGTTGTGTGATGTCTAATTTATGTATTTTTTTAAACTTAACGACTATTGACAAGACTAGTAACAAGGCTTATGGATTACTCTCGATCCTGAAAATCGATTTTAGTTGGACAAACGATGATAGATTGCAGCAGTGACAAATCTTTACTTGATGTTAACGCTTGCATGAAGCTCCTCAAAGGGCATTTAAAAACAGACAAGTAGCTAATAAACACAAGTTTTAAGTATATAACTACTATTTTTTGTTCTTTTAAAAAATGTTTGACACATTAAAAAGGTTTCTCCTATGTATAGAATATTAGCTCTTAGATCCATAGATCTTAGTACCATATTTGTATACGAGATAACAGGTTATGTTAATGAGTAAGTAACAGTAAAAGTACATGGATTTATTAAAGGTATGTCTTGTCTATTGTGCTGTCAAATTATTGTAGGTTAGATTACCATGTGGGCTCAATTGTAAATGAAAAAAAAAATGCATTAGCCTCTATTACTTTTTTTCTATTTAAGTTTTATACATATATAGTAATCAACAGCGATACTGTGCGAAACATACTTGGTAAAGAAAAATTCAGTACATGATTGTAAAGTACTTAAGAGGCAATTAACCCAGAAATTTAATCTTAATTAATAGTGTAAGAAAATCGCGATTGAATAATAAAGATGGCCGAGAAAACGAATTAGTCTCCGATAAAACCCATAGCAATAATGCACTTTCATTTTTAATGAGGCTTTATTTTAACTTTTATAAAGCACCAATTTTTTGAACTACTCCAATATATCAGTATTTTGATTCTGAGAAAATTGAAAATTTATATAAAAACGAACAACAAACCCCATGTAGGAGAAATATTCAAATTTAGGAACGTATGCATAAATACATTGGCGGGCGCCGGGCATGTTCCGTAAACAATTTCATCACGATTCACGAGCCATTATTACATTTTATAATAAATTATTATAACATAATTACCAGTGTGTATGGAAACGACAACGCGTAGGAAGGATAAACTTCGCAGACATTAAACGTTTGAAGCGATACTCAGTTAGTATTAAACAGGAACGTTCTGTTGAGATTTTGCCACCATGACGGAACTTATGGCGATAGTAAAGTTTTCAATTTACGCATAATCGAATAGTAAACGAGCAATTACATTGATTGCTATAAATCTATTTAGATTTCAGATATAATTATTTAACATTCCATTTTTAAATCTAAAAATTGTATTCGAATTTCAAAACTACAATTATGTTTTCGTAATACATTGTTGTTGTCTTTAAAAAATGTTAACCAAAAAATAAATCTTTGTTTTGTAATCGCGAAAAAACGTTTAAAAAAATGAAGGCCCGCTTTACAAATCACAATTTTTATGTTTCTTCCGTGCTCATTTCCTTTTGTAAGATCCTCAAAACATCAGAGGATCTCCAATATCAAAGTGCAACTCTTTGGCGTATTTGTTTAACTAAGAAATTGGTTCGCGGAACGTTTTGCTTTGACGCCAATTAACCGGGCAACTAAACGGTCCATGTTTACTTTTTAAATTAATGTTAGGAGCTATTATTAGACGCGTGTCACCGGCGCTTACTGCGGGAGACTGGCGCTGCGTTTACCATAATTACACCGACTGGGCTGTTTTGTATGACTGTTTTCGCGCAGGAACTTTTAAATTTGTTGTGATATGCTAGATATAATGAGTATTATGTTATAGTAATAATTCGATGGTAGCAGGGTTTCGTACGGTCTGCCCTAAACCATATTGCCTATGTGATTCCTTTGTCTGATACTCTTATCTTTTACAGATTGCCAAGTCCTTGTAAGGATAATCATTTTAGTAATTTTGAACCTTTTAGAGGTTATTTTTAATAAGTGGACTAAAATTACTATGACTAAAATCTCTCAAAATGTTCTTAATTTAATGAACTTAGAGAACCATTACAAAGAAACTCATATAAGTTAAAATATAGTCCCGAAACACAGTAAAGGAGTCTCATCTGACAGGTTTGTCACGTCACATAACGTGGCAAAGGTTCGCTCCCATCTGGACCAAGGACGGCTAAGAGTAACCGTTGCACCGCAGCTGAAACAACACCGTGACGCCGAAGAAATGATCTTCCAAACGTTTCCCCCACATAAAGAGAGATCAATACGTCCATAATTCGCGAAATAATATGAAAGTAAATATGTGCTTTTCGGTTTATAAATACGGAATTTCTTATCTCAATGATTTTGCGGCTTTGTGGAATCTTTGATTGGCTGCCAAAGGAAACTTCTGGCGTATGCAAATTTACCCTATTTTAGGGATAAAATAGCGCGCTTGGTTTTTGAGAACAATGTTATGGTAACCTTTAATCTTCTTATTTTTTTATACTGAATATTGATAACACTACTAGATGAATTGATAAAAAGACTTTACACATGTTATGACCAGCAATATAGACTCAAGTATTTCTCGATAAACGTCTAACACTGAATGATTTATTAAATCAAGATCAGTAGTTGCTGAGAACAACGCATTCAATAAAACCCTTTTTTAATAGTAACGATTAAACAAACATAACTGTGCCGTTTTGGGTCCTCAAATCTGTTACTAATCGAAATATGCTCGAGGGTTAAGACAATGTACACGGTAAAGGTATTCCAACAATTTCCTACGTGCTCGTAAAATTCCTTTACAGTAATATCAACCAAACAAGCTGCGGCCGTTGAGTCAGATTCGAGAAAGCATGACTCAGTTTCGTGCTCGATCCTGTACACTTTACGGAATTCCAAATATCAGCTTTGGACCGAAATGTAGTGGCAAGTTCATGGCCGGGTAACGTATTGGAGTAAAACAAATTTATTTTCGTTTTGAATTTCGAAACTTCAAATCCATAATGTATGGCAGAAAATAACGGTCAGTGAGACACTATTTACTTAGTTAATCACACGTTTGTAACGATATAGGAACAAATATTTATAAAAAGCACCAGCGCGATATTTTCCATTCGATTTAAATGTTGTATATTTCGTTTTTTAACTATTGATAATGTTTAGTTTGAAAAACATAGAATAAAGACTACATTAAAAAATATTGCTATTGCTTTTCTGTAGACAATTATATTCCTATGTCCACAAATGAACCCAGTTTGGCACTCTACAGTAGTTCCTCATTTACTCCATATTAAAATGTAATACCTAAAGCTTCTTGCCAGTATATCGAGCTGTGTATATTTCTTCATCCGTGCATCACGCGTAATCATAACTGTCTCAGTTTAACTGTTACTACAACACAAATGGGTTACTCCACTTTTGACATTATGAAACATTTTTTACGATTCACACCGGAGAATATGGATCGGATATGTAGGTAATCTTTGTTTAAAATAAATTATTTTATGACTTTTGTTTGATGTCAGGCCAGTTATAAAAAAACAGACCTGGACAGCTCTAGTAAAATACTTTTGTGACATTAGCCTCACTAATAAATGTTCTATTCTCAAATATGAATACTGGCCACTTGCAAAAACTTATAGGCCAGCAACATTAATTTAAAAAATATAAACAATTAAATTTAATAACAGTACTGATAAAAAATTGAACAAACATCTATTCCGGAAAGTGTAAACAATATTGTTTATGTATGTTATTTTGAAATACATTTGCGTAATATAACATACTATTTTCGTAATTTCAACAATTATTTTTACTCTGGCTGTGGAAACTGTTACCTTTGCTCGACAGGTGGTTGAACGCTTATAGAATTTCAACCATAGAAACAGATGGTCAATGAGTAGTATATTTTTATGCAATTATTTCTAAATTACATGCCCAGATAATTATTAATTTGAAACGATAAATCCAAATTTGAATAGTTGAATGTTGCTAAGGTAAAGTAACATACTTTATTTATTTGGAACAATTGGACATTATTGGGCTGATAAAGATATTGTCATAACATACACATTGACTCAGGGTTGCTATTAGTTTGTCGGTTTACAAAGTTACTTATTATCATTTTACAAACGCAAGATACAGTTCTTATCACATTTTTAGGCAGAAATCAAAACTAATCAAAATTAGTTTTAGATATAAATGTTAAATGTGTTTTAAAAATAATATGCTGTATAATGAAATTCCTTTTGCTTGGAGAAATTACTACGAAAGCTACATGAATGAAAGAGTGGGGAATGACGTAACAGGCAGTAAATTCGTTTTAATTCTAAACAATAATCTGTTTTATTTTGACGTTGCTTTTATACAATATTCACTTTTAGTCTGTTTTATGTATGTAAAGTGCATGGGATCGCTGTGAAATTATGATTGAAACAGTTCATTGGGGCTATTTACAAGGATGCTTCTGAAGATTATGACATTAAATCGGTAAATCGACCTGCAGTGCAGGCTGCAAATTTATATTAGGTCCAACAATTTATTACAATCGTTCAACAAAATAATAAACCACGGCTGAGACTAAACATTTTTCGCAACACGTCTATTCTGGTCCAAGACAGAAGTATAGCGACTTTCAAATTATGTCTAGTTGTAATTATGATCATATTCTATGATCCTTCATATCTTAATTTATTTAGAAACACATCACCACCAGATAGTATAGTCTAATAGTCAGAATGTCCCGCCTTCATACAAAAAATCTTGGGGTTCAAACTTCTTCAATAGTTTCGCTACTGAAATCGCAATGAACCCCGCTGGTTATGAAACCTGCTTATTACCAAATACCAACCGAGCTCCCGAGGTTTGAGAGTTTGTGTTATAGCAGTCTAATGTAAAAACATTTAAAAACATTTATCGCCAAAAGAACCAGATTTTGTACATAATAAAATAATCTAGTAAATATCGCTACAATTGTCTTTATTGTAGCCGTGTCCGGAGTAGGTACTAAACTTTGAGTTTTTGCGTTTAGAAAACTAGGATTCTTTAAAATAAAATTGGAAGGGTTAAACATGGGACTTTAATGATGATCTACTAATTAAGTAGATCACAGATTTTTATAGGTTACTAAGAGGATTACCGAATGAAACCCAACTTTTCTTTACTTTTACTGCTGAAGATTTTAAAACTGCGAAAATATTTCAATGATAATACAAATCTTATAAAGCGACCAAATCCCGTTAATGAGATCACCCACTGCGCTGGACTATTTAATGAGTTTAACAAAACAAATACCGAGCTATTAGCCGTATTGACAACATATTGCAAACAACGGGAATTAATCGCGATGTTTCCCGGAACAAATGCTTAGCTTAATTAGAATTGTGTTGAATATAATCGTATGTTGCGGAATTCATTTAATGAGCAAATAAACAAAGGACGGTAAATTTATTATTTTGCCCGTTTTTGTGGCGTAGTGAAATTAAAAGCCGCGGAAATCGGATATTACATAAATTAATCGGATATTTATAAAATGCACAAAATATGTTTGTCTAACTAATTTTTTTTGATATTGAAGAATACTTCGATGATTTATTTTGTAAATTTAAATTTTATAGGAGAACATTATTTATTATCCCATTCTTTTCTTTTTCTTCTTGAATATGAAATGTGAAATTACTTTTTTAATCCGAACTTCTTCGCAAGAAACTAAGGCCGTAAGTCAAGTTGGTGGCAACACCGCGGCTATTGTGATTTGTGTCGGGCGAGTCGGTGTATGCGAGTTTCCGAAAACAAAGCAGCAGTACTAAATCAAAGACCCGATTGACATTTCAATTAATTCGCATTTATTTTGAATTTTAGATTGTGTTTCATTTCGGGTTAAGGTTAGTTGGTTAATATCCTGATAAAAACAATAATGAAACAATCAATTAATTAATTCTTCATCATATTATTTTGTTGCTCTTACATATATCTTAAATATTAGATTTTGGGTATCAGCACATTATTTTATGGTCTTTTTTGACTAAATACAGTCGAAACCGGATAGAACGACACTGAAGGGACCGTATATATCCGACGTTATATCCGGTTGTTGTTATATACGATAGTAATTACTTTATATAGAGTCCATCGGGGCCTTACCATTCGGTTGTTATAACCGATCCGTCGTTATAAGCGGTGTCGTTATAACCGGTTTTCACTGTAGTATGATAAGCAAAGATAATATGGTAAGCAGTGATGGCCTCGAGGGTTAGGCGCGCGGTCGAGGATCTCGGCGGTCGCGGGTTCGAACCCCAGGCACACACGTCTGACTTTTCGAAGTTATGTGTGTATTCAAATTGAATTATCACTTGCTTTAACGGTGAAGGAAAACATCGTGATGAAACCTGCACACCTAAAAGTTCTTAGCAATTTCTTAGGTGTGTAGTCCGCCAACCCGCACTAGGCCAGCGTGGTGGACTATGGCCTAAACCCTCTCAATGGCAGAGGAGACCGTGCTCAGCAGTGGGCGTATATGGGTTGATGAAGAAGAAGTATTGACTAGAAAGAACAGAAAATGAAAGAATTTCTCTCACAAATTCGTAAGCGGAACATCACGGTTATTCCAAATTTGCCGGGCAATCTGAGAGGTTTTACACCCTACCTTACCGTGGTAGCTATCCATCCCTATAGTACTTTTTCAATAGCATAGGTCGCGAAATAAGTGTATTGTATGGGGGTCGTAAAGGGCGCTTTCACATAAGGGCTCCAAGTGACTCATTTTTGTAAATACTAGGTACTTAATATCAACTGATTCTAAATTTATGATGCTATATTATAAATTCCAAATTACACTACCGAACTCGAGAATCAAACCCAAAGCCTCCAGATGGCAAGGCTGACTTGTGCCATCAGACCAAAATGCAGTAAATAGGATATATGAGTATCAAATTTTCATATCCTCGTTGAAAAATGGCGGAAATGATTGTAATAAAAATTGGCAAGTGATTGGATTCAATCGGCCGCTCACATCTGTGTATATTTCGTACCGAAGATTTATTTAGCCTTCTAAATTATTATGTAATGTATTTAAAACATTATAAATTTTACGAATTTTAATAAAGGATTTACGGGTGTGATCTCTACATATGCCTTCTACTTATACCTTTATAACAAAAAAGTTTGTTTTATTTACTAAGAGTGGTTCTTCTGTTAGTACCGAAATTTGAACAGGAATTGAAAGGACAGAACGATTCCTAATGTTTATCAAATATATTTTTGCTATAAATCTACGACCTATATATGTAATGAAATATGATGTTCGTATGTTCACGCATTTTTGCTGAACAGATTTAAATTCAGTTTTCACTAGTGGAGAAAACTTGGAGCATTGCCATAATTTCGATAGACTAAATTTGACGGGAAAAAGTCACGGGCATTAGCTAGTTTACTAAAAATCGAAAATAGTTATTTTAAACACTAACAGTTTCATAAAAAATATATTATAATAATTCGTAATAAAAACTACGGCTTCAAATCATTTTTGTATCGTATTTATTTACGCATGAAATCTATAACCTACAAAATTAGCAATACTGTTATGGATCGTAAGTAATTTGCAATCGCCATGTATAAATCACGATGAATTGATGTTTCAAGATGCGGTTTATGTTAATTAGCATTCAATTATATATGTATCACGCTATCGGAAACTCGGACCGAGAAGCGAAGCGAACTTATGTGAGAAAAAAACACAATGACTAGTATGAGAGCCGTTATATGTGAACTTGTAAAAAAATAACGGGTTTTTTAACGTTACATCACTGGGATGCATAAAAAACATCTTAAGTTTTAATTGTTTATGTTCCTACAAAACTTTTAATGTCTACCGCAGATTTCTCATTGAGGTTAACTTAATAAAAAAATATGTTCCACTAAATTGAATTGCCGACAAAAATAAAATCTACCAACCTATTTTATGAATACAAGTTATTGCATGAAAAATTCCTGTATCAGCATCTTATCGGTCATCTGGCGTTACCTTCACCAACAATCACAACTATTGATATTGACAACAAAAAATCACAAACACTACGAAATAACTGCAAACAAACCGTAAAGGAATCTTATTTTCACTGCTTTAAAACACACCCGCACTACATGAATTTTGGGAAACGAATGTTTTGTTTTGAAAATGTCTTTTTTTATTATCGCGAATTTCTAAGCGTTCGGAAATTGGGGAGCGCGCGCGTACGACACTAGCGCTGCCGGCTGCCGAGTCGCGTGCGTCCGAAATGACAAATGCGCGTCAACGGATTGCGCGACGTTTGTTTACCTCAGTTCTACACGCTCAAGTTCAAGGGATTAGGTTTTGGAACGCGCGTACCAATATAACACGATACCTGATTGTTCACTTATCTAAACACTACACATACCAAGTAACGTTTGACTTTTTTTTCTGTAAGTGGTGACAAATGCACGAACGTCTAATGGTCGGGGACGAGCAAGACGATGATGTCATAATACCAACATACCGATAACAAGTTACCTGGAGTTGATACGGGCTTACCTATCTATATGTATTTGTCACATTACAATCGCCTTTTCCTGCTAAAATAATGTTTATTTTATTACAATATTAAAAGATAAAGAAATATTTTAATTCTATGGTCTACATACTGTCTCTCAGTGTATTGTGATTATGACGTTGGTCTATTCGTAGAAAAGTCGGGCTGCGTTTAATATTTATAAACATGGCGTACCTATGTGACAAAGGCACTACATTGTCCGGACTGGAGTGGACAAAGAACTCCATCGACCAAAGTCCACTAACATTTCAAACTGCATTGTTTTGACGAAGCCTGGCTGTATAACGCAAAATCTTTGCAAAACTTTGGTAAAAAAATATAATTTAAAGCTAAATAAATTTCGAAAATATTTCTTGTAAGTTTTATGGTTTTCATTTTATGACTTTTTTATGAGAATGTTATAAAAGCAAAAATACCTACAGCACGAAATCTTTCGAAACTTTTAATCCGGGTAAGTACATAAAAGTTGGGGTAGATGATATTCCCCAAGGTGTAGTAGCAATTATTGCTGTTGGATCAAAGGTTGGCCGTCTCCTTTATTTTTTTGTTGGTTCATTGTATTAATTTCTTCATCATGTCATTTCGCGCCTAGAGATTTTAGTCTCTAGAGCCAATTTATAGCCTAGAGATTACACGTTTTAATAATAATTTATTATATCAGTAGGAGAATAAAATTATGAAATAAGCTGCCTACAAAAAATATTCGACAAAACTTAAGCGTATAATGTATGAGAATTCTGACGATATGGTTACTTTTATAATGTTTTGAAATAATAATAATTGAATACTAATAAAATCGGTTACACAAGAAAATCAAGACGAATTTCTTGAGCCAATTCGCCAACACATATTTGTAGTTTCTTTGTTGGATCCAACTTTGGCTTGATACTCAGACACTCCGTATGACTTCCAGACGACAGGGGTTGTTTCTAACAACTGTAGCGCCATAAAATGTGAAAAATGTTATATTTACAGCGTATTTTCCCCTTTTAGCGAGATAAATGCGAGATATGTCTCGGTATAAATCCCAAATATTATGAGATTTCATTCTATGTAATAACTCATAACTTTTATAATAACGGTGGACATAAGGTTTATTAAATACTTAAAATTTAACAATTTTAATTATACATAATTTGATAATTACTTCTAATCACAAGTTCTTATTTGTATAGAGATAATATTCAAATTTAAATTTTATTGATAACGTTAATATTTTTAATCGCAATATACTTCTTGTTTATCATTCTTTAATAAATAAATATAAAACAAACCTATTTTTTTTATTAACTTTCAACGTTTTTTTTCCAAAAAAAATATTTTTTTTTTCTCTACGGCAAAAGGTCACATGACGCATCCCTTGGCTTACTATGTCTTAGCTTAGGGTAAGTGTAAAAAGCCAACCCTTCATACTTTAAAGCGCACTTTAAACTTCCACCCCAGTTATACACAAGCAGTTGTTATACCTAGAGGGAAATTTTGAGTAACTACTGGAAAAATGCAAAGCTGTGATGGCTTCAAGGTAAGGGTACCCTACCGAGCATCTCGATGGTCGCGGGTTCAAACCTCAGACACACACAGCTGATGTTTCAAATCAAGATATATATTCATAATTAGTTGTCAGTTGTCACATACTTTAACGGTGATGGAAAACATCGTTATAAAACCTGCACACCTAAAAGTTCTCAGAAATTTGGTGTGTAGTCCGCCAACCTGCACTAGAGCAGCGTGGTGCACCAAGACTTAAACCTTCTCAGTTGTACATGAGGCCGGTGCCAAGCAGTGGAACATAAATGGGCTGATGAGGATACCATTTATATTCAAATTCGGGAATAGCCAATGTTTCTATGCGTTTCTAGCGGAATAGAGGGAATGTGTAGGACTTGGGTTTACGATTTCAAAACATCCAACGACACCTACACGACAATAAAAAAATAAGCAATTACAAGTAAACAAAAAGCGTTTTCCTGTACCTACGGCAAAGTACATACAAGGCATGCCTGATGCGTGATTGTTCGACTATCACGTACAAACACACATCCTCACAAATGCATACATAGATGTAACGAGACAAAATGTTCCAATTTAGCGTCGAAATTAGTCCATAACTATCTTATCTGGTACATTATCGCATAAAATGTTTGTACCGAAAATAAATATTTTTATCTCGCCCTCGTATACGGCAACGTTAATATGATTTAGTGGGTGATTTGGGCCTGATGTGGGGGTGAACGTTTTATTAAATTTATGAAACCTTAAGCAGTACGTAGAGTGTTATGGGTGAAATGTTTTGGTTGAAATTTAATTTAATTTAAAATATGAGCTATTTCTCAATACACAGCGTTCCTACGTGTGAATCGTTCCTGTGACTAATATCTGGGACCTAATAGCGTGGGTATTTAAAGAATAAGTTATCTCTATAACAAAAATTAGTTTTAAGAGTTTTATGAATGTTACTCTTTCTTACCGAATAAATTTTTACTTGCAGCCTGTAAAAGCACAAGTAGCTCAACAAAAGCAAGACAAAACATTAGTCAATTAATAATTATATGAGCAGAATTTTTATGTAAGATTGTAAATATGTACTAATTTGAGCAAGTGGTTTGTATATAGTAACAGCGCCATCTATTGGATGAACAACAAAGTAAAATGTACAGTAATGTTCATAATAGTTCTACTACTTGACAATAGATGGCGGGAAGTAAAAGTATATTGCGAACTAATGATTAATTTTGCCAACGAAATGTGACAAATAATTTCTAAGAACAATACAAAAGCTACGACGTTCTTTTGTTGTATTTTGAATGAATCATTCTTTGTTTCCGTACGTGTTGAGTGATGATTTTTTCACACTGTGGACCTTGCGATTAAATCCGTCTAATATGTGATTTTGTACTAATAGTCTTCTTTATTGTTTTATCATGCACTTGAAAATTTATAAAACGTTATGTTTATAATATTACTAATTAAGTTTAAGCTTACAACAATTAGTTTTAAATTATTATCTTTGTTAGTAATACTAACAGATTAGTAAACAACTGCATCATAAATGTAATAACTAACGACACAGTAAAACCTTTAATATTTATTTATTGTATTCAATAACTTTCTCCAAGTAAACACTGCATAATAACGATTACAAAGATTACCTAATTACGTACTTAGTACATTAGTAAACATTTTAACTAGCAGTTAAGTTCGTTCCCTTTTAATATTATCTTGCATTGTTTACATGCGGTTCAGCGATAACACAGAGGTCCGGCTTGTTATCGAGAATGACTCGTTCAACCCGTTTCTGTACTATACATTCATTATTGAGACGTGAGCCGTCACTTATTGGTAGAAAAAATGTTAGTTGAATTGAAAATGGCAGAAAAATTGTAGTCACTTATGGCCGAATACTGAAACGCAACTTAAAAATTAAGGTGAACTTAAACGTCTAATTCCGTCTTATTTTAGTTGGTTTTTATATACTTAAAATTAAGTAGCGTTTCAGTATTCGGCCGTTAATGTGGAAAATCAAATTTAAGTTTATCGGGTCAAAACAGCTAAAGTGTTCTAAATGGAAGTTTTAATTTTTTTTATGTCGGTGTAAGGGATTTTTAAGAACAGAACAAGTATCCATGTGCCTTGGAGACAGAATCTTCTGTAGGTATTTACTATTTATTAATAATATCGACGATAAATAAAGGGACTGAAAAAGACGTCATATTAGATACAGATTTTATAATTTTCATCACTATGTTGACGCGTGTTCAGCTTTGAGATCGTCGGCTACAAGTGCAGTTACTCAATAATGTAACAAAGAAAAATTGCATAAGAGGGGCCAAGCACCTCGTTCTTAGTATGAGAACCGATAACCATATCTGTATAAACAAACATGCATAAGTTATTGCAAGCAGTTCTTCAGAGATGAGTCTTTCCGTCGCAGTGAAAGGGCAATAGAAAGTGATATATTTATGTATTTTGCTTAGATCTTCCATAAAGATTACAAATTATATCATCCATGGCGCATTAATTACGATAACTTGTTGTGACACATAATGGTGGGTAAAATTATGCGTCTTCGTAAAATTTGTTTACAAATATTCTGGTTCTAGGTAAATGTTGTTCTGAAAAATTTCTAGTAGTTTTTGAGACTCATGAATCAAGAATATATGGTATAGATATAATCGATGCCGTAGGTTTTGTTTCTCCAAACATCCCTATCAGCCGTCATGTCAGTCACCCTTTCTTCTTCCATATCTTCTCTCACGCACTCCATCCATATTTTCTTTAACCTTCCTCTGCTTGTCCATCCTTCGACTTCTACACATTACTTTTAATCAACTTATTATGTTACATGAACCAGGAATATTTTAATGTTGAATTATAAAAACAATGTGACTTTTGGGCATCATTTGTAGCGGTGTGTGTTACTTCAGTTCATGAAGTCTCGAGTGCTATGATATGAGCGGATAGAATGAAATGATAACAAGCATCTTCATATCACACGCATCAAAAGGCAAGATAAAATACATCAATCATTAATTTTCCTCAAACATTTGCTCCATGCGATTGACCTGATAAGGTCATCATAACGCTGTTACCTCTATTGTCTCCGCTACTAAAGATAATTTTGTACTGCTTTTATTACACGTAGTGCTGGCTAAGAAAAATTAACCCAGATAAGCCTGAAACTAAAATTTTCTGAAAATTTTGAAAAAAGTTACATTATTTAGTTTATTAGATCTTATGCAACATAAAAAAAATTATGAAAAAAAAATTAAGTGTAAGGCTTTCAGGGAAACAACCGTCCTATATGTAGGACAGTAGGATAATAAGAGGAAATAAAAGACCATTTATGACAAAACAGAATGTAATGAAAAAGGGTAGTTTATTAGATAACTATTGATTATATTACCCATTGTTATATGTAATTTACTAGATTAACACTATTTATGAATGATATGTTTCAAAACACTTGACAAACACTCCAACATCACATTTCTTGCAACGTGTCAAACATTTTTTGTGACATTGACGACAGCGTGTTTGCTTCGATTGAGGAATAACCAGATGATTCATTTAGTCTTTACGACTATCAGCATGTTCATGATGGGAGGGTCGGCTAGGCCCTCTTTTGGCATTTTTTGTATCAGGGGAGTTTTCCCAATACATTCTTCTACGGGGGAGCCATGAATAACCACTAACCAACAATATGCCGATGAAACATTTCATATCTTCAGTGATTATGTCTCCAGGCAAATTCTTTTTGACAGCATATTTATTGCTCTCTGACACCAACAACGAAATAACATCTTCATCGAAGAAGTTTTCAAACCACTCAATTGGGCGCTTATCTTGGCAAGCGCCTTGAACATCTGGCTAATTCACGGGATTTTTTGCCAAGTCCCGTTTTCTCCATGCGTAGGTACGCCTACGTTTAGTTCGACCTGTAGAATCAGAAGGTTCTTCTTCTATATCACTGACCATAATCTGCCCTTGAATCATTACTTCAGCCGGTTGAAGCAGAATGTTTCGTGGCAAATTATTCAAAGTTACATTATCTTCTTCACCCGAATCTTCGTCAGTGAGACAGTCAGGATGAACAGGAGGAGGTAGAATACATATCAGTTGTTCTCTATAATCTTCTTCATTATCAGAAACATTTTCTAAAGCATCTAAAATTTCATGCGCAGCTAACGGTCTGTAAAGAAAAAGTTGTACTATTGTACTAAAATCATGTATATTATCCTACTGTCCTATATATAGTACGCTAGTATTTGTAACAAGTTATACGTAATTTATTTATATTATTTTGCTAGAATATTTATTTAGTACAAAAGTTAAGGTTATCAACTAGATATTAACACAGAAAAAAACAACTCACGAGTAAAATATAACTTTTTATACATACCTGTCATTTGCCATGTCTGCAACGCACTTTTATTACACACTTATAAGGTAAAATATAAGGTAAAAACTGTTAAAATAACTGTCTTTTTATTTTTTCTAATAAAGCTAACACGTTTCTTACTGCAAATCATAAGACTAAATAATCTTAGATAAAGAGGGTATTCTGATATTTTTTTTTATTTCTACTGTCCTAAATATAGGACAGTAGGCTTATCTGGGTTAATGATTGATTTTGCAGCCCCATAAACAACTAAATCCGGAAAAAATATTTACGGGTCACCGAAAATTATCCTCGAATCAAAAATTGTATTCAATTTTCATTGTTGCATCTTAAATGCAAATTAAATTAACTAAGTGATACTTCATACTCCTATAGTTTCGAAATTACGTGAATAAAATAAGCGGCGGATACGTTTTAAGCAACACATAGTAACCGTTTTTTCTTTCTCGAGTTTCTTTTTTCGTCGAGTAACAGCAATGTAATGCAATTCTAATCCTTAATATCGGCAAATAGTCAATTAAAGAAACAGCGTACAAAATCCGACACAAATCTAAATGCACTGACAAAAATTTGTATCATTTTTATAAACCGAAACCAAAGTAAATGTACCATAATAAACCTCTCAAAAGTACAGAAGATCCTTGCCCAACAGCAGGACATATATGGGCTACTTACAATGAATAAAGGCAAGTATGAAAAAGAGTCACAATACTTTACAATTATAAGCAATTATCCACTTATAGCACTGCATTTGTGTAAATCTAAAGGCGAGAAGTTACAACATATTTTGCGGCAGTTATGTGCAATGTTCCATTAACTCACATTACATCATAGTCAGGTGTCAAGGCGCGGCTTGTATCCCTTTCAATTCACACAGATAAATAAAACTTAATAAACACTGGTTTGCGTTAAGGTTAACGGGATAATTGTTATTCTTACCACCCATTGTTGATACTGTGAGAACTTTTCACGATGCTTTGATAATTTTTGTTCGTAACAGAAGATTGAAACTTTGATAATGTAACATCCGCATGTAAATAAAACAGTTATGTAAATGACTTTTGTTTCCATATAAAGATTACTGAAAATCTTTTGTGTTTCTGTATAAAGAACTTTGAAAAAACCTGGCGTCGATCAAAAACATTTGATGTCTCGATAAAAGGATAAACAAAAGATGTAGAAACTTTGCATATGATCTGGATTACGCTAAATCTACTTCGGATATGAATGTGTCACATTATAAGACTACACTGTGTAATTTTCTTTAACGATCTTTAGTGATGGTGTTTTTACTATAGTGACATCTAGCGGCATAATCATAAACTACGTCTAATATGTTTAACTGAGAATTCCCAGTAAGTGTTACTTTAAGCTTATACTTTGTAGTATGCAGTTTTATTTATTTATTCATGTAAACATGTGAGTATGCGTTTTGCAACCTACCTATTTTTTTGTTCCAATTGTTTTTACCATAACGTTATTTCTGCACCTATTTTTTGTCTCAGCGGCATCACCCAAAAGTTGACTGTAAGAGAACATCTTAGGCAATAAATCCGCCTCAATACGTAATCGCATACAGAACATAAATAATTAAAGAAACAAATCGACTTATTACAGTATTTAAAAAGATTTATATTCATATAGTCCACTTAATTATTTGAATAAACCCTAAAGAGTTCTATGTGTTATATTGTGGACGGCACGCGGATATAAAGCAGGTCGTAAAACAGCCAATAAAATGCAGCTATAAAGGGCTTTTCATTACAAATGGGCCCTTTGTATGGGGAGCTTGGGATATTTATACATGCGGGATCGGAGCTTGGGGCACACTGGGGGTGTAGTCAAAAACATGACGTCTATTTATACTAAGTAATGTTTTCTGTGGGTTTTTGTTATGCTAAGGATATTGAAGAGTAGAAGTAAGTGTTTTTTTGTGTGGCCCTCGTGTCGTGCCAAGTGTATTAAAGGGACAATGCTAAAGGGGCAAGGCTAAAGAAAGCTAGTAAAGGGATTAGGAATTTTATTATTTTTAAATACATAGATGAATTAAAAAGGTATATAATGGATAAGATACATTCGCACATAGAATTTTGTCTAACATACGGATCCCAGTAGCAATTTCTATGGTAAGTTATGTTACAATTCTACAACTACATACATTTCTATTACGGTCCTACTCCCTCTAGAAAGCAAAATCTACATTACTTTATTATGAAAATTGGTATTTTTGTATACTCGACTTAAAAATTATAACCTTAGGAATGGTTTTAGCGTGCACATGCAGTTTAGTCATTAAACAAATAACAAAAACTGTACAGTTTTCAATATTTTGTTGTCGCACCCCACCACAATAACATGAGATCATCACTGAAAAGGATATATGTCGGAATGGCACCAAAACATATTAATACACTTCGAAGATTTAACTACCAAAAGATTTTTCACAAAATCCCCTCTACAGCATAGGGGTAGGCTAAGATTTTCGCAAGGACTACGCTATTTTTTTTATATACAGTGAAACTTGGTTAAGTGGGACCTGGATAAGTGAGAAACCTCCATAACTGGAACTCATGCTGAGGTCCCAACACTTTGGCACTGAATTACCTCTGTTAGTGGGACGAGGTAAGCCTCTATATCTGGGATTTGTTCTTTCGATTTATCATCATAGTTACCTCTTTAACTGAGACAGCGAGTAAATTTTATATGCATAAACCTCTGTAACTGAGATAACATTGTTTGTTTACTCATTCTTATTCTACCTACAAATTCCACACGTAATTCCAAGTACGTAAGTACAAATTTTGAGCTTCAATTACCTTCAGTTTTAGTTTCGCTTTACTATCATACAGATGTTTATTTGAAAAATGCCAAAACGAAAGCTACAATCGTTATCATTACGTGAAAAACTGAAGTTAATATCCGTTTATGAAAGTGGGAAGACACGAGAAGAAGTTTGTGCCGCATTTTATGTGCCAAAATCGACTTTTTGTAGAATAATTCAGAGTAAATGACAAACTAAAACGACAGATTTTGATAATTGATACATTCTGTTTCCATATTCGTACATATCACGGGTAAAAACGTGCTTGAATATTTTTGTTGATTACATTTGTATGATTTACTTTACTGTATTGTACTATTTTTTTTTTATTAAAACTCATTTACATACATAACACGTTATTTTATTTAATGATCGCACCTGTATAACTGAAATACCCTGTATTCTCACCCCTATTAATGGAACCCTCTGTAAATGAGACACATATTTATTTATACCTGTATATCTGAGACACTGGGTAAGTGGAATACCTCTGTAAGTGAAACGACATTGCAGGTCCCTTGATGTCTCACTTAACCAGGTTTCACTGTAATATGGTTCTAGTTGGTGTTGACCTCTCACTTGTACAAACAAAGCGTTAATTTGGTTGTTAATTTAATGGGATTGAGCTTCGGAGACTTAATCGCCTAACTTAGTTGAAATACGTTATAATCTCTATTGATTTCGAAATGATTTAGTTCTAGAATATATTTTAGGATAGGTGAGGATAGATGGATTGAGTTAAAGGAATAAGCAATTATTTTATCATAATTTTTATATGATTACCCCTATAGTACATATATACTTTACCTACTAATAGCGTTTATAGTATTGTAATACGAGCTTTAGAAAGTATGTCTTTTTGTCTGGTGACGGTCTCGTAACATTCGGTCATTCAATCACAGTTGTGTTTTTTAAAAGTTCTTCCAATTACTCTAAAACGCAACTTGTTACAGCTACTATATTTATAATGAAGATATAACTTCCACTATCATCGGTCTCAACCACAGCCCAGGCGCGATAACGAATCTTTACTCCTTTATTCACGCTACAAGTACGTAAACACACAAACAAACAAAGGATATTCTACCTCTTTGTGTAGTTTGTTTGTGTCGTTTTAAGGAGTTCGTTGATGAAAATAAATTGAGTTATTTACTCCGCGCTAAGTACCGAAGCAAACGCTTCTCAGATTTCAAGATTTTATTGTTCATCTTAGACATACCTTTGTATGCGGCTTTGCTTAATTTAAAAATAATCTCATAACAGAACCAAGAGTGAAGTTCGCAAAATAAATACGAAAGACCCGTGGCGCAGTTGGATAGACATCAGCTTGCGAAACAAGAGGTCGGGTGTTTGATCCCTGCACCGACACAAATTATGTAATCCACAAATATTTATTTCAGGTCTGGCTGTTGGTGCGACCGGAAAGTTTCCTATAGTTTCTGATTCCAATACCAAAGACTCGTATCTTAGTGTGTGGTCAAAACTATATATGGGTTTCTGGTAAGTTCTCAGGAGTTTCTTAGGTATGTAGTCCGCCGATCCGCTCAAGCCAAACTGGTGGACTAAGGCCTTAATCCTCTCAGTAGAAAGCCCGTCACCAGTGGTAGCGCCTATACGTGGGCTGATGATGTTATTGTTCGATATGACACGAAGCTGTGAAATGGTTAGATGGCCTACGTGTTGCTTATTGTCCTGAATCTCTTAGCGTGACGGAACATTACAGCAGGTCCTCGGGTATCGAGTGATGAGAGTTGAGAAACAGTCTAGTGTGATGCTTTATTTAGATAGCATCGTGATTACAATAAGATACTGTGGCGTCTCTCCATCATGCTAAAAAGAAAATACTCGCCATAACTGGATAAGAAGTGTTAGATTATTGAAATGGTGGCTCTATTATCTTTACTTATAGAAGAATCAAGTTTACTTAAGTGAATATGTGTCTTTTCCTTATAACCGACTATTGGAAGCAACAACTTAGTGCCTATATTGTTTGAGGAAAATTATATTTTTATCACCTGATCGAATTCTTATTTAAAACCACTTCGTTATTAATCTGTTTATATGCAGTGTTACCATTTTTTATAATGTAAGGTAGCTAGATGATTTTTCGATTAGGAAATTCTCAGCAGCTCGGAGTGTAGAAATATTCCCTAGAAACTATTACAGTCTCGTCCTCCATTATATTGAAATCTGAGTGTAGTTATACACCTCTTTCTACGTATGTCATGTTAATTGAACTATACGCTAATCGTTTATATCTATAGATATAAATCAAGTTATCGTGTTTGAGTGTTAAAAGTATTATTACATTTTTCCCGGAAGTTTTTAGTAGTTATGTAAAAAATATTTTAAAGATTTGGTCTGTTTGCTTGTTCTAGCTAATCTTGAAAACTGCTAAAACAATTTTTAAACAAAGAATTTTAGTTGTTCCTTTTTTTTTAATCAATCTCTCTCAAATAACATTAATTTTATCTATATTAAAGCCAATTCTTCTCGACATATTACTGTGGAATTCGAAAGAATTATATTTAATTACAATAACATTTACTCTCTTTTCAGTTCGGACAAAGTTGCATGTAACAGATCCCAAATAAAATGTAAGTAGGAAGCATTAATTCGGTGCGTCGGTGTGTCGCTGGCACACTTTCAAAGGGTTCAACGAATTATGTCGCCTTTTATGACGTCACACAGGACCAACTCAATTAGGATAACAAGTGCACACCTCTGATCCGGAACATTTATGTTGGGCCCAACATTTGCCCAAAGTCAATCGTTTTATACGAGGAAGAAATAAGTATGTACGTGGTGATGTCAAAATTTGGTGATAAAGTAACTTTGTCTTTTATGCTTTGACGCTCTAACAGCTGTACAGACTTAATAAGTTTTGAGTAAGATATCAAGAGATTTTAGTAAAAAGATATCGTCTACGTTTTGTCCTAAGTAAGTAAACATTTATTGGTGTTTAAAATAGACTGTAAAAACTGTATTTTTTTTGTTTTAGGGATACGAAACCTCGTTGTAAATGAGCCTTTAAAGATGAAAAGTAAGAAAGATATTATTATAAAGAAAGTCATTTATAATTAAGGGATACGGGTTTTTGCTATAACTTACACGTTATGATGGAATACAGGGATTTTTTTTAACAACGCATTCAATCGAAGTTAGCTGCTCAGGCTAGTCTTAAATAATATGCAAAACATTATACAACGTGTAAGTGTCACGAATTCAAGTCAGCTTGCCACATTTAGCTCGTAATAAAACGGACTACACAAGCACTTGGTAATGTCGACTTTTGAGTGCCCTATCTACTTTCTTCTTCTTCATCAACCCATAAACGCCCACAGCTGAGCACGGGTCTCCTCTACCATTGAGAGGGTTTAGGCCATAGTCCACCACGCTGGCCTAGTGCGGGTTGGCGGACTACACACCTAAGAAATTCCTAAGAACTCTTAGGTGTGCAGGTTTCATCACGATGTTTTCCTTCACCGTTAAAGCAAGTAACAATTCAATGTGAATACACACATGGCTTCGAAAAGTCAGAGGTGTGTGCCTGGGGTTCGAACCCGCGACCGCCGAGATTCTCGACCGCGCGCCTAAACCTCGAGGCCATCACTGCTTCTATCTACTTTACATATAAAGTTTCTATACCAAAAACCCTTGCGGTTAAACTTCTAGAAGATTATAAGACCAATTCATAAAAGACTGATATGGACCATCTTATAAATGATTAAAGATTTTTACTTATACATGACTTTGTTCTTGTTCTCGTTCATTAAAATCCCGATTGTTATCTTAAATGTTTTGAAATTATTCAATTAGTATTGTGATTTTTTTGGTCTGAAATTGTATTCGTAACTAAAACTGTTGAATAGCCTTCACAGAACTCGTGTGATACGCATCGCCGAAACGAAAAAGGCCTTGCACCACCATTGTGGTTAAAGTTTGGGTTCGGTACCTGGCATTGTGTAGAGGCAAAAAATTAGGACTCCAATGCAGCCTCGCTTTAAATATTTTGGCTTCAGTTTTTTTTATCGTGCCAGTTACGAAATGATTTGGTAGACACAAGTTCGTTTCAAATGAAATAGTTAAAAATACAGTAACTTATCTCAGTTCATCTAAAAGAACCGAAAAATATATCAACGGTTCTCTTATTGTAATAATTGTATAAGTACAGTTCCATAGAAGTAAGTGGGTATTTATGTTAACTTATGCAAAATTACATATCCTGCGAATGTGATATGTTTTGCGATAGAGTTTCTGTTCTAAAATAAAATTAATATTATTGAATAATTCTGTCAAAATTTTAAACATTGTGTTTCCCATTACTCATTGAAGATAGGACAAAATGTGTTTGAAATCGTATTTTAGTTAGGCTCCGTTCAGTGACGATATACAGCAGCTAATGACAGTTACTAGACCGTTGGAATAAAGTTTAATGTAGCAAGGAACGGCTACTGCAACTTGATACAATTATGCCGGCGTGGATCTAAGTGTAATAAAGCAAAAGCTAGCCCAGCAAAGGTACTTGAATTTGAAGGTGTAAATAACACAATACTAAATAAGTAAGAAGCATTAGGTGTATTACGAGGCCTGATGAATATAGTAACAGTTTTAAATACTTTGTAATATTACTACACTTGGTTACGCTTTAATGAAAACATAGACACGATTAATGAAACAGTACACTTTGGACAATGTGTAATATGAAACGAAGTGGGGCTCGCGTGATAAATACGTTACATCAGGGCAAATAAAACTATTCATACAGCAATAAACATTTTATTTGGTCTAAATTATTATCGTATTGATTAGCAAGTGTACCGTGACAAGCCAATTCGATAGCACATGCAAAATATAGGTGATATCTTTACAATACTTTTATCTGTTTTAAGTCACGCTTTCCTTATGATATCGAAGCATTCAAACCCAATTCTGAATTTGAAATTTGTAGCGATTCCATTGTATACGTTATGGATCGATATTTAGTCACATTGCTTCGGAAAAATCTGATTTGAAAACAATTGAAAAATATCACAAATAAGATAGCCGCGTCCGGCTTCGTCAGCAATATCGATAAAGTAAAAAACGATAAAAATGAAATGTAAACAATACCGACCTACGTATCAACTTGAACTGGAACACGAACAATCGAATGAAAACTAGTTTCAAATCGATATCGACGGCATTATGTCAGTATGTTTGGTATTTTACCATTGATTTTTCTTACAAACAAAGATGAGATTTTATATTACATTACGTCAATTATATTCGATTAAACACCTTAAAATATAGTTTACAATACAAGCTATGTCTTTACATTCCGCATGTCTCCACTCTCCGCGACTCACTAACATAAATTCACAGTGCAAGCATCCAAACACAAGTGGCTACTCGATTACAATCGTCACTCGGGGCACAACACTATTTCGTAACCGGTGCATTCGGCCTCTCATCACCTATTTTCTTGCTCGGCAACGCGCGCGCAGCTCTGGCAATTGGCGTGTGATCGTATTATATTGTTGTTGTTGTTCTTTCTTCGCCTGACAGCGTAGTTTCTCTCGCGGGAGGGGAATTTTTGTATCTTTCTCGGCTGGTGTTCAGCGTCGGCGCCGGTCAGCCGCCGGTACATGTCGGTTATGTCAAATTGTTTGAGCGAGAGACACATGACAAGGTTACGGCGCGCGTGCGTTCACTACGGATGTTGAAATGTCACTGGCATTAATTTTTGCTTGATGCGGCGGTGGCGGCGCACGCGACGACCTCTTTACAAGGTTACGTATTTATCCTGAGGCCTGCGCGCGCCGCGTTCGCTCGGCTCGCTTGTGCGACTTGCAATGTATTGTGGAGATAGCAGTGACCCGGTCATTTACGATACATTGCCGGTCATTATCTAATGCTTCTGCCCATTGGGGTTATTGTAAATAAATACAACTTGTATGTGAAATAAAATGTCTACTGTATAGATACTTGAATGGGTATGATTGTTTCAGTTATAACCGAAACCTATAAGTTATAGTTATGGTATTTTTAGGTTATGTTAACTTAAGGAAGTTGTGCATTGCCATTAGGCCCTTCATGAGACAAGCAAGCGTGACGCAGCGCATGTATTTATAGAGTAAGTTGAAGATAAATGAGTATTTGTTCCGACGTTCTAATAATATGTTTACAGTTACACCCCTTTATTCCAAGCGCGTGCAAGCGCAAGAACAATGATATGAAGAAACGCAGTTTTTAACGTTACCCAACTATGTACTCATTTTTCTATTTTAAAGATATTCTGATGACAAGGTTTTCGAAGGCCACCGTTGACAAAGGTGTTTGTTGTGGTATTATGTTTATTTAATTGGAAACAATGACAATATTGGGACGGGATTTTCCACCTATTCCCATATAAATGGTACAATAAAATTAGGTTTAATGTAGCGACATACGGTTTTGTCAAGGTACAAATGGGAGTCGCCAATCTAAATTTTAATAACCTATAACAAGATGCTTTATTTCAACAACCAAAGATTACTAGGGGCCTCGACCTAAACAACCATTTAGAGCAGAAATAAATGTTCGTGGATCCAGTTAACAAGAAAGAGGAAGGTATGCTCTAACCTGCATTGGGCCAGCGTGGAAAACCAAGAATTAGCAGTGAAAAGTCTAATACTTATTGAAAGGTCTTATTAATACAACGTTGCTAATTCCGCCTCCTACACGAGTCGAAGGAAACGGCAATTTGTGTTCATCCAATGTCAATTGCCGATTAAACCGCTAATAACCATTCAAGATCGTATTCGTAATAAGAAACGGTTCTAGTTGAATGCAAGCAACTCGATTCTATCACCTATGTACTTTACTCTTCTGGGAGCTTCATGGAGTCTAACAGCAACGTCCGTTGCTACGCTTCATCATCATATCATCATGATCTATAGCATTCACTATATAGGTCCATTTGTAGATACAGGTCACTAAAACACATGCTTCTGGTTACGATATACTGTGTAACCGTTGTATCCTATCCGTGCATAGTAAAACAGTTGCCATCTAATATTTCTGTGCACTTTGAGTGGCAGTAGTGCGAAATAAAATTAATCACAATACCGAGGAACTTATGAAATTTAACTCAAGGAATGTTTCTGATGAATAAAGATATATATTTCATCTTTTATAGTATTTAGTTATTGATGCATTCTTTACAAAATTCGATTTTTATGTTAAGTCTTCGAAACTCTAGGAAGAATTTCAGTTAAATTAAAGTCGTTTAGTTTTAGAGAGATATGTATGGAAACTGTACCTAGCAGTGTCGGTACTATAATACTTCCATAGAAGCCCAAAATCATAATACGTTTATTGTGTACTTGTGTGTGTCTTGTTTATAAATATTTTTTTTAGGTTCCGGATATTCTTATTTATATGACGAATTGGTAAGATTTTAAGTTTTAAGATGATTCGAAAATTCGTAGAGTATCCTGAACTTCTATGGTAATGCCGCCCTTAGTATGGGTTCTTTAGTAAGGACACCTATTCTAGCAATTATCTGTAGAATATGAGTATTTTGCTAAACCAACAATTAACCTAAGACAAGGGTAATTCTATGTAATCTTAGATCAAAACGTGCCTTTTATGGCACTGTACTTGAGCGCTGTGCTAATGAATGCACGTTGAAACTGGACGCACAGACATACACCGTCTTATTAATATGCGTAAGATGCAGAATAAATTTCTAACTCGAGGTTCAACTGAAGGTTTATTGACTTCCGTGTATGCATAATCAGCGTTCAGAATTAATATTTTTTGACGAGAATTATAAGGAACTACTAGGAGGACTTATAATATTATTCCTTTTTACTGGCACGAAAAAGTGACTGCTTCGTAGGTAAGCAAGGTGCTCGTCAAAAATAACATCAGGTGAGGAATGACTTCCATTACTAATTATTTGATAACCTCAAGCCAAGGCACTTGGTTACGTTTTCAATACGCTTAAAGGATGCGAAATAATAGGAAGAAGGAAATATGAAATGTTATAGTGTAACGATAGCTATAGATGAATAATTAATTTATAGATAAGATTACGGAATCTGTTACATAGTATTCCAAGTGCAATCTATGCGTACATATCGTAAACATGTTGTAGGTCTCGTTTCATAAATTTTACATCTGTAATGATTACTCACCTCCAAGCGTGTCCAATGAATCCCGGACACAACTCCGGACAGTTCTCGCATGGTCTGCCATCGGACACCTCCTTTATCCGGACACCCTGAAATAGAAATAAAGAAATTGTTAGGTTCTACTTTTCATGATATCTCAACTCATATTTTTTAATTTTGAACTAAAATATTTCGGTAATTGTGTTGCTTATTGGCTTAGTTACATTGAGTTACTAACAAGGCGGCATAATTATGTCGATTGTTGAGTGATTGTCCTATAATTTCCCACAAGTCGATGCTGCGACTGCATTAAGACCTCATTGCATTGAATATCGGTAGCCAGTGAGGTTTGAATCTAAAATTCCATACAAAAAATCCCATAAATTTCTAAGACTGAAACTTTGTACCGATTTTAATAAGTTTGTTACGGAAATTACCTTTACTTATAGACATAAGCTACTTTTTCTAACATTACCGCCAGACGAAGCTGTATCGTGCTGATAATTATATAAATGCATGGTTTTGTAAGTTTACATTCTGTTTGCTATTTACATAACTTTATTATGCAATACAGTTGGGAAACTATGATTGAGACGTGTTTAATTTACATGTTTCTTGTTCGGTGTATAGGTATGCAAGATTGGTATACAAAACGTCTGCAGGTAATGGTGCCTTGATAGCAAACTGGGTCTGAAAGAACGGCCGAAGGGTCGAACCTAATATATCAATATTAGGCACATTTAGAGGCAATAAATGTTTGTTTTGAATTTGTTATAGACAGTATATTCGTTGTTGTTTAATAGCCTTAGTCCGCCTGGATATAAAAAGTTACTTGAGAACTCAAAGCTACACAAGTTTCGTTATAGTGTTTTCCAATGCATCAAAATGTCCATTTTTTTTTAATAAATAATAATCTAACAATCAGCACACCACATCCCCATATTTTATTTAGTTTCGGAACATGAATATACAGTACTATCTTTATTATGATATTTCTTTTGAATAATGCTCTCTGTATTTTACTCGATTATTTAGATTATAATTCATTACTTTAATCTTATGTTATAAAGTGAAATAGTACATAACAGTTAACAATTTGAGAACGTTTTTAAATCATCAACAGGTCATACGATTTGCCATGTAAGTGATGTTGACAAAACTGGGAGGGTCCATTTAGGCTAAGTGGATACAGAATGGTTACTAAATCGTTTAGCAGTTATTGGGTGGGGCTTAATCCTTTACTTGGAATGGTTAAGTGACATTACTTGTAAGCTTAATTGCTTGGAAGGTTTTGCAATCTTGTAAATGTTTTCGTCTTTTTACTTATGTATCCAATAAAATTATTCACTTTTAAGCTGAAATCAGCCAGAAATGAGCTTAAAAATATCATTAAATTAATATTTTTCTTGGCATTTGGGGCAACCATGAATAAAGTCACAGCATAAACGCTACCTTAATATTATCTGAATCAATCATTTCTTCGGCATTCAGTTTGTCATCATCTTGATTACATTCTTCAAAAGCACTGTCTGCGCCGCTGTTGAGTCGAGTATTTCTCTCAGAGACTCGTTCCTCGGACTCACAGTCGCTGTAACTGTCTGAGGTTGAGTACTCGCTGTCTCTTCTATGGGCAAAAATTTTGAAAATCCCTCCTCTGTCCCTCCAAAAGTCTTCTTTCATCTCATTCTTTTTCCTTCTATGTATTTTAAACGGAACTTGTTTGAATTTGGGCTGGACATCTTGGTATACTTCTGGAGTCGCTTTTCTGTAGTTCATGTTGTAGTCTTCTTCAGTCACTCCGCAATGGTACATGAGGTAGTCTTTCTTTATCTGCTCTAATCCTGATGGATCCCTCCAGTAAGTTTCTTTCTTCTTCACGCCTAAGTAATAGTCTAGATCATGTTCTCCCAGATCATCTTCATCACTAGACTCAGGTTTGCTTGTTTTAAAATCGTGAAATTCAAAATTTTCTGTTTTTGTCGGAGTTTTACTTTTAGAGTTTGGCATTTTCTTCAACAAGCTTGCTGTGTTTGATGTGAGAAATTTTGTTGTTTTTTTGTACACAGACGCGACAGACTCCCTTCTTCTTCTCATTTTTATTTTATTGGGTATTACAAATTTTCTTTCATAAAATCTTCTAAAAATTACTAATAACTTTGTTACTGTCCTTATCATTTCATTTTTGACTTGAAGTATAATATCGCATCACAATATATTTTTTAATCTATTGTTTTCCGTGTTATAATTCTACGAGTCTTGGTTCATTTAAATAGGTTCTTCAAACTACTTTTTTCTTCATAAGTATTTAATTGAATTTGACAAAGATCGAAAACAGATAGGAAGACAGTTCTCGGTAACAAAGTCGGCGAGACACTAGTTAACTTTTACGATTACCGTTCAATTGAGCTGATGGCGTGTCGTGGTTACCTGCCCTGCCAATGGGTGGTTGGAACTTCATGAGCTAGTTAATCAAGACCCCTCGACGTACATTAAGTTGCACCTGCGTTTACGATTTCTTGTATAGGAACAGAGGAGGCGGGAGGTCAAGTTTTATTGGACGTTGGCTGGGTGGT
This sequence comes from Cephonodes hylas, assembly GCA_030295005.1. Classification (NCBI taxonomy): domain Eukaryota; kingdom Metazoa; phylum Arthropoda; class Insecta; order Lepidoptera; family Sphingidae; genus Cephonodes; species Cephonodes hylas. The sequence continues at coordinate 16,885,039 of AP025361.1, forward strand.
GTAAGGGCGTGGGCTCTTTACGGTCATGCAAACAGAACTAAATGTACCGCCGTCAAATGGCACGACAAATTGCAACATACAAAGTCGGGAAAATGTTCCACCCTTATTGGATGAATTTGGCTTATTTGGCCGAGAGAGCGAAAGTTTTACTGCTTACTTTAGTATAATCTTTTTTCGGACAAAACAATACATGCGTTGTTTAACGCTGGCACTCTGTTCTGTTTTATTAATAGTATCGCACAATGCAGGCCAATTATTTTATAACGTTATCAAAGTTCAGATAAAAATATAATTTAACAGCGCCATCTAACGCGCATTGGAATAATTAAAAGTAATAAAAACGTAAAGTGATTGTATAGCGCCATCTATCAAGGAGTAGTCAAAGCAAAGTCATCGTTGTGAGTTAAATTGATCATAATAACATTTCCAGGTTAATCATAATATTTATTGGTTATTGGTGCAATAAAATTTAATGGTGAGTAAAAGGATCTCGAATATTATTATAAAATATATATTATTTAATCTCAAATTTAAAACGACGATTAAATTTAATTAGACTACCGTTGACTAGATGGCGCTAATTAAAAACTTTTCAGATAGAGCAGTATATTACTTGAAATAAAACAAAAAATAATAATAAATTGATTTGTTAATAATTGTAACAACATTTGTCACAGGATTTTCATTTAGTAATAGCTCAGTATTTTTTAATTTTATAATTTCAAAAAGGCATAGGTGTGCTAGGATTTTGTTCTCATGATAATCAGAAAAAAATGACTATACCTCATTCACGATAAGTTGATTCTTTTGGCAGATGTCAATTTTTCTGAGACATGACTTTGAAATAAAAAACGTATTATTTTATTATTTTAATGATTTGATAAATAAAAAAAAATAAATACAATACAAAAGTCCCTAAAGATATAAGCGTTATCCAAAAATTTTGAGACTTTATTGCTTCAAAGTAAAATTAAAATAGGAATACTGAAACTAATTGACGTTTGTATAATGTTACATCGTTCGGACGGAAAGGGACGTAACATCGTTCATATCGATTGCCACGTCGATAATTTTATTGAACGCTATGATGATCATGGCTGTGCTCCAGTTTCTTAATAAAAACTGTTTTAAAGATAAAACTATTTAATTTTTCAACCTTAGTTTTTACATACTGCGTTATTTTTGGACCTCCTGTCAACTTAAAATAGGTTGTTTAGACCATGAAACTAAACAACTTTTCCAAAGAAACATGGGTCGAAACGTGATAAATAATTCGACCCTCCCATAGAAAACTGCTCACGTGGTCGATTTCGTGTAGAAGGTCTGAATTTTTTTTTTACTTTTCGACCCGTGTTTCTTTGGGAAGTTGTTTACTTCCGTGGTCTAAAACACCTATTTAAATTTGGCGGGAGGTCTAAAAATAATCCTGTTTAAATATTAAATAGGTACTTATTATGACCCACCACCGCTTATCTAAATAATGTTTTATATGTCGAAAGTAATAAAGAATTTCACACATAATGCAGTATTTTAAAACGCAATATTTTTGAACTTCTCGATATTTTCTGTTTCCCATCATTAGTCGATATGCCAAAAGAATCAACTTATCGTGAATGAGGTATAGCGCGCGACCTATAAATATCTTTATGTCAGTACCCAATTAACATTTCTCTTTTTCTAATAATAAAAAAATACTTTTTCGAATATACCCCTTGATTCGTCTACCTCGACACTTACATCTTTAAGCGAATGAGATTTGATAACAGCAATAATTCTATTGTCATTAGAGATAGTAAACATCTATAAACAGGCCCACATACCTTCAAAGTTCAAAGCAGGGGTCTACATTTCCGCTGACGTGTTCCTTATATGGAAAATGCCTTGTTTTCCGTTAACGGGCTTGCACAAAGCCGATATGGCATTATTTCCTCCTAAACGTTTCCATAACCGACAGGGGTTATTCAAAAGGTGGGTTTAGTAGTTTGGCCGCCATATTGGCTACACTGCATAAAATGGAATGTGCAATCGCGTCGTTTTGGGTTTAATACTGGGATTTGGTGCAGTAGCTATTTATCCGTTAGAGAATTTTCAGCATTAGAATTGAATTTGTAAATATGTCTATGTATTAGTTCGCTGTCCATTATTATATACATATAGATACAAAGCGTTTTGCGCTATTTTCGTAAATTTAGAGGACTGCAACTTTTATTTAAAGTTAGTACTGTGATTTGAGCTATGTTCGCTAGATGTCACTTTTAATGCATAATTTAATTTTCCTTATAGAATACTAGTGCATGCTCAATATTTAAAACTTGACCATAGTATTTCGCTAAACTATGCAAGAGTTATCATGCTTATTTATAGTGAAAAAAGTAATGAAATGTAAACAGTAAAATACAATCTATGTAAACAACAGACTTCAATTATGTTGGTACCTTTAATCGGATATTTGTAGACATAAGAATTTTATTTGACAGCCCCGTGGCGCAGTTGGCTAGACACCAGCTTGCGAAACGAGCGGCCGCGGGTTCGATCCCCGCACCAAGACAAGTGTTCGTGTGATCCACAAATATTTGTTTCGGGTCTGGGTGTTTGTGAGACCGAAAAGTTTCTCGTAGTTTCTGATACCCACGACAAAAGACTCGTATCTTAGTGTGGGGTCAGGAGTCAGGACTATGTATGTGACTGTTGGGTGTATGTATAAATTTAATGTTTAGAAACAATATATACCTGATCTGTTTGACTAACTTTAGGAAATGATAATGGTAGAACAATTATCAGTTTCATCGTCATTGATTAGAAAGAAGAAGCTTTCTTGTTTATGGAATAAATAGTAAAAAAATTAAAGTAGATAAATCTCGGTACCCAAGTAAAATATACAGACTGAATCACACAATATTTTACAGGCTTTTCGATTCTTTTTGCTTAAAGCCTCCAAAAGCACCCTCTAAAATACATAACAGTACTTTTTAAGCTAAACTAAACAATATAGGGGCTGCAAAAGATCCCGAAAACTGCAATTGGCTGGGATCCAAAGTGCCAAAATACAAACAAAAGTGGGGTAACAAAGTCTACCTTCCCATCCAGTGATACAGGCGCGAGTGTCTGTGTCACGGGGCCCTCGACGTTGCTTTTACGGCAGTGGTCTCGCCCATAGCCGTGCCATCATTAACAAGCATCGGGTCACTACCCAAAATATTCGATTACGCAACTACAACGACCTTGTGCGCCATATACGGAGCATGACAACGGGCTAAAATACAAGAGGACAGCGGTTCGAACAGCCTCTTGGTGCAGTTGGCTAGACACCAGCTTGCGAAACGAGAGGCTGCGGGTTCGATCCCCGCACCAAGACAAATATTTGTGTTACAAATTTTTGTTTCGGGTCTGGGTGTTTGTGAGACCGAAGAAGTCTCTAGTGGTTTCTTTATTGGTTCTGATACCCACGACACAGGACACGTATCCTAGTGTAGGGTTAGCTCTACCCCCTAGTTCTAACACTATGTATGTAACTGTTGGGTGTATTTATTTATTTATTCGCTACTGATTCATACATACATATTATATTTACCAACCACATAACTTGGATGGATTTGTTTTAGCGATGCAGCGATGGGTCTATAATCACCGTAGCTGTTAACTGCCTAAGTTTTCGATCACGGTCTGAATACACTCTGTGCACAGATTTCAAAAGCCCGCTCTCCTCGCGTGCCTTGCTTGCACATTATGGAATTAAACACTCAATGAATCAGTATTTTTTGTTTACATAAACACAAGCGAGGCGATCGTGTGTTTTCAGTTGCTGAAGGCGCGACACCGCTTATTAAAACAGTTGGCTTGTACTGACTCATCCATACGTACTATTATTTACTAAGATTGTCCTTCACACCGTGACAGATATTCAACTTCGCACGGAAATATAATATCAAGTTAATTTAATTTATAGTATTGTAGATGTGTTACAAACAGAATGGGTAGGCTTCATCTACTTAGCTAAGTTAGCGGAGTAAAGGGAAGTATCATCATCATCCATCTGCCGAAAGAGTTCCACTGCCTTTCCCAAAACTAGCTGATTGAAAACTTTAGATTAAAAAAATAGTTTTTTTACCATTTCTGATACGTTTTTCATTGCTCCTATTGGTCATAGCGTGATGATTAAGTAAATGGAAAGACTTCGCAAGAATTATTTGTTCCCCAATTAAATAAATTTATTTGTACTAATTCAGTCCAATTATGGAACGTTTTGGAATTTGGCATCGACGCTAAGCCTCGAGATGTGGATGCAGGCACGTACTTCGGTAACGAGCCAAATCGCGTGCAAACGTTAGTGTTTAACACCTATTGGTAATAAGAATAAAAATTGATCGTTAGTGTATTCTTCGATAACTTGGAAATATTACGATTAATTATAGAATATGATATTCAGCCGCATAATAATTATCTGGCATTCGGACAGTCCGAATAATGGATACTTGCAGCTTCCCGCCTTATAAATACGTTGTGTTCTGTGTTATATCGTGGTTGTCGGAAACTACGAGAGACTTTTCGGTAACACAAACACTCAGATCTGAAACAAATGATTGAGGATCACGCAAAAATTTGTCTCGGTGCGGGGATCGAATCCGCGGCCTTCCTTTCATAAGCTGGTGTCTACCCAACTGCGCTACGGGGATTTCATACAATAGAATTTTTATCAAATATGGAATATTTTGCTTATAGTGATGATAAGCCCTAAATCACATCTATGTTTGCTAGTGATCAAGGTCAAGTAGTCTCAATAAGCAAATGCATCGTTTAGTACCAACATGACTGCGTTCTTTACGCTCGCAGTGACCAACTGGGAACGTGTGCCATTGTTCTGCGTGGAATGTGGTGCGGCTATTAGATTCCTATTAATACGGTGTTGCCAATATTTACGTTTTACTGTGTAGTATTTTTGGTACCTGGAGTTTTCTGGGTATACTTTAAATTTTGGTTTTGTTGATGGGAATTGTTTATAAACTTTTTTAACCTTAGAATACATTTCTTTCATTTTACGATCATAGTAAAATGAATATGATATGAGAAGTTATTGGTTTTACATTTTTAAGCCTTGTTGTCCAGCTATTTGCTTCATTAACTCTATCTTCCCCAAGTACCTATAAGTCTTTTGAGGATGAATTAACCTTAAACTCCTGATTTTTGCAAGGGGAATGTTTCATGTATTTTCTACTCCTTTTTCTATTCAATTTTATTTTGGATAAAAAGACAACTTCTCGCAGTATTTTCACCCCTTAGTGTTGCGATTGTAAATCCTAGATTTAAAATCATATTGACAATTTTCACAGTCGGTTTTTGAAACCTTTTGTTTTGTGTAACTACTTTATGTAATGTCTAATTGTAATTGCAGCAATTGGTAACACTATCTCATTTCAGAATATTAGTTCATCTTCATAAGCGACGTGTGTGCGTCACGTACAACGGTCATTCAAGGCGAATCGGTAATCACGTTTCATACAAATAGAACGATGTTCTACTCAAAACAATGGCCTCTTCATTGACAACTTGCGATGAATACCTCTCTGTGTATAATTTACTACACCTAGGCCCTTTACCTGGGCGAGATTAAAAACAATATGTCAGCTATTTGTTTAACGAAATTCACCCAAGTTGCTCTACTAGGTTTTAAGTTGATTTATTAAAAATCAAAATCAATTGTTTCCTTCGTAAGTAGGAAATAATAAACATGTTAGAACTATAAAAAATTGGGGGATTTAAAATGTATTATTTTATAAAGTTTATAAGTTAGTAGGGTAAAGGAATTAAGACCCTAGTCTACAACGTTGGTAGAAATGGGGATAGGAAAGTTTTTCATGTCACTTTAATAAAATAATCGTGAAAGTCACTTAGGTTTATAAATGTCAGATAAAAATTTAGATTAAACCAGGAGTCTACTGAGAATTTACTTAATCAGTTGGGGTATAACCGAGGGGGTAGAATTACACCAAAACCGAACCCAATTTCAAACACAAACGCATGTAATACAATTCAGTTAATCAGACCTATGACTCCAACTAAAGTGCTTTAAATCTAATTAAATTTGACAATCGCGTAATGGAATCATAATTTAACAAGACGAGTGTTGCCATGCTACCGCCGCTCCTAGCATGGTAATTAATTAAGCGTTTTTCGTCACGCCACACTCTCCTGTAGCGGGCACGAACGTATATTAATTTGTACACGCGGAATATTAAAAATATTTGCTCGCTGTTACATGCACCTACTTGTGTTACATGAAGTGTTATTTGCGCTACTGGCACGGGAAAGTCGACTGGAATTACTGATGTGGTATAATTCACGAAACTGTTATGCCAATGGTCTTGGAACCTCTTTTCGAAAATAATGGTACAGCCACACCTTAATTAGATTTATTTTTAATGAAAATTTGTATATTTAAAAAATAATGAAATAGCCACACAACAGTCAATTTCTTATCTGACTGCGGTATAAAAGTTGATAAGTCTTTGCTGTTTGAAATAATTGTTCCTAGAACACGATTATGTTCATGAAAACTCTTTTCGAAAAAAAAGTGATAGTGATGTTAATAACTTTGTTGAAGTTTAGGAAAATGCCTGGAAAATGCTATTGCTCGCTATTGTGACATGTAACTTGACGCCAACTGAGGAAACGTGAGTGTAAAAATATACACCTACTTGCTCTTTTGGGAATAAAGGCATGAGTGTATGTGTGTGTAAATTTCATTGAAGCTATGTTCTGTAATTAAACTTCGCTTAACAGAATTTAGTACTGCTTGCTGCCATAATATATAGGTCAATATTTTGCATAAATTCCTCATGAAATTACCATTTATATTTCTTTACCTGGTCACCTGTATGCATGCCAATATAGGATTTCAGTGAAATTGCCAAATGTAATCTACTAAATTGCTTTCCTAAGTATTCTGGTATTTGGTGTTCAATTAACGAATAAATTACCAATTATAGAATCAATGATATTCGCAAGTAAAATATTTCGTAGGTTCAGCGGGTCGTTTAATTGTGGTGACCTATTAAATCTTAATTGGCAACACTTAATATTTACATGTGGGTGGTATTTTTTAATCGTTGGTTTCAATTGCGAAGTAATAAACGTAGACGCTTTTAAGTTTAAATTTTACATGATGTTTAAAATGCGAATTGCTAATATGCATAGAAGGCTAAATGTCACTGATGGTATGTGACGCACGAAATTATTATGCCAAATGTCTTACTACCCCTTTAGAACAATACTGGTGCAGCCACACTATAGTAAGATTTCCGTGTGACTGCTGTATAAATATTGACATTTATTCCTGTAAGTAATATGTGTCTATACCAACTTTGTTTTTTCTTAAAAAAAGTATTTTAATTTCGAGCTCTGCAATTTTTTTTGCAAAATATGATATTGAAAAAAGAACGTGATTTATTGTTTTGTAAATTTGATTTAAATATTTTAGATGTTGGTTTAATTCAAGTATTTTATGTGACCCAAACTCAAATTTAGCAAAAAAATTTTGTCAGTTAGTTGATTTAAGATAGTTTAAGTTTTTATAATAAGTTATCAAAATATAGATATGTGTTTTCATGTATTAGTAGTATAAGTATGTACAAGGTATGATGGGGTTGATATATCCTTGTTGGATAAAAACCCCTAAATAAATAAAGATAAAAAAAGTATGATATTGCATGTTGCAACACGCTACTGGGCCTTCGGGTACAAAAATGACAAACTTCAAATTACCCTTGCCAAAACTGGGCCGGACTGATAAAACATCTACAAAGCCCAAGAAAATACAATTAGCAGGACACAGCGGAGCTCGTAAAGGTTGAAAAGTTTTAATGGTGTAACACTATATTCCCTGCAATTAGTCCACAAAGGGCGGTTCAAGCATATCCGATTTATAACTTTCCATAACCTTTGCAAGTTTTCGATTCAGCAAACTTTCCTTCGGCCGTGAAATGTCGAGTTCCTTTAACAGTTGATTAGCTCTTCGTTAGTTAAGCTAATTGCGATGTTAATGGGAATGTTTGCGCCGAAGTTTGCCTTTTGGAATTTGATGGTTTTATAGAATTTGTATCGGAGGCTTTTGTTTGTGTGTAATTGGACAACAATACCTTTGGAGGTACCTAGGTACTTTATTTATTAAGTCTTTCTTGTGCATAACCACTTATATTACAAATAAATTAATGGAGTAACTAACTTTAATGTGTAGTACTAGTGGCAGTTTTTTGCTCTAAGAAAATCAGAGTGCATAGAAAAAAAAGTTAATAAACTTTACTTCTTTACTCTGGTCTGATGTGGAAATATAAAAAGATCGAAATCTATTGCTAATTAAAGAAAAGGATACATCCAAAAGTCACATACATAGATCTAACCCCACACAAGTCAAGTCACACATGTCAAGACTAGCCCTGTGTCTTGGTTATAAGAAACTACGAGAGACTCTTCAACGAACATCCTCTCTCACCAACCCAGACCCGAAACAAACATTTGTCGATCACACAAACATTTGTTCCTATGCGGAGATCGAGTCAACCGCGCCACGGGGCTACTATTACTATTCTACTATTTGTTACTTCTACAAGTGTAGTAGTTTTACCTACTGGCAGTGCATTGACCTATTCACTTAACTGATACAGTTACGCCTGATATTTCCAACGATACGGTTGTATTGTTTTATTCATAGCCCCAGTCCGTTCGGAAACGGCTATTTTCATTTCAGAACAAGCAGTATGTCTTCTTTAACATATGTTCGTATGTTTTATTCATCGTCATTTTAAAATCTTCTTCGTAAGTCCTATTCTATATTCAACTGGGGTCATATTAGTGTGATTTATTATGTTAACGTGATTTTTATATTTTGATGGGAAATGAAGTGAGGGTCAAAGACTATAAAATAATAGAAGCGACAATTGATTGCGCAATTATGAAGAAATGGTTATGTATGCTTTGCTCAGAAGATGTAGCGATTTTGACGGTAGGAGAATATGAGATGTTGAAAGAATTCAGAGTCATACTAATATTATTTGATAGTTATTATGTGTTTGTTGATCACACAAAATTACGGCTTGGTGATCGAACCCGCCACCTTTCGTTTCACGGGCTAGTCGACTGCAACACGAGACTACAATTTTACTATATAAGAATGAACCATGTAAATCATTCCATAGTGAAAACAAATTGGACCTAGTTTCCTACAAGTTAATTCAATAAGGAAAGAAAAATGTAGATCATTTGTAGTTTAATAACGCGTTCATAAACGCTTTGATTTTCGCTCCATTACTCTGTTTGTCCAAAATAAAGTTATTTTTTTAGCACGAGCTAACATAATACCATTTAAACCAATAAGTATAATATGTATGTGGCCTGTGGGCTTGTTGTGTTCGTTCATCGAAACAAACAAGATTTGTATCTTAAGGCTATGCTCTCGAGCAGGGTACACAGTTTTATAGACACTTTAAATGTTAGTAAGGAATTAGAAGAGTTACTAGGGGCCCTATGAGCAGTTGGTGGGATCTTCGCATTCGCCATAGTTGATACCAAACCGCTATAAATGCTTTGCCACTATGTATATCGGCATATAGCATTATGGTTTTTCTTACCACTTGAGACTATTGATACCGCACTACTCTTAAAAACATCATAACAATTCCCTTCTAAAACAAGTTCTCTTAGGGGCCCCATACACCTACAATAATATTGAACAATCTTTTTATTGTTCAATAATATTGAACACCCCCTTTGATTCCAGACGTTCAATTAATTCTGTCAATAAAATTGATAAACCACTATGATCAATATTTTCGTGCGAGCAACATGTCTGACGACGAAGTTTTGGCGGCAGCCACGCTGGTGATTTTGTTGAAAAGAAAAAAAAAAGAAGTATATTGCGCAATATTAACCCTACACAGCGCAATAAAAAAATATTGATCAATAAAAATTAAGCTCCATCAATCTTTTGCTCAATCACGGCGCAATGCTTCAATATTATCCCTACACGTTCAATAATATTGTACAATCAGAATATTGATCAATATTATTGAAGGTGTATGGGTCCGGTTAGATTCGCTCAGCATAAGTTCGGTGTCAACACGCGCGACCTAGTGTTGATCCTGGAGCGCCGGAGATACAGGGGCGAGTGTGTGGTAGGACAGGGCTTTACCATTATTCAGTTCGGTTACTATTCTACGGTTGAATGAAAAAGAACTTCTATAGATGATTGTAGTTTCAGGCTTGACACAATAACCTAATTGCCATGCTGTCCATCAATAATTGATAGTGCACTTACCCAAGGCATATAGCATACAACTGCAGTTTACATTAGGCCCGGATATCGCCGACGATCAAAAGCGGACCGCTCGACAAACAAACGGAGGAACGAACGCTATCAATCAATGCAATAGTATTGCAAGTGTATTTTTGATATTAAATGTATGAACATTGTAATATTGATGTTTGGTTAATTTTAAGAGAGGTTCTCTAAATCTGGTAGTATTGAAGAGAAGTGGCGCTGATTGCTGAACAACAGGTTATACCAAGTTTGATGATTTTTTTTATGATTGTTGATTGTTTGATGATGAGATGATTGTTTGATGGTTATTTATTAATAAGTAATCAAAACAAAAACAGAGAATAAATTAGTACAAATTGCGGTATTATCGCTAAATGCAATCTTTTAGTCAAGAAAAAAGGTTACATGAGAGGGTAGTCAATATGCTGACAATCATATTGTAGCATTCTTTTACTATCTCATTCGAGTTAAGACAGTGATTTTGCACATTTTACCTCAATTATTTACAATGTAATTATTTATATGGTCATTAATATTCTTCATCAACCCATATTCGCCCACTGCTGAGCACGGGTCTCCTCTACCATTGAGAGCGTTTAGGCCATAGTCCACCACGCTGGCCTAGTGCGGGTTGGCGGACTACACACCTAAGAAATTCCTAAGAACTTTTAGGTGTGCAGGTTTCATCACGATGTTTTCCTTCACCGTTAAAGCTAGTGATAATTCAATGTGAATACACACATAACTTCGAAAAGTCAGAGGTGTGTGCCTGGGGTTCGAACCCGCGACCGCCGAGATTCTCGACCGCGCGCCCAAACCCCGAGGCCATCACTGCGGTCATTAATATTATCTCGAACAAATTGCGATGATGCCAAATTGGCCTTGAATCAACCATCGGATGATAAGAAAGTTACTCAGCTCTGCAAAGTTTGGAAGTGGGCTCGATGGGTCTCGCCCACTCCATGTAGGACTTCAACGTTTATGGAGAGACGTGGGTGTAGTAATATACAATGACATAATTATGACCACTGTTCGTGATCGTACATACACAAACTGATCGCAGGATCCAACTCAATTGCGTGGGTGCATTTGTCATATCTTGTACAGTTCGTAAAGTACCGACCACTCGGGATGGTACGAAAATTATTAATATTCTTGCCGTACCTTGACGGTTTATAGAGGAAAACCTAATGTATGTATAAAATTGAAAAAATGACAATGAATATATTGCTATTTTGTTAGGAATAATTCTAGAAAAATTTATGACATTTCATGCCATTTTTCTCTACACTGATAACACGTTCGAAGCGGCAATAAAATAGATTAGAAAATTGTCGATTTAAAAGAAGTAAGAAAAGCCTATTTTATTGCAAAGTATTTTGACTATGACCAAATCTCACTTTATAAATATATTCATAGTAAATTAATTGTACTCGCTAATCTCACGATTACTTTCGACAGTAGTAACATCTAATTTCAACGCTGTTTGCGGTGGCTTCAACCTATGAATCCTATTCAGTATAATTTGAACTGATAATCCTCGTACAGAGTCTAAATTTATCAGGACATGTGTGAAAGGTATAGAGCTCGAACAAATGTGAACTAACGGGCTAATGGACTTGTTAAATTTGATCCTGATGGATTTTGAAATCATCCCGAGCTGTAACGGAGTCCCGTCGATAATGCATTTGGCATGGAATCGGATCGAATGTGCATCCAAAAGAAAGTAGACTTTATCTGTATAATGCTATAGAGTCCAATTTGTAATAAAGTAATCATAAATGCCAGGTAAATAAAAGACTGCAGAATATGTTGGATTTGACCGCAATTTCTATTGGGTTCTATCTCCACACTCAGTAAATGTTTTTGTCATATCTTCCCATATAGGTACCTCTCACTGCTGCACATTGGCCTCTTTTTCTACTGAATAGGTTTAGGGCCTACTCTCTCTATCAACCCATATACGCCCACTGCAGAGCACGGGTCTCCTCTACCATTGAGAGAGTTTAGGCCATAGTCCACCACGCTGGCCTAGTGCGGGTTGGCGGACTACACACCTAAGAAATTCCTTAGGTGTGCAGTTTTCATCACGATGTTTTCCTTCACCGTTAAAGCAAGTGATAATTCAATGTGAATACACACATAACTTCAAAAAGTCAGAGGTGTGTGCCTGGGGTTCGAACCCCCGACGCCGAGATTCTCGACCGCGCGCCCAAACCTCGAGGCCATCACTGCTTTTAGGGTCTACGAACCCAAGAAATTTCTAAGAAGTTTTAGGTCTTTAGGTTACCTCGCGATATTTTATAACTTCATAATGACAGAGGTGTGTGTGGGGATTGTTTATTTCAAGTTTGAGTAGAAGATGTAGTTATAAATGCTTCCTCTTATAAAGACACATTTTCTTCGATCTGATATAATAAATCAGCCATATGCGGTAGCTGCCAAAATGCAGTAGTCGTTAAGCTAGCTGAGAAGTGTGACAAGTGTCTGAAAATTCTGATAGATTACCCCTATATAGTCAATCTATTGAGGGGCAACACTACGGAAATATCGTGTGTTTCGTATCGTTTAATATTATGTATTACTTTTAGTTAAATAAGGCAGTTAAAAAAATCTGAAGTTATTTTTAAAAATTACTAGTTGCTAATTTATTTCTGTCTTTGATTAATAAATACAGATCCTATAGGATTTGGTACTTTATACTATGCATTCTCGGTTCTCCAGTGAAAGTTAAATGTATTAGCATGGTACATAACTCTGCAAATTCATTTAAACATGAACGTTGTTATACCCCCGAGGCCCGAAGGAGTAGGTAGGAGAGAGTTATTCTCTTTTCACCTGGGCCTTTTATGACTTGTGTTGATTCACGCTTTTCTTGGAGGGAAGAAACCTTTTGGTTGCGTTAACACCGTTGTACTAACGACGTAATCAAATAAAACATTCTATTACAAGCAGTACTTTTAATTCTTTTTGCGATAATCGGTACATCACATATTCCTACCTCAATAAATAATAAATTTCGTTTATTACGTCGGTCAAAGGATGTCTCGTTTACGCTTAATTCTCAGTACGTGCTTCGAATAACTTAGTTTGTGCTGTCTGTTTGTGTTGTCTGCACTTAGTGATTCACATTAATCGATTTTACATCCGCGTCCATCATTGATACTGACTATCTGTTATGTGGCTTGACGTGTGAAGGCGCTCTGTGGGTTCGCATATTCAGCCAGATATGACCTTGGGAATCGGCGAGATAGATGTCTTGACAGTCTCGTGCAGGGTTCCTCAGACTTTGGTTTTCACGAACCCCTGTTATAGTGTCAGCGAACACCTTTAATACAGACAAGATGGAAAAAGTAACATTGCTTATAGCACCCCATAAGCGTTACCAGTTGTAATGTCAGGTTAATATAATTGTTCATTCTGGGATCATTAAATTCTCATTTACATGTCAAAATTGCTTTTGTTAAGTAAAGATTTAAAGCCTAAATATTGTTATTCGAAATTTTGTTAGACAAACCAGGTTGCGCTACTGGTTAGAAGCTACTTAAACTACATAAATAGACGGTGCAAAATGTATATTAATTCCTATTGAATGCATTATTAAAATTAAATTGTTTAGGCCTAAGTCCACCACGTCGGCCTTATGCAATTGGCAGACTACTCATCTAAGAAATTTCTAAGAAAACAACATACCTCACGCCTATATTCCCCGAAGGGGTAGGCAGAGATGCATTTCTGCACCCACATTTCGCCAGGTACATAGGCGGGCACATTTCTAGACTCCATGCTGCTACTGAGAATTTCCTAATGGAAAATCTAATAACACCTTGCCCGACCCGGGAATCGAACCCAGGACCTCTAGATTGCACGGCACATACTTGTACCGCGAGACCACGAGGCAGTCGATTTTTTGCGAAGTGAGCTTTGGGATTCAATGGTAGTATCGCCACTAGTTAGTACCTACTTAAACTATGTACATAAATAGACGGTGCAAAATTTATTTTAATTACCATTGAATGCATTATTATAATTAAACAGTTTAAGCCTAAGTACACCACGCTATGTGGGGCAAGCCTTATGTGGGCTGGCAGACTACCCATCTAAGAAATTTCTAAGAACTATTAGGAGCGCAGATTTCATCACAATGCAATTTGCGATGAATATTGAATGCATTATTTCACCTAATTGTCTGCGAATTCTGGGAAGTTTTAAAACGTACGTATTTGAATTTAGGACATAAAGGACGAAGCCGTGGGGTTGGAATGCGAGTATATATAGACTCGAGCGTCGGTGTCGGTGGACGAACCTTTTTGCACTTGTTACTTAGGATTTCGCGCTTTCACTTTCTAAACTTGGATTTAGATGGAATCTGGTGATTACTTTTCTTCTATTTGTAAGTTTGAACTTGGATTAGGAATTTAAAGTTTATATATCATTTGTTTCTTTTGAATTGGTTAATTAGTGTATTAGTGCTTAGTTGGATATCGATAAGTATGTTTTTTTACTACGATGTAGGTTATCGTTTTACGATAAGGTCATGTTACTGACTTATAAAAATGTTATTGAAATGTAAATTATGACTTTTATTTTTTTTCGTACGGTTTAACATTGGGCTAACTTTACCGATTGGAAATAACGGCAATGATGACATTAAACTTTACAATTGCGCCAACAGATTTTTTTAAAATTCTAATCGTATTTTATATAGAAAAACAAAACGCTATAATATCGTTAAAAAAAATAACAAGCAAAACACAACACAAGATAACCTGCCGGATCTATTAGCAGCTGAGAGAGTCGATCTCAGAAATAGCGCGCAATGAACTTTAAGAGCGTATATACAAATTTAGCGTCATTTGGGCAAAAACAGTACTTTTCGAACCCCTTAAAGTTGATGAAAGACCCATTGTAGAAATATGTAAATTACCAATTATTGTAGGCAATTTTGTCATCTAAAAAGTTAGTTAAGAACATTTTAAGATTTTTTCGTATATTTTGATAAATAAAAAGATAACTGAGCTAAGGTCGTCAAAATTCACTTTTAGAGTCATTTTCGAGGCTCAAAATTTTGTTAAATTCATAATATATGTAATGAAAATAAAATGTTATTAAATAGACAATATCCCCGAGCAAAAAGTTAGTTACGAACATTTTAAGATTTAGCTCCAGTTTTCGAGTAATAAAATATCTAAAGCGTTCGAAATAATTGAGAAATTACTGTCTCTAAATATTTTTTTTAAACCTTATATGGTACTTTATTTAACAGAGCAATATTTTTTTATGAAAGAAGAACATATACTTGAAAACGTACAATTTTTATTTTGAAGAAATCAAACTTATTACTTTTTTAATAAATTTTATAAAATGGGCTATAAAACGCTGCGCGCAGACCTGAGCAAATCAGTCCGCCGCATGGCCTTTCAGAGAGAGGACGTGTCGCTCTGGGCTCCGTCCTTGTATCGATGTTTTTAAGGTTATTACTCAAAATTATAACTTACACTAACGTGCTCAAGGTTGAGTGCATTCTTAGTGGTAAATTTTGATAACATCAGGAGTAATTTCAAATTGACGTAAAATAAAAATGTAAACACGGATTTTACAAGGCGAGGGCACGGTGTGGTAAATTCACTTTGGGACTAGACTGCGTATTTCGACAATGTCACCAACGGCGAAGTGGTCTAGTTAGCAGTATATCCGCCTCCCACGCGGACACTCAAGGTTCGAGTTCCGCATATTATGTTTCTTTTTTTTTTTACTTTTTTTTTTCTTTTTAAATTAACCATTTTAATAATTAAATGATTTCTTCATCCATTAACATTGCTTCATAGGAAATAGAACTCGAACATTGTGTTAATTTCATTTTTGAACTTTCACTATACATAGAATCATCAGGAACTTGTTCTTCAGCTGTTTGTGCACTAGTAACATCTTGATTCACAGACATTTTTATTAAAAACTCTTTAAACAATTTATTTTGAGTTTGATATAATTTCGAAACAGTAAGTCACAGAAAGCTACAAACTCTGTGAAGCCTTCAAATAGACTGCCAAGTTGGCCCAGAGGTTATACTCTAATGAGAAGAGTAACGACAATAAATTCAACTTTGGGGAACATACACTACCTACGTGTAATATAAAAAAAAATGCTTTCTAATATTGGAGGTGAGGCTTGAGCGAAACCGGTTTGGTAAATACCCAAATAATATTTTATGTTATTCATATATAATATACTAGCTGTCCCGGCAAACTTCGTATCGCCCTACCAGCCAATGAATGTCTTGTTACTTATTAACAGAATCTAATTTTTAATTACTTAGGTATATCATCATCCCCTTGCCCTGCTCCCAATTAATTACTTGGGGTCGGCGCAGTATCTCTTCTTTTTCTACACATCCCTGTCAGCCGTCATGTTTTCATTCACCCCTTTCTTTTTCATATCTTCAGTCACGCACTCCATCCATCTCTTTTTTGGCCTTCCTCGGCTCGCCCATCCATCCACTTTCATGTTCATCACTTTTTTTCCTACATATGATTAATTCCTTCTCATAATGTGCCCATACCACGACAGACGGTTTCCTTTCATCTTTTCTATCACAGGAGCTACTTTCAGACTTACCCTAAAGTATTCATTTCTGACTCTGTCACTCCGTGTTATACCACACATCCACCGCAACATTCGCATCCTTGCTGCATGCAGTCGTCTTTCGTAAGTTTTCTTCGTTGACCATTTTTTTTTCTTTTTTAGCACAAATGCTAGCTCCCTTGACCTACCATTTGTCGTACCTACATTCCAACTTGCATACCTCAATATCATTTCCCGGGCTAGTGTCTTACGTTGCCCCCGCCCGGGCTGGTGTAACAAACCTTGCCCATTTCTCATAGGAACCGGGTGCTGCCCCTGCGCGTCGGCTACGGGGGACGGCCTAGGCCCTGTCACCTTTCTTATTATACATACTGTATAAATGTTTTGGCAAATGTTTTACGGCCGCCCGCCTGTCTGACACCAACTCTCCTTGGGGCTTTCGTTCTTTTGGTAATGGGGTAGAAATAGCGTGTGTTTGGGTACAGGATATTGCAGGTAAGGATATTTGGCCTGATGGTAAGGATGCCACAGTCCCGGATAAGGAAGTAGTGGGAGACTCCAACAGCTCGGGGGACCGAGGTCGCGAACTCATAGCCCTGTTCCATGACTGGCTAGATCAATGGAAAAGGCATCCCCTGACCATTTATTAATATTTCTTGAAGGAGATTTAGAGTATTTTAGATATTCAAGCATAATAAAAATTTAAAAATTAGGCACTACCAAGGAGATTTGTTACACAGAATAAATTTCTGAACGCACCCCTTAATATTTGACAGCCAAAAAATGTCAATCCATTGTCATGAGAATTCTGCATTTTTAACATCTAAAATACGCAATAATTCGAATGTTATAGATACATATTGTCGATTCAAAATGCTTATTTTAATAAGTTCTTTTATTTGAGGGAGCCTCTAACTGCATCGACGGGATAAACATTAAATGACAGGAAATTTTGTATGGTGTTAAAGTTCAAAATGACTTAAGTATCATTACGAACCTTTTGTATGGGAATATAGAAAAGTATTATTTTTAGGCCTTTTCAGGCAATTATTAAAATGTATCTCTCCGTAAGAACAATCCTCGTACTTCAAGGAATATTATAAAAAAAGAATTAGCGAAATCGGTTCAGCTGTTCTCGAGATTTGCGCTTAGGAACACATCGAGCAATTCATTTTTATAACATAGAACTCCTCCACTACGATTTAAACTTTATTGTATTGTATTAAAGTTCAAATTGACTTAATTATTAAAACGAAACTTTTGTATGGATAAAGAAAACAATGAAAAGTCCCACGGGAACGCTATCGAACGGGATAAAAAGTATCCTATGTCCGTCTCCTGGCTCTAAGCTACCTCCCTACCAATTTTCAGCCAAATCTGTTCTGCCGTTCTTGAGTTATAAGTGGTGTAACTAACACGACTTTCTTTTATATATATAGATAATTGAAAAATTTGTTAAATAATTAATGATAGATATAAATGTGGTTATTATTTATGAATACCATAATTATTAGCTGCTTTATAATTTAGAAAGTATAATAGTAAATGTAAATTAAAATTAATTTTATACTTAACAATTTTTTTTTTGATTGAATTTATTTAATTATTAAAACAGTTAATTTAAAAAGAAATAAATAAGTAATAAAAAACAAAAAGTCAAAAGCAGGATTTGAACCCTGAGCGTCCGCGTGGAAGGTGGAGACAGTGCTGACTAGGCCGTTTCGAAGATAGTACTATTGTCGAAAATAAATAAGTAAACTTACATGTAAAGATTCAAAGAACAAAACAAAATATTTCGCGGACGCCATGTTGCGTCATTGGTCATTTGCTTATCTCTATAGGTATATTATAGTAGGAGAGCTAGCATACATTTTTGGGTTGGTATTTGAGGCAAGCTGAAAACTTGTTATAGCTCTCCTATTATATCCCAACACGGAACTGCAGACTGCCTCGTGGTCTCGCGGTATAAGTATGCGCCGGGCAGTATTATTGCAATTAGCAAATTTTCAGTAGCATTACGGAGTCTGGAAATGTGCCCGAAAAACGGCAATAGGCTCGGCCCCTATTACATGGGACTGGTACATACTTGGCGAAATGTGGTTGCAGAAATGCAGTTCTGCCTACCCCTATGGAGGATAGATACAGACGTGAGGTTATGTATGTGTATGTGGAGCTGCAGACCTGGCTATGAGTAGCGGGGTTAAATCAACCCCAAAATAAAAAAAATAAACCCGACGTATTATTTTTATTCTTTTAACATTTAACTACAACATACATACATATATTGAATTAAATTTATTTTTAGATTTTTTTTTAATTTAGTGATTAATTTAGCCCCGCTACTTAACAGCCAGGTCTGCAGTTCCGTGTTGAGATATAATATATATGACAAGTTTTCAACTTGCTTCCAATACATACTCAAAAATTCATGCCAGCTCTTGAACTATTAGCTCAATGCGACGAACTAATAAAATTGAACAAGCGAACGCCACCGCGGCCGGCGATGCGCGGCGGCACCTTTGAAACCGCGGCACCTTTGACGCCGCGCCTTGTTTGACAATTCGCCGACGCAACGAACGAAATAGATAAAAGGAAAAAATCAAAGGACTATAGCCTGAGTCCTGTCGATGGTAGAGGAAGCCCGTGCCCAGCCATGGGACGTATAAGGGTTGATGAGAGAATCAAAATAAATAACAGTACTTTCCATACCGTAATTAAATGTACTTTTATGGGTAATTTCTCACTTCATTGTATAATTTAAATTTTATATAACACTAGCTGTTGCCTGCGACTTCGTCCGCGTAGACTACAGGGTTGAGTTCAGAAAGAAAATCTATTTTACTCCTCAGAGTCCTATTTATGCCCATACCAAAAATCATACGAATCGGTCAAAATTACGTGAAACCGTAACGTGCCGGTCGGCGCCTTGTACATAAAGAATTGCGCGCTTGATCATTATTTTGAAACTGCGATATCTTCTTAGATACTTATTGTAATTAAATTATGTAAAGGGCAAATTTCTTTAAAATTAAATACTTATACTAAATAACGCATTTATTTGGATAAGGATTAATAGAATCTTTATAAAAACACCTTCACAAACAATGCTTTATGTTATAACAAATTTGGTTAGCATAAAAGAGGTTATAGTGAACAAATCCTAAAAGTTAGACATATGCTACCGCTGACTTTTTTGTAGGCATTATCAAGCTCTACAACTTTTCTCTAGGACTTAACTATATATCTCCCATGGGTAAGGCTACGTTTGCAGAAAACCCATTCGTTCGACCGATTTTTCTCCGACTCACTTCGCAAATCCGGCCACAGCGAATAACTCATATCTTTTTTTCGGACTAATATAAAGCCCATGAGACTCACAAAGAACGTAGCTTTCGATTGGTAAAAGAATTTTCAAAATCGGTTCAGTATATCCAGAGTTTACTTTCTACAACGTCACAAATTCACAAACTCAATAACGTTACCTCATTATAATATTAGTATAGATAATGTATGTAAACGATTAGAACAATCACAATTTTATATGTGATATTTTCATTTTATTATCCATTTATGAAATTCCAATTTACCGCTAAGGATCTCGGTCACTGACCACTGTTGTGTTATACACGGCGAGCGCCCGCCCCCCGCACGTCGATGTGTGCCGGCATTTACGTCGGTGTGAGTTGAAATTCGGCGAGCGGCGATTTGTTTATACGCTCTTAAAATGTCAGCAGCCCTGTATATAGGACCGATAACTTCAAAGGGGCTTCTATAAATTTACATAAGAGTGCTGCGTCAGTAAGCAACATTAAGTAGTGAGTCAACCAGCGATTATGCACCCGAGTGGCCAGTGTGGTTTTGTCTCGCTGGGACGGATTTAGACTTAGGCGGGGAGACATTTTTTTAGGCGCCTTACGAATTATACTAGGGTTTTTTTTTATTTATGTTATTGGGTATTATTAGTGAAAGGGGTGTTGTTAGTTTTTGTTAATACAATTACTGAATAACTATCATGAAAATTTTATTAACACTTTATATCCGTATAATGCTATCTGCTAAGAAAGTCACGGGCTATTAAGTGAGAAACTTGAACACTTGGTAACATCATAAGAAATATCTGATTAGATATAAGATATCTGACTGTTAGGTGTATTTATATTACAAACGAGGTCGTTGCTAAGTAATAGGCAGTATATAGATATCTCATAGTGAGATAGATTAAAAATCTATAAAAAAAACGTATATAGTTTTGCTAACGACACTCGTGTACCTTACCTCCTACCAAGTTTTCTCAATCCCGCCCTGTGCTAGACATTTGAATAAACGTAAAATTTAATAATAACGTCCAGTTATCGCTACATTGCTGAGTATTGTTTGCAAACTTTTACGATGTTACGTACTTTAATTTGCATAAACACCGCCCTTAGAATAATAATCGATGCGCATTAATGTCGTTCGGGATGACCCTTGTAGTTTCAGAAACCGAAGGTTGTTAGCAACATCGGTGCTGATAGAAAATTTTATGTGAAATTAAATTTTGAAGACGTTTTAATTTTGACAAAGTGAGAAAATTTGCAAAAAATAAATATGTTTATATTATGCTTCTATACAGGGTGGATTCAGAACGTGATAGGAAACGAAGGCAGATATTAGCCACGGTGATCACAAACCCGTTGGCATTAAAAAAAAACCGGCAAAAAATTAAATAAATCTGTTTTCCATATGTAATTTTTCTAATTTTTTTGTCAGGATTATGTTTAATGCCAAGTCGTTTGTAAGCACTTTAGCTATTACCTGCCTTCGTTACCTGTCTGAATACACCCTGTATATGTGCTTTCTATGGCTCTAAAGTGATCATATAAGGTGTGAATCCAATGGATAGATAAATTTTGTTTTTATTGCTTGCGTAGATAAAAGAGGTTGCGTTCCCGAGGCACTATCAAGGAATTACATTAAATGGTGACCACTTCGATATCCTCGTGGCGCAGTTGGCTAGATACCTGCTTGCGAAACGAGGGGCCGCGAGTTCGATCCCAACACCAAGACAAATGTTTGTGTGATTAACAAATGTTCTTATTCGAGACTAAAAAGAAAACTGAATTCTACGATACAAGACTCGAATCTTTCATGTCATGTCCACATTATCGGCATATAATTGGCAATGTTTTCCTTTATTCAGGACTTAAAACACGTATCGATAAAACAACGTGCAGTTGCTTATAATTTGTAATCTTTTATAGACTTAAAAAATATTAAGACAAAAAATAACATAACTTATTTATTTCACTTTTATGTATCACACTTTTTTATTCAATTCCAATCACTAAGTTACGGCCGTGTCAAACATACATATGATCGTCTAATCGTAAGTTTAGCACGCTTTACCGACATTTCTTTTCGAGTTTTATTCAACTGTTTCGACATCGCATCGCTCTTCTTATTATGTATGGGACTTATCGGAGTCAGAACTTAGGAAGTTAGCATCTCAGATTATCTGGATCGATGACGTCACAGCCCGCTGTCACTTCCGCCTAGATTTAGACGTCTAGGTTGTGTAACTTGTGGAATAAATTTCATAACTGTGCTAGTACTGATACCCGGTTAAATATTGATTTTTAGAGTGATAGATTTTGTTGTTGAGATTTATTCTTCTTATAGGTACCTTGTATAGACAATGTTGAGTCTTCGATTTTGGCAAGTTGGTTCTCGCACAGTATTGCTTTAGCTGTACCTTAATTTTATAAATTAGAAATATTTGTATTTTTGTACAGAGTATAAAGTATAAACTACTTGAAGAATTTTGTGGATTTTTGGTAAGCTTTTTATTTAAATAGGAACTTTTGAAGTAAGTTTCTTGCGAAATATCAATGTTTTTTATCGGTAAAGTATAAAGTGATAATTCTTATAATTAATTAACTCGTAAAAACATTATGAGAAAACGGGCACAGTACACACCTAGAACTTTTTAGGTGTGTAGTCCGCCAAGGCGTACTAAGCCATAGTGTCCAGCAGTGGCCGTCTTTTTGCTGCTGCTGCTGATGATGCTGATGATGATGGTGAACCATGACGTCAGTCACGTAACTGAACTGTCATTGATGAATGAGACTGAATCATGAATGAGAACGGTTTAATCTAGTCAGCTATGCTCTAAACATGGCCACGACAAGATTTGCTCGCCGTGTTCGGAATACGGAAAGCCGTATAAGGTCCGTATTATCCTTACAAATATAATTTATGTGTGCTCGGATGTTAGCGTGTTTGCCAATCACAATTCACAGCGTACTGGTTTTATGTGTGGATGGTGTATATTCGGTTTCATGTAGGTTCCTTCGCGTTTTTGATTTTTAGCGTTAGGGCGGAATTATTATAAGATTTGTGGGGATTCAGAGTGAAATACCTATGCGAGTAAAATTGCTAGTTAATAATAAAACATATATTTCTTATGTAAGATCATAATCACCCAGTATTAGTGTTGCCCAAATGCAAGAACAAGACGAGACTTAGCCAGTCTTGGTCTTGGTCTTGCGCCAATACACCTGGTCTTGGTCTTGGTCTTGCGCTCCCAGTCTTGGTCTTGGTCTTGGTCTTGCAGCAAGAGTCTTGCAAGTCTTGCAATTACCTATTAGTCTATTACTATTTATTAAAGTTTACTTTAAATCTTAGAAAAACGTATTAGAATTGGAACATTGTGAGCTTGAATTAACAGAGCCATAGTAAAGATCAAGCAGATTAATAAATAACTGAAGATTTGATAAGAAATTCGAAAAATCAACTGACCTATATGTCGTTTTCCATGGAAGTAACTGTTTCTTAATAAACATTTATGATTTATAAGCTTACATTTGCTAAAACATGTAAAAAAACAAATTAATTACAATAACTTGACTGTATTTTAAAGAACCTAAGAATATTTAAACCTACGCCCTGTGGCGGCGATCAAATAGTGTCAAATGTTGTGATTTCGGCGCGGCGGCAACGATTGTTGTATATGATTTCAAATGAAGCCGCCGGCGCGTGTATCATAACCATGTACTTCCGAAAAGCGGCAAATTACTTTGAGAAGTAAGTACAAAACCTTTGATGCCGTATTATCAAAGTGCCGATGGTTAAAACTTAACTATACATGCACTCAGTTTGATTTTAATGGATATTTTTTTATTCGCTATGTAGGTATGTTTATGGTATTAGTCGTAATGCGCATAGGTCCAGTTTTTCATATTCTTTGATACAGTTTTTTGCGTCTCATAGAATTCCTAAGCGTACTTATACACCGAACTGTTACACCTAACTACTCCGTGAAATAGCGCTAAGTCCTAGCTGCAAGACGCAAGAGTCTTGCAGGCTAAGTCTTGTTCTTGCTCAAGTCTTGCACGGTCAGTCTTGGTCTTGCTAAAAATACGCGGTCTTGTTCTTGGTCTTGGGCTTGCAAAAACGCAAGAACAAGACCAAGACTGAATTTGGGCAACACTAACCAGTATATGTCTCAGTGTTGAGTAGCAGGGCCCTTCTATACAATTGAGAGGGTTTAGGGCTTTGTCAACAACGTTGGCTTAGTGCGGGTTGGCGAACTACACACTACAAAAAAATTAAGAACTTTTAGGTGTGCAGGTTTCTTCACAATGTTTTTCTTCACTATCAAATTCCGTGATAATACATTAAAAACTGTGTGCCTGGAGTCTGAACCCGCGATCATGATTCTCAATCTTAACACTATTACGAAAGTTGGATGAATATGCGAATAAAATCGCCAGTTATAAATAAAACATAAATAGATTCCTTATGTAAGATACTTTGACATTAAAGGCGCAATTAAAACAGCCGGACGAACGACGCTTTCTCAAGGCGAGGCATTTTTTATGTATGCAGCGACACTTGACTGCGAATTGAAGTAATTAGGGACGGAGTAGAAGATGTTCGGACATTGTATTGGACTAAGAAGAAACATGGCAAAATGTATGGCTGAAGAAACAGTAGCGTTGGTGATATTTACATATCATCATCAGCCCATATACGTCCCACTGCTGGGCACGGGCCTCTTCTACCATTGAGACGGTTTAGGCCTTAGTCCTCTACGCTGACCTAGTGCCTAAACTACACACCCAAGAAATTCCCAAGAACATTTAGGTCTGCAAGTTTCATGACATTTTCTTTCACCGTTAAAGCAAGTGATAATTCATTGTGAGTACTCACATAACTTGGAACAGTTAGAGGTGTGTGGATAGCTGAAAGTTTTTAGGTATTTTTCAGGTGTGAAGGCCGCCAATCCGTACGAGGTCAGCGTGTTGGAATAAGGCCTTAACACTCTCAGTTATAAAGGAGGCCCGTGCCCAGATTATAAATTATCATATGCGTTGTATAAAGATAAGTTATTGTATAAAAAATTGCTAGTGTGACATTCAGATTTAACTCATTCATACTAATTAATTGGAAAAGTTCCATCTAAAAAAACAGTCTAACTGCAGTATTGCGTCATCTAGACACAGCATCAATTAGTAAAGACAATTATTTCCCGACACTTGACACAAATATCTATATATATTCTGGCATGCTATAGGGACAACTCAAATAGTCGGACTGATACCGACGGGAGTACCGAGCTCAGGGTAGGGAAAAGCTCCTAATGAGACACTCGCGATACTGATAACTATTTATTGTAATTAAGTATTAAAAGGAGGCACTACAAAATATGTCGCGGAAGCGCACGAGCCACGCCCGCGCACGTGTCTACCCCGGAAGGACGTTTAATCGGCACTGAGGAAGGGCGGGGGAATAGACGCGGGCGCAACCCGTAGGGTTCCCGGTGCGGTGCGGGAGGCCGTGGGGCGGACGGGTACGGTGCACGAGCGCCTTTATAATTTAGGCGCGCTATAATGCTTAATTTAAAATTATAAATATTGAAACTAGCTCAGGGTCCAGCAGTACGAGTATCTGCTGAGCGGTCGCCAGGTCCTGGGTTCGATTCCCAGTTCAAGCAAATTGTTTTAAGGCTCTATTTATATAAATTCAATAGTGGCATGGAGGATGGAAATTAACGCGTAAAACAGCAATAAGCTAGCTCCTATTACGATTGGCGAAATGTGGGAGCAAATTTGCACCTCTGTCTGCCCCTTCGAAGTACAGAGGCGTGAGGTTTATGTATGTTTGATAGATTTCAACAGCTTGTACGTTGTGCTACGATCTTATACTA
Source organism: Cephonodes hylas (assembly GCA_030295005.1). Taxonomy (NCBI): domain Eukaryota; kingdom Metazoa; phylum Arthropoda; class Insecta; order Lepidoptera; family Sphingidae; genus Cephonodes; species Cephonodes hylas. The sequence goes on from AP025361.1 coordinate 16,911,117, forward strand.
GTAACTAATAAGATTTACTTTAATGTTATAGGGCTAAAGGGAAATAATTCTGCACGCTAATAATAGTTTTTGTTACATGTAAGTATGGATGAAGAAGCTCATATTATTTGAAGTTTCTATTTCAGTGTATTTTCCATGTGTTAAATAATAAATTTTTGATTATAAATCCAAGAGGTTGTAGCTTATGGCACTTAAAACTCTCAGCCTACCCCTATGGAATTAAGTCGTGATTCTCTAATGTTGCCATACTTTTAACGTAGTCTCAAACGATAAATCTCCTTCCCAAAAGTAACACCAGTTAAATAGTCAGTGAACTGTCGAAAACGAAAACTCATGCATATTTTTAGATTGAAATCGTTAGTGACGACCAAGATACTTATCTGAAGTGCAGAGCGGGATCATAAAATTGAAATTAAAATTGAATTTAGGTCGTGTAATTTATATTTACTTGGCTAGCTTTATGACTTGTTAATAACGCCTCTGGTTGTGGCAAAATATTTTTTGTGCCTGATTATGTTTCGATAAAAAATGGATTTGGTGTTTTGATTTGCCTTGAGATCTTGCGATAGGAGTGTGGTGCGATTAATGTTGACTGTATTTTTCATTAGGTAATTTTTAGTCATGGAGTAAAATGGTAGTTCGCTTGAACTTAATCTTTACAACTTAATACCTGGAAATCGATTCCCATGATGGGATTAACATAATCAATTCATTGTAACCTATAAATAAAAAAAAGATTTTTAAAATTTCTACTTCAGAGACAAAACTTCTCAACTCTTTGCTATTAGTATGTGTGTGTGTGTATGTGTCTTTCCGTGTGTGTGTGTTTAAATAAACCGCAAAATGAAAACGATATGCAACAGAATGCTTACCTTCAGGACTATTTGTTATGTAAAGGATCAAGCGAGGTGTGTCCGCGGGTGTATCTTACAAATCTACGTTGGAAAAACGTGATCATTGTTCACTTGCGGATGTGGTTGCAAGAAATATAATCCTGTTTGGTGTCTACTGTATCATGTACTTTGAATTTATATTATTAAAGATTACTGTAGTGGCCTTGCGTACATCTGGGAAGTTGCTGGATTACTAGGAGCGATGGGATAAAGATCTAGCCGAGCGAAATTTTGATAAAACTACATCAGAAAAGGGGTTAAAAAATGGTCTTTGTCACTTTTCAAAGTCCCATCTAAGTCCGTGCCAAAAATCATTCAAATCGGTTTAGTAGTTTTATTCATTCATTAATATTATTACAAACGCAAAAAAATTTCAAAGCACGACTTTTGATTTTTTTTCCTTTTTCTTATGGATTTAAACGTAGGCCTATGTGTCTTACACCACTGGTTACTCACTTCTCTACCGTAAAGGAAGGCCTAGTTAAACATTTACGACCATTTTTCAGGAAGTCAGGACCAAATTAGTCTAATACCTCACTATTTAGCAATCTAAGTTAAACCAATACTGGTACTGGCTTGGCCAGAGTAATAAATTGTGGCCATTAACTAAACCGCAATGGTCCATCGTGGTGGACTAATGCCAAGAGTCTGTGGCATAATTGGCCACATAAAAAGCTGCGAAAAAGTTTCACATAAAATTGTAGTGAGCTTAAAGCACAGCTAACGGCCGTGCTTTAGAAACTTTCAAAATTAAATTAAACACATTGTCGCTTTGGATACTAAAAAATACTGTAGTTCTATGAGCAGTTAATTTCAGGAGAAATTTATTTTTCTGCAGCTGTTTTTCGTTAAGACAATAAAGCTGGACAGAAGACTGGTAATGTTTTGAAATACAAAAGACTTATTAAACTAAGATGAATAATCGCTTTGGCATAGTCCTGATATCGAAGCTTTTTTATTCTCAGCCTTTCGCAGATCACTATTGAACGAAGGCCTTTACAAGTAGGCGCCAATCATTCTGGCATTGAGCAGGCCTTATCCAACTATTACTCAAGCCGACCCACATTACGCTAGCCTGGTGGTCTAAGTTATAAATCCTCAAAGTTAGCCTCTCAGGAGGCCCCTTCTCACATATGGGCACATATGGACTAATGATAGAAGTCTGCAAAGTCCTCAATTACCTGAAACAATAAAAAATAATATTGTAGGTGATGAATAAGAAGAACCTGCGATTAGTCATATCTTATCTAGTCTTTATTTTATTTCTTATTAATGGAGTTTTACAAATACATGTAATGCTTTAAATATAAGTAAGGAAATAAACCAAAAACTTTCTTAATATTTAATACGATAAATTCTTAAGACGTAGGAAATATAACTTATAAAATTAGGTACCTATTTAGGTTTAAACTATATAAATTCGTGTCCAAATTTATGGTTCCTGTTTACCAACCGTTGCGAAGGTTACACACTATATCAACTTGTCTAGGAGTTAGCCAGTCGAGTTTTAAACCAAAGCACATATTATTATATCACCGAATAGTTTTTAAATTGCTCATTTTATTCCCGAATGTATGAAGTAGATTGATTTTTCGTTTTTATTTATTTTCATAGGATTTCTTTACTGCCAGTATTAAATTGATTCTTAATAAGTTGCTAAGGATTTGGAATAAGTTGCTATGGTTATAGGTAGATAAATAAATAAATAAACAAATACACCCAACAGTCACACACATAGTCCTGACCCCACACTAAGATACGAGTCTTGTGTCGTGGGTATCAGAAACTACGAGAGACTTTTCGGTCTCACAAACACCCAGACCCGAAACAAATATTTATGGATCACACAAACATTTGTCTCGGTGCGGGGATCGAACCCGCGGCCGCGTGTTTCCCAAGCTGGTGTCTAGCCAACTGCGCCACGGGGCTGTCAAAAATGGGGTATATGAAAAAAGTGATCCTAGACTTCGGTATACTATATAATTACATTGTAAAAGGTTATGGCTGTGGTATTTAAATGTTAATATTTTATTAGAAAAAAAAATCTAGTTACCGGACGGAGATTGGAAATGCATCCTGCAAATGATGATTGGCTCGTTCCATGCGTGGTTGGACTTAGACAAATGATACACCAACCAGCACTAGGGCAGTGTGGTGGTCTAAGGTCTAATCCTCCTCAACTGTGGAAGAGGCCCGTGCCCAGTAGCGGAGATAAATATGGGCTCTGAAAATGCAACTCTGTCTATGCCTACAGGAAATATGAAAAAATATAAAAATAGGTACTTATTTAGGTTTTAACGGCATAAATTAGTTTCCAAGTTTATATAATAATAATAAGTTATACGTCAGAAATTGAGGTTCCATCCCTATCATCTGGATGAATGGCGTTCCTCAAGAGTGCGGTTCAAACGCTATTTTCTTCCTCGCACAACATCTTTGTGGAATCAGCTTCCTTCGGTGGTATTCCCAAATAAGTATGATTTAGGGACCTTCAAGAAGAGAGCTTATATCTTCCTCAAAGGCCGGCAACGCACCGATGATTCCTCCGGTATTGTGGGTGTTCATGGGCGGTGTTGACCACTTAACATCAGGTGGCTCATTTGCTCCTTTGCCTCCTTTTTCCATAAAAAAAATACAAAATATGAATGTATATACTTTCAAGACTTATACAACATATTGGTAACTAGATTCGATCGTAAATTTTAGTACGGTTTAGTACTAAACATTGAAATAAACCCTAGTAAAGGAAGCAAAATATATTCTAGAATTTTTCTAATTCTAAACATTCTCTTTGAAATTGGATAACATTTGTGCTTCAAAGTATTGGAGTCCGGAATATGAAACTTGTATCGGTAAGAGATAAACGTATAAGTTCCGTAGGTTTGCTTGTTATTGTAAAATTTATATTCCATAGAATCTGACCACTTACAAACTGAATACGTAGTGTCATTTTGTGGTACAAAATTATTTAAGGAAATAGATTTCTGTTCGTTTTAATAAATACAATATCTCCTGTCTGAGTTATCCAACATTAGACATAAATAAAAAAAAAATTGACATAAAATATTTTTGTTAGAATAGCTTAAAAAATTAGTACATAACATCTGTTTTTTATCTAATGTGCGAAGGTTTTCCAAACTAGGCAGAGCTTGTCATTTTGGAAATACAAGTAACATGTGCAAAAAAACTTATTTTTATTATCAGATGTATTAAAAAAATCTGATGTTAGTATTTAATCAATATGAAAAAAGTATGAATGATATACATATATGGATAAGTTAGGAAAAATACTTTCATAAAAATGACAACACCACTGCTGATGCTAGACTATGTTATGGTAAAAAAATTCAAGACCCTTAAGACTCTGGTTATACAGGTTTCACAGCATATTGGTCATCACTTGTCGAAACCTCTTCTCCATCGCCAAGGCGGCTGATATTTATACCATCCTGCTTAATTGCTCATTCACGCGTCGATGAACGAACATGTGAAGGCTAGACCTCATCCAGTCTTTTAGACCTTTATCCTTCGAAAGGTCTATATATAGGTAACTAAGTAATATACCCCATATTTTCACGGTCACTAATCAAGCAGATATAATGTGGGATCAATTTTTAGCTTAGCTTTATTCATGCCTCATTTCTTGCGTGTAAAATATGAGCAAGAATGTCGGGATAGGTTAAGTTTTGAATTTAAAATGTCAGCCCCGCAGCGCAGTATGTAAGCCACTAGTTTGCGAAACGTGAGGCCGCGGGTTTGACTCCCAAACCAACAGACTTGTCGGAGCAAAAAGTGTTGCGTTTAGAATCAGAACTAAGTATGTGACTGTCGGATGTAGGTATTGTTATTAATATTAAACAGAGAAAAGAAATGACATCATTACGAATAGCAACCGATAACTTTGCATGTCATTATGCAAATTTTTACCTTAAATCCTACAAATATTTCTCTAGGCTTTGGTTTTTACCATGCGGTCTAAATTAAGGCATCACCAGATATTTTATATCATCTGGAATCCAGTTCTCTATCACATTTCCTTACTGCAACTCTAAGAAAGACTAGGTGATGGGTTCCGACAGGCTTGCAGCGCGGTATCGGGACCGCATCCGTCTCTGTAACGGGGCATTGTTAGCTCTGCAGTCCTTTAGAACCGCGGTTATTGTGGTGATACAAAGTTATAGTAAATGACAAGTATTGATGGTAGACTTACTTAAAATATAAAGAGAAACCGCAATTGTATTATGCATATAATTTTGATGAATTTGAAAGTTTCCTGGATATTTTCTTTAGATTGACAACCTATTTGTATGTGAAGAATATTTTACCGTTAGTGTATACTGTATACCCAAGTCCTTTGTGCAGATTCTCAAATAGTAAAAAGTTAATTAAATAAGGACACTTACTCAAAAATACTCTAGTATTTTTTTGATAAATCTCTTATTTATTTTATTTATTCATTTATGTTATTAACGCTTCAGGAACCTAGAAAAGATCAAACCTGTGACTTTTCACTAGTCCAAGCCATTTTATACAGCGGAACCAACGAGATATTTACACACAATACATGAAGATATAATTTAAATCACTCATCTTTTCAAGTAAAATTTCTGTCCAAGGGAAGATAATACCACAAGCCCGGTAACAAGGTGGTGAAATGGTTGAGGTTAAATCCTTATTAGCGCAGTCATTTGGCAACAACTCGTACACCTTTACGGGCCGATGGCCTGTTACTATTACGTTCTATTTTTACCAAAGAGGTCATGAACATTTTAGTACTGTGATAAGAATACTCCTATAATTTTTTAATAGGAATTAGTTATTGGAATTAAGTATTGGAATGTTAAACAGTTACCAAATTGTGCCCGAAAAACGGCAAAAGGGACGCTATTAGCGACGAAAACAAACTTGGCGAAAGGTGGGGACAGAAATGCATCTCTTTCATTCAAGGGCTTTAATTATGAATAGGCGTGCCTCACCTAGTTGTCAATATAGATAGAGATAGAGTCAACTTTGAAGAAGAAAACCTGGAATCTAATAAAGAACATTCTAGAATCAGACAGAAATCGGGTGACTAGCTAACCTATAGCTAGAGGTTATAGCTTCAGGTTTATTTCTTGAAGTTTAATTCGACCTTGCTGCACTTGTGGAATCCCAGCTAGAATACTCAGCCTTGCCAATATAAAAGTCAGCCTCGTGTCATGAAGCTTGTTCCATCAACTTTCCAAAGACAATAGTACTGTAATTGACTTTCGCCAGTCAAATGCGGTATTTTATAGCTAATTTATTGTACGGGAGAGCCTTGGTTTTCTTTTTCCAATGCAAATTGCAGTGGCTCGTGTAAGGTAGTTAATTGCCGTTTTTTATTTACTTTCCATATTTTATTGTAATTGCCGTTTTTATGGTGTGGTCTGTAATGCTATAAAATGTGACATTGGACTGGATGATTAGTATTGATTCTTGGTTACATAGAGGAAGAAATAAGAAGATAGGTATTAAACGATGGACTATATAGAAAGGTGTTAATAAAGAAGATACTACTGGTTGAATATTTGGTCCATTTTTTCTTCATTACATTTTTCATTTTGTTGAGCTTAGGCAATATCATTAGAACATCCAATGGTCAAGACCGGTTCTTATAAATCTTGTATACTATATGAAATATTTTTGTATGTTTAAATTTTCTTTTAAGGCACTCTTTGGACGGCACTTAACATAAAGTAGGAGAACCACTGTCGTAATTTTTAGAACGTGGCAAAAAGCCCCCGTGTACATTCGTGTAATCTTTGATTTATCCAAATTTGATTTTTACACCGCATTGGGACCTAAGTGATGTGTTCAGAGATTAAGCAAGCAACAATTTCAATATATCGTCGTGATACTGAGCGAAATATCGTGCAATATCTACACGTATAATATTTTATTAAATTGCCGCTTATTTATAAGATAAAACAGCGCTCGTAAAAAGCATCCGGCGACAAACCAGCGGTTGAAATGCTAGAAAGTATGAATCCTATTTTATGTAGAACGTAGACTGCCTTGTTGGGTTTGGGGGTGCAAGTCTGCAATAAAGGTACTAGGTTCGGTGCTTGTATCAGGTAAACTGTTATAGTTTTTTTCATTATGTTAGTTTTGGTAACCGCACCGAGTATGGAAGGCACTTTCTTGGGGAGGCCTGCGTTATACAGTGGACGGCGATAGACTGAGTATAAAAATAATGTTCTAAAAAGACTCTTTCGTACCAAATTAGGCGTAGTTTAAGTATCAGTATATTATGCAATTATAGAGTCAGTAATGTAGGCGTGAGTTATGGTTCGCCATTGTTGCTCGTACAAAGACTAATTTGCAAACAAGTGTAGCTGTTAATGAATTGGAATATAGTCAACAAGCAGCCTACTGATTCGGTTTGATTTGCTCATGTGACGAGACGAGGCGAATTATATGGGTAACATAATTATGAGTTATGGAATCGCGAAAAAATACTTAAAATTATTTCATCAAGTTAACCTTCCGGTCAATGACCAAACTTTCAGCATTCGTTCAATAACCGGGTACCCGGGTACCCACATATAATGTGACGGTAGAAAAGTTATTAGTAAGCTATCTACGTGGCATGTTAAATAACTATGGACACTATACACAGTTTATAGGCCCCATGGAAGGTTCTAGACCTTTCAGAGACCTATTAGGGACTAATCGGCCCTTTAGCCCAAACAATAATTTTAAAACTTTAGTGAACAGACGTTACATGTCGGTACTACCTTAACTTATTGCCAATCACGTTTAAAATCTACTGTAATAGTAAAAATATATATACAAATATTATTAATTATATAACGTGAAAAAATATTTGGTGAAAGAAGTGTCCACCGTGGTGGCTCCGTATAAAGAATCGAAAAGGAACATTACTAGGACACCATTATTATTGGATAATTATTTTACTACTCATCCATTGGTTAAATGTTTACTATTGTGATACTTGACGATTGTCGGCATTTTGAAAAAAAATAAGGCATTTATTCCACGAGCAATAGCTTCATCAAAAACGCGAGAGGCCATTATTTACTGCGTTTAGTTTTAATAAAAAACATAATTATGTGGAGTTATGAGCCAAAAAGGTACTATAATATTATCGTTAATCCATCACGAAGCAAAAATTCGTATTAGTGCAAAGAAACAACCCGCAATCATTGAATTTTATGACGGTTCAAAGGCTGGAGCGGACACTTTGGAGAAAATGCTTGGTTGATATATTGCAACGCATAGATGGCCTCTAGCATATCTATATAATATTCTCGATGTCGCCTGACTTTCACCATGTCTTCTGTATAATGACAATCATAAATGCTTGTTAAGAAATGGCATGAGCGACGATTATTTTATCGGCTATTGGCCAAAGAACTGCGTACTCCTTTTGTCATAAATCGTTCGCAGAATCCTCAAATTTTGAGGCATTTCTCAACGAAAGTGGCGATTAAATCTTTTACTGGCCGAGCTATCAATCCATATGCACAAACGGGAACAACTGGATAATCAAGATCCCAGTATTTTCAAGTGAAATAAAAAATAAACGTCGCGAAAACGAGAAAAATATGTTTAGTATGTGAGAACCCTATTTGTGATGAACATGTGTTGGGTATGCGTTATGATATAATTTACTTTTATTTCCGAGTAGCAGTGTATCATTATAAAAAAAATAAACAATATAAATAAATAAATAATAAAAAAAAATCATACTAATAAAAATATGACGGGAATTATGTGTTTTTTTACTTACTATTTTTGCTATTGCTTATAAAAAAAATGTTTGAATGTATTAAATTATAAACTATATTATTTTTTATTTATTTTTAAAGTCAAATTGCAAAAATACTTTAAACAATTACTTTCTTTAATATGTATTACCGACGTTCATGCGTTATATTTTCAGTGGGTACCCGGGTGCCTGGTCATTGAACAAAGGAGGTATCAAGTTTGGTAGTTAATTACTATTATTACATAATTAATTATAATCATTTTTAACAAGAATTAGGTTTAAAAATACTTAAACTTTGGGGATCCAGACGGTTTTGTAATTTTTTTAAGAAAAAGATATTAAATTCTATCCGCGAAGTCAAAATGGATACCCGGGTACCCGGTCATTGACCGGACGGTTAAACAACCATCTTGTAGTAGAAATGTCCAAGGTTCGCAATTAGAGCAATTATTGAGCACCATTGAAAAATGTCTTGTATCATCTTAAAGTCTAGAAATATGTGTTGTTTATTAATACTACGTATTTAAGTTCACGCTTGTATTCCCTAAGGAGGTAGGTAAGGGTGCATTTCTGCACCCATATTTGGCCTTGGCCTTGCCTTCGGCATAAGTACAATATATTATTTTTTTATGTATGGAATATAAATGTATATTTTTAAGTAATCATATTAATGCTAAGTAGAGCGTGCTACCAAAAAAACGGATAATTAATGCTTTACGATTTAATTGTTTCCTTTTAACATTGAAGGCTACATAGTGCTGTTAATATCGTTATATTATTCATTACCATCATTAATTACAGTTACGTAAAAAAGTTTCCGTGTAATCGCAAATTGTTTAATAAAGTCTTGGACTAAGTCAAGACAGTACTAGACCTATTGATTAGTTAGACTTTAAAACTAATCCTATCCGGGCAATAACGTTAGCTGAAGAAAAAAGAGCTGCAAAGCGACTATTTCAAGCACCATGCTTCCTAGTACCTTACTAGTTACTACATATATTTTATTAAAGGTTGTTTATCTTGGGTTGAATAATTCAGATTGAATTATCACTTGCTTTAACGGTGAAGGAAAACATGGTGATGAAACCTGCACATCTCAAAAAAATCTTAGAAATTTCATAGGTGTGTAGTCCGCCAACCCGCACAAGGCCATCGTGGTGGACTATGGCCTAAACCCTCTCAATGGTGGAGGGGATCTATGCCCAACAGTGGGACCTATAAGGGTTGATGATAATAAATTGATTAATAATTATCTTTTCGAACCTGCAGTATTAGATTGGAATTTGCTAATATTAGCATCAATATCTCCGCGCTTGCAATTTGCGCCAAACGTTACTGTGACTAAGCTGAACTTACATTCAGGAGCAGTGACCTTTAACAGTTCCCAAACGTGTTCCACTAATGATGTCATCAATGCAACTGTTTTTAATTGCTTTTTTTATTGATACTTTGAGTTATGGCTCGCGAGCTCGTGGATCAAGTGCTTCGTGCAATCTGGTATTTTTAATTCCCAGTAGCAGCAAGGAGTCTTGAAATGTGAATGAAAATTTAGCTTTGGGCTTTTTGGCTTAAAATATAATAAGCGGAATTTGGATGCTAAAAATATATAGCGCTCTCACTTTTTGGGCTACATGTATGTTTGGCCCTATCCCACCACACACCCACCACTGCAACTCCTGTATTCCAGGATCAACAGCGGCACGCACAGTATTGGCGCCGAGCAATGAAGCTCAGCGAATCTAAGGGGACCTAAATTGTCAAAATCCCGCAACGAAGTTAATCAGAAAAGCAATGTAAAGGAGGAGTTGGAAAACAAAGAGTTGTCCACTTCCCTCCACAGCAAAGCGGGTGACAAAACATTGAGCTATGAGGCTACAAATATGTGTTAATATTTCGTCCTAACATTTGAACGAGAAGGCAATTATAATTTAATAGTCACCGATGTTGAAAAATTTAAGCATTAGTCAGTTACGCATAAATTAGTCGAATGAACAGACGTGGAAAAGCCGAAATTTTAGAAGTGCGTTCCCGGGTCTTGAATTTGCGATTGCCGATATTCTCAACCGCCTACGCCTAAAGGCCATTACCACTTAGTAAATAGCTTTTGTTTAATTATCTGCATTTGAAAAGATTTATACTTCAAATAACCGCTTTACGCGAGCACTGCATTGGGAAACCACAAAAATACCAAAACTAAATATTATTTAGTCCATTGTCGGTATTTATTAACCAGCGTTTGCTGCGGCATAATATCGGGTCTGTTCGGAATGTGGCTGCACAGATAAGCGCAAAGCCAATTGAATGTAGTCTGTGCAAACTTTCTAATGTCGTATTAAAATTGTTTTGTGAAACACGATTTATGGTGTAGCTTTTGCCTGTGATAGAGAACGCTTTGGTATTCAGAATATCAACATATGTATATGTATAAATACAGATACTCCTGTATTCCTCGAAAGGGTAGGAAGTGGTACATTTTTGTACTTGCATTTCTTCACTTGTTCTTTCGTCTCAGGTAATTCAAGAATTCGAATTCAAAAACCATATTAGCAAAAACAGGTACGCGGGATGGCCTAATCAGTTCACCGTATTGTTTCTATAAACATATACTCAGTAAATGTAAGTTCTATTACTATCACCTACATTTTCAAAAACATCTTTAGCTCATAAATGACTAGAATTAAGAAGAAAAACTTTGCGAAAAACATAATAAATTTCTTATACAATATCTAATTAAGGCATAAAGCATTGTGACGCAGTGCTACAATACTAATAATCGACCCATATACGGTCACTATAGCCGTGCCACTTATTAAACGATTTACCTCAATAAACAACCGATCAATGTTTACGTGTCCAGTTCTGAATAATTCCATTGCTTTAGTTTGTACTTTCCTTATGTTTTCAGTGAATTAGAACTAATATAGCTGCTGATATCATAACGTTAATTAGAGCTCGCTGGTTGCCGCAAAGTTCTTGTTTACAGACACAGCGTAGATTCGCGCTTATTTAGTATTTTTGCGATGGTTTAGTTGGTAAGGACAATAGTGCGGTGAGATGGTTTTAAGTTAAGGTCAGAGTACACATGGTTTAATTCTCGAAAGACTTTAAGACCCAGTTTCTCAAAGCTTGAAGAAAGTCGAAATTTAAGTCTGTTATGGAGCAGCACTGCACATATCAAAAGAAATTGCGGCCCAGTTTCTCAAAGGCTGAAGAAATTCAAAATTTAAGTTGCTTCTGAAGTGCTGCAATTAATCATGATTACAATAAATCAGAACAATTGAGAAATTATTCCTTGAGTTCAGGTATGCGGTCAAGCTTTGAATCAGCAACCACTATTTTAGTATTCCAAACTAAAACATCCTAACAGGCACTCACAAAAAATCCTGGCTGGTTTCAATCTATAAATTACAAGTTCAATGCCTTACATAGCCACGCATTGAACTGGCCAGAAAAAAAAAGAAATCCAAGCTGGCGTTCCAAGTTCTAAATTAATCATCGTGCCATCACAAGGTCGTTATTATACGGCATGTAAAACAATTCGCTCATTATTGCATCGTGTAAGGCGATCTATGCCGGTCACGTAGGCACCGCCCGACGCCCGTGACACATGTCCGAGCGCACTTTGAGGGGGCAATGAAATTATAAACTCGCTACCTATTTCCTTGCTACGGACGGCTGATAACTTCCAAGTATTTTTCATCATCAGCTACTATTATTCCCACTACTGGGTACTGCTGGATTTAGGTCCAGTCCACTACCCTAGCCTAGCACGGGTTGGAAACGACACACGGCTTCAGGAAGTTATGACTAGACAGGCACATGGATTGAAATTTGAACCTTCTAACGCGGAGATGGTCTTGACTGACAGCGGGCCTAATCCTCAAAGCCACATTACTTTTCAAGTTAAGTGTCAGGATCAACATAAATAACAAAAACCATAGTTTAAAATCACGCAGGAATTAATTGATCGAATGGATCAGTCAAAAGTGACCACTGTCTAAGAGAAAGTCAGTGTGATCCAATTCTAATATTTCATGGTTTCGCAATGGCGATGGCATAATTTGCATCAGTCCGGAAAGCTATCGTAGATGGATGAAATGTTATGATCTACGCAACAATGTTGCTGTTCTCGATCAATCTGCGTACCTATATTAAGTTACCAAGCTGGTTGGACGATCTAGTATCAAAATAGCCACGGAACAGTGGAAAAAAGTAGAAAAGAAAAAGGCTGTTACAAGTGTGTGGCAATCAGCAGACTCTTGCCTGCCGCCTGCTGATTGCCTTTTCTTTTGTTTGAAATTTCAGCATTGGTCGTGTAATCGTAGTAGCTTGAATAGGTGACAGATAAGCGACGACACTTTTTCTCATACAAAATACTGTCTATTACTCTTCTAATCAATGAAAATATCCATACTGCTTCATTGGTGTTACAGCATCTTTTTTGCGCCTTTCAATTTGATTCCTAAGCAATTTAGATTCAACCAGTTCTAATTTCCGGCTTAGAAAATATTTGGTTGAGTGAGAATTTATTTTTACTAGTTACATAAAGTTTGCCTGTACCTGCTGAAAAGAGTAGTGTCAGTCTATAAAATTATCTCGCTCAGCTAAATTCTTCTTACAGGTCACGTTTAAGAGACTCGGGTTAAAGGAGCATGTTGGCTTCAAAAGTGCTTGCTAACGTTAGTAAAGTTTGTGAAGTATTTGAATAAATGTTATTTTCACTTTGACTATTTATAATACAAATTCTAAAAAGGAAAACAAAAGAACAGGAATCTTTTATTAACTCTTCCGAGAACCACAATATAGGACCTTGCCACCATATATGAGCCAGCTTATAGCTTTCTAAGGTCTAAGTAAGCTATTTGACCAAGCTTGTAATATATCTTGACCAATTTCGTTTAATTAAATTCTGTATGTGGCCAATATAGCTTCGCCAAATCGGTTGCTGTGACCTCGTTGAAATAGTCACCCAGGTTTATTAGTACATTTTTTGATCCCGCATTCTTTATTTGAAATAATTTGAGGGAACCCACACCACCAATTGTGATAATAAATATTGTTGGGAATGCGCTATTGCACCTCATTTTAATATTTATACATCCTAATTCGCGAATCACCCACGACCACCCTACGCTTTGGGGAAATCACTGTGTGGGCGGTAAAGAATTCGTGTAATTTGTAATCGTGACTTTTCGTTTAAGTGGACAATGTTAAATTAATAAAGAATTGCGTCAGACTGTGTGCCTACTGTATTTTATAGCCTTTAAAAATTCTCCCACACATTCACTAATGCAGGACAGAAGTGAATCTAAGTTTAACACAAATCTCAATAAAACCAGATGTTTAGGGTATTTTTTTAGCATAATGATGAAATAAGAGTCTTTTTTGAATTACAAGCATCAACATAAGTTCAAATAAATTGATTTTTGACGTCATTTCAAAAATTAGAAATAGAAAAAAACAGTTGCGGATATTGCCGAAGAATAACAATCAATTCTGTTCTAGCATCTTAAGGTTACCTTCCTGGGATAAAACTTGCTCTAGTTATGAAGTAACACTTTTCAGAATATTTTCAAGTTTTTCATAATAAAATCATTTTATACTCCTTAGATCTATAGGGAAGACCAAAAGCAAAAACTTCCCACTCAAACTTCGAACTTATTGCATCCTATTTCTCATTTGGTTCTAACCAAATATCCCATTGAGTCTGATACGATAATTCATTATGATCATATGCATGGCACTGAAGCTTTATTTATTAAAATTGTATGGACGGTGAGTCCGTACACGCGGACAAATTGCCGTCTCTAACGCGGATCACGCACGTCAACAGAATTACATTCTAATGACGTGCAAGATTTCTCACGATGTTTTTTTATATCGTGTTGTGTAATATGTGATTGGAGTAATTATAGGGTTTTACTGGCCCGTTGTAAGACATGGCATAAGTTAAAGAGCGATTGGAATAGGATATGCTTCTTTGGCGCTTTCAACGAAAACAAACCACTGAGAGAGTTTAAGCTTTATTCCACCACCCTGACATAGCGCACATTGGTGGACTATGGGTAAAAAAAAACACATCGCGCAGAAACCTTAATTCGATATTTGATCTCATGGCAAGCATAAGAAATAATAAATAAATTATTGAAGTCCTACCGTTATATATCATATTAATTATTAGGCATTTATAAACGAATACAGGACAATACATTTTGTTCTGTGAAGAAATTATAACGGTGACTCATTTGTCCATTCCTATTTATAACCTGAATAATCAGTGAATGATATGCGCACAGGACGAGCGCAAGTAGGTACTTCAATATTCCTAGAAATTTCACACATTTACAGTTATCATAACTGGAGCAATTAAGAACCCTTAGTTTGGCGATAGGTAGAAGAAAAAATCCTCATCTTTTTTCGTGTCGGAACTTCGTATAGTTTCGTCTAGTTTATCTGTTTGACCTTGGCTTATATTTCAAACGGATAGTCAAAGAGACATGAAGCTTTTCCATTTAAAGGAGTAAAAATTTTAGTTAGTTAAATACAGAAAAAAAAGGTCTGAAGTATGCAGGTTTCAAACTACGCATTTGTTATTAATAACCCATATTTTTTTGGAGTTGAAACATAAAAACTTCAAATAAGGCTTAGTTAAATCAATATTTGCTAGTCAATTGGCCTTCGTAAGAGTAAATGTACACCTACATTGTAGTTTAGGAGCCAGGCAACTTGAATTCCGAATCAGAAATGTTTTCAATATATCATTTATATCCTTGTTGCAATAGCCGGTCTTATTACTGACTGCAAAAAAGGACACGTAAAAAGGTGTCATTTCTCATGTTCAGTCTTTCTTTCTTGTAAATAAAAATTTATTATCGATCACTAATAACTTAGACAGGCTAAAAAGATTTATTACATATATTACGGATATCGTTCAGTAACTAGATTTTAATTAATTATAAACCTGTTCAACAGCTATGACAGATCAAACGAATACCAACAAAAACATAATGAAGTAATTCTGACGCGTGCAACGTGTACAGCTTTCGGCAAAAACTTACACCCACTAACTTTTTGTGTGAAGGCTGAAGTCATCCGCTGATCATTATTCTATCGGAAGCATGGTCTCTTGATGTTGTATCGATAAATATACTTATATTAGGTGCCGATATTCAGATTAAATATACACATCGAAAGGTGTTAAAATTACCTACACTACCAGTGGACTACACGCCTAAAAATAGTATTCTTTTCTTGTGAAGAAAAAAAATTTAGTTCGGTTGATGATTTTAATTAAATCTTTTTCGCGCCAAAGTCCAACATGTACATTTTATGTGACCTAGCTAAATCCACAAATGTAACCCATATATTCAATATCTATTATTTAAGAATGAAGAAGAAAACGAATATATGAACAAACTTTTTGTTCATACTACATCTACCCATGCACACTCAAAGCATCTTTATTAAAATTACCCATCAATAATATAATAATAATGTATGATATCATCACTATCATAAGGTCGACGACGTCCTTTACTAGATTGTCAGTCTACTCCTAGGATTCTAAGAATGCCCTGTTCCAATCAGTTTTTTTCTATGTCTTCTTGCGACTTTTATGAGGTGATTCCATTTTGTATTTGGTTTGAAGCAGTCTTGAGTGACAAATAATTATGTCCAGTATTTTAAACAGCTTTCCTTTTAAGGCTTTTATTATCTTTTTTGCGGGATATGACCAAAATTATTCTATAAATTAGCAGAGTAAATTTTGTATTGTATGGTTTTCTTGAGTTTTTAAAATAAATTCATATAAAAGTTAAAAAGGGTTAAATGAACTTATTGATTTTATGAATTTGTAAGACCAATAAATTATTAAGAATACGCTACAAAAGATATAGGAAATCCCCGCTGGCAAAATTATGAAGTTATTAATCATATATCATACGAATATGGTTTAGTTTTGAGTTCTTAGAAGCAATTTGCAATCTTTCGGGGCTTTTGTTCATTTTATCTTTAGAAAATATATTAATGGTTTCTTAATCTGTATGGGATCTCCATACTTTAATTATACCTATGCAACTTGCTTTTACCAATTAAATAAATGATTTTAAAGCATTCATTATGGAGCTCTGGTTACCGGTAGTTTTTTTTTTATTACTCATAGTTTTTTTTATCGGAGTCATGCTTACTATATTTAAGGAATGGGTACACTTCTTTTGTAAGAGCAAAAGTAGTATCTGTTAAGAAAAACTACTAAGGGTATTTGTTACCTCAAGAAGATCATGGGACGAAGACAAGCCATCTATGGTTTACCAAACGTTTATACAATCCCCGTGGCGCAGTTGGCTAGACACCAGCTTGCGAAACGAGCGGCCGCGGGTTCGATCCCCGCACCGAGACAAATGCTTGTGTGATCCACAAATATTTGTTTCGGGTCTGGGTGTTTGTGAGACCGAAAAGTCTCTCGTAGTTTCTGATACCTACGACACAAGACTCGTATCTTAGTGTGGGGTCAGGACTATGTATGTGTCTGTTGGGTGTATTTATTTATTTATTTATTATTTAATCAGCAATTGAGGTGGATGTTAAAGCAAACAATAATTTATACGTAGACTGATCAATGATCATGCTTGTACCAATTATAGAACACACCTGGGGCATAGTTTATACGAGAGTACATTATGCAAATGTAGTACATATTGGGCTAATACACGATAATAATGTAAATAATAATGCCTTGAACGTGCTCAACAGTCATTTGATCTAAGCTGAGCTGTAGCAAAGAATTTAACTTTAAATTTTAAGGTAAAGTTTTGTATTTTTTTATAAGACAAGCAAAAATGTTTAAATTATAGTCAAAATATCCATTTATAAAACGAACTTTTAAAAGTTATTTTTGATTAATTTTGTACTATTGCCGATTCGAAACGCGTTATCGCTGTAGATAAGAAATGGTAAGAAACTTCCTCACCAACACGAAAAGTCATGTTTAATTATTTTTTCTATTAATATTACAACATTTACAAATTATCATACATTTTAAACAAGGATTTTTTCATAAACAAATCACAATAGTCAATTGTACTACATATAGTTTGATCTCTTTAACCTGTCTAAAGAAGTCAGGGCGGAATGAAAAAATAAGATTATATTAAAATTTAGATCAATCCTAGGCAGCATTTTTAATA
The DNA here is from genome assembly GCA_030295005.1 of Cephonodes hylas. Taxonomy (NCBI): domain Eukaryota; kingdom Metazoa; phylum Arthropoda; class Insecta; order Lepidoptera; family Sphingidae; genus Cephonodes; species Cephonodes hylas. The sequence continues at coordinate 16,928,948 of AP025361.1, forward strand.
TTTTACAAGAATTGCATTGATGCACAAGGCGTAGTGCTGAGTCCTATCGTCGCTCAGATGTCGACCGTTCAGAATACAGATATTATGAAGCGTTGTATAGAATTCAACACACGTCCCCTAACACTTTAATGGTTCGCCACTACACCTGTTCTAACTTAGTGATTGAGTTTTAATAGACCTTTTTGCATTGTGCGTGACGGTGGATATCGAAAGAATTGAGAGATTGGTCAAGTGTGATCTGAGAGCAAATATTTTTTGTTTTTGTGATTAATCAGCGAATCTAAAAGAACCTAGTTTGTTATGATTTCGTAACGAATGTAGCGTATATTGGGGATATTGACTATATTTTACAATTGATCTCAAAACGGGAACCGTATAGGGTAGTAACCCTACGTCGGTGAGTGCACCGTAGTTTCTTATTGTTCTATTTTTACAAATTGCTTGATGGCGCCAAGTGAATATTGAAGTAGCCAGTAATGAAGTAAACAAAACATTTAAATATTATTGATACGGTTCAAGGAAAATGGCACTCAAGATAGTAAAATGCTTGACGTGATTGTAGTAGGTACCTACTTATATTCAGATTTTGTCACGGCTGCAATTCTGATGATGAAAGTTTATTCGGAATATAATTTCCGTACATTTCGCACGCTATAAAGTCGGAAATTTTCAAAAATCTGGATATCGAATACTGAATTCCTGATTCGAAACCTTTATGATTTTGAATAGATTTTTAGTTCACAGGTTGCGGTCAAACTATGTAATAAATCCCACTTCTGGCCATGTGCATCCTCTACAACATAGAAATAAACTAATATAATATTCCAATGATTATCAGAATGGTCTGTTGGAATCAGTCTTATCCATTATTGTCCTGTCTTTTTTCAGGTTTTCCGGTCATGCATGGACGTCCAACGCTACTTATAGAAGTGCATAGCATTCACTCAGGAACACTTTAGTGTGTTAATCCATTAACATATCAATAATTTACGTTGTTATCCACTTTCCTCTAAAGTTCATTCAAAAAATTGCATAAAATACACAATATTCTGATGCTAAAAACAGACAAATATTTGTAATATCAAAATGTATGACTTACTTCCAAAATGATAAACAAACTAGAACGTCGCTCTACTTTTAACTATAATCTGAATAATATTCCTTTTTGTTATATTCCAACCAAAACGAACACATGCTTAGAATGTCCAATGTAATTTTCAACTAAATCGAAGATGGAACTTAGAACCTATTGCTTTAGGACCATTAACCATTGACTCATTTACTTGCTTCATCGGAGATATAACTAATTTCTTTAACGTCATTTTACCAGCTACATCTTTCTTTCTTTCTTCTTTCAAACGTTTTCAGTTTGTGTAAGGTCAGTTCATTAAAAATATTGTCCCTCATAGTATCGTAGCAAATAACGTTATCAGTATTTGTCCAGTTAAGTAGGTAATAGACACAAGTGTGGTACCTGTGTAGATAAGATAGATGAGTGTGCAATAGACTGGTGGGCCGAAGTGGCAAAACATTGACTGATCTCTCTTGAAACGAGCAATGGAATCGATAACAGCGTAAGTGTCGCTTCATTATCAATTGTTTGTGTACATGATATGCCTTGATAAAATTATAATTAAGGTTACTTTCTATGTAATCAAACAGGGGAAATAGGAAAGTGTCTCACTTTGTGGTGGCTTGTCTCTTCAATGTCCATGGAATGAACCCGTTTCGCCAACAAAATTGTAGGCAGATATTTAAATCAGAACATTGTCATTATAGATTAGATGACGTCGAATGCCAGACATACTTGAAAAAGTAAAACAAAAATTAAGAAAATACAAAAAAATAATTTTCAAATACGAAGAACGTTCGAGAACGCATGATAGCGGGTGTGTTATTATTGTTAACTTTGTAAGTGGTGTTCCCGCCGGCCCAGGTGTCGGCTCAACGGATCTTTACTTATCAAACTGGATGAGTATTGTATGGACATACTGGATGTTGTAATAAAGGGGAGATATTTGCATGTTATAAAGGACTTGTGATGTAATACTTTTTAGATGGGTACCGTTTAAGTATCTGTTACGTGGAAAGAGACGAGCTCATTTAGAAATTATTAGATTTGTAAATAATTGAAATAAGTAATTTTGGAAGGTATATCGGTGTTATTAAATGATTACTGCTTATTTTTATGAGGAGAAAAACATTGATCTAAAATATGATGAATAAAGATATTTTCATCAGCCTCTTTCTAAACTTAACTGCAATCAGTATGCTTTTTTTTGAAAATCGATGTCGTGAAAGAAGGTCGGATTAAGTATGTAACACTGCTCTTAACGATACTACTTTAAGAAAGATATTATGTCAGTGTACAATGTCAATATATTTGTAATTGCATAAAAAAATAATACTTAACTTCATAAAAATAAATATAGACTTTTCAGAGAATTAATAATAGTGTGAATAAAAAAAATATTTTATTTTAAAAAAAGCGTGGGGTGCTTTTTAAGATATTATCAAAATTATAATCACTCTACTCATATCTGTCAATAAAATATTTATAACTATTGACACCATGCACCCCACGTTTTTTTTTAAATAAAATATATATTTTTTTATTCACACTATTATTAATTTATATTTATTAAAACTTATTTTCTATTTTTCAGTTCGGTTTTCGATAAAAAGCGTGTTTTTTAGTTTTTTGAAACTATTATTTATTTTCTATTTTTTAGTTCGGTTTTTTTATCAAATTAGTGTATTGTCATCGGCCCTCGATAAATCTACAAAGTTTGAACGAAATTTAGTCGTTTAAAGTGGGTCAAAATCGCGCCCGAAGAAGTCGGTTACAAACATACAAACATACAAGTGAAGCTAATAAAAAGCGTGTAAAATTTCACCAAATACAAGTCAAAAATTCAACCACACGAAAATTATTTTTAAAACACGTTAATTGTTACGTTTAGACACATGACGCTGCGGTTTGTTTGAACGCGCTTCGGTCTTCCACAAAAACACCTCAATTTCTTTACTTTGTAGAATACTCGTGAGAGGTATAATAAAAAAATAAACTTAATGTAAATTTGTTATCTGGTGTAAATAATTATATATGTACTTGTATTATTTCTTTCGGTTGTTGATGGTCAGAAAACCACAAATGTCGAACGAAGATAACGAGACGAAGGTAGGTACCCAAGTTGCAATATTACCTGAAACAATAAAAATAATCACATTAGATTATCTAAATACATCAAAAATCAAAATCCACAAGTACGCATGATAAGGAATAAAAGTTTTTAATTGTCTTTCAGCACGGGCATTTTTTAAACAGACAGCTATTAGAAAATTCTGAATAACCTACATATTATGAAACTCTCACAGAATATTAATGTAAAACAATATTATTTCATTTCGTTCCGTAAGTTAGCTTTCCGAAGGTCTAAACTGCTTAGGCTGCTCGGATCACACTGCAGAAATATTTAAAGTTACCCTCACTATACAACAGAGAGTTTTATTCTTCTTCTTCATTCTTCATCAACCCATATACGCCCGCTGCTGAGCACGGGTCTCCTCTACCATTAAGAGGGTTTAGGCCATAGTCCGCCACGCTGGCCTAGTGCGGGTTGGCGGACTACACACCTAAGAAATTCCTAAGAACTTTTAGGTGCGCAGGTTTCATCACGATGTTTTCCTTCACCGTTAAAGCAAGTGCTAATTCAATTTGAATACACACATAACTTCGAAAAGTCAGAGGTGTGTGCCTGGGGTTCGAACCCGCGACCGCCGAGATTCTCGACCGCGCGCCTAAACCTCGAGGCCATCACTGCGTTTTATTACGCCTATAATAAAAAAGTCAGGTTGAATATATTAGAAAGATTTTTTTATTTTAAAAGACATTTTTACAATCCTCAATAGAGCTATTAATAACTCTAGGTTCTATACTTGCAGTTCCGCTCTCGCCACGAGGAACAGAAGCAGTCCATCATGCTTAACGAATAGACAGATGGAAGGATGCCAGTTTTGTGTCAGAATTTCAAAGCTCCCCTTTCTATCTCGGTTTGAGGTTTCAATTTAGTAATCTCGTTCAATATTTTTTGCAATAGCTTTGCATGTTTTTTAATTGGATGTAACTTGCTGAACACAAACGGCTTCGATTTGGCGAGGGTCCAGAGATAGCCCCCAGTGGATGTTTTGAAAATTATTTTCAAGTTTTGCTCGAAAAAACATACACTCATGATGCTCCTTTTTGTTGTTGGGATATAAATCCTGTGAGAACATTTAGCGAAAAACCCATGAGATTGTTTGAATCTATTTTTGTGATAACTATGACATTTATAACTAACTTTACACATAAATCACTACAGCTAACGAATTTTAAATACGATAATATTACTGCAACATACGACTACTGTATTTAGAATATGGTTGCTCAACTGCAACCGCCTGCAGTGACTAATGCAATATTATTGACATTGACTCCTGACATCTAATAGACGCCGCAAACTATGACAAATGATTCACGGTTTAATGGAAAATGGCAGAATACGAAAGAAATACTGTTTCCAAGAACTGCAAAAAATGAGGAAAATATAGTAAAAATGGTAAGAACGTTATTGACACATATTTAAATTTTGCACAAAATCATATGGAATTCTATTGACGTGTTCGTCACTATGGGTTTGTAATGTGGACTTTGTATACTCATCATCAGCCTATACACGTCCCACTGCTGGGTACGGGGTCTCCTCTACCATTAAGAGAGTTTAGGCCATAGTCCACTTAACGTCAGCCTATATAAATTTTATTGTTGCGAACGTGCCTCTTGAATTACTGAAATGTATGCGAAACGGCCGTAGGCAATAAAATGCAATTGAAGAATGGGGCATAAATTAAAATATACCTACCCCTTCGGTAACACAGGCATTATTGGGTAAGTTTTTTTTAATGACTCCAAGTCAAATTTACTGTATATATTTTATTTTTCGGTGCAAAGCCGCACATATTTTTTGCTCGCTCTATAAATTCGCGCTTGTCATGTCCCACGCGCGTAGTAACTTTCCGGAATAAAATTGGCAACTATATAACTAGTTTTAAACCTCCGCTTTTAGCTATTGGGGTTCTTTCATTATAAAAATATATAAAAAGATATTTTTAAGTGTATTTTTTTAAATCACGCTGTTACGTAACTGTAAAGTAATTTTTCGTGCCCTGGTTTCAAACATTTGTAGAATGTTTGTAAAATCGCTTACTTTATGAATCTAATAACTTAATGTCATCTTGGCTTCCTGCAACCCCTTTAGAAATAATCGGGCTATTTGCAATCTTAATATAAGAAATCTCAAAAGCACTATTTTAAGTAATTGCAGGTTTGCTACTAGAAACAATCAGTCTTTGTTCCTGCATGGAAACCCTTACAACCCAGGTTACAGATGACCATCATCCGTAACAGCGTCAGATGGCACCAAGTGCTTGGGTCATTTGTAACAATGCAAACGTTTGGAATCACTCGTTGTCAAGCCTCAGCTCTGAATATATGGTGCACTATACACCAGTAAATGATGGCCTCGAGGTTCAGCCGCGCAGTCGAGAATCCCGGCGGTCGCGGGTGTAAGCCCCAGTCAAACACCTCTGTTTTCAAAATGATGTGGCTATTCATAATGAATTAGCATGTATTTTCACGGTGATGGAAAACATCGTGAGGTATACTGCACCCCTAAAATATCTTAGGAATATATTTGAGTAAGGCATGTAGTCCGCCAAGACGCTATAGACAAGCGTGGTGGGCTAAACATTTTAAGGTTCAGAAGAGCCCTGTGCTCAGTAATAGGATGTCTGTATGGATGGATGATAATGATAAATCTGATGGCCTCGAGGTTTGGGCGCGCGGTCGAGAATCTTGGCGGTCGCGGGTTCGAACCCCAGGCACACACCTCTGACTTTTCGAGGTCATGTGTGTATTCACATTGAATTATCACTAGCTTAAACGGTGAAGGAAAACATCGTGATGAAACCTGCACACCTAAGAGTTCTTAGGAATTTCTTAGGTGTGTAGTCCGCCAACCCGCACTAGGCCAGCGTGGTGGACTATGGCCTAAACCCTCTCAATGGTAGAGGATACCCGTGCTCAGCAGTGGGTGTAGATGGGTTGATGAATATGAAGAAAGATGAAGAAGATGGATGAATTTAATATCCTTCTTTAAAATTCCAAACATGTATATTTTATCCTAAATCATATAGAAATGTTCATATTTTGTTGCATTCGTCTGTTGTGAGGACTAAGAAGATAAAGTTCCATTCACTTTAAGGTCTATATAGTCTAAATATTATTAAAGACAATATAAGTATAAAGAGTGCTGTAGCTTTACATAATTTACGCGAGGGCTTAAGTGTTTAAAGGTCAGGTCCTATTAGTAGTGAGTGCAGAGCTGTTAGGAAATTGTACGACCATATAATTTATTTATGAGCGTCTCAGCTGGTTAAAATATATTTGAATAGGTCTGACGATAGAATTTCCTTATCATAAGCAAAGAAATGGGAAACCTATTACAATACCTGTAATTATGTTCAAATAAACCGTAACCAACTAAAGATGACGATATAATCGCATGTAATCTTAAGTCTTCCATTGGGATGGGCAGAGACTACCGAGCGTCAATTGAAAATTCAGAGGTGTGTGTCCGAGGTTTGAAACCGCGACCGTCAAAGTTCTAAATCTGAAGGCCATCACTACTAATCTCTTTTACAATTCTATTATCATTCTCTCTCATCAACCCATATACGTCTCACTGCTGGGCACGGGTCTCCTCCACCATTGAGAGGGTTTAGGTCATAGTCCACCACGCTGGTCTAGAGCGGGTTGGCGGACTACACACCTAAGAAATACCTAAGAACAAGGTGTGCAGGTTTCATCACGATGTTTTCCTTCACCGTTAAAGCAAGAGATAATTCAATGTGAATACACACATAACTTCGAAAAGTCAGAGGTGTGCCTGGGGTTCGAACCCGCGACCGCCGAGATTCTCGACCGCGCACCTAAACCTCGAGGCCATCACTGCTATTCATCCTTTAAAAATTACATTCAGCGCAATCACTATTTTCGAATTGTTTAAAAAGAAGGAGAGGAATGAAAAAAAGCAATTAACATTTCAAGCGGGGTTCCATAAAACCATTAGAAATCGCCTACAAAGCTGTTACAGATTCTGCACCGAGGTTCGATGGCACGTTGCATTCAGATTTCGATCCGCCGATCGTGTCAGTGGGGATCCCGTTACGGACAGAAATATCAAAACACTAAACTAGTTTCCTATGTGCGGGCATTTTGCAGTGGAATATTTTGAATGTACGCCGATTGTTGGTTTATTCTTTATTTTGACCGTAGAGAATGGGTATGCGGAAATAGTCTTTTGCTAAACCTCCTTCATTTATAGAAGGTAACGTAGGTTTCAGTATAAAGGTAAATCCGCCACTGGTTTTAAGTAATCAATCACATGATCGATTATGCACTGAAGTGTTGACTGGGAGTAAAAGTTAGGGCCATAATTATCTATTAGTATAGTTTTGTATCTATATTTTACTGCGGAGCATTTTCATTTTGTTATTAAATGTCATTAAGTATGTGCCGTTACTTAGTTTAGTTAGCTTATTTTTGGCTTTCATACATCTAAGAAACTCCAAATTTTTTTTATTTTAAAGTTTCTTCTTGTTTTTCCTTCAAACACAAAATGAATGATAGTTAAATAACTTAAAAATTATTTATAAAAACGGCAAAAGATTCATGTCTGTTTTATGGGTGCCCCCCTTAAATATTTGTTTATTCTGATTTCATTTTTTGTTAAAGCGACAACAGAAATTCACTACAAACCAAAATTCTAACTGTCTGTCTATCTCTGTTCATGAGATGATGCTGTAGCCTGGTAAAAAACCGACAGCGAAATCTTATAAAAGGAGTCCTTGGTATCGTAACAAGCGACGGTCTCCGCAAAAAGTGCTACCGACTGTGCGCTGCCACTAAGAATATTTTTAAACAAAGTTAGCTTAAGCAAAGCGGATAAAGTACTAGAAATAGTTTAATTGAATGCATAGTGGACAGGTTTATAATCCATAGCAGTGGGAATGTCGATAAACAACTGGGATGGAAAATTGCACTTAAAGTTACAGTTTAAATACAACTTAAGCCATCCGAGTTAGTCTTGAACAAAAACCAGGATAAGTGCATTATAGTTCGGAAACTTGCCATAGCGAAGAGTAACGTTAAATAAGTTTCGAGAGAAAATTGTTATGATATAAAACTATGGTAGATGATGCCCTAAGAATAAATTATTGCTTCAATATTTGTCTATAACTGGACGCCGCAGGTTCGAATCACTGCAATGAGACTATACCTCATTCACGATAAGTTGATTCTTTTGGCAGATGTCAATTTTTCTGAGACATGACTTTGAAATAAAAAACGTATTATTTTATTATTTTAATGATTTGATAAATATAAAAAAATACATACAACACAAAAGTCTCTAAAGATATAAGCGTTATCCGAAAATTTTGAGACTTTATTGCTTCAAAGTAAAAATAAAATAGGAATACTGAAACTAATTGACGTTTGTATAATGATACATCGGTCGGACAGAAAGGGACGTAACATCGTTCATATCGATCTCCACGTCGATTATTTTATTGAACACTATGATGACCATGGCTGTGCTCCTTTTTCTTAATAAAAATTGTTTTAAATATAAAACTATTTTATTTTTACATACTGCGTTATTTTTGGACCTCCTGTCAACTTAAAATAGGTGGTTTAGACCATGAAACTAAACAACTTTTCCAAAGAAACATGGGTTGAAACGTGATAAATAATTCGACTCTCCCATAGAAAACTGCTCACATGGTCGATTTCGTGTAGAAGGTCTAAATTTTTTTTCACTTTTCGACCCGTGTTTCTTTGGGGAAGTTGTTTACTTTCGTGGCCTAAAACACCTATTTAAATTTGGCGAGAGGTCTAAAAATAACCCTGTTATATTAAATAGGTACTTATTATGAACTTTGACCCATCATCGCTTATCTACATAATGTTTTACATGTCGAAAGTAGTAAAGAATTTCACACATAATGCAGTATTTTAAAACGCAATATTTTTAAACTACTCGATATGTTCTGTTTCCCATCATTAGTCGATATGCCAAAAGAATCAACTTATCGTGAATGAGATATAAATGGGTTTTGGATATAACACGATAAAATTTTTAAATATTTTCCTGTCGCATTGAAACATTTTATAAAATCGAATGTGAGCTACCATTATAGACCTAGTTTCTTATTATATACATAGAATGAGTTACCTTAAAACATTTAAATATACCATAAAAGGCCAGCTTTTCAAATATTTTTGTACCCATAGACAAAATGATTGATTTTCGCATACTCAAATGACTAAGCCGATTTTGCTGAATTTCAGTACTAAGATAGAACTCTTGAGAACTTTGGTAATCTCTTTATACCAGAAAAATAGTTCGTTATAGATCAATTACTTTTTTCATTCTATCATCATCAACAGCCTTTACGTCGATAGACTTACGCCCACGGTACTAGGCTCATACATTGACGCGGTCTGTATAAATCCAAAGTAATCTGAGAATATTAAGTTTAAGCACAGTTGTTCGGTAGGCTTAAATATCACACGTGAATCAGCGGGGGCTGCGCATTCCTCGAGATTGCATCAGCGAGTCGCAACACAGCCTCTGTGGCAGCTCTACATCACTTCTATAGAAGGTTATCACTGCGATTTGGTTATCAGAATTAAGTTGGTGGGTATATGAAAAAAAAACTACCTAAGGCCCGTTTTAAGTTTACCGGTGAGATCGAGAGCAGTGATGGTACTTTCTTAGAAGAACAAAAGCGTTACGAGTTTGTTATGTAATGGTTCATATAGTTCATAATTATCTATGGTAGGATCAGTATAAAATTGCTTTTGTTCAATAAAAACTTAAAGATTATAATTCGAAATTTTGGAAGGCTAGATGGGATTTTCGGCTTCTATATAAGTATCGCCACTGATCTAGAGGTAGGTATGGTTCCAGAGACACAGTGACAGTGAAAAGGGCTGTTTTCCAAATTGTAAACAATCTGTATGGATAATTATAATTAGACCCTCTGGTTGTAATCTTAATGAATTCTGTTACTGTTACCTTGCCGTGATAAGAAAGAATAAGGTAAACAGGAAATGTAATTTAATGTAACTTTTGTAGATTAGATACAAAACATCAGGACTTACTATGAACTTTAATTAGGTGCAAAAAAATCGAGTGCTGAGATTAAAATAGAAAAAGGGAAGAAGATTTTAGCGTTATTGTTACACAAACAGTTGGTTCCCATTATACAGATACTTTTTTACCCAAGGTTCATTCTATAAAATACAAAAAAAAACATTCAAGAGGGTTAAGTAGTTTTCGAGTTTATTTGTACTAAACAATTTTGCAAAATCCTGTCCTCTTTTTAATATGATTCGTATTGGTTTTTGGCATTCTCACTTCGAAATAAAATCAGCAAGCTAATAAGCAAGGTGTGTTTTTAAGGCATGTTATTATTATCATCCAAAATTAAATATATAACGCTTATGCACATGGTCTTTAATGCTTCCTTAAAAATATTTCGTTGCAAATTTCGTCTCAGTATGCGCATTTTGAAGTGCTAATTTCAGACCGTATCCTCTCCTTATCAGATTTTACATTTTTTCAAGACCCGTTTGGGATTTTATTGAGGTTTAAAACGTTGGTTTTATTAACTCCTTTTTTGCAATCATATATGATTTGGTCTTTGGCTAGGTAAAACTTGTTAGAGTCACTTGCGCAGTGTCCAAATCATTTCTTCATAGGCCCAAAGGAATTTTATATTCAATCGTCAATAGACGGATTCATACAACCTCTTTTGGCTATTCTGAAATACTAATATTTATTTTAAATAGATGAACACAGTCTTTGTTTACTAGTTGCTACTTATTGACGTAACGTATAGAAAATCTGTTTATTCGCAGTTAAAATAAATGATAAAACGAAACAAATAAATCAAATTCGGAACCTCACACAGTTGCACAATAAATGAGATGCATTTCTTGCTAGTTTCTTTTTTCGAAATGCTTTAATGACCGTTTCCTTGAACTTGACCTTAATTCTTCATAATTGCCTCTCGCTTCAGTTTAAATCACTGCACAGTGCGCCGTTCGCGAAATGCCAAGAACACTTGTTTTAATATTATGAAATAGCAAGGGTATTAATGTTCTTTTACTTGCCACCTATTTAGGACTGATACATATCTGGCGAAATGCACTTCTGTCTACTTCGTTGGGGACTATAGGCGTGAGGTCATCTATGCATTAATATTGTCTTGCTAGTATCAGTATGTAAAATAACAAAGTAAAGAAAATACAAATGAATTGATAACTTCCTCTTTTTTGAAGTCGGTTAATAAAGGTCAGCCACGCCACAAAAGACCGGGGTGGTATCACAGCTTAGACTTTCATAAAATATACAAATGTACATACGGTGTTTGGTTTCTAATGGATGATTTGCGACTAAAATACATAAACAGAATAACATGAGGTAAAACGACGATAAATAATTTCTGCGCACCGCTTAGTAGAAGGCGAGCTAAATGCCGTTTTTAACGATATTTCCAGGCTCCAATCTGCTAGTACAACCAACTAAATAACACACAAACGAACTCATATCGTGAAACCAACAAAACAGTTTTAATAAATGTAATAAAAAGTTCTTGAAATATTTCATTCTAAGTTCACTGTTTACATAATTGCAATGAAAAAACACGTGTTGATCTCAAGATGTAAGTTTAACATTTATGAAGGCGAAGTGTTCTCTTGAATGTTTCCGCGAATCCACTGCTTTTAAACTAAATGTTATCTGAAATGTACCCGTTTTACTGAGAATTTTTAATATGATTATCACTGAGCTGTTTTATTCGCTTTTTAGACTTCGAATTTTTAATAATCCTGTAACGAGGAAGCTAGTTTAAACGTTCAGAAGTATTGTTCCAATTTCGCTGTATATTTGTGAAACTTGCAATTTGTAATGCCCAGCACTAATTACATTTTCATACAATTACTTTAAATATATGAACATGGATCAGTGAGCTGAAGTGGCAGTGGTCAGGTCACATCTGTCGCAGAACTGATGGCCGTTAGGGTAAACGTGTTCTGGAGTGGAGACCACGGCTCGGCAAACGTAGTGTAGGACGTCCTCCGGCTAGGTGGGGTGACGATATTCGCAAGGTAGCTGGCAGCGGTTGGATGAGGAGGACCGAAAATCGAGCCCACTGGCGTGCCATGGAAGAGGCCTATGTCCAACAGTGGACGTGAAAGGCTGTTGATGATGATGATGATGATGATGATAATGATATGAATGCATGCATGTGTAGTGTGTACAAGGATACGTACATTTTCTTGTAGTGTTTACACTACATAGTAGGAATAAAAATGACATAAAATTTAATATCAAGGAGTCTCAAGGAAACTTTTCGTAAGTCCCTATATGTTTGTATTAAGGAAAAAGTAGTCAAGTCCAGTGACAGAACTAACGCTGTAAACAGAACATCAAGTGGTTCCAGAGTTTCATTTATCCACACTAGATATACTGATGTCTGCTGAGTTTCTTCCTAATGCCAGGCAGGAAGAAGGGATGCTTCATGCTAGGATGACGATGATTCATGCTATGTATTTTAGCTGGAATTATATTGACAAAGTTTTAAAAAAACATTATCGAATAAACGCTATAAATACTCGGTTTAAAAAGAAAAAGAGTGGAGCGAGCGAAGGACATCCGCTTTGGAAGTAAGACCTTGTAACCCGATGGTTTCATTGGAAAATATTATTCAATACGAAAGTTGTTGCCTGTTCTTTTTGAGAGCTGGTTAGGTAATGTTTTGTGTTATATCATTACTCAGTGATCGAATATCGAATAATAATCTAATAGAATAGCAGATAGCGATGGGCTGAGTATATAATCGAATAGAATAAGGCATCCGGTGTGATGATACAACATCTGAAAGCTAGCTGGTTCGAGTCCTAGGTGCGTAGGACTAAGGCATAAGCCTTCTTAATTGCAGAGAAGATTCGTGCATCCTCTTTCTTTTCCTCTTCACGTGGAACGTATGTATGTGTTGGTGATGGTCATAAAACTCTTAATAAAAAAAAGTCATTGCAAATGTCTGTTATTTAAAAATATGGTTCAAAAAGGATATTATATTTTTACAAGCTTTTATTTAACTTCACTTTTGTATGTATGTATGTTTGTATGTTTACAAATCTTGCAATGAAGATTTGAACCACTTCCAATAGACCGATTGTGCTGAAACTTGGTATATCTACGTAACTTGGATGATAATACAATAATATGGTACCATGGAGCTGGTCTGATGATGAGGTTGGAAGATGACCATAGAAACATCGGTTCTTGTGGACCGATTGAGCTGAAATTTGGTATGTCTTTGTAACTTCGACAACAATACACAAATATGGTATCATGGTGCTGATCTGACGAAGAGTTGGAAGATGCCCATAGGAACTTCGATTTCTGTGGTCCAATTGAACTGAAATTTGGTATGTCTTCGTAACTTCGGTAACAATACAAAAATATGATATTATGGAGCTGATCTGATGAGGAGTTGGAGGATGGCCATAGGAACTCCGATTCCTATGGTCGAATTGAGCTGAAATTTTGTATCTCTTTGTAACTTCGGTAACAATACAAAAATATGGTATCATGGAGCTGATCTGTTGAGGAGTTGGAGGATGCCCATAAGAACGCCGATTCCTATGGTCCAATTGAGCTGAAATTTTGTATCCCTTCATAATTTCGGTAACAATACAAAAAATGATATAGAGCTAATCTATTGAGGAGTTGGAAGAAGCCCACAGGAACTCCGATTCCTTTGGACCGATTGAGCTGAAATTTGGTATACCTATGTAATTTCGGTAACAATATAATAACAAGGTATCGTTGATCTGGTGTCATGAGAAGTTGGAAGGTGCCCATAGGAACACTAGTTTCCATGGACCGATTGAGTTGAATTTCGGTATGACTACGAAATGGATAGACTTAGAAATATTTCCAACTAAAAATTTAAAAATAAATTAACGGTGAAAAACATATTTTAAAATCAAGCTTTTATTATGCACGAAAAATTAAAAAAATAAGCTAAGAAAACATTCATAAAATTCGTAGTTTATTAAACTTTACAAGTAACAATTTACAAAAGTGTTCGGTTTATCAGAAGAAGTATAATACATAAACTTATATTATCTATAACTAGTATATAAATATTCTTAATTGATTTAAAAGCTTGTCGCGCAATTTCTTTAATGCAAAGACCTCGGCCGCGACCAGCTTTTAGATCACTTAAGAATATTAATATACTAGTTATAGATAATATAAGTTTATGTATCATACTTCTTCTGATAAACCGAACACTTTTGTAAATTGTTACTTGTAAAGTTTAATAAACTACGAATTTTATGAATGTTTTCTTAGCTTATTTTTTTAATTTTTCGTGTATAATAAAAGCTTGATTTTAAAATATGTTTTTCACCGTTATTTGTTAATTTAATTAATGAACAAAACTAAAAGGTATTTACGAAATTGTTAATTTAGCGATACAATCCTTGACTTATGATTTTAGACTACACGGTCTACCGACCACCCATAAAGATGAATGGTGTAGTACATTTGTCATACTGAAAATCGTGACAGCGTGACGTCATAATTCAATTTCTCGCAGCCTTGAACTTGTTAACTAAGATATAAATGAGGAAATGGAACATGAGGATAATCCATAACAATTTTATACATAAGTGCAACCATAATTCTGTCTGTCACACTTTTACACCAAATGGCCGGACCGATTCAAATGTTTATTTTGTATGGAGATGAATCAGACCTTAGGAAAGGATATTGGGTTCTTCGAAAGCACCTCGTCTAATATATTTCTATATGCGCAGCAGGTTTAAGAAAAAAGCAGCGTGTTCGGAAACTAAGACTGGCAGTAGCATAAGTAACTATAAAATCAGTGGCGGTTACATTAGATTATTTTTTTCTTTCACTAGCTAGCAAAAAATTACTACTTTGATGTAAATTTATCTTTTTTTACCCACTTTATGGTAAATTCACGGTACACGCGAATCGTCAGCTGGGCTGACCACAAACCGCAGCGCTACATAGACCCGCCGTTTGTGGCCAGCGGTCCGGCCGCACGTCTCAATGAATTTACTTGAAATTTGGAACAAAAAAGCCAAGTTTCAGACTTGGTTTCGAAAGGGCTTATAAACCTAACTATAGCTTAGTATAGCTATACTGCTGAGCCTATGTTAGTCATATTTTTTGTCCGCACGTCTTACTGTAAGCAGTGATGGCCTCGAGGTTTGGGCGCACGGTCGAGAATCTCGGCGGTCGCGGGTTCGAACCCCAGGCACACACCTCTGACTTTTCGAAGTTATGTGTGTATTCACATTGAATTATCACTTGCTTTAACGGTGAAGGAAAACATCGTGATGAAACCTGCACACCTAAGAGTTCTTAGGAATTTCTTGGGTGTGTAGTCCGCCAACCCGCACTAGGCCAGCGTGGTGGACTATGGCCTAAACCCTCTCAATGGTAGAGGAGACCCGTGCTCAGCAGTGGGCGTATATGGGTTGATGAAGAAGAAGAAGACGTCTTACTGAATTTAGTTGAAATTTGGAACAAAAAAGCTAAGTTTCAGACTTGGTTTCGAAAGGGATTATAAACCTTATAGGGAAATAATTTTTTGTTGAAATGTGGTTGTTAATTTGTGAAAGTGGTTAGAGCTTCTTATGACTTTAAGACTCATTTGCTGCGGTTAATTATTGGGTAAATTGTGCAGTACTTGCGTCCAAGTTACTAGACGTCTCAGCTAGACTGTCCCTTTTACTAGCGATTCCCACCGACTTATTTCCGCTCCTTCATACTTTCTCTCGATCATGACTCATTTTGCAGTTGATTGAGAGTCGCAATTTCGTTTCATAATTATTACAGGAAATAGTAGCAATTGCAAACATTCGTTTTATAGTTCTATACTTTCTTTTTGAATGCAAATATACAACTTTTAAATACGGTGATCTTATTACAGATAATAAAACATGGGTTAGGTTATCTGACGTCATTTTAATTTACGAACTGGCAACTGTCGTGCATTGTGTAACTTCCATGAAGTTCCTATAGTGATAAAAATATATTTGTAATCTCTTTTTTGGCTTTCGTTTGAATTTCTTTACCAAAGGCAAAGCTGTTACTCCTGTGTTATTTAATTTCTTCCTGAAAAATCATCTTATCTAAAAATAATACCCACAATCGACGTAAGTAGTTAAGTAATACACATATCGAAGCGAAAATGCTGCATCCATGAAGTAATACGAATTAGTCAAGATTTCTTTGAATAGTAATATAAATATCGAAGTGGCAAAGTATCGGATCATCCGGGTTTTTACGTCGTTCGAATAAGTATGCAAACTACATCATCTTCGCCTACGGTTGTTTTAAAGGAATTCTCTAAGCTGTCATTAATATTTAAATAGAATTTTGTACGTATAAAGAGAACTAAATATTTTCCTTAGTAAATATATAAAAACTATTTTCAGATATTAAATTTGTTTTTAAAATGTATCAAAAACAATTTCCACTAATATCAAACTTAGAGAAGTCGGTAACATAATATGTTACCTACTTACCTACCATAATATGTTATCTTCTCTCTTCATCAACTCATATACGCCCACTGCTGAGCACGGGTCTCCTCTACCATTGAGAGGGTTTAGGCCATAGTCCACCACGCTGGCCTAGTGCGGGTTGGCGGACTACACACCTAAGAAATTTCTTTGGGTGTGCAGGTTTCATCACGATGTTTTCCTTCACCGTTAAAGCAAGTGATAATTCAATGTGAATACACACATAACTTTGAAAAGTCAGAGGTGTGTGCCTGGGGTTCGAACCCGCGACCATCGAGATTCTCGACCGCGCGCCCAAACCTCGAGGCCATCACTGCTTAATAATATGTTACATATTTGTTTGATATTATCGAACAATTTTACCAGATAGAAATAAATAGGATTCTGAGGAGTAACATAGACTATAACTTATTTTTTTTTCTGAACTCAACCCTTTAGTCTACGCAGACGAAGTCGCGGGCAACAGCTAGTATTATATAAAAGACAACAAGTAAACAATATTTCTATAGATAACGACTGTTGAATGTATTAATAATAATGGACATAATTTTTTTTATACAAAATTCAATTGTTCTACTTATCTTTAACTTACATATAAACAGACTCTAGTCTCGAAGTCGTATTTAACTTTAGCATAACTGAACCCATTTTTGTCAGTTTGTACCAATTTTAAACCTCATGCTACTAATGAAAATTTAATTGAAAAAAATAAATCGTCAAACCCGGAAACCAAACCCATGATATCTATATCGCATCTTCACTCTACCGCCCAAGTTACTGAGTCAGGCTATAATTTACATACAGTTATACGTACAATACCAATTAATACCATAATATCGAAAGCCGTTATCGGGCAATATATTATAAGGCACAGTTAATTATTAGTTATTTAGTAACACGTTGTCAGTGCATCGACGGCCCACAATGCAATTAAAGTACCAATTAGACACGGATACCGAGATATAGCAGTTTTTTAACGTTGTTCTGGAATAGATAATTGTTTTTCTAAGGCGATAGATCAACAGATAATTATGGTGCAATGTGAGTTGTGTGGATTATGTAGTGGAACAGGTAAAACAGAATAAATGTAGATTAAAAAAACAAATACATAATTCTAACCCCACACTAGGATACAAATCCCGTGTCGTGGGTATCAGAAAATATGAGACTTTTCGGTCTCAAAAACATCTAGACCCAAGAAAAATCTTTTTTTTAGAAAATTTTATATTTGACTCCGTTTTAGACCCTTTGGTGCGATAGGTTACGGCATTTCTCGGTAAGAACTTTTAGAAGCGGCATGAAGTTGGTTATATTTTCTGTCGTCTCTTAATTTCGCCAATTAAAAAAGAAACACTAAAGTAATGAAAGCCTAAGAGTATCAATAAGTAGTCTGCATAAGAAAGAACTTTAGCTAACTTAAATATTTTCGTCCTAATCTTATTTTTTGTTCATTCTATATTTGTATTTATATTTATCGTATATAAACAAATGTTTATATAATTAAAAAGCATTCAGTCTGATTTTTGTCTTCCTACAACAGTTCTTATATTAGAGTTTACACCAAGATTGAATCACAAAAGTATTGTATTAAAAATTGTTACAAAATATTTCAAAGTTTTCAATACTTGTTCGGATTTATCCAATCGGAAAGGAGCATTGGCAACAGTCGAATAGTTTTAGTGTCAGCTCTAAGCTCAAGCTTCGTTTGGCACATGGCTAACTTGAGAGTGTTTAATCCGCGAACTGAGGAGTGGAACGTGCTTCCACATTTTGTTGTGAATCTGTGCGTTGCCAAGATTCTTCTGAAAAGCATTGCGACTGTGGGTTTCGAATTTAATAATAAAAATTAAGAGGTAAGTTTTAATTGCAACTTTGAGGTAAGCATTATGTTGCACCTGATTTTAAGTGCATTACAGTTTTTTGAGTCTTTATTTAATTTGAGGACTTTTTTCTTTATGGACATACCACTTCCATAATGACACTAAACAACATAAAACACATATTTAAAAAAATACAGGCTAGGAAATTAAACAAACTTAAAAAGTGACATATTAACAAAGAAAGCCTAAATAACTAGATTATGACGTGCAAGCTTCTTAAGATGTAGGATTACTCAATAATTACTAGCCTACTAGGCATAAAGCTGACATCAAGGCGATTTTGGTTACCCTTAAACACTAATTTATCTCTATTACCTTGTTTTGGGTACATTTCGCTAACAAATGTTGCAATCCAGACGCATTGCATTGTATTTGAAATTGGTGTTACATATCTATAAATTTTTGTACTCTTTAATGTCGCTTGTTTGAATGGTGATAAAATATCGAAATAGCAATGGCATATAAGCCTCTTTTGCGTTACACAATGTTTCGACCCAGCTGGCATAATTGTTTCAACTGAAAAGGATGAGATAATCAAAATGTTTTCAATATTGGTAGTAGTCATTTGACCACGACCGAATTGCAGTTGACGTACACAAAAATAAGATATTCCAAAGGTGCAAAATATTTGTTTGGCTCTTCTTATAAAATCTATGTAGAATCAGTTTTTCCTGGCGGTAATGCTATTAGGGACCTTCAAGAACAGACCCTACATTTCGCTCAAAAGCCAGCAACGAACCGATGATTCCTATGGTGTTGAAGATGTTCTTGGGCGGTATTGACCACTTAATCCGGTGGCTCTCTTGCTGCTTTACCTCCTTTTCCATAAAAAAAAAAATAAGCAAAGGCCCAACCGATAGACTAATAAAGGCA
The DNA here is from genome assembly GCA_030295005.1 of Cephonodes hylas. NCBI lineage: Eukaryota > Metazoa > Arthropoda > Insecta > Lepidoptera > Sphingidae > Cephonodes > Cephonodes hylas. The sequence continues at coordinate 16,948,442 of AP025361.1, forward strand.
GACAAAAGCGAACAACCTAAGAAACTAATATTTTTATTACCCTTATAAATACATTGAACCATCATACAAAAAATGGGTAACTAATTAATGGCTTTTTGAAATAAAACCTCACAAACGCTTTTTAAGGAAACTGAGCATTGAAAAAGGATATTTTAATGAAGCAGTCGGGAATTACAGACTGTGACAGTTCAAACAAATTAATAGGATTTGGGAAAGTTCTTCGCGATGTCATTTCGTTGTTGATATTTATTTTCACAGCTTTTGAATATTTCTTATTAAGATTTCATACAAAAGATGTTTATGACTTTAAGTTATTTATACGTAAGAAAATATTTTTAATTACATTTTATATTTTTTACTTGTATGTGTGAAGATTAATTAAATAGTTTAACGTGTATTTTAAAATATTTGAACTAAAAATAAATTGAAAATTTATTACATTTAGCAAACATAAAATATGTGTAATACTTAATAGTGCAGGTTCTTTTTTGGTTTAATTGTGACTTTGTTTTATTTTCATAATACATACTATTCATTTACCATTGATAATACTATAAATTCATGTATAACAACACAAATCGTGTAATCGTTCCAAAAATACCTTATGTAACAATACCAAGGCCAAAAAAGACATCGAAAAAAACTGGTCTAAACGATTAGCCAAACAAACTTGAGCGAAGTTATTTGACTGCCTTACATTAGCTACGCGCCGCAAGCGCCGGTCATCGAACCCGCGGCCTTCTCGTGGGGGTCATTTCGCTATGCCGTGAAATAAACCATTACGCGAATGGACAACTAAATCTTACGCCACGTATTAGGAATTAAAACGTTTAGGTGTTTTCCAAATTTGAAATGTGATTCTAGAGCTCCAAGATAATTTTTCGAATGGTTTCATTTTCAACGATTGAAATGATTCGGTATTATTTTTCGATTAGTAACTACTTGCAATAAATACGAAATTTATGTAAACGGGAATAATCTATTAATTGGTAAATAAATTATGTCTGACCATACGTGGGCGTCGAAATTTGCCTCAGGGGACCAAGAGAATGAAGAGTATGTATATTATTAATACTAGGAATGGATGCAAAGATGATTGTAGAAAATGTATTGTAGAATGTGTGTGTGTTCTATCGGTAGAGTAAGTATTTCATATCTCAAATACCTTTCCAACAATTGAGAGCATACCAAAGTTTTAGTTCCTCTAGATGGCCATTACAGAATCTACTATTAAATAACACTCAATGAGACTGTGGCACTAATGATTCCTCTTAAGCAAAGAAGGTTAGAACACCTACAAACAAATGACTATCAATGAAACAGGCTGCAAAACAAGTTAGTCATTAAAGAAAACGTACGTGACAGAGCTAATCCTACAACGAATTCACAGAATCCGAATCACCTTCCCAATATTTGTATACACGTAAGACAATTTAAATCAGCATGCGTCATCAGGGAGGAATTGTTGAAGCAATTTGTACCCGAGGTGGCGCCGTCAGTTACTCATCATGCCCCGACCGAAATAGATTGGCTGAAACGTGACCAGCTTCCATAGGTGGTGTTTAAAAACATCATGACGGCTGACACGATCCAAGGCATCGAGAAGCCCAAGCATGGGAAGGGACTATAGATGACGATTTCGCGGAAGACTCTTAAAGCATAACAGATTGCTTGAGTGTTGGGGCATGTGCATTCTACTCTGGTTGTACATTAAGACATTATGTTGAAGATATTTAATGCGTAAGTTAGTGTAATAGGTAGACGAGGTATTTTAGCCTTTCGAAGCCACACTACTGTCCCTTAGCTTGACTATTTTTATAGCTTTTTATATCTTTCATAATTCGGGAAATGAGCCTGATACGTAAACTACTCTTCTAATGCGTAATATTAAAACACGAAATTGATCGAAATATGGGTGCAAAATGCCTACTCCTTCGGAGATATAATAAAGTGTTCTTATGTTTGTAAATATCAATACTGTTAAATAACATTTAATCTATTATAATTATTGTGTTATTATTGTGATAAGAATCGTATTGCTTTATAAGTATTTTTGTGAATGATAGATTATGGGTGTCAAGAACATTGAAGATTTACCTCTTATCTCGTTACGGAGATAAGTGCCTAGGTTAGTTTGTTATGAAAATGGCGAATTTATCTATTTTAGCTTTAGTTTGGCCTCTTTATCACGGGCGGTTAAATTGCCGCCATTAAAATTTACTAGTGTCAATTAATAAATAATTAATTCTTGGTTATTTTGTAATGATAACTGTAAATATGATTTATGCGTTAATAATATTTTAGACTTACATTCCTTTAACCCTCATTACCAGGACTTGGTATAAAAATGTTGTGACTTGCTTTTTTACATTATTTCGGAAATAGATATCTAAAACATTGCACGCAATCTAATAAGTTTATGCTCATTCAGAGCAAACGGATACGAAGAACGAAAATATTTGTAGTAGAATAAATAAATAAATAAATACACCCAACAGTCACATACATAGCTCAGACCCCACACTAGGTTACAAGACCTGTGTCGTGGGTATCATACACGACAAGAGAATTTTCGGTCTCACAAACACCCAGATCCGAAACAAATATTTGTGGTTCACACAAACATTTGTCTCGGTGCGGGGATCGAACCCGTAGCCTCTCGTTTCGCAAGCTGGTGTCTAGCCAACTGCGCCACGGGGGCTGTCAAATGAACCAAGTATAATACCCATATCCGAATAATTGTTACCGGAATCGATATTAGTTCCAGTTCTACATTCGATTGAGTTAATAGTTTAGTGTAAAAACGGCTTAAACTGTGTTGGCCGGAACAATTTCGACACGTGTATTACAGACTTTCAACCGTGACTTTTGAGTTTTATAGACAGATTCATTCACACTGGTAGACCAAAAGGGCTAGGCAGAGTTCATTTTCTACATCCTAGTTTCGATAGTTATGTTTTTTTTTGGCCCTATCCCACCACACACCCGCCACTGCAACTCCTGTATTCCAGGATTAACAGCGGCACGCACAGTATTGGCGCCGAGCAATGAAGCTCAGCGAATCTAAGGGGACCTAAATTGTCATAATCCCGCAACGAAGTTAATCAGAAAAGCAATGTAAAGGAGAAGTTAGAAAACAAAGGGTTGTCCACTTCCCTCCACAGCAAAGCGGGTGACAAAATATTGAGCTATGAGGTTTAACCTCACATAAACAAAGACAATTACAATAACCAAAAATTTGACGCAATTAACGCACCACGGATAAATAACTATTGCTTAAATTGGATCTAACGTGCGAACTGTTATACAGACTTCCAATAATAGGCATGGCAAAATCGCTGAAAGGCACGGAAATTCCTCCTAGATTCAACGAGGTCTGTATAATAAATAGTTATGTTTGAAGTCCCAAGTAAGGCGCTACTTTTGTTAGTAGGGTGCAATTTCAGACTGCATGCTGCAAAATCTAAGTAACACTTTGTATGACCCCGGAATCGAATCCAAACTGTTTAATCCCATACTAGACTTCTTCTTCTTCTTCTGGGCGAATATGGGTTGATGAAGAAGAAGAAGAAGTCTATTTTTTTTTTTATTTTTTTTTAAATAAATAAAAAAAAAAAAAAATAGACTTCTTCTTCTTCTTCATCAACCCATATTCGCCCACTGCTGAGCACGGGTCTCCTCTACCACTGAGAGGGTTTAGGCCATAGTCCGCCACGCTGGCCTAGTGCGGGTTGGCGGACTACACACCTAAGAAATTCCTAAGAACTCTTAGGTGTGCAGGTTTCATCACGATGTTTTCCTTCACCGTTAAAGCAAGTGATAATTCAATTTGAATACACACATAACTTTCGAAAAGTCAGAGGTGTGTGCCTGGGGTTTGAACCCGCAACCGCCGAGATTCTCGACCGCGCGCCTAAACCTCGAGGCCATCACTGCTTACTATCATAGTAATACTAAACATTATTTATTAATTAATCACGTAATTGAAGATAAACTGACAGGCGATAGCGAGTAATTTTTCTAAGAACTGATAACAACCTTTGATACGGTTATTGTTTTATTTTTACATAGCTTAGCATTATATTTAGCTCGCTTTAAATATTTCTCATTTTAACATCATTTCCTTAAGGTAGAATGCACACGCCTTGTTCACTTTACATACTAAGGCCTACTAGGTTTTAGTGACAGTACCTTCATGAAATTCTAATAGTCCAGCTTGGCTCACAAAATTCGGAATTATAAGCCTTTATTTATTAAAAGCAATTTGACACATAAATGAGAATATACTGATACAACAAACAATTTTAAACTAGATTTTTCACAATTGACGTGTAACATTTTAGGGCTTTTATGAAAGTGCCGTTACTGGTAGCTATCTATACCAGTTTATTGCTATCCCGGATCAACTGTTCGAATTCGGGAAATTAAGTCCTTGTAACAATATTGTTAGCTATCTCTTGATTGGAAAAGAGCAACACTAGAGTTTCTTGCCCGTTCTTCTCTAGTGATGACTGCCTTCCGAACAGGGTGGTAAAATTTGAAATGACTGAATCTAAGTGATGTATTTGACATTTTATGGATTCAATAAATATTATTTCATTTCATTTCATTTCATTTCAACTATCTGGCTATCAATCGGCTACAAAATTGTGTTAAAGAACTTTTATAAAAATTGTTTTGCTAAAGCCGCTTTTTAAACTGGCACGTGTAAACTAAATCCCAGTACTTGCTGAAGTTTCTTCTAAATTTATACTGTAGCAGCAAATTTTTTGTGTGATCCTAGCGGCAATATTACCTGATGAAAAGTGCAGTGTTGAACGAATATATTTAACAAATGTGTAAAATGTCACATCACTAAGATTCAGTCATTTCTAAATTTGAAAAAAGATAACCTTCGAAGTAGGCTAAGGCTAAAATTCTCTCAGTTGAGAAGGCCCGTGCACAACAGTCTGACGTTAGGGCTGTAATTTCATGTTGAATTTGGATAGAAAATATATCACTGGGATAGATTTTGCACCTGAAGTGAAATAACCGCTTTTTCGAAGAACACTAATATCCTTCTACCAACATCATACCATACCAATTCTGTTCTCATACCATCACATACTATTGAGTGACATCGGGATCATTTTGTTATTTCAAACCCCACCATGAATCACTGTAGGCATTGGCCGGTTTGTAATTAAACAAATGATTGAGGAACGATGGGGGCCCCCGAGCGGAACCGTCGATCGGACTGATGCAAAATGGCAGGTGTTCTGTAGACAGGTGCATTGTACTAAAAATTGGTCTGACTCAACGATGCCTTAATGTTTATTCCAAAATACTTGGAAAATACTAAAAAAAAGGCTTAGAGAAAAAAATATCTGACCAAGGAAAGGACGAAGATTGAAATTATTATATTGAAGAAAATAGTTGTTTTATTGCAACGCCCTGTAACATAAATGCGTTTCGAACGATACAGACTGGTTGGGTTCGATTACTGGGTTTCATCATCATCAGACAAAAGACTTCCATTAGGCACAGGCCTCTTCCAAAGACTTCCAAAGTCTTCTATCGGAAGCGGCCTGGTTATAATAAAGTTTTAAATAAGAGAAATGTATTCTCTTAGAAAAAAATCATTTTTTGAATACGGAAATCCAATACAAACAATTTGAAATATAATGAGTCTGAAATATTGTATAATGGTATAAAAACCTTCTTCTTCTTCATCAACCCATATACGCCCACTGCAGAGCACGGATCTCCTCTACCATTGAGAGGGTTTTAGGCCGTAGTCCACCACACTGGCCTAGTACGGGTTGGCAGACTACACACCTAAGAAATTCCTAAAAACTCTTAGGTGCGTAGGTTTCATCACGATGTTTTCCTTCACCGTTAAAGCAAGTGATAATTCAATGTGAATCCACACATAACTTCGAAAAGTCAGAGGTGTGTGCATGGGGTTCGAACCCGCGACCGCCGAGATTCTCGCCCGCGCGCCTAAACCCGAAGCCATCACTACTTCACTGCTGGTATAAAAATGTCTTGATATAATGGTTATGGAAACAGTCGCGGTAATGATACATCGGATGGGACTACTGAGAATATCAGATCGTATGCAATCAGCTCCGATTTCGAATGACCTTTTTCTCGACACCCACAACGGTACACCAATTATCCAGCATAAATATGTATAAGAGAGATGTTTTCCGTTTCTGTATGTATGAATGAGAACAAAAAGTTCATTGCATGATTTGACATTTTAATAATATGAAGAAGAGGCGAGGTATTAACATGCATGTTGGTATTCTGCTGAGTATTTAAAAATACAGTGGTCAACATTAATCAAACAAAGAATTGATAGTCTTGTGGTACAAATGGGTGTTATGGAGTGGAGATGTCATGGCTAAATACCCGTTTAGGGCACGATGTTGTTAAATTTTTCTGATAAAAAATTCTCAATGGCCCCAAGTAAATCCGGAAATGAACTCAAAAATCTGCCGTTGGTGATCCTAAATCTTGGATATATACCCTTACATTCCTCTGAAGGATACAAGAGTATGTAGGAGTTTTAGAAAGACACAAACAAAATTTGGATAAATACGAGATTCAGTTTTTAGAAAGAGCGCAGAGACGTTTCAACAATATAACCCAACTTGGTAAGTACCTACCTTTGCTCAGGACGTAATCTACGGTGAAAAAAATTATTACAAAGATTTGCAAACGAATTATTTTGTTAAATACATTTGTACGTTAAATTAAGTATTGGCAAGACGTCCTTAATTTTGTAAGGTGTTATTGGTCTAAGTCAATGGTGCACTAGGCGTTAAGTTTCAGAATGATTTTCTTAATATTATAAGATTAATTTGAGCAGTCCACATATTAAATTACATTATTTTAACTTTGACTTTCAGGTTGCATTGCATAGAGTCGAATATTGTTTAAGTTCTATATTTATGGATCATAGTAGTGTATTTGCAAGCAGTGATGGCCTCGAGGTTTGGGCGCGCGGTCGAGAATCTCGCTGGTCGCGGGTTCGAACCCCAGGCATACACCTCTGACTTTTCGAAGTTATGTGTGTATTCACATTGACTTATCACTTGCTTTAACGGTGAAGGAAAACATCGTGATGAAACCTGCTCACCTAAGAGTTCTTAGGAATTTCTTAGGTGTGTAGTCCACCAACCCGCACTAGGCCAGCGTGGTGGACTATGGCCTAAAACCGTCTCAATGGTAGAGGAGACCCGTGCTCAGAAGTGGGCGTATATGGGTTGATGAAGAAGAAGAAGAAGAAGAAGAAGTGTATTTAGTATTTTAACGAAAGACCCGAAGAATTTTAATGATTGTTTTTTGAACCTAAATATAAAAGTTGTTACCAGAAACACCACACGTGGTATTTTACAAAATTTTAATTGGTTCTTTTTAGCTATGATAGCCTCTATGAAAACTCTACTCTACTCTTTTTTTAACAAGAATCTGCAATATACAAAGATATATAAAGCAACATGACTATTGTCCTCAATTATAAGTTTGAGCACCGTTTCTCATACCAATTAAAACCGCTCAAGTGTTCATAAGATGATAATATTATGAACAACATATTCAGAGTTGTTTTTTACAGTTTAGTGGCGCGAAACGCACCAACCACCTGCTGGCCTTTCACTAATTGAACTGCTATAATGATTTGCTCTTGATTTTATTAAACACGTTCCAGTTGACGCATCAGATTTTATCAAAAATATTTCTAATAGAAAATGTTGAAGGAAAATAAAAATGCGGTGCTAAGTATTGAAGCGTATGTTTTAACAAAGAAATAATAATTTATGACACGGAGTTACTTCATAATTTTTTTTGGGTGTAGGAAATGAATCTTCGTTTTTCATTAAATTTTTAAAATAATACTCATTATAACTAGAGATGCGCCGAGTTACGCTTTTGCCGAGTAACGAGTACCGAGTTTTACTCGGTTCAATTTTTTTTCAACCGAGTACTCGGCCGAGTAACTCGGTTCAATTAAATTTCCAATTCGCGCGTGGTACATTAGAATTTAAATCGCCTGTTTTCGGAGGCCGGTGACGTCTACGAAGAATAGAGGAATAGGCTGTTACCAGAACGTGCAGCGAGGCTTGTGTTCCTGCATCATACACAATTGAACCGCTTATTGGAGTGAAAAATTAGTAAAATGACACTAGTTAAATAGTATATTTTCAAAGGTATCCTTAATGTTATATGCATTTGAGATCACATTTTTTATTTCATTTCGAATTACAAATATTTAACTGATTTTGAAACATACCAGTGGTGAAGAAAAATGTCATAGCTTATCTCTAATTTGATTTGAAAGTCCTGAGTTGAGTTTCGATGTTTTTCCAGAAAAACGCAAAAGTTTCGCCCCATTTCACGTGGGGCTTGAATCATAAGTCGGCCAATCATAGGTGCAAAGATTTGCATTGAAGGTTACATGAAAGTGTATTTTTAATGACTGCGTTGAACCATGACTGAAAGTATTGGCATCATCAACCTATATACGCCCACTGCTGAGCACGGGTCTCCTCTCCCATTGAGAGGGTACCGGCCATAGTCCACCACGCTGGCCTAGTGCGGGTTGGCGGACTACACACCTAAGAAATTCCTAAGAACTCTTAGGTGTGCAGGTTTTATCACGATGTTTTTCCTTCACCGTTAAAGCAAGTGATAATTCAATGTGAATACACACATAACTTCGTAAAGTCAGAGGTGTGTGCCTGGGGTTCGAACCCGCGACTGTCGAGATTTTCGACCGCGCGCCCAAACCTCGAGGCCATCACTGCATCATAACTTTGCTCTATCCAATTTTAAATATTAATTATTTTTATTATGTACTATAATTTTGATTTTATTAATTGAGATTTTCAAAGATTTCCTAAATTACTAAATATTTTTTGATTAACACGGTTGTTTACGAAATGAAATAAAATAATATTTATTGAATCTATAAAATGTTTAATACATCGCTTAAATTCAGTCATTTCAAATTTTACCACCCTGTTCACGACCTTGTCAAGGTCGCGGGACGTCGCTGGCTGCAGGCGGCTTCCGACCGTTCCCGGTGGAAGTCATTGGGGGAGGCCTATGTCCAGCAGTCGACTCCCATTGGCTAATGATGATGATGATGACTGTTGTTTAAATTATATCTACCGAAATATATTGCATTTCTTAAACAGAGTATACTCGGCATTCAAACCGAGTTATTCGGCCGAGTACGAGTATCAAAAAACCCGCCGAGTATGCCGAGTACCGAGTATCAACCGAGTACTCGGCCCATCTCTAATTATAACCATTAGATTTTTTAAAAATAACTGGTAAAATTTTTCACATCAACGTCATAATAAAACAAAATAAATCGTTTATTTATTTTTATACACGTTTATTGGGTAAAACTTAAATCAGATTGACATTAAACACTTTGGCGAAACATATTTGACTTGATCTTCAATTCTTTTTTAAATACGAAATTATTTACACTCTAGTGGTGATTGGTGTATTCTGTTTTTTATTTTATCAATATATTTTGACTCATTTCTCAATTTAAACCTAGATGGTTCCGTTTCCGATTTCAATAATGGGTCAATAAAGGCGTTCAAGAAGATCCTCCCGACCAGTATAGGTGTAAATTATCTTCCAGTTTAGCTCGGTTTAGTTTAGTTTTGCAGTAAAAACTATTTTAATACAGAAATTGTGCAAAAAGTTTTATCCTTGTTACAGAAGAGGGTAGATGAACAATAAACTACCTGAGATGTGTTTACATGACTTTAATTAATTTTATCAGTGACTCATTGAATGTAAAGGAAAATATTCAGAATTTATTAGTTCAATATTAATCCAACCTTGTAATTTGTTGCGCAAAAGAAGTTTTATTAATTTTTGTCTTGTATTTTTTGTATATGTGAATTATTAATAGTATCTTTTTAGTCTCCGTGGTGGTATTGTAAGCTTGCTTGTGAAATAACAGGCGGGAGGTTGCAATTTTTGTGAATTCCACAATTTCTTTTCCGCATTTAATTGCCAACAACTTATAGTTTTCAACATGACTTTTATCTTTAATGAAGTATGAAAGTGGAAAGATACAACTAATAAAATAAAACTTATAAGGAAATACCACCAGTTTTTACTATAAAAGTCTATGTAAGAGTAATGGTCTATGAATTTCTATTAATTCCAAAACGAATAAATTTATTTCTGTCACTGCATTCAAAATGTATTCTGATGATTTGAACATAGATCACACAACTATAGAATTTAAATTAAAACCATAAATTGTCTGTCATTTCGCTCGTTGATTGACGTTGCCTCAAAACAGGAGACAGATTTCTAAATTTATTAACGCCACGTATAATAAAATATGAATTTTATAGCATCGCGTGATATGCAGCGGTTGTACCGTGTGTGGCAGTAAACAAAATAATAAATCAAACATGTATCCCATTGGTCAGTCAACTGCGAACAAACACAGATCCGTTTGTGTTGTGAACTCTGAATGTAGGCAGCGCTGATTGACTGATAGGAAATTGCATTATAAACATTGAACGCGTATACAAACTTCTTTAGTTGTATACAAACTCCTTTCGGATTTCTTTTTAAAAAAGGAATATGTTTTAGTTATAAAATCTTTCGTTTTCTTTTTTAACTATTTTTTTAGATCTAGGAACTTTAACAACTAATGTCTTCTAGCAACCCATAAAACACTGCACCAAAATTTAACAGAACCGATTTACGCGTACGAAACTCAGTTCCGCATTTAAAATGTCATTAAAGATTTCGAGTATGAATTGCAAATAAATTATTGACAAATGTTGCATGACATCATGGAACTTAAATTTAGCGCAACCACAAAATAATTTATCATTTACCTTATTCGTTACCGTCCCAAATGACCCAGTACCGGGTGTAGGCAAATTAATCACCTGTCATTCCTAAAGCCGTGCTATTGACGGATATTCTAACATAAAGAACAAAACGCGGACTAATGCAGTGTTGGGGTTATACCGCATGAGGTGAACACAAATGCGTGGGTCTCAAAATACTCGACAGTACTTGATGCGGTTACTCCGCTGTGTCGCATTTCTGTGGTAATGACTTATCCATTAGACTATATTGGTGCGGTTAAACGGTGCATGCTGTATCACCGGACCGGCTATTCTCGTCTCTATTTTGCTCCTCACTTGGAATTTTCATCTTGTCCAGCATAGTCTGTTTTTGTGGCCAGTTTCATGATCTAATTTTTTTGTCTTTTTTTTGCGATGTCTTGCACGCGTGGTGTTTATGGCCAATTTAGAATTCGTTTTATTACTTTATGAATAAAACTGTAAGTAATAACGAAATTAATGGCTAGTATTCGTGCTATTTTTTAAACTATGGTAACTTTTTGTCGAAGGATTGTCCGGTGTTCAAGGTAAACAACTTTATAGGACTCTTAAACGTCGGCTCTCGCGTTTCTTTTCCCAATTCTTTTGTAAACATGAATGAATAAACAACAGTTTACCTGTTTTGTATTCTTTCTAGGAACATTCATACGTATAAAGGTTTATTGTTTGCAATATAAACGTCTCAAGGTCTCGTGACAGAAGATTACACGATCACTTCATAATAATGGGCTCATATGAACGCGCATAACTTCGTACACTCAGCCACTTACCGTTTCGGAAAAGGCGCTTTTAGGCCTCCTGGCCGGCGTTCCATTCATCCTGGCACCGGACAAGCTCGTGCAAACAAAACAACCGACCAATACGACGGCACAAAACTTTTTCACGGACACTTGTGGAGTGCACTGTCAAACTTTAACATTGAACCAGAGGGGCAAGTTCACGTACATCGGTTTCGGTCGAGGAGAGTACGTACGCGACGGTCCGGCACTTAATTTAATCGATGACTTCATGCAATTATTTGCTGATAAGTTATCGAGTTGTGTGGAAAGTTGAAACCGGTCGGAGTGAGCGAGGCGGGGTGTCGTGCCCGCGGTGCGAGTGTTACTGGCTGGGCCGCCTGCCGCCGCCGGCCGCTGCACGCTCAGTCGGCAGTCGACACGCTCTCTCGGCCGTGCCGTGTGCCCACACGGTACACATCCATCGCCGCCAGTGCCGCATTTTTTACACCGGACACTACGTATTTAGAGGTTATGTTTTGAATGCACGCGGAGGGTTGTCAAACGGACCGGGCGCCGAATTAGCCACGGCCGTTTTTGCTCTTAATAAATTATTTTCTTAAATATTTTAACCTGCCAGATTAGTTGAAACTTGGTGTATTGTTTGGAATGCTGTGTTTACCTGTGTACACACAATAGCGTTAACGGATTAGTACGATTTAAAATTTAAAAATATTTATTTGGTTATTAGAGCCGTTAAAATTTAAACTACACATGCAGAGTGCAATGTTACTTAGTATTTACATAGAACGAGTGAATCGCTTATGAATCACTTAAGAGATGTTTACATTCTATATTTAGTCGGTTAATCTCGGGCTGCGCCCGCGACGGTGACGTCACCTCCACGACCACATTTTTATCATGAGATAAAATAATTGCAAGTCGAATCTTAAAGCACGATACTTTCTTAATAAACCATCTATTAACGCCTTTGCTTGAGATTGAAAATATCAAGAATACTAAGAAATTCACTTTCGAACATATTTCTTCGAAGTTTATTATTGATACTGACGGCCTGATTTTACTTGGTCTCAATACTTGCACGAAGTAATCATACATACAACTATTCTTAATTTTTTGTTGTTTTGAATCTATGCAATTAAAGAAATTTTATTACCTAATTGTTGACAGTTGACGTTGCATCTATTGTAGAGTTTAAAAAAAGAACGTTAATTTACTACACATAATTATGTATTTACTTTTACCTTATTACCTTTTATGTCTGTAATATTTAATAATGAATGAGTATGTTAAATAAAACAGAAATTGTTATTTACGCTTGGTCATCCTGAACCAATAAAAGTTACACAAAATTAAATACACGATTCAACGAGGAACATTCGCCTTTGTGCTTTTCAAATAAAAAATCCTGTGTTCTAAATTTAAATATTTACATATGTATGTAAGGCAGTTTGCAAAGTTAGTTTGAAAAAAGAATACATGTTTCATATGATTATTCATTTTGTATTACGTGACTCAGGTGACGTTTTGGTTTTGAGTAACTTTTTGAGGACAACCACTGGTTTTGATTTTGGAAACTTGATTTTTATTGGATAAAAAAAAAATTATCACTGTTTTTTTAGTAAGTACTAACTCTTCTTACATAAAAGTTACTTGAGCAAGACAAAGGAGTGAAGAAAATAAAGCCAAATATTAAAGGAGAAAATATGAACCAATCGTAGCTACTAACTCAGGGTACAAAAGAACTATGAAGAGAACGATGAAAAAACAAGAGGATCAACATCAAGGATGTTTAAACCTTTGATTTTATAGATGTCCTAATATTACAAAATAATGAACTGTGCTATACGATTGATTGATTGACTAATATTTTTAACCTACAACTGAATGAATATCTCGGATCTCGGCTTCTATGAGGACCAAAGAGTAACCAAATTGATGTTAATAATAATTTTTACACAATCCTAGGGTTAAAAATGTGTGTGACTACCACTTTAAATTCACACAATTATCAATAGCAGAAACAATAAGCGACATATATCACGGCATATTTTCGCAACTTGATGTCAAGGCCCAAAATGAATGTACCAGGCGATCATGTTTAGCGACAAGTTCGCCGGCCAACCAGTCTGCACTATTCTAATACCAAGGCTGTTGAGGTAAAAGTAACGGTACAGCCTGCCTATGTGTTGGAATGTGGCCTGGCTGTTCCAAGGAACCATTTTGCAGAATTGTATGGACGTAGGCCAGATTTAGAGGCTTGGGGAACCATCGACCCTTCTATACAGGCTTGCCTAGTGAGGAAACCATGTTAGACAGTTACTAGTAGAACAATAAAATTTATTGCATACATAATTATGTATACTTTTTACCACTTGTATATCCTATAAATGTTTAATTGTATTAAGTAATAAAAATTGAGGAGTACACCGCTGACGATTTTATGGCTGTCGATTAACAAATGGTTAGGAAAAGAAATCAAGTCAGTAGTGGAATTAAACATATGCTAGCAGTAGAGTATCAGATTTTGCCACCCCTACAGATATCTGCAATTCGAAAATATATTAAGCAATTAAATTTATAATCAGCTCTTTGCAGGGCACGGACTTCCTCTGCAACTGAGAGGGTTTAAGCCTTAGTTTACACTCCGCAAGGCTAGCGTAGTTCAGTTGGCGGACTTCACACTTAAGAAATTCCTAAGAACTTTTAGGTGTACAGATTTCATCATGATTTTTTCCTTCACTGTTAAAGCAAGTGATAATTCATTATGAATTCACACATAATGTCGAAAAGTCAGAGGTTTGGGGTTTGAACCCGCGACCGCCGAGACTCTCTAGATTTCTATTCTTATATTGTTCATAATACATTTATGTCCATCTTTAATTAAAAGCAATATAAATTTGAGTATTAAGATTGAATTACCTTAGAAATTCTATATAAGCCTTATAACACATAAATATTATTTAAATCCATAGGAAGGTTGAGAAATAGAAACTCGGGGTACGAACCAAAGCAATTAAAATGGGCATGTTACCCCGTGTGGTCTACAGTTTTATTTCAACCCCTATAAATTCACCCAAGTAATATTATAGAGTCATTTCATAATTTATATAAAAATCATGTGTATTCAAATTGCATGATCACTTGCTTTAACGGTGAAGGAAAACATCGTGATGAAACCTGCACACCTAAAAGGTCTTAGGAATTTCTTAGGTGTGTAGTCCGCCAAACCGCACTAGGCCAGCGTAGCGGACTATGACCTAAACCCTCTCAATGGTAGAGGAGACCCGTGCTCAGCAGTGGGCGTATATGGGTTGATGAAGAAGAAAGAAGAATATAAATCACACAGAAACAAAGCTTGCAATACTTGTGTTCTCGTGGTACGAGAACAAGTGTCATTGAAGCTAGTGGAATTGAAATTTTCTATCAAAGAATGGTTAATGCTCAACCATGGAGTCTGGAGATAGGCCCGATTTTTTTAGGCGCACCTTCTTTTAGGTGGAATTTAAAAATTAATTATCGGAACTTTGTTACAGATTAATATATAACTATGGTACAAGCGTGAGTTATTATGTCTGTGTACATAAAGCTTACAATGGTATTTTGACCCAACTCGAGCTTTTTCGCAACTCGACTTACTGAAGTAAACCTTTGCATTTCTTGCATAATTTCGGGTTTCATAACCACCGGATAGCTTGGCACTGACGTCCTTCACAATTAAAAAGGTTAGGTCTTCAGTCCATCTTAGACCTGGTGAGGTCTGGCAGACTATAAACCAAAAAAAAAATTAAGAACATCTAGCTGTGCAAGTTTCCATCATCCAATGGGTCCTCGTAAACACACACATAACTTCGAAAAGTCAAATGTGTGTGCCAGAGATTTGAATCCGAACTTACGGGTTTGGTTCAAGACAAATGGTACAAAAAATTATCAATAAATTTTCTAGTTTCTGATGCCAAATCCAATCACACTTGTACTTCTTATCACGCAAATCTTGACCCTCGATTACCTCAAAGTACAATTTTTCCAGTCTTACATTGTGTATACAAATCATAAAATAAATATTTATTGTACAATTAGTTAATTACTTTCCAAGCCTTTTATTCGCGTAATTCAATTAAGGCTCAACAAACATAAGTTTCCCGAGGAGCGCTCAGTTTCACAACTCTGCGTATTCGTTCGGTCGCATCTGGCCCCTCATTATGCAGGACTGTAATGACTCAGTCCCGTTTCATTTTTATTGCACTTTGTGTCTCTTTTAATGTTTATTAATCTCTCTGTGTAAGGGATAAACCTGTATGCTCTAAAAAGTTTTGTTTTGGTAATATTTTCTGTGTACGAAAGTGGAAGTACATCTCATTTTGCTTTACATGATTTTCTGAAGCTTAAATCTTCAGAAACAAAAGCAATTTGACGTATAAATATCCTAACCCCAAAATAAACTATTATAAACTAGACAAAATACAAATAACGTGTACAGCTTTTGATAATAAGTACCCCCACTGTACGAGCTATATGACTTTATGACGTAGAACCAACTGCAACGTGCAATTAAAAAGACGTATGAAACACCCTAGTGACATTTAAAGAAGAACATAATGACGAAGATAATTTATTTACTACAATAAGCTGGAGGGAAGCAACTCAAGGTCCGCGTAGCCGTGACCTAGCCTTTGCAGCGTTGTTGACAGTGCAACGGTTTATCCATTAGTGGAGCACAAGTTTGTTTTTAATTTCATAAGATCCCAGATACAGCGAGGCGAGGAAGGCTTAAAGTTTTAAAATGTTATATTGCATTATGTCTTCGTTCTTCAAGGTTTTATTATAACTTGCCCTTTAAGTAGAAGAGATTCAGTAGATCAGCATAATTATATACAAAATTAAAATTAAAGAAACGTTCTTTGATAGAGCTATGGGCTAACGAAAAAGATTGCATAACCGAGGGATTGGAGCTCTGTTCTCATTTAACCTTTTTTTTAATTTGACTTTAGGATATTCAGGATTAAAATAAAAAGTATATTGTAATCGGGATATTTTCCATCTTTTTTTTTACTCTATCTTCACTGCTTATTACGAGTAAGTATGGTATCTTATAGTCACTCAAATACCTTAGAACTTTGAATATGAGTATCGTTACAAACGCCGTAAAAATCATCAGATATTTTATTAGTCAGTGTTGTCTTCTGTTAGGGTACAGGTCGTGACTTGTGGTTATAAGTAACTAAATACTTTTCAGAGTTATGTACAATCACTCGAGTCCAAAATACACAACTTTTATCTTTGTGAGGGCACCAAACTGGCAGACTTTTGATTCACATCCACTATATTAAATTGCTGTTTATGTACAAATTTGCAAATAGGAGGATTTTTCAAAATTCAAATTTTGAATGCATAAATTAAGCAGATTAAAGTTACCATCCCCACTAAGCTGACTTATACATATAAAAAAATATCAAAAGTTACAGCGATGTCCAACCGCCCAATTGTATAGAAATTTTAAAATCAACTATCCAGCAAAACTTCATAAAGGCCAGTTTCCAAGGAGAACTGGATCAGCGGAATTGCACAACAATCGGAGCGCATTTGTCAAAACAAAACTCTGGCAATGGATCACGGAAACTTTGAACAGGAGACACTAACGTCAAAAATAAATAATCTGGAGACGTTGAAATAAAAGTTCGCCCGCGCTAACTTTCGAATATGACTAAAACATAAAGTGGCTACACAAAATGTATGGTAAAATGACCGGTAGAAAGCTATCCCAACTTTCACGATTGGAACTTGTTTGAGAGCACTTGCGAGTGCGCTCCGTACGATATTTGAATTAAGGCATTGCGCGCCACGACACCGAGCTTGCTTGCTCTTAGCTTAAGCTGTTACGTATGCTTAAAATAACTATAAAATACTCTTTTTTATTTTCTATTTTTGAAATTTGTTTTCATTGTTGAAAAATTTATTTTGCGATACATGGGTGCAGAACTAAATGCAATTTTGCCTTTCTTCATAGAATACAGGCATAATAGTTTTTCTGTGTATTTTTTACTAGATTTACGTATTTTTTATGATCTTACACATTGCATGAGAAAGAGTTACACTAAAAAGAAAGAAAAAAAGACAGCATAGTACGTTAGACATGTACTTATCAGAATCAAATTAAGAATAGTACATACGATAAATACACTTTTTATAAAACTTTTTAATAATATCCGTTACCCTACCATATCTCACAAGTCCGCCATCATACATTGGACCAGTGTAGCGAACTAAAGTATAAGGCTTTCAATTATACAAGAGGCATTAATTTCAGGAACAGCAGTTATAATGATAGTCGACTTTAATTTATATAGGTATATATGTATGTATATAGTTGTTTTGTATTGTACTATTTATAGCTAACGTGGTACATAAACGATCACTTCAATTAATTGTTTCAGTCAAAGAAAAATATTTTTTACTAAATCAGAGAGGAAACCTTATTTCATTTCAATTGTATGGAGCATTGGCTGCAAAAATGCGGTTGATTTTTTTAAACTTTGTATTTTTCTTTTGTAGATTCAATTATTTATATCTTTTAATTTGCTGACATTAATTTTAATAGATTTTTAACTAACTTCAAGAATATATTCGCGTATATTCGCGAAGAGATAAAAAGAGGTGTATTTTTTCGAATTGTTTTTTTAAGGTTCCATGTAATAGGTTGAGGTGAGTAATTAGAAATTATCACAAAGTATACTTTTATAATCGATTAAGTAATCGAAAGATTGTGGCGCCGTTGCTAGATAACACTCTGCGAAGAAAAGGCGTGGGAACGATCCCTAGAACCAGACAAATATTTATGTGATCGAAAAATATTTGTTTCGTCTCTGGGTGTTTGTGAGACTGAAAAGTCTCTCGCAGTTTGTGATATCCTCGTAGGGTGTATTTATTTATTAATTTTAATATAATTGCACCCTTTGCTAAGCCGGGCCCTACAGAACGCGTAACAGACCACCGAAATAATCGCGATGGAATAGTTTAGGTAAAATTGCCACAGCAATGGTTAAAACGTGACTAATTTTACTTGATATTGTAAAATCGAATTCGTGGGTAAGATATTGTTTGTATTTTAAATAGAATATTTCCAAATAAAAAGGACTGGATACCAGATATTGATTATAAGTCTAAGTGGGCTTGTCCTAATTGCACCCAAACTACGAAGCATGTTAAAAACGATGATACACCAGTACGTAGTAACATAAACTTATGCTTGGGCACATTTGATGTCCTGGAATCCGAGACCCAAATGGGGCAATTAGTGCCATTAGATCAAGTGCGAAATATTATTCGTACTGAAATTCGAGAAGCGATCGGGGAATTCACAACAACTCTACAGGAACTGAAAGGTGAAATTTCTACACTCCAGGACACTGTTAACTTTATAAGCCAACAATATGACTCAGTTGCCAATAAAACAGAGGAGGCCTTGGCTCAGGTTAAGGTAATACCCGAAGTCATAAGCAACATAGGCAATCTCAATAACAAAATTCAAGCGCTCGAAATGGAATTAGACTTGAGGGATCAATGGGCAAGACGATCGAATGTGGAAATCGTAGGTGTCCCTGAGAAGAAGGGTGAAAACCTAGTGGAACTTTTAACCAAAATCTCTCAGCAAGCTGATTTCCACATTAATCCTGAGGTTGATGTAGATTTTATCACCAGGGTTGTACCTCTGGATAAGAGTATTAAGAAGCCGAAACCTATAATCCTTCGCTTTAATTCGAGATACAAGAAAGATGATTTTTTGGCAAAGCTTCGCGGATTAAAAGAATTAAACGCATCAGATATTGGCTTTCAGCAGAGTTCGTCGCGAATTTACTTCAATGATCATCTTACGAAAACTAATAAATTGTTATTGCAATCAGTTAAAAAGAGAGCAAGCGAAAAGCAGTATAAGTATGTTTGGGTACGCAACTGTCGCATTATGGTGCGTAAATCAGATACGAGCTCTGTCATTCATATAGGTTGCCAAGACGATTTAAAAAATATACAGTAGGGGATAATTATATTCCAGGCATGGTTATACCTTTATCTAGTAGTATTCTTGTGCAACATTCATTTTATCCTCTTAGATCTTTGTATCATTGGTTTGTTTTGCACTGCTATTTGTTTTTTTGTGCTATATTATTTGGTATTATTTTTAATATTTTGTTAAAGAAGTTTAAAATTGTTTATGTTAGTATCGGAGCGACTTGCAACTTACAGTTATTGTTACATCATATTATTTATTCGTCGTTTTGTTATAATGATATGACTTGTTCGCGGTGTTGTTGGACTGAATTGGCCGTTTTTCTTAAAAAATATTGTTTAATAAGCTTTATCGTGATTTATTGTTATAATGTCTAATTTTAAAATATTTTATCAAAACACTCGTGGTCTACGTAGTAAAACTAATAGTTTTTATAGAAATTTACTTTTATGTGACTGTGATATCATCTGCTTAAGCGAGACATGGCTGTTGCCAGGTATTTATGACTTTGAACTTTTTGATGAACGTTATGTGGTGTACCGCTGTGACCGGGATTATTCATCTCGGAACGATTCTATGGGTGGTGGGGTGCTGATAGCAGTGCGTAATGGAATCGTAGTCACTGCGGTTAACAAATACCCCTCTAATAATAAGCAGTCAGGTGATATAATTTCCATTACTTTGTCTTGTCTTAACTCTAATTCTAGAAATAATATAATTCATTTATATTGTTGCTATTTTCCTCATTGTTCTACCCAATTAAGTGATGAGGCATTATTTTTTGAAAATGTATCAGATTACGCCTTACGCCACTCGGAAGACGACTACATAATAATAGGAGACTTTAATATCAGTAATGCTTCTTGGACCACCGCCGAAAACAACCAATTACACCTGAGCAATGTGCGCAATGATGCACTTGTACTTTTATTGTACAACTTTCTGTCTATAACTGGATTTAGGCAATTCAATTCAATTGCTAATTGTAATAACAGGTGCTTGGATTTGGTAATGGGAAGTTGTCAATGTGCTATTGAAAGATCAAAGTCTCCCTTAGTTAAAGAGGATAATTATCACCCGTCACTTGATATAGATGTAAATTTCTTATGTCCCAAAATTCTACGTACTCCATCGCGTTCCACTAGGTTATTTCGACGCGGAGATTATTCAGCAATAAATGAAGCCTTAACTAGTATTGATTGGGATTCTTGCTTAAATAATATGAATATAGAGTCTTCAGTTATGAGCTTTTATGAAATCCTAGAGAAAACTATTTCCACTCATATTCCGTCGCGACATTTTCGAGGGCAATCCAACAGTTTTCCAGCCTGGTACTCTCCTGCATTGATTAAAATTGTCAAAGAAAAACTCAAATATCACAGAAAATGGAAGTGTTATGGTCGCTACGCTGATTATCGTACCTATTCTATGTTACGTGAAAGGCAAAAGAATTTAGAAATTGAGTGTTATAACAGTTTCATTAGTTACTCAGAAGATAATATATTAAATTGTAGCAAACACTTCTGGAAATTTGTAAAATCCAAAAAGAGAACCGGTGATTTGCCTGATAGTTTGTTTTTAAAAGACAAATCATCTACGGATGGGAGATCAATCTGTAACCTTTTTAATAGCCACTTCAGCTCTGCATTTCAAACTATCAAGAATTCTCCAAGTACTTTGATTTACAATAACAGCACAAACACCTCTTGCGATATCTCTTCTATCAGTATAGATGTTGGTACCGTTGCTAAATATCTCAAATCTCTTGATGTTACCAAGGGAGCTGGTCCGGATGGGATACCTCCATTGTTTCTGCGTAAATGCTGGGAAAATTTAAGTTACCCTTTACATTTATTATTTAAAAAGTCATTGCAATCTGGGGTAATGCCAACTGCATGGAAGAGGTCATTCGTAGTGCCTATCTTCAAAAATGGGGATAAGCATAATATTGAAAATTATCGACCTATATCTAAAATTAGTACTATACCGAAATTATTTGAACGCATTATTTATGACAAAATCTTTCCACTTGTTCGGCCGTTCATAATAAACGAACAACATGGTTTTCTTAGCAAAAAATCAACAGAGTCAAATCTTTGCGAATTTGTAGATTTTGTTACTAGCGCCATAGAGGATGGGTACCAAGTCGACACCGTTTACACTGACTACTCTAAGGCGTTCGATAAAATTAGCCATGATATTCTAATAGCTAAACTCTATGCATTTGGTATTCATGGTGATCTTTTACGTTGGTTAGAGTCTTATCTTCGTGAACGTAGTCAAGCTGTTACAGTCAAAGGCTTTTGCTCCAGTTTTATTCCTGTTCCATCTGGGGTGCCTCAGGGATCACATCTGGGTCCATTATTATTCAACATTTTTATTAATGATGTGCATTTATGTTTCAAATGGTCTAAATTCATTTTATATGCTGATGATACTAAAATTTTTAAAGTTATTAAATCCTTTGATGATTGTACCCATTTACAGAGTGACCTTGATAATTTATATACCTATTGCCAAATCAATTTATTGTCTTTAAATATAAAAAAGTGCAACATTATCACCTATTCTCGCAAAAAAAATAATATCCTGTATAACTATAATTTTAATAATCAAAAACTCGAAAGAGTCACACTTGTCAGAGATTTAGGTGTATACTTGGACTCGAAACTTTTATTTGATGCACACATAGAAAAAACTGTTGGTGTAGCTTATAGCATGTTAGGCTTTATATTAAGAGTTGGTAAAGATTTTAAGAAAGTTTCCACAATTCAGCTATTATATAATTCTTTTGTTCGATCCATTTTGGAATATGGTTCTGTTGTGTGGAATCCACGTTATCAGACATATATTTCTCAACTGGAACGGATTCAGAACATTTATTATAGACATTTGAGATATCGTGCTAACCAAGAGGAATTGCTAAATTATGCGAATTTATCACTGGCGGAACGTAGAGTAATAAGAGACCAATTGTTTCTGTATAAAATAGTTAATGGCCACATTGATTCTCCAGCACTCTTGAGTCGATTATTTTTCAAGTGCCCTCGTATGTCTGGGCGTAAAAAAACTACATTTCAGTCCACAATACCTCGAACTAATTATGGATCTAACATGTTCATTCGCAGGTCGACAAATAATTATAATTTGCATTTTTCCGATATTGATATATTTTTTGAGTCGCTTAAAAATTACAAAAAATTACTTTTCTCCAATGTAGGTAACTTAGTTTAGATAATATTATAGAGCCGCTTTTATTGTTTGTTTTTTTTTCTGTTTTTGTATAATATTTATTTTGTATAATTTATTTCATTATTTTCTTATGTTCACTGCTTCTATTTTATGATCTAGTTATAAGTGAAAATTGTTTTTGGATTGAGTGTTATATTTTTGTTAATTATTTTAAATGTGTAATTGTTCTGTAAATTTCCCAAATAAAATAAATAAATAAATAAATAAATAAATAAATAGAAATCCATGACAATATAGAGGTGCTTAAACTGAATTCTTACTAAAACTTTATAGATCCGAATGCATTGAACGCATTTGAACTTAAAATTTGGACCTTTGATAAACTTTATGCCTTTATATCGACATGAATAGGAGAAATAACCTGTTAGGGTCGCGTAGAGGCCACAATCGCTTTGAACTGTAGAGGCCGTGGGTTCAATCCTCGGGACAAAGTTGGTGATGTCAAGGTATATTTGTTTCGAGTGTTGAGATTAATTAATTTCTAACAAATTATTGTCTTGTTGTGAGTAAATTGGTAAATGTGGCTGTTGGGTGTATTTAACACAGTTTAATATACTCCTATATATTATTAAATATCTAGAGCTTAAGGTATCATATGTGTATTTTTTTGCTATAATAAAAAATAATATTTTGTTTGGCATTTTTTTATGTAAATTAAAGGAAAATAAAAAAAAATTAAACTATTAGAATATGGTGGAGTTAAGACCCACCGTTTTTTATATTACTACTTCTTCTTCTTCATCAACCCATATACGCCCACTGCTGAGCACGGGTCTCCTCTACCATTGAGAGGGTTTAGGCCATAGTCCACCACGTTGGCCTAGTGCGGGTTGGCGGACTACACACCTAAGAAATTCCTAAAAACTTTTTAGTTGTGCAGGTTTCATCGCGATGTTTTCCTTCACCGTTTAAGCAAGTGATAATTCGATTTGAATACACACATAATTTCGAAAAGTCAGAGGTGTGTGCCTGGGGTTTGAACCCGCGACCGCCGAGATTCTCTTCCGCGCGCCTAAACTACAATCACTAAATATCAGGAAAAAATAATAATTTGCAAGACATTTCCATAAATACAGACAAGCAGCAAAGTGTTTTTATTACCTTACAACCAATGAATAGGCGTATTTACAGCATGAAGCCGTGGAAAGTTCCCAGAAATTGGTGTTCAACGATTCCTTCTATAGATGTTTATTACAGGAAAAATGCAGTTTATTTAGTTTCGCAGAACGCGACGAGTCAGCAAGAATAAAATATTAATTGTTGTGTTATGTCACCTGTTATATTTGTTCAGAAGTTAAATTATATTATACCATGATAATAAATTAATTATAGCTAATAGTAACCTACGTAAGTCTGAATGCACACCAAAATTTACAAGCATTAGAAGCTACAAAACTCTTTTCGGTTACAGACCCCAAACAATTTGTGGATCATATAAATATTGAATGAAACAGTGATGGCCTCGAGGTTTAGGCACCCGGTTGAGAATCTCGGAAGTCGTGGGTTCCAACCCCAGGCACACACCTCTCATTAACAATGAATGATCACTTGCTTTAACGGTGAAGGAAAACATCGTGATGAAACCTGCACACGTGAAAGTTCTTGGAAATTTCTTAGGTGTGTAGTCCGCCAACCTGCACTAGGCCAGCGTGGTGGACTATGTCCTACACCCTCTTTATAATAGAGTACGCCCGTTTTAGCAGTAGAGCGTTAATGGGCTGATGATGATAATCTCGTTTCACAAGCTGGTATACATTTTTTAATCATTACAAATCTAATTTTTACTCACATACGCACACACATATCCTAATGACTTGAGGGATGTAGTGGTAGAGCCACAAGTAAAAACTGAACTAATACCACAGTATCACAGAAATCTTGAAACGAAACAAGGTCAACAGCATACGATATTTTAATAAACCTTAGACATGTCAAACGCACGCAGAACAATACTCAGTCACCAATGCTTCCGATCCAAACGTCAGTCTATGTATGTCTTCACGAGACAGCCTCCGTGGCGCAGTTGGCTAGACACCAGCTTGCGAAACGAGAGGCCACGGGTTCGATCCCCGCACCGAGATAAATGTTTGTGTGAACCACAAATATTTGTTTCGGGTCTGGGTGTTTGTGAGACCGAAAAAGTCTCTCGTAGTGTCTGATATCCACGACACAGGTCTTTTAATCTAGTGTGGGGTCGGAGCTATGTATGTGACTGTTGGGTGTATTTATTTATTTATTTGGTAGTCGACTAACTTTACCTCATGGACTAAATGAGGCTTAAATTTTCCATGAGTCATAAGCGGCATAGCACCCGAAGGTCGTATATGCATGATTAAACAGCGTAGTTTTGGCAAGCCAATTAACTTAATGGAACACGCCAATGCTTGCTTAACCCTTCGTTTGTCGTGATGGGCCGCGATACACCGGTTATAAATTATGTTTACAAATATTATCATATTTTAACTTTGATTATTTCTACGAGGAATACCGAAAACGGTTGGAGTGTTTGGCAAGTAATCACATAAATCTTTCGGGTTTATAACATAGGGATGTCGAATAAACAAACATGTTACTGGATGATAATTTGAGTCTAAAGAATTGGTCATTTTTAAAATTTCACATCATGTCTAAATCATTATAATTAATCCAAGTGTGCTATCGATCATTGAAATCGATTAAGTCTAAAATCGATCCAATCGAGTGTTCCAAATCGAATGAGTTTTATCCGTACAAAAAACCGAAAAGTGTGAACGTAGTTGTTAAAATGTAATATAACCTAATAGGTAAGGAATAGAGTTACAATTAACTTAAAAAAACCAGCTCAATATAAAATAAGTCTCAAATAGAAAGTACGGGAAAGACATCTGTCAACTTGCTTTACTAACAATAAGTCCGTGGCTAGAAGCCAATGTGTTTCTTCTACAAACAATAAATAAGCGAATGAATTTACACATTTTAATCTTATTTGTACCGATTTTTTGTTTATTTGTTTAATTTTTGTAGTATGCTGCTTCTTCTTTGATTTATTTTTTTTGGTACCGATTCACCAAGAGTTAAGTAGTTTGGTAGATATTAAGTACCGCCTCTTGGTCTAAATGCCGTGCGATCTAGAGGAGTTTCAAGCAAGGTGTTATTGGGGTTACCATTAAAAAAAATCTCAGTAGCAGCGCGGAGTCTGGAAATGTACCTGAAGGACGGCTATAAATGTAGTTCCCGTATTATGTAGAATATCCATAGCGACAAGGGTTAAAAATTATAATTACATACACATAACGTCACTAACAAATAGTATGTAAAGTTGCCAGCCGCTCCTACAATATGTGTTCTGTTTGACCAATTTAGGAATGCATCTCGCGGAATTAAATTTGCAGAAAGCATTGGAATCTATCCGCCAAGATACATTCTCGTGCAATGAGCAGAACGCAATTTACCGCGTTGTTTAGTGAGTGCCAATACACCGGTTATGTCTCAATGAAAGTTTTCAGTAGTGATTGCCTCGAGATTTAGGTGCACGGTCGAGAATCTCGGTGTTCGCGGATTCGAACCCTAGGAAAAAGCCTCTGAATTTTATAAGTTATGAGTGTATTCATAATGAATGAATTATCAAGTGTTTTAGCGGTGTAGAAAGGAGTCGTGAGAAAATCTAAGCAATTAAAGAGTTTTTTTAGAAATTTCTGAAGTCTAGTTCGCCAATCCGACCTAGACCAGCGTGTTGCAAAAGCCCAAACACTCTTTCAGATATAGAAGAGGCCGTGCCCAGCTATGGGACGTGTGTATATGGGCTGACGATGATAACTTAAATATTAGCTTCCAATATTTTTAACATTGAAATTCACTTCTTTAAAGTCCATATTAAGTAATCTAACGTGTATATTTTATGAATATGTAACACTAGAGCTCAGGTGGCAGTAACAGTGGCTAGGTGTGTAGTGACTCGTGTGTGCGCCTGATTGTAGCGGCTAATAGTGCGTAATTATATTATGTTACCGTCCATATAATCCAGCGGCTGTCAAACTTTTCACTTTCATCTTTCAACTGAGAATTTTACAGCGAAATTGTGATATACATGGTTTTTGCGAATGAGATAAGATGCTGAACAGGGCTGGGATTTCGAATCCAGCTTAACCTCTTCGTGACGCTTTAAAAAAGTTTAATTGTAAAATAGGAATCACAGGCTCGATTTTCATCCAGCAAATATTTATGTAAATTTACTAATTTAATAAAGTTATTGAATACCACAAATGTTTTTATTTTATTTTATTTGTTTCTTTTACATACAATTATTTCCTTTCTACTCTTTTAAGGGATTAAATAATTATAAATTAATTCATACGAACAGTTGCCATTTAAGCTCCGGGTTCGGTAAAGGCAACCCTGACCTAAATATTTTCCCACGCATCGCCAATTATTTTACGCTACTAGAAATATTTCCGAGGTATAGAGCTCTGGTCTTTTCGATCGAACTAATGTTGAAAGCCACTGTCTAGCCAACAAGGCATGTAAGATGGCATACCGTTACACCGACCGCACCGCCGGGCAGTGGGCGGCAAAGCGTGATCTTTATAAATGTTTTTTGCTGTACATTGACGCACGCATCTTGTATGACAAAAAACTGAGTGATCATTTCTTTCATTATCAAATAGACTGGAAGGTAAGGTTGTTTTTGGATGCTTTTACGAAAATCCATGGTGTGGTGTTTTATACATAAGAGCTAATTTATTTGACAGTGTAAGCAGTGGCGGTATTACAGTAGAAGCTTAAAAGCGAGGTTAGCCTTACAAAATTCTGAATAATAATCGTATATCTTTGTTAAAAAAAACATATTTTTAATATCGGTAAATATTGACTTTTAGAATTTAAATGAGCTAGTCAGCACTCAAATTGACTTGAAACAAAATCTTCTCAGAAATTCTTGTTCAGCAAAATCAAGGAACGAGTTATTGTTTCGAAGGAGATCTTATTAACCGCTCGGTAATCCAGTGGAGACACAATAAATACATCTTTAATTATTAATCATCTTTAATGATTAAACATAAACATACCTAACAAGATGTAAGTATACAAGGTGAAAGGTTTTGAAAAGAACATGGTGATTGGCTGAATCGTATAGGAATATTAGTCTCGGCAATATAGTAATGATCAGTAGATCGACGATACCCCAGTTCCAGATGAATTTCATGTAAGTTAGAATTGACCCACAATTTACTAATCACTCGTTAAAATTCTATTATGCCTGGTGGTCTCGAAGAGATCGCATTGAGCGAGAAGACCACCAGTTGCCCACTGTTTTTGTATCTTTTATGTTTAAATTGTGCACTGTTACGTGTTTCTTTTTTATATCTGATAGCTAATTCGTCCGAGGGGTTCTAAAATTAAACATTCCTATTGATTGGTAGCAAAATACTTCCTAGCCGATTTATCTGCCTTCATCAGTGAAACACAGTCGTGATATTATTCATATTCCTTGAAATCCAGTTTGCCGAGCATGAAGAGGAATTAAAAATAAATTAACAAGAACTTCAGTGACGGATGATTAAAACGGATAATTAGTTATTTTTGTCCGTCCTTTGCGACCTTGCTTAATAGCGTGGGTTCCAACTGGATAAAAATAGCTTTATAGGAGACATTTTTGTATTACTAGTCATATCACGTTATTATTTTTAAAATATAGTGGTCTATATAATCTCTATATATATAATCTCGTGACCATCATAGAGTATCCTTAAAATTAGTAAAAAATTCGTTTTATTTAAAAATAAACTTTTAACAAGATTAACAACTTACGTCTGTATACACGAAGGAGTGGACAGAAGCTTTCTGTACAAGTGAAACTGATAATACCGAAAATTACGTGTGCTTTGGCAATAGTGCAGTCCAATTTGTTTTTTTAAGTAGAGTGTCTAATAAAGTGGCTATAACAAGTTTACTTTTCGGATATATTATGCAAGCCGTATTCGGATATATTCAACTTTCTGATGAAAAAAAAAATAAAAGCACTTTTCCCGACTCAAGACTCAAACCCAGGACTTCTAGACACACGACCCAAACGTTCCGAAAATTCTAGAGATCTAGTTAAAACCAGAATGTAAATGGAAAACGCGTCGTTCGAAATTGGAAATAAAACGCAAAGAAAATGGATATTGGCTGACGAAAAATAAATATAAAAAAGTAGGAAATGTCAATAGAGAATGCAGTCCAGTGTGGGATCGTTTCTAATCTGCGGGTTTTTTTCGTGGAGCTGCGCAGCCCGCATGTTTAGTACTGGGGAAAAATTAAAATGTACCGGTTTCTCCGCTAACTAGGGATTGGAGGAGCAGCGGCGATGATTCGCTAAATAATTCTGCTAGTATATTTATTTTTATGGTTGAATGTAATTCCTGGGTTATTTAGTTGTGAAAATTCGAATAGTGTTCATAGATATGGGAAATAAATTGGTCAAATATTTTGTGAGTTGCCAAAAAGATTATTACATAGACATCACAATATATTATAAAGGTCGCTAAATACAAGCAGCTTCGTACAGACCCATTTAGTATTAAAACTTCATTTAATTAAGAAGTCTGTGCGGATAAAAATAAAAGACGTGGAAAAATACGTACCTATAGTTAATATAGCTAACAAGTTTCACCCTGGATGCAATTAATATTAAACTAATTAAAAAATAGGACTCACTTTATAAATATCGACATCGACAAATCACCGTCCCTAACCGGTTCTTTTTGTGATCGTCCCGCTGGGAGAAATGACATTTAAACAAGCCGCGGCTCCCAAACTGATGCAATTACATTAAACAAATTTATGACCTTGTTTATCGAAATATTCGCTGATTAAAACAACAGTCGACAAAACTGGCGCAGTTGACGAGAACCTGGGTATGAATTGAGAATTTGCGAATTCAATATCGGCCAACCCGCACTAGGCCAGCGTGCCGCGTGGTGGAATAAGGAGGAATAATATAATAAATAGGAGAGGGATGTATAATGTATATGAGCTGATCATGATATTGATTATTTCAATATCTTAAAAAAATGTTACACAAAATCAGAACAATTGTTTTATTAATAAATTATTCATCATCAACCCACATACGCCCACTGTCTCCTCTACCATTGAGAGGGTTTAGGCCATAGTCCACCACGCTGGCCTAGTGCGAGTTGACGGACTACACACCTAAGAAATTCCTAAGAACTTTTAGGTGCGCAGGTTTCATCACGATGTTTTCCTTCACCGTTAAAGCAAGTGATAATTCAATGTGAATACACACATAACTTCGAAAAGTCAGAGGTGTGTGCCTGGGGTTCGAACCCGCGACCGCCGAGATTCTCGACCGCGCGCCTAAACCTCGAGGCCAATCGCATCAATTAATAAGCGCATGTTGTGTAAGAGACATAAACGTATATCCAATGTTTGTAGGATAAGGCCTTATTGGTGTATTTTTAGTGGTAGTTGAGAATTATACGCAATTCTTGCGAAGCTCTTGTACGCAATAACACTACGTAAAACAATAAGTACTAAATTTGGAAATGAAAAAAGAATTTCGTTGCCTCATTTTACAAAATGCATTATACATAGATTTCCAACTTAGAGTACCATTTAGATAAATTTTGTGTTACTCAAACATGTATTCCTTACACGAAATATTCATATTTAATACTAAAGCATTCTGGCAAACAGCCTGATTGCTCTGAAATAGTACTGACGTATGCACAGCAGAAGAGATTTATGTGTAGCATGCTTTGTGCTTCCATTCCTTCTTAATCTATGGGATTTGTTAACGAGAAACAAGTTGACCAATAAATATTTAACGAAAGAAGGGTATAGTAATAAAGTGTTAGTGCCAGTTTTAGTAATATGACACTTTAGAATTCGATAAGGTCATATAGGTACTATTAAAGCTAAATAGCAAAACTTAAAATATAGCTAAGAAAATATGACACGCCTTAGAGTTCTATAAAAGGATCGCAGGTTTGTGAAGTTTGCCAACCCGAATTAAGCAGTATAACGGGTTAAAGCCTAGTGGGTGGTAGAGTCGGTAAGTGCCCATAAAACAAATGAATTGAAGACAAATGAATTGATACAAAAGAGATCGCCAGAAAATTTTCTACTTCCTATACATCCCCTCAATTACTCTTCTAATGCAGCTTAAAAGTATAAAATTCCTCAACCTCCTCAATTCACTTTTAATCAAACTTAGCATTGTAATAAGTTAATGTCAATGCGCAAGCGCATAGCTATTTGTCGAAGGTAGTGCGGCTAAGAATCTTGCAGGCTCGCCCACCGGGGTCACTGAACGGCCTCCAAGGCCCGCTGCCACACCTCCGCCACCGCATTTCAACGGAACACATGCTCTGACTGACTGACCACACCACTCGCCAGTATTTAGTCAGGAATTTTTAGTCATTTCATAATCAGATTTCAAAAAGATTTAAGATGTTGGTCAGACTTACAAACTTATATAATTGTGCCTAGTTAGATTTGAATCGATGGTTAAATTAACATCTACTTAATACTAAAAATATACCGATAATATGATATGTTGTCTAATAGGCTTCGAGATTTAGGCATGCGGTCGAGAATCTCAGCGGTTGCAGGTTCAAACTTCAGGTACGAACTTCTCACTTTGGGAAGTATTGTGTGTATTTAAAATTAATTCTCACGTCCCTATCGGGGAACATAAAAATTGTGGGGAATTCTGCACAGCTAAAAGTTGTTAGGCATTTTAACTCAGCGTGGTGGACTCAGCCATAGACACAATCAGATGCAAAAGAGGCTCGTGCCCAGCTATGGAACACATATGGACTGATGATGAAATATATTCCATGGCAACATCGATTTCACTTTCATTTCAACATGGAATGGGATTTTTAAAAATTCATCGTCTTACGAGAATTCCTTTCATTACTCAGTGTATGTTTTATTGTAAGGCTTTTATGTGAGCCCTGTGCACAACACTCGGGTGAAATTTTAAATTTCAGCACGCTTCCATGTCGAGATTTATGTGGGCTATTCGAAACTTAATGATTTAAACATTACGCATTCATGGTTGCGTGTTTTTCAGGTGTAGTCAATGGTGCGACATGAAAGACGGAGATAGGTGATAGTATAGTAAATACATACAGTCATATACACAAATAGTTCTGATCCCAAACTAAGATTCTTAGTTCTGTGTCGTAAGTATCAGAAACTACAAAAGGTTTTACGGGCTCCCAAACACGCAGGACCGAAACAAATATGTGTGGGTCACGTAAACATCTCTCTCGGTAGTCGGTTCGCAAGTTGGTGTCTAGCGAAATGCGCCACGGGCCTGACATAAATACATGCATCAGTTATACATATGTAGTTGAGACCCTATCATTCAAGTCTTTTGGGAGTGGTCATAAAATCTATTTTAGACTATTTCTGTAGCAAAAATCAGACTGACTAGGATTGTCAGGCGATACACGTCGTCTTGTCGTACGATCAAGAGGAATCATTAATTCCCAGCCGGGTAGCATTTAGATAGATAATGACCTAATTCAAACCAACCCGCACTAGGCGAGCGTGGTAAACTAAGACTTAAAACTTTTAAGTTGTAGAAAAGGCTTATACCCAGCACTGGATCGTATGTTAATAGAGAAGGTTTTAACATTAAAGATTCGGAAATCCCTTTTGGAAAATATTTTCTACACTTTCCTCTCAAGTCCACTACGATGCACCGTTACGTCGGGTCTGATAAAATCACAACATGTTTACCGAAAAACAAAGCTCAAATATGACATTAATATTGGAGAAAAATTCAGCGCCAAGTCAGGTTTTGGCGTTCGTCCCATTCATAAGTCTTCAATATCATCCTTTATTCTAAAGTGACTTGTTCTTTTAGCCTTTTAAGCTATCTGCTTGGATAAAGTAGATTCTCTTCCGATGTAAGGTTTACGTGGAATATTATATAAGTTAGTGGGTTCTGTAAAATGCGCACGCTTGATGTTATACATTCATTTTTTTATATTTCATAAAAACCGAGATATAAGTTGAGCCTTTCTGAGACCAACTTTGGGTAATCAGTAAAGAATCGCCGGGGGAAAACGTTTTTAACTAATTTGTCTTATCTCTATAGTTTAATCAGTATGATTACTAGGGATCACAAGAGTTCCTATGACAAGATACTACCGTCATGATCAGGCCATAATCATGTATATCTTGGACTGACAAATGTCTTCAACCATGTAAATATCATGTGACATTCCGTAAACTTTAATGTTTTAAAAATCATACTTCAAATTGTTTATAACACACTTATAAGCAATAATTATTAGTTTGAATAAGATGAATTTAGGATCACATAAGAGCGACAAGCCAAAAACCAAATCAAGTAGGTAAAGTTTTTGTCAAAAAGCAAAAGATGCATAAATGTTTGGTGTGACGCAGAGATGACATTTCGTGATCAGATTACGGAAAGTAACACAGGTATTTTAACCGCAGCTAAAATATAAGGAATGATAAAAATCCCTCGAAATGAAACTGCAAAGCCGATGAACTGCGAAATAACACTCTTGGCATATAAATGTTTTGATGCCGGTTTTAGTTGAGACTGACTTGGGACTTTGTAACTGAATGGTGACCATTTGGTGCTATAAAGGAAAGAAAGATATTTTTTTTTCTGGTCAACATAATAATTATTGGGTCACTACTGGTGCAAAGTGCTTATGTAAGCTACAAATATTAAGTTTTATTTTATACAATACTGGCATTCATAAGGCAGAGCGCTCTAAAGTTTGAGGTCCTAAGTCGATAATTATTGTTATTTTTTAGTTTTCATGAAAATTATATTAAATAACAGAAACGCAACATCATTAGCAAAAAAGTCAATTATTTTCCTCATAAATATAGTACTTCGTGTTAAAATTGGCTCGCATCCAGTAACTTGAGTAGTAATTTAGTGGCTTCGAGGTTTGGGCGCGCGATCGGAGATCTCGACGGTAGCGGGCTCAAATTCCAGTTTTTAAACTTAAAAAGTTTAAACTTTAATTTCAAAAACTTTAAGTTGTTGTATATATTCAAATAATTAATTCATTATCACTTATGTTTACGATGAAATGATAAGTAAACCTACACACTTAAAAAGTTCTTAGATGTATGGTCCGACAACCTTCAATAGGTGAGCGTGGCGGACTAAAGCCTAAACCAGTAAGACATTTATACGGACTGATGATAATGATGTCAGTAACTTAAAAATAGTCTTTAAAACGAATTTCTTTTTAACATATATTTATGTCATTCTCTTATAGAGTTGAGCAGGACATTAAACCTCCAATGCTACGCATTAGCACGAAGCAGCATGAAGTCTCATTCCTGTAAGACCTTAACCTAACCTCTTTTGATTTCGAAACGCATTATTCTTCCTTATTCTAAAATTAAAAAATCCCTAGTATATAAGCATATTTATTACTAAATTGAATGTTTTACACAATAGCTATTATGAGGAATGCCGGTTAAGATCTATTTGGTACATTTTGCGGCGTGCCAGCCCTGCCGGAACGGCGCATTGCGGCGCTGCATTGTCCCTGGCTACGTGAAATGTCCGTTTGTTGCACGACCGTGAAATACACCGAAAATCAATGAGCCCAATATTCCAGGGAATATGCCGCTTTTAGGAAATTCATTCACGGTTACAAACTTGGGGGAGTTAAATTGTTTTTTAACTAAAATGTATGTATTTATTTTTAGATTAGTGCATAGCTTATAAGTGATTAAATTGTGGTCAAATTTCACATCGGATTGCCATAAAAGTATATCTAAGTTCATACATTTATAAAAAATATGTAGGTACATTTTTTTAAAGCCTTATTATAAAAAAAACTGTTAAAAACTTAAATATTAAAAGTTTGTTATTATTTGAAGTTAAGCGCATAGCAAGATCCAAAATATTCGTTATGGAAATAATACGCAATAAAAATCTTATTGAAATTAGTAAACTTGTGGGCAATTAAAGATTCCGATTTTTTTAATACAGCGCCATCTATGAGAGAGTAGCAATACTATTCTCATTGAGGCGCTAAGATATTACATTTCCAAATTCTATAACAGATGACGCTAGTGCGGGCAAATACTAAAATTAGTTATCCATACGGAAACGACTTAAATAAATACCTAAATAAGGTAAAATTAAGAGATGTAATTACGATTTTGACCAATTTCAACTATTGAAACAGTAAGCGGAATGATATTAATCGCTTTAAGTATCGGGCACTTACCATAGGTCGGAATCCTTTTATGATGTGTTAAATACTTTTGGGTAATTTAACAGAGAAGAAATACTTAAAAACTTACGCAAATCAACGAATTAGGTAATAAAAATTTGGCCAAAATTTTTCGAAGTCCATAAATACAGTTCGGCGTAGATCAAGACCGCTTATTTCTTATTCCATTCCACATTTTCAGAACAACAAGCAAGAACAAGTAAACAAATGAATAAAATACAATAAGTGACATTTGTAAAACAATTATTGGACACGTAAGAACAGTCAGTTACGTATTCACAAAACTATTTGTTGAATGTCACAACGTGTATCATTATACTAATATTGACACGGCATGTAGCCTACTGACTGATACAGTATGAGCGTCGAAAACGCAAGGTCCTCGGAAAACCATCTTATTTTTGCTAATTACATAACTCTTATTTTAAGGTGTTAAGATCCGTTTTCAATAATTTCGTGTTTATGCAAAATTGCAATATCTTATCTCTTTGTCGGATTAAGTGGGTTAGAGCCTTAAAACCACGACGATACTTCTTAAGAATAGCACAGCCTTCATGTGAGTATTTTAGTAAATAACAATATGCACCGAGGATTTTATTTATATTGCACTTTTAGTAGCGAAAGATTTCCGTCTCATTTCAATCAAGCCCAGCCACTCTTCTGCAAATGCATCGCGTTCCGGGATCATTTTGAGTAAGTCCTATATCGAACTTACACACAAGAACAACTTCCGTAGCCTTATCTAGGTTACAAGTGTCCAAGTGACACTGCTTAGTTACTGCACTTACCATCAGATGATAGTGCGGGCAATTTAACGGTTAATCTCCCATATAAAATTAATCTTGCCGCTTATAGGCTGTTCTGTTGAGACTATAAGAGACGGAATTTAAGGTCTATTTAAGATGTAAAAGGTGCAGTCTAAGTTGAGTGTCAAAGAGCGACAGATGAACGTCGCCCATTAATATTTTTTTGTTGTTTTTTATATAAATAGTAAAATACACTGCCTATTATTTATTAAATGTCAAAATCACCAGATCAGAAGCATGATACGAGTTTTTCGTTGTGGAATAAAATATTGGAAATATTTTTCAAATTTAGATGGTTCGATGTTGAGGCATGTCAATACATGTCTTCGCTCAGTCATTAAAGCCTGTCTAAATAAAATATATTTGCTGGAGATAAGACACCGTGTGACTTAATTCTCAGGGCCATAAACATTTTATAACACTTGAAGAAACGTCAATTATGTAAACAAACTGATCATGTATTTAACATAATATTTCAAAATTTACATTTACTTGTTGGCAGAAGTGAATTCCAGTACCAATATCACGTTAGTTGTTGCTAAGTCCTACTTAGAATGATTGCATTTACGATTTTCCGTGCTGCTACAAAAAGATCCTAACAGAAAACTGAAATAATTTTGTTGCTTCCCCGGAGATCAAATTGGATTTTGATCGACCTCATTTGTTGCCATTTGCTATGGGACAAACGAAGCAAAATATTAAAAGGATTTTGCCACGATTTTTTAAAATTCTTACTTATAATGTGATTAACATATTTCTAATTTATTTAACTATTTTAGTATTGAATATTGATGAAAGTGAGATTCACAATAAGTATAGGAATTTAGGCACTAAAGAAGAATTCTTCAACTTACCCATGTATTTTCTACTGGGATTTCATCAAATACGTGATAATAAAATCACTAGATTGATCATATCTATGTAAATAAAATACTTTTCAAGTTACAATTAATATTATTTAGTTGCTTAATTTCCAGAACTGTCGCGAAACTTATTGTCATTTGTACACATTGGAAAATCACTCTAAAATGATAATTTATTTCCTATGTTCCTAGAGTTTTATCATATAAATCGCCAGGTTTTATCACCAAACCAGGATAATTATTTAATATAGGATTCTCTTTTTTTATATTGACCTCAAGAGAATCATATGAGATAGTCATGTGTTATGTCTTTATTCATACAAAAATACGGACTTCAACTCGTAGAGGATAAGAATCAGTTGGCGAATCTCTTTTATACCCACGACTTAAGGGGTTAGGGGTAGTCAGAGACACGAAAAAATGAGAATTTTCAGTATTTTTTTTTGCTATTAAATCATGTTATTTTACAAAAGTAATAATATGGCATTATTATACAATGTTTTGACTTAAAGTCACGAAAATTTGAAAAAAATTAATTCATAATTTCCATAGTTATAGCTGTCTGTGTTGACCCAGTTTCAAAAAAAGAACCTTGCGGTGATCATCATAAGTCCTTGGAGATTCATCTAAAATCAATCGGATAAAAAAAATAGTTTTATAAATAGATAATCCTGGGCCTGATCGAAGCTTTTTTCTTTTTTTCAAAAATTAACAAAATGGCGGCGTCAGGAACTTTTTTTCTAGATTTTCGGGAAAAAATCAATAGTTAATTGGTGTTAAAAAATCGAAATTAAAAGAAAACTACAATTCCTTCGATCAGGCCCGAGTTTATAATGTATTCTAAAACCTATATGAATTTCATTAAAATCTACTGAGCGGTTATCGAGTTACAGTGATCACCAGTTCAAAAAACATGGTTTTGAGATAAACGCATTTAAAGTTTCACACTAGATTTACATACAGAAATACTAATTATTTAATTAATTACACGGAGTCATCTATTCCTGGGCCATGTAATAGTTCTTCAGCCATTGTGGAAGTTTCCAAAACATCAATTTGCTGTTGCCTACGAAGCATTCTGCCTTCCCGAGTGTTGTCGTTGGCGCGCTGATCTGCCACTTTCACACGTGCAGCATCCATTTTTTCAGCATAGCGATGGGAATTAGGCCCACAATTAAGTCCTAGGGTGTTATTTCGTATCACGTCGCATAATAAATAACTTCAAAAATATTTTATTTTAATAACGCACAACTATCGACTGCTCTCCACGACTGCCACAGGCATACTAGTGACGTGGTGAAAAACAAATAATTTGTAGCATTTATACTGCCTAGAAATTGTAAATATATATAGTAGGGTATTTGTAAATTTAGGTACTACTACATCGGTACATACATCAAAGTTTTAATTCATGGATGACAATAGAACCCAAGAAACCGGTTCTCGAGCGTTTTGGAGCGCCCGAGCGATCTTTGTTATTTGTCAAATAACTCGAAAAGTTATAATCGGATCAACTTCAAATTTTCAGAGAATATTTTTAAGATATTACACTTAACGAAAATGCAAAAAAAAAATGATTTTTTGAAAATCCTGACTACCCCTAACCCCTTAAGTTGGCTTTAATCCCGAGTCAAGGCAAAATTTGAATTATCCACGAACAGTTGTTCCGTTCTTTGTGAGTTCTTAAACTGGCACGTAAATATTGATATTTTATTTTAAAAATATCATAAATATCAGTAACTTTTATATAGACATTTCTTAGTTCGTCGTTATAATAGACAGTCAAGATTACTATTATTGCTGAGACTGAGACCGGCCAACTTTATGCCACATTCCACTACGCTGGGCCCTACGTACGGGTTGGCCAAATTTAAAAAAAGTTCCCATATGATGATTTTCTTTCCTTTTAAAGTTTGCCCTATCTAATCAAGATTGCATAACATTCAGATAACTTCTAAAAGTGAAGTGTGCCTATGAAACAATTCCTTTACCACATAGTTAATGCTTGGCACAAACGCTGTGACTACTAGCTTACTTATTTTTACCTTGATCAGTCATTCAGAATCTAAACCAAATTGAATACAAAACGGAAATTTCAAACAAACTTCAGAATACAAACAACTATTCTTCGAATGTTACGAATATTTTTAAATGCAAATTTCGTAATTCAGGACAGGCGATTCTGAATCACGTATCTGAGATTAAAGAATTGATCACACTACACAAGGTCACTAGCGGTGCTCACATATATCAACGAAGTGGGTTATCGTGAAAATCAGCGCTGCAACAGGATGACGTCAACCTTCACATTTTTATTTTTAATTATTTTTAACATTCGGAAATTCAATCTGGTTATTGATTGTCATTACCTGGAATAACTTGTAAGAGGATTGCTGTATTTTGATGAAAGTGACATTTTGTGTTGCTGAAAGAATTTCTTATCGTTTCTTTGCCACATCGAAAACACCTCATTAAGCTGCGATAGCTTAAAACTGATGATTTAAATCTACTAATAAAGGTGTAATTGAATACAGATTATTTTAAATTTGAATATTGAGAAATGTTTATATGAAGGGTTTCAAAGGTCCTAACCATACTATCATGAGCTATAATGTAACTCGTTGCTACACGATGACCTTACAAAGATTATAAAAGCAGCGGTTTAAATATTCAGAAGATTGATATTCAATAACCCGTTCAATTATACAGTATCCCTGAAAATATAGTTACATATTTTTACGAACATAAATGTATGTTTTTCATCGTTAATTTTCTAAGTCTTATAACAAAAGTATTTTATTTTTCGAGGTCATTTCCAAGCTACGTCTAAGAATGTCTGTAGCAAGAATTAAAAAATGACATTTCTGCATTTCAATCTACCTCTATAAATATAAATACTCTCAAGGGTTTCCAAGCATTACATCAGAGGAAAGACAAACAAATCCTCGTTTTTACAAAGACAAATGTAGAAAGCCAGCGAAACAGTTTATTCCTTGAAGGTGATTGTAGAAAATTGCGAATGATTGCACCTCGCAAGCTTGCCGCTGGTTTACGATAATGGTTGAACTGCACGGAAATAGCAAAGGAAATGCTGGTAAAAGTGCATTTTTCATTGTCTCCACCCGTCAAGGAATAAAAGTTTTACCATTCTTCCTTTTAAAATCACCGCTAGTTTAAACGAGTTTCGTCCGTTGCTCGCATTCATATTTTAGTTTGGAGAGGTGATTTTGATAGGCGTAGTTGTTGAATAAGATATTATTCAATGCAAAGCAAATCCTTTATATAATATAATCTATTTTATTTGAATTTGCGTGATAATAAACTAGCTCATTCTAAGGCATTTTTATGGCTGAACCAGTGGCGGAACTTCCATAGAAATTCAAAAATCCAGATTATTTACAAAATTCCGAATAAGAATGTTTTTGCTTTACGTCTTTATACGACCAAATCAATTTGACATACAAAAAGAGAATATCCTGACCCCACAGTAAGCAATTATAAATTTTGGACTTCTACAGAAGTACTGCCAAAAATTTGAACAAGCAAACATAGAAAGTATTCGCTCCATAAAGAGGAACTTCATGTGAATAAAACCGAAGTGTTTTTTTCCAGCCTCCTCATCGTTTGAAGCGCGCCGCGTCGTGAGTGATCTAAACAAAATAAACAGCATTTGTAATGCATTGTAAGCTAGTAACGTTGAGTATTTCAATCATTTAGTCACTCTTGTTATTGGAGATCATCTTGTAAATATTTCTGTTTTACTTGTGAGTGTCGTCTTAGTAATAGCGGTTCTTATTCTTGCACTATAGATAGACGCGCTGAAATCTGATGGTAAGTGAAACTTTGATATTATAGGATAATGAGTACAATTGATATTTAAATTGTTGTATTAAAGCTGATGCAAGTTCAATTATTTGGGGTTAAATATTAACTGCAACCAAAAAAAAATGATGCTTGAAAGCTGTTGGTTATATCAACCCTTAATTCCACAGACTAATATTTAATGTTATTATTAAGATCATCGAAACTTTTGTTACTGGCCTAGAAGAAATACTTTAAACAATCTAATTATTACATAAACCTGAAAATTCTATATCTGTTACATTGTTGTTATACATTTTCAGGTCGAATTCTTGTTATTTCGACGAGAAGTATCCAATTGCGTAAGGCAATATATGTTATAAACTCAATTATTACTTAGATACAAGTACTAGCTCTATCTATAAACATGATTGTTTCATCATCATCATCAGCATCACCATGCATCCGCTCTCACTGGTACCACCCAACCCGGCGGTAAGTTCAAAGAATCAACTGTTACATAAAATGCTTATTTTAATTCGCTATGTCGGTGTCGGGCGTCCATTCAGCGCTGTGACGGATGCAATAACATGTCATTATGAACCTCGTGAAATTGTATGACTGCGTTGCAAATATGTAGAACAATGTGACCCTTAAATATTTTGTTTTCAACCTCAATTTCAAATTTAAAAGTATATCACGTACTTTAATCCTGCACATCTGAAACTTTTTAGGAATTTCAGTGTGTAGTCCGCCGCCATACTCCAGCGTGGTTGACTAAGGCCTTAATATTCTCATTTGCAAAGAAGGCCCATGATCAACATAGGGTCGTACATATATAGTCTGATGGTGATGACGCACAAATTTTAGGTTCAAAACCTGGAGCGAAAACTTGATCCGCTCTTGCCGACCAGTCTTACCGCAGTTCAAACCGAGTACAGCGTCACTTACAAGCAGGGTTTTTACAAAGCAGATTCTAGAGTAACATATATTTAATTTAGATATATCGCACGCTTAAAAATATAGTGACCTAATTCAAAATTTTGTATTTTCACCTTTATTCACTTTGTGATTAAATATATTCGGAATAAATAATAAAATTGTAATGTATGTAATGTAACTATTTAGTACACATATTTTTTAAACATGATGATGTTTTTTATATTTTCTATAAATTGTATTTAACGAAGTAAAATTTTTTTCCCATTTCCTTACCCTAGACTCGGCTTTTTGAATTAGGTCACTATATTATTAAGCGTGCGATATGTGCA
Source organism: Cephonodes hylas (assembly GCA_030295005.1). Classification (NCBI taxonomy): domain Eukaryota; kingdom Metazoa; phylum Arthropoda; class Insecta; order Lepidoptera; family Sphingidae; genus Cephonodes; species Cephonodes hylas. The sequence continues at coordinate 16,990,299 of AP025361.1, forward strand.
AATGTGGATTTTCCGCCGCAGTCATAACCTCAAATTACCTTCCGCGTAAAATGAAAAAGAAATTCAGCCATAAAAAATGTGACTAACTTTCGCCAATACGGATTTACATAAGGCGAAATAAACTATACATTTTCATGTTATGTAAATTATTTGGAGAGTATTATGAAACTGTTGTAGACAAATTTTGACAGGGCTTTAGAGGGCGGGTCAAGTGGCGAAAAGTAAGAGTACTTTGTACTTGTGGGTGTCGCTGATGTTGGCTTTACATTTGAAGGTTCTCAAAGAAGAAATTTCGAACTTCGCGACTTAAAAGGTAATTATTTTCTCTTTGTTGTTAAATCAAAAGAGAATTTGTAGTGTCCGATTGGATAGACTGAGAACTGTAGGTGCATTTCTACAGCCACATTTCATCAGGTGTGTATCACCACATATCAGTTCCTTGTAATAGGCGACAAGTCTAATAGCATTTTTCGGGAACATTCCCAGACTTCACGCTGTTACAGAGAAGTTCGTAATGGAAAAACTCAATTAACTAGTGCTAAGAGAACATGAATTAGTAATTTATTTTACCAAATGTGAGACACCGAGACAAATGTTTGTATACCACACATTAGTCTCAGTATTGGACCTGCAGCCTCTTGTATTGCTGATGCCAATTTAGCAATTAAATCTGTTATTGCTTTTTTAATTAGTATTCATGTGACGATAAGGATACACGAGCTGCGCATACAAATATGCTACTGAGCAAATTTTTGTGCTTCTAGATCTTTATTCAAATGATAATGCATTTTCATTGAAGGCTAGTGTTTTCCGAGACGTTGTTAATATGTCCGCTGTCGTGAATGTAAAGTAGGTTGTAGGTACATGCAATGTTTCTCAGAACTTGTAACATACAGCCGATGTGTCGTACAGGATTTTAGGCATAAATCTTTCTAGAGAAGAGCCATTGCCGACTTTTTGTAATTCAGTAAATTTTGTGGTAGGAATATATTAGGTATTTACAAGAAATGGTTTATTTTTAATGAGTCATATTGTATAGCATGAATGATATTTTTAGTTTTTTTTTTTTTTTGGAAAATTATGACGTTGAAAATGTAGTTATACAACTAATTCCTTGGAGTCTAACTTGATTGTTGTTGCTCTATAATTAATCTACACTAAATGTTAACTTATACCATAGTAGGAATGCTATATAGGTCCCACTGCTGGGCACGGGCCTCCTCTTCAACTGAAAGGTTTTAGGTGTTAGTCCACCACGCTGGCCTAATGCGGGTTGCGCGCCTAAACCTCATAATCATCACTAAAATAAAAAAAAATCAAAGAATTTTATGTGAAATGAGTAAATATATTAAAGTTAGTCATTCGTAGAACTTGATATTTTTACACTTGACAGAAACCTTGATTAAAATATTATTTCTTTTTCTTGTAAAAATATGAATATTTGAAATGCAGTTACACTACTATAAAATATTAACTATCACCAATTAAAGGGTTTTTTTTTCGTCCTATCAATTACTGATTATATTTACGAAATTATTTCGAATTTTTATAATTCACTTACCGGTTATCTGGAGCGACCGGCTTTTCGCATCAGCACATCACTAATTAGCAATTTTTTATCCTAAGCCTGATATGTTTACGATGAGTGTAAGACCTATGTTTGCGCTTCTAATCTGCTATCTGAGCTGACGATAAATCTTGCGTCAAATTAGTATTCTAGTTTTACTTAAGAACGCGGCAAAAATAAAAGAAAGTTGCTTTCAATGGTGTGATGTATACGATTTCCAAAGAAATTAGTGAGGACTTATTAAAACTCACTAATGAATAATATATTAATCATTATCATCGGGTAGGGTCTTGGTATTTGTGAGACCGAAAAATTCTCTCGTCTCTGGTATCCACGACATATGTAGGTCTTGTAACCTGGGTCAGAGCTACGTGTGTGACTGTTGGGTGTATTTATTATTTAGTTTTATTTGTCCCACTGCTGAGCACGGAACTCCTCTACCTTTGAGAGGGATAAGGCTTTAGTCCACCATGCTAGCCTAGCTAGCGGTTTGGTGGATTACCCACCTAAGAAATTCCCAAGAACTTCAAGATGTGCAGAATTTTAGGTGCCCATTTATTAATTGTACCGTGGTTTAAGCAAGTCAAGAAGACGTATGTAGGTAATAAAAATCTGTTCAAATAGTAAATTATCACGTTTAAGGTTAAATAGTTCACTAATTATCTATTCACGGATATCAATCATAGAAAAACAAAATTAACGTATCACAAAAAAGAAAAAAAAGTTGAATTAATGAATGATAGATAACACTAGCGATTTTTTCTAGAAAATGGAGTCTTGAAATGAAATGAAATGAAACAATATTTATTGAAACTATAAAATGTCAAATACATCACTTAGATTCAGTCATTTCAAATTTTACCACCCTGTTCGGAAGGCAGTCATCACTAGAGAAGAACGGGCAACAAACTCTATTGTTGCTCTGTTCCAATCAAGAGATAGCTTACAATATTGTTACAAAGACTTAATTTCCCGAATTAGAGCAGCTCATTGATACAAGAATGAATAATACTTGTGTTCTGAATAACATACATAGATCGTAAGGCTAAAGTAAACAATAGAAAAACCATAATATCTTGTACATATGAGTGTACCAAGCGGTTGTAAATCAAAGTCAAAGTCAAAATTACCGCCATTCATTTGGATTTTTACAAGTGCTCTTCAATGATCATTATTATAAGTTTTTTTTAACTATTGCGACAAAAACGCCACTTGTTTCAAAATATTTTTAATTTTATTATTCTTAAAACATGTTTTATTTTTTTGTGTTAAACAGTTAGGTGGGTTTAATAAATGCCTATGCTTAGAATAAAGTTCTTAGAAAGCTGTGATGGCCTCGAGGTTTAGGCGCGCGGTCGAGAATATCGGCGGTCGCGGGTTCGAACCCCAGGCACACACCTCTGACTTTTCCAAGTTATGTGTGTATTCACATTGAATTATCACTTGCTTTAACGGTGAAGGAAAAACATCGTGATGAAACCTGCACACCTAAGAGTTCTTAGGAATTTCTTAGGTGCGTAGTCCGCCAACCCGCATTAGGCCAGCGTGGTGGACTATGGCCTAAAACCCTCTCAATTGTAGAGGAGACCCGTGCTCAGCAGTGGGTGTATATGGGTTGATGAAGAAGAATAAAGTTACTTATGACTACAACACCAAAGTACTTTTATGTCTATAATAGAGTTAAACTTGTTTCTATATTGCACTAGTGAAGAAACAATAATCATAAATTTTGTTGTTGTTTGAAGAACAAAAAAAGTTACCAAATTGTACCCAATTAAGTTTAAATCGCTGAGAAAGACAAGTTGCGATTTTGCACATATAACTTTATTCTGCGCATAGGTCGAAATAAAATTACAGATGGAAATGTCTGAAATTAAGGCCGATGTTTCCTCCGGTATTGTGGGTGTTCATGGTCGGTGTTGACCATTTAATATTAGGTGGCTTACTAGGTCGTTTGCCTCCTTTCCCATTAAGAAGATCTATTTAGACGGCATTGTTGCTATCATAGCCTTTATTGTTATTACTTTACCGTGACAGTGCATCATCGTAAAGGTAAACGTCTCTCTGCTGGGCCTCCTCTACAACTGGAGGGTTTAGGCCTTCAACCACGCTGATCGTAACAGCTTTTTTTAAATATATCATCTTAAACTATGTGATTTGAGTGCCCAGCTGAAGATTTTTGTTGCTCATGGAGTGGATTATTGCGCCATTTCTAGTGACGTTATTGTATATTGATTGTGTTAAGGCAGTCAACTATATAGGGGGTCAAAAGCCAGACATTAAAATGCCACCTTCAAACTATACTGATAGAAGAGCTAAACAGTTTCTTCTCGATAAAGTCAAATTCACTATTCCTTATCAGTCACTACCTATTTTTAAATTCCGAACATTCTGTTACGTTACATGGGTAATCCTTTCGACCTTCGACAGGGCCGGTGACGCCACGAGTGTTGCGTCTTATCAGAATTTATAGTTGTCGTTCGCGTGATAGTAACTGATTCTAGAGGCCCGCGGATGATTTTTTCTAGGTTTGAAAGCGATAGATATAATCTGATGGGTTTCGCTATAATAGATAAGAATAGAAATAGAATACTTGATACGTTTTACTATTTTTATCAGATATTATGTCAGAAAAATGATATCAAATATATCTGAATTGTAGAGTTTTTAAAGGAGAAAATATTGGATGTAAGCAGGGTAACATTCAAGTAAAAAGGACAGTAAAATAATATCTTGGAATAATTATTTATTTATTTATTAAAACTCTTTATTGTACACATTTATATCAATAAAAATATAAACAAAAAGAAAAGGACAGGTACAAGTGGCGGCCTTATCACTCATGGCGATCTTTTCAAGGCAACTATAAGATGGATTATAGAAAGAATTTAAAGGGAGGGCAGTGTGTACAACAGAAACAAAAAAATATTATATAAATGAAAATTAATTAATTAATTATATACATATGTAAATATTTTTTATTATTTTTAATAGATGCGGTACAACTATTTGTGATGTAAGGGTGTCGGATTCGATATGCATGTGGGGAAATGACGTAAAAACAACAAAGTGTAGAATAACCTACACTTCTGCCTAACCCTTTTGGGGATATAGGTTAAATAAACAAACACCGGAAAATTTACTATCCTCAATTTTACTCACTTCAACACATCCAACACGAGGAAGTAAAGAATTTTTAAATAACTGAGTATACTCGCGGGTTCGATCCCCGTACCGAGACAAATGTTTGTGTGATCCACAAATATTTGTTTCGGGTCTGGGTGTTTGTGAGACCGAAAAGTCTCTCGTAGTGTCTGATACCCACGACACAAGACTCGTATCTTAGTGTGGGATCAGGACTATGTATGTGACTGTTGGGTGTATTTATTTATTTATTTTATTTACTCATGAGTCATGACTCAGTCTGACGATTTACATTGATTCAGCAAGAATTACTAAGACTTTGAGGGAAAATACCAACAGCCCTCTAAATTTCCAAAGTGTGTTACTTATGACATTATAAAAAGTGTTAAAAGTACCATTTTAATATTTTAGGGTTCCGTAATATGTCTAATTGGCTTGTCTAATCTTTTGACCATTTGAATAAAATGCACATTTTAAGGATTACATATGGTAGAATAGGTAGTACGTAAATGAATATTAAATTGAGCTTCAAGTTTACAGTGATACTAAAAAAATCATATGAATGAATAGACCCAACAGTCACATACAAAGTTCTGACCCCACACTATGATAGGTACAAGCCTGTGTCGTGGGAATCAGAAACTACAAGAAACTTCGGTCTCACAAACACCCAGACCCGAAACAAATACTTCGTTCCGCAAGCTTGTGTCTATCCAACTGCGCTACGATTCTGTCAATGTATAATAAAATTATTAAACAATAAACATATATGCATACTACATAACCTCAGGTCTGTATCAATCAGAGATGCATTTCTGCACCCATATTTCTCACAAAAATTTATCAGTACCGCGTAATAGAGGGCGAGCCTATTGTCGTTTTTCGTGGTCTTACTGAGAATTACCTAATGAAAAAACCTAATACTACTTTGCCCGACCCGGGAATCGAACCCAAGACCTCTAGATCGCACGGCACATGTTTGTACCGAGACCACGAGGCAGTATAACAAACATATTGTTGTAATATAATTCTACATATTAAGTTCGTTCCTCGTCATCGCATTATTGGGTACTGTTACCTTAAATGTCTACCACCTACTTTCGTTTCACAACGCGCTTCATTTCAAACATCTGTTTAAATAATACACCTGTTTATTACACAGAACTGGAAGGTGGATTATTGGTCTATTTTGTGTGCAACCGATAGAATGATGATAAATGCATTGCGATAGAAATCGGTAGCGAGAAACAATTACATTTATCTTAGGTTTTTTCGCATGTTTTTGCTAGGGTCACCTTTGCAGATGTATCAATGCATGTAAGGTAAGCGCTATCCGTCGGATATAAATATCCAGCTGCAAATAAATTGATCCTGAGGAGATCTCTGTAATGCCCCACTCACCTCTGTTCAGAGTTAGGTGTGTCATAATGATTTATCACGTGCATTTCAGTGAAGCAAAACATTGTAAAGAACCTGACACATCTAAAAGTTCTTAGGAATTTCTTGAGTATGTATTCCGAGAACTTGCACTAGGCCAGCGGGGTGGACTAAGGTCTAACGACTCTCAGTTGTAAGGGAGGCGTGCAATGGGTACATACATGGGATTAAGGAAATAACGTAATCTCATTCAGCGAATAAAAAGCAGCACCAATATTGCAAGTATTTTTTTTTTAAATGCACATAATTTAATTTAAATAAATAAGTTACTAATTTTGTCGATTTTTTTTTAATTATCCTCATAGAAAAACACATTGTATGGGTCTATAGTATCAACAGAAAAGGTTTTTTTTTATTTTACGGTACTGTACAACCTTTTTCATTTATCTTTATTTAATACTTCAGTAAATATTCTTAACCATAATGTCATAATAATTATCTTTAATAAGAGTGAATTAAAATAGAGTAGGTATCTATTTCCGCAAATTGCCATGTGAATGAAAAAATATGGTGCAATCTATTTGATTTACTACTGTGATGTCATAAATTGTACATATCAGACTCCACAAAGACACTATAAATGACGACAATAAATTCATTACTTTTGCAAAGATACTCGCATTTCATACACGCTCTATCTTATTATCATCAATTTAAAAATTGAAGGTTCTAGCACTGGCATCTCAGTGAGATCTCGGAACATTCATTACGTCCACATTGTATCTCAATAAAACCTCATTTCTAGAATTAATACCAGAGATCTATACGTACATATGTACTGGCTGAATAGACGACGCTGAAGTGGAAAGCCGTTTCATGAGTAACACCGAACAGTTTGCAACACGCCGGCCGGCACCGCTCGCCCGGCAGTCAGTTGCTACCATTCGATAAGAGAGCACGCGCGCCGCTCTCCGTATTCCGCATATCGATACAATAAAAATCATCAATTAAACACGCTCTGTAACAATCGATATATCGACTAAAATCACCGACGAATACTCTCGTGAAATATTTTATGTGATCTCGTGATTGTGTCGTGAAACACCGGCCTCCCACGCTTTACAGGTACATTTTTATGTTTTTAATATTCGTGGTATTTTAGTGGAGTGAATGTCAATAGATTTTATAAATGTATTTTCCGAGATAACACACAATCTTAATGTGCACATTAAGTAAGAGATAAAGAACGTGTTAACAGAAATTAATTCCAGCGTTTATTTCGATCGCAATTTTGAAACGGTAAAAGCATGTTTGAAAATTATCAATTACGTAGAATTAGCAATGGTTGGAATAAAATTGTTGTAAAATCAGACATAACACAGCTACTTTTAAAACTCTAAACATCTTCAGGTTTTCGCATCCTACGCACTTGTCTTTCTCGATGCATTCCCAATGATTTCAAGTGGTTTTTTTTCTAACATGTGATATTTTTAATGTTCAACCTTGTACAACTGTTTGGCATTTTTCAAAACACGAAGCACTTGTTTTAATATCGTTTTTTTGTCTCATTTTCCGATCTCTCCTCCAGAATTTATAAAACACTCGTACTACCGATTACACTCTAAAACTATTTTGAGCTTTCTATTTTTATTTTTTTTAACTATTCTAAATTATTAATGGTCAATTTTGAAAATAGAACATATTGAAATGACAGGTTTATTTTTAAAATTTGTATTCTTAAAATATTGTTTTTAAATCTCATTAACATTTCTTTATGCGTTTTATTATTCCAAGTATTTCGTTTTTGATATAACTTTAAAAATAAAGGATTTAAATATCGAAGCGGTCATAAAGATTGTATACTAGTTTTAAATACTATGTAGCAAGATTTACATATTCGTTGAAATTTTTAGCTCTATTTTCTGCATATGAAAATATATTGATAAAGCCGGTTGGAAAATAAATAAAACTTCTAAATCCGTTGATGTTTCATTACCGCGCACAATCAGTCGAACACCTGTTGAAAGCCTTTCGATACGCATGGCAACAACAATCCGTGCGAAATACTCGTGAAATATTTCATATACACTTGAGATTTATTTATAACGTTTATGGTTTATTCAATACTTTAAATTGATTTTACGTTCGATTATTCGTTCGATCGAATAGACCACCGGGTTTAAAATCGTAGGTGACCACAAAAGTGGGTATCGTTCCGGGATTATACTGATTCTGATATACACATCTTGATATCAAAAAGCCATCAAAAATAATTGTCCAAATATGATGTTTACCAGCCGATAATATTCGGACTTATGGGGTCAGCATAAATTACGCACAGAAAAAAGCCATAGAGCTAAAGTATGGAAATTAATAAAAATAATTACGAATAATAAATTACAAAATTATTATTTTGAAAGGTTTATTTAAACGTCTAAAACAAGTTTTAATAAATTAAAAGTGCCTACAAAATATTCTAATTAAATTTACCTAAATAAAACGCAACTGCAAAACTAGCTCCAATATTGGACCCAACAATAACCAATACATCCAACGCGAGGTTATAAACTTCATACAATATGTGAAAATAGAGTTACCTTGAGTCGTGCCTTTATTCTTAGCCAAATAAGATAATTATCTACACTTTATTGCTGTTTTATTGGCGGAAAACGGTCGTTTTTGTACTGTAATAATGATATCATGCTTGTATATATAAACAAATCGTCATGTTCTGCAACCAGTGATTACAATCCAAGTTTTGTTAAAATGAAGTATTTTGCTGGAATTTTTTAATATTTTTATTTTGTACCGGTAAGCCAAACGATCTAATAGAACGAGAATTCTTATTTTTCTGAAGTAGCTCTAAAAATTATTATAAATTTGAATGTCTACATATTACTCATTCCCGCTTTAGTTGCTCAAGGACACATCAAGTTTTATATCGTAAGTATCTATATAAACATTTTTATTACCTATAATTCAGCAGAAATTAATACAGTGCGATTTTCCATCGACTTTCCTTTATTCGCTACCTACGGCATAAAATTTTTAGTAAGGAAATTATCATAATATAAACTATTATTTCTATTGACCACCTACGCAATATTTTTCTGGACGATTTTGTCACATTAATAATTCTGTATTTAATTTTAAAATATCCATAATTTAATATACATTCCCCTTCCCTGTATATTATACGCCCTCACTCTTACCTTACAGAGGTACGATTGAAAACTACGATCTATAATATACGTCTATTCCATAGAGCCCCTCATAAATGTCTGAGATGTCCTTTATTTAATATCTAGGTTGCCTAAACCGAAATTTTTGAAAAACAAACAGTCTGTAAGTTTTTCCCAAAAACGGAACAGAAACATCAAATATGAATATAATAATTAATTTAATGTAATTAATTATATTTAGCGCGTTACAAATTAATATTGCAAATACTAGCAAAAAGCAGACCACGATTAAAAACTGAAACAGGCAAATGCAGGCCAACGTATTTTTTTGGACATTATTTTTAGTAGGTTAAATCAATGTGTTAAAGAAAATACTTTAAACCTGTCTTAGTTTTCAATCACGGTCAATATATATTGATTGGTAACTACCTAAAACATTTAATTTACAAGAAATAAGAAAAAGCAAACAATACATTTATAATCATTAGACCTATATACCTAACTAAGAGCGTCTTATAGCTTGACCGCGATCCACTATGGCAGCCTAGATCAGGATAATAGATAGTCTAGCATAAATAGAAAATTCCTTTGGAGAATGTGCATTTGTCATTTACAAATGTAATGAAAACGAAATAGTCTTCCATCGTATATTCTCTTGACAACAGTTTCGAAAACGTTCTGAGAATCGTGTCGCGGTTCATTTATTTTGCTTAATAAATATTCGCGTTAGTAAAGGTTTTGTTTGAATAGCTCGGGATTCGTGGAATGAACGCTCGGGCCGGTGTTTGTGCTTGTGAATATTGATTTTTGGGTATATCTATATAACATATACGCGTAGGTCACAATACATGAGAACATTAAAGATGTACCTTTACGTCTGTATTCTTAAAAGAGCCGTTTTTGGGCACAATACTCTGTTCTCCATGGGAACTGTAAAATTGACAAACGTGTTAACATATTTACTGACCCCAAAATCGAACCCTAAATAAAGTAAAAACAGTATTCCAAGTAAAATCTGTTGACAAATATTAACTGAATGTGTTAACAACAGCCAGAATTATACTCTTGATATTTCAACAAAAACTAACTCATATAAAGATGTTTCATTTAAGACAATTTATCATCCCTATCGACTCTGTAATAATTTATTTTTAATATATGTCTCGGATACAACGCAGCCATTATTTCTGGCCCGCACTGCACGTGATTGTCGCCGCTGGTTCGCGGAATAATAAAAATGAATGCTAGCCGTGTTATCTTAAAATTTGACATCCAAGTTCATAAATCTTTATGTTGGCAATGGAGCAAGAATTCATTGCATCACAACGTATCGCACTTGCAAGTCCCACATTATATCTACGTGACCCAGAAATGGACAGTTCCCTAACACAATTTCGGACCTTGAACTTCGTGAACTAACGGATTTTGTTATAGTTTTATTTAATTAAAACGATTGCCCCATACTGATATTTATCGTTTATTACCTAATGTCACATAAATAACCGAAATTAATGTCAATAGGTCATTCAATTATTTGTGCGAGGAAAGAATCAGAGACGTTTTTGGCGCTCATTACCATACATTGCACTGCAATTTTTTTATTTACATACATTTTCCTAATTTCAGATCAGTCGCAGATTTAGAGTAGATTTAGACCTAATCGACCACGCTAGCTAGTGCGTTTTATAGGAAAGGTTAGGTGTTAGGCAGGTTTCTTCATAGTATCATCCTTCACCACTTCAGTACGTACCGAATTCACAGATACGCTAGAAAGTTCGAGGAAAACGCAATAACAAGTTTTGGAAACCGCGAAAATTTCTTAAGGCCATCACTGATTTTATAGCCTCTAATATCTGAATATACCCAAGAATATTCATATCTATATTAATGTTCTGTAACTGACCACACCTTACGATTATATTTGTGGTTTGACACCACAGCGATTTGGCGGGTGATCAAAACGTTGTAGAATTAGAATTAATCAGCATAATTATCTTTACTGGCTCTTTCTGCGTTTACTTCTGCGAAAAAAGCACTTGACGAAGATTAACTGATGCATGACTTGTTTTTCGAAGGTTCCATCAAAAACCCTTGATTTTATTCAAAGAAATTTTGATCTTTTATTTGCTTCCCATGATTTGAAGTCTAGGCCATCGTGAATGACTAACGTTTAAATTCTCAGATGGATGGGCAGTGGAATGATTATGAACTGATCATGATAATGATCCCGGCAAGTCCTTTTAGGGTTGCGGTCATAGTACTGTACTTAATACAAGGTTTCAACAGTTAATGCAAATTTAATGTTTAATGTAAGTTAAATTACAAGCACATAGTATAATATAAATCACCAATTATGTCGTACATATTCATTATGCTAATTATACACATTATGCGGTATCTGGAACGCGTCTGGCGGCTGATTTGTTAATTTCTTCTGTGGAATCAATCAAAACCTTAACATAAACACGCTAGCACACGTATCCGGAGTTGTTCCGATATTGATGCTAAAAATATTAACGTAAATATATTTATGGATCGCAATAATAAATGTTGGGAATAGTTTAGCTGGACTGCCAAGGCATCTGGAGTTCAAATGCAAAACATACCTTTGATTTTTGCAGTATTGAAAACATCGTAACTTTCGCTTTTGTTCATCCTGACATATATGTCTTTATTAATCGCATCAATTCTATACATCTGGTTTAATTCGACCAAAGTTACTTTAGTATAAAGGGAATCACAGCTGCAATTTCGAAAGGGCATTAGGTTGAACCAATATCTGCACGTCCTAATAACAGTAGCTGATACTAAAGCATGAGTGCCAACATCAGAGAAATGGACCAATTACTAACCATTCTTTACAAAGTACTTGGAACTAGATAAGCGCATTAGGAACAGGGCTCCAGTAGATTTTGGAACAAAAACCGCGGGCTTATGAATCAATAGCACACTGCTTGCTGCGTACTGCTGCACGGGTTTATTCTACAGCGGCGGACTACACTCCTAATAATATTCTAAGAACTTTTAGGCGTGCAGGTTTCCTCATGATGGTATTCTAAATCGTTAAAGTACGTGAAAAATTATTAAAGTAGTGATGGCCTCGAAGCTTAGAAGCACGATACGAGATTCCCGGCAGTCGTTGGATCAAACCAACACCTCTTATTTTCGCAAAGTAATGTGGCAGTCACAAAATGTTCACACATGCATAAGCAAAGTTTTTGAGAAGACACTGATACCAATGACTTTTTGCTAGCTCGTTAGCTAGATCTATAAATAAAAAATGGCCGACTTATTAGACTCCCTATTAAAAGCATTATTACTCGTCCATTATGCGAAGACGATAACATAGCAAAACAAGATCCAAACAATAGTTTTGTTGGCATCGCGAACACTGACCCTGTTCAATCAAGATTGCTTGTTAATTGTATCGTTCGCGTTTCGCTTTCGACCATCCACTTTTCTAATTATCTGCATGTACTCGTTTAGGAGAAACGCTTGGGCACGTATGAAAAAGGTTTGGGCCAATGTTCACTTGGTAATGAGTTGTTCTGCTACCGATTTCAACGATGTTGTGATTGGTAAAAATTTCGTATTTAGCCTTGAAGATTGTAGGTTTTAAACATTATTGGAGTAAAGTTTTATAATTATTTCATGATACAATTCCTTTATTTAGACATATGAGACGATCTCATATACAGGTTCACATTTTTTAAGCCGTCAAAATAGTAGACAAAGATTACTATTAAATAAAAGTTATGAGATAAGTCGTGATCTCGACAGTCGCTGCTCTAAACCCCAGGCATATACATCTAACTTTTCGAAGTTATGTGTGAATTCAAACATCGTGATTGAACCTGCACATATAAAGTTTTTAGTATTATGTAGTCCACCAACCCGCATTAGGCCAGCGTGGTGCACTAATGCCTAAACGCTTAATGTTAGAGGAGGCCTGTTCCCAGCTGTGCGACGCATATGGGCTGATGATGACAAGTTATCTAACGTCCCACCAAATTTATACACATATTGTGACGTAATAATTTCAATTGACTGTCTATAACTATATTTACTTATCGTGTTATTACATAATTTCTCCATACACTACAAGGTCGTTCACATCAGCTCTTGAATCTCCAGCTGTCATGTTGTTACTACAATGTATCAAATCGGTTACGGACCATCACGCAAGCTATTGTCGACTCGGCTGAACGCAAAACCGTTTCAAACACGAGAAATATTCCGAGGTTTACGGATGTTTAATGAGTTGGTGTAGAAAAGAGTATTTATTGTAAATTTAATTATTGTAAAATGTTGTCTAATAAAAAATCCAATGCGGTTCTTTTACCAGCTGCAGTATTCTTGGATAGAATAAACAATTTATGTCGTACCAGTGATGTCTCTTCATCATGCCAGTTTAAAAATGAAACCTATCCCACCTAATTGATAATGTCTATTATTCTATTGACTACTTTGAATTGCAAGCAAATAAAACATTATTTAATAATGAATAAATATACCGAGCAATCCCATATGTACATAGTTCTGATCCCACGCTAGGATACAAGACTTGTGTCATGAGAATCAAAAACTATGAGAGACTTCGCTTTCAAACATTCATCACTGAAACGAATATTTGCGGATCTCTCGAACTGAGCGGCCTTCTCTACAATTGAGAGGGGTAAGGCTGCCACCACGCTGGCCTAGTGCGGGTTGGCGGACTACACACTTATGACAATTCCAATAATGTTTAGATGTCCAAGTTTTCTTACAATATTTACCTTCATCGTTAAAGTACTTCATAATTCATAGTGAATACACACATAACTTCGCAAAGTGAGAGGTGTGTACCTGAAGTATGAAACCGCCTAGATTTTTGTCTCGACCCCGGTTCTAAACCTCGATCCCATCACAACTATAATGAATACGAATACTAATAATATAAAGCTTGAGCAGTAAAATTAATCATTAATTTTATTAGATTTTAAGTCGTTTAGTATAACGCACGTAATTAATAAGGAAACGGTTAATTTATTACCATACTCAAAATTCCTTTACGGTAATAATACATACGTTTACGGTTGTAATCCCTGAGTAGGTGATTAAATAGCAATTCTTGTCGGTAGAATTGAGCATGATAGAAACTATCCCACTATAAGATATACCTTCCATACCAGGGTCAATACTCACACGCACAGAAATAAATAAATAATAAATAAATAGACCCAACAGTCACATACATAGCTCTGATCCCACACTAGGTTACAAGACCTGTGTCGTGGGTATCAAACACTACGAGAGACTTTTTCGGTCTCACAAACACCCAGACCCGAAACAAATATTTGTGGTTTACACAAACATTTGTCTCGGTGCGGGGATCGAAGCCGCGGCCTCTCGTTCCGCAAGCTGGTGTCTAGCCAACTGCGCCACGGGGGCTGTCAAAATGAAATGATCATCAACAGCCCTTAATTCGTCCACTGCTTGACATAGGCCTCTCCTATGGCACGCCACTGGGCTCGATCTTCGGCTCTCCTCATCCAACCATTGCCAGCCACCTTGATAAATGAAACGACACAGAAATGATAACGAGTGTTAATGGATATAAATTATCAATATGGGCTTTTAAATTATACCTAAGACATGGTAATAGGCTCACTTCTTCCTATATGAAACTCAAATATCTGGCGAGATGTGGATGTATGTATGTAAAGTTTAGTACTCTACCAAGTAAATTAGTTGAGAAATGTTAAGGATTCCAGCACCTGTTTAGTACTTGTATTTGGCAATAAAACGGAACATAAAGGAGTGCCAACGGTAATTTTACAACTATATGAAGCAAAAACACAGTACTAAGATGATGTAATAAGTTAGGTTAAATACGGTACTTAAGATGTAATGAAATTTTAATTGATCCGTTTTGAATAATAAAATTAACAGGAGGTGTCTTTATAGCATCATAGAAAAAGGTTTACAAGAATGTGATATAACATTATACATTCAGGTCTCATTCTTGAACATAAAAATTAAAATTTAATATTCGGTCGTAACTATATGAGTTGTGTGTAATCGCATTCATTTTTAAATATTAATTGATGAAAATAGATTCTTGTTGAATCAGAAGCATGAAATTGAGTCATTAATGTATTTCACTAGTAAAAAACTTCTGTCTTACTGCTGGGCACGGATCTCCTCTACCGTTAACATGGTTTAGGCCCTAGTCCACCACACTAGTCTTGTGCGGGTTGGCGGACTACGCACCTAAGAAATTCCTAAAAACTTTTAGGTTTTCAGGTTTCATCACAATGTTATACATATCGACCTATGCGCAGAATAAAGCTATATGTGCTTTTGCACAACTTCTCTTTCTCAGCAATTTAAACTTATTTGGGCACAAAATTATCAGTAAATTTTTATGTTCTTCGAACAACAACAAAATTTATGATCATTATTACGTCACTAGGGCAATATATAAACAAGTTTAACTCTATTATAGACATAAAAAGTACTTTGGTGTTATAGTCATAAGTAACCTTATTCCATGCATAGGTCGATATAATATGTACATTTTCATAGAAAAATTCGAAGTCAACGACACAATGAATCTCCGACACTAAAGCGATATTGGAACGAACGAATCGACCGAGTGATGCTTGACACAATGAAGTGGAGAAACAATAGGTCGCCAAAAGTGTCATGTAAAGTGTTTAGCGGAACAGAGTGGCCATTATCGTGTGACACGTGTCGACAGGTTGTGTCAACGAGCCTAATTACCGATGGGAATAACGGCGTCTGACCGACCGTTGGTTTTTTTTATTAAAACGTTACAGAGATGCCATACTGAACATCTTTCTTGTACATTATAAAATTAGTAGAATTTGAACTAAATGTAGGTAAAAGTGGCTGTCTTGGTGTGTGCAATTCTGTTGATCATTTAGATGGATAATAGAAGAGGAAAAATAAAGATAATTTGTTATAGTTATTTGATATAGATATTTTTTTGTGCTTTTGATGTTATTGTTAGATAGGAATGGACATGCAATTAAATAATTAAGTTTTAAGAATTTAAGTCTTAACTGATTTTTTGTTTTAAAGATGTACCAAAATATAGTGATTTAAAAATATATTTTCAATGTCGTACATAACAATCATTCGGAAATCGAAGTTATCTTGAAAATAAAAGCATTCATTGTAATTGCTAAAATATTTTAAAGAAAAAAAGACGGTGTTGGTTTACACACGGAAAATCCATTGTAAAATTACAATATGTAATGTACTAACTACTTTTTCATTCATATTAAAACACATATATTTTTTTTCTATTAATATGTTATTTTTGTTGCAGGTAAACACTTGAATCAGGATATTAAAAAAGTGCCAAGGCCGCGACCTCCAACTTTCCACGAGTTTTCGCTATCAAACAGATTATCGCTGTTACAACGTCACAGGGAGATTAACCGTGTTAAGCTTTAATTATGAGAAGGTGTAGTGATAAATAATAGAAGCAACACAGCCAAGATAAAAAGGATGCTCTTATAGAACATGCTAAATCATTAATGCTTAAAACCACCTAAATCCATTTTAGTTATTTTTTTTTCATTGGGTTATCAAACAGAATCAAATTCCCTAACATTAGACACTGATACAGGCATAGCTTATACAAATCTTTTATCATAACATCTACATTCTACAATTCCAATAAAAAGAGGAAAAAAACATATACCAAAATTTTAATACGTCACATAAGTCTATTACATTTCTAAAATTACCTGCAAGATTGATAGTCAAAACAAATTAAAATACCTCCAACATACGAAACCTCTTATGAAGGTATGTGAAATGTCGAATATGAAGTGCGCACGCGCACCACTCGGGCCAAGCCTGCGTGACGTAAGAGCCTTGCCAATATGGCGTCATGTAGCCGAACGCTGAATGACACCGGTGCCCGTCCGGCTAATTGATTTACGAGCGTTTGCGACATTGGCTGGTTTTAATGTTTTACAGCTGCGTAGACCAATTCTGCCACGAATATTGTGTGACGAATTTGTAATTGTAAACGTTGTCAAACTTATTACATATGTTAAAATATTTGGAGCTATTACCAATTCAAATTTTGCTCAACGTAGTACTATGTTTGTACTGGGCGGCAATAAACTCGAATATACTAGAATTTTAAGTGAAACATGAGGAGTATTGGATACTATAATATGTGTATTTTTCCATCATTATACTGTTTTGCACTGCTTTATTTTGTTGAGTGATGTGTAGAACAGGTGATTGAGGAGTGATGATAATCCGGCCAGGGAATTTTTTTATTAGGGTTTATTCTAATAGGGTTATTTATAACTAAGAGGCTTTAGTTTACCACACTAACCTACATAGATTGGCGGACGAGACACCTATAATATTCCTGAGAATGTTAAACTGAGCAGGTTTCCTCTCGATGTTCTTCTTCACCGCTAAAGTACGTGTAAATTCATTGTGAATACACACATAACTTTGTAAAGTCAGAGATTTGTGCGTATAAATGTTACTATCAAATCCCTTCACCCTATTAACGATTTCACATAAACACCCCAGGATCGAACACCCACAATATTTACAATTCACACGTCGCTAAATGCACCCGTCACTGTATTTTGCAACACTCGCAGCTGTTACGGGGGTGGGGACTATTATCAAAAATTGGTTCGCCCGAGTGTCGTATTTACAATGGGGTCCTATTCACATCTGTTGTGGAAACTACGGGTTTGTATGGGGAACGTAATGTCCCGCGTAATTTGGTATCGGATGACAGAAAGAGTTTGATGTTAAGAGATTTCCGAAAAACAAGTTTTAGAAATTGATTTGCCTGAAAGCAAGCAAATTAATGTTGACCTAAAAATAGCAAGCGTAGAGATGACTAGAGGAACAAAACAATCTCAAATGTCTCTTAAGATTGGAACATTAAATGTAAGAACTTTATCAAGATACCATCAAAACAAAGAATGTTAATTCAAACATATTTACTGCAAAAATGAAATAAGATATTCTCGGACTATTCGAATTTGAACGGGCTGTGCAATCGAAGGAGTCGATATAACTTGCCTCCAAGATCTTTTTTATGGTTGCACGACAGAATAACTGCCTTAATACTTGCGATATAGCGGATGTAACAGAACTTGTTGTTTTTTGGCAGTAGATTAGCCTTATAAAAAAAACAAATCCACTATTTTTTTTAACAACTTGGAATAAATTTTACAAATTAACACATCAAAGCGTGTAAGTGCAATTTGCATTTCACGTTTCCTTAACGCCTACACGTTTTTAGAATCCTTGCAAAGTGTGTCGTTGGAAAGTGAAAAAAACTTTTCTAACAATAAGCCAGACAAAACAACTGTAAATCAATTGCGCGCGTCTGCAAACCAATTGGTTTTTCGTGCGCACGCTATGCGCTGGACCGGAGTTAGGATGTTAGGATGGGGGACAGACTCCCATATGGCTAACCATACGAGCTATTTACTGAACACAATTATATATTTACAAAGACATTAACCCGAGACAAATATTAATCAAATATATATTAGAATTACAAATATGTTTTATACTGGTCTTGCATGGCATTGTGATAAGTCGATGTTTTGTCCACCACACTCACCACTCCAGTGAGCTTACAATAGAATTAATCAACTAGATTTCACATCGTAGTATCAAATCACTAAAGAGAGAACATTCAAACTCACTAAACATAACAAAAATATAATTTTATAAAGTCTATACGATTATTCATATCATAGCTTTTGAATTTAGGAATGTCCTCTGCAACACACATGATCTATGATAAATGGCCTACATGTATCCAACAAATTCAGCCCTGGTACAAATCTTCATACAAAAGAGCATCATGTACGGACAATTTCTCGTATTGGATGATCATAAAACTGTTTGGTGATAATAAAAGTCGCTCGCTGGTCGTCGGGTAACTTATGTGATTCCTCATTGACCATTGATCCTTGTAACGTTTTTTTAAATGCCTGTAAATGGACAATTGACTTTTATTACAGCAAATAAGTTAAAATTGTTAAAGGATTCTCATTCTATTGTGGAAGGATATAAATCAATGTACGCGTTTTGTTGTTGTAGATACAGCTCCAATTATTTTGGGGTTGTACCAATGTGTAACATCTAGCGGTTGAATCATTTAGTAATTGAACAGACATTGGCATTAAATTCGTTTTCTTTTCCTTACCCATATTTTTTAAAAGACTGAAATAGGTAGTTGTTTATATGGCGACAATTACGTTCTGTCAAGTCAGCATCCAGACGGTACAAAAAAGGATTAAAATGTGTATTACTCCGTTTAACTTAACTTTTTTTTTAATATATAAAGGCTGTCTAAGATTCCTTCCTATAATTAAGTCTTTTAAAATATCTCGGTATTTTTCCAAAAGTCGTAGAGGAAAGAGACGTTTCTCGAAGTTTTAAAACTAAGATTAACTCAGACACGTCTAATTCAAAACGTGAATCCAAAACAGCACTCCAAGCTAACTAGAACGTAGGTAAGGTTAATTGTCTATCTGATAAGAGGCTACGGAGATGTTGTATGAAACTCCATTACATACAAAATATCACTGAACATACAGTATTTTTTAAAATATTTTTTTGTCAAAAAAATTGCACATGAATATGACATTATTTACTTACGGTAGATGTACCAAAAGAACTGGTTAATTATTAAAAATTAGCGAATAATATTAAATTTAAGCACACCAACCAATTAATTAATCTAAAGCAATACGAGAAATATACTATACCTTCTGTGGTCTCTGCTCGTGACTTTGAAAAAACTGAGATTTTCCTAAATGAACCCAATGATTGCATCAACATTTTGTCATAAAAATGACTAAAAATTAAATATTTGGATTTTTTTTCTAAATGGTAATATACGCGATAAGTCATAAAATTGCAATAAGTACATGTAACCGATAAAGAAGAGACAGGAAACAGCTCTTTAGTAAATTTGTCATAACTCTTATCATAATAAAAACATTTGGAACTGATCCAATTTAGACGAAAAAATACTAAGAAATGCAAGCCAATTCCTCATTACTGCTACACCACAATGTTTATTCTATGGCAACATTCGTCCGGAAATTCGTTTTTTGTCAAAATGTTGCCACATTGAATGCGGTGAAAAATCGTTTACGCGCCAAAAATAATAATATGGCGCCTAAAAGGAGGCTTTAATAATAATGAATGACCGCGGCCAACACGCAACTAACTCTGAGCCGCCAAGATTTTTGTGATGCAATCATGGTTAAGATTCTTTTTAATGTCAGTTTTTAAAATTGGAAAATTTATAAAGATTATAATATTGTCAATTCTTTATATATTATCTATGCGAGCTTCAAATTAGCTCTTTTACAAGCCTTTTACCGACTCGAAAGAGGTTATCCTCAATATCTTTTTCCTGTATGTCGTCATCGCTATGCGTTTTAATACTATTCCCTATTGTTTCCTAAGACATTAAAACATCAAAGTGATCATATGACATCAGCGATGGGTGCTGCTCGCGTGCTTTTGATCGTTTCGCCGTGTCGCATTGGGCAGGTGGCATTAACAACTCTCTGTCCGGTTTGCAATGAATTTCTTAAATATTTTGTGCATTTATACACGGTTTTCACTTTTCTTACTGCAGTCCGTAGGTACTTTCCAATGTTTTTTATATCATCTTCGGAAATGATTAAGATGGTACTGAAAAAAGTTGCGGTGTAAATTTAAAAATAGCGAGTTCGTGTTCACATATTAAAACAGCTACTTCAATTTCGATTATTTTTGATGTATTTTTTTAGGGGATATTTTTAGACAAAATACTTTTCATCGCTCGGATATCGAACGTGGTTCAAACTAGCTTTTTTTAATAACCTATGAAATGTGATAACAAATATTTCAATTTAACTTTTAAAAATATTAACATGATATGCATTTCAAAGCATCATGCCCTTTTAACCGAAATCCGAAATTCACAGTGATCTATTTACGAAAATTTCATTATTGTTGTAAAAAAATATTCTCGGGGCCATATGGCCGCGGCTTGTTTGGGGTCAGTAGTTCGTCTTATTTCCGGTGACTATCGTTAAATGTGAAATGTGATTCTGCCCGGACCCGTGACACAGTTGTGTTGAGATCGCTCGCTAGGTGTCGCCCACACAAATGCACCCACTATTGGAACAATTTCCCGGTCTGTCGTAAACAAAAGTGAAATTTTATAACAATTTCAATACTTTATTGTCATAATTTGTGCGGGAATCGAGGTAATGTTTACAAAAACTTAAAAAAAAGACATGGATTTTGTCTGGAAATTTTATTGTTTTGTATTAGTATTGTTGCAAATTTTACACTTAGGTAGATAGAGGACTGACATATTCGAAAGATGACATTTGGTACTGACAAAAATTGTACCTTAAGATATTGCGGCATCGAACCTAAAGTGAACATATTATAATGACACTAAAATAACAACGTGGAATAAACATGCATTCATTTTTAATTACATTTGCCAATAACATTTTGACAGACCCGGCAATCAAACCTGGGACATCTAGAAAGCACAACCCATACTTCAAGCCGCGAGACCACGAGACCTAGTAGGATTAACAACCTATAAACATAAAGAACAGGATTTGCCAACACACCTTTTCAATTATGAAATTTGCATTTAATCTAATTAGCGATCAGGTAACCCTAGCTATAACGCTACATCCCACACACCTAATAAAGCCTGACCACACTCGTAAGGAAATATATTCCAAAAGGCACTTCCACACGCATTGTTGGACAGTAAAACAGTCGTTTGGTGGAATCGTGGTTCGCTTTTGAAGAATCAATAAATTTTACGCGTCCATTAAACTCTTTGATAGAGTTTAAATTAGTTATATGTATTGATAATTACATTATGTAACTATAAAACCGCGCGTGCGCCTTTGAAGTGGAATCGTCTGATGATAAAAGTGAAATGAGAATTTTTATCTGTTTAATCGTCAAAACTTGTAGGTTTAACTTCAATTTCTTATTGAATGTCCGCTTGGTTTCTATTTGTAACCCATTTGTATCAACATTAACGCAACACTTTGTCTGAAATTACATAAAAACTGTTGGTGAAGTCTTTTTAATATTTTCCTCATAAATCCGAGTGTTTGTGATTAAATTCAATAAAAATAGCTTTTAAGGAACTTATCAATCAGTTAAGACTAAATTGCTTATTACGACATTATTAACTTTTAAATGGCGACAGTTATTACGTGTTTACTAAAGCGATAACTAACAAAGATAAAAACTTCGCTTCAACGGTTACAAATAATAAATTTACCAACTGAGAGCACGTGTGTGAAACAGAAAGAATTCTAAGATTTTTATCGAACTAAAACACAATGAGAAATATTCCATACATGACATCACGAACAAAAGCGACAAAGATTAAATCCGACGTGACATGACACAGGAGGAAGCGGAAACCAGCTTGATGGTAATCCTGCTAAACCTGGATTAAGTTCTTCATACACAACGTCGTAATATCGAAGATTACAATCACAGTGTTTAACCAAGCGATTAAGCCATTAAACGTTGATCGTAATGATATGTTGGTTTATATTTTACGTTTTCTCTGGGAACATCAATATGACCGACATGCATGAAGACGATAATGTCAGTAGAAGAAGCGAAAGAGGTGCGTTTGGACCGTGGCATTTGGCGCTCTATAGTCTATATGTGTATGTACATTAACAGTCAATGAGAGATGTGACTGAAGATGCATCTGATAAAATTAATACTGCGATAGGGTCAAGGAAAACTTTAGAATGTAAAAATATGTTACTATGCGTGTCTTTCCCATTTCTTAAAGGTTATCTCGCAGGGGTCGTCTGTGACACTTTACAATCATTATTGTATGAACTACTGACTTTGTTTTTACGGCCTTGACCGTACTCACTTATCTAGTATCGTTCATTAACCCTACATGTGGAATGAATCGTTTTACTTGGTTGAGGATTTTTGGGTCCCTGCCATGCGGGTTTTCACGGTAATTCGAGTATGATGGTTATTAATTTGTGACCCAAACCTGTTTCAATTTGCGCCCACCCAATTTCCGTCTCCTACACCACATGTTCTCCATCCAAATGAATAAAAATACATGGTTCAATTACTTTTTCTGGTAAAAACTGTATTGAATGCATAATGTGCATCCGGGCTACTTTTGGAGCGCGTATGACAGATTGGTATGAGGAAGAAATGGCAATGGAATTTCATTTCTTCATACAGATATAATTAAACGTGTTCGGCAAAATGGAATGTTAATGGATAATAAATATAAAACAATAATAATTATTAATTTATTTATGATCAACGCGGAAACCTATTTTTTTCAATCAATCATGTTAAAAGGGTTATCAATAGTATGCGCTAATTGAATGACAATAAAGGTTCAAATATTTTAATTATCAATGATAGCATTAAAATTACTAATGAAAAAATATTCCGGAACGATAGTATAGGCCAGGGCTTCCCAAACTGTGCGTCGCGACGCCCTGGGGCGTCGCGAGGCGATCGGCAAACAATCGCTGTCCGTATTTTTGTGATAAACTCATATTACGCTGACTACTGCTGTTTTTATTTCCAGTAAAGTAGGTAATTTTGGTGATGGGGGGGGGGGGGGGGTGCGTCGCAAGAAAAATAACAATTCTATAGGGCGTCGTGTAAATAAGTTTGGGAACCCCTGGTATAGGCCATACTTCTCCCAATTTTTTTTGACGGTTTTACTTCAAAGCCCTTTAGACGTCCTTAAAATAGTCATTTTTTTATCGAATCATTATAAAAATTAAATGGTTTATAGGATATAGAGAAGAAATCACGTGTCTGTTGTTAGTTCTCCTTAATTATCTGTTCTCATCCGTATTTTTATAACTTTAAGCTGAATAGCATCCACATCATTGGCAGTCGTTTGTCTGCCTGCACTTGCATACAAATTAATTCAGTTATCTAATGCAGCATGGTCATCTCTTGCAGTTTCATGGGTGGTCTCCATTCCTGCGAAGGTTGCATTATGTACGTGCTCCAAAACAGTCAAGTTTTATTGCGAAATCGTAATAAATGATGCTACCCCGAGGCCGAGTGAGATCATACCGGAAAATTCCTTGTGAAAGTATGATGTGTGTTTTGTGGGAAATTGCAGGTTGAGCAGTACTCCTAATAGTTAAGAATGGTGTACCTTGAAGGCTTAAACCCTATTGTACCTTTATCGAAAACTTTAGTAGTATTCCTCGGTATAAATAAAGCTGCTTAAGTGTTGGTGTGAAATCGATTCATATATTTGAGTATGTATAAACATGATAAGACTTTTAGGTATCGAAGGTCAGACTAAATTTCGTTTTACATTTTACGACACCTCATTGATGGAAACACTATAAAGTTTCTGGTAACAGGGCTACTAAAATTCCTTTAAAGTAGGGTCTCAATAATCAACCAACCAACTATCCAAACCAGACCAGCGTGATGGACTTAGACCCTGCAATGGGACATATATGGGGGAATGATGAGGGTCTCAACACTGATATTCTGTTGTTTATATGTAAGGAAATCAATTAGACAGTGTACTGACCTGAATATTGTCACCGTATATATTGACGACGCCTCTCCGCGTGTACCCATTTGTAAGACGACCACACTTAACTAGCTTATACTGCGAGCGCTAATAGCCGGTCGTATACTCCAATTGGAGCTAAGCTATCATTTGGGGTTATTTATGACCTCGTGTATAATGAAAACGCGTGTCTCATGTTACGAGATACAGGAGACTGGGCATTAATTTTAGGTTTCAATCCAATGCTTCTAATTGGCAAGAGTAATTAATCAATTATTTTGTAATTCGGGTTGACTTTATCACCTCTTTCTCTTTCTTACGTTTGTACATGCACATGCAACATTCCCGCTTTAGCAAGCAAAATGTCATACGCTGAGATCCTGACATATCTATGCAGCATTACTTTCGTTGCATAATGGCGTCTTCTACATCAGGTGTTGCTAGACGGTATTTAGCTTCTAGCTTAGTGCCGGGTTGAA
Source organism: Cephonodes hylas (assembly GCA_030295005.1). Taxonomy (NCBI): domain Eukaryota; kingdom Metazoa; phylum Arthropoda; class Insecta; order Lepidoptera; family Sphingidae; genus Cephonodes; species Cephonodes hylas. The sequence continues at coordinate 17,015,652 of AP025361.1, forward strand.
TATTTAAAAAAAATATTCAAGAGAGGTTGCTTAATAATAATTATGAATACTTAAAAATTAAGATAAAAAAATTTTAGATACCCGAGACATCATCATCAATCAAATCGAGTTTGCAGTAAAACCTGCTTTAACTAGACTGCTCAGTAATTACATCCAAAATACCGTAATTAAAACTTTAGCCGTTGAAAGCAAACAGACGTCCAAAAAATTCCAAATTCTAAACGGTCCAAAAAGAAAACCCCTTATGAATATTGAAGCTCTTGGCTTGGCGCTTGGACCGTAACATTTTTATTTAACTTCCCCACATTGGCTCCATCTGTGTCAACAGCGACCTGCGCGAGTCCACACAATGTGCCCGTCTCGTGCCAACACGCCCACAATGCCCTGTATTTATTGGATTTTACTCGGATCGACACCGTTGAAATGCCTTCAGTCTTCGGGTTTAGAAGGTTTTTGAATTAGTGAAAGCTTTGGAGTTGACGCGTACCTGAATGTGAGAAAAGGTATGATTTTATTTTTGGATTGCCTAGTAGCATGGCTGTACCGTGTATTGTATACCGTGCGATCTAGAGGCTTTAGGATCAAATGCCCAATCAACGTATTTTTGTCAGGGGAACTACGGAGTCAAGAATATGACTGAAAACAGTCATTACTCGGTAAAAACTTGATAAATGACTTCGATGACATTTCCATTCTTCGAAGAATGCCTCAAAAAACAAGACGCCATGGGTTTGATTCCTAAACCATGACGTTTCCTCTTCTAAAAAACTTAAGGGTGTGTCTTTGTGAGACAGACTATTTTTTTTATAGAACCTAGCTTGTTGTACCCATGACACAAGTCACAAGATTACTAAGGGGCCACAGAACTATGTGGCTCTATAATAAAACATGAATGAAGCAGATTGAAACGAGTTTGTTCGACTACATCCTGCATCTCAACTTCCCATGAGAAAGGCTTATCTCAGCAACAGCTTATGCATACAAGTTGTTATTCGCGTGTCATCTCGACACATCACACGATGACTTGTAACTTTCGATGATAGTCATTGTTTTTAAACTAAACAAATACTTTACACACTCGTTTATTCAATAAGCATACGCATAATGAAAAACAAACATTTCAACATCATATAAACAAGCAATTCTGCAAGGAATAACCGAGCGAAATTTCTGAGGAAAACGTCATTGCACAATTGTTAGCCGAAGCGACAATGACATATGTCAAGTGTCATTCCCCAAGGCAGAAACAATTATTCTGCCAATATGGACATTGTTTATCCCACGTGCCTATACAAAAGCGCCCACGCATTCTACGGAAGGTATTGCCCATGTGCGATCACAATAGTTTGAACAAACACATTTTTACACCTATCAAGGAGACAGTTTGGTATTGAAGGCCGTGCATTCGATATAAGAAATTTGGTCCCTAATATATCGAGTTAGGGTTGAAATTAGAATGATGCGAATAGTAATTGACAGCGCAACTGACGTTTAATTTCGCGACTATGGATCATATGTCATTTTTGACATGTTTTCGTGAGTTTCGTGGCTTGTGTCATGTAATTGAGTGTCGCGTCATTGCGATCTTTATAGTTTGCGTGAGGTGATTTAATTTGCATACGATTATAAGACTTTTTTTGCCGAATTATGACTACAAATATTCATGATGTAATGGGCCGTTTAAGTATTTTTTCGTGATTGACATACCGAAACTCTGGTTGAAATTTATATACGTTGTGACGGATTAATTAAAAAATATACATGTATTTTTTCTGTAAGTTATTTAGATTATTTTTATAATTGGCGTGTATTACTCAAACAATAAAGCAGAAAAATCTTAAAACTTACAATTTGTACGAGTACTTTCTCAGTACAATGCTGAATGCACCCTTCATATCGCTAGCTGAGATTGCACCTATTACTTATAACGCAGGTAACATCCGTCTATGCGATAGTTGCTCATTTCCGTCAACGGTTAGTTATTAAATTTATAATACAGTAAAGGAAGAGATCGTGAGAAAACCTACACATCTAAAAGTGCTCAGTAATTATTCATGTCTGTACTCCGACAAACCGCACTATGCTAGAAGGTGGGCTAAGGCCAAATCCTTTTCAGTTGTAGAGGAGGCCCGTATCAAGCAAGGGGGCGTATATTGGGCTGATGATGCTAAGGTTATTTCTTTAATAAAGGGGCATTCATAAACATTTCTGCGTGTCTTCCCATCAGTCCACTGCACGGCCATGACACAATATACAAAATAATACGAACTGCAGTAATGTGAGAACGAATGTAATGAAACATTATGATTCACAATGGAGTAATTTGAAACCGCAAAGAGTTGTGTAAACATTTATGACATTATTGTTATAGCATTTAATGCGTGGATAATTTAGCATTTTTATGCACATTTTTTAACACTGAATTAAACAGCATAATAGGTTTTATTCACAATCTATCGCCGTCCACTGATGAACGTAGGTCTCCCCAAGCAGTGTTGGGCATTAATCAATTAACTTTTAATTAAACTAATCAATCGATTAAAAAAATTATTGCAATTGAATTAATTGCAATTGAATCAATTGCAATTAAACATTTAATTGTGTTACAATTATTTTTTTTAATTGATTGATGAAATAATTAAAACTAACAATTAACTTTTTTACAAATTTTGTTCAGAAGGGTGGTCCGGTTCTACAACCGGATACATATACCCTTGACATATTCAAGTATTAGTAAAAATACTTGATAAAAAAATTGATTGTTTATTTTTTTTTTTCTTAACCCTTTCAGACCTGGCGTACACAATTGTACACATATAATGTAAAAAAATATTTAAGTATTAATTTCACATTCTTTGCAACTAAAAACGAATGTGTTAATTAGTTCACATAATAAACTACCGAAAACGATACTCCTAACGCCATTTCTTGGCGTTTATTGGCAGTTTTTGGCAATTTATGACCAGTAGCCGACAGAAGTTTGCATTGTGCAGGTAAGTTCATTTTTTTATATCTAAAAAATAGAAAATATCAAAGTATATGTAATGAAATATTTATAGGTCGATGTGTTATATTGTCGTCGTCATATTTTACAAACATGTTGTTGGTTTTAGTTATTTTTATACAAATTTTCGTGATTTTTATATTTGTACTCAAATGTACACATCAGGCGCATACGATGTATTTCTTATTTGTTGTTGCACATCGTAGGTATTATTAAAATAAATTATAATTGTTATTGAATGGTGAAACTTTTTGCTTTTGATTTAACGAATTATGTTAATATTATTTTCAGATAAAAAATTAAAATTATGTAATTATTATGTTTTCGTGCGACGCTATTAGAGCACTAGAAGAAGGTTGCCTTTCTGATGTAGAATTATCTTCTGATGACGTCCGAATCCGAATCCAGTTGTCCAAAAGGGAGCAGATGTCATCAGCCGGAACCAACGAGAAATATTCCCCCCAGTTTTGGATGATGATGATGATGGAGACGCTGGGTCATCGTGGGTCGAAATGAGTGATAACTTTTTACCAGAAGTGCCTTCCGCCTCTGAAGATACGCTTTTACAGAACATTACGTCAAAGCATAGTATTAGGTGGAGACACAAGGAAATAGTAAACACAACTTCATTAGCTTGGTTTCCACCCATTTCTATTGATCTCAGAGTTGAAAGGCCAGCAGATAATTAAAACAGATACGTGCCTGTTTATGCAATTATTTCAGGTTATGGCTGAAATGACAAACTTATACGCAACATATTCCAATAAAGTAAGGTTTAAACCTACTACTGCCAAGGAAATAGAAATATTCTTTGCTCTCATTTGGCCACTGGAATATTTGGGTACCCGTGTTTGAAAATGTATTGGGAAACAAATATCAGCATTCCCTTGTTCACTAAAAACATGGCAAGGGACCAATTTTTTGAGCTGCGTAACAATTTACATCTAGTTGATAATACAGCAATACCAGGTAATTCTAAAGCTAAAATAACTCGAGATGGTTTTGGACATTTTCCTGCACACGATCAGCGCCCAAGCCCCTCATCGGAAAACATGGTGGAAAACGACGGGATGCAAGGGTAGAACCCAAATTAAATGCATAAAATGCAAGGTTCACTTATGCCTAACTAAGGATAAGAACTGTTTCTTAGCATTTCATACATAGGATGCAATATTGATGCCTTTGATTTTAGTTTTAATTTGGACTGATTAAGGTGCAATTTGTTAAATCTACCCAAAGAAAAAGCCATTTTTTGTTAATTTTTATAAACAGAATAATATTATTTACATTTGTTATTTCATATTGCTTCGTATTTCCCAATAAAAAGTGGTAAAATAAATGTTTATTATTATAGATAAACATCCATTAACACTAATATATTCATTACGTGGGACCGATGTGTACACTTGTACACAAAAAGAAAAAGCTATTTTTCTTGAAAAGCTTGTAATTAGGATTTTTTTGTTTATTTTTCCTTAGTTTATTTTACATTAGCCTAGTTGCAGGCATTTTTTTCAGATCGATTACCGAAAATAAAAGAATTCAGGTCTGAAAGGGTTAAAATAACTAACAATTGATCAATTGTTAATCGTATAAAACCATGATTAATAATTAATTAGTTGTTAATTGCTGTCACTGCAGTTAACAACTAATTAATTGTTAATTTTTAATTGTTAGTTTAATTAAAATTTGCCCAACACTGTCCCCAAGTAAGCGCCAACCATCCCAGTCTTGATCATCCATCCGTCACCTGCCATCTTTCTCAAGTCGTCGAATCATCGTGGTGCAGTACGTGCTCTACTATGTCTGCCTAAGCGCGGTCTCCACTCCAACACTTATCTGCTCCATCGTTATCCCATATAAGTCCTACTGCTGGGCACGGACCTTCTCTACTATTAAGAGAGTTGAGGCCTTATTCCACCACGCTGACCTAGTGCGGGTTACTGATCTACACACCTAAGAAATTCCCAAGAACTTTTAGGTGTGCAGGTTTCGTCCCAATGTTTTTCTTCACCACAAAATCAGGTGATAATTCATTTGGAATGCACACATAACTTCGACAGAGAATAGCTTCTATAGAGGCGTGTACCTGTGATTTCAACCTACGAGCATTAAGATTCTCGATCGCGCGTCTAAAGCTGATGTCTGCTCCCGGCTAATAATAGTATTGTCGTTGTGATACTACTTATCAAATGGATCATCCTCTCACGTTGATATTTTATGTAGGCTGCTTTACATTTAAACATGCTTTACTACGTTGTCGACGATGTGCCCTGTCCACCCATTAAAGCTTGTCAAGTCTAACACCACTTGTCAACACCGCACACGTCAAATTAGTCATTAAAAGTGATTGATGGCTGACAAATTGTCACGTTAGTCTCGCGTGTCGCCGACAAGTTCTAGTTAAGAGATTTAATTAATTAAGTTGTGAAGATGTTAAACCGGAATTTGTTAATTAATGGAAAACACTTCGCCTGGTGGGCCTGTACTTTGAAGGGGTTTTAAGGAAGACTTTTAAAGTTTTTTTTAGTTCTCATCAGCATACACGTCCCACTGCTAGGCACGGGCCCCTGTACCATTAAGAGGGTCAAGATCTTCGTCTACTTCACAGGCTTAGTTCGGCTGATGGACTATACACCTAAGAAATTCCTAAGAACTGAAGGTGTGGAGGTTTCCTCACGATGTTTTCTTTACCTTTAACGCTTCAACGTACGTGATAATTTATTGTGAATACACACATAACTTTGAAAAGTCAGACATGTGCCTGGGGTTTGCACTCGCGACCGCCGAGATTCTCGACCCTTCGCCTAAATCTCGAAGCTTTCTAATATAATGTTAAATGGAGTCAATCCTTATTTAAACACAATATTACGACACAGACTAATACACATACTCTTCCGCGATATTATTAAGACCGCGGAAATCTCATTCGTTGAACAAACGAAAGCTGATAACATACTTTTGCTCTTACCTCTATCAGTATATAATACCGTTCTTTGCATAAACGGCAGTATTGAATAAAGTACGGTCAATATTTCAGTGTTATTTTGCGCCGACTTTCACAACTTGGCTGTTAAAGGTATACGTTTACAGAGCATTCCTTTGTGTTACGTTACAGCAAGCCATGACTTACGTGCTTGTTTAGCAATGAATTGCTATTGTTGGGGGCTCAAATATCCCGCCATACGATACAGATTAGCTATTTATAGTTTGTTTTATTTTAAATTTGATTGGAATCGTACTGGCAGTAAAGTTCTAATTCTAGAAAAACTTAATTCTAATAAAAACATCCTCGATCAACACAATATTTCTATCGCTTTAGAACCTATGGCAGTAAATAAAAAATGCGAGATTTTAAATACACATAGTCCTGACTCCTCACTAAAATACAAAACGTGAATATCATAAACTATGGGACTTTTCGGTCTGGCTTAAATCCAGGACTGAAACAAATATTTGTGAATCATACAAACATGTAACATGTCGCGTGATCAAGCTGTAATATGGATATGAAAACTGAATATGTGCCTTATGATATTAAATGTATGATCACTACATAATATAAAACAAAGTCGCTTTCTCTGTCCCTATGTCCCTTTGTATGCTTAAATCTTTGAAACTACGCAACGGATTTTGATGCGGTTTTTTTAATAGATAGAGTGATTGAAGAGGAAGGTTTATATGTATGATAACATTTATTAAATCTCAGCATTGCACCCGTGCGAAGCCGGGGCGGGTCGCTAGTTTTATTATAAAAATGGTTTTTAAAAAATACATAATTCACTCTAACCACTAATTTCTTAAAGCTCAGTCGATAAATTCATTTTGAGGACATATAGCGACACTCACAGCAATATTTTCTATAAATAAGTACGAAGCTTCCCACGACCACAATTCGTATTAAATAACATAAATATGATTTATCACAATCACCGACATCCAACGAATGTGGACGAGTAACCGTGACCTATAAATAGTGACGTCATTCGACGTGGTACATACGCCCCACATACGGCGCGGCCAGTACGGCTGCGGCGACGCAACCCGCTTACAATGCCGGCAATAGTCACCGAATTTTAATGTCATCATTATAATCACACATCAGCATCTCAACGATGTCACTGTCTTTCGCTGAATGACGGCTCCATTGGCGGCTGTATTGGTGAGTCAGAAGAAAGTATGTGAACATTCCGATCACGTTACATCAAAGTGCATTCATATTCTAAGAACTCTATTTCAATCCCTATAACGTAATGGGTTAAATAGCGTTTCAAAAATAAAAAAAATGTTTTCAAAACAGTTGACGCCTTGTTTCATTCATCAATTCATAGAATAATCTTTATTTATAGCCATTGATGTTTCGAAACAATCCTACGCTACACGTGGCTCACCATACTTAGGTCACGGCCTTGAAGCCAGAACTCCATATTTAAAATTTAAAATTTTACTTTTGTCATGTTAAAACGAAACATTCCGAAGTATTATTCCTTTTTATGTCATAAACTTAAGAGTTTCTTGATAAGGTGATTAACGGTACCAAGGCCAAGGCCCGCTTATCGCTCGGGGGTATTGCATTTAAACGTCGCCTTAAGCGGCAACCGGTCTCCTTACCGAATTCTTAATTTCAAAAATAAAACGAGACCCACATACGCGGTATAAACGATGCCGAGTTCGTTTGTAAAATTTTTTTTTTATTCAAAATAAAGTTGTCCGAAGTCATTAATCTTCGGCCAGTTTCATTCACATTTTCAAAGTTGCCAACAAAATGATGCTTTTATCTTGACAGTTTCGTGATGGTGATGTAAATAAGAAAACAAACGATGGTGCAGACTGAGTTCTTTTTTTGAAACTTTTGTTTTTAAATAATTTATTCCTATTTGCATTTTTCAACTTATTTCTTTATTATTATTTTGCATACAAATACAAGAATTAATCGTAATAAAATTGTATCGAACTGATGAATACTACTAAATGGGTCTGCTATTAAAATGCGTCGGGGAAGTGTCATTAAAAGACTACAATTATGCAAATTGCATAGTAAACGACTGCCGCCAAGTGATTTCAATACATCGACTTGTGTATGAATTTATGCCGATTAATATCTCAGTATTTATATTCGCATTCGAGTCATAAAGGGACGCTGTTGGTTCTATGATCCTAATCGCTCAATTTCCGTCGCGATTTAAGATATGAAGTTTAAGTTGAATATTGTTTGTGTGAAGTCATGATGATAAGCAGTGATGGCCTCGAGGTTTAGGCGCGCGGTCGAGAATCTCGGCCGTCGCGGGTTCGAACCCCAGGCACACACCTCTGACTTTTCAAAGTTATGTGTGTATTTAAATTGAATTATCACTTGCTTTAACGGTGAAGGAAAACATCGTGATGAAACCTGCACACCTAAGAGTTCTTAGGAATTTCTTAGGTGTGCAGTCCGCCAACCCGCACTAGGCCAGCGTGGTGGACTATGGCCTAAACCCTCTCAATGGTAGAGGAGACCCGTGCTCAGCAGTGGGCGTATATGGGTTGTTGAAGAAGAAAGAAGAAGTCATGATGGGCTCGATGTTTAGGTCGAGAATTTCAACGGTCGCGGGTTCAAGCCCCACGCAAATACTTCTGACTTTTCAAAGTTATGTGTGTATTCACATTGAATTATCACGTGCTTTAACGGTAATGAAAACAGCGTGGTAAAACCTGCACTCCTAAATATTCTTAGGAATTTCTTAAGTGTGTAGTCCGCCAACCCACACTCGGCCAACATATTAGACTAAGCCCTAAACCCTCTCAGTTGTAGAGGAGGCCCAGAGAGATGGTTATGGAGTGGTGATGATTGTCACGTGTCACAATTGTACAAATTGACTGCAAAGCTGTTTACCTCAAATATTATCTTATTTCGCTCAATCTATAAATTGTTTATAACTGGATAAATGAGTGCCAGTCATGGTCGTTACTTCGTGCAGTCCAGCGCGACCGTCAGTAGGTCGGTCGTGTATCAATAATTACCGCTCATGCCGATTTATTTACATCTCTCTGATTTTATCGGCAAATGGCTGCGGTTTGTGGCATAATGCTGAATTTCCTTTTGCAAAACGCTGAGTGAATTATATCTAGGTATACCTATACGTTGTCCTAACAAGGCTAGGGTAGTGGACTATGAACTATACTCTCTCAGTTGAAGAGGAGGTCTATATTGAAGATGACGATGTTGATGATAATAGTGATGACGATATTTTAATGTAATACATTTTTTATATTGTTTTTTAAAAAATATATTTTGATTTCTAAACTAATAATGAAAATTCAGCACTGAATTCGCTTGTTTTGTTTTCTAAATAGCGTTATCTTTTATACAAAGAATCAGAAGTTCTAACAAATATGATTGAGATAGGTATACAAAGCCACTTATTTTACTCTGGTATGTGGGTTATACAAGTAAGGGAGCGTCCATAAATTACGTGAGGTATTTTTTTAAATTTTCTGTCCCTCCCTCCCCCTTGGTGAGATGTCGTAAGATTTTATTCAACCCCCTCCCCCATCCCCCAATCTCACGTGAGATTTTTGGAATGTGGGTTTCTTACGTAAACGAATTGGATTGTTATTGTAAAAAGAAAAAAGCAATTTAATTTGTGCTTTTATTTACGACTAGTTAAGACTAGTAGTAATCAATATTGCTGAAAGTAATAAATGTAATAAAAATTTAACAATAGAATACTTAAATCTAGCTACTGTGATTAAAAAAAAAGAATATCTACTCTAATTCAGTAATTAATTTGGATTTAATGGACCAAAATAGTATTTTCTTTTTGTTTCAATCAAAAAAAAAAAATTGCGTGATATTTGTCGAGACCCCCCCCTCTCCCCAACGTGATATTAGATGAGATTTAACTCGACCCCCTCCCCCCCTTAATCATCTCATGTAATTTATGGACGCCCCCTAATGAGACCATAAAAATATTTTATTTATAGAGTAGTGACAATTATATGTACAAGTTACATTAGACACAACTTAAGCAGTATTCTACATACTCCACGTGACGTGAATAAAGCGCCGTTTTCCTTTAGAACTGTAGAAACGTGTTGTGATTACTATCTTGAAACCATAAAACGAGGTACAAATGAGTATTTAATGCATTATTTGTTGACTCCTTGGCATTTAATATAACCGTTGGTAGGATCATTCTAAATTCAAACATTTTTTGTCTCTGCTACTCTAACGTCATCTCGCAAAAGAAAGCGAATCGAAATTTAAAATGGCGGATCGGTTATAACAACCGAATAGGAAGGTTTGCGGCGGGAATAAAACAAATTAATAACTATCGCTTATAACAACTATCGGATACAACGTCCAAAATATACGGTCCTTTCAATGTCGTTATATCCAATTTTGACCGTAATTAGAAATACTTTAGCACAGTTTAACAGTTAATGTCACAGAAATAGACGTGGAGCCTTATCGAAGCTAATTTCATGAAGACTTTTATTAGTTCTGATATTAAAAAATTATGCTTCATTTTGAGTTTGCTATAAAAATGTTTATGTTAGGAGAAATCAATAATTCGTAGGTAAAAATGTGACAGGCGAACATATTTTGTACCGATATATTCATGTGGTAGAATTATTATATGTATAGCTCAATAATTTAAAACACTAAGAACGCGTTTATTTCGATGTGGAACACTAGCGTACAAGATTTATTAAAAGGCAACCTGTTACACCGACGCGAATTATATACTTGTATCCCGAATTTTAATTTAACTAAAATAGAAGGTTTTGCGTGGTCTAAAATGAAGATTATTATAGATTCAATGTAAGATGCTAATAGGGTAAAGTTTATATTTTTCTCTCGTAACAGAGTTTTAGGGTTGATTGTTAAGTTTCGAGTCATAATTTAGTGCGTGCAATCATGTTGTATCAGGTTCGATTTCTGCGTGAGATAAAGAACATTAGATTACTTCGTGAGAAGTTATAGAAACGCCACTGTCAGCAGATGCATACTCGCTCCATATTAACTAATACTGTCTATTAAACCTTGCATAATATGTTGCAAAAATACACCTATATGTGTTATTTATTGGTACATGTATAAATTCTATAAATAATTCAATTTAAATTCATTCTGATTTACGATGCAAACTTGGACACAAACATTTGTAAATGACACGTTCAATTACTTGGTGCGATTTGCATTTTGTTAATAGCCCCGTTTGTTTTATAGTACTGCAAATGACAAGATCTCGTAATAGTTTCATCATCATCCTTTTTATATCCATTTACTAGTCTCGGTCTTTTTCTACAACTGAGAGGGTTTAGGCCCTAGTCCAACACGCTGACCTAGTGTGGGTCGGCGGACAAAAGAATCCCTAAAAATTTTGATGATGTTTCTCTTCAAGCTAAAATTACGTGATATTCATTTTAAATTAAATAAACACATACCATCGTAACTTTACTGTGGATCTGAGAATTGAACCCGCGACCGTCGCGATTCTCAATCGCGTGTCTGTCCTCGTCTACAGCGGAAAGTTACTAGCTTATTGCAGTCAAATTCAATCCATCCATCCTTTCCATGTCATTAACTTGGTGCAATCTCGGCAGTGTACTCTAAATATTTGATGTTTCAATATACTCAAGTAAAAACTATATTTATATTACTCAATAACTTTGTAATGTTCGTAGTTAATTTATCTAACGATATGGATTTGACAACTTGTCTAAGACGCTCTGCTGTCTCAAAAGAAATGCGGACTAGAAACAGCGTTGTTTTGACCGCTTCAACTTGCGTGGTACTTAAATAAGCAGTGCAGTCACAATCAACAGTATGTCCTAAAAGTTAAGTGAAAATGACTTGACTTTAGTTGACGATTGGAGAAACGGCAAATCACCTATCAGTTTCCAGTACTTAAGCACGCGATAGGGATAGACTTGGGATTAGAACAAATTAAGGAAAGGAAGCTAAAAGTAACTAGAAATTCAAGGCTAAAGTTGGTAAAGTAGCGATGGGTAAACTAAAAATAATATAAGCAACTAGCGACCCGCCCCGGCTTCGCACGGGTGCAATGCTGACATTTAATGGATGTTATCATACATATAAACCTTCCTCTTCAATCACTCTATCTATTAAAAAAACCGCATCAAAATCCGTTGCGTAGTTTCAAAGATTTAAGCATACAAAGGGACATAGGGACAGAGAAAGCGACTTTGTTTTATACTATGTAGTGATAAAACCGAAGGAATAGAAAGGAGCGGAATGAAAAAGAAAAAACTATACTCAACTGGATTCTGCGCCGTCACTCGTTACTTGATAATTTTATTACATTACAGCCTTGAGTGTTTAATGGCAGCATTTAAAAACAAAAGAATCGCGTAAAATCTTTATCGATACAGAGAACTGAAAAGTTTTATCTAGATTATAAACATTACGTAATAGCAAAAATAATAATGTAGTGTCCATTTATTTTTCCATTACTTTGATATTTTACAAATTTGATTTGACAATTATGTTTTCAAGGACACACAAAAGGGGGCCTAGCCTATAATACTTTAGTTACATTCGAAAACTCTTATGCTACTTCTGAAAATGAAAAAATCTTTTGTCACTTTGCCCAAACCGTAAATCAAACCCATTACCTCTAGTTTGGGCAGCACATAGGTTTCTTTCAACCTAAACATTTCTTACAATGTCTGTCAGCTGCGCACAATATAATATTATCAACTAGTCGGAGATTAGTCTTAAGTCCAAGGCCTAGAATAACAAGAACAAGGACAAGTAAAGGAAATGATAATTAGGAGTTATCGAGATATCCCAAAATATCTTTAAAGTGATGATTTTGCAAAAGACCGTCAAATTACACACACTAGTCCATTCCATGAAATGTTATCTGCAAACTCCCAAAAAAAATTAGACATAAAAAAGAACAAACAAGTCCCTTTCGCCACTCCGTAACACGATAGGTTACAACTTAATTTATCATAATTAAAAACGAAAGCAGGCGCATTGAAAAAAATCCATAAATAAAGTCTTTTCGCCGCGTTCGGTGCAACATTACCCTTGGCTGAACGGCGACTGCGCACGTGCACGATTTAGAAAAAAAAACTTCGCCTTTTTTGTGCAATATTGTGTCAAACGCTTTGAAATTCACTCGCGTTCACGGCAGTTAATACAACAAAAGCCTTTTTGTAGTTGATACGTGTTCTAAAATCTATTAAATTTACGAATACACGACACATTACGAATTCAACAGGAGTCGAATTGTGAGCCATTATCTTAGTTTTTTGCGGCTTGAAATTTTTGCCGCGTTTGCCAATAATAATAGTCAATTGTTGGTGTAAACGAACTTGGCAAAAAATGTTTGGTGCCTATTCTTCATTATTTTATATTTATTGATGAAATATTATAGTATTGTATTATTTTTTAATATTACTGTCCCCCGCTGGGATATTACAAGTCTCATTTTACACCAATTGTATTTTAAGCCAACTTAACAGGAGGCCTTGTGCTGTATCGTCAATGATATAATTTTACTATCTAACAATTTTTAGACATTTAACTTATGAACTCTACATAGCACTTTACAAATTTACCGTCTAATAACGCGGTAATTTACTGCAAATATAATATTTATTCTAAAGTAAAAACCTGCCATCTACGCAGAAGATTAAAATCGTTTTCTTAAACCACAAAATTGCGTCACGACTCGCAACTTCGCGTGGGCGATAAACTCTTACATCCTTAACATTTACTTTCCTAGAAGCAGTTTGCATCTCAACCCGGTAAACATCCGTACCTGACTTCAATTCGTAAGTTTTCGATTCTTATCATCCCCATCTGTTGCGAAAGAAATTAAGATTCCACGCGAAGTATATCACAGCACGACTCGAATATCCAGCCTCGATTACGTAGTCAATTTGAGTGAGTCAAACTGTGTTACGAAAAAGCCTGGTGAATCACACACATCAAAAATAGCAGGATTATGTTTTACAGCCCGCGTTCTAATATAATTGGCAACCGAACTCGGGCGGGTTGCAATTTTTATGTGCATTCGCGCGATAAGCGGCATACGTTTATTGCATACTTTTGTTTATAGTAATTGTGGTAACAGCTGCCCGTTAGAGCAATCATAGACGTGGTTATGCGGACTTTAGTAATACTTAAGTACGGTTGGCATAGCAACACCATGTAACAAAGTGTTATAGACGTGTTTACTATATTTCTTCTCGCCGATGTTGAATTCTGCCAATTAGTAAAAGATTGAATGATAGTCACTTTATTTTCTATAATTTTTTATCAAATGATTTTCGGCGTGCTGATTTCTTACAGACTGAATTTACTTCGCTAGAAGGTGCCAAATTTTCGAAGATTCCAAAAAAATATTAGGTCGAGCACCAATACCCGTTTAGTGACATTTAAAAGTAATATACACAAAGAAAATGCGAATAAAACCCATAATAAACGGTTCTTAGAGATAGTAGTTACGTTATTCCGACCACGTAGGCCATATTACCGATAAGAATCGGACAGTTAGGTTTTAGTATACAATTGAGATGTGACTATTCCAAAAAATGCATGTGTACTGTAATAAAAACAGATGCAAATAAAGATTATTTTTTGTGCTTAGAAGTATATTATTTTTTTGTAAATGACGACCTGGTCCTTGAATTTGTGCAAGATTTTCAATTACACAACCTTATGATACTACGAGCTATAAAGAAATCAATCGTTTAATATTGAGTTATTTTGTGTAAAATTTTCAACATTTAATTTTAGCTCCAGATTTTAAATTCTAATGTCAAAACAAAAGCGTAGATGTGGAAAAGTTCACAAAACTATAAAAGAAATATGTTTCAAACATGTGAGACAATAATAAGGAGTCATGAAAAACGCTTAATAAAAGCCACTTCTCTTAAAAAGTGTTAAGCAGTTTCTTGGAAACAAGAAAATCCCGATAAACCAAAATTAGTTCTTACTCTTTAAAATGTTCGTCGGCGAGTTTGGTAGTCTGATGCGCATACGTAATTTACACGTTCGTACATTTGAGCAGAACGTCGTGAGGGAAGCCGCATGTCATCGGAATAATGATTTACGTCTGGTTACGTTCCGAAGCATGCCGTGTCTAGGATTAAACTTATAAGTTATAAAATCATACTTCACTGCGATTAAACTTAGATGATGGTTAGTGGTAGAACCGTACTTCAGTCAAATGAGCCAATTTGGATGAATTCTATAGATGACTAAAGTGAATGAAGATTGCAGTTGTCTCACAGCTACGCATTCACGATTGTATTCGCAAAGACAAAGACCGAGGTGCATTTCTGCAACAATAATTCACAAGATATTATGTTTTTAATTCTACATAACAGTAGATAAACGTATTGCCATTTCATCATAGTACATTTCTCAACCCCATGCTTCTGTAGACAATTTGGATTGGAAAAACCGTAAATCACACCAAACGAGAATTCAACCCGAGCCCACTATCTACCACCTACGGCTACGACCACGTTCTGTTTAAATAGAGATAATCATCCTTAAGATATCAGACATAAGCAGGCAGTTATTATCTTTATTTTTAATAAGAGTCTTATTTTTAGAGACCTTCCCAAATTAACCACCCCGGCACTATAAGTAATATTATCCAAATAAACAATCAATCTGCAAATAACAATAAGAATATTAATAAATCTAATAATCTATTTATACCTGCAAAGCATGCTCCTTCAATCAATGATTCACGAATGATATAATAAGGCTAACTTGTGGCGCTTATTTCAAGGTGCGGTGACATTCATTGTTTATACGCATTCCTAGGCGTACAATTACAATGTTACATAAACATGTTAATAGGCAATACGACGCTGACACGATCACTATATCAAGATCCACAATTTCCTTGACCTTTGCTGTGAACTTACCCGTGTAATTTACTTTCTTTTGCTTATAATACATAAGCTGTCGCCCGTTATTAGGATTTATAAGTATATTTTTCGCTGTTTTTGACACAGTTTTTATTGCTGCTCCAGTACAGTGGTTTGTCAATATCTTGTATCGTAACTATATATAGTTTATATATGCAACCTTCTTCGATAAATGTACTATTCAAGCAGCAAAAAAACAGTAGTTCCTGGAATCAAAGTATTCAACCAATCTCTTCAGCTTGATACATTAGTTACATTTGTAGTATTATCGATTGTTTGCAATAGATTAGCTCTCAAATACACTTGCAAATGTACTTGTCAGTAGATCCCCCTTATCACACGATCGATATTAGCCGTATCGAATTTACTCACACCTACTACTATTGTTCCAAAACTGTTGTCATTAATATCTGTAATTCTTCGGAACATTATAGTAAATTTATAAGTTTTGCCATATCCTTGAATACATCCACACATCGTCATAATGGTTTGACATTTTCAATATCCTAAAACCATTTGCAGCTAATCTTAGCAGCATTCGCACCATCAATGCGCTGTAAATCTTCAATGGTTCGTTGCTTGAACTAATCACGGTTGTAATACGTTTCCATGCGTATGAAGTGTTTTATAAATAATTATACGTGACCCACATACGTAAGTGCATTATTGAAGTTGATGCAATGTTCCGGCGTGCGATGCTTCCTATTCGGAGACGCCTTTCATCTCCATTAGCTCGTAAATCGATTATATTATCTAGTTATTGTAATATACCTTGTTTAATATAAATAGGATTTTTGCTTAACAAGGCGTTGAGTGTAACGTGTTAATTATTTGAAATTTCGTTTCAACTATGATTATTTAAGATGGTTAGTTGATATTTTCAGAAGATAAAGTTTATGGTTTTTTTCAAATCTAATAAATCAAGGCCTTTGCTGACAAAAAAATTAATATGAATTTTCTCAAATCTATTAAATTTAAGTGTTTGACGATAAGGAAACTAGTATAAATTTCGCCGATGTTTTATATCACTTCAATGTACAAACATGTTAAGTCTAAATTACAGGAGTTGCAATGGCGCCTATATGATTCAAACGATATCTATGATACTTATCAAAGACTATTTAATGTGAAGTACTATGGTTTGGTACTGTTGCTACCCTCACATATTATAGTCTTCCCAATTCAAAAATAATGGCTAATTGAGACCAAAAAGTCTTGTGCTAGGTATATGCAAAACAGTCGTATTATCACGTTAATGCTTCAGCTAACACCTAAGCCGTAGCCGACTTGATAAACTCTAGTGTTTCACTCGTAATACTTCACAAGTGTGGTTCATAAACATATCTTGTTACGTATTATTGTGCGTCTGCTATTTCTCAGATAGCACCAGAGAACTGCTCCGTATCTCAACTTGCGAATATAATTGCATACATTAATGAAATGGTTTCAAAGTCTTTGACGTCACGTAGGCAAAAGTTTAGTAAGGTGGATTTTCTACTAAATACGGATAGAAAAAATTGTCAGCACAAACCCACGTATCACGTTGGAAAACTTAAAATGGAGTATGAATCATTGACAAATCAAAACGTCCTAAAACCTTATTTAAGGGTAACATCTGTTTTCAAATTTCATAGGACATTGTATGTTTCAAACCCCTCATCATTCTCCTGCCCTGATCCCAATTCTTGTTTGGGGTCGGCGCAGCATGTTCTGTCCTTCCTTCCTCTGTGGAAGGACAAAACATGCTGCATAAGAGTTTTGGCAGATATTTTACGGCCGGCCGCCTGCCTGACGCCAACCCTCCTTGGGAATTTCTATGTTTTAAAGGGAATGGTGTAGGGATAGCGTGTATTTGGGTACAGGATATTGCAGGAAAGGATATTTGGCCTGATGGTAAGGATGCTACAGTCCCGGATAAGGAAGTATTAGGAGACTGTAACAGCTCGGGGGGCCGAGCTCGCGTACTCGTAGCCCTGTTCTATGACTGGCTAGATCAATGGAAAAGGCATCCCTTGACCATATGTATGTTTCAAACCCCTATAGTCGATTAATTTAATAACTTCTAAAGGTTGCCAGTATCTCTGGAAGTAAGTCATCCAAACATTTCGAAACCCATACATACACGAGTAATTATTAATAAAAAATAAACATCACCGACAAACACTACATCAGCGGGCCATCAATCAAATGTGAGTGAAATCACGACATAATCATGTCACATATCCCGCGAGGGAATGAATCATTCGGTTCAGTGAATGAGTCGTGATGAGCACAACTATTGAGACGTTCATTCATCTTCGTAATACAAACTATTTGTTGTCATTCTCGGATTGAATGATAAGTTTGGACAGAGTAGGTGCTAGGGCTGACAAGAAATAAATTAGTTATTTTTGTAATATTGGAACTTCAAACAAAAATGAACTTAAATCAATAGCTCCACTCAATTTTTAGGTTAGTATGATAGTTGCACTATTATTTGTAAATTTTCAAATATTTAAGAAAAATATCAACCGGTATGAACCGGAGTTCAAAATGACTTGAACTAACAACGTCACATATTTGGAAATTTCAATAATAATTGTGCTAGGTTTTTTTTGCCACTAAAGCAAAGTGACCACACTAGAACCTGTTAGTAAGAGCAAAGTAGAAGACATTTAACGATATCATCCCTCACCTGTAACAACAGTTATCCCAAGCTGATGCTACAATGTAACAAAACTTGTGTATTTTATTACCTCATTAATAACAGTAGCAATTTAAAAATATAACCAACTTATTCATATAGTTTTATCTTCCATACGCCAGGATTTTAATAGTAAGAACATTTATTTACAAGCAGCTGGGTTACTTTGACACAACTCTAGGATAAAGTTACGTAGCGTAAGACTAATAGTTTGCCATCAACCGATCATTCGTCCTCGTGTAAGACAAAGTAACTGTCACATTTCGCGAATATATTTAATAGCATATCACATTTCCATTTACACAAGCAGTTATAAATTGCGAAATTTTCGACCTCGTTAATACTGATGCATAATTTGTCGCGTGCGATCAAGAAATGCATAATTAAATGTTTGGTTTGGACGTCATGATTTTCTTATTGATTTTTTTACAAATTAACGGCAACATTTAATCTGTTTTTCTAAAGCCTGAATCCCTGAAATTATTGCTTAAAAGGCTAGGCAGGGTTACATTTTCCTAAGTGTGTTTTTTATGTCCCATGGAAAAGGGAGCGAGCCAAGAAGTTTTTTCGGACACAGTTCCAAGCTTCGTACTATCATTGATGTTTTCCAAAAGAAAAACCCAGTATCTCTCTACCCGACATAACACATAAGGTCCTATTGCCGCGACATCACGAGTAATGTAAAAACACTATTTTGCCTATACATAAACGTCGACGCAGTCTTTTATACGTAAGAAAGGTGTAATTGCTTCTGGTTAAAGATAGTCATCCATTCCTTTTATGTTCTTCAAACGATGTTACCTAAGTGGATCGAGCCGTAAACGGACAATCTATATCACTTTTACACCTCATGGTAATTACGAAACATAATAGTTAATAAGGGACTGCTTTTTCTATCAGATAATGGAATTTGCAACATTGTAGTGTTGACTCGAACACTAATCATCATCAACCCATATACGCCCACGGCTGAGCACGGGTCTCCTCTACCATTGAGAGGGTTAAGGCCATAGTCCACCACGCTGGCCTAGTGCGGGTTGGCGGACTACACACCTAAGAAATTCCTAAGAACTTTTAGGTGTGCAGGTTTTATCACGATGTTTTCCTTCACCGTTAAAGCAAGTGATAATTCTTTGCGAATTACACACATAACTTCGAAAAGTCAGAGGTGTGTGCCTGGAGTTCGAACCCGCGACCGCCGAAATTCTCGACCGCGTGCCTAAACCTCGAGGCCATCACTGCTTCACACTAATATTTGTTTCATATTCTCATCACTGAAAATCTTCTATAAGAAAAAAATAACGGTAAATTAGTCCAACAGCTGTATCCGATACCTAGTCACATTCTTCACACTTTCTTCTTTTTTCTGATGAAGCGGTTGATAATGTAACTATTGAGGAGGATTTTCTACGAGGTTTTGCTACAACCGTTTTGCGAGCCACAGGAAGACATTTAATAAATTTGGCTATTGTGTCATATAAAAATATGGACGAAATAGTCATGAGGTCATTGTCATTATAGTATATGTTTATGCAGCACCGTACATATTTGCGGATGTCGCTCATAAAGGGTGATGTATAGCCAACTGTGCTTTCTATTGACTCATCATCAAATATTTGTTTTATTGCATCATCTTCACTATGATCGGAATATTAATATCTATGTTAATCGAAATGCAATGTAATTAAACTTTCCCTATTTTTATTGGTCGAGAATGATCCACGATTAGGAGACTTGCCCCTATCTTTTGTGACATTTAAATATTTCTAGTCTAAAAACTCATGCCGTCTTGTTTGTCATTCTGTGTGTATAGAATCTAAAAACGCAACAAATGACAATCAAAACTCCAAGTTTAGTACGATTTAGAGAAATGAAAACCAGGTTCGGTTTGGAACTATCGAGATATTGTTAACATTTTTCCATAAGTTTGCAGTGGATGTATGGAATGCTGAAAGATAATACTTAAATGAAAATAACAGCTCTATGCAAGTTAAGCGTAGAAATACAACTCTAGTAATCTCTAGGCTCGATAGCTTAAGTAACCTGCTCCATAAAACCTAAAATCAGCAATATCCTTCGGCGTCTGAGCAACTGAGCTAGCCTGCATGATTATGGCGAAGGGTTAAAGATCTGTCAATATATTGCAATTTACCATTTACCGTCATGTACGCAGGCACCCTATCGCTCCAATTATACTAAAACGCTGAGCATGTAAATCCAATCGTTAAACTTTCAAATAAATACAAAGTAAATTATTCGGAAACCTTTGCCCCTTCACAGGGGAACTGTCCTCATCGGGCGGACTTTAAATCGTGCGTGTAATGAGAGGCTACGTGCGCGAAGCATGTCTCAATACACTTTGTGACTCATTGAACTTTCAAAAAGGTTTTATACTTTTCACGACAATCGCGATTTGAATAATAAAAGCACTGGCTGGATACAAAAAACGTTTTGGATGCCATGGTGAATTTAGTTCTTAAAAACTATCGATGATTAAGAGGCGATAAGTTGCGATTATCGTTCTACAGATTATTACCGTTACATTCAAAAAATGACCGGTTTTGTTTTAAAATTAGAAACTGTTAAATTAATCGATTATCTCACACTTAATGTTGAATTAAGAAAATATTTTTTTCTGATAATTCTTTGTTAGATCGATTGACATCTAGAGACTAACATTACTAATGACGAAAGTATCAGATAGGAATGTATCCATAAGTCATTTGAGACTAAAATTAGACAATTTTCACATCACACTTGGCCATTATCATTACAATGACGTCATTACTATATGAATGATGGTTGCCTACTCCGGGAATAAAGTCCTTATCTGCTTTAGGAATCTTACGTCCAATGATCAGACATGCGGGCACTTGTCATTTTAACATTACATGACAAAATTAATTAAAGCATAAGGAATTCATGTCAGTTGGGTCTTTTAAAGGGGGCGTCAGGCGCTTGTTCAAATAAATTGTCAACTTGCATCAAAGCTAATAAAGAAATCCATAGATCAATTTAATAAGCCTGGAGGAAAATGTGCTAGCATACCTACGAGTAATCAAAAACCACTTATGTATAAACGATATTGATAAATCTGCCATAAGAAATCACTTGTATATGTCACTTTTGAAGCAGTAAATATAATAGGTATAAAGGAATTTGAATTTGGGGGGATTTTGCGCTTAGCCAGACGTAGTGTGGGACGTCCTGCAGTACGATAGTTCGATGAATTGAGAAAGGTGGTGGGAAACGGATGGATGAGGACTGCTCAAGACCGGGATGATTGGCGCTTTCTTGGGGAGGCCTACGTTCAGCAGTGGCAATTGGCTAAGTGTCGGTATTTATTCACGGATTGATCAATTAAAAAATAAAATTTATATAGTCTCTCGTTCCCCGAAGTTTTGACCCTATCAGAAAATCGCCTTTCATCTAACGGTGTCTTGCAGCCAAGCGAAGACATTTACCTCAACAAATACGTCAATAACATTCAATTCAACTAATCCGTACCAGGAATACAGAACACGTCTAGAGCTTTACAATACTGGTCGAAAAAACGTATTTGCATACATACAAATTGACGTGTATGGTCCTCGTAGCCGCTCCACGTCGAGACAGACACATAACGGTTCAGAACATTTGCGTACGAGTTTCGTGTTTGTATCTAACGTGATTTGAACTCAGATCCCCGCGGGCTAGACCAGTTCCTGTTGTTACAAACTGTTTTTAATAAGGAAGTTATGTAACGGTTCCTTGGGCCTTGTGGATAGGTTTTTTGTAAAGGATCCTATTCTTACGAAAACAAAAATGAAAAATGGCAATTTTCGAAGTTTTTTTTCTTGTAATTTTGGTAACTTAAGTAAGATCTTACTAGAGGGTTCAAACCGCATTTGACTGCTATTGCTTAACTTTGTTTTTTATTATGTAGGCCTACATAACATGAGAGTTTTAGGTATTCCGACTTTTGAAAAAAAACAAAATGATATGAAGTAACCTGTACTATCGGAAACATAACATTTATTATCTTTTGAAAATAAACAGGAGTTGCATTTGTAATAACATGCATTAATGAGGAAAAGGTCAGAGATTTATCAACATAATAATTAGTAACAAAATGAGGATGTTTTCTGCAGTAACCGTACCTACCGCATTCGGTAGTAAACATTTTTACTTCGTGTCAAGTAAGCATTGTAATGTTATAAATTAAATAGATAGCAGTTTTTTCTCCTTACGATGATCACTACAATACTGAAATTTAAAGACATTTGACTTATAAGGAAGTTTGATATGCAGCATCAGCCCTTATATGTTCCACATCTGGGCAAGGGCCTTCTCTACAACTGAGAGACATTAGCCTGAAGGTGAAGGTAGGAAGCTTATTGGCATAAGTTTCTATTCCAGCACACACCCGCCGCTGTAAGTCTTGTGCTCCAGGATCTAAAATGATAAGCGCAGTATTGATACTCAAAGAAATTAATCGGAAAGGAGTTGGAAACAAACATTTGTCGCCTTCTGATATTTTAACTACCAGACTCCAGTTTTGGGACATTTCCAAACATCGCGCTGTACCTATTTTATTCTACGGACAAACTTAATCATTTATTGTCTGTAGGAAATCATAACCAGGAGCCAATATCACACAGCAAACACTTAGCGAGAACGCAATGAGGAAGCCATAGAGTTAAGTTGTCTATAAAATTAAATTTATTATTTCGATAAGCACAACATATCTTAAGCACAGCGGTGTGCACTGTCGGTACTAATAAACAATTATTGGTGAAATGCTTAATTCATGAGATCGTGATACGATAATCTGAGTGATACGTTCCCTGCTTATTGAACAGCGGACGTCGGGCTAATATAAATCGCTGCATTAACTTCTGATAAGTTAAACTGAATAGTAAATATAAGAGATGTTGAGTAATATCTTCGGTTTTATGCGCGAACGATTCTATACGGTTATGCTGCCCTGGTAGCAACTAGGGGAAAAGAGGCTGATCTTAGAATAGACAATTCAAATTCTATTGTCATACACAATCAACCGACGACTGATATTGCTTTAAATGTATGTTTTACCTTAATTATAAGAATTACTTTCGTATTAAATGTGTTAGTATATTACGCGAATGACACTTAAGAACTTATAAAAAGCACTGGTCAGTTTGCAAATGTAAAAGATATCTAGAGGAATTGATTTTACTACCAAATCCTTGATCATGTCTTTTACAGTTAGTAACGACCTTCCAATTTAAATGTAATCGAATTATGGTAAAGAGCAAACATTAAGTCGCAATAATTTGCGTGTTGTGGTGATTCGTATGCAAAGACAGCAACAGCCGTTGAGAATGTAAGCTTAATCAATTAGTTCGAACAAGTAAATAAGAAACTCTACCGACGTATGTAGTATCTTAGTAAGAACGAGTGACCGATTCCGAATTGGTGTGTACGTTAAATAAAACAGTTACATACCTTGCCTTCATTCCACGCCTAATTTTGTAAATTTTCGCTATCACAGCGCTAACGTCATAGAACTAAAACAAAATAAATCATAATCAACTGTTGCAATTTGAAATAAAACTACTGTTTCCCTAATCTAAAACTACATATTTCGCAAAATTTATAATCAATGTTTAGTAGAACAAATATTCGTAAATGACTGATTTCATTATATTCCATAGCCTAGTCAAAACCAACTGTTCCAGAGGCTATCAGAAGCCACATTATGTCAAAAACTATAAAATATTCAGATAAATAAGCAGTCATGAATCAAAGGGACAATTCAAATCAGCATAAATATTCTGAAATCCAAGGACAGTCACATGCACGCCGAGAAAAAATGTATGAATGCAAAACACGAAACTTGAGTTCAACAAACCGGTACTCGCGAATTCGAACCGCAGATAAGAAATTCTTCATATGCGCCCGTTGAAGCCGACTTGCCGGGTCGTGACACCCAACCATGTCCCCTACCTCGAAGCTATTGAATACACAACAGGCGGTTAAAGTATTATATTTTGAGACTATCATAGCGGTCTGAAAGACTAACATGATGCTTAATGGATCGATTTTGTTTGATATAGGGAATATCATCTACATATACCCCACCCCTACTATTTTCAAAATTTGATCAATTTTTTATTTATTTCTGGATACGTAAGTCAGATATTTCTCTTGTAGAATAAATGTTTTTCAAAAAACAT
The DNA here is from genome assembly GCA_030295005.1 of Cephonodes hylas. NCBI lineage: Eukaryota > Metazoa > Arthropoda > Insecta > Lepidoptera > Sphingidae > Cephonodes > Cephonodes hylas. The sequence continues at coordinate 17,040,442 of AP025361.1, forward strand.
CACTTTCGGTTAATAATGAATTAATATTCAAGATTGTGAGTAAACTTACTTAGAGTGATGCAGCATTAGTTATGATTAGGTAGGGTCAACTAACAAAAATATTTTATTTAAATTTTGAATTCTTCACAGCAAAACGTGGATACATTTTGCAAGTAATGATGTCTTAACATTAAAATTCAAAGTGAATGAGAATTCTATTCTAGTCCAAAAAAAACTTGTAGAATGTCGATATTTTTATGAATCAACTTTATTACAAATATTTTGTACATTACGTAAGCGCATATCTTCCGTAGCTGAGTTATAAATTTTAATTGTGCAAAACTTGTTTTGATCGTCCATTTTACATCTCAATAATAAAAGAAAACTGAGTTAATTGGATTAGTATAAACTTGAATGAAATATTATATTTTTTAGAGGAACAAATTTGTCGCTAGGTGAATTTCAATAATATATTAGTTAGAAAATTTAGGATAAACATATTCTTAATTCAACAAAGATTTTAAATTGGTTATTTATGAGCCTAGTCTCTGCGATATCGTTAAGATATCTCTAATTTCGAATTAAGCCCGAAATCCTAAATTCATTGTGATCAAAACCAACGAAGCACTTAAAAGTCAGCTTAATAAATTTTCATTCAAATCACTTTTTCTTGAAATATCCCCTGACATCAAAATGGATGAGGTGATTACACTAATCGCTAACCCTTTCCTGATTTTAATCCACATTACTTAGAAGCGAAGAGGCCGATCCATCTTCATTTAAAGTTGACTTTTTGCACTATTTACTAAGCTAGCTTTACTGTTCGCGATGTGGGTCAATTTTATAAGCATGTAATGTGGAATGGCGTGTAACCGAAGCATTAAAACATGACACTGTCTCGGCATCACATTAATAATTCTTTTTATTTTCAGGTAACGTCCGCTTGATTCATACTGTAAGGGAAACGAAGATTAATTAAGAGGTATGACGTGTGGCTACTGCTTAATATATCCATTAACCTACTCTTTATAAAAATGCAGGGCGTCCAAATAATATCACTTACAGCCCTGATTCAATACAAGATTTTCGTTTAAACATGGTGAATTCTAAACAGTTACAATATCAGTCTACGTAAGGATTTTTATTATGAACACGCCCAAGCAATTTCAGCAATCATAGTTAATTTGTAGTGTTAGAAATTACGAACGGAAAGGGATGTTTAAGATTGTCAGTCGATACAAAAATGCCGAGGAAAATATCTGTCAATTGTACAATAACAATACTTGACGATGATTTTAAATACATACCACTATCATCCAATATACTATATAAGAATATCTGCCGTATTATGACGAAACATATCAACAGAATGAAGTCATATAAAAGTGAACGCACATTCCGTTGTAAAAGTAAATACAGATGGCATAAATATTGATTATGTCACTGCTAAGGATGCTGCATGGCATACGGCACACGTTACACTTTATCTCATGGTAAGTGGGCCAGACAATGCTCAGTCACGAACACTACTACGTGACTGTGGTAACTTACTTAATTATTTGCCAATGTGCTAAACGTTTGTTGAAACACACACGGGTAATTTTATACGTGGGATGAAATCCGGGTTTTAGATGTAAATGTGAGGTATAGAACGTTGCGTAAGGCCTGCACCTTCCTTATTCACAATTATAGTGCGAATTTCTTCGCCTTGGTTAGTTGTATAAGTTGAATCAATCAATAAGAGCCAGAGGAGCCATCAGAAATCCGAACAGGTCAATTCCTTTTCCCTATTATCCACACTATTATATTTTCTCCTCGAAATAATTCTAACCTCCAAAATATTGTCAATGGAAATGTCATAAAGAAAATCATATTCAATCAGAATAAACATGGCCTTTTTGCGTGAAACTCGTGCAAGCGATACAATCTTTACAATCGAGGTTAGCGGAGCCAAACTGCAATATTGCATTAAAAGCAATCACAGCAGTATCGTAATCTAAATCTCGCACTTGAAGCGAATCTTATCGGGCTTGCCTTCATTGATACTACGAACGAAAGGGAGAGTGAATGAACAATGAATGGTGAATGAACGCTACCCTTAAATTATACACCGGATTAACACGCAATCGCGCATGCTGTGGGTATCAATGGATTGCGGATTAGCAAACGGATGCTAATGCTTGGCTCGGTGGAAGCGGCATGCTGTATTGATTCGCTTTCATTTGTTTCTGTTTGCTTGCTCTAATTTATCTTCTCTGTACTGCAGTCGATAAGATTTCTCATCGACAGGTACAAGTTTTATGCACAACTGTGCCAAGGTATTAATCCACATTATGAGTCTACAATTTGATTTTACTGTGTGATATGCTTTTAAAATTATCTCGACGTTACTATTTTATATATTTAATCATAACTGAAAGTTATAAAGAGAATTCTAGAATACCATTTAATTGAAAAAGTGGATACGGTCTCGAGGCTTAGCTGCATTGTCGAGTCAAATTTCGGCAGCCGCAGATCTCAATACAGGCAAAAACCTCGCGCGTTTCGAAGATATGTGTGTATTCAAAAGGTATTATCTCTATCTTAACAGTAAATGAAAACATCGAAAGGAAATACATACCTAAAAATTCTTAGGAATAGAACCAAAGTTTTGATATAGCCCCCTCATAGTTGTAGAAAAGGGCCGTGACCAGGCTGATGATGATAATTCAAACTAAAGAAAATGTCTACGATTAGCTTAGTGTCCTTGAAATCCTTATATTTCTGAATAGGTTCTAATCGAAGTATCACGGTGTATGTGAGCTCAGAGCTAGTCATCCTTCTTGCTTCAATCAGATGTCAGCAGTGTTAAACCAGGTCATGCCCTTTACAAACTAAGTGCTGGATTTTGAGTTTCTTTTTTATACAAAGGGCAGATTCCTTTTAATATAAACGGGAAGAGATAGGGCTCAGGTCATTATGCTATCCTATACTCAACGGCATATCCATAACTTTCCGCCAACTCGCACTGAGCCAGCGTGGTGCCCTGAGGACCTAAACCCTCTCAATAGAGGAGACCCATGCCCAGCAGTAGACGCATATGGCCTGATGATGATAATATCCCTAAGTACTTCTTGTTAAGAATTCTGTTAAAGTTATGATAGGATTTCTTCCGTTTTACTAAAATAAAACACCATAGTTTCAACTCGGATTGAAAACGAATGTAGGTGACTGGGTATATGTCGGTGTGTACGGACAGATAACGTTATCAGATGTGCTACTAGATACGGAGATAACGTGATTGCGTCCATCCACTTATGCAACACCTAGGAAGTTTTGGTACAAATGGACGCTGTGGAGATTCTAGTGATGTTGTTTATCTCCGGTTTTGTGAAGGCCTTTATTTAATACTAGTGCCTTTAGGACTTTATATTATGCGTATTTATTATTTACAAAGTACTAGGTATTGGTAAAGAAAAGAGCTAGTCGCATCAAAGTGCTTGATGCTCAATTCGAAATGCCTTTTGTATAATTTTTCCTTAAAATGTAATACAGGCGTGGAAAATTATTACTTTATAGTGATTCTTGGAGAGCAGTGATGGCCTCGAGGTTTAGGCGCGCGGTCGAGAATCTCGGCGGTCGCGGGTTCGAACCCCAGGCACACACCTCTGACTTTTCGAAGTTATGTGTGTATTCAAATTGAATTATCACTTGCTTTAACGGTGAAGGAAAACATCGTGATGAAACCTGCACACCTAAAAAGTTCTTAGGAATTTCTTAGGTGTGTAGTCCGCCAACCCGCACTAGGCCAGCGTGGCGGACTATGGCCTAAACCCTCTCAATGGTAGAGGAGACCCGTGCTCAGCAGTGGGCGTATATGGGTTGATGAAGAAGAAGAAGAAGATTCTTGGGGCTTAATTATGTCATATTTACATTTTAACAAATTTAGCTAATGCAAGCTGTAATAATAGTGCAGATTGCGATGTGAAAGAATAGTGCTGAATTATTTAGTTCTTAATAGAATTAAAATATTCAAAAATAACAACAATAAATTCTACATCGCTTCGGAGTATGACATTTTGAATAATAAACCAATTGGAGCGGAAAAAGGCATTCAAGATCTGTAGCAATATTTTATCCAAAAAAATATAATTCCTAATAACATTTATTCAACCGCTCAGAAATATTTGAACGTTTGACCTCGTAATCAAGATTCCCGATAACAACAAATGCAAATATGAAAATTTACATATTTACATGAATTATATAAATATGACGGTAGTTGTACCACGCATGTAGCGAATAAAATGACAAGTTACTAATATGACAGTTGCAAATTTATATAGCTATTACATTGATAAAATTAATTTGAGTTTATCTAAGCCTTATTCATTGACAGGGATGAAAATCATCTTATTTGAAACAATAAACATAATACGTATCTCAATTTAAAAATACTGTTTGTGAGCAAATTTGAGAGCCAACTTAAAAAATGTCGTTCAAAATGGAATAAAATAACCTTCGTTACGTAAAACATTTTTAGTTTAAAATCTAATACACAACTTGGCTTTTAAGTTAAAACATAAAAATACGTAACATTTTAACAATACCTAGCGACTGCGTTGATGACATCAGGACTTGAATCAGATTTCACAATATTGGCTTAGAACAACAATTTTCCGCGTCCTCTATTCAAGCGGCTAGCAACACTATTCTACACTCTATGGCCATCGCGTTGCACGTTGGCGCCATGCGACGGAAACAATATGGCCGCAAAATGAAGTTTGTTTATGCACAAAAGGCTATTAGGCCGCGCCTGATGCGAATATTGCATTAAGCCGTGTTCATTTTATCCGCTTTGAATTTTTATTTATTTGTTAGCTTAGTATTTTTAATAGATTTTAAAGGGTTGAAATTTATTAGACAAATTTATTAGACTTATAAGGCTTCTGCATGATGGTATGAAGTGCTGCGTGGCTGTGAATGGAGAGTTTTCTGACTTTTTCTCAGTAAGCTGTGGCGTTAAGCAAGGCTGCGTATTGGCACCAACTTTGTTTGCCCTCTATTTCGCAGTGGTCATACGTGAGACCTTAGACAATACAGGAGAGGGCATACGTATCCGGTTTCGCACTGACGGTAGTGTCTTCAATCTTGTAAGATTGAAAGCGCGCAATAAAGTATCACACCAACTGATCACCGAGATTATGTATGCCGACGACTTATGCTTTGTAGCGGATTCTTCTGCTGGCCTGCAGGCTTTGGTCGAAAAGCTGGATATCGTGTGCTGTAAATTTGGACTCAAGATCAGCATCACAAAAACAGAAGTGATGCAAATGGATACCTCAGATCTTGCACCTTTGAAAATACAGCTTGGCGGAAATATGTTAAAACAGGTGGACAAGTTTAAATACCTCGGCAGCTACATTACAACTAAATGCAACCTTGATGCAGAGATCAATAACCGAATCTGTGCTGCGTCGGTTGCTTTTGGTAGACTACGCGACCGCGTCCTCCGCTCGCACGATATCAAGTTGACCACCAAAGTCAAAGTTTACATGGCAGTAGTTCTGCCGAATATACTGTACTCATGTGAGACATGGACTCTGTACCGCAGGCACATACGCACGCTTGATAGGTTCCACTTGAGGTGCCTCCGCAACCTCATGAACATCCACTGGTCCGATCGCGTAAGGAACACAGACGTCCTTCGCCGGGCCAATGTGTGCGGTATGGAAGCCTACCTCATGCGGCGTCAACTTCGCTGGTGCGGACACGTGTCTCGGATGCCCGATGAGAGAGTGGCGAAGCGCATTTTCTTTTCTGAGCTGGAAAATGGTAAGCGGAAACGTGGTGGCCAGTACCTTAGGTACAAGGACGTTCAGAAAAGACATATGAAAAAATGCAAGATTGACCACTCCTCTTGGGAATCATTGGCAGAAGATCGTCTGCATTGGCGTGCCACCATTCAAAGCAGCGTGAGCGAATTTGAATGTGAACGGAGGCGCGAACTTGACTCTAAACGTGACCTCATAAAAAGCAGACCACCCGCTTCTATATGTTATAATTATGTCAATGGCACCTTGACATGTGCACGCTGTTCACGCACGTTTACTGCCAAAATTGGCTATATCAGCCACACAAGAGCATGTCAACTACGCTCTACCTGAACAGAACTGAACTTATGCAGAAACAGTCGCCATAGCCGAAATCGGCCAGGATGACATCATCATCATCATCATCAAAGGGTTGACTAAAATTTTACTATCTGATTTTTTGTAGGTTTTTTTTTTATATTTCTACTCCAGTTTCTTCAGATAGTAGTATTGTGTATGTGGGAACAACCAAGAGATAAAACAATGACGACCCTACAAGATTCAACCATGGTGTCGTGTGTGCGGATTTCAATGCTTGTTCATCTTATAATTACCACAAGCGAAAGATTATTAACAAAAAGTCTTTATACAGAATTTTTTCTAAAAGACTTTTCAGAGTCGATAATTTTCCCATTCCATGATGACGCTATCTAATAACAGAATAACTTTATTCTTTCCAATTCTGCAAAAATATGAAGACGGTAAATTATGAATTGTAACTAAAATCATTTACATGGCCGAAGAGCTTGAAAAATCGATTTCCTTATCAACGTTTATCGAAGTGGCAGGTTCGCTTACCCCGCGCTGACGACACATTGCCATGGCTTAATGGAAATTTTGCAATTCTAATTACCATCACCCGTTATCAGTCGACGTGACCTAGGAGAGGCCTATGTCCAGCAGTGGACTTGAAATGCTGGTGATGTTGATGATGATGATAATGATGAAGATGTCATCAAATCTGTTTACATTAATATGATCTCCGCCCCCGCAGACCCTTTCGAAATTTCTTCGCTTCAGATGCTTGCTGACAGAAGCGTGCTACATCTAGAAAAGTCATGCTACCGTTACCAGGATTGCAAAGAAGCATCTTGCGTCGAGCTGTGGTATAGTTTGACCACACTTTATCTAGTCGTTCAATGCCATGATCATAAAACTGTGTTCGTAGGACAATGTTTTTGATAAAATCATATCATCAAGGACAAAATGATCTTTAAACAAAATCATTTTTATATAGTCACTCAAGAAATACATCCCTAGAATTAGGGTCAGTTGACCTCACTATTTCCCGTGTTATATCGAGCTAGACTACTAAAGCAACTTACGCACTTCAAGCAACTCTAAAACTATTAGCATTAGGTAAATTTGTATTTAATCAGGCTAAAAGCCCATCAAATGTCTGCTTTCTTTGGTAATGAAGAAACTGCCGAGAAAGTATCCACGTGAGCAATATATCATTACGCTAAAAACGATAGACTAACTGGGCGAAGTCATAAAAACGCGACCAGAGGCTGTAAACATCAATAAAGATGTATTAATGTTTATTGCAATAAATAGAAAGTTGGTAGGGCTTGATAAGATACATAAAGTAATGTGAGAGTCTTCGCTTGTCACGTTTTACACAACAAAAACATCTATACGCAAAAGCCTATAAATATATATAGAAGGTAATATATGTTTTAATATGTTTTAATTATCCTAAATGAATTAACAAAATTAATATTTTTATAGAACCCTATAAGCTCAAATGTTTTCTTCATAAGTATACCCACCGGTCCACCGTTGTATACCAGGCAAATGCGGGCGACTTTTCAATCACATTTCAACAGAATAGGAAACCTTTGTAAATGGGTGTAAAGGAAACGATACCTACAGAATATATAGTAGTAATTTGCCTATGTGGCATTTTAAACATTTGTAAAGTTTAAATCAAAAATGTGTAATCAACGAAAAAATTACTTAATCATTAAAAATTCACAAACCAGCGCTCTGGACAATGACAATAATTATAGCTTCAAATGTTACGCAACTAACACCCCCAATGGCAGTGACATCTGACAGAAAGAAATTTTTGCGTAACTAATTAATTCGCATAATTTCGCAATTTTCAATAAGCTCGGCGTGAACTCGATGCCAATTTACAGTTATTGCATGAAAACCTCGAATTTATCCGCACAAGTGAAAGGCAATTAAGCATTCTGATCCGAACCAGGTGGTTCGACGTAAATCCTTTTCAACAGCGCCGCCGACGACACACACGGGTGAGAATTGCACCATGGGCCGCAACAATTGTTTACTTTAGAATGACATTTCAACCTAGTACCTACATAGTTAAGTATGTAGTTGTATCGCTTGGCTATGATATCATGATTAATATCAGGATATTAAGTGTAATTTGTTGCTTATGTCCTGTCAGTTTAAGTCTTTAATTTCGTAACGAAAATTATAACTAAAACTATGCTCTAATTTTGACAGCGTTTTAAGCAATTCGTGCAGACTAAGCTCACATAAATAATATTTTTAAAAGTCACACACATCATCATTACGTATTAAATGTAAATATATTATACTTGCTATAAAATTCACTATTGTAAAAAAAACAAACAACTAAAAGTAGGAAATAATTTCTATTAAGCCGACACAAAAAATAGTCAAATTCATAGAAAACTCCAATTATTTCAATAGGCACTTCCGCTCCTAACTTCTTATTCCAACAACAAATTTCGCTACGCACATAGTAAATATTTGTTAAATTAATTCGAATGTATACTGCAACTATTCATAATATTTTTAATTAACCTTGTGATACTTATGATTTAATTATAGAGAAATACGCGTAATGTGGAATTCACGCACAAATATCGACATAATATGGAATTCCAAGTATGAGGCTAGCAGCCAATTAATTACTTATCGATCAACTTTATCGAAGATGCTGGAAAGGGCTTGATCGTATGTGTTTCATTAGTTCATGTTATCGGTAAGTTTTCCTGCTAGCTTTATTTTTTCTAGCTAGACGAAATGACATCACTAAGTAAGCAAATAAAAATAAATTAGTACACCCAACAAAATCATACCGACTCTTTTCGAACATACCAAATTTATCCGTCTCCCAAACACCCAAACCCTAAAGAATTATGGGTGGATTACACAAAAATTGTCTCCGCGCCAGGATCGAACCCACGTTCTCTCGTTTCGAAAAATAATCATGATAATATTATAGCACGCAAAACCATTACCGGTAACGCCTTCTTTGTCAAGATAACATTTTAACATTACAAATATATTTTTTCTTGCTGACTACATGTTCTTAATAGCTTATTTTGTAAAGTCAGCAAATTGACGTATCACCAACTATGTTTTAATTATAATTAGGTATTTATGACAAAAATATCACACTACACCTACGAGCTTGTGTATGCAGTCAATATCCGTCATGATGTATTCAAATGATGTGCTAATCAGATCTATATAGATATCAAAACGATAGTACGTATCAAAAGATATCTTAACCTACATTTTCTTTTCGTAATACGTAATATTTATCTAATCGCGAGTTGGAACATTCAGTGCAATTCATTTTGATAAGACGCAAAATAAACATTTAATTGTGTTTTAAATTATATTCTTCTTTCTGTGCCATATCAGTATTTATTCATGGTATTTACACAGCGCATACCATGTGAAGGATTTTATCGTTTTACATTCCTTCATTTACTTGTTTGATTCATTTATTTTGCTTATTGTCGAGAATGTAATTTCGAATTTGCGCACCCTAGAAATTGTATTACATTGATTAACAACTAATTCCTTTAATTCTATTCAATGTGTTGCAACTTTTCATTCCGGTACCGTGGGTTGTCTGGAAGAAATCGCAGTTAAGCGATAAGACCGCCCGTTGTAGCTATATATATATATTTTTTTCCTGTTAAAGTTGTATGATACATATGTTCTATAAGATTATATAGTGTACAAGAAAGTATAATAAATAAATAAAAACCTTAGCGATCTTCGTAAAAAGCGTTTTAAATTTCCTGTAGCGGGTTTATAAACGCCGCGTTTGTGCCTGCTATGACCGCCCATGTTATTCCATGGTGCAACAAAGCCCCGTTGTGCTATCGGCTGCATCTGCGAACAGCGACACTGCCCTATATCCGTGGGCCTTTCACCGAGCCGTATACGCTGTATCGCACCTTCCGTGGGCATTTTGTGAAATCCACTGATTTACAGACGCCTACATAATCATTGTAGGCTCTAGATGTGCCTGGGAAATAATTATTACTGGGTTTCAATATAGATTTTCATAACTAAATTAATTGTGAGATATTAGCAAAAGTAATGTTATTTTTAAAACGTTTAAATCTTAAAAGAATGGCTCGAGTTTTAAATTTTATATTCACCCAGAATTATCACGTACTTAACGGTGATGGATAAAATCGTATGGGAACTTGGGGTAAAAGTTGTACCCCTAAAAATTTCTTAGAAATTTCTAAAATGTGTAGTCTGCCATTTCGGATTAGCTCAATGTGGTGAAACACCCAACTACAAGATACATCATATTCATATCATATAGTATATGACATATACAATGAGCAATCGCATATAAAATAATATAATAAAATCTCAACTCCATATTAGGTCTACTCTGCCATCTTCGGTTCATATAGGAGCCTTACTCTGTCCTATTGATTTATAAGCCTCAAACCCTGTCTACTAGATGATTTATATTTCTTACGAAGTTGACAATACTAACAAGCTGATCGCGTCAGAAGCTGGTCACAGAAACATTTTTTGTACTAAAGATATAACACGTGCAACTCTAAATAAAAGTTTTGACATACAAGACAAGGCAGATATTGCATTATTCAATTATAAAGGCACACTTCTCGGAGTAACAAGAGAGCAAGGAGTAGCAAGAGCTCGTTAACATAAGATTAATGACCCAGCGATGATCTAAAACTTCCGGGCATTATCGCAACATTTAAGAGCAGACACCGATGTGAAGCTATTGATAATGTTAATCATGAATTTGATGAATTTGTTGTAGTCAGTATTAGCTTAGATGAGAGTGTATTATGTAGAATGCAAGAGATTGGATTAGTAACAAAATTCCCATGAGATAACAGATTTCGCTGCGTCATCTTAAGTCTTAAGAATCAATTTACTTTAGACACCAGACATATTTCTTTGGTAATGATATTCGTCGTAATATATAACAACAAAAACCAAGTCTTATAATGGCACTTAATAGTAGAAGTAGGCAGAGCATTAAGACTGCCCTCGACATCTTTCAAAGAGTTTAGTGGTAATCCCCAAGTTCAATCAATTACACCATATTTCCCCATAATCGGGTTTTAGCAGTTCTCGACGACCTACTTCCATTTATTTGCGAATGTTATCAGTCCTTTATCGTACCTTGATATGATGAAATATTTTTGCCAATTTGTTCGGCTCCACGCCGTCTCCTTCCAATCGCTAGGGGATTAAAGCGAAAGCCGATTATTCAGATAATGCGATATCGGTACATTCTTTCGGAGAATCGACAAATTATTTCAGATTTACGACTTTGCTATCGATATTTTAGCTGAATATCTCATCAACATCAGGATGCACGGGGCGTTTGAAAGTTAATGTATCGATGGTTCTTATTAAGATAATTGGATTAAAATTTATCAAGATAACCCTTTGACTGTTGCGTCAAATATATTAATTATTACTTAGGTAGGTAAGATTGAAAGCTTTTTTGCTATATCATATTTTTGTTATTCTATTGTAATACCGTGGAAATGTTAATTTTATTTATAGGTTCTTTTATAAACTCCATAAATAGGTACGTTTGTAACCCCTTACACTTGAGCCTGTGATTTTATTCTGATAATTTTCTAGAAGAGACAACCTGGAATAGATTTGAAGGTAAATTTTATGATTTGGCTTTCAATGATAATGATGTACTCGTATATATTAAAAAGTAGTAATTTAAAAAAAATCTTTGTTGCAGTACTTCTTATTATAAGCTTTTGGTCGGAGACCATGACTAACTTTGAGTCATTACATCATTTCAGTAACTCAGTAGTTCTGTGATCCTTGTCCATCACGACTGATGGTCGTCTACCAAAAAAAATATTGATTACCTATCTTCCGTATCATAAACCTAAAGCTGCATCCACACACCGGAAACCTAATGTCAAATGTGAACTCAAATGGCCATCATTGTGCAAGGTGCGCTTGTGTGGGTGCACACTATACACAAACGGCTAACTGATGTTAACAGACTGATAACCTCAACGAGATCCGGATGCGACGTCTTAGGATTAAGTTAATATATTTATACAATGGCAGTACATGCTTACTAGAATTCAACATGTTATTATACGCCTTAAGTACTTTAATAGAAAAATACAAAATGTATTTTTAAGATTAGAGAAATTATATTCTTTATGTAAAAAAATCTTCTTTGCTTGCCACCTATTTCAAATCCGAAGTTCTGTTTGAATGCATAAACAAAAGTCATATTTTACGAAACTCAATACACAAACAATTATTAATGTAACTGATGGGAATTACACTTGCAATTTTGGAGATAATTTTTCAAAAATAAGGAGAAATCATAAAGTGCCTGCATAACAAAAAATATTTTTTTATTCAACTATTACCGTACTTGCGTAGATATACAACCAAACAATGAGAAACATCACATTCGAGGTGAACTTTGGTCAATGTAAGCTCAGCACTAAATTATATAATTCTCGGAACGTTGAAAATTAATCAGTACCAAATATTGCATTCCAAATATAGATGTAACTCGATATGAGAGTGCACACATCACTCGGACGAATAGCTGCGTTTCAACGCATGTAAATGTTTAGGCCAACGCGAATTTATCGCTAAAAGATTTTAAGAGCGCGGGCAATAATGAATTACTTATTCGACTTTGGCGTGAACGGTCGTTCAAATCGAAGTAGGAAGAGAAAATAAACGTCTGCGTTTATTTATAAAACATCAGACTAATCCGAGGATAAAGTTAGGTCAATGTGTTTTATATTTTTAAATTTCGTTTTTTTGTTGTGGCAATTACAACGCATTATGTCAATGTCAATTTAGAAAATTGAACTTCGAATGTATTATTTTAAATTTGGAATGTCGTGATTTTAATATAATTACGTTAATGTGACATGCCATAGTGATATTAAGGATATGTGATGTATTATTGAGTTTAATTAATGTAGTATAGCTTATAAAAAATGAATGTATATAGTTGTACTATCGGTAGCAAATGATATATATTTAAAGATATATATATAGATTTAAAATAAGCTCTTACATGTAGCTAGATATACTAACAAACATGTTATAAAGCGCATTACCAATAGGTCAAGGATTGCGATAAGACACCAGTCTATTCAGTCAATGTATTATGTCGTGTATAGAATGATTAGAAGCTTTGCCTCAGTAACAAGTTCAGAAATACTTCCTACACCAATAATAACATTGATGTTTCCAAAAGGTCGCAAAATGAACATGAATTAACGATGCGAGTCTTCTGTCATCAGCCAATGTACGTTGCACTTCTAGGTACAGGCCTTCTTTGGTTAAATGTCCTAATCCTCATTAGACCAGCTTGGTGGACTAATGCCTAAGCCTTAGAACTGCGTCTCATTCCCCGCTTTCTCCCTCTTAAAAAATGCAATAACAGACTTAGTATTTTAAAATAATACCTAATAGAACAAATCGGATAAAGATCTATCTCATAACATATTTCTATAGATATTTCACGATGCATCATGAAAGTAAAAGGTTTTATCATTTGAAAAAATAATAATAAAAATGTTAATTCATACGTGACAATATCATTAGCGTTTCGTGTATTTATCAAGAGCGACTTTTGTTTACAACAAAACCCGCTTCGTGAAAAAAAACTCAAAGCATCTCCCAATTACGTATGTTTCGCGAACCCATGCAAATAACTATTAATTTCAATCATAAAAAGCTAGGAATTCCGAGCCCAAAGCGAGAGTCAAGGCCGAGGGAACTGAAACACTAGTTACCAGGCGCTTAAAATATTCCCAACGCTATACAACGTTGCAACACGCTAATAATTCAACGGCCGCACAAGTATTTATTTTTAATCTTGCGTCATTCTTGCATAATGCTATCCCGGTGAAAAAATATTGCAGCGCTATTTAAACTGCGAGTATGAATTCTCCCTTCCTTTTAAAATAAATATCTAATCTGTACATTATACCTTCGTAAAATACCGAATTAATTACTGGAAAGCAAAAAAAAAATATTTCCGCGTCTTCTAAACTACACTCAATAGCATCATAACAAATTTAGACTCGCCAATTCAAATTTCGAACATGTTATTCTAATAGCTAAATTGCCAGTGTCAAACTTTTTGTTGAAAAATGGAGCTGCCGAAATGTAGACGTAAACAATTTAATTTTTACTACTGGCAATGTTTTTGAGACACCTGTGACGTTTCTCGTGGCACGTTCCATTACACTGAAATAATTCTGTCAACAACATACACGTGCCGGGACGACAGCTTACTAGGCAACCTTGCCCTTATTGCGAAACTGTTTTCGACGAGAATTTCACGCGTGTAAATGTTTGGAATTATTTAATTTCGTTTGTGTAACGCACTTTTAAAAAACGAATGCCATTAAATTAAAAGATTTATTTTATAACAAAAAGACCTTAAATTAGTTTTTATCGTACTGTAAAAATAAATATTTTGGCGTACAACCATGTTTTTAAGCGCTGTTTGATGTATTTCTGTGTGAAGTAATAAATCTTTGTTAATTACAAGTTGTGCAGTGTTAGGATCGCCTATGAAACAGAATATTATTTGACTATTATATTAAACAAACGACGTCTAAAAATCGTATTAATTTTCAAGCAGCATTTCATAATCACATGAATATGCTGAATAAAATGGTCATATGATGCTGTCATCTCAAGGTTAATATTAGAGATACATTAGATAGTTTGACATGAAACGAATTCTATTTCTTCTATCACTAACTAACTGCTGCAACCCGTACTGAAACTAACAGTATACATACTGATCCCTACACTCTTACAACAGCTGATTACTTCTACAAAAGCAACGTGAACATTACTATCAAGTATCAAGATGCCCAGCTGATATGAAGTTCCGAAACCCACAACGCCCAGCCCACTCGCATACCTACGAAAGAGACTAAAAATAACAACCTATATATAATTCTTAATGCAGACTCGAAACACTGTTATTAATCACGACTGAGAAGTATTCTAGCAACGGCCTTGAGGATACAAAACTTGTTAATTCTGGAATTCATTAACGAAGATGTGTAGGCCACTGGGCCACCTAAAGACAGGTAAATCTGCTAAATTTTGGTGTCTTTAATGTGGCATTCAAATTAATGTTTTAGGTTATTAATTATACGTTTTAAGTAACATCATATCTGCTTCAAGGATTTTTTGTAATATAATTCATTTTAGAATTAAAACAATTTTCGTTCCATAAATCAGGATAAGAGATTATCTTCTCAATAAAAAATATCACCAAAAGCATCGTAATTATTAAACCCAAGTCATTCCACAGTTTATCACAGTAGGCTTTTGGTTCAGTAAATCAGACTTGGTTAAAATTATTACTACTACAAATAATGTCTAAGTGGTACCATTTTGACGCGCACTAGTCTTGCGTTCTAAGATCATCCTCCGTTTATACCTAATTTCTAATGATAATATGTTAGTATGTCGACTGGACTAAGGCCTTATCTCACAATCGTAGAGGAGGTCCGTGTACAGTTAAATGTAATTGACACCAGCTTGCGAAACGAGCGGCCGCGGGTTCGATCCCCGCACCGAGACAAATGTTTGTGTGATCCACAAATATTTTTTTCGGGTCTGGGTGTTTGTGAGACCGAAAAAGTCTCTCGTAGTTTCTAATACCCACGACACAAGCAAGACTCGTATCTTAATGTGGGGTCAGGACTATGTGTGTGACTGTTGGGTGTATTTATTTATTTTAATAGGTACAATATGTTTTTCCATTTTAAGTATAGATAGATAATCTAAAACATATTTATCTTCTTCAAATCTATTTTATACACCAGCTGATTGATTTATTACTCGAGTCTGTGAAAAAAAAATACCCGTCCTTGTAGTAGTTATTACCAAGGAGATTTCTAGAGATATTCATGTTTCTAAGTAATAAATTCAAGGAAAATTAGAAGATAAAATTTCTTAATCTATGCAGCTAGTTTTAAGATTACTTTTAAGCCAACAAATAGTCCAATTACATGCATGCACGTTTAAGGAGACTAATCCCGACATTGTTATGTGAAAGCTTTGACTAATACGTATTTGGCAAGTGAAACCAACCTTAATACCCAAGGATTTGGCGCAACTAACTCTAAATGAAAGCGCGTTGGACATTGGTTAATATGTTGGTTCAAATGTTTGCCATATATCCTTTGCTATTATGTTCTACACCTAATCTGTTTTTAAACACAATAGAATGAGTTGAGTATCAAAAAACAGCCTTTAAAAAAAGTTACAGTTCAAATAATTGTTAGATAAACTTATGATCGACTGATTAATTGGTAAACATGCTTACATTGTGTTCGCTGTAATTTTTGACGATTTTTTTTCAAAGTTAGAACATTTAATCATAAATATTACCATCAGTCCATCGTCTCACTTCTGGGAACTGAGTTTAACATTGACAGGTTTCAGGCTTTAGTCCACCACGCTGGCCTAGTACAGTTATCAAATTGTAAAACGCGATCATATTAAAGGTTCACAATATATTAACTCTAAAAGCTAGACATGACGTCAACCACCACAGTGGAACAGACAAAAGTGAGTCAGATACCCAATATTTGCACAGTTGCAGAATGTTTGCAGTAACTGAAACAGCTATTTACGTAGATTCAGAGTAATTGTCCAGACCCGCTGTAGGTGAGAAAAATAAATACTGCTCTAAAGTGGAAAATATGAAAAATACAGTCTTTACGTGATTTTTGAATTTTCACGACTTCAAATACACAATTTATACAAAGATCTAATAGTCAATATTGTTAACAACTGGCAGGCGATGCCGTGGTTAAATTCTCATGCTTCGAATCCACAGGGCGAGGGATAGACTGCACTTATTTATTTATTTATAAATTTACACTTCATACAATGTTAGTACGGGTGGATTTAATGCCTAGCATGGCATTCTCTCACAGTTGAACCAGTCTTATCACCATTCGATATTAACTGTAGGTAGCTTCTAGCTAAAGCAAGGCGGAGGCAATTGAATAAAATCGGAAGGGAAATGTCCACCTACTGAGCGTGGCGAACATATGATTAGACTATCATGTGTAAGCCTCAGTTTTGAAAGTCTATTATTTAACAAAAATATTAATAAAATGTGGGTAAATTATGTTTTAAAAATATATAAATACTGGCGACACTGACAGATTGAGTCATTCTTGATCGAAAGATGGAATTGTACAGAGCTGAAGTTTGTCATATATTTGTTTAAAAGAGTTTAAAGAGATTGGATAAAGGAATATAGCAAGTTGAAACAAGTTTGTGTTCTCATTATTCAAAGTGTGGGTTACATATATGTGTTACCGCTTCTTAGTTGTTGTCATAAAAAATATCTGATAACAGATTTTTTAAACAATTTTTAATTTTTTAATTATATCGAATATACCTACTTTAAAAAGCTGCATAGCTACAAATCCCATATAGGTTACCATTAAATATATTTTTAATATTCGTAATCCAATTCTTGTTTGGATTGTGTTGTCCTCACAGACTCATAAATACGTTGACATTTGTATAAATTTCGTTAAAATATTAAGAATTAAAATTATTGGATGAATCTTTTAACTTCTAACATCGCTTGACTCATATCAAGCCATTGTCTTTGTGCTTCAAGAAATCTTTGAATATTTTTGCTTTTAAATTTATTGTCAATAACAAATGACAAACATGATTCGAATTATATGTATACAGCCATGTAAGATTAATTATGTTTTTTTTGATGTTATACTGCAATGTAGTAATACTTTTACCACCTCATTCATAAATATTATGCACGATACTATGCAGCGTATCGCTATGTTTATGACTATGAAAGAAACCACGATAAAACATAACAATTATGAGAAATTTACAGCGTTTATGAAGTAACTTCTTAATGTTCGACACCTCAATAGTCCGTCTATTAAAGCAGCATTATAAACTGCATACACAAAACATTCTAAAAGCATAGATTTCTCGCTAAACAGTTCAATAATTCATCCCACAAGCCTTGAAAGATTAGCGATCAGATTTGAGGTTATGTTCGCAAGCTTTTAAAAGCCGGCTAATTATTTTTATTGCCGGCCGTTCGCATATCTCGAACACAATTCGCGGAACATGGCGAAAAACCAATGTAAATAATCCCAAACCATTGTTCCAACTAATTTACGATCGCAAATGGTTTTCCATTATTCTTTTTAGTTCATCATTCAAGGTTTTATTGTGTAGTTCGCTGTTTATTTTCAGACTAGACGCTGCTGGCGAGTTTGCTTCGTTCAAAGCTGATTAAATTAAATTTTCTAGAGGCTTTGATATCTATTGGAAACTAAAAAAATGTTCTGCTTGTCATAATTAACGTATTCTTCCGAAAAGCTACAACGTGCAAAAGCCAAAAATTTCATCACAGTGACATAAGAGAATACCGATTTATGGGATCACACTGATATTTATTCTTTCTTTGGTTATTTCAAAAAGACAATATTTTCTCCTTTAATTACCCTTAACTGAAACTCCTGGTACCTAATTATTATAACGTGGACAAAAACTCAGATTTATTGCAAAAAATACTCTAAATCTACCAGACATATTTTTCTTACAATAAGGAAGGGAAGTTCGGACAAGACAAATACCTTTCGCTAATAACATGACTGCTATAATTCTTTTGCTAATGGACCTATCGCTCCTCGCCATTAATTTTGACGTAATTCAAATGAATGTATTTCGAACTAATAGCTCAACGAAGTAAGTCTTTTATTCCTTCGAGAAAAAGACATAAAACGTAATGATGGGTTTTGATTTGTTGTCTGATCATCCTATATGGGATGTGTGTATACAGCCCTCCTCTACCATATGACGTAGTAATGTTACAAAGTAAAATAATGTTAACTCTTATCTTAAACTATGATTCCTACTTGTCGTCCTGGGAGTAATCACACTACACAAACTAGAAATATCCCTCAAGGAGAAATCTGTTACAAAAGACTTTTTGACAATGTTTTTCATGGTTTTTAGTAAGCGCTATAGTTACTTCATTTTGAACACGCATTAAAATTTGAAAAAATACATATGTGCCTCATATGTCCGACCACCAAGACTTTTATAGTAGACCAGGCCTCTCCATAAGAAAAAAACATCAAAATCGAGAAAAATTCTACTACAAAAAATTACGAAAGTTACTCAGGAAGAAATTTTCGAATTCTAATCTAATGTTTCAACTTTAAATTCAACTTAATATAATATCTACTATAAGATAATATACCTAAACAGAGTAGGTGGTAAAGAAAACCGATACCTATTAACTAGTTATAGTAAAAATAATAAGTAAATATTTTGGCAACGATAACAATATAACTTGGCGATAACACGGTCATTCATTATTAAAAAAACGATAAGAATACACTTAAATTACTTCCACACACAGTCCTCGCGTGATGGACCACACACCCAGTATTTAATCGACAAATCATCGACTTTATTGATTACTATCGATCGTCGATTAATAAAATTATTTTTTTAAATAAATTTTTGTTCCATTACATCATCTGTCCTAGTTGCAAAGACCTTTAAGATTTAATTTATGCACTTGTTATAAATTCTCTCAGTATATAAACTGCAGGAGTCGTGTCTCGTTCATTCGCGAGATCGTTCGACGTTAACTATAATAGATATTCAGCGGGAAACGCTCTTTAATTTTGATCTTAACAATATTAATCACATAAATATAATTTTATATTCGTACTGTAACAAGCGAAACGGTTTAAAGGTTTATGACGAAATTATGGCTCATTTTTCAATTGACATTGCCAACAGGAAAGAAAACTAGGGCATCAAGAGTATGATCTATCGTTATTACGAATATCTGTCAACGATCGATAGGATTATGCCGATGTATTTTTTATGAGATTATTCCAGGCAAAAAATTTCTACGCAACAGATACAGGACACTAGGAAATCGGAAACAAAATAAACAGTCGGCATTACGTAGGTTCCTTTTAGATTCAATATTCAACGATAGAGTGTTCCAAAGAAAACAGTAGACGCTTTAAATATTATTTCATATGGTTTGATAAAAATATTTGATTTTGATTTACTATTATGTTTTTTTTTACATGTATTGTTAAAACTAATTAATAAGTTTTGAAACATTGTTTCCACATCAGAGTGGGAAAAAGTACATTTAAAACCTTATTAGTAGTTACAATTGTATAAATAATTAAATACTTCTAGCTTCGAAAAGTTGAATTTAAATTTATAGCCACTGGTTCTCGAATAAATTGCGTTTGAATAGCATAACCTCGGATTGCTGACATCATAATTATAAGATAGACACACAGACAGTCTAACTTTTGACCTAATTGTGTTTGTCAAACTTCCATGTGTAGGCAATGAATGTATTAAGGTGTTAAAGTTCATCTGAAAGTTGTTTTAGTAATTATTGAGAGTGACATGTAATGTACACGATCTCTGTCCAAATACGTTATGTGAAATATCTCCAATACTTTGATAATTAATGTGTGGGACAGTTTCTAAATAACTAATTTGGAATAAAAGGTATAGCTTTTCATACTACATAAAAAGTACTTATATTTTCTAATAGCACCGATCCAGTACTCTTTTAGTCCTAATGATGTACTTGTACAAACTTTCTTAGAACATGTAATTTGCAACCAGATGTTAAACTATCCCAGCTATAAAAACCAGACAATTGTTGACCTTAAAAAAATATTATACCAAAACATCAAATGCATCATCAACCACATAAAAACTGCTTGGTACAAAACATAAAGAATGCAATCGTAAACAAATCTAATGTTAATTGGTAGACGATGATCAAGTTTTTGCTTTGGCTCGTAAAACCAGTAGCTGAGCGCAAAAAAACATGAGCACTGACGCCTTGGAAGGATGGCATGTAATGTAATAGCGATTAGTTAAAAATAGACTTAAATCAATTTTTAAATTTTTTATTTTATCTTTTTTCAGGTACGGAATCTTTGAATGAATCTTCGTAAACCAGAATTCAGATGTTGGGTCAGGTTTGTAATTTGTGTTAGTGTGCCTTTTGACTACCCCATGTGGATGGGATATTTTACTTATAACAACTATCAGTTTAAGTTTGAGTCCGAAGTGTGAGTAACTATAGGAAAGATTTTCAAATCATCGATAACATTTCATTGCTTCCTTTAGTCTGTGTTTCCCTTAGCAAGTAACATAAAACATGTTACTATGCAAAACTTCTTAGTACTCACGTACAGTACTCTAAAACTCGAAATTTACACCACACGTATTTACTTCCAAGCCAGGAAGCTTCTTGCGCTAATTATAGCCACTTTATTAGCAAATTTCGCCGTGGCAATAAACCAATATACCACACAAGCGTGTGCCATAACAAAACATGTGAACTGAAATAAATCACGGCCTATATTACCCGTTGATCTATTTTGAAAGTATAAACATATTTCAAATTCTACTATTTCTACGAATATCTCATTTACGTATTCATTATGTCACTTCTATAGCGGGGTCCCTATGACATGACGTGACGGTTGAATCATCACATCTAAGACGTCATCACTATCAATCATGTTACAAACTAGAATGTAGTACGCACATCGGTGGTCGCCAAACGTTTTAGCGAGCTGTAAAATTAGTATTCGCTTTCTATCTAGACTTTGAAGTTGCAATTATCTTATCCACTCGAGAAAGCTTTTTAGCAACATAGGAGTGAAGACGTCTGGATATTGTATATTTATGACGTTTGAATTTTTATATTAGATAATCTTCTATAAAGATTAGTGTTCCTTATTCATAACCCTTCTTCTAGTATAAAGTCTCATGTACTAATTTTACGGAGCAGCTGGCTAAGTGATCACCGGTCCAGTGGTTAAAGGGCGTATGTGGTCTTGGCACGAACATTCTTCGGCATAAAATATTATAGAATTCTTGTCCCCTACTAAGTACCTCTAGCTTAGCAGTACATCCTGTTCTTTTAAGTGATTTAAAAATGTACCTAAGTTCTTGCTTTCGATACTCCTACCTCTGGTCCGTTCAGTCTCTCTACCTTATCAAGCAATAGCTGCGTGGTTTTTGGAACTGGGCAATTCCTTTCGTGACCATCAAATATTTGGATTGTTCTCGATATCGTCGACTTTTTCATTGATAAAGTAATCATCTGAAGTATTTTAGGCGTAGTAAGCACGTAGGCTCAGCACGAGCGGTTAGCAGCGTCGAATTTCTACCAAGGTCGTTCATATGGAACTATTTTTGTCTAATTTATACACGCATGAAGAATAACCACGCTCCCAATAGTTTTGACATAGTCCCTATTTTCTATTGTGCGCAACTTCGGCTTTTTAATGTTGACGAATGAACACAAACAAACGAACTCAAAAAAAAAAAAGCTTGCTTGGATATGTGAAAATGAGAAAAATATTTATTTTATTAACGATATACACAGAATTACCTATCTATTACTACTTGGTAATATATGTACTCATATCAAAACATATTGCTAATTATCTTTTCAATGTCAAATAATATTTAAAACTTTACAATATTTTTCCCAGACAACTCGTTCAATTAAGAAAATTGCATGAAATATAGCATTCTTCAGCGTAATTAGCGGCGGATATCGACGAGGTCGTAGCAAATGTCAACCAAGTGAGAGTTTAATTGGGGCCTCCCCAAAATCACGAGCTTTAATTGGTCGCCCCAAATTTTCAAAGCGTTTCAGCATTCGTCAAAGATAAAAATATATTTATGAATCAGATTACGAAGGCGATCATATTTTGTATGAGTAATCTTACTATTGGCACATGAAGCTGACTGCCCACCCATATGAGGACGGGCAACGTGATCAGATGAACATGGCTTTACTATTCGGAGCCTACTCACATAAGATAACCTCAAGCTTGACCCTATGGGTAGGCAGAGGTAGTTTCTGCACCCATATTTCGCCAGTTAAGTATATTATGTTCCACGTAAAAGGGGACAAGTCTATGCTGTTTTTCGGTCACAAACCCTGACTGTAGTTAGGGCTAGCACCGTGTACACTGCTGCTGAGAATGTCCTAATTGAAAAAAACTAAAGATATTTTGTTCGTCTAAGAATCAAATCCGGGTTTTACATCTGTACTTTGACTTACACTCAACGCGGTAGACTAAACGTAGTCTATGTCAAGATTGTCAAATAGTAATGATTCAAGCCAAAATATTTGACTACGGTGCGTAACAACATATATTTCGTGTGTCGAAATCTTTGAACCTCCAATTATGATTGCCATTTTAATATTTCCACGACTATCCCACAATGATTCACTTTCATAATTTCGTAAATAAGCAATAAATCCATAAATCCAATGAAAGTAGACCGACATTAATACACGCCAATATAAAAACAAAGAACCATCACGCAACACCAATATATGGGCGAGGTTTATGACATCCGATAACGCATAACAACAGCCAATATAGATAAATAAAATTTTATACCACCGCTTCATTCATAAATCTTCATAATCTGTTTTAACTGCTATGTTTTGTCTTGCTTTGTTTCATAACTAATGACACGGGAGTAAAAGAGACAAAAATAATATTTAACAGACCTATACCAACGTCAGAATAGTTGAAGTTAAAGAAGAAACCCACATGGGAAGCTGGGTTAAAGACATGTTCCAGCTAAAAATTTTCAAATGCAAAACAAATGACACGATCTTAGGATGGAACTTAATTGGAGGATCAAGGATTCCTATATCTATCAACGCTTATGAGTAATGCCATAAGTATCGAAACAACAATATCAAA
Source organism: Cephonodes hylas (assembly GCA_030295005.1). Lineage (NCBI taxonomy): Eukaryota > Metazoa > Arthropoda > Insecta > Lepidoptera > Sphingidae > Cephonodes > Cephonodes hylas. The sequence continues at coordinate 17,064,362 of AP025361.1, forward strand.
TAAAATAAATATTATTTTACTGGCTCTTCTAAGAACTTCGGTGTTACTTTATGAATGGAATCTTTATACATCGAAGATTTATTTTAAAGTTCAGAGAACCTCTTGAGATGGAATTTATATGAATAATAAAACAAAAGATATTCGATATGTGAAACCAAATTCCTCAATACTAACTCGAGTATTAAACTCCAATGGATTTGAAGTATGACCGTGGGATTAAAAGTATTTCATCATCAATCCATATACGCCCCATCGCTGGGCACGAGCCTACTCTGTTACTAAGTAGGTTTAGGCCTCAGTCCACGTAGACAGAAAGTATTAATTCAGATCAAAACATCGTCTACCCAAGCGTCAAAAGTAGTAGTTACATGTCTTATAAGACCATCGCAAACCAATGATTCAAATTAGAAAACCTATTAAAATATTTCCCCAAATTAAGCTGCACTATACAATCGTAAAATATTTAAACCCACCTATAAACCGTTGCAAAACATATTTACTAAATAGCAAAATTTATTGTCCACTCTTTTCATCGTTGTGACGTTTGTGTACATTATAAATATGTTTAATGTTTTGTTTTAAAGCACACCCACGGCAATGGCCTGCGGGTTCAGTATTTCTCCCACGGTGCGAATAAAAGAAATTTCACTGTCGGGAGCATAAAACACAACATAAACCTAAGATGCTCTTGATCTAGTAACGTCACTTCAAAGTTTACTGCAGATGCTGTTTCTACCGCAATTCTTTTATTCTCTTCGGAATTTATCACTTAGGAATATCAAAAGATTGAAAATGGGGCGAGGACTTGCGCTTCCCCGAATGCTAACAATATTCTCGATATTTTAGTGCACGTCCAATGCTGACACATGAAACGGATTCTCGTGTGAAAATTCTATTTGCGGTGAGACGGAAAATTTTGCTATGACACACGTAAGTTTTGATAGCAAGTTCAATGCTCAAGAAAGTCGTCTTTGTCTCCTAAGTTTCAGTTGTAGTTCAATAATAGTCATTTTAGCTTTAAACTTCGCGATTTGAAACCATTGAGTGAATGACAATTGTGATTAAAATACTATTAGTTTCGTGTTAATTACGAAAATAATATCAATTTTAAATCTTGCATATAGCTATTTAACCTATTCATACAGACAAGCCGGTAACACAAGTAATAAACAAGATCAATCTAATAATTAACAAGGCGACGACTTCGACTGCACATTAATTAAAAAGCGACGATAATTTGTCCAACGACACCGATACACATTATAAAAGCTGTCGGTGAGGAAATCTAAGAATTTCTCTTTAGCGATTGATTGCTGACATCGATCGCAAAAAACGTTCACAAAGTTGGTTCTTTAAAATCTTGTCTCCAAAAGTTGCATCGGTAGTATATTTCGCTCGTAGCTACTAATGCATTTGTTATGTTGTGATAATAATCGTGTTATGAATACACGAGTATAATTAATAAACCGGATCTTATGATTTGGAATTTTCGTTTTTATTTCTAGCATATATGCAACTTTATTTAAGATGTCGATCATTTTATATATTATGCATGTTTTTTCACATGGAAGCTTCTTCGAAAAAGACTCTCTGGAAATTTTTAGAATAGGAATATGTCTAATACTGGATCGTAGCGCGACAAGCTTATTTTATTTATAATACCTTTTCTTTTAAACATCCAAAGTAAAACAATAATTACTAATACAACACATTTACTAATAAAGGACCTGTTCATTGCTTGCAGAAATTTTGAACATACAAAACAGAAATTTATTTATATTATTTATTTATTTACTCTTCATACATAACATGTACAGGTGGACATAATGCCTGAGGCATTCTCTTACTGTCGAACCTTGGGTGGTGCAGAGATAAAAGTATAGTATTTTTCATAACATTTGCTGTAAGTCAATCATTGCTACCGGACTGGTAATATTTTATGTTTGCACCACAGAGCTGAGATGCAAAGAACCTGTACAAAGCACCTGCAGTGAAAATATGCGAGCACTGAGAACCCTGTATTCAAAGTTATTCAGAGCATTTGTAGGATTGTGCAGTTGGAAGGAAATATTATTATGGTAATCTTGGACATTACAGCAGGAACTTTGCACAAAGGCATAAAATAAGTAATGCAAGCAACGCGAAATACGTAGATCTGACCCGACGCAAAGGTACAAGTCGTATTATGAGTATATGACAAGATTTTCCTAGTCAAATAAAGTCTTAAGTTAGTAAAAACAACCAACACGGACCAGGGTACTGGGGTGGACGAAGGCCTAACGCCTCTCGGTCTTGCCTTCTAAACTTTTAAGTTGTAACAAACGCAATACATTAAATTGAAAATATTTGTGATACTTTGGCAGGCTATTTTAAAACTCTACTTACCTCGTTTTTCACGCATATCTACGGTGAAGGGAAATGTCGTAAGGAAGTTTACTAAATTGACGGTAATTAAGCAACACTAAACCATAGTAATGGAAAAGAAATTAGCCTTCTTAACTCTAGTGAAACCTGTTTTTAGAACATATAAGGTAAGCTGATGAGTAATTAAATATTAAAGAACATGATATCTACAAATCCAGAAATCACTCTCATTAGCGCAGGCCGTGTCTATGAAACTGTTCAGTCTATCGTAACAGTTAATCTGATCATCAATCAAAGTAGCGCCGTCCCAATCAAAGGGCCTATTAATATTGATCGGAGCAATTATTGAAAGCCCAATGAACGCCCATCCATCAGCATATTGATTCATATATTATCACGTGTAATTTGGCTGGGTTTATTTATGATTGACTAGTGTTTAAAACCTGATTCGGATCGGAAGCCCCTCCTATAGTATCTTATACGATTTCGACCTGTACTGCAAACAGTACAGAAATACTGCAAATGTAGGTGGAAATCCTATTCGCCCTACTGCTGGGCATGGACCTTCTGTACAAATAATAGGGTTCTGGCCTTAGTCTACGCTAGCCTAGTGCAGGTTGACGGACTAAACTTCTAACGAATTCCCACTAACTTCTAGATTTGCAAGTTTGGTTTTAAAAATTGAAACTCATTCCTCTGACTTATATGTAGAAAACATTTTCAGAATGTATTCGTGGAATGTAATAAAACCGCAAAACGCAAATTTACTGAAACTCCATAAATGCTCTTTACGTAATATATTTGCCTAATCCAAAATAAGCTGTGACGGGAATGATGTAATTTATTGTCGCTTAATTTACACATGTACGTAAACGAACGTAGGTACCTTCTATATAAATTCATTATGTCATTTGCTGGCAATAAGATCATATCCCGGATAGCGAACACATCAGCTGTAAATGGCAGAAGAAGCATGAAACGACTAAATGCCGTTGAGATGAGAGCACTGAGAAGCATGTGTGGAGTAAAATTGGTAGATAGAGTGAGGAATAGTATGATAAGGGAAAAATGTGGATTGAAAGTCGATGTTGTGACCAAAATTGAAAAGGGGATGCTTAAATGGTTTGGCCACATTGAAAGGATGAATGGTTGCAGAGTTACGAAAGAGATTTACTGTGCGGGAGTGAGTGGTGAAGTCGGTCGAGGACGGCCCAGGTGTACCTACAAAGACCATATAGATAATTTATTTAAAAAGGGTAACATAAAGAGTCCTCGAAACCGACGTGCATGCATGAAGAGGATAGTGTCAGTGGAGGAAGCGAAAGATGTATTTTTGGACCGTGGCATTTGGCGCTCTATAGTCTCTGCCTACCCTAATGGGAGACAACAGATCAGCTGTAAAACCCGATATAGTAAACCAAAAGAGTCGTATTCAAGGATCAGTCTGTGCACAATAGGTTCCTAACAGTCTAGAGTACTATTTTATAAAACTGCATACTGCATCTATATTTTCAGGTATTTTCTCATTACCAGTGTGCTCATAGTCCAAGAGAAAATGACAATGAATGTCCTTGCGTTGGAAATATAAGGGTAAAAGTAATAAATATTAAAAAAATTAAAAGTAAATGTTGCCTGACTTAATTTTATCTGAAAGTAAAAATTTCTTAGAATTATGCATACCATTGTTTTTTTTATAAGCCAGCTTGATTCTATTATTTAAGTCTATTGAGTCAAGCATCAAATATTTCCTGAAATTTAACCTTTTACTGTTACGAAAGTAAAAATAACCTGTACCAAGGTAATCCGTGCAATTGGTTGATTAACAGGAATTGATTGTAAATCAAATGAGGTTATTTAAATATTGACATTTTAGGAAGGCGAACCATCTACATTATTTTCTCAAGGCGGCATTTTTAATAATGTCATTGAAATTCTTCTATTCTTAAATATCACAAAATAATGATATACAATATAATATTTCGCCAGCAAAATAAATGTCTCACTTCGCTTTTGTATAAACCCACAAGGTTGCACATTTTCGTACCGATATTCGAAAACAAAAGTTTGTTGGAAATGCAAATATTGTTCTGTACCGGCATTTTACTTACAAACTCACATTCAACAGTTAACTACGCGTCCATTACTATAATAAATATTTATTCCGACACAAACAAATATTTGTACTTCGTTGCCCGTCGTCTCATTTGTTTAGAATACATGAGCCGTGAAATTTTATAATTACTAAAGTAGAATTGGAGTCATCAACTTCATAACTTCCAAATTCCATTAAAATATATAAAACCTTCAACCTCCTCGGAACATTCTCTATTTTATTTTTAACTCTGGCCGCCATAAAACGAGGGGATATAAAAAAAATATGAATTCCAACACAATCGATTCATTTGTTTACACGACATTGAGATATTTTTATGCGCGGATTTGGTTACACGCGTTGGGTCTTTACGACCACTGTTATGTTTCGGGCCCTTGGAGGTTGCTAAACATCCGCCACATACATTGTTTCACATAGTTCCAACTATTTGCCCTGCTCCGGACGTTTATACAATTTAATAATAGATGTATTATTTATAATGCTTCATATGTTTCTAAGGGAAGTCTAGCAATGATATTATTAGTCGCAACAGTCATACAAATAGTTTAGAACTCATATAACCATAGCCACTGTCATAACTATTATGACACAGTGTATCTACTCCATCAATATCAGTTATATTGCTTACCAATTTATCTATTCAATCTAAATCATTCGCTACTTTAATCCACCTTTTAATAGAACCACAATAATTACCATTCATTTCTTTTATTCTTGGCGGTTAGATAGACTATAGACATAATACCCTGATGGATACAGATTTCATATCGACTCATTCTTCCTATTCGAAATTGCTATATAAGTAACATACATAACACCAATAATTTGGCACAACGCAGCTGAACATTATGAGTAACAATAATATTTCATGAAATAAATTATTCATTTCTTCTAGAAAGATACTAGCGTCCTGACATTGCAAAGGTGACCTAGACAATATCTCATAGCAAACGTAATATTTCTCTAAAGCAATAAGCGGTGCATATGGCGCTACTCAGCCACGTTATATAAAAGCAGGCTAAAGAGGCGAACAGGGACGGCCGCGGGTTTAATCACGGGGGTCAGGGTTGCCCACTTGAAGTGAAAGACGAATATTAAGTTAAAAAAAGTTTTTGAATGATCGCGTTTATATTCAACTTTTATGACGTACATGTATACCTACAGGGCGTAAGAAGACATTTTAACAACTATATATATTGTGATTTTGAAATAAAAATTTACGAACATGTTTGATGTAGACGACAGCATATTTGTGACGATGTCTGTTAAATACCTAATTACTTCGTAGTTTTAATATAATTTATTCCACAGGCATAGTATAAGTCTCCATCACTTCGATCAATATAACCAACTTCTTATAACCAAGCAAACTATTTAATACAATCCTTTGTAAACACAGCGATTTTATTCAAATCCCGCATTACAAACGCCCTGAAACTTTTTTAAGCCACAAGTCGTTCTACACAACACTCTAGCACACATGCTCCAAATTTAAATCCTCAGCGGTTGAAAAATAATTTTCTCCCACAGCATTTTCTAAGTCCGCGTGCACATCGGCTCTCAGACCGAAAGCTCTCCACGTCCACTACAGACGCGAGCCTCGTTACTCCCCCTTTGAACATCACGCCACAATAAACATAATGCATTTGGGTTTTTAAAACGCACTCCAACTGTTTAAAACGTAAATCATAAGATTTTTAAAACCAGAGGCGAATTCAGCTTGGGTGGGCGTGACTGAGATGTTCGTGTGAATGTGGAAAATTTTTATTTGTCATTATTTTATGATACAGCCAAGCTGTTGCTGGTTGGGTTTTTGTATCCGGGTAGTGACCGAGGAATGGTGGAAACTTTTTGAGTTACTTTTTTGAGTCTGCTTTTAATTTAACGTATCTTCTCCATCCACTGTATAATTAGGAAGTTAGTCTTCCAATAATTAATGTGCGTCTTACAGATAAGAGGCTAAAATACAAGCATGATTAATATTTCCTATGTACTCCCCTAAACTTACCACATTTTTACACATTTTCTAATTCGGCATCATTATCGTGATTTCTTGCTTGTTTTAAATTGATTAATAAAAAAAATAAGTAATTCAAGACACGTGGGCGGACCATAGTTCTTGATTGTCTATGGTCACGTTTGTTGATCATCGTAACAAATTGTATAAGGATTACGTCAACTAATCTCTTAGTTACATTGGAATCGCCATATAAGGGAACAAATGGCCGATAATTTCCATTCATTTTTATAATAATGATAATACATATTAACCTACACACGTCATGCTAGATCCTTTCAGAAGAATGCATATAAATTTTTTTAACAATTTATTGTGCGAAGTAAACTAAGCAAGTTTATTTATTTCAATAAAATTCCAGATAATTATTTGCGATTTTTCAAAATCATGCTTCGAATAAATAAACTTAAATAATATTTAAACATCACACGAAAAACGATGAAACGAGAACATCATATAGAAACCTACCAATTTTTATTAGACTGATTTTCCGCAACGAGCTAACTCGAACCCTCACCTTGTAGCCTCAAATTATACGCATCAACGATTCAAAGTAATTCCTAAGCAAATAATAGTATTGCGAGTAAAAATAGCCTGCACTTTTGTATGAAGTCATGCCAAAGATGCATTCCACTTACACGCGGTCGGTTCTGCGGTTAATGTATTGGTTTACATAGCAATAGACGAAGTCAGTGCACCTACCTGACAATCAACCTGTCCTGGAATCTAAACTGGACTCAAGACGATGTTTTAAATAGGAGCATAGGATTATATCATACAATCAGGTCTGATGCCCAGTGATTATTTGAATCCAACCGCTCAGGGCACACGAATCTTATTCAAAACATACTTTTTTTTAAATATTGATATGGTCATTATAAGATGTCATTCGGTTGGCTAAATTATTTAATGAATTAAGACAGAAGCTTTAGTAAGAATGGGCAGAATAAATTAACCGACAAGGATTATCGATAGCTTTTTACGATAGAAAAACGAAGTTGCAGGGTTCTGTTTTTTTACAAGTTATTTTATTGATGGCATAATATGTGTGTATTTATTTTACCGTTCCACGATTTCATCTCCGTTTATAAGCAGGGGCAATTTAAACAATAATTATAGTGATAGACATTTTGACTCATATTTGTAACTATTAATTTTGCATCATCACTTTTCTCAAAAATATTTTCTTATGAAGAAAAATCGATTAAAACTCTTGTCATCATTTGGGCCCTAAATAAGAGTCAACTGAAAATCAATCCTTAGACATTTCTTTATGGAATCCAAATACGAGCAATTTTACGGACATTGCTAATTAGGCCATCGATTGTGGATTTGAGGTGCAGGCACGTCCTATTGATTCTTTATTTCCGTTCCAACGCCTCTCCAGCACCCGGCTGATTGCACCATTGTACACGCACCATTACACAGAATTAGAGCGTGTAATCTTTTAATTTTTATGTTCATCAAAACCGTTCACCGTTGCGAGACACGGTAGAATAATCACGAAAATAGTTACTGTTACAACCGTAGTCTGCGTGATCACTTACTATGTATACAGATTCTATGGTGATAAGTTTATGTGTGAAACAGAACGTTATAAATATTCGCAGGATCATTAGTAAAGAATAGGAAGATTTAGTCTTCCTAAAATAGTACTACTTAATAGAGTTCTGACCTCACATTTATCTAAGTGTGAGAGAGACGTGTAGCTACCCGTCTCGTGTCGAAGGTATCAACAACTAGGAAAGTCTTTTAGAAGGAAACATTTACCCCTTACCAATAACCTTTAATATACCAGTGTTATTAAAACTTGATAAATACGTCGGACGATCCTTGATTACGCCAAACCTGAAAAATCTTACCATCATGAAATTTGCACACATTTGAATTTGAAAGATTTTATGTCAAAAGCGAGTAAACTTACGGCAAAAGTAATAAATAGAACGAAATGATCGATGATGGGACATTGACGCAAGATGATTCAGTCAGTCAATAATCAAACAGGGCAATATAATTTTATATTATATATAAAACTGACGTTTCCGTCCATATATCATACATTCTTTATATGTTTTGATAAATTACAACAACATAGCATCTGGTGTATGTTTCTCGGTCGGATGTTAAATCGACAGCCGTTTATTGCTAAACTATATTGAAAGAAAACGATAAGTACCGTCAGTAACGCTCAGATGCTGCTTTTTATAGTTTTATAACGGTTATCTATTTGCTATTTTTAAGGTATTTTATAATACAGCAATAATTAAATTAATGAAGATCGAGCCCAGTGGCGTGCCATGAGAGAGGCCTATGTCCAACAGTGGACGTGAAAGGCTGTTGATGATGATGATGATGAATAATTTAATGACGCTAAAATAAATTTAAATAATACAAAAACATTATAAAAGTAAGATAACAAATTATTTGTTATACTTTAATTCCCAAACTGCTGAACCAATTTTGATGAATTTTGGGTTCACTGATAAATGAATAATTTGAATCCTGAAAAAGTAAATACCTATTTGTTTTATTTTATGTATTGCTTAGAAAAAGCAATAAAAACGTAACTAAGGATTCGAGCACATATATTAGCACTAAAATGACTCATCTACATCACTTCATTCATCAATTCTCTAGCTTTCCACTACACGGTTCCGATATGTAATGTTATTTAACTGTCAAATGTGCTCATAAATCATGTATGCCATTAACTTTGGCTGTTTCACTTTATCGCCTGACGCGTATGAAAGTCGACTGTGCCAATACATTTACTGCGATCGTAGGGGAAGTGCGAGCCCGTTACTTCTTTACTTTCTGGAAATAAACTAGCTGTAACCGGATAGTAACCACATGTGATAATAACCCACCATATTGACCCACGTAGGTAGAGATCAACCTGTTTGTATCTGATATGTAATGGGCTCGTGGAATAAATAAATACAATCCAAAGTCACATATGTACATAGTTCTGACCTCACGCTAGGATATAAGTCCTGTGTCATGGTTATCAGAAACTACAACAATACAGACTCCACAGGAAATCTTACCCGATTTAGATCTTACCAGTACGCTATCTTATGGTTTTAATAAAAAGAAATCTAAGATCAAGTTTATCCTAATTATAGTCATGATTGTTTCACAAAAGAATTTAAACTAAAATTATTACAAAATTTTACTGCTTTGGTCTTGATTTTAAAACTGATTTATCTTACAAAACTTACAGAACTTTATTCTCTTATTTACCTTGCATCGAAACAACCATCACCAAAGCAAAACTTTTTCCAATCAGAACCGAAAACAGAAATGACTGAAGGTTCAGGCATATTAATTGAAGATAGCCTCTAATTACCCAAGTTATCTAAGAAACTTGTACCAAATACTTTAGTAGTTACATTCGAACACCTCCGAGATAAATCGCCGGTCCGCATTGCTGGTAATTAAAGTTTTTGCTCCATTTTGCGGTACTTTAGTTATTTACTCGGGGGAGCGCGAGAACTCCATTAGTTTTTACTGCACCCACAGCTTCTGTATTACCGACCACCAGCGCTTCTCGTTTAAGAGTATTAGAATCACCAGCGCGCTGGATTGGAACTCTGATATACTTAATTTAAAAAGACCGTGATTAAAAATTAAAGCTGGTAAACATGACCACAAATATGTAGGTGCAGTGACACAAAAAAAATCTAAGAAAGAAATAAAAATTGGGACTTTAATAACAAACATACGTATTTAATGTACCTTTGTGGGTAATTGGGAAAACGTAAAAGAAAAATATTTTTGCCTGAATTGTTTTTCAGCAGTTGTTTTTTTGTAAGCAGTGATGGCCTCGAGGTTTAAGCGCGTGGTCGAGAATTTCGGCGGTCGCGGGTTCAAACCCCAGGCACACACCTCTGACTTTTCGAAAGTTATGTGTGTATTCAAATTGAATTATCACTTGCTTTAACGTTGAAGGAAAACATCGTGATAAAACCTGCACACCTAAAAGTTCTTAGGAATTTCTTAGGTGTGTAGTCCGCCAACCCGCACTAGGCCAGCGTGGTGGACTATGGCCTAAACCCTCTCAATGGTAGAGGAGACCCGTGCTCAGCAGTGGGCGTATATGACTTGATGAAGAAGAAGAAGAAGAATTGTTTTTACGCCAATGTTTTCCAACTTCAAAAAAAAAACTTGGCAGAATTATGCAAAAATCGTTATTTTAACAAAATAATATTCCAGCTAAAAATTGACTTTTTCTAATAATGTTCACAAAAAGTAATAAAAACAACACAATTAAGAACATTATGCAAATGGGCATATTAACTTCAGCACAGCACGAGTCTCATAACTTACGATTACTGTTAGAAAACATGGCGGGTCTCGGAGTAGACAAAGCAATTTCACGCAAATTTAAACGCAGACAACTCTACATTATTAATGGGCTGGCAGGGAAGGCCGCTGGATTAGAGAAATGTTAATTGTTTTGTGTTTCATTTGTTTTAAAGCCCCGCTGGCAAGCGAATGGGATATTAAAACACAGGTTTAGAAAGAAGGTTCTAGAAGACGTATTCGTACGTTTGAGAATGAGTTTCATAAAGGCCTAGTTAAGGATGAAAAAAATGCGTTCAAAATTAACATTAATCGTGCTGTGTTGGTAACCAAAAGGGATATTAAAATACAGTTGTATAAAGAAAATTCTAGAAAAAGTTCGTAAAATTGTGAATAGGTTTTCTAGAGAAACAATTAAGAATAAAAAACGTCTAATATCATCATCAACTGCGCCACGAAGACTACCAAAGTCTTAGTGTATTTTATGTATTGGCCAATTGCCCATATAACTACTACCTAAAGTTGGAAAAATAACCAAAATGAAAGAAATATGTTAGTCGCCATACAATACCATTCAAATCGTAGCCGTTTATGATATTGCCTGAATGTATTGCTTTGTCAGATATACTTCTTGTTACCAACTGGACGACATTTAGAAAGCTCAGAAAATTAATAAAAATATTCCATGCCCAATGTTTAAAATATAACAGAGACAATGAAAATAGACGGCGACTTTGTTTAAACTATAGAGGAATGCTAAACAATATATTATAGATATTAACATGTTTAATAAGACCTGACATTTAATATATTTGGCTGTTGCGGGTGTACGCGAAATCTAGCAAATGTTTCGCAATTGCTAATTGACACAGTAACTTGCACTCAACCGTCGAAGTATTTTTTGTATATGCAAGGGACCGTTAGCGCATTGCCATAATTTTATAGTGTATATCAATCCTAGCCTATAAAGTATAAAACGGTTTTTTTCGGACCGGATTTTTTATATCATTACATATCTACTTAAAACTACAAAAATGTATTTTAATGGTGAGTACGTAATATGATGGACATACACGTACCAATTATGTACATATTTTCCTCTACAATTAAGGCATTTCATACAAAACGAAAGAAGTTATTTGTTAAGAGCTGAGTAATACAGCACCCGAGAATAGAACTTAGTAATGTTTTTGGTTAACCATGTTATAAGATATTTTTAAAGGACCTCGTAACATTAATTGTCAGGACGAAGGAGATATTACTTCTCGGAATCTGAGTTACTTTTAGCTACAAAATTCTTAATTAGGACAATGTTATAAACACATTATATCTAATGGAATAAACAAAAAATTATCGTTATATTTGGCAACGTAATTTTTAAAATTTAGTAAAAACTCAACGTCTGTTTTATACAATTATGACTACCACATACCATCTAGCATTAGTCTATATCTCAGATCGTAATATAATGATGAAGCGATGAAAAATGTAGATGTGAGATGATAAAGGTGTAGATCAAAAATGTAGATGTAATATTAAAAATACGTCTTACTATATCTAAGAATCAAATTATAAAATCAACGAAAATATTCATTATACATATACATACATTTAATTACATTTAACCCAAACACATTTCACTAATGAGTTGAGCCTCTTCTGCAACTGAGTCGCAAGGATTACACAAAAAATTGTGTTTATGTGTATCTACCATATTTTAATTCGTATTTTTCTTGTTTCAGGTCACCATTCTTTCGAAAACCAAATCTCCAGTTAAATAAAATATGTGCTACAATTCCGTACAGTGATAAAATATGAATATTAAGTGCACTTAGTGTGTGTGTTTGTGTTGTGCCGTGTGTCGTGTGGACATTGTACAGAATGGAGGCTCTCGAAAGGAGGGGGACTATGGTGGCTCTCACAAGCGTCGCGATCTTCGTACTCCTGTCATTATGTAAGTCTTCTTCTTGCCCTGTTCCTAGTTTATTTGGGGTCGGCGCAGTATGTTTTAAACTTCCATACATCTCTATCACCCATCATGTCATCATTCACCCCTTTCTCTTTCATATCTTCAGTCACGCATTCCATCCACCTTTTCTGGGGCTCTCATTATGTAAGTATATTTATGAAAAAATATAAAGTATATTTGTAAGACTTAAATAAGTAATCATCATCAGCAGCCCTCCTTACGATCACTGCTGGACATAGGCCTCTCCTATGGCACGCCACTGGGCTCGATCTTCGGCCCTCCTTATTCAACCGTCCCTTTACGGGATACCAAATACATTTTGTTTTATATGAGGGTGAAACCTCATGGTTCAAAATTTGTCTCCCACTTTGCCTTAGAAAGTAGTGCACAGCTTTTGAGAAAGAGAATTAGAAAGAAAATCGGCTGAAATACAATTACCGACATATCTCGGCGAAGTAACAAGCTAAACTAGCATTGGTCTGCGTAAATTGCTCGAAGATCCGGTCATTTTTCATCGGGTCAAGAACTCTCTTGAACGAGGCCAAATACTGGCAACCAAAGAATTGTACTTCCACGAAGAAGGTGGGGATATGACCTGATAAGGACTTTAGAATATCGGAAACTTCTGGATCCTTGCACTAACGTAGAAGGTTTGTTTTTAGGATTATAATTTTAAGACAAAAAAGTCTGACCTCATAAGGATTTTGATGACATACAGGGATTCCAACAGAAAGATGTATGCTCCTAATCAATACGACAGATATTTAAAACCTAAGTCGGATTTTATAAACGTGTTTAAAATATGTAGAATAAAATATCATTTGAAAAATCGTAAAATCATACTAACAATGCGATAAAAATACTTTATTACGCCCTGAATTATAAAAAAATACATTTAACAATAAAAAGTCACTAATCGAAACTCGATTATAATTTTTATTTTAATAAAAGGATATTGAACTGGGAATATAAATAATATTTTACAACACGTATGGCTTTCCAATATTTGGGGATATTTTAGAAGAATTCGATACGTTAGAAGCTAATATCAATTTGTATGCGACATAATCTAATGGTCTCATTTGAATCTTGAGAAGTGCTACTTTTAATGGTTACCACTTAATTTATGTTATATTATGATAGTAAAAACACAAATGGCTTTTCGGCTGACATATTTACCTACTGTATAACGTAGCAATCCAGATATTGAAATTGCCAAATAAAAATGATAAGATATTGATACTACTATGGATAATAGATGTGGATTCCATGTATTTTCAGTTTTAAAACAGTATTTCCCTAAGACAAATCCTTAGTCTTCCTTAGTCACTACTAAATAGTGCAGGGAAAGTTTTATATTGCAAAGCACTGAAATATGTGTTAATATACACATATGTAAGTGACTATAGCGGCATTAAAAATGTTTATGAATTTTAAAAGCAGCTTCAAGAAATAGTAATTCCTGACGATTTTATTTTTATCTTATTAAGCAAAAAAAAATCGAATGTAGGTAGTGTAAAGAATGCAATAATTCAAAAATATATAACCTTGACTTTGATTTTAATTTTAATAAGAAATACTCATCCCAATTATAAGCATTAGCATAATTAAAACGTTTTACAAAAACAAACAATATTTAGATTGTTCTTCATTATATAATTTGCATTGATCAATCTTTTTTATAAAATTTACAACAGAAGAAATATCCACACGCTATTATTAACTAACCTCAAACACACAAATAAAAAAAAAAAACAAAAAAGACAAACAAAACGTTCCATATTTGAAATCCTAAAACCATTGAACTTGGAAGTTTGCGAGTCTAGCTTAAAAAACATCGGTCCGGTTTCGGCGTCTGGCCTTGAATACGAACTAGTTTTGCGATGGCTTCATGTCATCCGCCCACTGTTTTCGCTAATGGTCGGATTAGGAACAGCTACTGACCTCACGATGCAGAGACAATGGGCAATATTTCAACAAAATCACTCCAAAGATAAGTACAATGTAAGGTTTTTGTGTTTCCGGGCAAAGACCTAACAGGTTGTAATAAATTTCACATGTCGTGAGCATGACTTTTTTGTGAGTAGTTTTGGATGTTTTTTAATGTTGATTGAGCCATTGAGACAAATACATTAATTACATCTTATTCAAAAGTAGCGTCCTGGCTTCAACGTGTATTTTAGTCTATAAACAAGAAGCGAAGATTCCAATAGCAAACACTAAATATTATTTTTTTCGAATTCCTTTCCTCATTTATCAATGAATTACTTAGCGCTATCCACATTGGTCATATTCACACGAGGAATGTATGAATCTAAAACAATTAAAGTTTATTTCTTTAATAAAGATATAATTCCTTCACACGTACATACTCGTTTAATAAAATAAATACCTACAACCAAACATTACACAGTTGTAAACCTCTTGTGTGTTGTATTTGTGACGAATTTTTGCCATCTTATTAGGTTTTTACGTAAGGAATGTGTTCGACAAATGACAATAGGCTCGCCTCCCATAACATGGGACTTACACATACACGTCCGGCGAAATGTGGGTGCACAAATGTACCTCCGCCTTTCGGAGAATTAAGGCGTAACAAGGCGGTAACACAAATTATTTTCTCCATAAGCATAAGATCATTACAAATCGTAAACATCCATGAATAATTATACACCGCTTAGGCTATCAATGGCAGTTATTGTGTCATGTGGTTACAACAACATTATGGTTGCAGGTGGCAGCGTGGAAGGTCAGCGCAACAACACGAAGATGTCTTACGTATGCCCGCCGATGTTCATCAGGCTCGGACACAGCTGCTATTTCTTCAGCGAGACCCAAGAGACGTGGCAGAACGCACTCTTCGCTTGCAAGGTAAGACATTGTCTTCTTCTTCTTGCCCTGTTCCCAGTTTATATGGGGTCGGCACAGTATGTTTTTGACTTCCATACATCTCTATCACCCGTCATGTCATCATTCACCCCTTTCTCTTTCATTCAGTCACGCATTCCATCCACCTTTTCTTTGGCCTTCCTCGGCTCGTCCATCCATCCACTTTCATATTCATCATCTTAGAATTATAGGGATTATATATTGGTAAGCATGATGGCCTCGAGATTTGGGTACGCGGTCGAGAATCTTGACGGTTGAAAGTCGAACCCCAGGCACACACCTCTGCGTTTTCGAAGTTATGAGTGTATGCATTGAATAATTATCACTTGCTTTAACGGTGAAGGAAAACGTCGTATGAAAACTTGCACAACTAAAAAATTCTTATTTATTTCTTAGGTTAGTAGTCCGCTAATCCGCACTAGGCCAGCGTGGTGGACTATGGCCTAAGCCCTCTCAATGGTAGAGGAGACCCGTGCCCGTGAAAAAAAGTCATTAAAATTTTTGAAAGAAATCTTGCATTAATTAATACATACAACTTAAACATAAGTTCAACTAAACTATGTATCATCATCATCATCATCATCATGTCAGCCCTGTGTTGGTCCACTGCTGGACATAGGCCTCCCCCAATGACTTCCACCGGGAACGGTCGGAAGCCGCCTGCAGCCAGCGACGTCCCGCGACCTTGACAAACTATGTATAATAACAAATAATTAAATTAAAAGACTAAGAGAATAAACGATCAACGTGATAATAATTTAAGTACCTAAGCAATGTAATGATACTTAATTACATACTTCAGTGTTTATTTAATAAATTGAGCATTTAATTTTGCATAATACTAAATGCAACCATTAGATATCCGCCATGTGCCCCTTTAATCGATTAGAATCATTTAAGTAAATGAGAAGTAAGGAATTATAAATTAGCATAAGTTTTACACATTACCAAATTTTTGCTTTCATTATCTACAACCCAAATAGAATAGGAATTATTTCCAGGCACATCCCAACTTTGCAACTACATCCTTAAGAAATCCCTTGGTACTTTTAAGTTTGCAGGTTTCACCACTATGTTTTCTTTCTCCGTTAAAAGTGATAACACTTGGTGCATACAACTACGGTGATAACAATTACAGTGACTTTAAACAAACACGACAAAAAATAAAATTTTAATTTTTTCTTAAAAACCACATCTATTTAAATACCTAGGATTATTTTAATTTATAATCGTCATCGCTATTACCTGCCTAAGTTTTCGATCACCGCTTGAATACACCAGTATAATGTAATTTAATGAAGACGGTTACTATTGTACTGTTACCCTGAAATTAGAACTTGACCGTATCTCCCACGATCTACTAACCGAAAGATAAAATAACATAACATGGATATTTCATAACTGTATTACTTTCAAGTTGACATAAGATATCGGCGGTAATTATGCAAATGACCTCAGAACTGTTATCTGCCTTATAAACGGCGCCCAGTGTCAATGCAACCTACGGAAAAGATTTAATTTGATTTCGTCTCATCTCGTCAGATTTATGTTACTTTGATAGTATTTTTATTGTTTGTTAATTTGGCTTAATAACTGCGGATTATGGTGCCCATAGCTTATTCACTGAAAAACACTTCTTAGTTTTATTGGAGCGTAAAATTATCATCATTTTACTAAGTGACATCAACATGAGGAAAACATATGAACTGTTTCACAAGAGATATTTCCGTGACCTATAATAACTCTCTCCAAAAACCACCGTTCTTCGCGGTTAGGCGCAATTAAATAATGTTATTACAAATTACATTTTTATTATTCGTAGCATTTCTTAATTAAAGAAAATGTTTATTTTGATATACAATGCATGCAACTAACACATTTCTCACATCTATTACAAGAAACTATTTGCCCTAATTCAGCAAGCGTTAATTATTGTTAGGAAATGTGCAACTGTATCGCCTCAAGGTCTAGGCTGGCAACTAACGCTCTCAATAATACCGAAGAGCGTAATGTTAAGGACACACCACTTAGTATTTACTGCTGGCAATAAATTTGAATCAAGATGACGGTCGGGCCCGGTCATCAACGAATTTGTATAATTGCAACGCGCTACTTAAATTAATTGCTTTATAATTTTCAAACATCGAATGAACTGTCAACAACGTCCCTAATTGAATGAATGGACAATGAAATCTGTTGTGGCTGAATGGCATTTTTTAAGAACTGTTAAGTGAATGAAGTCTTTGTGGAATTATTTATATTTAAATACTTTGATTAATTACAATTTAATTACTAAATTTTAGGTCATATTTGGCAAAACCAGTGTTAATATTTATACTACGTTCAACGTTTTGCATCACTGATTTGAGTTTATTAAATGATTCAATAATATATATACTTTTACTGAATGTAATAATAAAAATGTCATTAGTGATAATTATTTTATTAAATATAAAGAAAAATAAGGCTTACAAAGTCTATAGCAATTATTATTAAAAGAAACCCGATAAAAAGTGACATTTTAGTCGCATAATAATGCAAACAGGTCAAGCCAAAAGACTAGATTCCGGCATTAAAAACTATTGATACACTACCTACGTGGAATTATAAAAATATACATCAAATATCACCGACATATCGTTTCACGAACGCTTTTGTACGACAAATTAAGACTGGCCATATTTGTAGGTGCGGCCTTCGTTTATTCGATGTTTAAAATTACGTGTTTAACGTAAATAGCCACATTGGAAAACAAAAAAATCATTTAATGAATGTGTGATCGGAATATGTTACTGGCACGTAATAAAATTTGTTTTTGAAACTTTACGATGAGACATTTGTTGACGCGGATTAAGTCATCGTGTGAAATAAAACGACAAATACCCGTGGCCTTGGCCTGGTTCTACAGTTAGTACTTTAAGGAGTTGCAAAAAGAAGCCAATTATATATTTTTTTATTTAAAGGTTCTACTGTGATGAAAAAAGAAATATTTACGTTTAATTAATACGCTCAAAAGTCAAAAATAGATCTGACCCCAGACTAAGATACAAGTCTTATGTCAAAAACTACGGGAGTCTTTTCAGTCACTCAAAAACTCAAACCCAAAATAAATATTTGAATGTGATTGTCTAATATAGAAAAATATATCATGTTCAGGAAAATAAAATAAAATAACAATATCCGAATAGTCATTTTGACTTCCTTACAAGAGATACCTAACAATATGCATGCAGTAGGTACATGGTTTACAAGTTTAAACACGTGCAAATATGAATACTGCAGCACGAATAACATGGCGTAATATAGGTATATTATTTAAATAGACGAGCGTGTCGCATCGTCTAGCAATTCGTTACAACGCCACAATTTATTGTCATTAACATAATTTTAATCATTAAAACATAATAGCTACCAACCTCGATAACAAGAATAGTGTAGTGGATGTCTCATCTCATCAGCCCATTTACGTCCCACTGCTGGGCACGGGCCTCCTCTACCATTGAGAGGATTTAGGCCTTAGTCCACCACGCTGGCCTAGTGCGGTTTGCCGGACTACACACCTAAGAATTTTTAGGTGTTCAGGTTTTCTCACGATGTTTTCCTTCACCGTTAAATCAATGAATATACACATACCATCCAAAAGTCAGAGGTGTGTCCGGATTTTTAACCCGCGACCGCCGAGATTCTCGACCGTGCGCCTAAACCTCGAGGGCATCACTGCTTGTCGTGGAGTTAAAATCAGAAAATAATTTGTGTTTTAAACATTTTAAAATGATATGTTTCATGTATTTAAGGATCACTAAAACAAGTACATCCGGTAAAACGAACTCGCGACCTCAGTACATTTTAATGTGAACTTAATGAAAGATTAAAGACATCTTCAATAATTCAGCAGTGAACTAATATTGACTGAGGTATAAGAAAGCATAAGTCAAGCAATGACCGTCTTGTACTTGATAATCGTGATGATTTTCAATAGAATTTTATAGTAATAGTTAAATAATTTTCTCCAGACTTATATTCCATTGCAATTTTACTACTAAATAAAACACAGCCATGCAAGCCAGAACGACGCCCCGTCAATGTGAATGGTAGAAACAGTTGTTTCAATACCGCTATGATATTCATTCTGTGTAGCACTATCGAATAGCAAACGCATTCCCAATACATCTGGACATGTAAACGAGATTGTCACGAGACACGCGCTTGCATAATGAACACGTCATTCGATCAAGGATGCTACAAATTTTGTGCCTCAAGAACGTACAGTGTACCTACAGACACGCGCTACATGCTAGCAACAAAATGAAAGACTGCAGATACAATTGAATTAGCAATTTGATTAATAAAATTCAATTAATTGAAGATGAAGGTACCAGACTCTACTTTACATACATTATGTAAACAGACAGTACTACTCGAAAAGTAATATAAGTCATAGTTACAGTGGTAAAAATTATGACGTACTCATCACAACTAGAACCATTACCAATCTAAGTTATCGATTACATTTTGTATACAGGTACAAAGTTTCGTCAAAGACAGAACCAAATATTAATCTTCAAAGTATCTAAAATATAAGTCTTTCGTAAGCCGCTCGAGTGTACTGTATAAAGGAAATGATAAATTAAAAAGTAGGTGGGGTTGTTTCTCCACAGTACCATTTAGTAATCTCAATGATGGATGTTTGATCTCAAAAGATTTTAGCTCATAATTTTCCCTTTTATAAATATACCGGGCCGGCTGAAATGATAATACTTCTTTCATTGATTCATGTACAGAAGTAGATTGTTTTGAATAAGATATTTCAAAGAGGTGTATTCAAGTGCCACAGTTTCAATATTAACAACAATAATATTGATATTATGAAGAGATTTATCGTTAAAGAGATTAAAGAAAAATATTGCGATCAGCATAATTGTGTTACTTGTTAAATTAATAAATTCGTATCTCACCAGTTGACATTACTTCAGCCATTCTGCTAGTTGAAAAATACCGATTGTTCAAATAGTCTGAATTTTTGAGTTCCCAATATAGTGTTACTAGACATGCAAGTTTCCTTTAAAAAAAAAAAATTACAAGTTTGAGATCGACTTTTGACTGGAATTGGATCATGCTACTTCCCATTCCATATTCATTAAAACCAATACACACTTCCCAATATCTATCCTATTAAAACCCACGACCTGCTATTACCTTCATAATAATAAGCATCAATATCCAGCAATTACATTCCCATTTCTACGAATAAGACGGTAAAGCTCTCAACAATTGTAAACCTCAGTTCCATCCTTAGTGTTTCTCGCTCTGCTAGGTCGCAGCTGTGTTCTGAGCATGAGTTATGACCAGTCCTGACCCGGGTTCAGGCGTGACTGACCTATTCTTGCATTGGAAAGCTATTCTCGTTAGCATCTCGAATCTCGCCTTATTAATTCAACAAATAGTATGGCGCTATTTTTCACACTTTCTACATTATTGGCACTGTTAGGCCTATTGTTTTGAAATACTATATAAATATTGAGTATGTAAATATTTCAACTGCGAACATACGGTAGACATTCGGATATTTTTATAAAACGCAACGATGATAAACGGGTACAGGTTTTACGTGTTACCCTATTTTATATGGTTTGTTATGTTCGTGCTCTGGAATTTTTGATTGCGAAATATTGCGCGGGTGTGTGGCTGGTGTAAAATTTATAATCGTGATGAATATTAACTATGAATGAACATAAGGTTTAAATTCTTGACAGATTCTTTAGTGCAGTTGAGATGTGCTAGTCAAAGGAATTACTTCGAGCTCGATCTTAGTACCGAAAAAAGTCTTTGTTTAGAGTCGAAACTGAATATTCCTAATGTTTCAATTCATTAGCAGTATAAAATGCAATTTATTAACACGTTAGGTATTCTAAAATAAATATTATAATCAATGAAAACATCGTACACACATAACTATTAGTTGGACTTTCTTAGATATGTATAACGCCATCCCGCACTAGACCAACATAACGAACCAGGACTTAAACCCTCTCAACTTTAGAGGAGCCCCATTCAATGAGCACATGATTAAACTATACAATCCTCACATCGTTGAGCTACTTGCATTAGTCCTTAAACACCTGTCATACATAATTATAGCGATACTACATAACCGTTCAGTTTTGACACAAATCTACAGTTTTCCGCATAACCACACCCGAATTACCATACGAATACGTCAGATATAGATCGTATACATCGCGTACAGTAATGTGATGCTAATACATTTCATTTAGCACTTCTAGGAACCGGCGACACAATGCCTGCTCCTGCCACAGAAACTCAAATGTCAATTGAGTTCATTGAAGATCGCAATTAGATAAAAATTGTGACTATTGTCGACGGCGATTGGTTTTTCTATTCATGCTAGATTGGGTGCCATGGCTCCATTCGCCTACACTGAGATAATATAAAATATTCCAGAACGTATCGTACTTGCATATTATTTTGTACTTAATCATTTTTTTTTCCTGTGTTTCTCTGTTGGGGTAATGCATGTTTCACTGTGGAGTTGTACTTCATCATTAGCCTACTGCTGGGCGCGGGCTTCCTCTGAATATGAGAGACTTTACACCTCAGTAAACCACCCTGGACTAAAAAACTCTTGGGTTTGCAGGTTTTCTGACGATGATTTCCTTAACAGTTTAAATAAGTGGTAGATCATAATAACTCATTTTGAATTAGAAAAAAGCTTGATCTGTCATTATTCATCATTCTTTCAAGTACTGTTAATACATAAAACACTCACGCTTGTAGTACAAAGAATAACGCAAATGTGTGTATTTATACACCCAAGTTTCGCCAGCTCTGTATTAAGCCCCGCGTGTGTAATAATGGCCGATCCTATTGCCGTTTCGCTGTAACTGCAAGTTTGCTAATCGTAAAACTCAAATAACCACTTGTTCGACATAGAAATCCTATGCCAGATTCATATACTGTGGAACTAACACAACATTAAATTTTACTAAAAAATATGTGTACTGCTATTTAGAACCATAGCTGTTACTTTTAAAATTTGACCTAAATACACAAAAAATTGCTTCTAAAATTCATCATCATAGATCCATTTATCCATCTCACTGTTAGCCACGGACTTCCTCTACCTTTAAGAGGGTTTACGCCTTGGTCTACCACACTACCCTATTGCGGGTTGGCGGACAACACACCAGTGGCGTGCCTAGGGTGTCAAACTAAGGCAAGCCCAAATGTTTATTTAGTAGCAGCATATTTTTTTTGGTACGTAGGACTAATAAATACCTACCGGTTAGTACTCACATTCACGTTTATAGCGTTATTTTATAAATAAACAATCGTTAAGTTCGTTATTCGGAACTATGTTAGGCAAGTCGGGCTTTCGGGCTTCTATGGAAGTACCGCCACTGCAACACACCTAAGAAATTTCTGAGAACTCTTAGGTTTCACCACGATGATTTCCTTCAGCGCGAAAGCAAGTGATAATTCATTATGAACACATAGTGTCGAAAACCTAGAGATGTGTTCCTGGGGATAAAAACCGCGACTGCTGAGACTCTCGACCGCGCGCCTAAACCTCGAGGCTATCACTTCCAAAATTATTACAGCGGTTATCGCACAAAATCTGTTTTTATTAGCAATACGACGCTCGCGTGGGATGCACCACGACTATCTTTTTATCGGTTGAATTGAGCTGTGAAGTCACGGCACAATAGCTTCCATATATTATATGCATATTGCCTGCGTCGATGAAACTAGCTTGGAGTATAAACGATTCTCATGTAAATTTACTATTGAGGTGACGAAACACAAAAAAATGATTTTATATCGTGTACAAGTATGTACCCACATTAATTTACTTATCTGTAGATATTACACATTGCAATATCACAATGTGAAATGAAATTGGATTTTTTTTTATGAAAAATAATTGAACATTATTATTTTTTTTTTTATTTTTCACTTCTGATCATAAAGTGGTTAGCAAAGATATTTTTCAACAGTCATCTATGGCCCCCTTATTGCCAATTACCGAACACATTTCCAAACTCCTTGCTGCCACTGAGATTTGCCTAATAAAAAACCATTCCCGACCCAGAAATTGATCCCGAAACCTCTCGATCTCACACCGTACTCCCACGCCGCGGGACTAACAAGACAGTTAGTCAGACAATTACATCTAATCTTAGATATTATGACGATCAACTGACATTATTGTGGAATGTATTCACAATGCAACGTAGTCACGCTAAAATAAATTTTAATGACTCTCTTTATCATTGCAAGTGCGGATTCGCCACCTGCCACATCTAAAGCCAATGTAATGAGTGGAGCCAAATCAATAAATGTCATTTCACACAAATAACGATATCAATTCTTTTTTTTTATTTTGGCGCAGTTGGCTAGACACCAACTTGCGAAACGAGCGGCCGCGGGTTCGATCCCCGCACCGAGACAAATGTTTGTGTGATCCACAAATATTTGTTTCGGGTCTGGGTGTTTGTGAGACCGAAAAGTCTCTCGTAGTTTCTGATACCCACGACACCAGACTCGTATCTTAATGTGGGGTCAGGACTATGTGTGTGACTGTTCGGTGTATTTATTTATTATTTAATTCTAACTATCAAATCATCATTGACAAAATAAAAAGCTGGTTTTATAAATTTAATGTAAGTAGCTGGCATAGAAAGAAAAATTGTATCTACATACTTCTTTAACCTTCTAGTTACATATTTTAGTTTTGTTATGACATTTGCAGTCATTATTTGCTCGTGACAATGCTAGGCACAGGCATCTTCTACAACTGAGAAAGTTTACTTCTAAGAATTAAACAAAATAATTTCTAATCCCTAATTTAAATCATTTTTAAATGTGCATATTTTTGCACGATGTTTAATCATAACTTTGAAGCCAAAGGTGTGTGCCTGGAGTTTAAACCCGTGACAGCCGAGACCACACTCGACCATTCGCCTAAAGGTCATAACCATCACGACTTAGACTACACCATCCCATAGCAACATAGACTAAAACGCTACAATTGAAACCGAATGGTACTTAAATAAACTACGGATATTAAATAATATTTTCAACGAGTCAATACGACCGAAATATCTTTCAGCAACGTTCACGTGTTTACACTATAAAACGTTTAGCGTGTAGAGGCGATACTCAAAGCACCCGGTTATTATTGTCGGGCTGGCACTACCGAACATTCATAATTAATGTTGGCATAAATGTGTGCTACAAGAATTTTGGATTTAAAATTGCGGCCTTGGCTTTGTTATAAAATTTAAAAAAATAATAGTAGAAGTATCGATATGTGTGATATGGTAAAACTGATTATTTTCGTTATGACTCATTAAGATGGCCTCGAATATTAAATGGGTAAACTTACGAGATTCCGTCTGGACGACGACAAATTGAAAACCCAGGTATAAGGCTTTTACCTTTCATAATTATATATGAATTCCTACCGAATCTTACATAACAAGAATTAAAACATCATACAAATAACTACAAATACTCCAAGTTGTTTTAAAAAAATCACACGTGTAGTCTACCAACACACTCAACACACCCTGTTTTATAGGCAGTAATAAAAATAGCTTTTTTAACCGTCCGGTCAATGACCGGGTACCCGGGTATCCATTTTAACTTTGCAGATAGAATTTAATAACTTTTTCGTAAAAAAATTACAAAACCGTCTGGATCCCCAAAATTTAAGTAGTTTTAAACCTAATTCTTGTTAAACGTTATTATAATTAATTATATAATAATAGTAATTAACTACCAAACTTCATACCTCCTTCGTTCAATAACCAGGCACCCGGGTACCCACTGAAAGTATTACGCATGAACGTCGGTAATACTCACTAAAGAATCTAATTATTTAAAGTATTTTGGTAATTTGACTTTAAAAATAAATAAAAAAATATATAGTTTATAGTTTTTTTTTTATTTAAATATATATTTTTTTATTAGCAATTGCAAAAACAGTAAGTAAAAAGCACATAATTCCCGTCATATTTTATTAGTATAATTTTCTTTTATTATTTATTTATTTACATTGTATACTTTTTATAATGATACACTGCTACAAGGAAATAAAAGTAAATTTAATCATGACGTTCATTCCAACCCATGTTCATCACAAATTAGGTCTTTACATACTGAACATATTTTTCTAGTTTTCGCGACGTTTTTTTTTAGTTGTCTTAAAAATACTGGGATCTTGATTATTTACTTGTTATCATTTGCGCATATGGATTGATAGCTCGGCCAGGAAAAGATTCAATCACCGCTATCGTTTAGAAATGCCTCAAAATTTGAGGATTCTTCGAACAATTTATAACGAAAGAAGTACGCAGTTGTTTGCCCAATAGCCGATAAAATAATCGTCGCTCATGCCATTTTTAACAGGCATTTATGATTTTCATTATACAGAAGATATGGTGAAAATCAGGCGACATCGAGAATATTAAAGAGATATGCTAGAGGCTATCTATGCGTTGTGGTATATCTACCAAGCATTTTCTCCATAGTGTCCACTCCAGCTTTTGACCAGTCAAAAAATTCAATAATTGCGGGTTGTTTTTTTGCACCAATACTAATTTTTGCTTCTTGATGTATTAATGATAATATAATTAGTGCCTTTTTGGCACATAACTGCACCTAGTTATGTTTTTTATGAAAATTAAACGCAGTCGATAATGGCACCTCGCGTTTTCGATTAAGCTATTGCTGGTGAAATAAATGCCTTATTTTATTTCAAAATGCTGAGAATCGTCAAGTATCACGATTGTAAACATTTTACCAATGGAAGAGTAGGAAAATAATTATCCAATAATAATGGTATCCGCTAGTAATGTTCCTTCTTGATTCTTGATACGGTGGCTCCAAGACTGAAAATTTTCACCAACGTTCTTTTCACATTACATATTTATCAATATTTATATACCTTTTTTCACTTTTACAACAGATTTTTAACGTGATTGGCAATGAGTTAAGGTAGTACCGACATATAACGTCTATTCACTGGGGTTCTAAAATTATTGTTTCGGCTGAAGGGCCGATTAGTCCCAGATAGGTCCCTGAAAGGTCTAAAACCTTCTATGGGGTCTATAAACTGCGTATAGTGTCCATAGTTATTTCATATGCCACGTAGATGGCTTACTAATAACTTTTCTACCGTCACATTATATGCGGGTACCCGGGTACCCGGTTATTGAACGAATGCTGAAAGTTTGGTCATTGACCGGAAGGTTAAATGAAATATGTTAAGATTTTGCTTCCTTATTTGTACATTATACCATATTAGAAAAGTCCTATATTCCAATGCCAGATATCTCAAACTGATATGAATTGAATATAAAAATGTACGTCGACGTCTAATTGAAAAAACGTCGAATTCATTGCTGAATGCAACTTGAACACTCATTAATATTAACTAATCAATAAAATTTATCAACAAGAATTTATTTTGAAAAATTTAAAGTAAAATATCATTTTTTGATTTAAAAGAAGTTGATGAAGCTACGGATTAAAAATTCAATTATAAACAATAATCGACAATCCTATCACTTGTAGAGGAAGCCCAAGCCTAATAGTGAAACGTATCTGGGCTGATGATGATAAATCGACATGATGCTCTTCGGTCTACCAAACCACACGAGGAGTAGCTGGCGAAGCATTGTAAGCAAATCTATCTCTGATGATGCAAGTGAACGTATGATACAAATCCCAAAACCTAACCAAGCATACGAAATTTAATGCAAAAAGAAATGTAATTCAAACTTGGATCTAATAGTGAAGATATTTCCGTGTAAACTACCCGAGCTATTTGTCTAGAGTTGTGGTATTATTAGAGAGTCACGTAGCCGACAGCACAAACAACCTGATCACCATTGAACTTCTTTTGAAATAGAACCAAATAAATAGACCACCGTGGATGCGCGTGGGCAGACTATGTTTGTATTGGCAAATACTCGGGACGTGTGTCGTGTGTTGTTTTGCTTGAAATCAATAGCTTCACCTGTGTCTGTCTGAAAATATTTGTCATTTGTCATAATAACATTAACTTTGATAGCCTCTGTGAAATTTGAGGAACGAAAACCATGGGGTTTTATTTCTGCAACGAGATAAATATTTGCGTGATCTACAAATAACTCAGATGTGCTGAAAGTTGTTGTCTGCATTTGATTCCTAGATTGAAAATAAAATGATTATGCAACTCAAAGGGATAAATAAGGTCTTAATCCAAAACCCTGTCAGTTAAAGAGAAGACCCGTGGCCGTAATATGATGATAATAATGCTATTATGCAACAGAAAGCACTGAACATAATTAGATTATTTACGTAGTTTCGATTGTCATATTACTATTTTTTTTACTATCAATTTTATACCCTTACACCGACTTCATCCTGTCCCTAAAGAAACAAGTTTATATAAGACAGAAATCCACATTTACAAGACGCGACGTAAACGCCGTGGGAACGATACACGTGGCACATATTCTTTATTGTTTCAACATCTAACGGAAACACGTTCATTCATGATGTATTTGAAAAAATATTTTACGACTTTTACTTTTATCTTTCGTTACCACGCTACGGAATAGAACGTGTAAACAAACTCCATAAGACAAAAGCTTTATGGACTGAAATAGATGGCCAAAGGATCATTTATAATATTTTTGAAATCTACATAATATGCATTAAAATTATTATTGAACATAAAAACGAAACCTAATATAACATGCAAATTGAATGAAATGAAGGAAAAAAAATTCACATTCTACTTGTCTCTGCAGAAGTCATATTTCTTATCACGGTAATAACTACTTGCAGGTAATTTACATGAAAATGCACTTAATTATATTGCTAGGAAGAGAGTTCTCTTCTTTAATTAAATATAGTTTACGTAATGAATTTAACATCCCATTTTCTTTTCCAGGTATGATATCCATCAAACAATTATGGAATTAACGAACTCTTAAACTGGTAAGATTTAAAAACTCGCGTTCCAAAAACAAAACTGAACCAGCATTCCAAATTCAAATATTAAACCATAAAGAAGATTAGCAAAAGGGCCAGAAATAGGTGTTACAAAAGCGGCCTAATTATTTCTAATCTTGTTTGTGATCCGTTTTCCACGTTCCACAAACAGCGAGAGGACGCATAAAGTTTTATGGATGTACTCGGCTTTGGGCAGTGAGCCACGTGGCTGCAAGGATTGACGTGTTCAGGTGGTATGGGCGCGGTGTCAGTACGATGTACATTCATAAGCTATAATTATTCAATATCAGACGAAAATAGATATTGGTTCGGATGCCTGCTATTGATTTTAAATGTTACAACATCTAGAGAAGGGAATTTCGCTCCTATTTGCATTAAAATATGATGTTTTTCAAAGCTGAAAAATGATTCATTCAAATGACCTTAAATACTTTTGAAGTTGTAGTAAAATTTCCAAATGTGAATTTAGCTATACCACCTAATCGGTAAACTTTTTACTTCTGCCGAAATCAATTATTTCCTAGTAATGTACGAGTCTAAAGCTATAACTACTGGCAGTCTCTAATCGGATATTAACTATTGATCCATACTACCTTAATCCACCATTTATAATTAAAAAGGTATTATTTCTTAATTACACTCACGCCTATATAACAATAGAGAAACATCTCAACTTGGTCAAACAATAGCTAATGTTACCTATAGAATTAATACCCGGCCAATAATATGAAACCCGTTAAACAGAAATGCTAATAGAAGCAAACACGACGCTGACATTTCTCAACGTGCATAACCAAAAACCAGGTCAATAAGCTATTGTATTTTCATACAAACGACTGGCTGAAAATATATATGTACTTATTCCGTAAAGGAACATTTACAATCACAAGAAACATCTACATCATTTAGTAATGGAAGGGTTGGAACTTGGAGGTGAAAAGAAATTAAATCGAGACTGGCGTGTGGATTTTTATTTTCAATCCGGTGTTAAGCAATAACTTAATGGAAGCCTCAGTGTAGGATTGAGGAATGAGGGAGGAGCCTTGCAATAATGATGTAGTCATTTTGCTAATAGGTTGAATGAAATATTTTGAGAATTTCGGTTGAATGAAGTTTTTACTAGAATAATTTTGTTATAAGACTTGTTTTTATTCCTAGATAAGGCAAAACACAGGTATGATAATAATGTGCAATCAGCGTTGTACTTATATTTATGTTTTTATTTAAAGTAACTCACTATCCCTTTCCTTACACTAAATTAGGCAATATAAGAGGATGTTGCGCACAAGCTTGATATTTGAGCTGATGTTGTCAACACTGTTAACTGCACATAGGTTAATAAATAAGCAATTCTAAAACATATAAATTCAATTTGTTTCCAATTGCTTTATGTTGGTAATAAGCACGTTCGCCACATAAAACGTGATTTAAACCGCAGGAGTGCAGGTTATGTCATATTCATGAATGGACACGTCATTCCGAGAACTGTTGGACTGGCCACTTGGTATTGGCAGTGCGTAGTACCAGCAGCTGCGGAGACATCATGAGTTTTCCCGGGCCTTAGTCATGGCCATCTAGATGCATAATACTAACCGGCTGATCGGCGCTGAATCACCTTGCAACAGAAGTGAAGTCAATGTTTTTCTAATTTTAGACGTAATCACCGATGGAAGCGTAATTGACATACGTTCTAGAAAATTATGAACTTATTTATTTATTTAGCTGCATACATAAAACTGTGTCTAGGCGGACTTAATGCCTGCTGTATTCTTTAACAATTTTCATATATAGAGTGATAAATAGATGATGCATAATGTAAAAATAAACAGATATAAATAAATATGCATACACACATACATATTTTCTTATATTTAAATTCTTATTTTTCTAAAAGCTTTCGCGTTCTTACGCGGAGTTGATAGCTACCATCGACCTCTACTTCCTACTAAATTAGTTCCGAACAAAATTAATGGTTTTAGCTATCTAACCTAAAACCTCTCCACGTAGACTGATGCTCAGATATCAGCTTAATAAGAAATAGTGATCGTGCCTCGGGATTAACACACATTGTCTAGAAATTTTATCCTTCTAGGTCATCTGGAAGTAGGTTAGGTTTAGGTACTATCAGTCAGTCAGTGCTAAAATTTACAACTTTTTGACCTCCATATCTTTATAACCGTTTGAGCTAGCTTCATGAAATTTGGGCTTCTAGATGTCCTTATAGATATAATTAAACACACGTAGTTTCAAGTGTTTACGTCAAATAGGTTTTTAGTTATAGAAGGGTCAAAAGTGGCGCCAAATGGTTCGTGTAATGATACACTCGGCGCTGGCTAGCCAGTTTTACTTGAACTTGGCTTGACACGCTGCCGCGTGTCTAGATAAAACTGTGAGATATAACGATATAAAAATAATTGAAATCCTGTGACAGCCAATGTACAACAAATCAAATCTATCATCAGACACATACGAAGATCCTACACTGAAACATGAAAAGTTTTCTACCATAAAGCATTAAACAAAGAAACAAAAATAAGTCAATAATTTGAAATCACTGTCAAAAAACAAGTCTAAGAACTGCTCCTTGAAACCTTTTACTAATTAGACAACTTCAGAGATTCCATCGTATTCCTGATACAGACGAGAGTGTAATAAAGGAATCCATTACAGAACAATGCGATACATAAATGATACAATAATCCCATTGATTCGTGACCCATTATTCCCTTTATTCGCGTGCCATCCATCAGTCAGGGCCACCATTAAACGTGTCACATTCTTATTGAGACCAATTCAACACTCAATGTTGACATCATCGGGCCCTGTTTACACAACACCTATTAGCGCGGCTGTTTCTTTCCAATTGCCCATATGAGGTCATCTGCTGTATCAAAAGTTTGACCTTTGACGAGTTTCAATATGAGGTCTTCTTTGGCGCCGTATCATTCATAGAACTTCATTGAGCGTCCGGCTGCTTGTATTTTAGATTTGACCGATATTTCTATTGGCATGTGAACCTATAAAAATTAGAACACACCTGGCGAAAGATAGGAGATAACTATATGGACAAGCTTAAGTTTAATATCTTGAACACAGAAAACAAGCAACGTCTAAGAAAAATTGTCAGAATCGTTGACTTCTAAAAACTGCCAACATTTAGGACATAGAGTGGTGGCCTCGAGTTGTCGCGAGTTTAAAGTTAGTTTAAGCGGGTTTCGAAGTAATATGCGTATTTATAATGAATTTAACCGTAAAAAAAATCGTCGTGGTGAAGCCTGCACACTCAAAACTTTTGAGATTTTTTTTAGGCGTAAATTTATTACTTCAACCCGCACTAAGCCAGCGTGATGGATCAAGACCTAAACCCTTTCAATGGTAGACTGGACACCAGTGGAACGTATATGGGCTGATGACAATGATTCATTAAAACAGTATCTTGCTCTGTCGTGCCAATACAGAACTTAGGAAATGTTGTACCACTGAATATCAAACACCACGCTAGACCATAAAGATTATTACGGTTTCGTGTGTTATTAATACTCGTACGGACCGGCACGCATGCACAGATGCGGTAACACAAACACCACGACCTACATACACGGCGCGACATTGGGCTCGACGCAGGGACACAATTCAAGTGTATTTATGCAAATTACTTCTTCCAACATTGTCTTGAAAATGACGAGGTGGCTTCGGATTTTAGATGAAGATACATGTTATTCACTAGTGTTGGTTATGTGACTTTTTGTTTCTGGAAATATAAAATGATCTAGGTTAACATCATGTTATATAGATTATGAAAATTCCATACATTTTAACGTAAAAATATATTATTTTCATTTTTTAAAAATCGTAGCAAATAACAGTAAACGAGGTGCTAAATATATTAAATAATTTGACATGTTTATCGCTTCTTAGCTTTCTATTTCATATAAGTATGAAATAGAATGGTATAAGTACCATGGAAGATGAAAATACCATTTTTTATCGAGACACTATCAAACACTATATTTTGTAATAAACCCAGTTACAATCTCGGTTTATATCTCCAGTGAGAATTCAAAACTGTAACCGATATCCTATTTTCTTCACTAACGAACCATTTTACTTGAACTCCTACCCTGAAATAAAATTTAAAAACACAACCAACACAAAAATTGCAGAGAACCAGCCCATAGAAACTGCACCAGCCCACTCCAATTAAAATGTGATACAAATAAATTTCGCAATTGTAAAACACAAATGAATATTGGATTTTTATTGCCTCCGCAGACGACTTTAATGAAAGCGACCTCAGACATGTCACTTACAATATCCGGACTTAACTTGGTCGAAACTGTTAGCGTCAATTGCATTCAGAGTAATCCATACCTATTTGCAATCCAAGGTCTGCGTATTTAGTATTGCAAGGTCGTCCTTCTGAATCATTCACTGTTTTATATTTTATGTCATCCCGATCATTTCTATTAATAAAATACCCTTTATTACTTGGCGTGTTTGTCTTGCAATAATGGCTCGGCCAGAGGTGATTCTTCAATGCAATCATTCATTCGTACCGCTTTTTGTATTTCAATTGATATGACTAAGCACACATTAATATTTACTTTTGTAATTGACTCCATTTGCTTGTCTATTAACTGGACT
Source organism: Cephonodes hylas (assembly GCA_030295005.1). NCBI lineage: Eukaryota > Metazoa > Arthropoda > Insecta > Lepidoptera > Sphingidae > Cephonodes > Cephonodes hylas. The sequence continues at coordinate 17,097,689 of AP025361.1, forward strand.
TACGAGTTATTGCGATCTGTTTGAGGAAAATCTGGCTTTGTCTACTTTTTTTTTAGGTTATAAAAGAAATTTGGCAAAAGTTTAAATAATCAACTTTTCATGCTTTGATACCGAAGTATAAAAGGTGAAGTGCAATGTTTCAAAACCCTATACTGTTACTAAGACACTTTCCTAACCAAAAATCAAGATCAGAAACACTTGATACCCATACCACAAAACAGATCTCCCAAAAGAAAACCCTGCTAAAACTGAAAGCCGCAATTACGGTAACAATTACAAATGAGCCGCTAAACACTTCGCAAGACTCAAACCTGTTAGCAACTGGCATCCTCTCTTTACTAACATCTCAATACGATGACGTGTTCGTGCACGATAATAGCACTCGATGATTGCAACCCGGGTTATGTTTGTTTCTAAACATTTAATAATATCCGTTATATGACCTACATGCAACAAACTGTAGGTAGCTAAATACTGTATACAGGTGTATTCAGACCGTGATCGGAAACCGGGGCTGGTTGTAGCTAAAGTGATTAGGAACCCCCTGGCCTTAAAGAAATTCACGCCAAAAAATAAAAATTTTATCGTCTTCCATACAGCCATCGGTATTAAATTTATGTGGTTTGTATGGAAACCGTCAAAATTATTATTATTTGTCGGGATTTCTTTATGGCCAGGGGGTGTGTGATCACCGTAGCTATTATCTGCCTTAGTTTCCGATCACGGTCTGAATACACCCTGTATATGACGCTTTGCTGGGAACGGACCTACAACTGACAGAGGCTTGCTCCCAGTCCACATTGACATTGCAGTCTATTGGCTGATCTACTGAACTCACTCAGTCTGTAAGCTCAAGTACTTCTTTAGCACTTATTAGCATAAGCGCAAAAAGGAAATGATAAATCTTTTAAAATATAGGCTTTCAGTGACCATTAGAAAATTCACAGCTGAACGTCATACAAAATGTGCCGTAAATTATATTCTCCACGAATATTCTCCACCTATCCTGGGACTAAAAATGGAAATGAATGGTGTATTAATACATCTCTGCCAATACACAGCCTTTGTTTTGTAATATGCAAGATCGAAGTATGTATCATAAATACATTGTCCCTTACGCGAATAATTTTATTTACGAGCGCAACCGGCCCGTTACTTAACACTTGTTAATATTATTACAGTTTGATGCAATTCACGGCTGACATTGCTCAATTGTGCCTCCCTTCGGTTACAAATGGCAACATACTAACTGACTGGACATTTGAGAAAATGCGCTCTAAGTTTAAAACGTATAGCGATTTTAATTAAATACTTGTCGACGCTCATTATGTTTTTAGAGTGGCAATCCTGCTACAGCCTGCCACTCTGACACAACACCGGCGACTGGTACGAAAAAGTGTCAAGGAACGACGGCAAGACGTTTTTGGGAAATCCGTCGTGATCAGAAGATAGTACTACGTATTCGGTGGAGTGTCGCGCTAAATTGAATAATTATAATATTACGGACTCAGTAGCGATATAATTTCGATTATGCGTTGATTATGTTACTTGCATTTTATTCTCTTCGCCCTAATACTCACGCCTGACGTTTGTTTGCCTTAAAATTATGAAGCCGGCCTGTAAAAATATCCTAGTTCCTTCATACTTGTTAATTTATTTTGTTTACAATTTATACATAAAAAAAGTGAAGATGGCCTAGTGGACGAAAATATACACGAAAATATCGTGATAAAATCTGCACATTAAAAAATTCTTAGGAATGTCTTAGGTGTGTAGTCCGCCAATCCGCACTAGGCTAGTGTAGTCTAAACCTGCTCACTTGTAGAGGAGTTCCATGCCCAGAATTCGAAAGTATATAGGTTGAAGTATATAGATGGTAGTAGAATTTGGGATTTATATTGCTTTAATGGCCTAGCACTAAAATAAAGGATTCGCTCCCTCGTGTACTACACGTGGTTCCGAGAATTGTCGTTGCGTCTCATGAAGACCGATGGCATTGGCACGTATCCGACTAGTTGGAATTGTTTCTCCGACAGCGACAGTGTTTGACTACTGTTAACCCATTGAGATAGAAATGCGGCTGCGGTATGCATCCGTTTATATACATACAAACAAGTACGTATTGTGTTTACTAGGTAAATATGCGTAGAAGTCGGCTTGAATCGACTAATATTGGTACAACGACGAACAGGTCCTGTTATATTTATAAATACAATTACAATATTTATTCTTTCTCTATTTTACTAGAGTTTGTAATTGAAATAAATTTAGAACAAATAAATATTAATCCTCAAAAACTTGCACACCTAAAAGTTCTTAGGAATTTCTAAGGTTCGACCAAGGACTAATCCTTCTCAGTTGTATAGGAGACACGTGCTCAACAATGGGACGTATATAGGCTGATAAAGAATCTAATGATATAATGTTGATGAAATTCTTAAAACAATTACAGTTAGAACATTTCAAACGTTTAAAACATAATTATAATAAACATATTCCTAACTAATATTATTCCACACAGGATAAACACCCAATTATGTTATTTGCAATACATACAATAATTACTCCGTACATCCTAGTCACGATAACTGCGTCTAGGAATTATACAGATGAGTAATAAATATAGACTGCAACTTTAGTCAGGAAGTCAACACATACACTCACGCCGTATTCCCAATGAGGTATGCAGAGATCTAATTTTACATCTTCGTCAGACCTGCTCTGGCTTATCTCGAACGTAATGATATTATCAACTATTATTATCAGAACTCGTATTCTTAAGAGCAGGCGCTTCCTAATTATGCAGTGAGAACAATCTCAGCCAATAACAAAATATGTGTAGTGGGAAGTAGGAAGAAAGTACACACTTATATCTAAAGCTTAACTCAGAATGAAAAAGTCCTATCGAGATGAAATTAGATATTAATAAAATGGCTATTTCTGCGTATATTCTAAAAATGAGTTAATTTTTTGGCCTTTTATCTACCATTTTTTTCTTTACAACACAGAAATTTCAGTAAAAAGCCATAGATGGTACGAGAATTATCAGTTACAATTTGAATTATTATAAATTTCAAACTAGTACAAATAAAACAACATTAATTAAGTTTCGATTGTATACTTAATTAGGCAGGAAATGCTACTTGTAATACATTTCCCACATCAATAGAAGTGTCGAACAAAACGACCACATTAATAGTTTCCACTGAACAACATAAAATACACGAGCTACAATAAACCCGGCACAGAAGCACCATCAAATTATTATCCAATCTTAATTACTTCTAAATATAGCCGTTCGTTTGAATTTGATTTATTCATATGCGTCTGGTGCACGTTTATCGCTCAATCTTTATGATCCTAAATACTGTTTCGTTATGGAGTGGAATGTACCGTTCATAGAAAGAAATACAACACACAATCCTGGTCCTATAAGTGGAGTAGACAACCATGTTTCTATATACTCCTGTTTAGATAAATAGATAGATGGATAGATAGACATCTTTTTATTGATACCCGCATTTATACAAAAAATGTATATCAATGAAAAAATAAGTAAATAGTGGTCTTATAGGAGAAGTCGCTCTCCTGACCAACTATGGATGGAATCTCTTATATGACATAATATCCTCTTCTGATAAATTTGGTAATGGCAAAATAGTTCTCCATAAAGACTCACTAAGCTCCACAGCTTAGTGATATTTCTGTTCTTACCACTATCGATCCTAATGTAATAGAATAGAAACTGAAAATTAATATTTTCTGAGACTTTGGTAGTACTCTATTCGAGCAATGTAATGCTCTTGTTTTCTCTGAATGTTGCGTGACTATTACAATTATATCAACAGATTTGAGGTCTACTGACCGATTTTCGTCTTGTTACCGTTTTAACAGTTTTAATGTCTGCCATCAAATTCTATGACTAACTAACACGATCTCTTTAGAACGCAATATGGGTACCAAAACTTGATTCTGTTCCGTATCTTTCTTTAAAAAATGCATTTCAACAAACTGCGTTGAAAATTATATATTAACATGAAAATCAATATATTACAAACCCCAATTTGAATCTTTTATGTATATCTGAAATATGTAACGCAGTGCATAAGTTACTTCCATCTTGGTGGCTACCGTTTCATAGTTTACCAACTATAAAAAGTATTATGATTTTCTCTACCCCCCATGCAATACATGCAAGTCTGTTATGCTCGATTGAAAACAATACACTCTCAAGTTACACGCAAAGCTCTAATCAAATATCTATTTATCATTCAAAAACAAAGACGCATTCATACGATCGAATTAAACTGAAAATTAAACGAATCTCTCAATTAGATCACTTAAGCAACCAGAAGAAAGCGATGTTTCATTCCTCCATTCCACTAAATTAATCAACCGGCGATGTGGAATACACTGACATGTGTCAATTAATGTGTCATTTTTATCTGTCATCCGTGTGACAGATGTAATGGCGGGAGTTTAACACTTCGTCACAATTAAAAAGTTTGGTGATTAACGCTTCAACGACGCATCTCTCGTTGGCTGCGTGGAATCATTATTTTTGTTTAAGAATACGCTGTTTAATTGAAAGGGCTTGACGCGTACTTGAGTGTAAGTAAGTCATATTTGATTGGAGGGTCGCATGTGTAAATGGACTTTAATTTCTGTAGACAACTGCGACACAAACATAGTCCTTGGATAATTTCCTTGATTATTTTTTTAAGCAGTAAAAAGTCCTTAGATGTATAGTGTCCCATGGAAATCTGCAAATGGTGTGTGTAACGTTTGAAACCTTAGTAAAAGTAGAATTAAAAAAAAATATTCGGCTTTTAAATACCCCTGCTCCATAAACACATGTTTGAGTGTAAAACGAGATCTGAAGGCCACATTTATACCAATTAATCGCCAAAAAAGCATTGTCCCCGCGCGTGCAAGTCAACGTCCATCGATAATTGTCGATAACAAAAGTATTGATCTATTGTGTATGTAATCGCGATTGTCAATGGAATCGAATACAGACGGTATCAAGATCACGGCCGTATCGATCTATCCAATCGATACACACAAGGGAGCGCGGTGTGCGCGATAAGCGGATGACTGATGCCGCTAAATATAGATAATACTAATCAATAAATACACCTGACAGTCGCACGCATAGTTATGACCTCAGGCTAACGTACAAATCTTGTGTCGTGGGTATCAGAAACTACGAGTGACTATTTGGTTTTAAAAAAGCGTTTCTATACTAGAGATCGAACCCGCGAGTCTCTAGTTTCGCGAGCTGATGTCTAACCAAAAACACCACAGGCTGAAAATAGGTCACCAGTTTTTTTCTAACTCTGACAATATGGAAGAGCTGTGATGATTTTTAATTTATTTTATTATAAAACGGCCCTATAAATTAAATTGGGCCAATATATGATATAAAAGATCACCGCTGCGTTTATGGAATTCGGACCTTATGATTTATGTAACCTATAATACAAAGAAGTGTTTCTGTGATATCAGCTTAAATAAAAATTAAATAGTTTCATTTAAACATTTACGCATTCAAAGAATATTATATAAGAGATAATAGAAGGTCGATAAAATGTTTATTTTTTTATAAATTAGTTGTAATAATTAATACATTTTTCTTACAAACATATCGAACTTTGTATATACATCCGATTCTGTATAAAGTTACATATATAAGTCCCATTATTAAGCTAGCCACAAAAAGAAGATTCTGAGGCTTATAGAATCACACTAGTTTAGAGCAAGTTAATAAACTAAACTCTTTTATGAAATCCTTGTAAAGACTCTCGTCGCCTTTACTTTATGCCATACATAATTGTCGGGTCTAGGAACTGAATCAATTGTCCGTATAAAAGCTAATGCTTTATTACGATTTGCGTCCATTGGCAATAAGTGATGAATGAATCAGTCTGAATATGTGTTTATCGTACATGTAGGCCTACGTTTGACACGAGTCTAGAACTTTCTGTATTGATATTATTAACTTCATATTGACAATTTTTGACAGGCATAGTATGGGTATATGATAATACGGTAAAATTTAAAAATCTACGCAATGTTTTCATATTTATCTTTGAGTATCAAATATATTATTTATTGTTAAGTGCAATTTCTTATGTAAATAATAATCTTGTACAAAATTACTCTTTTTTGTTTACAATTGCTGACTGGCTCAATTTATTTTTTATTTTTCCATCTATAATTAAAATATAAACAGTACATTAAATCACTCAATTTGCCATCCCAACTGCCGACAGCGTTTACTCGCACACAAGATGTTACCGGCCAAGGTTTCGAATTCTGTACCGTAAGCTGTTAAATATTCATGATGTGTGACAGCAGCTGTCTATCGCGCTATCACAATGACTTACAGATATGATAATGAAGCACATACGTCATTCAGTGGAGATTACGAGCTCCACTTTGTACGATATTTGTCAGATGTGTTCCATCATTGCTTATGAGAGGAGAATAGCTATGATGGAAATAATTGCTACAGGGTTTCGTGGTTGAATATAGTCTTATAGACGGAACCTTGGGCATTTGAAAGTAAAATAAAAGGCGTTAAAGAGTAACAGTGTAAACCATAATACGATGTCTCTCTAAAAAAAGTAGTGATGGCCTCTAGGTGTAGGTGTGTGGTCTCGAATTCAAACCCCAGGCACACACCTCCGACTTATCAGCAGCAGAATAAATATGGGCTGATAAAGGTGAATTAATGGTATCTTGGGACGTCCACGCCTTTTCAAGTAAAATGAATAGGTGTTAAACACCGACCGTGAATATCAACACAATATCTCTCTGCAATAAAAGCATTATAAAACCGCCAAGTTACGTAAGATTAACGACGCTCATTTATCCCAATTGGAGCAAATCCTTCATCCTCGGGAATAATAAATCATACCCAGTCTAAAAAGTTAATTCAAATGTACGGTCCGAAATGTGACATGCAAATATTGGCCCAAATCAAGTGGCCATAGCTGGTGACACACAACAAATCAACATTAATTACCGCCCCCCTCCCGCGAGCCTCACTTCACCCCCTCGCTCGCCCTCCGACCACACACATGGGCGAGACCATAATTACCCAAGATATATGATTTATTAAACCACTCAGCTATTAATATACGCAAATGGCCCATTTTTTGACTGTTATTACTTTTGGAAATATAATTTATGGAGACTGACTGTCAACTGTGTCTATGACAGGAGGATAGTAATATGAAATAATAATATGTAGGGCCCGACATCAAATATTTCAAAATCAAAATATTAACAGTAAAAAAGTTTTAGAAAGATAGTAAGTAGGATCCCTCTCAATTGTAGAGGAGGCCGCTATCCAGCAGTGGGAGGCATTTATGTGATCATGATAATAATGATGATGAAAGGGAAACATAAAGGAGTTGTGAAAGTATCCAACCTAATGACAGTATTAATAATTCTCCAATAACTAAAGACTGCCGAATATATTGAATATTAACGTCATTGTTCCTACTTGTAGACTTTCCCCTCAAACCCTATTAAACTTCCCGGTTCTTGCTATTACATAAAAATATTTGTGTGGTGTCATAATACTTAAAGTTTGCAGACAGTATTAAATCGCAAGGCGCCAGTAAAAAAGGATAAGTAATTAAATGTTGATAATTTTAATAAAATTAGCCGCTTTTAGAATTTATGAGTATATCAATGGACATTGCTATAAAACTAACCTAGACTGATAAATGTTCCATTTGAAACCAATCCTCTACCACATAAAATCTTGACGCTACGTTTTTCCGTTAAATAATGTAGGTTTTGTATATGCAGTATCAACCTAAATGGAAGCAAATAGTCTGTATTTACTACAATAGTATTCAAACAAGCCAATCTAGATTCATTCCACGGACAATTAACTCAGAAATGAGCAAACATTGATTCACACAGGCGGAGACACTTAAACATTCTTCGACATAAGCTCGTTAATGGGGTAAATACGTTGGTGACGTCACACGCGGTCACGTGGGCCAATACCGCGAGATAACACGTTTGCAACAATAATATATGTACAACGAATGATATCATATGATATAATTAATTGTTAATAAAACTGCCTCGTTACAAGGCGTTTTTGCTGTTGATGTTGAGGCTCCTGAAATTCTTGAAGCAGGCTTTTCACAGATTGATATAACACAGTCCTTGTATTTAATTACAACATGATACAATATTTTACCTCGCTTTCTAGTGTTGTCAAATGCAAAACAATATAATACAAATTACTATGGATAAGTTTTATTTCATTGCGGATTGAAGACTAGGATTGCGTGAAAGCTCCCTGAAAACTCAATTTCATTTTAACGATGAGGTCCCCTTTTGTCCCTATATGACTTAAGGAGGTTAGACTTTAGTCTACCTAGTGCAAAACTCCGGCTCTGGTTTGTTAGGCTTCTATTTCTTAATTTTTGTTTTTTTTTCGGAATCAATTTTACTCGTGAAATTTTTTCCTCCCTGATATATTGTTCTATCAAACATAAATAAAAAGTATCTGTGTGAAACAAAAACTATTGGTGCTGATAAGACTCCTTATCGTATATCTTATGAATTGAAATATATTTCAAGGTTAGAATAATGGATGCTTAGTAGGCGCCTTTCGCGTATATAGTAATCATTAATTGCGTAATGAATTCATCTGAGCAATGAATAAGTGTAAGCGTCTACTGAGGAAGTCATAGTCAATAATCAATTTTTTAACTATGGTTATGATAAAATGTTAAAGATGTAATTTTATTGCACAACGGTACAATTTTTTAAAATGATGCAGTTGGCTAGACACCAGCTTGCGAAACGAACGGTCGCGGGTTCAATCTCCACACGTCCGTTAGTAATATTAGTTATATTTGATTGTTCAAAAATTGTTTATTTTTGTCTGTGTATTAAAAGTATATTATGATTTCTGATTCCCATTAGAGCTGTATTTTTTTAAAGGACTGTTATTATATTTCTTTATATTCATGTAGAGTAATGGATGCTTACCCTGCATGAACAGAGACACTCAATGAAGCTCGATTGAGATGCAATGTCAAGAATAAAACCATATAAGGGACAAGCTCAAGCGGTTTGTCTATGAATATTTTTAAATTTTCTTCAACTAGGCCTCTTTCAACGAAAGGTACATCCTTTTTTTTTTTTTTTTTTTTGTTCTCGAGGGGAAAGCTGTTTATGGCTCTACTTCCCGCCAGCCCGGGGGCAGTAGGGGGCGGGAAGCGTATGTCGGGGTCACCGGTCTTCCAGCCCGGCGCGCGGCGACGTCATATCCGCGCAGGTGTTAGTACCGGGCTGGGTCCCTAACAAAATCCCTAAACCGGCATACCGACCAAAACCCCCCGGTGGCCATCTCCGCGCCAGGTTGGGCGACCATGGTACGTGAGCGAGAGGCGCACACCGTTAACCACAGCCGCCCTATGCGCCTCCGAGACGTGATTGTCTCGGCCGTCTCGGAGTTTTAGGGGGCGCAGTTGCACCCCCACTACTTGGTTCGGGCGCCTCAGTTGTGGATGGGCGCCCGCGACGCACACAGGCCACAGTGCCGCCGCCCCTCTCGGGGTCACTTTCAGTGAGGACGCGCTGCCCCCACAGCACGTCCAGCGACCCCAAGGGCCCCTTTAAGTCGCCTTTTACGACAGGCAGGGGATACCGTGGTGGGATTCTAACGCCCCCTTGCCACAGGGCAGGGCGCCGGGTCTAATTGTCTCTGTTGACCCGGCGCCTCCTTCTTTGACGTCTTTGGCGGGCGGGATCGCTTCTTTCGCGATCCCGATCCGCGCTCTCCTTCCGCGACATGACGTACTCGCAGAAGGAGAGCATCGCTCGCCAGGACCTCGGACTCCCGACCATCGAAGAGACAACGGCCGGGAGCGAGAGGTCCCCACCGACAATAGCGCGGAGAGCGCTGCGCTGCACCTCCCAGGCTGGACACTCTTCTAATGTGTGCTGGGCTGTGTCGTCCAGACAGTTGTCACAGTGGTGACACACGGTCGACTCCTCCTTCTGTGCCACCCGACACAGGAAGTGGCCGAAGCACCCGTGCCCCGACAACACCTGCGTCAGGCGGAACGTTGCCGCACCGTGGCGCCTGTCCACCCACTGGACGAGAACAGGACGCACTGCCTCGACGGTCCTAGCACCAGCACTGGGATTCTCCAGCCTGGTTCGCCATTCCTCCACGGCGGCCATACGGAGGGAGGCTTTCAGAGCCTCAACCTCTCTCGGGGCCAATCTGTCCCCGCGACTTGACGCCTCCTCCCGCTGATGGAATAGACGCGAGAGGAATTTGGCGTCAAGGTCCCACGGCAGGGACCCGGCCAAAACGCAGGCCGCCTCGTAGGAAATCGTGCGATAGCCCCTGATCATCCGCTGCGCCAGCGCACGCTGAGGCTTGCGCAGAAGAGCGACGCAGCGCCTGCTCAGGGACTCGGCCCATACTGGGCTTCCATACAACGCCATAGACCGCACGACTCCCATGTACATCCTTCGGCAAGGGATGCCCGGACCTTCCAGGTTGGGCAGCAGGCTGGAAAGAGCGCCTGCTACCCGCAGCAACTTCGGCTGCATCATCTCAAAATGAGCGCGGAATTCCCATCGACTATCCAGCAGCAGCCCCAAATACTTGAGCTGCTTGCCGATGGGAATCCGCACGCCCTCAATCTCAATGTGGGCCCCAGCAAGTGGTCCCATCCGAGGCCGGTGAAAACATATGGCCTCGGATTTGTTGAGAGCCACCGTGAGGCCCAGCCGCCGAATTCTCCTCACCACGTTACCAGTTCCAACCGCGGCGAGGTCGGCGGCCTCCTGGAAGGTCCCGCCCGACGCTGTGACGAGCGTATCATCGGCGTAACAGAATACGCCGACGCCCCGGGGGTTGGTACCACGGAGCACCCAGTCGTATCCGATGTTCCACAGAAGGGGTCCAAGAACCGACCCCTGTGGAACACCGCACGACATTGCTCTTTGATGCCACCTCTCGGCGCCCGGATACACCACGTCCCTGTTAGATAGGTACGAGTGCACCAGGCGCCTGAGATAGGGTGGCACCACGTGGTACCGCAGTGCTTCCTTAATACAGGCCCAGGGCAAGGTGTTAAAAGCGTTGGCGATGTCTAGAGACACCGCCACAACGCATTTGCCCCGGGCTACTGCTTCCTCCGCTTGTGCCTTGACCCGCAGAATCGCCGAGATGGTAGATCGGCCCCGCCGGAAACCGAACTGGCAATCAGCCAGGTCCGGGCCAATTCCCTCAAGATGCTCGACGAGGCGCGCATGAACGATGCGTTCAAAAAGCTTGGCAACCTCGTCGAGCAACACAATGGGCCGGTAGGCCGACGGCGACTCAGCGGGTCGACCTTCTTTCCTGAGCAGGACCAGCTTACCTGTTTTCCACCTCGATGGAAACTGGCCCTGCTCTAGGCACGCGGAGAACAGGCCGCGGAGCCTCGCCCCCAGGAACTCGACTACGAGCACCCACACTCGTCCTGGGATGCCGTCGAGACCCGGAGCGGAGTTCTTGCTCCGCAGCCGACGCACTGCTGCCTCTAACTCCCCGGGCGACACGCCCGGGGGAGGACCCTCCGGGGTCTCCCTTGCCGAAACGGACGATGACGACGATGCCGCCGGAATTGTTCCGGTCGTCTGCGACGAATGTCTCGGCGGCATCGGTGGAGGAAGGAATCCCCCAGGAGCTCCGGACAGAGACTCTGGGTGAGGGGAGGCGCCAGCGGACGTAGCCTGTTCAGCGCTAGCCGGTATGGACGCCCCCATGGGTCACGGTCCAGAGTCCCCAAGAACTCCTTCCTAGCCGCAGCCTTTGCCTCTTTAATGGCCACCCGCAGCGCTCTCCTGGCCTCTTTATAGAGGCCACGGAGTAGCCGCTCCTGGTCTAGGTAGTTAGCCTGGCGTATTCGCCGGCGCCGAAGTCTGGCTAGTCGGCGGCGCGCCACCTCACAATTATACTTTAACTGCGCGAGCTCCGCCGACCACCAATATACTTGGCGCCGCGGAGGGAGGCGCTGGACTCGGGGCATCGCCGTGTCGCAGATGCTGGTTAGTGCTACCCCGAACCAATCGGCCTCCTCCTCCACCCGCACCGGAGATTCCGATGCGGGGAGCCAGGCTTGGACCATAGCGGCCAGCTCCAAGGCCTCTCTGTCGAGGCGTTTTTGCGCCCATCGAGGGCCGCCCCCATTCGGGGTGTTCGATCTACCGCCGGACTGAGTAGTAGCAGGCGCGGAGACATCGAATCGAATATAGCGGTGGTCCGACAATGTCTCCACGCCCACGAGGACTCTCCATCCCCGGATACGGCGAGCAACGGTATCGGTGGCAAACGAGACATCCACCACCGATCCGCCATTGTGCCTCACGCAGGTGTTGACCGAACCCCTATTAAGGACGGCCAGGCCGATGGAGATCGCCCACTCCTCCAGGACCCTGCCACGGGCGTCGGTGACCGACGAACCCCATGCTCGAGACTTAGCGTTGAAGTCGCCAGCCACGACTACCGGGCAGGGTAGGCATTGCGATACCAGGGCCCCCAGGCGAGTGAGAAAGGCCTCAAACTCAGCCAAGGGTCTGTTGGGAGAAAAATAGACTCCAACAATCCAAACTCCTTCCAACAGAGCCGCTACGCATCCCCGGTCCTTCGCTATCTTTTCGAAGGGTGGGGAGCCCGCGGCACCCTGAGTGATCACGGCCACCAAACCGTCAAGGTCCCCGGCCCAATTGTCGCGGGGAGGGACGAAGTACGGCTCAGCGACCACAGCCACGTTCACCAACCACTGCGCCATGGACTGAAGGAGCAGATCTTGTGCTCCAGCGCAGTGGTTGATGTTCGCCTGGAGGATCTTGAAATCAATTATTGGACGACCTCCATTTGCTCATTCTCGGCCTGCAATGGGCGCACGGGCCGCGGCTGAGCCGTAGTCCCAGCGGCAGTCCGTCCTCTAGCTTTTTTAGTTCGGCGGATTGGCTTGCCCATGCAGGCCTTGCTGCCAACTGAATGGTCGGCAGGTTTGTTCACCGCGGCGCAGCGAAAGGTACATCCTACTATTATTATAAAGGCGAAAGTTTGTATGTATGGATGTTTGTTACTCTTTCACGTAAAAACTACAGAATGGATTTGAATGAAACTTTACCACAATATAGCTTATACATCAGAATAACACATAGGATACTTTTTATCCCAGAAAATCTAGTATTCCCGTGGGAATGGGTATTTCTGGATCTACCAAAGTGATTTGAATGAAATTTGGTATAGAGAGAGGTAGAGCTCACAGAATTAACTGGGATAGTTTTTATCCCGGAAAATTAAGTATTCCCGTGGGAATGGGTATTTCTGGATCTACAAATCGATTTGAATGATTTTTGGTATAGAGGTAGGATAATTTTATCCTGGAAAATGTAATCCCGTGGGATAAACATGTTATAAATGCACAAAATCTCTCTGCACTTAACCCTAGAGTCTACGCGGACGGAGTCGCGGGCAAAAGCTAGTCTATTATAAATCGCAAACTAATTTAGATGATTTAATAAAATAGACGAATTAAAAACTACGAGGACTTATTGTTAATAAATGTTTTTTTTGTGTTTTAAAGAACTGAAGAGGATAGGTATTTTAAAATAACAATAGGAAACTTTTTAGACAATTAAAGAGTATTCGGATTCTCTTTTTACAGTATTCAGCTACCTTATAAATTCAAGAATCCCTGACCTAGAACATAATGATCTCATTTACATTTCAGTACCAAATAACATCTACATAACATTATATCTAATCAGCTTATCACTCAGCATTGTTTTACATGATAAGAGTTATGTATACGTATTTTCCACATAGTATTTCCTGCTTTTTTTATTAATGTCTTGGAAAATTAAATTAACAAAGTTTTTACTAATTCATTGTTTACTCTTGGATTGGAGCCACTGTCTCAGTCTCGGCGATCAAAACTCATCGTACAAAGCTGACGTAATATATAATTGATATCTTCATCAACCCATATACACCCACTGCTGAGCACGGGTCTCCTCTACCATCGAGAGGGTTTAGGCCATAGTCCACCACGCTGACCTAGTGCGGGTTGGCGGACTACACACCTAAGAAATTCCAAAGAACTTTTAGGTGTGCAGGTTTCATCACGATGTTTTCCTTCACCGTTAAAGCAAGTGATAATTCAATTTGAATACACACAACTTCGAAAAGACAGAGGTGTGTGCCTGGGGTTCGAACCCGCGACCGTCGAGATTCTCGACCGCGGGCCCAAACCTCGAGGCCATCACTGCTTATATAATTGATATGCCGAAGTGATTATAAGACGAAATAAAAAACAGATTGTGGATAAACCTAATAATAGGTATATCATACAAACCCATAGTAACACATGTATGTGCGATATTTACTCCATCTCTTAGGATTAATGCCCAATCTATAAGATCTATAGATATGAATACTTATTAATTTTTAATATGGGTCAGCAAACAATAACATAGTAAAATTATAAGTATTATAAATATACACTGAATAATTAAATTACTGTGTTACTACCAGACACAGTCTAATTATTTTATTTAAACTGCCTAAACCACCCATCGCTATATTTCATCCATTGAACCACACTAACATAACAGTCACAACGGCAGCGGCTCGTGGCGCCACGGTTGACGCCATCACCGGCAGTAAATCTATCTTATAGTAATGTTAAATGGGTCACGTCACGCGAATTCGTGCGGCTGACGACGTAAGGTGCTCAGGAATTTTAGACCAATTGCCCAATTTTGATATCGTGTTGGTGACGCTTGAAGATTTTAATTATATGACAATTATCATAGGATTTTTAGCAGATATGCTTCTAGATTCCGATTGTCCTTTTTTGTTTTTGGTTTGTTCTAGGTACAGATAAACCCATTTTTGTATCTCATTGATAACATTCAAAATAGGGGCTTACTGAAATATCGGTTTATATTTTATAATATTGAAATTTAAATGTAAATTTAAAAAATTATATTAAATGGTAAACAACTTTGACAAGTCTGAGGTATTTAATCTAATTATTTAGTTTCACGTATCCTCTACATAAGCGGTGGTATACATCGGGTTTTCATCAATATATAGTTTTTTTAAGATGATTCATGCATTGGCAAGGACAGGTATATTGATCTTGTGATAACAGATAAATATACACCATAGGATCTATCATACAGATTAGATATTTCTAATCTCAATATTTAAGAGCACTTAAACATGTAACTTTTATAATACTGCTTTGTCACCAAACAAAGTTTATTAATAAATTTATATCTAAAATGAAGCCTATAATTTTATCTTTATTAAGTAATGTCATGTTACTCATCAGGCAGACATCCTCAAATAGTCAGATAGTTTCGTTCACAGTAATATTTTAAGACTTGGGAGGCGTAACACTTTAACTCAACTTGTCAGACCTAAAGCTGAGCTGTAGTTAAATTATAGGCGGCTTAATATTCGTGGTATTAGCGACCATTATTACATTACGGAATGGAATTCTATCCCGATATAAAATGTACTTAAATAGATACGGGTTTACTTTGTTTAAGTAGCTGTAGGTAATAATTATGTTTCAGGAATAATCGATGATATAACACTTAATTATAAAATTCAGTGGTAAAAATATATTATACAAACAATTGACTTGAGATAAAGTTGAAAAGTCTTTATGAACCGGTTGTAAAAATATGTCTACGAATACTTAATTACGTTTAAAAATAAACTTATATGCAGGGTTATTTCAGTCTTACTGAATTTAATAGTAAAATACTTTCTTCACCCACTTTTTGCCACGTAATAAGTGAGCGTGGCTATTGCCGTTTTTCAAGAACATTTCCGTGCTCCGTGGTGCTACAGAGACTTTCCTAATGGAAAAAATCCAAAATACTCTTCCCGGATAGGGAGTCAAACCCAGTACCTATTGATCGCATCACGCATGTCATACATACTTGAGTAATAACACCTTGAGACATTGCATAATATCATAATGATTATGACTATAGAACGTATCCTAGTAACAACACATTTCACATGTGATACCATCCAAATCCATAAATATTATATCTATGTATAGAGAATGACATTTTGGAAATAAAATTCTTGATGGATATCAAAGTGATATGGTTTCCGTGCATTGATGCTATCTCGTAATGCATGTGCACGCTCGATCACAAAGCATTCCGCCGACACTATCACCACAATCAATGAGATAACTACATCGATCAGTTACATTGGTATCCGCGTTCAGTACTGATTTATTTTACACGCCAACACCTAACTTTGATAGAGATAAAATCGGTTAGGAAATAAAACTGGACTGATACTTTAAAATTTATCTGCACAATTACAAATGAACACAGAAATATGAATAAATAGATGAGGCATTACAGCTTAATAAAGGTAATGACATTCATCATCATCTAGAAATGACTAATTACCCTTTTGGTGATCTATTTCCTATATTCCAAACTGGCTCAAACAAACAGGAGTCCTTAGTTAGTCACTACTACAATCTACATAATTTTGACTTGTCCCTAGATTTAGTTATGTGAAAACTAAATTGTCAAAGTTCATCTACGTCTTTTAGTTAGTTATTAACTTGTTACACTAAAGCTACATTTCTCTCCAAAAAAAGAAGTGTTTAAAGATATTTGCACTAATAAACATTCTGGTACATAAATGTTTCATTCCAAAACATCCCTACTTAAAACCGTCGTCAAAGATTCTCACTAATGAGTCAAACCAGTAAACCGCTGTCTGTTGATGTACGACAACAGCTTTTGTATTTCTTCTTGAAATAGAATTGGAACACCCGTCGATGCAAACAGACTATTGCAAGCGAGGGCCGTGACTAATCGTGCAAACGAGCTGACTTAGTGTCGCTGTCGGAGCTAAGCATGCCAGTTTAGCACAAATAAACAATGCAAATTAGTACTTGTTTTCTGATATATTTGCTTTGGTTTTACTTGTTTCCAACCAGTAACTTATCCTGGGTTTGTTTTTTCATTTGGTCCGCTTCAATTGATTCAGGGTTCAGCCTAGTTTTAATTTCGCCATTGAGAACAACGCCATCTCTTGTGCGATTGGCTGAATTAGATTTATGTTTACATCAATGAACATGTTTTATATATGGAGCATATACAAACTTAGACGATTTTCTACAATGAGTTTATTTGTTCCTTTGGTAGGCCGCTTATCATATACAGTCTATAATCTTATTATTATCCGTTGAAATATCTTCACATAACTTAAACCCTCTTAAAATTCCACTCAAATTACTCAGTTCGGTATACTGAAGACTCGTCTTTATAAAGGGAAGCTATTTATACAAGACCTTGTACTGAAAGCTTATTAACCCTTGTTCAGTGTGTCGAATTGCGCGTAAACATTAATTGGGCAGTCATTTAGGAATGCACATTAAAGTTTACAGCTGAAGTTGCTCATCAGTATCAACTTACAAATCTTATTTTTGGAGCAAGAAAATATGTAATGTTGGATCACCTAAACGAAACGCCGTATAATAAGATATATTTTTTTAAAATCGAAGTGTTTGTAACATGTTCGAAGACCATTATCAAAACAACCCATCAAAATAAATGATTGCTTATGATTTTTCGTCTGCCTAACGGGCTAATACTGATTATACGAATTCACTTTTAGCTACCTTACCATTAGGTACCAGATAGTAATTTGCTGCAGTTGCTTGGAATCAAAATCATTCAAATATTAAAAAACTATACATCAAGGCCTCAGCAATCACCATCGACTTTTCCACTACCAGTAAGGCATTACTAATCCATTCATATCCCCTATAAATAGAAGCATCCCACATTCAAACATGCATTTATGCTGTTGCAGACATCGGCTCGTGTCATGCGGCGTCTGATTTCATTTCCTCGATGTTCTCAGTAAACTCTATACATAGCTTCGGTATTCCGCTGTCATTGTCACTCACTGTCACTGCCAACGACAGAGGCCTTGCCACGCTCATTGACTCCTGCATTTTCCTGCCAGCTTGGTCTAATGGTCTTATTTTGCGACAATGTTCTATTGTTGACTTAACAAATAAGCTCCTGAATTCTGTACCGTTGTATTTCCGAAGATATTCTGCATCCTGTTACACTCTTCGTCTTTCTTTTTAGGGCATATTTCTAGTCTCCATCAGACAAATTATATAAAAATCAGCGACATAATTATAAATACATACCCCCATCAGTCACATACATAGTTTCGACACAACCCTAAGATCATAAAATTAGGTAAAAAAAAGTTCGCCAGACCTTTCGATTTCACAAACACCCAAACCCTAAACAAATTATTAGTAGATCACATAAATATTTTTATTGATACGGGATCGAAGTCACGACCTATCGTTTCTCAGTCGATTGTGTGATAAAGTATACTACTATGAAATTATGATTAGAGCTCATCTATTTTTGACAATTGCGGACAACTGTAACTTATTCTTTGATCAGTCAAAAATGTGCCTTAATCTAACGTAATATGTGCATTAATAGTAAAACAAAAGAGGATAATGTAAAAACTCTAACATCTAGGTTGCACTTTGCATGCATTTAAATGGAGATTGGACAAAAGGTGATGTCAAAAGCATATCTGTCTAGACGAGTTCACCTTGTGTTATAACTCTGTTTTCTGTGCATTCAACAAAATGATAACCGCAAACATTCATTATTTAAATAGCAACTTTAAGCCTGTGCCCATAATACTCAAATTACAATGAAAGGGATATTGACACATACAATGACATTAAATATGGAAATTCTCTAGCCTATTTACAGCCATAAAGTTAGAACGCAATGTAAAACAACCTAACTTCAATATGTTAGTTGAAATTGTTCTATTTCCTCGTGTCAAAGTTTATAACACCATTTGAATTTATAGTTAACACTTAAATCGATTTTAATCGACAAAACGATATGTAATCTGTAGATCCATTTTCTTATTAACAAGATAAATATAAATATATAAAAATCCTTGGTTCATTTTCAAATATTTGCCCGATTTTACACTTGTTTACAGCATTACGTGGATATAATCGCAGGAGAGTTGAATAATATTAAAGAGTCAGAAAATACTGTCAATTTTCCTTCTAGTCTTATTCAGCTTTATTGTGGATCCTTTCACAAACTTTACACTTTTAAAAACCATGTTAGATCAGGCAAAATGTAGCTACAATGTAAAATAAATAAACTTTATTTAATTAAAAGGACTCAGAATGTCAGCAAAGTGAGTGAGCAATCAATATTTCTATTAGTTGATTTCTTTTATGGTCGAAGTATTTTATGATTTCTGAGTATTCATATAATAAATAGGCGCAAACATAACATTAAAGTTTACGAAATGGGACATAACACTAAGCCACAAACTTTACAACTGATATAAAATATGCAAACTCAAATGACGGTAGAGAGATGAAGACGATACGCATAACGATGTTAGATTTTTAGATGTGGCCCTAACGAAATATATAACACTGTGAACAAAAGTGAATCGATTATAATTAATGTATGAGTCTAAAATAATAAACAGGACCTAGCGTATTGGAGATTTATAGTTTCTATCTATCCTTATAAGAGGCAAGCGTAACTACGGATTTAAGTATTTACTAAGTGAAAAATGCCGTGGTTGAGAAGTAAGACAAGTAATCACAAACATTGATGTTAAGTAATCCCGAAAATAAACATAAAAATACTTTTTCTAACTACAACCATTAAATGTGTATGATCATAAGGAAATCCTCAAATTTTCTCTATTTTTCTGACTTTATGTCATTAACATAGTTACATGGCTACTTTATTTATGTATGATATTCTAAACAAAAAGTATTTCAATTAATAAAACGAAGCACATAACACCAGCATGCGTAAACGACAATTCGGAACGCGGACAGCAAAGCAACAACACGTTGAAGATAATCTTGTGCATGACTCCGACATAAAAAAACTACATTACACTCCCACTAACCCATTTGGCGAGGATGCTAGCGAGACGCAATTTATATTATAATAAGTATTTACTACCTTCCGTTTTGAAATGTACAAAAATCCTGTATTACCAGTTAATTTAGCTTCACCCGGACGCATTTTGATAATAATAAAAAGCTCAAACTAAAATCCCGACATTTTCAACGGAGTAATATTGTAGCAGTGATAAGTACGAAATTGTTGACGCTACTAAAATCCGAACTGTATTATTATTAGTCAATTAAATAGTTTAACATTATGTATAAAATGTGACAGCTATGTAATTTTTGATGATTTCCTTTCAAAACTAGCCGTTTGAAACTACATGATTCAAATCAAAAATATTCGCTACCTTTACTTATTTTGCTAATAAGACGAACATAGAATTACCATATTAGCGATTAGTCGCCTCGGGCTGAATGCTCATTCGTTTTGCCGTCCATTCCGCGTGTCTGAAGTTTAAACGGATTGCATCGTCGATGACACTCTCATTAACGTCTGTCATTCAATGCTAATGTATGAATTTCTCGACCATTGTGAGAACGCGGCGGGTAACACGAGAGAGGCGATATTTTTAATCAAACCGCCTCATTCTGTGATGTTGTTTGATTTGATATATTATATGATTGTTTAAGATCTAGTAACGGTCATAATGAACTGCTACTATTTAAATCTTACTATGAATGTCAATTTTCATAAGAAGGGTCTCAACTTAAACTACCAGACACCAGTATTTTACCATTTTACTTCTTATGTTATATTTGTGTATTTAAAATACACATAAGACAAAGACCAGACGAATTCTTGATTTCTTCCACAAGGTTAAATAGAGACTAGTGAGTAGTACACAAGCTTTTTCCGGAAAGTCGTTGTGGGTAGTCCCTTAAGAATATTTAGGTGCTGCAAAGAACTTACCGTGGCTCTAGCTGTACATAAAAGTGGTGATAAAACATCAAATTCCAATTAAACATTTCGAAATTCAGAAACTACAAAAAATCATTCAAATCCTAAATTAGCTATGACTAAAACACAGCTTAGAACCTGACTTATGAATTCAAACGTAAAATCTAGTATTCTAACAGATTCTAAGAAGTCAAAGATCAAAGTGTTCCGCAGAGCTGGAGCTCAAATGGTCGCATTACCGGCAATTGACAAGCTCCATCAAATAGAAAGTTGGACAATCAAAATAAAATGGTCCCAGGTGGCAGCCGCGCTGACCTCGCTGCAAATATTTACTCACAAATTTCACGCAACGCCAGGGCTGGTTAAAATCTGCTTTATTATTCTTACTTTTAATGGCTGAGATACTTCATGGTCTCAGGCAAATGGACACCGTACGAGCTAGAGGTACATGGTTTAACTCCTGAAGGAAGTGAATTATTACCTGATTTTTGGAAACGTGTGTTTAAAAATGCACCTCTGCCTACTCTTAATGGTTTTTTAGAAAAAAATTCAATACGTAACTAAAGGATGCTAGGCTTGGGCCTCCTCTACAAATAAAAGAGTTTACAACAAAACCTTTTATGTAATGTAAATAACTACTATTATGTACTTTTATCTCCATCCACATAGGAAAGAAACATAACAACTTTTAAAGAAAAGTCTAAACAGCTTTAATTATCCACGCAGGCAATTCACGATTACAAATCGCGTAGCTTTTAAAGATCCATCTATTTCTGTATTTTAGAAATGTTTATCATTTTTTTAGATAGACAACCCTCATATCATTACGAACAGACGGCGGGAAAGCTAGATATTGGACGCGCGCCAGTCAGCGGCGCGTGCGCTGAACTTGCACGTCTGTCAATCTATATTAACCCATATGTATGGCGAATTATAGTTTGTAGAACTCTAGACACAATAGATTAGGAATCTGGAGGCTCAACCCAATACGCGGAACTAGAGGGATTCAGTGAAACATAAAGGTTTAACAAGGTTTTTCGTCTTTGTATGGCTGATGAATTTAATAATAATAAATTAATTGACGTGTAATAGTAGATTTTTTGAGGAATATGTATACCTATCATTTGCTCTAAATTTTACACATTTCTCGTTTACCAAGAATAACGTAGACACCATGCAACAGTGGAGTACTGCTCAGTATTATCTATCCAATGAAACCGGGTATCGAATCTGGAACGTCTTGATGTACGCGTCAATTTATCGTTTCTCAAGCAGGTGGTTAACCAAGGGGCTGTATAAGACTTTAAATTCATAATCTCCGAAATGATAATATGAAACACGTAATAATTAATCATGAAGATAGTGTTTATTAATTATAATGTATTCTCAATTAGAAGCCAAGACGAACAGGTGGCGTGGGGCGTGACCTATAATCACTAATTACAAGTAACAAGTAACTAACAAACGAACTCTATCACTGTTTGAATGAATCATGCATCCGATCAACCAAACCTTATCACGAACTAGTTACAAAATAAATTATACAGTGAATGATACATAACATTGCACTTATTCAATGAATTTTCTTACGCCTGTGTCCTAGAATGGATCATCAAAGAGACGTTTCTGCAATTACGTTTTGCCGCTATATTTCTTGTCTCTCTGAGATTTACTAGAATTTTTATAAAGTCTGTATTTTCATCACCATCATCAGCCCATAGACGTCCCACTGCTAGACACGGGCCTCCTCTACCATTGAGAGAGTTTAAACCTTAATCCACCACGGTGGCCTAGTGGCTAGAGGCTTAATCTATATTCCATTATGAATATTTCTACTTGCAAAACTCAATAGCACTTTATCCAACCAGTTGTCGAACTCCAGAACTCTCGCTACTATCGTTATCCCCTATTCCAGATTCCACATATAGTACTTCACGGTTATTAACTGGTGATAAAACAATGAGAACACCTCTGCTACTAAACCATAAACGATTATGCGTAACATTAATGTCACACTTTGTCTTGCTAATGGTCGAATTCCGTCACCGCCGCGGTAGGGCTGTTCAAACATTCAACTAAATGTTTCGAATAAAAACAAACGTTTTTACAATAATTCGAGAGATTTATGAGTTAGTTCCTTATACTTTAACATAGTAGAAAAATATGTAGTAAACATGTCACGGTTTTATTATACAAGCATTATATTGGCTGCAGAGTAAGGTCCATTGATATTTTACAATTGTACTTAGTGTTGCTTTATGAATGAAGCGAAAACATAAACTATTTGATTAAAATTAGGTAAGATAGTTTAATACTTAGACTTTGCTATCTGGAAAAGAAAATCATGAGAATTCGATATTTCGATCTGCCAACGTTCATAAAATTAACACTATTATTTTTTTTTACACTGCCCTATTAACCTAACTACGCAAAGATCTATTACTAATGAACCGAAACCTTTGGAAAACCAATTTTCTATAACAATAATACCCCTTGCTATTTTCTAGCAAATGCCAACACAGCCGAATGACTCAGAAACACCAAATCCCCAATTATAATTCTGTTGAAAACGAAACAATTAATAACGAAATATAATTTAACAGATGTTGAAATGTTTATAAAAACCCACAATATTAATGTCAACGGCTCGCCCACTGTAACGAGTGTTAACCGTTTCACATGATTTATAAAATAAATCGCTTTTAACACATTATTAAGTTTCCGAACGCACGAGTTACGAATAAAAATCTATTTCCCCTTTCTTGTGTTTATTTGTCTTTGAAAATTTTATTGAACGGTTTGTTTTCATTCAGAAGAGATGTATTAATGGAAAGTTGCCTTGCAGATGTTAGAAATTAGATTATTAATATTTATGTTTCAAAATATTGCTGACCTAGTTTTTCGAACGTAGTTTGTTTGTGAACGTTCAGAATTAATTTACTATTGTCATTATTAAGGCTTCATTATTTATGCGATCTCATTATTCATTTTATTTCTTTCCTTCATTTCACATTGTTCATACTAATAACAACGGGATTTGTATTATTATTTACATTTTTCTTCCCCTTTTTTTAAGTCTATTTTGAAGTCAATCAGCTTTTAAAGTAATCCCCAAAGCTCCGGTCCCTGTATTATTTTGTGGGGTTATTTTAGAGTTTTCGGATAAAATGAAGTAGCGTCTTTAATCATCACAACATGACTGAATAAAGGTCGTTTCCCTGATATAAATAATATATTTAGGCAATGCTATTATCAGGTTTAGTCTTTTCAATTAGCCAGTACAAACATTCGTAATTAATTTTAATTAATTCCTATATATAACCATGGAAAAGTGCTGGAAAACCGTTGCTAGAAATTGCTTTTAGCGCCATTTATGATTCAACACTTGTTGCAGTAATTTGCCTCTTAACGGTTGTGTAACAACTGTAATCTGTTCTGAGTGCCTTATTTAAAACTATTCTTAACGGTATAAATTATATGCCAGTTACATAAAATGACGCCAGAAAATGAGAAATCCTAGAATTAAATTAATTATAGGACTTACAAATTTTATGTATAAAAGTCATCTCTATTCGATTCATCATATGCGATTGAAACCATATCCCAAAACGACCACGCAAAAATGTCCGCCAAATGATATTCCTCGTTTCTAAATTCGAATCAATCTAAAACAAATATACCATCATAAATAAGCATTGGTTTAAATCCTCTTATTTTCGTGTGTTGCTCATCGGTTCGCGCTGGAGATTTAGCGTCAGCCGTCTCCGGCCGAACCTTGGCTTTGAACATCCTATTCGTGTTACAAAAACAAAACGTGGGAGCACCGCCTGTAGTGCTTGTTTGTTTTACATTTTTCCAACTAAAAATGCACACAGAATTGGTTCACCATGTTACGGGCTGACTTGAAGGTTAGACCGCGATCGGACGCATTTAGATCGGTGTTGCTAGCTTACCGAATGCATGTCTCATACTTATTATTAGTCATTGTTTTAATTAGGTACTACTCGGTAGGAATTGTAATAATAAACGGAAATGAAGTAATAAATAAAACAAAGTACTTAGTTCATTACATTGCCAACGTCAAGGTTGTTATGATTCAAAAAAGATGTATTATGCTTTTACATATATAAATTCACGCCTGTCTCTTATTCGGGAAGGCAGAGAATATATAGCGCCAAATGCTACGGTCCAAACACACTTATTGCTTCTTCAACTGATAGTATTTTCTATATGCATGCAATACATAATAATATGCTCCAGCAACATATTTTTAACAGTCAAATCAATCTGAATTAAATTAAAAACAGGTTTTTAAAAGTCATCGAATATTCCTGCGTTAAAATATTGTCTGAGGAAAATGAAAAAAAAAAAACTAAATGTCACGTTCCTAGACGCTATGTATCTCTGAATTTACAGCTAGGTAATTCCGGCAAGAAGACAGATTGTTCATCAGTAAATTCCTTGTATTTCGTGAATTACCAGAAAATTTGCTGGCAACCCCAATCAGATGCAATCTTCTATTCCATTTTATTTCTGCAATACATTACCGCCTTCAGACAGCGAGAATTTTCGCGAGACCGCGTGACTCCCAGCGCCAATTTGGTTACGTGTAACAGTTTGCGAAAATAACAAGGCGTTCTGCAAACAGACGGTAATGAGAGAATATGACTAATTTGAAGTTCACACGGCTGAATTCCTATAAATTATAACCCAAGGGTATTTCACTTAGAATGCAAAAATAAAACGTGCCTTTTTGAAATTAGAAGATTTTTTATAAACTGTCAATGGCATTCGATGTTCGAAATTAGAATTTAAAAATGCATAAACAACACATTCGTTAATAGTTGTAGAGCTTTTAAATTTGCCTTCGAGAACCGCTTTTATTGCCAGCCTTGTAACGGTTTAAATGCTAAGTTGTAGGCAGGTGTTTTCTATGGAATGCCATAATAAATAGACCCCAGTAATAACATCGCTTATTATCCTATTATACATTGATTATACACATTTAACTAAGCTTGCTGGACTTATGACGTAACTGGCCAGGATGAAATATTTATGTTTTATCGCACAACAATTACGCTTGAATTGTGATATTTTGCAGGATCTATTAATATTATTTTATTATCATTAATTTCAATCCGTTTAACCGTATCTCGAGGTCACGATACTTGTACTTAATACGACTTAAAGTTCATAATTCTCACATTTGTATTAATACAGTGTCACTTTGTACAGCTGTTTTTACATTTATTCTGATGATAATAGTTATCATTATACAGAAAAATATACATATATGTAAAAGTTAATACAGGACTCGACGTATAGACACAGAAGAGAAGAACAGAAAAGAGATCGAAGAAGTTATGAAGATAACACATGACTTCCGAATTCCATACCATAGACTAAATAACAATCTATTAATTAATTGATGTTGCTAGTTCTGCCTGCTACTAAACAGTAGCTCACTTAGTAACAGTAATTAAACAGAAGTTGGAATAGAATGTGTACTGAATACCACAATGCAATCAGCTTAGAAAGCCGAGAGACAGTCGGAACCACCACAACCTAGACCTTTAAGTGTCAGGAATGCGGTCATGGCGGCAACAAACCACATTGTTACAACGACACATGCATAGGAAAACACGAATAAGAACTCGGAGATACAGAAATATTCTTAAAATTGCATCAAAATCACCCTTATATTTCTCAAAGCAGGATAGATGCTACTTGTCTAATTGTTAGGATAAGGCCTATCCCTTATGCTAGCCAAATTTGTGGTCTTAACATATCAGAATGTTTTGAGGTCTTTTTTGATTTTCCTGTTCGTATTACTTCTATAATTTTACCAATTGATATTCTAAATGGGAGATACTTTGGTGTGCCTGAACATTTCATTTTTAACCGTTGAATGGAACTAATAATTTTTGGTACCGATCTAAATGGGGCTATAAAGACGGTTATAGCTTATATTTTTTTGAAAATTTTGTTACGAAATCTGT
This sequence comes from Cephonodes hylas, assembly GCA_030295005.1. Classification (NCBI taxonomy): domain Eukaryota; kingdom Metazoa; phylum Arthropoda; class Insecta; order Lepidoptera; family Sphingidae; genus Cephonodes; species Cephonodes hylas. The sequence continues at coordinate 17,124,640 of AP025361.1, forward strand.
ATTAAATTTGCTGACGCCATAGGGAATTACTAATTAAATATATTAAAAATAAACATCATACACGAAAACCAGAGGGCTAAGCAAAAGATTTTTGGGAAACATTTATTAGAAATATCCTATTATGTAATTAATTTAAGTTTAGAAGAAACCAGACAGTACTAACCTACAATCCATCCAGCTTAAATTATCCAATTTAAACCATTACTGCGCATTGTCTTCGACGCACCGTATCGCTAAATCTTAATAGAGATGACCTAGCTTTGCTAAACCGAAGTGCATGTAAACAGATCTACTAAGAGAATACTAACTCCGTTGGAAACACAGCGGTCGAGTAAATTCCTACATATTCAATGAGAATGGATGGAATGCAATGCATGGCTAAAATAGATGTAGGCTCTTTCGTCATCAATACTATTGATCCAAAGGTATAGTTGAAAGTCTTTGGGGAGGCCTATCCGACAGTGGGAGTCTTTCATTTGATAATGATAACGATAAGCATGCTTGAACTTTACTCAACTCGAAACCAAAAAATGTTTTTAGTGAAGAAAATTTTAGCTCCACAAAACATTTGTCTTGATGCGGTGCTCGATCCTCCAATCTTCATTTTGTAAGCTGATATTTGGCCAAAGATTTTTATTGCTTCATAAATGTGACTTAAATTCATCAAGATTACTTTATAAAGTTGTAACCATTTGACGACCTATTTAGACCACAAGGAATTCACCATGCGGTCTCAGAACGGCCCCATTACGCTATTATTTGTTAATTGCACGTTTATCAAGATCCATTTGTGTTATTCAAGATCTGCAGTCTAGAACTCAAAGAGATTGAAAATTGCCAAATCTATGCACAAAGCTTGAATTTCAGTCCACGCTTGCACTAAAATCTCAGTGTCGTCATGTTGACATTGAAATAAGACCAAACATTGGATCCAAACGTTTGTCAAACATATTCTCGGAACACCAATAAAGCTGACACTAGACAAACGGACGAACAGGCGGCGACACAAACGGCGAGTGAGAGCGCAAGTGTTGCCCCAAGTGGGACAATTGCCAATATAGTGGTGGATGTTCCCAATGACGTCATCACCACTGATACAGACGGCTCCATGCATATTATATTAGTTTAATACGAGGAAAAAGCGCGCGAAATCGTTTCCACTGAAAGAGAACGGGACGTATTCGGAATACGTAATTTTTGTGAAAATAAAAATGTGCTCACATTGCATGAGCATTTGTACATCAGTATGTGATAATTGATACTTATATTAATTGTGAATGCAAATGTACTAATCATTGGATAGCGAAAAACTGTTACGGATGATTATATTTTTAACGGTGTAGAAAAATACTGGTGGGTAACGGATGGATGAGGGCTGCAGAAGACCGGGATGGTTGGCGCTTTCTAGGGGAGGCCTACGTTCAGCAGTGGACGGCGATAGGCTGATGAGATGAGAGAAAAATACTGAGAGGAAACTTGTATACCCGAGATTACTCAATACGATAATAGACAAGAGCAAAAAACACACATCGATGAAACTCCACAAAACTGAACCGATGGAGATGACTCGAGCAGGAAAGATCCATACCGTATGGTCAAGAACTATTAAATACCAAAAGATAATAATGTTTTTTCTTAATGAAATATTGAAACAGAAGAAGGTAGGTGTAGCAAAAATTTACGAAAAAATACAATATGAGACCACAGCTCAAGGTAATTTTAGGCACCCAGACTGGTACCAGGCACAGGGCAGCAAAAACGAAAAGTCGTTAAAATATATTATGTCTGAAAGCCGCCGCCAAAACTCAACTCGTAAAACCCATACATTGTTGCCCTCTTTGCTAACAAATATGAGTGTCAACTTACCGAAATGTGTTTAAAAATGTAGGCCAAAAACACAACATCAGTCACCGTTGTTCAAACATTTTGACGTGTCAAGGCGGAGACTTTATTATTGCCAAATTTAATTCACGCAGTTGTAATCTTGGAGTATGACGCGCCTGCCCAGATATTAACGGTCGTAAACATCGTCAACTATACCGCGGCACGCACTTACCAACAAATATTATCTAGTGGGAGGTCATTACAAATTTGACAATTATGGATATTACTATTCCGTAGGTAGGTATTATCTCGCGCTTTTAAGTTTCTTAGTGGTCCGTAAAACCGAGTTACATAATAACAAACTAATAAAATAATAATTTTACGCGAGTAGTGACTGCCATAAATTTGATTAATTTGTCATATTGATAAAATTTTAATCAAAATTAATAACCGTCCTTTACGTTAAGTTGCGGCAATTTTGTACGAATTGCTTAAATTAATGTTTGTGAACAACAAGGCTGTAGTTAATGAGGCAGTTACGAACGTGTTTAAGCTGATTACATCTATTGATGACCTCATTGCAATCACAGGGAAGTTGCATAATGAAGCCGACTCTGAAGGGCCAACTAGCTCAAAACAAAACAAGCACTATTATTGCAATGTCTTCTTTGAAACTCTTTTGAACTAAGAATGTATGTTGGTGAATAATTCTAACGAATCTCAAATATGCAATTAATAGATTTTAGAATCAAAAGATCACTTAAAACACAAATCTTGAAATGAAAAATTCATTATATTTAGCCAAACCTAAACACGGCGCATCTGCGCTTTTCATAGTCAAAGTTTGGCCAAATGTAATGGCAGTCAGGGACGCTGCGGCAACTACAAATTTAAACCGATTTTTTTTTTTTAAATCATAATATTCTTAAATCTAAACAATAAGTCAGGTTCTAAATAAAAGTCCATCTAAAATTTACGATGTTCCAATGCTATTTGTCAGTCTATCAGTCCAACGCTCCTGTAAGGAAACGATTGAAGAATACAAAGCACGAACAGTATTTTGGTAAATCCAAACGGCGGGACATCTTAAAAACAGAAGTACGGTGTTTGCATGTTTCCCACTGATTAATATTAGCAAGGTGGTGTTGCACATTACTTGTAACTAGTCGCGGTTTGAATATAGATACGTTTTATTTGTAAATTATGTTAAACAGATACTATTTGGCTCACCTCGTGTGTCACGGCTTGTCAGCAGTTTGTCGTCCACTTTCACGTTGGGTAGGAAATATTTTATGGTATAAGCCATCCAATAGATAATTTTTGAACATCCACAAGTACATTTTTTAACTGCCATTAAAGTCAAAAGTAGGTTTGTAGACTGCAGTTAGATTGATAGTTATATGCAAAACAGTTTATTCCAAACCACATTAAAATTAAGGTCATATGTATAAAAACGATCTCTTTTTCACCATTCATAAGTTGGTATTGGTGCCTACTCTTAATTCTTAAATGTTATTAGAAACAGATACAATGAAAAGAGAAAATCCAATTAGATATCCAACTCAAGAAATAAAACACAACAGTAAAGCTTTCAATTTACACCGGTACCATACAATACCCATAATATACCACAGAAGTGACGTTGTTCATATTTCAGTCCAAGCTTTGACCAGCATGGTTTTACAACTTACAAACCAATTTAATATTCACAGCTTGCTTACGGATCTGGCCTATTTAGCATAGGCAATAAAGTAGTTGTGTGGTAATATAAAGTTGTCTTGTCTCTCCACTCATTAATTTTCATGACACCACGACGCCAAGGACCACCCATCAGCTTATGACCATTCGCGAAAAACATTCGCTTTGAGTACGTAATGAGAATAAGGTAATTTGTAATAATTTTGTGTTTCATACCTTAAAGGTCGACGTACATTTCTCTAACCTATAGGATATTCAGGAATCGGGAGTATGAAGCTTATTATATTTCATATCAAAGACGTGTGTAACTGACGGATTTCTTGCGCCTTTCTTCTCTTTTCTTCTCTTCAACAACCCATATACGCCCACTGCTGAGCACGGGTCTCCTCTACCATTGAGAGGGTTTAGGCCATAGTCCACCACGCTGGCCTAGTGCGGATTGGCGGACTACACACCTAAGAAATTCCTAAGAACTTTTAGGTGTGCAGGTTTCATCACGATGTTTACCTTCACCGTTTAAAGCAAGTGATAATTCAATGTGAATACAATTACACACATAACTTCGAAAAGTCAGAGGTGTGTGCCTGGGGTTTGAACCCGCGACCGCCGAGATTCTCGACCGCGCGCGCCTTTACTACCTCATAAATTGCATTTTTGAATGTGTAAACATTTAGTAAGTTATTGTTTTTTTTTGTATAGATTATTAATTTATGTAATCGTTTGTTACAGGATCGAGACAGCAACTTGTCAGTGCCGGCTCGCTGGGAGGACCGCAATCTCCGCAACTACCTCAATAAACCTAATGTTGGTAAGTCATAACCTCAGTCAAACATTAATATTTTAACAGAAAATGCTGTTTAAAAATCTTGTTATCATAGAAAGTTAAGGGTAAATTTTATAACACTAATTACTAACGTTGAGAAATCTCTGAGTCGACGACTACGCGACAGCAATCAATGGTTGGAACACAAGATTGTGAAGACTGTAGCTTTTAACGGGCCTTTAATTTCCCACAAAATAACTTTTGTTAATAATGATTAATGTTGATGATGTAGTAGAGCGAAATGAGACAATCATATTCTTTGTATTCTATAGAAACTGGTCTGTACGTTAGAAATATTTTTTATTTGGATGTTTATGCATCCTAGCCTCACACTGGAATCTCTCCGGTAAAGGAGATTTGTAGACATTATTTTCAGCCTCAAAATTTTACTTCTTTTCCGTGGGACCATTTCAATAGTGATCATCATGATTGGGTCGTCGTTGACTCGATATCAGAAAGTAATGCTCCACTTTATCCGTAGACAAAACGAGCCGCTGGATCGGCGGCATATACGACTACGGCGAGAAGGCGTGGAAGTGGGGCGGCGAGCTGCGGAAGATGCACTACCAGTCCTTCTCCAAGATGAAGAAGATGACTCCCAAGGAACTGGAGTGGCACTGCATCGCCATGATGCCAGAACTGCTTTACAGGTAAGAACATCGAAGTCATTTATGGTTAATAAAATATAGCTCTATGCCATAAATCTGACGTATGAGTATAATTTGACAAACCACAAGACCAGCGTGACAGAAGAAGGCTCGTAACTAGGAATGGAGTGAATGTGCTCTTATAGATTTAATATTAGGTAACATTTTACGGCATATGAAAAAACTTGGTATATCTTTGCTAGCCGTGAAGCAAATCTATAATCACTTGTGGTTATAATTTAAATTATCAATGAGTAACTTAATCAGACTATTAAATAAGTGATTACTCAAAGTAACTTAGGTATAATCGGTAAACAATTTCATACGAACCCAAATATATCCTCCATTTCTGTTCTAAATTTGTAACGGGATGTGCAATGAAGATTCCTTCCTTATGAAAGTGAAGCGATATGGAAATTCCCAATCATTTCGCGTCTCGCGTTGATTAAGATTTGTGCATACAACTAATTTGAATAGATGGGCTTTTAATTCGCGCAATCGGAAATAAACGTGAGAAATGTGCTACGTTGTAAGGCTAGTTTACAATGTAGTAAGAGCTGGTTCGACCGGTTTTGTATCAATTTCTCATAGAAATCCGAGGATTAACCAATCAAACTCTAAACTGTTTACATTTTTGATCCATGAAATATAAATTTTAAATATTATAGCATTTTACATAGCTTCTATGGCACCGATGGTTAGCCACCAAAGCTGCTTTTTTGGACCTGTTTACACATTCATAGCGTCCTACTAGAAGTTATCTTCCACCGTTCGATACGCTTGCAAAAAACATACAAATGATCAAAAATATTTGATTATGAAGCCAGACTCTTTTCCACATCAAGCGTTGAATAAATAGAATAATAAAAATCCGCTAAAACAGGTGTCTAAATCGTTTTATTTGCGTCAATTACAAATGGTTTCCAATATAAAAATGAACAGATGAAATTTCGCACACTGACCTACTTTGAATTGCAAATAATCTGTGTAACATCGAGATGTTTTAAATTGAGATATTAGTGGAACGACTTTCTTTATTGCTCCATTTGTTTGTGGAAGTGCGATGGAACGTGACTCCAAGTTTAATCTCAAAAGCAGTTCTATTCGAGAATTTCTTTTAAAAATGCATTTGGTAAATTTATCAAACTAAGGGCATAAAACTGCCAGCATGACCCAGAAAAATTTTATTTTTTTATAATATCTTGCAGTAATGCTTCTAAAAGACCAATATTGCAAATCCTGTAGGACATCATTTCTTCACGGTTTTTCCTTCACTGATAAAGCCTGGGGTTTAATTTCTTAATGTTGTTAAAACAACAAACCAATAAGATTAAACATCCAGCTATATCGAAAGTTTAATATTTCAACTAAGACCTCCTTAAATGAGATTTTGTTCCGCTATTAGTAGCAAAACAAAATCCTATCGTTAAAAGTCAATGTCAATAAATGAATAAAGTGTATTCGGCGAGATGAACTCCAGACACTTTTTAAGACTGACGTTGTTCATTTGAAATTGCAAATAAACTGTAAGAACATTACGTGGTCAATAAAAACCAGTTTATTTTACGATTTTGTGCTTTCCTAGAACTATTAGTGGTGTGTGTTTCTGATTTAAAAGTTCGTTAAAAAGTTCATTAATCAGATTATAATGGTGTATTAAATGTGGTTTCAAGTTAAGCCCCTTTTTGATCTACTAACAGATAGGTGTTTTTAATATAGATTTGTGATGAGTTTTTCAAGTGAAAAAGATTTATAAGTAACCTGCACCTGGTCGTTAACATATTAGGTAGGTTAGGTACTTCGCTTATTAGATACACGAAATATATTGTATCTCAATCTATCATAATAAATTTCTCAGTAGACTATCCCACGATTCTGCTGATTTTAAGCCAGCGATACCGGTCTAGTAACGCTATGTCACAATTTTCCATCAGTCAATATAGTTAATCCGAATAATCAATTATATTAGTCACTGAAGCAAGCTGTGTGCCGAGTAATAACTCATTGTACTTAATGGTAAATTCGTGACGAACACAATAGCACAGAGCAAGGACAGAGGGGTCCTCTCCCAGTTCTGAGGACCCTAAAATTGAAAATCCAATAGAAATCACAATTTGACGAACGTGTTTTGGGTTCAAAACACGGACTTCTAACGGATAAGGTCAAATGTTACTTAGAAATAAACGAATAGTACAGTGAATACAGATTATTTGAGCCATCAAATAGACACAAAAATTATTTGATAAAAAATTCCGAAGCAATACAACAAATAAAATAATATTAAATAAAAATTCTAACAAGCGTAAAATCGAGACTTTTTCTGCATTAAGTCAACAACAAACTTAGTTACATCACCTTAAAGAAACAATATTTATATCCAACACAATTCCACCATTAAACCATTTTCTTAAAAAATCTCGACCAATGCGCAAACGCAGTAGCGAGTTTTAAAACCACGACTCGCCTCAGCCTATAACTGACACCGGCGAGAGGAACAATGATTTATCCGAAACGATTATGGGTAGACACAGATCGATACCGCGAAATCCAATAAGTTTTACGATTCGCATTCAAAGACTCATTGTGTTGGTGCCCTTCAGAGGTCCCCTAAAGCTCAGACGGCGACACGTGTCACACATGCTATTATTTACAAAGCGATTTACGAGTTTTAAATTATTAATAAGATTGTAAACCTACTAGAATAAGCCGGTATCTAGTTTTACCTAGTTTCTACTGCCGTCTTAAACTCCGTACCCTTAAAATTTGGTTGAAAGAGATTGAAATATACTGCGACTTACTAAAATGACCATTTTTATCGATTGTTAGAGTAAAATTGTCTGTGAATGAATGTTAGTGATCCTCTTAAAATAAAATTATTCCTCGATTAAAAAATTTAAGTATCCAGGGTTATAAATAAAATGAATCTGTGCAACATGACCTATAAATTATTTTTCCTTATGGGCTAGAAATCTAAAACGTACAAAATTTTACATTATTATCTAATACTTGAATTGTTTCTAAGTAGAAAGATTTAATTTTACATCATATACAACTCCATGATATATGTATGTATGTTATTGTGTATGTCTATATAATCTTTCATCCAGATTTAAAAAAGTTAAAATTTGTTGTAGTAATTCATTTGCAAAACATACCTCTTGTTTTGATATAAATACAAAAGTAGACCGAGCTGTAAATTTTACGACACTAAATCTAGATTAAAGTCAGGTGAATCTAGACCGGTCTAAATATCAAACGGTAATTAGAAATAAATAGAATAATCTGTGTCGCTGTGTCGCTTTTGCTCACATTTTAGTTAAGTTTAATTGCAGTCGTAAAATTAAAAACGTTTGGATAATCAACAATTTTTTTTTTATGTTTCAATTAGTAATTAGTATAAAAATATTAGTGAAATAAGCTAAAGCGGCTAGTAAGATCAGGGTTGTAGACCTTTTCTCTACCAAACTGGAAGCCCAATAAATAATGGATTTATCTGACCCAAAAACTGTTGATTTACAGATGGGCGCCGCGCAGCTGTATCGAGAAACGACACTTCATCTGCCAGACGAAACTGCGCAAGGAGCCGAAGACAAAGGTGAACTCCCTTCGCCGGCGTTGGCAGCGGATGGGCAAGATCAACGAAATCACTGTCCCCAGCGTTAGTAGGGAAGTCAACGATCCGATGATGGTGAATGACGTCACAGCCAACCCCAAGTCATTTGATCTGCACCCCAACCCACCACGACTTGGCAACAAGGGCGTCAAGTCGAAGACGAACCCGATCCGAAACAACCCGAATGCGTACGACCTGCGCCCGAACGAGCTGAGGAAACGATCGCGTCCCACGGCGCGAAGGCGACTACGAAGACCATTCCCCGGGTAAGCTTAATATTTAAGGCATTACAATATTGTAATTTTTAAACCAATGATAGAACAGAAGAAATAATTATGAAAAACGACTTTAGTATACGATAGAGCATCTTAGTCAATCACATTAAAAAGAAGAAAAAAAATCTTAAACACGTTCTCTAATAGCTCACATTCAATAATAATCTGCACATTCACTGCGACTTCTGTTTGTCACGGGGCCCCTCTACTTTTGGAAATATATTTTTGACATTCAAACTTACAAGTTATAATGTATCCATATCTCTATCCATTAATACATTGATTGTTTTTATGGCCCGTCAAAGGTTGTCAGTTGTAAATACATTTATACTTGAGACAGTCTGATACATAAAATTAATTCCCTTTAATCCGCAGCGGCAAAACAAGCTAAAAAATAGATTTACAAATGGCTTTAAATGTTGCCATTTTATGATAGCCATTTCGCGTAATCTCATTCAGAACTGTTAATACATTTTAGTACTTTCTTGCAATAAGTTTAATTCGTGGGCATTTTTGTATCATTACAATATTCGATTTTCTTTTCAACTTCCCCCATTACAGTAAGTAATAGCTCTGAGTTTTGCCTCCCACTTATTCTTATGAAATCGCGTTAAGGTACAGTTTATACTCTCCATTAATCACCGTTATTGCGTCATGAAATCTGTCTTGCTAATAGACGAAAGGAAAGAGGGATAACAAAGCTCGCTCCAGAGAATTCATCTTTGTATTCACTTGATATTAATGTGATGCGAATGGGAATGACTGTAGGCAATTAACAGAATTCTGAGGAATTCATTAACAACATAACGAATTTGGGTGCTTATCTGTCTTGATTTATGACAAACTACAGGCCATGAATTTTAATTACTTTACAGAAACAAATGTTTCTGATACTCTTACCACAAGATTCTTATTCGGATGTGGGGTCATTTACATGCTCATAGTTCTGTCATGTATCTTTTTGCCTGTAAATCATTTCATTCCTTTTATTTCAAGCTTCAACTCTTCAATGCCATTTATTAAGTAATACAAAAATGTGTTTACAGTTACACATGGAACCGCCGCGACCCCGAGGGTTCGTACCAGCGCAATGCCGAGCTCCTCCGTTCTGGAAAGACCGGTCTCAGTCCCCAGCAAATCAAAACCCATCTCGCTCGTCTCCAACACTTGCGTGACAAGCAAATCGCCAGACGCAACCGCCTCCGCGAAAACGACGACTGGCTCTCCAACGACCTGCGCCCAGCACTCGCCCAAGCTCATGCCAGGACCTTCACCGTCGACAACAACATCAGCGCTCTCCACCCCAAGACCATCGTGGAGGAGTTCGACATGATGCCGCCCCCACCGCCGGCCCCCGTCACACTGCCCAGACCCACCCGCGGCGCTGGTTAAATACAAAACGCGAGCCAGCCTCGTGCAAATTCGGCAACATTCGGAAAAAATCGTGAATTCTTAGTGATAAGTTCCTTTCTCCTATCTCGCTTCGAACTCCCTTAATCGACTTAACACTTGCTTTAGCTTCTAACTTTCCAGCTTTGTACACATTTACATGGTTATTATATCCTCTTACTGTGGTATCATTGAAAAGTGTAAATTCAATGTGTGTAAACTATAAGTAAGATTGAATTGTATATTGTGTACCAAGCGCTAGTGTTCTTCTCCTCTTTATATTGTAGAGTTGCCAGAACGTGACGACAATTTTGTGATGTTACGTGTATGATTTGTATTAAGATTTTTTACTGTATTTTTGTTATCGTAATACATCATTTAACTGATGACCCAGTGAGTATTATCTGTGTAATTAGTTACCACTTCTACATTGTCCGTTTTATTTATAAAAATAATTTTCAACATTTTTAAATTACGCACACAGGACATTAGATCCTCATTAATATCACTCGTTGGTCCCTTAAATTCAATACGTAAAGGCAGTTAGTAATAATTTAGTGCTCTATAATATACTATTTAACCTAATAGAAGATACACCAGGCTTTGAGCATAAACGCAAATGCTATTGTATTTATGAAGAACTAGTCAGTAAGATTACATCAAAAAATTATAATATTTAATCTAGAATTCAAACTAAACCCTACTAAAATCCATAAAATATGAGAAGGCATGTCCGTTGTACTTCGCGCGATTAGGGTTCCAATCCAATTTTCTAATTGCCACCGACTATAATCCATTCAGAACATCGAAGGCATGCCTAATTATTTAAGCTTAAATTTATACCTTAGGATTCATATATTTAAGATTTAAAACGATTTAAAAGTAACATTTTCTCTCATTGCTTATAGTATTTATTATAAAAATTACAAATGAATAGTGTCGTACGTCTCAATTGGCATTTCATGTTTAGTTATTTGTAAGTTGCGTTCCAATGTGTTTTGTTATTTAGTTTAATTGATTAAATTTACATACTGCCAATATTTTAGTCCTCGCATTTATGAAATATTTTGTATTAAGTCCGGACAGATGGAAGTATTATCAATTTATCTATTTTACTCTATGACGTTTGATAAAGGAGAAAACAAATCTATATACGATTCTCTTACAAAAAATGACTTATTGTGTTTAATTTAACGCATTTTTGTTGAACTTCCAGTCATCTAGTAGTAATAATCTACTATAGGATTTTAATTTGTTAAAACACTAATGTTTAATTTAGGCTATTGTAAACAGCGCCATCTATGAAGTAAATTATGAACACGCGTTAAATTTTTAAAGTGCATTTCTTACGCAATATACTTAATTAATAACTTATTTAAAGTTCAATAAAAATGTTAAACTAGTCTAGTTGATAAATGCATTAAATCATAAGTAAGTATTATATTTCCCTGTACCTCAATGTGAGATGTTTCTATAATTTTGATTTTATATTTTACGAAAACATTTGGAACGACTTTATATTTCGAATACCTTGTTTATTTTTGTGTACCTAAACTTAAAATTTTCTGTAAATAATAAAAAATAAAGAAATTAATATTTTATTTTATAAGTATCAACAATCAAAACTTTTATTTTTAAGAACAATCTTCATATTTTATGTATTAATGTGTAATTAATTAATTATTATTAAGCAAATAAAGAGTAATCTGAAGAGACTGTGTTTCAACTTCTTTTCCCCTATTTTATGTAAAATACTGCCATCTAGCGATGAGTAGCAAAATTGTTGATGTCAAACTGACTGTCGGGTATTATTTCGTAGCACGTGGCTTCTAATTCTAAGTAACATACTACCGACCACACACATCGAATATCAGTTTTATTCTACTGTTAGTACTTTTAATTACAATTTATGGCACAGTTAAAATATAATGCTAAAAGACGTGAAAAAACGTCTGTACCTAAGAAATTTCAAAAGCGAGAAGACTACGAATCTAAGTAACATCAGTAATCTTTTCATTACCTGTGAATTATGAATAGCAGTGACTATGTAAAATATTAAGCAAATATCCAAGAAATGTATCATGGAAGGATTTTATTACATTGTTTATCTAGTCTTATTGTTTTAGGCTCCTATTTGCTAACAGATGTCGTAAAGAGTACGACTAAACCAAGTTATCGTGAATACCTTTCTATCCCCAATAAATTATCTGATTAATAATAGTAATGTTTGGAGCAGCAATAAAATCTTTTTGATGTGGTTAAACCTTAATATAAAATATTGGCTCTAATATTTGTTTTAATAAACGCAGAACTACACTTCTCAAAACCTCTCAAGAATTCATATTAAAAGAGGAGAGATTTAATTTTTTGTCTGTTTACTTTGAATAGGCTCCAAAACTATGTATGGGGATAAATGTTGTAGTTTTAAAAAATAGCATAAAAAATGACGATTCAAAAGAGCTTGTAAAAGTCTATTTGAATAAAGGAGATTTGACTTTGACTTTAATGAGACCCGCCGAAGTGACAGAACCCTTTTTATACCGGAAAATTTTGTGCTCCCATGGGAATGATTATATGTTACAAATTTGATAATAACTTTATGTAAGTATCTGTTACGCTTCCACGCCTAAACCGTCCTCTTTTATGGACATACAAGCAGTGATGGCCTCGAGGTTTAGGCGCATGGTCGAGAATCTCGCCGGTCACAGGTTCACACCCCAGCGTAAACACCATAATGTGAAAAAAGGGATAAAAATAAATTAATAATTTGCATATATAGTATTGACTTTGCCAAACTTAATAGGAGACGAACCTATTGTCGTAACTCGTAGTATAGGCATTTCCAGACTTCTACCGAAAAAAAACAATAATACTTTGCCTTCAGATCGCTCGCGGTTCTTTTTTCCGATAAGGCCATGAAAACAAAAAAATTAAACTTGAAATAAAAAAATCTTTAACTAAAAATTACTGTCTGAAGAATCAGCAGAAACAGAACCATAATGTCAATATTGCCTAGAATTATGGCATTAATAAATAATAATTTATAAAGACTACTTCACGAATATATCCGTACATTTGCGTGACTTAACGAAATAACACACTCCAATCTGCTATGATCAGAGTCCTAATGGTCCAAGGTGAAAGAGACCCTAAAAGTTATGACTGTATAAATCCGCTAAGGATCAACGACCCATTGACCGAATCGTAGTTATTTCCATCAGGCTGGGCGGCGAGATGCGCCGATACTGTTACCATGGCAACGGCGGTAACAAACAATCGCCCGCTTTAAATAGCGAAAAATTATACCAACTTCTGCACAAAGGGTTGTATTGAATAATTGACGATCGGCCTATTATATGGCGCGTGACGTTCCCTTATTACTTCTTTTAAACGAAGATTGCAAAGTTAGGAGCTAAAATGTGTTTGTAAAATTGATTCTCATTACAAGAACACAGATCCACTTTGGGCTACGGATCTCTACCTCGCAGTAATTATGAAAATTTGTTTGCGCGAAGAAAATACAGCGACAGATTCAACTAAAATGACAGTCTATTTAACTTCTTTTATGATGATACAATAAAATAAGAATAGCTGAAAATTACGGTAAATTCCATAGGTACTCCCTACTCAAACTACCTGGCGAGCACAACCATCTTTATAATTTCGACTCAATTATTCAGGTCAAATAATAAACTTCTTGATGAGGAGTAAGAGAACCATAACTAACAAATAAACCAAAAAAATAGTATTAAAAACAGCATATAACAAATCTTCATTTAATTTAATAACAGAACCCTATTCTAAATCTGATTCAACTGATTGTTTAAGGACAGAAGAGTTGCACAAGCCCTTCAAAGCCAATGATTAAAAACACGTTTTCGATTCCCATAAAGTTTGAACACACTTCACCCAATGGCAAACTGATCAAAAACCTATAAATCAAAGGTACTGATGAGAGCTCTTGAGTTGGCAAAGTAAATATGACAAATTGAGGACAATTAGCACATGCGATGACAAAAAATTGCTCGTTGTCCTTCAATAAGACGGTTGAGAAGGTCAAAACAATGAATTGAACCTAAATAATATGTCATTGAAATAATGAATTAATAATTCAGCCATATTAATCTCTGACCTGTTTCTGAGAGGGCTTTCAGGAGTTTCATAAGACGTCTGAAAATAGGTACCTACAGTAGAACCTTGGCAATAGGAACTTGCGTACAATACATATTTATATATGTGAATCCTATTTATTGGCATTGCTTCCAGAAAAAATATATTTAAATGCTGAAAGCCTTATGTAAAGTTACTGTTATATTGACGGTTAAAAGAATGTAAGACCAGTACTGCCCCTCACCTATTACTGCCCCTTAGCTACTGTTGAAGGATGAGAAGGCGTGAAGATACGAAAGCAAAGAATTAAAGATGAGGGGAACAACACATTAAGTAAAGCAGACAAAGTATTTATAGAATAGTAGATGAATAACAACAGCTTCCAAAATCCAATATGTTTCATCAAAGTACCACATTTTCGGTGCATTATTATACATATCAATGTATAAATAGGGGATATTATACTTGTAGATCGCTTTTCGACAAAATAATACATTGTTGCCGTTATGGGAAGCTCGTAATTTATATCAATAGGTATTGGATGGTTCCCCTCTAATACCGAATGGCAATTGAGATACTTTTGCTAATTTATAGCAATAATGGCAGTTAGATGGAGGAAGTTATTGTTTGAATATATACATTTTGTTGCTACGAATAGAATACTTTGTTGTTTTGTTGTACTTTATGGGGTATCTACTCTTATTATTGTTATGTAGCAATATGAGGAATAAGTAACAAATGTCTGATATTGTCCACAAGCATTTTTTAAGGTTGGATATTTGTATCACCTGAAATTTCATTTCTGATTCCTACGGCATGAGAAAATAAGAGATATACTCTTGTATGTATACTATTTGATCTATTATTGACTATATTATCTCTTATTTGTTTGATTATATTTACGACTAACTCTAATCAGCTTTTTAATATTTGCGGCATCTTCAATGTTTCATTCCTGGATTTTCCGTTTGTAATTTCTCCGTAGTTTATCGCTATGATCAAAATAGCAGAAGATTTGGTTTTGTCCGCAAATCTCTACATATGTTTTCGGAGATATAGTGATATAAAGGCACACCGTAAATCGCCTGTGGAGATCTCGGCCAGGAAGACCAGATCATAGTATGCATTCATTACATTTAGAACTTTCGTCATCAATGTCCTCTATTATTGACTATATTATCTCTTATTTGTTTGATTATATTTACGACTAACTCTAATCAGCTTTTTAATATTTGCGGCATCTTCAATGTTTCATTCCTGGATTTTCCGTTTGTAATTTCTCCGTAGTTTATCGCTATGATCAAAATAGCAGAAGATTTGGTTTTGTCCGCAAATCTCTACATATGTTTTCGGAGATATAGTGATATAAAGGCACACCGTAAATCGCCTGTGGAGATCTCGGCCAGGAAGACCAGATCATAGTATGCATTCATTACATTTAGAACTTTCGTCATCAATGTCCTCTATCATCACAGAAAATGTAATGTATTCACGCATATCAATCAGTAGTGGTCCTTCCACTGAAATGAGTAATGTCTTGTTCTTTGTGGGGTCAGGATATTCTCTCCTACACTTCAAATGTATTAGACAAAGATTTAAAGATTATAATTCGGAATTTTAACGCAAGCCTTTTGAGCTTCTATGGAAATAGTTGTGTATATTTTGATGGGCAATATACTCGTACTTGTACCAATCAACTTGACCTTAAAACTGGTGATGGCGTAAAGTGGGTCAGATTGTCGGCCGATTGCACACGATTAAATGGGTAAACATAAGGCAGGCTAATCGCGCCTCCGCGATGCGTATTATAAACATGTCGCTATTATGTAGACGGTACTTCGCAATTTATATACTGTCAGATTATAAACTATGACGGCCTCGTGGTGTCAGGACTTGTAGGCAGTTACAGATTCGCATTTCAAGTCTAAACTTCTAACTGTTGCGGATGTTCGAACCTCACGCACTTTGACAGGGAACACAAAACGAAGCAAATCAAAATGGAGTGGCCATGTTTCTAGTAACACACAACCCTTTTCAAGATTATGCAAGAATTTATAATTACAAATTTATCTTTTAATTTAGCAATGTTGGAAACAAAGCAAAATTTGTCAACTTGTATGTAATTTTCAACATGCATCTTATTCGTACCGCTATACACTTACAATCAGCGGTGTATTCATTATTCACTTTACTCATATAAAGGGACAAACTATCTATGTCTATGTATCAACAATGAACATGTATGTAGCAAATGCTGAGTTTTTTAATTAACCAGTTATATTTCACGCGATAAGATCTCGCGTGTCCTGTTCCCGATGGGTGGCGAGGCGCACTGCAGTTCATCGCGTATTATACACGTCCTCACTTCATGGAAATATTGATAATATGCCTGCACTCTTTTATAATATACATACATACAGAGTATATAAAGATTTCAAAGTTACTTATGTATGTATACAAAGGGAAGCACGTACTTTAACCGTAAATGAAAACATCGTGATGAAACCTGTATAGTTGTAAGTTCTTAGAAATTTCTTAGGTGTATATTCCGCCAACCCGCACTAGGCCAGTGTGGTGAACTAAGGCTTAAACCCTCTCAGTTATAAAAAGGTAATCGAGCAGTAATACGTATATAAATAATAAATAAATAAATAAATACACTCAACAGCCACACACATAGTTCTGACCCCACACTAAGATACGAGTCTTGTGTCGTGGGCATCAGAAACTACGAGAGACTTTTCGATCTCACAAATACCCAGACCCGAAACAAATATTTGTGGTTCACTCAAACATTTGTCTCGTGCGGGGATCGAACCCGCGGCCGCTTGTTTCGCAAGCTGGTTTCTAGCCAACTGCGCCACGGGGCTGTCAAATATGGGCTGATAATGAATCTACTTTAGCAATATAATTGTCGCAGTTAAAACTGACTAGTATGCGATCATTTGGCTACTTGTAAAGGGCGACTAGCTATGTCAGCCATAATTGACGCCTATCAAAGTGACATAGGTTAAACTGAAGATTTATCGCCAATGATTCAGTATTCATAGACCCAGTTAATAGCGCACATTAAGAAGAACAATTCGATCAAATCGTTTTGCTGGAAATAAATGAACGGCCATTATATACATTTGTCTTCATTAAGATACTAATTCTACTATGGACTATTTATAATCGGTCATTTTTTGTTAGTCAAGCGTTTTAATTAGGCATATTTCGACCTATGCATCGAATAAGGTTACTTATGACTATAACACGACACACACTTCAAGGAAATAAAGCGCACAAACTCTCACTAAGCCAAAGCCTAACTTGCCTTAACCACAAAGAAGGCCTTTACCCATTGAAAGTCAATCCATTCCTGGAAATATATATATATATATTATATATATATATATATATTCTCGAAGAAGTCTCTCGCAGTTTCTGTTACATACGAAATAAGACTTGTATATTAATGTGGGTCAGAACTACTTTTATGACTGTTGGCTGTTTTTATTATATTGATCATAGTCCAGTCTAAGCCGAATTCTTTGCTGGTTCAATATTAAAAAAAAACCTCTTCGCAGGTCACGTACGCGTAGGACAAGCACACGGAGAAATAAGACGTATACATTTTATATTCACGTGATAAAAGCATCCCTATAAAAATACTGACAAAAACCAACATACCTATGGTTACGCTTGTCTGTCTTTCCCAAAAGAGCAGGCTGAGGTGAATTGTTGCACCTGTACATGTATATAACATGTACATATCGCTAATACGAGTAGTATTAATGGTCATGTAAAATTTCCTAATTAAAAACTCCTTTGCTCGACCTAAGACCAATCTTAAAAGCAAATAAAAGTAAAAGTTCATAAGCATTACATAAAAAAAATGCAGTCCTAAGTGGACTTTATTGCTATGGAAATACAAGACTAGCCCTGAAAAGATTTTAGTCCATATGCAGGGTTAAGTTTAATTATTTTATTGGAAGAGCAGATTAACAGCTTTCGTCTCACTAAAAAAACTACCAACCCATCTAAGACAACTTCCTTGCTTACGTAAATAAATTAAGGGGACCTTTACCCTGATTTACAAAATACAAAACAGACCAAGAAAACGCCTGAAACTAAAACCATTACCAAAAAATAACAAAACTATAACATCTATGTAAAATAGAAGTTCTATTGATAGCGTTGTTGTGGTCGAATCCATCGTCTAATTCTTTGAAAAGCATTGCGTGAGATTTGTAAAGGTCAAACTAAAAAGTATTAAGAGACCCTTTTCAGCAGTACCTATTTGAAAGCAACTTAACAGCTTACTAATGTTTATATATTCAAGGTTAGGAATAAATTAAAACCTAGACTGAAACAAAAATTTCAAGGTTGTATTACACCATTATAATTACTATTGTTTTTGCTATATATTTGGTAACCGAAAGAATATTTCTATAAATAATGTTTCTATAAATCCTTATGGCTTATAGCATTTATGATTTATCTTTTGTTAACTTTACAAAAGGTAATGAGTGTAGTACGTAGTGTGGGTCAACCTGCAGCACGATGATCCGACGACTTGAGAAAGGTGGCGGGAAACGGATAGATCGACTTAAGCGCAAAATAAAGTTACATGTGTAAAATCTCAACTTCCCTTTCTCAGCGATTTAAACTTAATTGGGCACAAAGTTATCTGCAATTTTTTTTTGTTCTTCAAACAACAACAAAAGTTATGATTATTATTCCTTTACTAGTGCAATACATAAACAAGTTTAACTCTATTACAGACATAAAAAGTACTTTGGTGTTATAGTCATAAGTAACCTTATTCTATGCGTAGGGTGAGATGAGGGCTGCTATGGACCTGGATGGTTGGCGTTTTCTTGAAAAAGCCTACGTTCAGCAGTGGACGGCGATGGGCTGAGTATATAACAATACAAATACCCTTGTAATTTACAGATACAACCAATATCCAGTGACGTAAGCGGTCAGTTCATTGGCATTAGAATGTTCCACGCAACAACGTTTAACTATTCATACGGGCGTTTCTTGTGTTTATCGGTGACGGGCGAACGTAGGGCACCTACCACGAAAATTTTATGTCGCAGCTTAGTATCAATTATAGATATGCTCAAACTTTATAACTATTAGGCTTAATACAATTAAGCATGAGTTAAAATTACTCTGCATGTTGTATGAATTCCAAATAACAAACTTTAAATAATCTAAAATCAACGTGGCAAAATTAGAGCTGTATAATTATGTTATTACAAAACTTCGCTATGTTTTTTCTGAAGATATGATTTTAATTTTTTTAATAGATTAGGAGGCGGACGAGGAAGTCCGCACACCCATAACATCATAGGAATCATTTGGGAGGGTAAGAATACCGCCACTGCATCCCCTGCCTATCGTAAAAGGCGACTAATCGGGATTGTCAAGAGCGTTAACGGCCAACGCAGGGCCTCATGAATATCGTGGCTACTTAAACCATACGAGACTTCTGAAATCCCTTTATCGCAAAGAACATAAGCTTACCGAATAGGAAGCTTAAGGCGCTTTCCTCTCATTAAAAAAGGCTCTTTTCTTGAAGTTCCTTGACTCGTGTCCATTTGGCAATACCGCCGAAGAAATCATTTGTCCATTTTCGTAGTAGAAACCTTAAAACATCAGCCACTTAACAAGAAACAATAATTCACCGCTACCTTTACTTTATGGTAATGAACTTGGACTCAGGTTTCTGAACTCAGATACTCTTTGATAACGCCGTATTTCACCCGCCCTGTGCCTTTAATAAGCAGTGATGGCCTCGAGGTTTGGGCACGCGGTCGAGAATCTGGCCGGTCGCGGGTTCGAACCCCAGGCACACACCTCTGACTTTTCGAAGTTATGTGTGTATTCATATTGAATTATCACTTGCTTTAACGGTGAAGGAAAACATCGTGATGAAACCTGCACACCTAAGAGTTCTTAGGAATTTCTTAGGTGTGTTACTGTGTAGTCCGCCAACCCGCACTAGGCCAGCGTGGTGGACTATGGCCTAAAATCCTCTCAATGGTAGAGGAGACCCGTGCTCAGCAGTGGGCGTATATGGGTTGATGAAGAAGAAGAAGAAGAGTGCCTTTAATTATATTAATTTTCTTGTGAAAGTGAAATTATTCGTTAAGAAATTGTAAGAATTTCGTGTTGTAGAATAGTTAATTAGTGTTAACATTTACGTGGCATTTGTACAAAATCATATATCGAATCAATTAATTTATTTTAAAAGCATTTACGATCGAAGGTGAATTAAGCTTTAGTGGTGAGAGTAATAGCAGGTTCGAACCTAATTCTTGAAAAGGAAGAATTGCAAGACATACTAATAGGTTAAAAAGTTACTGTTTGAGTCTATTGGGAAAAATTCTAGTTCATAAAAATATTCAAGGTTAAGGCAAAAAAGGTATGAAATAGTATGCATAGTAATAGGTGTAACTCTTTTTCATAAAAAGTGGACAAAGGAAGTCTCGGCACCGAGCCAATATCTTGCAATTTATTTGTAATGTTTGTCATAATGAATTATCACGTAATTTAACGACAATTTTTTAAGTATAATACTTGCATGCCTCAGCATTCACAACTTAAGAAAATATAGCTTATGCAAAACATAATAAAGTTTACTGGGTTACCAATTTACATACTTATGGAATTTTCTCTTTTCCTTGAGACTTAAAAATTGGCGAAACATGGTTCGTTGCAAGAAAACTGTTTGTAATTATTTTAAATGAAGTTTTCCAAAGAAAATAAATAATTAGTTGCAGAAATCTATATTTGCCTAAGCGTAAGTATGCATGTATGCAATCTTTTAATAGAATTTATTTCCTTACCACTTGGTACTGAATAATAATATGTAAGTCAAAGAAGCAGTCCCACGACAATTGTCGGGCGCCGCCCTACTGAATAGTTAATTACATCGATAAATATATGTGCCCTTCAAGTGCAATACGATAATAGCACTTAGTCGAGGAAGTATCACCTTGACCGCCCGGGAAAATATCGATCGGAAATTAAGCCTAAGTTTCGTAGCATCTTTATATACGATTTTAAATTTTTAAACTTAAATTTTTGACTGCCCCGTGGCGCAGTTGGCTAGACACCAGCTTGCGAAACAGTCCACGGGTTCGATCCTCGCACTGAGGCAAATGTTTCTGTGAGCCACAAATGTAAACGTAAAAATTTTAACGAAACAAGTATTTGTGGATTACACAAACAATTGTCTCGGTGCGGAGATCGAACCCGCGGCGACTTATTTAGCGAACTGGTGTCTAGCCAACTGCGCCGCAGATTTGTTAGGTCTACAAATCTACAGGTGCATTTCTGCACCCACATTTCGCCAGGTAAGTATCAATCGCACGTAATGGAAGGCGAGCTTACAACCGTTTTTCAGGCACATTATCAGTCTCCGTGCAAAAACCCAATAAAACTTTGGCCGACCCGGGAATCAAATCCGAGACCTTTTGATATTATGGCACATATCCCCGCCGCGAGACTACGACGCAGTCGAATTGAGTAAAATTGGAAAAATAACTATTTCATATACGTAATTGTCAATCCAGTATAAAATGACCCGTGTGTAATTTTAACAATTTCTCTCTTTGAATACTTCAAAAGGTAGATATGGGGGTTCCGCGGTTCTGTATACGTTAGTTACTACTAATACGAACGACAATAACAATCGCCATAGATATACAACATTATAGAACAGACTAGATTAACTGTAACTTATACACAATTTCATAATTTAATGAAACAATATACATAATCAACATCACCCCATTTACGTCCCACTGCTCAACCATTGAGAGGGTTTAGACCTTAGTATACCATGCTAGCCTAGTACGGATTGGCGGGCTACACATCTAAGAAACTCCTAAGAACTTTTTAGGTATACAGTTTTATATAACACTTCGATAGCCACCTAACACAAGAAAATCTTTCAATCAGCACCTATGGTTCCAACCTTCAACTGACGTGCCATGAAAAAACTAACCCCTATATACTGCCGTTTCTAGCAACCCTAATTCCGACCACTAGTGGTGTTTTAAAGCCGAGGGGTGGCACGTGTCGGGCAGCGGTCAGTGCTAGCCCCGCGGCCGGCCGGTCGATCCGTCACCATGGCTGCCGGACCTCGTGTACTGGACTGATCACTGGACGTGGAACGCGCTACCAACATGACGGATGACATACCAGGTGAAAGAAGGTTTTATTTGTCTATTTTGAACGTGGAAGTAATCAAAATTGGTATTTACCAACCAAAGAGGTTGTGATTTATATTTTACACACTGGTGATAAACAGATGTCATTTGCATTCGAATTTTGAATGATATCCACAGAACTTAGTGTCAATTTAAAAAAGGCTTACTACACTAAAGTAAAAACTAATCTTTTGTTTTGGGATAATGGAAAATTTAAAATAAGAAAATTATTGTTTTTATTGGTTTTGTCTTTGCATTAATGACAGAGAATTTTGTTTTAATTGACAATGAAATATAGCTTAATGACACTGTGGGTAACATAAAGTTTTCCATTACAATTATTCAGACATTTGTAGAAAACTTCCGCGTCACCAGCTCATTCAATTTATACATCTTTCTTCAAGTTTCTGAGTGTTCTTATCTTAGTATACTTCAACTCATAGTAATGCAATTTTGATTGTTGCTTCTTGCTTGCTTTTTCATTTATTTTTTAAATAACAACAATGAACGCATCTTAACGCACATGATTAACAAACTCTTTGTAATGAAACGTTCACACGAGTACATTAGCCGGTCAACTGTACCCTATAAATCTACATTAATGGGGTCAGAAGTTCGATACTATTCGTAACGATCTATATGGGCGCCCATGTCGGAAATCGAAAGTGTTTGTCCGACAATTTTCTTTATGGTCTTGCTTCAGCCCTCCCCATACACAGGGGCCATAGCAATCACTTACCGTAATTAGATCTTGGAGAAGAAAGTCGACGTTGCTTTTCAGACTTTTGTTGTAAACGCTTGAAAAATGTGTTTTATTTCGAGCATATGTAAGAGAAGCTATTGCCCGAAATCCATATGCAAAACTTTTGACTTGCTTTTCCATTTCTGTCTCATCTTACAATTAGTCTTAGTCATCTGCTCCCATTCAATTATTCTTAGTGCGATATATAGCCTAAAGTGCTCTTCGATAAAAAGGGTTTCTAAAACAGAAAGTTTTTCTCAAATCGGAACAATGGTTCCTAAGATTAGGTCGTTCAAGCAAAAAAGCCAAACAAACTCTTTAGCTTTATAGTAGATCTAAAACGTCGTTTAAACTGTTATTTTTTTACGCTGTTTGACATACCATAATAGAATCCACAGCGACTTACTTCAATCATTTCAATAGCAATTTCATAACATCGTATCTACGTGTCAGTATCATGATTCTTATTTTAGTATTGTGCGTTGTAATAGGAAGGAATCATTATTGTTATTTATTTTAGTATGTATTTAAAATTTCATTAGTCAAAGTCGAACCCACAAGAGCCCATCAATGCATGACCTACCCATTACAAATTTGCAATACATATATGGGTACTAGATATGCATAGCACAAACTCACTATTTACTTTCTGTTCAACATAAAGACCTTGTAAATAATTTGAGTTCGTACATCGATTTTGAATGTCCCGTATACGAGTTTATATTTTAAATAAACGCCCATTTAGAGTTTCTACTTTCTAGTCTCGAAGATACGATTTTCGAAAGAATAATAAAAAAGTGTCCGTCAAAACTTTCACAACTCCTGCACTTCTACTTTGGAGACAATAACCCTGCAATTTTTTGTGATACAAACAAACTCAAAACGCAATGAAAAATGTCAGTAAAACATGGCGATTTTAAAATTAAATAGAGATATTCATCATCATCATCATTACCAGCCTTTCACGTCTACTACTGGACAGAAGCCAAGAGATATTAAATAGGCAACTGGAACTGAAAGTAGTTTATCACGTTTCTAGTTCATATTTCTTATATTCCTTTACGAGGAACACACCATTTCCGACGCATTATGTGGCACACATAGTGCAGACTGCACTAACGAGAAATTAACATAAAATAATACAATGGAAAGTGCCACGCTAATGTTGAAGTGGCATGCGACCGTCTGGATACAATGCACTAACATTACATTCTATTAAAAATATATATCGTACGTAATTGGCGCCTTGTTCGATCATACTTCACGTAAACCTTTGAAAACCACATCGCGAGAAATCACAGTATGAAGCACGTAAAAACACGTTTGAAAATTGAAAACGAACCAAAAGATTCAATCTTAAAGACTGGTCACCAAGACTTTGAAAGCTATTAGATGTTATGGACCGTAAAATATTAATTTTACGAGAACTTCGATAAATAAGGGGTGTTATGGTTTAAAGCCCACTATCATTTCTATTATATTATCTTTTAACATAATTAATGACATAAACCTGACATACACTATATCCAACAGGTGGCTTAAGATTTTTATTTTACTGAAAACCTGTCGAAGTTATAAATATAATCATATCAACTTTTCATGCCTATTTTACGTGCGAAGAGAACGAATTTACCTGCTTCAATATAACATAACATTAAAAAAAAGAATTGAGTTTTCGACCGACCAAATTCTGGTATAACATTCGGGAAGACAATCATTATAATTTCTGCCTTTATGTATGCCTATCATTATATTATTTGCACTTTTTAACAAAGTCTAATAAAAAGATTCAATAAGTCATTTTATAACAACGTATGAGTCAGTTTGCACCAGGGACTTTATGGAGCTTCGTAACCGTAACCGAAACAATCGGATATTCGAAATAAAAATATATCCGTAACTGTATCCGACTCCCAAGTTTCGGTTAAGGGCGGAGTCTAAATAAAACTACAAGTTTTTGTTTCACCGCTCGAACGCTACGTGAATCTTGCAGTTTGTAGGTTATTGCTAATCATAACATAACCTCTTTCATAATAATAGTAAAAACGTATAAACATAATAAAATTACTCTACAGTTTTTGTGTTTATGTTTTACTTCATTCTAATATGCGCAACCAAAACTATTCGAAACTAACGGATTATCCGAAATAATTACATACCCATAACCGAAGCCGAAACCGATATAATTTTATTCCTATTTCCGAATCCAGATATCGAAAAATCATATCCATAACATCCATAGTTTGCACTATTACGAGAAGATTATATCTTCTGACCGGTTTTTATATATATATCTGATATAAATATAGTATAAGCGTGTAAAATGGATCGTCTGTTACTAAAGAATAAGATATATAGTCACAGGCACGCCCAAAGCCCCGACACAGACTTATTTTTCATGTATGAGCTGTGAATAATGAATCTACGTATCAAACCTTAAGACTAACAGCTCGAAAACAAAGAAAAGTCACACAATGAAAATTCCAGTTCCTCTATCAATCATTCGCAAGCCGAAACTCTGAAGGCCCAAGGTCATTTGTCGGAAATTACGTGCTCCTAATAACTCTAGATTTACATTTTTTCTTTACGATAAACGAGCAAAAGCGCTGGACTTAATTTCGGCTGGAACCTCTGACGTCATGAAGAACCTTTTTGTTTTAATGGCGGGTTGTAATTAAGCAATTCGTTTCTTAGAAGGAAGAATTGCGTCATTTCACAAGAGTACTTTATGGATAACAAAAATATTTTTGGCTAAATAAAAAGGCTTTGAAGTTTGTTGATATTATTTGAAAAAGTCCTACGTCTAAATATATATACAGAAATCAAGAACTTATTTAGAAAAATAACATTTTCATAGCATCCCAAAACAGACCATTTCGCCAATGTATTCTTACAATGACCACTTAATTCGAAATCTTGAACCGGTTGGGCAGATATTGTTACTCCTATTAGACTTCCTGCTAAAATTTATCACAAGCTTCCATCATTACTGTAAAATAGGTACTTTATTGTTTTAACTTGATTTGAACCAAGAATATTTGCAGTGTCCTCTCCAAAATATTCACCCGAATTATAAAATGCATAGGAGAATTGCAAAACATTACGAGTGCAATTAAGAGTTGTCGAATCCTCCCTCTTCCGACTGAAGTACACGTACTCATGTTTAGCCTTCAATGTCATTGCCACTTCGGCACGAACCAACAGGTTCGCAAATTTTTATCTTTACGGCTCCATCAAGCTTTGTTACTTCCTTTTGTTTCTGTTGATTCTTGCAAACTTTTTGTTTTTCTTCAGACAAATAAACTGTAGTTAGATTTATTGTGAATTTTCAAATGATACCTATTTTTGCTGTACAATGAAGTTGTAGAATCGATCACACGTTCCTTATTCTTCATAATATACTGGCTACTTTGAGAACAAGGTGAAGCATCTCCAAACATGAGTGGATGACACACTCGGAATCAGTAGAATGCGGCGCTGTCATTGGTTTTGAGATGTTATCCATTTCCTGTCTTAGTTTTAAGAAAATATACTCGTCTTAACTAAATAATATATTATTATCTCAATGTACCTCACGTCATATTAATATATCATAAAGTACAATATGAAATATTTTAAGTCACTAGTAATACTTAAATTTTGTAACCTTTTTATCAGAAACGGGTGCGGTTTTTACGTTCGGTAAATCCCACTTCGCCGACAACGAGCCCAGCCACTTCTTCATCAAGAACGACCCGATAGTCGCCATCTCCTGCGGCGACGAGCACAGCGCTGTCATATGCCGTGAGTATTTCATCATCCATTGATTAGACAGGATTATCCTGATCCCTTTCTCTATGAGTTGAATCGCTCTCCAATACACAAATTTCTCATATCATTAATTCGTATATGCTGTTTTACATTCAAGGTGCATTTTATTTCGTCTGCTACTCACTACCTGCAATCTAGGTCATATTAGTGGCGCTACGGCCTGACACATTGTAAATGCAGAGTAAGTCGTGATCAAGCTCAATTCTATCACATAACAAAACTACAAATTCTATCTCCTGACCTTGAAAGAGACTTTTTCTGCTCTATTTATACAGGTCCTTCATAAAAAAGTTAATGTTTTAGAGAATGGTCGTGTTTTCGTGTTCGGTGCGAACACATGGGGCCAACTGGGCCTCGGCCACAAAGACGTGGTGACCAGGCCGAGCTGCGTGAAATGGCTGAAGCCGCAACGGGCTATGTTCGTTGCATGCGGACGAGCGCACACTGTTTTCGTCACTGGTAAATCTATCTTATTTTAGTACTTGTTCTAGAAACTCGCAAACAGCTTTGATAGCAGAATTGATATGGTATTTTGTCTTTATTGAAATCGTTAATTGTAAAATCATACTACATTCAAAATAGGACTTTATTGCGAATAACAAATGTATTCTTCTAGTCGCAGTGTGATGTATACCCATTTACTTATATCGGAAAATGGACAAATCCATACGAATTAATAGATATTATCAATTCTAACCAGCACGCGTTAACAAACAAATAAACTCTTCAGCTTACTTTTAACATCAGGATAGATACCATTGTTGCATTTCACCATCTTTCATGATTCTGAAATAATAATCTCATTAAAAATTAGTTCATAAATCTACCCAAATCCCAGAACCAAAACCCTTGAACCATTGACTCCATCATATGTCTCCAACAATTCCTTTCAGACACAAACGCGATCCACACAGTGGGGTGCAACGACGAGGGCCAGCTCGGTACTGGTGACTTGGAGCACCACACTGTACCGCAGTACGTTGAACTCGAACAGCCGGCGGCCATCAAACAGGTGTCGGCTGGCAGCGACCACACCGCACTGCTCACTGGTAACTCTTAATGTCTTATTTCTTCCTTCACAACCGTAGCCCAGGAGGAATAGAAAAAGTGTATTTCTGCACTCAAGTATTAATTCCCTGCGTGTGTGTACTAATTAATACACCCCAAAAAAGTATGTCTGAGGAACCGAATAGTTCAAGATCATCATCATCATCAGCCCATATACGTCCTAACGCGGGGCACGGGCCTCCTCTACCATTGAGACGGTTTAGGCCTTAGTTCACCACGCTAGCTTGGTGCGGGTTGGCGGACTACATACCTAAGATACTCCTAAGACCTTTTCAGTGTGCAGGTTTCATCACGATGTTTTCCTTCACTATTAAGGCAAGTGATAATTAATCATGAATACGT
The DNA here is from genome assembly GCA_030295005.1 of Cephonodes hylas. Lineage (NCBI taxonomy): Eukaryota > Metazoa > Arthropoda > Insecta > Lepidoptera > Sphingidae > Cephonodes > Cephonodes hylas. The sequence goes on from AP025361.1 coordinate 17,153,191, forward strand.
GAACTTCGAAAAGACAGAGGTGTATGCCTGGGTCTTTAACGCTCTATCACCGAGATTCTCGACCGCGCGCCTAAATCTCTGTCATGACTGCTGCTTGTAAGCTCAAGATCACACATGACATATTACGAGGGCTAAGATTATGCCCTTTTTTATCTTACTTCACCACTTCATGTTAACCATGTAAGAAATATATGTACGTGTGACACAGAGGAGGGTCGCGTGTACATGTGCGGCTCCAATTCGGAAGGCCAGCTGGGGCTGGGCGAGGACACGCGCTCCGCCGTCAAGTTCACCGAGCTGCGGTTCATGGAGAAGATCGCCTTCGTCGAGTGCGGTTACTACCACACCGTCTTCATCACTAGTGAGTTGCAAAATGACCCATACATACGTACATACTGCCTTTCTGCACCCACATTTGGTCAGGTATATATCGATCCCACGTAATAGCTCGTGATGCTACTGAAAGAAATTGCCTATTTCTAATAAACTCTACAAAAAGCGCTATTGGTTACTTGAATGAATTTATTTATTCAAATAAATATATAACATATCGCAAATAACTTATTTATAGTTATAGATAATAAATAAATTCACTACTTTTATTTTTTAATTTCCAATATATCTCGGAGCAAATAGATATAGAGATATAGAGACTCGAATATTACCTTAATCAAACATCACTTGTAGACTCACTTTCTTAAAATGCTCTATGTAGGTAAAGGGGCAGTCTTCGTGACCGGTGACAACGAAAACCAAAAACTAGGCCTTCCAAACACAACAACCACTATCTACGTTCCCGAAGTTCTGCCCATCGATACTCCAATCAAAAGTGCCTGCTGTGGGGCCTCCCATACTTTCCTGCTATCCATGGATGAAACGAAAATTCTGGCGTTCGGTTCCAACGAGAAAGGACAGCTCGGTATGCCGCGAGAGATCGAAAATGTTAACGAACCCAAAGAAATCGATATGGAGAAAATGTTCGACGGGTTTCAGTTAAAGCTGGTTGCATGCGGGGCGATGCACACGGCATTTGTAACTGGTAGGTGCAAACAAATACTATGTTGGTAGTTTTATTGTGAGTCATAATATGAAGCGACACCGTACAATTAAGTAGTTACGAACAGCAACCCACACACTCATGCAACTATTAAGTTTATTCGTCGTTTCAGTGGAACTTTTATGACCACATGTAATTATTCCCACTAATGTCTATCGACACGTAAAACTCTGTATATGTTAAAGTAATCAGTAGTCGGTATTCGATCGCAGACGATAGCCGCATTTCAAAATCTTGAAATATTTGGATTTCAGACAACGGACTACTCTACACGTGTGGCGAATCGAGGCACAACAAACTGTGTTTGGACGAAATCGACAACACCAACACAAACGACGTGGTGCCCAATCAATACACGCCTAAGCGGGTCACAGCCATGAATGGGCACATTGTTGATAATGTGGCGTGCGGCGGCTGCCATACACTGCTCACCGCCACCAAGGGATCCAACGCGGATTTCACCAACAACGACTTTAATATCGTCAGCGAAACGACCCGACAAATAACCCTCACCGAGCTACCACCGTTGCAAAAAGTACCAGTCATGAGCAAAACAGAAGAACCGACCACGGCAGAGGATGTAATCAACTCCAACACAGAAGCACAAAATATAACTGAACCAGATCAGTTGAACGGCAACACAAATGAAGAGAACGGATCGATAGACTCATTAGAGGCAAACGTCAGCGGATCGCATATCGTAAACATAAATGACCTTGAGAACGAAAACTGTAGCACGCATGACGTGGCCGACATAAACAAAGACGAAATCGATCGGTCCTCACGCGCGACACATACAGAAATAATGGACGTCATTGAAAGTATGGACACCGTGGCTGATGCAGCTACTGAAAATATTCAAAACAAAGTTAAAGAAGTTACAACAGAAACTACAGAGAAAATCGAAAATACCGTAAAAAATGTTACTGACACAGTTAACGACAAAGTCGAAGTTGTTGAAGAGTTTATGAAGAAATCTGCTAATTTAACACCCGGGTTTCACGAAGATGTAAAGAAAGTTTTAAGTGTGCCAGATAAAATAGAAGACATTGCTAATTCGCCGCCACCGAAAACACCCATTCTTCCAGAACTACTTCACATTCCAGACTTGTCGCAAATCAGTCCAGTTTTAAGTAAACACAGTGACGAGAAAAGTGAGGCGGGGCAATCTGAGAACGAAACTATTCCTTGCGGGTCCGATAAGTCGAGTCCCCAAGGTGGTAAAACGAAGACTCAAGCTGTCATGCCGATCGTTCGAAGCGATGACCACATAGACACACACGTTGACCCAGAACATCCAGAAGACAGTGACGTAGTGGTGAATAAGATTGAGGAGAAGGGCCGCTTCGCTCGCCTATTCCAGTCCATAAGAGACAAAGAAAACTCTTGTATGGGAAAAGGAAAGGTCATCGAGGAAAGAGTTGTGGGTACGTACAGTCTTGAATGATCAGTATAATTGTACATGTTACGTCTTCGCAAAAGAAGATATTTAGATGCCATGGAAACCAAAATATGTAAAAAACAAGTTTTGCAACTTAATTATTCTACCTTACAAATGGTATGGGATCCATGTAATACCCACTAAGTTGATGTTATTCAGTGTTTACTTAAGGGACCTTCTGTCTTAGGTTGTTACGTACTTCGCTTACCTAGTAAAATCTTACAGTTACCGTATCAATATTAAAGTCCCCTTAAATTTAAATTAGAAAATATTGTTTTAAGTAATAAATGTTTAACAAATAAGATAGTTTAGTGCGATCATCAAGTTAAACGATATAGTGCCCCCATATGATGTAGAATACTTCCACAGCATTTTCATTTCATGTAAAAGAGAAGAGCGAGTGAGTTCTAAATTAATTTTGAAGAAAACTTGTCTATGGTGTAGATAAAAGACTGAAGACAAACGATATAATCCCAGTTTCAGTCAGAAAAAGGATAAACGTAGGAAAAAGAAAATAAATGCAACTTAAAATTGTTAAAATATTGTATTAAATATTTTGAAATAATTAATAATTATCAAACAAATTTAAAAACTTCAACTTATGTTATTTTGACTTCTTCTAAAATATCACAAGTAATCACTATTATTCCTCATGAAGCCATGATCAGCCCTATATTTTATAGAAAATGTAATACAAAGATGAAATATCAAAAAATCTTGGATAAAAACTCGTATTATAAATAGCAAGCGTTCAGAATATTGAAATTACTTTGTGTACCTTAAAATTAGTTGTTTTGCTGTTGAATTTTATTAGTTAATATATAAAGATTAATAATAGATAATGTACACGTACAACAAAACTACATAAGATACTCTTTATTCCAGAAACGATACACGACGGGGTCGACAATGCTGAAAAATCGATTCATAAAGTTGAAGAAACTGTCGAAACAGAAATACGGAACCAAACCAATTCACGAACGTGCACCATACTATAAATACATTTCGTCTTCGATGTTTTATTTATGAATAAAGTTTTTATTATTCTGAACGACTTGTCAATTAAGCTAAAAATTAAATATACAAAGTCGTACCGTCAGAAGTCGGACATTAGCATCCTTATTTCTAAGTGTTTATTTATTTATACAACATACATGGTATTTTTCGAATCGTGCTGATAAAAACTAAGCTTGAATTGTATCCTTAATTGCTTTTTAATTGTTCTCGCTATCTCTCTGTTGGCCTTTTCCTTCACGGTTCGTGTCCATACGCCTGGAATAGCAAACCAATGAAAAATATTAGTAGTCGTACAGTAACAATACGTTATTCAACCTATTTTACAGTACTTTATTCTGAATTATAGACTTGTGAATAAAGATTAAGGGATATAAAATACTTGATCTAAAGATAGCAGATTTTTACAACTTGAACTTGCATATTCTTTAATCCCTTGAAGGTTAAACAATACAGCAAGAACACATCAAAAATGTGAAGAGTTAACAATAAACTTACATATTTTGCTTTTATCCCTGACGTTCACGATTGCCCCACACAACTCATCCGAATCTTGAAAGTTTCCACCAATCATCAGCAAAACCTGTAATATTATATTTTTAAACATTAATAAAGTGAGAGAAATATCCACTGTGATAAAAATACACTTTTTTATCACCTCCGTTAGTCCTCGACTCTTCAGTTTTCTAAGAAATTTGAACTTCAACACACTTTTCGGTTCCGCAAACATCCAGATCCGAAGCAAATATTTGTGGATTATACAAACATTTGTCTCGGCGCAGGATTCGAACCCACAGCCGCTCATTTATCAAGTTGGTGTCTAGCTAACTGTGCCACAGGACTGTCTCGTTCTGTCTGCTTTGATCTCCAAGAAACTTAAGACTTAAAAGAACAGGAAGTAAGAATCGAAGGGTATATTACCACACCCAACCAGTAGTTGTCTAAATCGTTCAAATTGTTTCGTGGCGGGACGATGAGCCACCTGCCACCATTCCTGTTTGCCTTGTCCTCCCACATTGGTTCAATGCCATCCTTGAAAATCATGTAGTCTTGACCTAGTTCTAGCTCTCTCGGAAGCTTCATGTGATGGTACAAACTGCAATCACGAGCAAAAAATATAATTTTATATAAGCGTTACACAGAAAAAGTTATGTATGATATTATGTATATAGATTATTTGACGAATTTAAAATCAGACGCAATTGGGATGGTTTCATTATATTATATTTTAGATAACCCTCATACTACTGAAAAATGATTTATCCTCGCAATACCACACATTGTCACCATAACCGTATTGAAGTATAATATTGATGGTAGTTACGCTTCTATGTTATAGGATACATAATGAAAGTAAGGAGTAGGAGACCAATTTGTCGTATGAGTAGATCAATAAACTCCGACTACACTTAAGATATTGTGTGCTTACCACCAATAATCCTCTACTGTGTCAAACGTAGCCAATTTAACCAGATTTTTATCCCAATCTTTGCTTTTATTTGTGTACAACCAAAAGTTCCATTTGTCTTCCAAAGGGTGTTTAATCGGCTTCTCAATGGACTGGTCTTTTACTCCGTCAGTATCAGGGTCACGAACGCGTTCACTCTCATTTCTCTCCTGTAACAAATATTAGAAGAGCAGCGATAATAACTGATGATTAAGATTTTTATTCTTTTGATGTTTACACACTTTTTTTTTCATTCATAGACACAGGTAAATAAATTGACACCAACTTGTTGAACAAGAGGATATGGGTAGATCAAACTAGTGATAGTCCCGATTGAGTCAAATCTCGACGTTGACAGGTTCATACTTCAAGCAAACACCTCTGAGTTTTAGAAGTTATGAATATTCATAAAGTATTTTCACTTATTTTAACAGTGGAGGCAACATCATGACATAATTGACACGACTAAAAACCCATAGGGATTTCTTAGGTGAATACTCCGCCACGTCGCACTAGACTAGCGTGGTAAATGTAAGCCAACCCTTCTCAGCTATAAAGGAGGCTCGTGAGTCGTGCTCAGCTGAATGTTTACGATGAATATGATGATGAAGGCCGTAACTTCTCGAAGAGTCACATGTTTGTCTGATCCCTAAACACTTATTGGTTTGTAAAAGTGTGGACAGAACTGATACATCTTTTGTTGTTGAATGTAATGTTATCAGCACTTTCACATTATCGTTCATTGTATCTGAACACCAAGGTTCATTTGATCCCATCAGGATATAAGACTTATGTTGTCTCTCACTTTGTTTTATATTAGTACTTCGTATGTATCCTAGCGTCGTTAAAGTATAGAATAAATAGTTTACTTGATTTCCTTCGGGGTGATAAAATCTAACAAAAATCTTATGCTAATATAGATGGCAGAAAATTCCAAATAAATCGATGCAAATTTGGCATGTTTCAATGGACCAAGTGATAGACTCTGGTCCGCCATATTACTAATTAATAAGAGAATGTTCCAATCATCTTTTAGGCAATGGCAGACGCATATAATATGTTGTTCATATATAGGAATGTATCTTAGAAAAGTCAAAGGTGTGTTCCCCTAACCTGTGACCCATTCCACTGGTGTTATCACCTACTTAGTAACGGTGTATGGCAATAAGAAATTTACAATATAAATCTGAATTTCTTCAAGTCGCGATTAAGACATTTTAATTTCGTCATTAAGTGTTACAATGGCAAAAACAAGAATTTTAGGAAAATCTGTTACATAGCAGCCTTTCGAAGAAACGTCACTAAAGAGAAATACTATAGGAATATTGTCCTTTAATTTAATATTGTTGCACATATGGTAAGTGCTAGATTTTATGTATCAAAAAATATTATAGAAGGCATAAACAGGCGAACAAGTAAAAATATTTAAAATTTAACTTTAAAAGCGGGAAATATCATTTACAATGGCCAGATTAAACAAAATACTCGCAAAAAAAATGTAATCAATATCTTTAAACCAACTCTATAGAAACAAAAATGAAGAAACAGACTTTTTGACAGCCCCGTGGCGCAGTTGGCTAGACACCAGCTTGTGAAACGAGAGGCTGCGGGTTCAAGCCCCGCACCGAGACAAATGTTTGTGTGACCCACAAATATTTGCTTCGGGTCTAGCTGTTTGTGAGACCGAAAAGTCTCTCGGAGTTTCTGACACCAGACTCGTATCTTAATGTGGGGTCAGGACTATGTGTGTGTCTGTTGGATGTATTTATTGATTAGACTAACAATAAAGATAGATACAGACTGCCTCGTGGTCTCGCGGTACAAGTATGTGCCGTGCGATCTAGAGGTCCTGGGTTCGATTCCCGGGTCGGGGAAAATGTTATTGGGTTTTTCCATTACGAAATACTCAGTAGCAGCACGGAGTCTGGAAATGTGCCCGAAAAACGGCAATAGGATCGCCCCCTATTACGTGGGACTGATACATACCTGGCGAAATGTGGATGCAGAAATGCATGTCTGCCTACCCCTTCGGGGAATATAGGCGTGAAGTATGTGGAGGGACTAACAATAAATTCATCATCAGCCACATGATGTCTGCGCAACGCGACCGACTACGGATTATGGTCATTTACCGCTTACTAATATCAAATTTTTTCAATTTCCTAAAACACCAAAAACGCATTAAACTTTTTGGAATTCATGTGACTCTTAGAAAAAAATATTAGGAAAATTATTTGTATTTGACTTTGAAATAATATACTTTAAAGGGGACTTTCAATAACAAACTAACATTTCAAGATAAACCATAAAAATGCTGAAACATTAGGGACTTCCGTCTCTGATACGTCAGGATTACAGTATTCTATATGTATATTTGTATAATGTTAAAATAGGAACGAAGTCAATATAAGTACTTGTTCCATTCCGGATGTCCAATCTATCATACAAAGACATCGTTATAATCATTACGATAACACAGCTTTACAGTTTTCACTCAATGGCCCTTTTGATTTTTGAACGTTTTAAAACATTTCTAGTTATACCTTTATTTTTATGGATGCGAATTATTGTAAATCGTAATTCGGTCACACTTAGTTAACAAAAAAGGCACATAGTCGTGATCAAAATTACTCAGTTCTTGACGTATTTTCTGGTGTGTGACCAAACGTATACGTCGACGCATTGTTCTTAAAACATCAGCCCATATACTTATATCAATGGTAGAGGAGACCCGTGCTCAGCAGTGGGCGTATATGGGTTGCTGAAGAAGAAGAAGAAGGCACAGACCATGTCTATAACTGTGAGGGTATAGACTTCAGTTCACCACGCTGAGCTAGTACAGATTGGCGGACTACACAGTACACACCTAAGAAATTTCTAAGAACTTTAAGGCGTGCAGGTTTCATCACGATGTTTCCCTTCGCCGTCAAAATACGTGGTAATCCATTGAGAATATACACACATAACTTCGAAGTCAGATGTGTGCCTGGATTTTGAACCGGCAACCGTCGACATCATCAATCATGTGCCTTAGCCTCGAAGCAATCACGATTATGGAATTACAGCTTAACTACATAGTATAAAACAAAGTCGCTTTCTCTGTCCCTATGTCCCCTTGTATGCTTAAATCTTTGAAACTACGCAACGGATTTTGATGCGGTTTTTTTTAATAGATAGAGTGATTGAAGAGGAAGGTTTATATGTATGACAACATCCATTAAATATCAGCATTGCACCCGTGCGAAGCCGGGGCGGGTCGCTAGTATAATAATAAAAAAAATAACTAACAAACTTAGCAGACACACGGACATAGCTCATTTCGCATCTATAGTATTGATAAGAGTTTAAATTCAACCAATATCCTAACGTCGAAGTCAAACAGCTGCGTGTTCTATACGAGACACAGCGGTATGACATTCAATTTTTGTAAATAATATAATATGAATTTTACTCACCATGATCAGGTTTGTGTTGATTGTACTTAAGTGTAAGAATGACTGAATAGTAGTGAATCGACTGCTTTTTGTATTCGCTAATCGGTGACTAACAATTTGATTGAACAGCCAACTTTATCTATTCTTTGGTGGATTTCCCCGTAAAATAAATAATATTGTCAGCATAAAAAAAAAATACACAGGATACATAGTTATATTTTTTGCAATAAACATATGGCGCTATATTTCATTTAGTCATTTATTAAAAAAAATATTCTTAATTCACTGTTTTTTTAGACTCGTTACATGCTTACGTTTTTCCCTGACAGAATAGCTACAGCTGAATTTAATAAGCAATTTAGGAGTTGCGTGAAAAAATCTTCATGGGTATACACAGGAAAAGATAAAATAAATAATAATTCATTAAAATCTATTACAGTGCAATCAGCACCTAAATGTCGGTTTGCCTATCTGTTATACTTTCAGGCTAAAAACACTGTTCAAATTTGGATCTTTTTTGGGTATGGAATATCGAGACATAAAACCTAGCCAAAATACAAAAAAATATATATATACTTTAGAATTTAAGCATCCCATACTAGTATTTTTTTAAATGAAAACATTAATGACATGACTGCTTCACGGAGTCGTGGTACAATCTAGAGCGGGATTTAAAAATCCATGGTTTTATTTCCCGACTTAGGCAGTTTTGTTTGTAATCATGAAAAAAAATATATAAATCTACTCAAAGCCACGGGTAAAAGTTGGTTTACGGCTAAGCACTTCGTAACCAGGGCTGCCAGCAATTATACAAAATTTGATCGCATTATACATAAGCATTCTATGCAGCTCTTGTTTTTTTTTAGAAACATCTTCCGTAATAGATGATTCAAAAGTGCGAACTCTAGAATGGCTCTTGTTTTTTTTAGGATGATACGTAGACTGTCTACCGTAGACAAATTATTGATAAAATAAAACTTTTGTACTATCCCGTATGCCTTTGTATCGTATTATACGAAGTGGTCATGGATACAATAGACCATCCGATTATACAGGATTTGTATCCAATTATACAATCTGGCAGCCCTGTTCGTAACTTCCCTCCGGATCGCGGGAATTACCTTAGATATGAACTGTTATATTCCCATACCATAGACATTCCGCTTACAATAACTAGCCTAAACCTAACTATATATATAACCTAACTATATAACCTAACTATGCCTATCTAGTATAACTATATCCGAAGATTACAATTTTACTGAGTAATAAAAAAATACGTAACGTAATAGGTTATTGTTATTTTCGGGTGTAACGTTAATCTGTTAAAACTTAAAAACAACTAGTATTGACATTTGGCACTTGGCAAGTAATCACTATCAATAGCCTTACTTAACATGATAAAAGAATAAAGTGCGAAACAAGTGGCGAGCTTTTTACCGGACAATTATTTAGACGTTTTATAAAGTCATTTGTATTTTTTTATTTTCTCATTCTATACTCTGGACAGCACAGATGAGCCATTCCAACGTCAGTATGTATGTATATTGAATATATTAGTTATTAATTAATCTGTCACCTAGACTTTTGTTTTGGTGTGGTTTATATTATAACTTCGCGGGAGTCGCTTCGTGTCAATTTAAGGGTAAGTTGCACATTTTTTTATATCATTTAATTTTTAAATTGGGTAACAAAGGTACTAAAATAAGCTGCAAAGGGTTAGGTCTACTTTCTTGATTCCTGCTTCCGAAATAACAGATAGAGGGACTGAGGGAAAAACAAATCAAACACATTTTTTATGTATTTTGTTTTATAAAATACCAAAATATTTGACATGCGGATATGAATTCCAAACATGTTATAAGGCTAGACATTGTACACAATTACCAAGTGTTAACGGAACCAAAACGAAAAGCGTGAAAATGTAGATGTTAGACCAGAATCTCGTAAAGTACTATATATACGTGTTCCATAATATTACTAATTTATTATCCAATGTATGAGTAAACACAAACTTATATCTATGTGACCATGGTACATCAATCGACAGTCAACACACTCGAGCGCAGTTCTAGTACAAAAATCAGACTTAAATTTAATCATCTTCAATGTTCACGACATATACATTTGCAACGATATTATGATAAATACGAGAAGAAACTATCGAAACCTAACAATACTACCTCTGTTAAATAAAACATATAATCTAGCGCGTGTGAACATAAACATGGTTTAAGGGACAGAATCATTATTTTTGGACTTAATATCTTAAACATAAGAAGCCTAATAACAACCTTAATGTTGTTCTGTCCCATAAACACAGCTTTACATTGATTTGATGGGTGCCTAAACGGTGTACAAATTTTTCGTAGCAGAACTTTGCTTGACCATGGTGTCTCTGTGGACTTGGAAACCTATTTTGCCATGGATGCCGAGCTGCTCTTTCAGTTTTCTGCCGATTTCCACATTCGCATGTTGTTTCGATGCGTCAGCTGTCCAGATGCCTGAAATATAAATATGAACATATTACATACACACATAATCTCACGCCAATATTCTAGGCAGGGGTATATTTTGGTAAAAACGCTGTGACAACTATCTGGACACGCAATTCAATTCAATTATCAATTTTAATTCCACTAAGATACTATAAGGTACTAGGACACGTTAACTTCAGGTTGGGAGTGTAATTGAAGATTATGAAATTTTGATCATTAATAAATTGAACCATTTAGAAAAATTAATACAACGACTGGTATAAAAGCTGTTATACAAGACGCCTACATGCAGCAGAGATGCGAATGTTGCGATGGATGTGTGGCGTAACAAGGAGTAACAGAGTGAGGAATGTTAGAGAATGTCTGAAAGTAACTTCTATGATAAAGATAGAAGGAAACCGTCTGTCGTAGAAAAAAGGTGATGAATATAAAAGTGGATGGATGGCCAAAGAAAAGATGGATGAAGGGCATGACTGAAGATATCAAGGAGAAAGGGGTGAATGAAGACATGGCGTCTCATAGGAATGTGCGGAAGGATAAAACATACTATGGCGCCGACCCCAAGTGAAGTTTGGGAACAGAACAAGGAGATGATGACTGTTGTACAAGCTGTATGTGTAAAATTGTATTCGGAGATATAACTAACAACATACCAATTTTGTCGAGCCTTGGTCGAAGATTGACAACGGCGCCGCATATTTCGTCGGAATTTTCGAATGATTCGCCAATTAATAGAAGAACCTGTAAAGAATGTCAAGTATTAAATCAATATTCCTAAAGACAAAATGTTAAGTACCTATACACATAACATTAATATTATATAACTAAATAATTGGTGGAAGTATGCGCGTGTTACGTTCTTTGATGCAACACATGAATAGTGATTAATAGTCACGAAACCAATATTTACGTTGTGCGATTCGTAGTCAGAAGGTTGGAAATAACATTTTTGTTTAACAATTCTTTATACATAGAGTATAGAGATATTGTAATGACTCAATGGTATAACAAAAACTAAAAGTAAACAACATAACAGTTTTATTCTTAGATATTATTATAATAGAATGGTATAAAACTGCAATTGTTTATTTATTTACTTTAAGTATTACTACCGAGAATTTCATAATGGAAAAAAATAATAATGCTTTGCTTTACCAGGGAATCGAACCTGGTCCATCGCAAGTGTCGCTCATTTATATTGGGGATCCAAGACTATGAAATTATAGTATCAAATAATGATCGTAACCGCACGAAAGGTGGATAAGAGATTCATGGATAAGAATTTTGATTTAAACAAGAGAGTCAATTGGACAGTACTTACCACATCTAACCAAAATCGATCGAGATCTGAGTTGCGCTGCTTCTTCTCAAGACTGATAAGCCATCGACCGCCCATCTTATTGGCGTCGTCTTCCCACATGGGTCGGATGCCTTGCTTGAATACGGCATAATCATGACCTTGGCGCAACTCAGAAGGTAGCTTGATATGGTGGTATAGTCTGTAATGAGAAATTTACATAAAAATCAGACCAAAAGATAAATGAAAAAGGGTTTTTTTATCTTTAGAAAAATAATGTCGCCCTAAAGTAATTTTCAAAAGGCATGCTGAAAAAATACCTTAAAGAGTATTTTTGTTATACATGTTACACAAAATATAAATAACACAAAATGTAACAATTTCTTTTCATTAATTTTTTAATTGTAAACAAAAGCATCCCACAACAAAAACTCTAAATAGAGACAGTGAAAAGCATCCAAAATTGGTACATGAATGATACTGGACTAAGGGCTAAATACTCTCCTCTGGTAGAGGAGGCCCATGCTCAGCAGTGGGACATATATAGGCTGATGATTATTATGATTATACAATACCGTAAAAATATGGTAACTACAAAAGGAACAAGATTATTTAGCTATAGAAGAAAATGCAATATTTTTTTCACATCTTAGTGCATATTAATTTGTTTTGGAATAATATTTTATTTTTAGAGCCAGTTGTATACTGATTAAGAATAACAATAGCTGAACTTTTTTGTACAAGTTCGAAAACTAAATCTTAAATTGTTACCTCCAAAAATCTTCCACCGTGTCAAATGTGGTCAATTCTATTAGATTCTCCTCCCAAGTTTTGTTTCTGTCATTGTCGTAGAACCAGAGACTCCATGTGTTTTGAAGCGGATGTTTGATGAGAAATTCTGGCGGCACCTCCGCATTGCTATTGGTTTTCGTCTCAGTCGGTGCAGACCCCTTAAATAGACAAGTCATTTTGCTTTTATCTAACCTATAAAAACTTTCTTAGAATCAAATCAACAAATAACCCTGCCCCAAATACGATACTAAAAATGATTCGCTCGCGTGTACTTCGATGTAAATCGACAAAAAACCCGACAAACACGAAACAAATGCTGCAGTGAAAGTTAAGTCGGCCACATCAGCAATGGACCCGAAAATAAAGGAAATATAATGGTAAGGATACTAAATACAGGTAGGCGGTGAAATATAATACATATACAACATAATCTACCCACCTCTACTTCTTCTGTAGTATTTCCAGCCATGTCACAAGAATCTCACGATGCAATTTTTTTACGAAAAGAACGACAGACAGATGTGGTGTTGCAAGACTTATTACTTTTTAAGTTTATTGCTTAGTTTTGTTATTTACAGCCAGTTCCTGTTTCAGTTCATTAAAAAGTTTTCTGTATCTCAACTAGATGGTTATTTATAAATACAATTTTTTAAACTATAAAATATAAACATTTAAAAATCTGCAAAATAAAGGAAATTTTCGGAATTCAAAGTAAACCTATTAGATAAATATTCACCAGCCCATATAGCTGCGTCCGACCGCTGAACATGAGCCTACTCTATAACTGATCTAGTTACTACGCTTGCTTGTGCGAGTTGGTGGACTACACATCTTAGAAATTCCCTAAATTTGTAAGTATATAGGTCTCCTCACGGTGTTTTCCTTCGCCGTTAAGGTAAATATTACAAAGTCAATAACAACGCCTTGGGATATTCTGTAAAACAAAATGTTAATCGATCAAATAGACATGTCTTTACAATTTTACCCATTTACTTACCTACTTAGGTACATTTTTAATTCCAAACTAAGTAAAGAAAATAAAAAAATATTCCGTGCAAAGAAACATATCCTGTACAATATTAAATGAAATAATAGCAACACTTCAAAATAAATGTCTTGTAAATGTCACTCTCCTGAAATTTTCAATCGCTTCCTGTTTCATGAGTGTGGCTTCGTGCATTTGATTTATGCGTGTTTAATCATTTTATCCGATCAAAAAATATTGTTATTTATACAATAAAAATTAACGAACATGTCGGTGCAAACACTACTTTTGGATTTCTCCATCGACCCCGCCCGTTTGGGTGATGAAAGCGGCCAAAAATCTGTATTCAATCAATTGGAAACCGTGTTAAAAGATTTCATACCCAATTTAATTCTTGTTGCTGATATTAAACTAGAAGGTGGCTGTCAGAAGTTATTAACGGGGCGGAAAGGGTGCACAGTATCGGTGCGAATGTTCGACCGCGGCCTGATTACTGTAAATATTGAGTATTACAAAGAAGAAAATGAGGAACCATTAATCAACCTCAAGGTGAGAACGCGCAGTCGCATAACACTATAAATTTATGTCGATACATTGTGATTATTTCTGTAAATGTAGTATATTTTATGTTTTGCTGTATCTAACACACTACAGAATTTTAATATTATCATGATTTAGAGGAAATTTACGAAATGCGCTATATTACAAAATATCGGCATTTGAAAATAGTTTTATCCATTTAAAAGTACATTTTAAAGAAGCTATATAATGTTTTCATGTATTTTGTTTTGAAGTTAAATATGGCCAACATAAGTAGAATATACCGAAGTTTTTAGTTACACATTATATAAAATTGTTGAAAAATTGTTACCAGGGGATTATGCCTACACAATCTTTGATTAATAGAATTTGATAAGCTTTAATGAATCAACATTGGTAGAGTATGCAATAAAATAAATAATTTGATTATAGTTAGGAAATCAATAAATTTTTCAAGTTATATGCATCATGTATAATATGAAAAATTAATATTGCATATGAAAATAATTATAGAATTATTTTTAGCTTATATAAGGTTGAGCGTTAACTATTGTTTTCTAGAATGCCAAATTACTGGAAAATTGTATAAAAGTATCATTGGAGTGCAAAAGGGTTAAGTTGTTGCCACCAATCAAAAGAGGGTATAAATATGATGTGTACCTCACTAGTTCAGGTCAGAGATGCAATGTTATGTTATTTTTCATGTACGTAATTACCCTTAGTTGAATGTCATTAATTTCCTCCGTATAAAATAGTTTTGGCTGGTAAATATTGTATTTATCGTAATACAGCACTTTTTAGTAATATTTTTTTACAGTTTAAGAATACACACAGGTACACATCAACCTTTATTAAATATTTAATAGCTTCATTAATTTCCAAAATAAGAAATTATTTATTTATGAAATATTTAACTCATTTTCTGTATTATCATATCAAGAATATTTTGATGTGAATGCCTATGCCTTAATCCTGAAACTGTTCAGTATTTAAAGTCTTTATTAAATAATAATGATATTTTATTAAAATACAATTTTATTATTATTAACAGTACAAAACTCGGAAATTTATAAAAGTTATGCTATGCAAAAGAATTATTGTATTATAATAAACTACCTTCTACCCTCAACTTCGTCTGCATGGACTACAGGGTTCAGAAAAAAAATATGATTATAAACCTTCCTCTTCAATCATTCTATCTTTTAAAAAAATGCATTAAAATCCGTTGCATAGTTTTAAAGATTTAAGCATACATAGGAATAAAGGGACAGAGAAAGCGACTTTATTTTATACTATGCAGTGCAAGCAAATTTTTTTTTATTAATTTACTCTTTTACATTTCTAAGTAATTATTCCCACAAAAAACTATGTATATTGCCATTGCCATAGAATAACTTTCATATTTTAGGCCCAGAAACCACAAATACATATCTCATATATATGCAATTTCAACAGTCTCAAGTCTTACACCACTATGACACAAGATAAATAATTATAGAAAAATTTAACACTTTTACTAAAATCTTATTGGCTTTATTACCACAAAGGGAATTATCTTCTCGCTAATGAATATTGTTTATGATGTAAGAAACTGTCATAACCATTATCACTAGTACACCATTCGTTGATGTATCATGTTCCTGTGGATGTCGCACTAGTTATTGTACACCAATTGACATTTTCAACTTTGCCTTAGGTCTCTATTGAATGCAATTTACACACATTTGTATTCATTAAACAGATATGAGTTACGCAGCGTCTAGTGCTTCACACTTTGTGCCTTTTCGCAATTCTTATAGTAACATGCATATAAATTTTGCTTACATGTTTCTAACCTATATTTTAGAACAAGTTATTTTTATTTGTATAATGTTTGTAAATGTAATAATTGTGCCCTCATCTTTTGACACTTGTTTTAATTTTGCATGTGCATAAATATTTTGTCTTTGTATTCCAATGTGTATGATGTCAATGAATCTTCCAGTATGTGAGAAGACGCTCAACCTTATTCAGCCTAAATGATGTAATACTGAATCTTTGCATGTATGTGAACCTGCATTGGATGTTTTTTGTTTCTTTCCTTCTCTATGTCTTATTTTTTTAATAGTCGGCGAAGGTATTGGAGAGCCAACTCAAAAAATACATCACTTTCATAAAGTCTCAAGCCTATGCTCCATTAAAACGGTGTCTGTTCGGTAGATACTATCCGACATCAGGTATGTACAATTTTTTTATATTTGTGTCTGAAAAAATTTAATGAATGTGTTTTTACACTTCAACTTCACTCGAAATAACTAAACTTTTTTTGGCCGAAAAACCGCGAGTGATAATTAAATCGTTAAATTAAATTGATAACACCCACCATTACATTGTATTGGGTTTAATATCAATGAGTAACGAGATTGCATTATTAAAAATTTCTAATACTGTTTGCTGTCTCGCGTTTTAATGTTATTAGTCCTTTATTAAATTAAACACTTTCAGATGAGCGTTTGTTGGAATATGACATTGATGGGGTGTTGTTGGACGAGCAGTCGCCCTTCCAGCGGGTGCAGATCGTGCACTCCAAGTCACTAGGCAACATGCTCGTGCTAGATGACTTGCAAAGTAATTATCAGCTTCATTTACTACAGACGTTGCCCAAAAATACGTGTATTCCGTCCCACAAGCAACCAAGCCAACGCTAAACCCGCACTAGATAAGCGTGCTGGAGCCTTAACCCTCCCAGATTACATTATCACGATTATTCTACTTCATCGTTTAGGGCAAAAGAACAATGACTTGTCATCATAGTTATCAGTCTATGTACTTCCCACTGTTGGACAAAGACTTTTTCAACAGCTCAGATGGTTTAGGCCTTAGTCCGCCACACTGGCTTAGTACGGTTTGACGGACTTACGAATTTTTAGATGTGCAGATTTTTTCACGATGTTTTCATTTGCCTTTAAAGTAAACGGTATTCATTGCGAATATACATGTATAACTTCGAAAATTCAAAGTTTGTCTGAGGTACTTAAAATGAATTATAAAACCGTCTCAATGAAATCTATTTAGTATACCAGGCAAAGTCACTTTATTTGACGGAAAGTCCAGTCAAGTCCATTTAATGCCGACCAGCAAGAAGTGATTACGTTCGTTTCTCGCCATTCGGAACCGTTGTGCCGTTCTGACGCAATAATCTTCCTACCTAGTTCCAGAAACCTTGGATAGATTCCAAATGGCGTTGTTACATTTGACTTATCCTTTAATTCTGGATGACATTAAATAAAGAAATGGATGAATTCAATCTCCTTATTGAAAAACCTATTTACAGATATTTCGGAGGCAGATCTCATTTACACTGAAACCCTGATGCAACGCGGCAAAGAGAATTACGAAGGGAAAGAAATCGTCATTCTTGGTAAGTTTCTCATAATTTTGTTCCATAATAAGTATATATGTGATAAGTAAACGGACTAAAATCACAGTTGAGTTACCCCATTACTTAACCTCGATAAAATTATTGCTTGGTTACGCACTTGGTGGGCTTATTGTCATTTAATATTAAAGATAAATTATGGGGATATCTGAGTATTTAAAAAACGGGTTTTGGGCGCTTTGGAGGGAACTAACTTCACCGAGGAAGCTGTTATTAACAGGGATGGAAACTAGTCACATAAATCACACATGGTCTATTAAATATTCATCCTAATCGTCATTGTTCTTATAAGATTTTTATATTGAAAATCCTCAGACTTTATTTTTTATAATTTTATGGATGACCCACTACTGGCCTTGTGTGCAACTGTGAGGAGCAAGGCCATGACCTAATGATTTTTCCTTCACTTCATCCTTATACCATCTACACTCTAATCTGTTAACTATTGTCAATATAAGTGTTGAAGTGGTAAAAAAAAGACAGGTTTTCTATAAATCTAAGTCGATAAAATCGGACCATGTATTGTATAGTTTTGACCCTTGATACAATTCAATGATAGATTGCAGTTTTGTGAATAATACTCACTACACATATTTTTTCCGGGAGTGGATGTTTGTGAGACCGAAAAGTCTCTCGTAGTTTCTGATACCCACGACACAAGACTTGTATCTTAATGTGGGGTCAGGACTATGTGTGTGACTGTTGGGTGTATTTATTTATTTACTAATGATAACTATTCCCCGCACAATAACCATACCCCCGCAAAATTCCTAACCTAGGGGTGATTTTTTCAAGGTGGCGGCGACGGTGCACTATTATTCGAATTGTTGAAGGAGAAACCGAAATTCGTGTGGATGTTGGAAATTGACGAAATGGTCATGAACGCTTGCAATAAATATCTCAAATCCATTTGCGGGGACGTGCTCGAGAGAAGAAAGGGTCCTAACTACGAAGTAATTTGCTGATTTTTATATATTTTTAATTTTCTTGGACCCTTTTAGGTCATAAATAGCCTTCATTTCTTTGATTTTACTGTCATGTAGATATCGAAAACCGCTGTTTTAAAGGAAAAACCTAAGATTCAATATTAAAACTATGTCGTATTTTAGTAAAAGGATATAAGGTTAAAATTACAAGCTTTTGGGAACTGAAATTAAGTTGTCGCCAAATATACTCAATTCTAATCCCAGTTGGATTGCCTAATAAAATGCTTTAGATAAATCTGTTATGTAAACCAGCTTATGGATTTATCATGCACAATTATTTAATATTTGCATTTTTAAAAGTTTTTATAACTTTTTGGAGATATGCTAATCTAAACGGACTGCGGATGTATTTTATCAGGAAATATTTTTTAAATGGCTAATTTATCCATCCAACTGACAAACTAGGCTGTATTCAAAATTGCTTTAATTCATTATAAAATAACTTAGAAATATAGAGCGGTTAAGGGGAATTCAATGGCTTTATAGTACCAAATAATGCTAAATTTGTTTGGCTGGGTAGTAATGGCTAAAATGGAAAGTGCTTTGACTACCAAGACATGTAAATAACAACAGTATTAGTTAAATCTTTGCAAAAGAGCCCATAATTATGGACATTTTACTATTGATGATATAATGCTATTAATTAAGCAATGACCTTATGTATTAAAGGAATGCATGCAAAAGTTCCTTAGAAATTAACTATGGGCTTTAAAGTAATAAAAATATGAGCATAAGAAACATACAATTGTACTGTGCTACACTTGAAATGGTGACTACAGATAAACATAAATACAGACTTTCTACCTTCTAAGGATCCATAACGATTCCAAAATTTGTAAAGGTAAATATTACGTTTGATAGAAACAAAAGATTACATTTTTTTACACTTTCCAGATAATTGTGGAGGACTGCATGCTGACTGTGAACAAGTTCATCGCAGAAGGCAGGAAGGTTGACTACATATTCGGTGATCTAACCGACATCCCAATATCTGAGTCTGCCTGCGGTGAACTGTGGGAGTTCATGATCACCATACTGGAGTCTGCCTTCAAGATTCTCAAGCCGGATGGAAAGTTTATGACTCATGTAAGCTTTTTTATTTTTATTATTTTAATGCGAATGAAAAACCTTGCAATATAGGAATGTACATTTCTTCAAACAGATGCCCACTATCCCCTGATACTTATTACTTAACACAACTACCTCAATATAGGACTTTTAAGATGTAAATATATGTATAGATTATGCAATATTGGCATTGTGACAAATCAAATAATATTTTGGAGGTCTATAGATTCCTAAAAATTCCAAAAAAATCACCCAACACAAAAATTTAATTCCATGGTCAATATCAGATACTACAAGAAATTTAGTGGTCTCAAAATTACCAGGGCTAAAGAATTATTTGTTCATCATGCCAATATTTGTCTCAATACGAGAATCGAATTCGCGGATTCTTATTCCTCAAGTTGATGACTTATTAATTACGTATGGCACAGAGGCTGCGTAATATCTATACCATAACTGAAATGTTTAATATCAGTGAAATGTTATCTTGTTTATTGAGGTGATAGCAATCTTTAAACAGTTCATGCACGCATAGAAACTGCCATCAAATTAACTCACATATGGCAAGACATTAAGGGCGCTCCAACATTTTTGACGCGCTCGATTTCGTCGATCCGCGACGAGCTAGCGCTCGCCAGCCGCCCGCGCACCGCACGCCGTCGCGGCCGCACGCACACACTCACATAATTACCGCGTCGCTTGCGACAGCACGCGTCCCTGTCTCGCTCTAGTCTTACCGTGCGCGCCAAAACACAATACTGTTCAATTATTGGTATTTACGTATATTTATATTATTGAAAATGTGTACAAATTAAGAAGTGTATGTGTTTAAAATATAAAGTATAAAGTTAAAACATATCAATATATCTATTTATACATTGACATTTAGCTAGACATCAGTGGCGAAACTAAAGGCCGCGGGTTCGATTCCGCACCAATAGTTTCTCGTAGTATGTGATACTTACGACTAAAGATTGATACGGGGTCATTGAGATAATATTACTACGTATAGAGAAGACACCCTAAGCAAAAATCATGCTCCATTTTATGACGAGATAAAACTAAAACCGCAGCAGCACTCAAATAATCAATTAGCTGTCTAACCAAACGCTTACAAGTGTAGTTTTCTCGCGACCAAAAGGTCGAAAGCGCCGTGTATTTCATGGCGCTTACGCGTTTCGTTCACATCCTTCAATGAATTGTCATTTTCATAGACTAACACAAATGAATGTGATTCCTGGATGTATTTATTTATAACTAGCTGTTGCCCGCGACTTCGTCCACGTAGACTACAGGGTTGAGTTCAGAAAGAAAATAAGTTATAGTCTATTTTACTCCTCAGGGTCTTATTTATGTCCATACCAAAAATCATACAAATCAGTAAAATTACGTGGAACCGTTACGCGCCGGTCGGCGCCTTGTACATAATTATTGGTCATTATTTTAAAACTGCGATATCTTCTAAGATACTCATTGAAATTTGAAATCAAATGATGTAAAGTGCAAACTTCTTTAAAATTAAATACTTATACTTAATAACGCATTTATTTGGATAAGGATTAATATAATCCTTATAAAAACATCTTCACAAACAATGCTTTATGTTAGAACAAATTTCGTTAGCATAAAAGAGGTTATAATGAACCAACCCTAAAAGTCAGACATATGCTATCGCTGTCTTTTTTGTAGGTATTATCAAGCTCTCCAACTTCTCTTTAGGACTCAACTATATATTTCCCATGGGTAAGGCAGCGTTTGCAAAAAACGCTTTCGTTCGCCCATTTTTTCACCGACTTACTTCGGAAATCCGGGTACAAGGAAAAAGACTTATCATTTTTTGGACTAACATATTATAAGCCTATAACATCCGGAGATTGATTTCTACAACGTCACAAACATACAAATTCACAAACGTTACCTGATTATAATATTAGTATACATAGTATAGAAGTATAGATTATAATTTATTGACTGCCTCGTGGTCTCACGGTACATAATATATTGGCTACGCGATCTAGAGGTCTTGGGTTAGATTCCCAGGTCAGGCAAATTATTATCGAGTTTTTTTATTGGCAAATTCTTAGTAGTTTGAGTACTTTACACTGGCTCCTTATAGACATGGGATTGAAAACATTTTGGCGAAAAGCTAGTTCAGATAAGTTCGTAAATGTATAAAATGTGCTGTAAGTGGTACAAAGCAGATTCAGTTAAAAACTTTAATAAATGCCACAGCGGAATTTACCTAGAGTCCGAAACTTTAGGCCTGCAATATACATACATGTATCTACATAATACCTAGTTGCTACATATTATGCTAAATATGAAAATACCCGAAAATTTTCCCATTCGTGTATATTTTTCGGGTATTTTCCCTATTTTTTCCATATTTGGGGTTTTTCCGGGCAAAATCCCATCTATAAACCCCTCGGACTCCCATTTATGCCCATAGCAAAAATCATACAAATCGGTAAAATCTATACTAATATTATAAAGCTGAAGAGTTTGTTTGTTTGTTTGAACGCTAGGATCTCAGGAACTACTAGTCCGATTTAAAAAATTCTTTCAAGATTAGATAGCACATTTATCGAGGAAGGCTATAGGCTATATAACATCACGCTACGATGAATAGGAGCGGAGCAGCAATAAAGAATGTTTCAAAATCGGGGACATTTTTTTCTTTTTGTGAGCTTCCGCTGCGTGCGCTGCGGAAACGGTTAAAGTTTCGCTAAAATAATGTATGAGAGAAATGTTCCTCTTTAAAAGTTCTAAATAAAAGTCCGCGACAGCATATGTCTAGCTTTTAGAATTGGTTCACTATAACCTCTTTTATGCTAAGTAAATTTGTTATAAAATAAAGCATTGTTTGTGAAGGTATTTTTATAAAGATTATATTAATCCTTATCCAAATAAATGCATTATTTAGTATAAGTATTTCATTTAAAAGAAATTTGGACTTTACATCATTTGATTTCAATGAGTATCTTAGAAGATATCGCAGTTTCAAAATAATCATCAAGCGCGCAAAAATATGTACAAGGCGCCGACCGGCGCGTTACGGTTTCACGTTTAAATTATCTTGCTGATTTGTGTGATTTTTGGTATGGGCATAAATAGGACTCTAAGAATTAAAATAAACTACAACATATTTTCTTTCTGAACCCAACCCTGTAGTCCACGCGGACGGAGTTGCGGGCAAAAGCTAGTTTTTTATACGTGAAACCGTAACGCGACGGTCGGCGCCTTGTACATAACTGTTGCGCGCTTGATGATTATTTTGAAACTGCGATATCTTCTAAGATACTCATTGAAATCAAATGATGTAAAGGGCTAATTTCGTCTAAATTAAATACTTATAATGGATAACGCATTTATTTCGATAAGGATTAACATAATGTTCATTAAAATACCTTCACAAACAATACTTTATTTTAGAAAAAATTTGGTTAGCATAAAAGTGGTTATAGTGAAGTAATCCTAAAAGATAGATATATGCTGTCGCGGACTTTTTTTTAGAACTTTTAAAGGAGAACAATTTTATCATACATTATTTCAGTGTAACTTTAACCGTTTCCGCAGCGCACGCGGAGGAATTTTTCAAAAGGAAAAAAATATCCCCGATTTTGAAACATTCTTTATTGCTGCTCCGCTCCTATTGGTCGTAGCGTGATGATATATAGCCTATAACCTTTTTCGATAAATATGCTAACTAACACTGAAAGAATTTTTCAAATCGGACCAGTAGTTCCTGAGATCCTAGCGTTCAACCAAACTCTTCAGCTTTATAATATTAGTATAGATAGTATGAATTGGCAATCGCATGAAAACATAATGTACTTATCTCAATTTAGTGACTGACCCTGTTTACTATCTAGTACAAAATACCCGTCAAGACGAATGAAACGAGCCCATACTCGATTAGGTAGGATTGTTTAATTGCCGAGTTCTTATGAACATCTTTCAGCTCCATCATCAGACCCTCGATACCATCTAACAGCAAATTATTCGACAAGACGAATCAAACGAGCCCATACTCGATTAGGTAGGATTGTTTAATTACCGAGTTCTTATGAACATCTTTCAGCTCCAACATCAGACCCTCGATACCATTTAACAGCAAAGTATTCGACAAGACGAATCAAACGACCCCATACTCGATTAGGCAGGATTGTTTAATTACCGAGTTCTTATGAACATCTTTCAGCTCCATCATCAGATCAGCATCATGTCAGCATGATATAGCGGCGTCATGCGATTTAAAATTGCAGCTCAGTAGGCAACTAAAATGAGTGAAACTAAATAAAACATTCTATAAAATAATTAAAACTAATTACTTATATTTTATCTTTATGTAATAAAACTAATAATTTTAAACAAATAAATTCACCCAACAGTCACTTTTTCAGTTAGACTCCGTACTAAGTTTTGTATTGAAAGTACCAGAGACTATGAGATCCCGGAGCGGGAATCGAACCCGTGGCCTTTTATTTAACTGCGCCATGGGTCTGTCAAATAAATAACCTAATAATAATATCTAAGATCTTCACAAGAGGGCCAATGTATTCATAATTGGCAACAGCAAATTATTGAATTATTTTTTAAATATGACGTATAAGAACCATTATCATTTACTGAACTTACGAAATTATTTACACTAAAATTCAATGTCATATAAGGACACATAACCCAATTCAAATTCCAATACTACAATACGTCCGAAAGAATACTCATTCATTGATTGTAAACAACAATGTTATCTATCGGAACGGCTATTGGCTAATGCCTGTTCTATTGCTACGCTCACACACACATCGATAGGTAGATACTTCGTTGTCAATTTTATCTACGACGAGAGGGGGGAAGCGACGAGAGAAGCGACATAGACATGCTTCCAAGACCGCGGCTCACCGCGGAATGGCACTCGGTGGGCGAAAAATGTATGGGGGAATTTACATGCGTTGACGTTTTAGCCTATAATTAAAAAACTATATATTTCTATGTCCAAAATGTTAACTTTTTATATTGAGGAGTATATAGGTCGCAATATTATGTATATTTAAAGTCGAAACATTGATTAATTTTAATGTATATGGTACCTACTTAGACCCTATTTTTCTCAATTTTGAGCGATCATTGTGTTGGTAAAATCGTCTTTGTGTATACATTTTATATGGTGACATATACTTTTTTTAAATTACATGTATAGATGAATATATGCTCTTTGATTGTATATATAATTTGTTAACATTTGAAATATATTAATTCAATAAAAGTGCACGTGAAAAGCGTCGATTTTTGCATAAAAGTGTAATAGCGCCCTTAAGACAAATATTAAGAGCTAGATTCAAGATTCCATCTGCATCATTCAATCGTACATCATCGGCTTACAGACACAAAATGGTAAATCAAATCTTTACCTTCTCATTTCTCAAATGTATAAGAGTGAAATCAACCAGCTCTTGGTACCTATAAACAAATTTACTGCAAATTACTATTCTTAAGGTAATCACCACTCACCCAGTGTTAAAAGCCTTAATGTCTGCTCTCAATGTCACTATAAACATATAGTTGAGAAGTAATCCTGGATAATAATTGTCCCATACTGTTACCATTTTGGCTAGACAGCATAACTTTATCTGTAAAAATGTGCCAAATTTTATAAATGTTTACAGGGCAACGGTGCAACATCTCCTGAATCTCTGGAACTGTACGAGCAGGAATTGGCAAAGCTGTCTCCACCAGTGTACTTCTCCAAGAGCAAAGCCTTTGTGCCCTCCTTCCTTGAAGACTGGATCTTCTACCAAATAGGATTCAAGAACACGGACAACGGAGATGCTTAACATTAAACATCCCACCAAAGATACACATTGTTCCTTTATAGTATTCATTCTTCTACTAAGTCATATTAGCCATAAATGGCAATAGTTTACCTCTGTACCTATGGTTGCCACCTTTTTTAATAAATACATTTTCTAGTTAGGACAAAGTAGTTAATAGTGGAACACTTTTACATTGTAGTTTAAGGATAGAAAATAACTTTATAATTCAGGGACATTTACTTTCGTCCCATCACAGATTAAAAACTGTATTTTATACTTAAATATTGGAGAAAACTAAAGTATTATCTCAGTTAAATGTTCTCATATAGGTAAGCACTGGGTGGCAATCCCGTCTGAACTTAAATAAGGCTCTCTGCAGTGTGAGTCTACAGCTAAAGTGGATCAACTCTTTCATGATGAAAGGAAACATCCCACAGAAAATAAAAGTATTTGGCATCATCTGGAAGGTAGTTGGATGGGTAAGATCTGGTTAGTTTGCTCAGTGATAACAGCTGTGGTTTGTGCATAGAAACCATTAGATGGTAAGTGAAAATGTAGTCACACTACAATCTCTTTGTATTATTAGTTTGTAATAGTGTATTGTTACTTGTATTTAGTTATTTTACGATAAATGTTTTTAAACAATCTGTTTCACACCAAAATTAGTAAAGAAACAAAGATTATTAACTGAACAAACTGTTTTTATTACTACCCAAGGAAAGAAGAAAAATTTGTATTAGAGATGCTAACATTTTTCTTTATGTGCGAGATTATATATATTTTGAGGTTGATCCTGTTTAATTAATGGTAACTTACGGCCAATCATTTCAGAAATATGTAGGAATGTATAATGTGTTGGGCTAAAAGTTCACCATAGTCACAACAATATCACGAACCTCTAATATTCCAAACAAATATAGGAACCGCAAAAAAAAAATCAAGAAAAAGAATAGAATACAATGAAATAAAATTTATTATTTATAGATATATTACAAAAGCTATTTACTGTACACAAATTGCATTTCGTGGGATGTAAAGACATGTTCAACAATCACAGCATTCATTCTTAATATAATACAGAACCATATTGTGATTCTAATACAAATAATAACCAAAATCTCTTTCCAAGTCTCATGAGAAAAATCACCTGAATTGTAACAGATTTTGTTGCATATAAAATTAAAAATTTCGCCGTTTCAGATACAATTTTTAGTTTCATAAACTTAATATCAATAAACGAAGCATTAGTGCCGTAGTTAATATCGCAATTTGCAACAAAGGACTTTACAATCACAAATTTACCAAAGTGCAGTCTGTGATAAATGTGAGTGGAATATATGCAAAAAAGTTACTTCGTTAAATGACTGGGAACTTCAGAAAACTCCTCATTGCCTAAAGACATTGGTGAGGATATATTACGAACTGCAGAAGCGACGCAAGTTTAAGCTCTGTAATTAAGATAGTTTGTTACAAATAGATAATAATATAACAACTGTCTAGTTTTACTCTTACTGTTTATGAGCAAATTGCTTCTTTACAAGAGGCCTCAAAATTTATGTACTGCGACTCATGAATGAGGAAATGGCATTTAAAGTATTTGACAGGCCCAATGTTTACCTCAATATTTATATACTGCAACTTTAGAGAAGTTAAAAGTACTCATAAGACATTACCATCGGCACTAATAGCAACAATAACATATCTGTACACTAAGTTACTCGGCCTGTCTCAACCTGGCGAGTCTCTGGGTGAGTTCGTCTTGTTCCTGAGACACGACGGTCGCCGTGCCAATCGACGTGCTCGGCACTCCGGACGGCAGCTCCATGTTCAATTCCAAACTGGAAGAAGTAAAGAAATTCATGAAATATCAGTAATAATAGGAATAAAATGTTTTGTTGCGTGTTTGTCAAGAAGTACGAAATAATTACGTTGACACAAACAACCAGCTATTTCATTATTATCTTGGGAATGACGCAAATATGTGAAAGTTTAGTAAAAACATCTAGAGAGGAATATATCAATACTAAACGACTTGTAGCGTGGAGCAGAATGAACTGCAGACATAGATATGAACTTATCCCATACATACGTTTTTACAAAAAATCTGAACTGGAGAGTTTGATTGCTCTTTTAAATAAGAAAGAATACACCTAACAGTCCCATATAATAGTTCTGGTACATTAAAATAGGAGTCTAGTGTTGAGGGTATCAGAAACTACCAGACAGTTTTTGTCTCTCACACATGCCCCAATCCAAAACAAATATTTGTGGACCACACAAACACTAATTTTGGTGAGGAGACCGAATTTGTGGCCTCTTGTTTCACAAAATATTATAAACAGAACATACCCAGCCTCATCAGCAACTTGTTGCAGCAGATTATCCACATCTCCTTGTGGTACAGTAGTTGTAGTTGTTTGTGACATTGCATTTTCCATGTATGAAGACTGAACATCCAAATCCTCAAATTGACTCTCAAATTTGTCCATCAATGTAGATATTTTCTCCAGATTCATTGATTTCATGGCAGCATCCATTGCTTTCACTACGCCTGCCATGGAGTTTGTGACCTGTAATTATTAGTAAAAAGTATGTAAGTAAACAAAGAGTCTGTAATCAGTTTGTCTACATCATAATCACCCATTAGATCTTTTGCTAGACAAAAATATTGAATGATTGGCAGCAGGACTATATTATTATCTTGCTTTATAATCCTTTGTTGTCTATCATGTAATGATACAAAACATATTGAACAAATAATGACTTTTTGGACTTGTAAGATACAAAAAATAATTGGAATATGGTGTTTTTGTATGTTTAATATCTTGGTTAGCAAGCATAAATCCTAATTCAATAAAATATTCATATTAAATCTTTATGTTACAAACCTTTCTAGTAGTAAGAGCTGTTTGTACTCTGCTAGACACAGCATCAACCCTTGCAGACATCCTTAAATAATTCAGAGCCTGATTTTTCTGCCGTATTGCATTTTCTGCATGTATTCTTGCACCTTCCATGTTACCTTTTTGTATCGCCTTCTTGGCTTTTTCTTTTTCTATCTTTTCTTCCTTCTCACATTTTTTCGAATTTCGTTCCAATTCTTTGACCGCAAATTTTAAATTAAATAGATGTTCTGAGCATCAGAGTTAAGGTTTAAAAAAATCAATGATGTATTACAACATAAATACTATTCAATATCTTCTTAATATAAAAAAGACTGGTTGGTAATGTGCATTTGTGATATATTTAAAACCAGTATCACAGTGAGACCATTATCCTCTTTTTGATAAATATGGACTAAAAGTGCAGACCAAGTGAAGTGAATAAATTTCAGTGCTTAAGAATGTGAATTGGTAAGATGATTGTTTTACAAGCAACAATTATTTATTCTTAGCAATTATTTTTATCATCAGTGCATAGACCATCACCACAGGTTTTCGGAAGCACTTACTTACGCATAAACTAATAATAGTAAGTAGTATAGTAGAAACAGTATGTTAACAGTTGGGATATACATTCTTATCCATTTTTACTAAGACCAATTTAACATACATCATCGAAAAATCAAAGATTATTTGAGGTTTTCCCATGAGTCACATATTTAGTTAATATAATAGGATAACTAGAGTAAACATACCACATACAAATTTAAAAGGATACTTTCCATTGCGGATGATGACATTTCGTTACCCAGTTTGACGGTTTTAAAAAAACTTAACACAAAATAAAACAGGTACGATGACCTAGACAATCGTCTGAAAAATGTATAGAATTTGTTTAGTGAAATAAATCACAAAACACTTATTAATCACGAGATGACTCACAGCAATTCAAAACAATTTTTGTGGAACTGTCAGAAATATTTTTGACAAATGTCATTTTTTTCTAATGTTTACTTAATGGCAAGGGACTAGTCCCTGAAGTCTTGTCTATGATAATAGTGTGTTTTTAATTCGTT
The DNA here is from genome assembly GCA_030295005.1 of Cephonodes hylas. Lineage (NCBI taxonomy): Eukaryota > Metazoa > Arthropoda > Insecta > Lepidoptera > Sphingidae > Cephonodes > Cephonodes hylas. The sequence goes on from AP025361.1 coordinate 17,182,942, forward strand.
GCATAGTATTGCATTTCATGAACATATTATGTTTAAGGCCAACGGTGGTGAACGCTGGATTGATTTAATAAATTCATAGGTATTCACAAATTCCTTCCAATCATGCTTCATCATCTTAGGTAAGACTTTTAGAGGATAAAAGTGATTTAGGAGATAAAAAACTGAAATGTTGTGAAATACATAGGCACATACAAAAATCTAATACTGTTTACGGTTATAGTATCTGCACTGTTGGCCACGAACCCTCTCTACAAATGAGACTGTTCCTATTTTTTAAAATCTAGGGCTTGGTCCACTACACTGCCCTAATTTCATTTTTAAATACTCGTGTTAAGTCGTGTTAAATCTTATATAAATAATAAATAAAAAGTGCGATAAAATGACATCAATGCTTTGTTTTAGCATTATTGTAATGGTAGGTACTGAGAAAAATACTTTTCTTGATTTTACTGTTTGTTGCTTACTTAAAATTTACAGTTACATTCAATGAAAAACAATTTTTTGTGAATAGTAATCAACAATATAAATCAAATTTACTTTATTTTTTAAAGTGTAAGCTGCAAGAGTTGTGATGCTTGAAGAACGGTTACTTGTCTATGACTTTTTGTTCTGAATGTTGGTACACACGTTTATAACAACAAAATGTCAAAATAAATTGAATGGAGTGAAAAGTGTTAGCTGCCGTATTTTATTTGGCAGCAAGAGATTTGAAGAGCGTCAAATAATCTGAAATATTTGTAAAAATCCTTTAAGAAAATAATTTAGAAACTATTGTATACAATTTGTAGTGTTAAATTTGTTTAAGTTTTAGTATTATTTTCGAGTTTTGTTGAATTGTGACAAAAGTAAAAATCCCAAACATTATCAAGTAGGTAGAGGACATTCGCTGGGCGTAACAAGAAAATGGCGTGTGCTACACTTAAGAGGAATTTGGATTGGGAATCCATGGCCCAAATGCCAGCAAAAAGAAGGAGATGCTCTCCTTTTGCGGCAAGTTCCAGCACGAGTCCTGGGCTTAAGGTTTCTGAAACTAAGCCTTCTACATTCGGAGAGTCCGTTAGTGCACCTGTGAAAATGACCCCAGGTTTGTTTATTTTTTTTTATTTCGCCGTTATAGCTTTATTGATGCTTAGGAGTCTATCACGAATGCTGAAAAGTGAATATATATTTTCCATTTTAAGTCATTAATCATCAGCTGTATGATCTAACGCCATTATTTTTGCGATATCATGAATATTTTTATCGTGTTAGAGTGAGACGGGTGATATGTAAAGACCGTTTGGATTCTTTCATAGTTCTTTTGTTAAATTTGTTCTTTTGTATCCGAAGCTTACAATATTGAAACACGATCGATTTTTTTTAACAACTTTGCTTTGTTTTATCCTTTTCTACCGTACCTCCGCCTGGTACATACTTTGTTTTAAATGTTAGCATTTTTTACAAAATCTTAGGAGGTCTCGGTAATTTGGTCATGGGCACAAAGTTGAAGATTGCTGAATCAGGCGTTGACGTAGAACTGTAAAATGCTGCATTTTTCTAAACTTTGTAAAATATACGTCACCATGTTGATAGATTTTATGTGGAAATTTTATATCTCCTACAAAACCAATGTCGCGCACATAATTAAAACTATAACACGCGACTGTTTGCAAATGACACTATGATAGCAGCTGTTTCATCAACTAACATTGATGTTTTTATATTTAATTTTTTACAATATTTTTTTTCATGATTACTACTCATATTATTTGAGTTCAAAGGATTGGTCAAATAAATAAAATGTTGGATATAGTCCTTTAAAAAAAAATCCAGTGTGTGATCAAATTACATGACCAAAATAGCACCATTATTCATATAAAGAAAATTCTGAGTACTGTTACACAATTCATGTAAATAATGTTTTACACACAGGAATCATGATTATAAACAATATCAAGGTATTACTGTCAAGTATTAAAAGGTAATTAATTATATTGAAGAGATACCTAATTCATTTCATGCAAATTGCAGTTGTAGTCATAATAATGAATGTCTTTCACTTTATGTGCTCTAAATTGGCACAGTTCCATGAAATACATAGGCACAGAATAAAAGATATGGAATATAATGATATTTATGAAGCATTAACTTAAAACTTCTATTCATGATTTAATATGAGTAGAACACTAGCTACATTTAGTTTCATTAAACTTTAAAAATTACCTTAACACTATTATTATTTTATGATAACATGTGATATAGGTTTAACATTTTTTCATGGACTTGCATCCTTTGCCTTAATTGTCAATTTTCTAAGCATTATTTTGTGTGTCATTACAAAAACATGATTGGAAATTGTCACCAGTTTTATCACATTATTCTTTTCTTTGAGGGTTGTTTATCAACATTTAAATAATATACATAAATTAATATTACTATTTCAAACAAATACTTTACAATTCAAATATAATGTAAAGGACTATATTTTTGAAATCATGCTTATTAAGTGCAAATACTTTTTAACACAACAATAAAAAAAAAAAAAAAACACTTTTATAATATGCTGTAGAAACAATTGTTTTTTGTTAATTTAAGACAAGATAATAGAGTTACATGCATTTATTAATGTCTTGTATAATATTACAATATTTTATTATTAACATATTTACACTTTATTTTATCAAATACATTGTCTTATCCTGGATCTTAACATATTTCCATAGCCTCAATGTCAAATCTTGCATGGAATCCATTTCCTGCATATAAGTGTTTAATAATATATTCTAAAATATATCATAGACTTAAGTAGATTCGCAAGCAAGCTTGATTGGAAAAGAGTGCCAATAGAGTTACTTGCCCATTCTTCTTTAGTCAATTTCATCAAAAACTGACAAAATCAATTTTAAAATGACTTAATCTAAGGGACGTAATAAACATTATTTATAGGTTCAATAAATTATATTTCATTTCTATTACTCGCCATTTTTTTAACATTATGATACAACAATGAGGTTTGAAAACGATATAAACATGTATGTTTGTTTGTAGAGCGCATGGCTCAGGAGATATGCGACGAGATCAAGCGTCTGCAGCGGCGCCGGCAGCTGCGGCTGGCAGGCAGCTCGGCGGCGTCGTGCTCGTCGTCCAGCGGCAGCGAGGGCGACTGCTCCCCGCCGCACCGCTCCACACACACTTCGCACAAGATGCACAACCGCGCGCTCTTCACCTTCAAACAGGTACACACTTATAAACAACACAGCAAAACATACTGAGAAGCTCCGCACGAATGTAAATGCAATAGGTTTTATATTATATCTTGAATATAAATGTTTCTTGAATCTCTGCTGTACTTTAAGGTATAGCATATTTAGCATATTTGTTATGGCATCTTTGGTTTCAATGCATAATCATTATTACTTAAAAATTAATCTACACTATCATATTGGTATTGTAAAAAAGTAAATTTTACTGAATAAGTTTTCCCTTGCCTGAAAATCCGTCTTTCAACCGGATATTATGAATACAAAACACAAGTTCTTTGTTAAACCGAAAAGGCTATACTGATTTTAATGCATATTGTTACATGAATAGGTAGATTCCCAGAGATAATTAAGATACCTTTTTTTTTATCACGCTTGGGCGAAATCGACCCGAGCATATCCGACGTTATAATAACCGTCTACCTGCTACGCGGGGTTTTTACTGTACAGGCTACATACCAAAAAAGAGCAGAAAAGAAAAACACAAAGAACGCTCCTTTCTTGTAATATACGTAAGGAGCATTCTAAACACGGAAAAAAATAATGGCTATATTTTTGTACAAGTACTTTTATTGACAGTGCTATCTGAAGAAATAATCAATAATAGTAGACCTTTTGTCTTTAACTTCAATTATTTTAATTGTGGAATGTCACAGTATGAATGAAGAAGCAATTGAATTTATTGGTCAATAATATAAAAAGTTTTTACTATATAACATCATCGTTTTTCAATATAAAGCAGTCCTAAGTTTCTATAAGGGGGCGTCCATAAATTACGTGAGATGATTAAGGGGGGGAGGGGGTCGAGTTAAATATCATCTAATATCACGTTGGGGAGAGGGGGGGTCCCGACAAATATTACGTAATTTTTTTTCTGATTGAAACAAAAAAAAATTATACTATTTTGGTCCATTAAATCCAAATTGTATGTGCATGCTTAAGATTTAATCTTAAGCGTCAGCGTAATACGATTAAGATTAACACACACACACTATTTCATTCGAAATTTTCCTATGACAATTCTTTTTACAATAACAATCCAATGGGTTTACGTAAGAAGCCCACATTCCGAAAAATCTCACGTGAGATTGGGGGATCGGGGAGGGGGTTGAATAAAATCTCACGACATCTCACCAAGGAGGGAGGGAGGGACAGAAAATTTTAAAAAATACCTCACGTAATTTATGGACGCCCCCTAATAGGGTAATATATTTGTTTACCATTCATGCCTTTTTTCACAATATACTGTAAATCGTTTAATTTTGTATAGGTTTTATCTCAAGATTAATAAAAATAGTTGAGATAAAGTACTGTTGTTAAGATGCAACTAAAAACTTAAGGTGAGTTAAAGCGCTGACAAAGGGTAACGAGATACAGTGGTGGGATAGGACAATAAAAGGGCTACAAAATAAATAATACTGTGTGATCCAGGTGCGCATGATCTGCGAGCGGATGCTGCGCGAGCAGGAGGTGGCCCTGCGCGCCGAGTACGAGGCCGCGCTCAGCACCAAGCTCGCCGAGCAGTACGAGGCATTCGTGCGGTTCAACCTCGATCAGGTAATGGGATTGATTTACGTTTTATTCTATGTAAAGTTTCAATTGTTGATTATCTATTGATAGCTAATTTAGGCTTAAAACAACGATACTTTGCTTAGTCGGAACCGTTTTGGTATATCTATTATTTCGGAAATAGCATACCAATCTTATTTTCTTTGTTTGATATAAAAAAAGGAAATTTTGATGATTATGTTTATTGCTCTCTCATCAATATTTTTATCAAGGTTATGTAAACAATCTATTCCAATGTTTGACTTAAGTTTGCTTTTTTTATTGTTACATTCAATACTCGTTGTGGTATTGGAAATCATGATAACTATTAAGAATGTATCAAACAACTTTACCATAACTATCTTTTGAAATGATTTTGATATATGCAAAAAAAGCCCCAGAAACCCGAAACACCTGGCTGCCTGTTAGACATGTGGGCCGACAAAAAAAATCTTACCCCAATGATGAATAGAGAGTAATAAAAAGCGTGTCATGTTGCAGGTCCAGCGCCGACCCCCGCCCAGCACCTGCATGCCCCTCGGCATGGACGCCGAGCATCACATGCACCAGGACCTAGTACCTAGCTGTGAGTGTTAATACATAACATCTCTCCTTTGTATACCACAGAGTACTAGCTGCACAGGCTGATGTCAGCCACTCCACATGTATAGGTGTATAATAATAATAGCTTCTTTTTTGATAAATTAATTTAACATCATGAAATACCAATATGTGCAGAACCTCAATGAAGAGTGGAAAATTTTTGTTAGTAATATTTTGAATTTGTTACTTTTCCATAGGGAGCTGCAGGGTGTTACCCGCTGTTGCTTTTACAAACAACTTCACCAGTTTTTGCATTGTATGCTAGAAAAACGCAATAAACAATTTACACAATGTTTTCATAATTTATAGAATCTGTTATTTTGATTACTTTTTATGTTGGAGACAAGCATTGAAACAATTTTTCGCATTTATAATATAAATACAAAAGAAATAAAAAATTACTTTTATGAGCATCATGTATAACAGTGTAGTACAACAAATAAATATGATATTAAAATTTCAATCTGTAAATCAAAGCAATTGTTTTTGTTTCAGATCTGTCCTAATAGCGATGAAACGGGCCGCGCGGAATGCTGCCGCTGATATATCAAGACAAACATATTTTGGTATATGTGATTGCTGCGTGCGGGAATATAGAATATCCTAACGAATCAAGACATTGTGATCGCGCGTGGAATTCGCCCTGGACTCACATTGTGGCATGCAATAATACAGACAATAGATTTATTAGCTCAGTATTGAATATATTTTGAAGAATTTACTTATTTTATGTTTACCCACCTGGTGACTCACAGATGATGATATTAATGATGTCCAGGACAAATTCCCCAGCACATTCATGCCACATAAAAATAAATTAGCTTGTAATGCTTTAGGTAAGGTTCGCTGGATAATTGTGTTCATAGACTGAGGGAAGACAGAGCCCGCGCAAGGAGTCACGGCTCGATATCTCGCCGTTTTATTTCGGCTATGTTTCAAGAAAAACGGGTTTGAATTTAAGAAATGATGCAGAGCCAAGCATCTTCTCGTATTTTATATATTTTCTAAAAAAAAAGGTATATTGTAAACGAACCTGTAGTTACTTAGTATTTAACACAATCAATATAAATTCACGCAGAGTGCCTCTTTAAATCATTGTCCTCGAAAGTTTGTGAATTAATTAGCCGTAATAATTTCGTTCGGTATGATTTATTTTATTGTACTTTTCTTATTTAGCGATGTCGAATCATAGTTATAGTTTGTAACAATTGTTTTCCCTTGTTTGTAAAGCACCATTTGGTGTGCGTGTTTATGACAAGCCTATTGTATCAGGTGTTTGGTAATTTTGGTATGTATTAGTATTTTTAGATTACTACTCATTTTAACTCTGAAATTAACTCATCACTGATACACGGCTTATTAGAGAATGATTAATTAGCTTTATTTAAATTTTTAAGTTATTGTCCTCAATAATGTAGGTGTGTGACGACGACGGTGCGGCGTTCGCATCGCGTGGAGCTGATTGACAAACATTATTGAGACTTGTTTTATATTATTGTTTAGTTAGTAACTCCTCCATTTATTGAATACAAAAACGATATAATTGTTACCAAGCATTATTCAATAAAACAAAATAGGCTAGGACTTTTTTAAATTGTATTATCGGCTCATTATTATTAGGTTATTGGCGTTTAAGAACTGAAAATAAACTAGCTAAACACATAAAATTGGCTTTTTAATAATAAAACACCTTCCTGTTTACCTTGGCGTCCTGAAAAGTACTCACAAGCATATTTGGTTTGTCTTTCAACTAGCCGCAAACATTAATATTTTTTCGAAAATAATAAAACCAAAATGTAATTCAATGCATTATCCCTAAACTAATTCCAATAAAGAATACTATTTTAGTTACTGAATTTGAGGTGGTGGGCCGTTTTGGAGAGTAATTTCTGCGGTCCAAGTCGCAGAGCGCTAGGTTACGAATAGAATGTTGATAGGATGACTGCTAAGTCATTGTCTTCAATCCATATACAATGATCCACTAAGTCATAATCACTGCTTTTTCAATTTTTTAAACATTCCGCCGCCAATTGCTATTGACTTGTTTGATAACCAGCCTTAAAATTAAGATCAAAGTGTCGAGGCTTGCAGGCAACTTATTATTTATAGAGAGTTATAAAAAAGTTTATTTAGAGCAGATTTTTTTAATATCTGGATAACGACTAGTAGAGGAATCGCGAAGCATGTTAAAGGGGACTGCAACGGAAGTATTTGTCGAATGATGTGATTATTAAGCAACATTTATTTCAAAAATTTGGACTGAAAACAAATGTTACTTTAGATTAATTAATTCGATTAATAAAACAGTAGGTTGCAAACAAAGTTGCAGTCTGCAAAGTTGGAAGCTATCAGATAAAGTATAACAGTTGATATTGTTTATTAGGCGCCCTACACACCTACAATAATATTGCACAATCTTTTTATTGTTCAATAATATTGAACACCCCCTTTGATTCCAGACGTTCAATAAATTCTGTCAATAAAATTGACTAACCAGTCTGATCAATATTTTCATGCGAGCAACATGTCTGACGACGAAGTTTTGGCGGCAGCCACGCTGGTGATTTTGTTGAAAATAAAAAAAAAGAAATATATTGCGCAATATTAAGCCTAAACAGCGCAATAAAAAAATATTGCGCAATAAAAATTAAGCTCCCTCAATCTTTTGTTCAATCACTGCGCAATGTTTCAATATTATCCCTACACGTTCAATAATATTGTACAATCAGAATATTGTGCAATATTATTGTAGGTGTATGGGGCATCTTACGCCTTAGTTTTTTTATAAGTTATTTTATTTTTATATGTTATTTTTATATATGTTATTTTACCACAGTTTCAGGAAACATAGCACCAGCGCTTTTTTTAAATATTACTAGCATGCATATAGACTATTAATAAAGTCCTATATGGAATAATGACTCCCAAAACAAGTAAAATTATCGCTGTGCTGTACACAGAATAAATAAATAATTACCACAACAGTCAAGTACCTAAATAGGTACTTCTAACCCTTTGCTATTATTATATCGTAAGTGTATCAGAATTCAGAAACTACAACAGATTTTTCGGGGTCACAAACACTCAAAGCTTAAATGTATATTTGTGATCCCTATATGAAAATCGTTTTTAAGTCGAAAAAGTATAACTCTACGTTTTATTCCAAGGTATTTTAATCTATGTATGCGTGTTACTCATTCGTTCATTTAAATTGTCATTGTGATTGTCATTTTATCGTTGTGGTGAAATAGAAATATTATTATTTATTAAATTTAATAATATCAACTTTCGTGACTACGTGGGAAAGATGAGTTTTGAAACAGCGAACAACGGTAACGAAAAAGAGGAAAAGAAATATCATGAACGAAATAAAACAGACGATTTACAACTATCACGAACAGATATGAATATGTTGATAATGAATTATTTGGTAACAGGTAAAATATATTTCATTACTTTCTTAATAATATATTTGACTCATTTTGTGCATAAATGCATTTTTCATAATAACATTGCCTGATTGAATAACATATGACCTGAATCTACGTGTTTAGTTATTCAGTAGGTGTCCAAACAAAAGGCACAAAATATTCCTTTTTAGAACACTACCATAGCTAAATATCCATAAAGACACTGCGATTTATGACTTTTGACGATTTCTCTTTGTTTAATCTTGTATTACATAAATAACTTAAGCTATAAATACAATAGTTTCAAAATGCCAGAGGTATCAGAGAGCATTTAGACTGTTTAACAAAGAGTGTGGAAATGACGAGTTTGCCTGTACATTGAATGGAAATATGTATGTTCCACCAACTAGTAAAATCCTTTAAAAATATTTATAATTTTTAAAAATTCATTGTGAAATAAAGATATAAATCTAGAATAAAATTTACAGTATTTTACACAATTTAAGATAAAGTTCAATAAAGCAAGAATTCTTAAAATAAGAATTCACATTAAACCTGTTTAATTCAATCCACTGTTTTAAGCTTACAATAAAAAGTGATTATCTACAGCACGAAAATTATGACAGCACAATATTTTTTAAAAGAGGGTAGATATAATGCTTAGGCAATAATTATTGTCCTTTAACTTTTTCAAGGTATAGTTTTCACATATAATTATAGGAATCAGTTACCTTAGGGCTATTATAATCTACAAGTATTTTCAAAATAAAAAATATACTTGTAAATATGGCAATGAAACTTGTTTTTTGGCTTCATATTTATGTATTTATTTTTATCAAGATGCAGTTCATTTACCTCCTTACCTAATATATGGTAATTTGAAATTAAAGACTATTGACTGTTCTTTTAAAATGTATTATAAGACATTATTCATTTTCAATGGTATTTTAATTCCAGAAAAAATAATGTTATATGTAATATTAAAGTTTTGGTATCTGATGTGATTGTGATTTTAGCAATTTTTAAGCTATGAAATATTTGTTGGTCTGCTACAGAAGGCTTCAAGGAGGCGGCATTAAAGTTCCAACAAGAGGCTGGCCTTCAGGAGCCAACATTATGCAGTTCATTAGATGAGAGAATCATGATCCGTGAAGCTGTACAAAGCGGAAGGATTCCTGATGCTATTGCCATGGTTAATGCGCTTCATCCAGAGCTCTTAGACAATGACAGATACCTATATTTTCATCTACAGGTAATTTATGTCATAATATTAAATATTGTATAGCTGTTGTATATAATTTTACAAAAACAATATTAAAAATGAATATGAATGTAGTAAAACTTATATTTAAAACTGCACAATGTGATCAATGCTGATAGATCAAGACCTCTTAAACTAAAGTACCATAACTTATCACAATTGCCTTATCTGTAGGCATTATATTTGCATAAACAACGAAAATTGTATTAACTGTCCATGTGATTATCATACACTTTGTATATTCATGAATTCCATTTATGTTATGATTACATTTACCTTCTTGAGTTTTATGATTACGTATTGAGATATAGAAATCATTAACATAGGATTAATTATGAAACGAAATATATACCTATGCAATTTTATCCTGTATAAATTCTAGATACAGAAATAGGCTTTTTCTATATATGTGTACATAGGTCTCCCTAAAAATTTCCTAAGGGTTCTAGAGGAGGCCTATGTCGGCTTTTGATAATGACTATTTGTGTTTAAATGGATGAATAATTCGTGTTTTGGATGGAGACTCGACACGCATAACTCTATATAACCACACTGAAGGGACTGTGCATAACATGTCACTATGGTTGTCGTTAAATGTAGAGAAGATAATCATTGTCTGGAAGGCAAGCTAAATAATCAGATCTAAGTGATTTCGACGGTTTAGAGAGTTAATTGAGTGAGATTACAAGCAGTGATGGCTTTGAGCTTTAAGCGCAAGGTCGAGCATCTCGACGGTCGCAGGTTTGAACCCCAGGCACACGCCTACGACTTTTCGACGTTATAAGTATTCATAATGAATTATCACTCACTTTAACAGTGAAGGAAAATATTGTGAGGAATCCTGCACACCTTAAAGTCCTTAGGAATTTCTTGGGTGTGTAGTCCGGCAACCCGCACTAGGCCAGCGTGGTGGACTAAGGCCTAAACCCTCAATGATAGAGGGGGCCCGTGTTCAGCAATGGGACGTATATGGGCTGATGAGAGAGTGAGAGACATGCAGTTTATACTATTTGAATGAATAATGATGAATGATTATGAATGTTGATGGTGTGTGTGTGCAGCAACTGCAGCTGCTGGAGTTGATCCGCGTGGGCCGCGCGGAGGAGGCGCTGTCGTTCGCGAGCGCGACGCTGGCGGAGGCGGGCGCGACGGACGCGGCGGCGCTCACGGAGCTGGAGCGCTCGCTGGCGCTGCTCGCCTTCCCCGACCCGCACGCCTCGCCCTTCGCCGACCTGCTGCTGCCCGCGCACAGCCAGAAGGTAATGTATACAAACTATGAATTGATAATATTATATATTATTATAGTGAATGTACATTATGAATGTATAAGTGTATTAAAATTATATTTGGCTACGAAAAGGTGTGCAAGGGAACCCTGTTTTTTTTTTTGAGTCTATGTGTATTGCCGTGAAGTATATTTTAGTTTAAAAACAATCGATTGTTTTTTCGAAAAATCAGTGAAGAATATTCTAGATAATAATACTAGCTAGCGGCTACATTGTGAAAGGCAACTTGGTAAATAATTGTTTTTTTTTAGCAAATACAAGAACAAATATACGTCATTCGTCATGTATAAGTACTACTTAAAACCACTTATACTAAACTAACACATATCTCTGACGTAGATTGCAAGCGAGTTGAACGCAGCGATACTCAAGATGGAGAACCAAGAGTACACAAACCCGAAGCTGTGCAGCTTGCTCCGGATGATTCTGTGGTCCCAGAGCGAGCTGGACAAACACAACGTTAAGTATCCCAAGATGACTGACCTCGCCAACGCCACTATAGAACAGCCCAAGTAGCCGAAATACAACAAACCCACGGTTTCAATACCTCCCAAGGAAGTTTGTGGTGTCACTGTATAACGAGCCATAGTAAAGTGATTTGCACACAGCGTACAGCTTTTATTTCTTTCACGTCGGGTTGAACCACTCTTTCGAAATGATGTACGTTTAACATAGTGTAGGTTGTCAATTAAATATTAACTTAGGGATATATAAACATATGAGTATTTATAATATTTATTCTAAATGAGTCTGCATGTAAACTTTGAAGATTTTTAACTTTCTGTTGTACATTCACAAATTTAATAATACATGCATTAATTGAGTTGACTTTCCTCTAGTCATTTCAATATGTACTGAGTGATAAGTGCACTACGTCTTAAGTTTACTGATACTTTTTCTAACGATAACTAAATGAAACCCTTCTTATTTATTTACTATATTTAGCTTTTTCCAAAATTTCCTACATTAGCGTTTTCAATCCTTCATGTGGTGCAACGAAAATAGTATAAAATTTTTCAAATGGTCAAAAACAATACAATAGACATCACAAGCTTCATAGAAATAATTTACAGAATAATAGTTCAATCTTAGTAGATATTTCAGGCCATTAGCAAAACCCGATAATCTAATATGTGAGCTGTTAAAATGTGAATATTATGCCCCTTCGGGATTATTTGTACCCTTCGTGCAATAAAGGGAATTGGCGAGAATATTAGGTTATAAGTAACATATAATTTTTATAAGCTGTAATTACATTTGTGTGATACAAAATCTTTGAGTGTCGATGTTATCGATAAATCGATATTTACATGTAAATGTCTTATAATGTCGACATTGCTTTCAATAAAATATATTTTAGCTCTTGTTTTAAAACTTATTTATCATATTGATTGATGTAATTTACAGCTTTATCTGAAATTATTTACGAGGTTTTAAATTTCAAACAATATGTAAAAAATCTCTTTTAATGTTAACGGTTTTGTATGTAACGTTTAGAAATAAAAATATTAGTTATGTACGAAAAATGTTTAATTTTTCTCCCTTAGGTAAAATGGAAATCATTATTCAGTTTTTTTTTAATATACAAAGGTCAAATTGAAGACATGATATGGTGATATGCTCACCACTTCGTCAAAGTTACGATATTTTTTAAGACAGTTCTATACAAAAATCATTTGTTTCTTGTACACAATATATTACACGACAGTCATTCCTCACTTCCAAAATGTATGGCAACACCAGGTTTCGTCAAAAACTATGCTAATTTATAATACAAAATCACATTTTAACTGTTTTACTGCAGGAAAGAACCTTCAAGTCAAATCATCAAGTAGTTTTATTAATAAAATACAGATGCATTATTTACAATCAATCAATGACATAAAATTGAAAACTAAATAGTGTACAGATTTATATTACTTTGACCAGCAATCAACAGTACAAATCATAAGTAAATTTATTAACATTAATAGGAATATAGTCAGCTACATAGGCCTCTTTCGAAGATATCTATAATCATATTTGAAATGGTTTGACTCCAAATAATGAACTTACTAACCTTATCTTGTATATTTCGTGTTTATTTATTTATGATAACTTTAACATGACAGTACTATTTACAACTGGTGTCTAGGTTTTTGGAAATGTTTTTTGATCTAGTTTTTGTTAATGCAGTCTAGTAAAATAAATTTTCCCTGAATGTATGAATCAACTAATATTCCATAATTTCCAATTACTGATCTACTTTGATTATGTACCCACTGGGATATTTCATAGTAAGTACAATGGATTTTTTATATAGTATATACATGTATTACATTATCTTATAATATCAAATCTTACATTTTTCTAACCTTCAATACAAATGGTGATAGTGCTTGACAGAAACATATAAAATCTGCATCTAAAACAATACAGCAGGATTCATTTAAAATTTCAAGTAACCATTAGTTATAAGTTACATGTAAGTATTCATTTTCATACAATGACATGATGTAATGTCACCATCCCAACACATAGTCTAGTGCTTTGGAGATCAGCCCGCTGGACCTCTGGGGAACCGGTGCAGTGGGCATGGGTGTAGGACACAAAGACCTTGCCGTTGTTGGTTGTCTGAAACATGACCATATGGCTCAATAAATACAACATACTGTAATAGTAGTGATATGTAAGCAACCAATTAATGTGAGGGAAAAGAATAACTAATACACATTTTTATTATTAAACCAGTGTTTTGCTGCAGTTGCAAATGAACTATGATAGTAATTAACAAATTTGTCTAAAAGAGCAAATTTTACATAACTGTAAAACGAAAAAGAATGCAAAAAGAAGAAGACGGGTTAAGATTTTGAAAACTTGATTACTTAAAGGGCTAAACAGCTTCTCATTTTCTTTGAAATGGTGGTACTACATGTGACAAGATGGCTGATGCTATACAGAGAAGGCATTGTGAGAGGCTATGACATACTGAAGAAAAAACCAAATATGTATTGAATAATGATCTTTATGAAAAATTACCTTTCTGGAGATGCAAGATTTGATGTGTTCATAGTCATCTTAGGTGGTTCCTTGCATTCTACCACGCCTACCATAACTCCTGGCAGCACAACTCGCCCACTCAGAGCCATAGCCCTTTCTTTTTCCGCTCTAGTTGCATATCTTATATGTGCCCAATTGCCTTGTGTTGGATATTGTTTATCTGCAAAAATTATGTATTTGGAAATAATGATCTCAAAATTTTATGTGACCTACATATCTTATCTCAGTATGGGACTATAGTTGTTTAAAAGAATACTTGTTTTAAACATTAGAATTAACTTATATACCTGCTGAAACAAAAACTAGAGTTCCATGAATGCAGAAAGTGTGATCCAACGATTAAATGGATGAATGAACAGAAAGAAATAAGGATATTGATCTGATGACAAATTAAGTACCATAAACTAAATTCTTAACCTCATAACTGAAATGTGCAGAAGTTTTATTAATTCAAAAACAAATTACATGCTACAAAGATGTGAACACCTAAATGACTCACCTAAAATAGCACCACAGTTGCTAAACCTAGCCAAAACTGTGTTAGCAGCATTAGGTGGAAACCCAAAAACGGTCACCCAATACTCATCCTGTTCGTGACACATATCCTGCCATTGCGGTGCAGTATTGTATGAATTCTGGAGCATTGAATTATTCCCATAACTAACATAACTGTTGTCATTAAACAAGGACTTGTTTATAGTTGGTTCGTTACTCTTGATTGTATCAAACAAGTCTTCTATTGGTGGGCCAGTGGGCTTGCTAGAATATGAGATATTTGGTGATGTAGGAATGTTTGAATACATGCTCTGCTGGTTGTATAGAGCTTGCTGATGCATGGAAACATTCTGTCTGTACAATTTTTGATCAGGTGTTGAGGTTTTAGAGGGACTAGTTGGTGAACCTGTAAAAGTTAAATATAAATTAGGTACTATCACCTTTGTATTAATAATTTCAATTTTGTTTTGTGACTGAGTATGGGCAGAAACTTTAAATACTTGTTTATCTGTTTAGAGGCATTTTTGATTCTTCAAAGGTTTTTATTTTAAATAATGGTAAATTTACACAATTGCTAACATAATATTATTGATTAATGTTATGAGAATATTTTAAACTCAACGCAATGAGTCTATTTTTCACTTGTTCACTGGCCAAACATGTAACTATAAATATGTACTATATTAGCATGTGTTACTGTGTTGTGCATGTGGCAATTTCTTGACTAATTGATAGGCAAATTATTACGAAAAATCTGTTTTTTTTATTTGATGCGACATGACGTGACACAGACAAAATCTCATGTCTTTTAAAGTAGATAATAAAGTAACTTTTTAAAAATAATCCATTCAATGACATACCAAATGCAAGACTGCGGCCTTTCGTCGGAGACAAACTGTTGGTCCTCGGAGTGGTTGGAGGATTTATTTCGCCTAAAAGAAAAGGCGGTAAATAACCTACATTAGGACTACCTGAGGGGGAATGTGTTGGACTGCCTAGGGTCATTGGTTCCATTATATTGTTTTTATTTATACTAAACAAGAAATAAATTTAAACCAAGCAACCGTTAAGTTCTTATTGTCTATAAATTTATTTTTTGTAATTCCTACATTAAACACCAGTTACCGTTGACAATTTGACATCAAATTTGACGTTTTGGTAATGTTACCAATTGCAGCTTCATGAAGCATTATTTCTACCATTTGGTATCCAGACATTTGTGATAAAAACGTAGAAAATATAAATTAAACCAAAATAGGTAAATTGTTGTTACTTATAAATTTAAATATTAGCGTCCAATAAGCTCTCTATTTTTTGAAAGACGTACCTAAATAATAGTTGTGAATTCGGATACAATTCATTGAAATATTCGCGTATTGTTTTCTTTATTTCTCGCTTATACATTTCATTTTATTGAATAATAATAACCAAAAATTTTGAAAATCAATACAATTGTGTGGATGACAATCGAAGTAATAGCATCGATTAATAATTATATTACAACGGGTGACACCTGGTCATAAAATCAATAAATGGAGTTTCTCATAAATGCACTTGCATACCCTTTTCTGTTACTTTACGCTACTGTTGTGCAGCCTACCATTGTAGATTATTGCCGCTAGCAGAACATCAGCCATACTGATTTATTTTACGCTGTTGGTGGCATTGGTAAGCTGTCAAATGTAAATCATTCATTCAATCAGTCAAACAAACGAACATGGATTCTTTGGGTGCGAAACCCGAAAATATTAATTCTTTCAATACAAATGAATGCGGCAAATCTAAATTTAATTCTCTCAAATACACCTCAGCAAATAGTAACAATATAGTTCACAAATTATTTAATAGGGAGGTGAGTCAAACCACGAAAATTATGTAAACTTGTAAGCTTCGTCCTGAGCTTGGAATGTATTTTTTTTTCTGAACTAGTTTTACTCAATATATTGGTTACTTTCGATTTGAAAATGATTTCCTGAATAGTAACATATTATTATTCAGTGTATAAAATTAAAATTCAAACTAATGAATCTTCAGTACCTAATGGTATGCTGCAATTAAATTAATCTAGAATTGTCCATTTTGAAGCTTTCATCATAACATCGATGATATTCATTTTGTTATTAACATCCCCTCTTATAACGTCGTAGAAACCTGTTGTATTTAAATCTATATCAAGATATAAATTATATGAAAGCTGGGCAGTTTAAAAATGTGTTTTTTTTAATAAACAGTATTCCATGATCATAAATAAAAATTAAGGACTAGAGTAATGATTCTTAACAATTATATACTGATCTGTTTTTCATTCACTTCATTTTATAGATTGTTGTTTAAATTGAGCTGTAATAATTACATAAAGTGATCAAAATTAAAATTTTGATAATGTTTTATTTCATGATAATGATGTTGAAGAAGCATGAATATGAGTAATTGCATGAGAAAATTCTTTACTTCTCTAACAGGAAAATAATCAGTTATAAATATTAAATCCATGATTATGCCTGGTTCCGTTATTATCCCACTGATTGGCATGGGTCTTTTCTATTTTTGAAAGAGTCTTGGTAATAGGGTTTGGATATTTCAAAGCCATTAACTCCTTAGTGAAAACCATCTTTCTTAGTGTGTTTTTCTGCCCCATGGTGAGTTCTTCTCATCACTTTTAAAACTATAGTTCATTGTAGGAACCTAGGCACTATGTTTATCAGTATGTACTTGTTGCTTGCATTTTAACTAATTGTTGTTTAAACTGATGCCCTATGCAATTTCTTTATTATTATTTACTTTGTTTTTGTTACATTTGCTCAGTATACATGTAAACTTTAGTATTTATTTTAATATTGGTATATGTAATTGAGTTTGGATAAATCTAAGTTGTGTAATATTATATCTTAATATAAAGTTAATTAGAAATCCTTCAACATGCATGATTCTTAATCTCCATACGGTATTGGTACAGTCAAATCGGAAGGACAAGGTTCTGGCCGAGCTATATGAACTAATATCCATTGCTTTTTTCTTTTGCAGATCCTAGGTTGTACATCAAGAAAATACAATGAAAAAAGTCGTAAAGTATTTGATAAGATACCTCCACGGTTACGGTTTTGCCTCATGGATATTGTGCCAATGTCATATTTAAGAGAACATGTGTTTATGGGCTTCTCACAGTGCGGACAGTTCCTTCTCAGTTTTACGTATAGCTGCAACACGCAGGTCTATTTCAGGGAGAGTTCTAAATTTACGTAAGTATTTAAAAAAAAAATGTCATTTGATATAATTTGAGACCCTTGATACAGAATGGATTTACCTAGCTCACATCGCGAATTCTATTTTCGTATTGTAATAATAATTGATAGAGTTAATATTGCGAATTATATGTGTGAGTTGTAGTCAAAGATTCAAGCTTCAGCGCTTCAAGGTTTAACTAGTGAATTTCTCAGGTCTGACATAGTCTTAGTGAAGGCTCAAAAAAAATATTTTTTTCGGATTCTGACCAAAGAATTGTGGTGAAATGTAAAGACTAATTTGGTCATCCAATTATGAAAACAGAACCTTTAGCCTACTTTAACCAGATCTGCAAGGAACATACAAATTAAATGTTTTACTGAGTCTGCCTGTTGCTCGTATATCTTTCTTTAAAAATATTTTACTTACGATGTTTGACTAAAAAGTAAAGTCCTAGGTGTGACTACAAATATCTTATTAAAAGGCCGTAATTGGAATAACTTTCAGAATTTATGCGAAGGTTTTGGTCACACATGGGAAAAACCCGTTAATCTTGGAAAGAAATTTATATCCTTTGATGTATAACATCTAGAACCCCCAAGTTTTCATTCGAAATATATTAAAATTTCACGTATTAGCTATGGCATAGCTGAAGTACAATCAGTGGCAATCATTTGCTCATCTGTCTGCTAAGGCAATTAATGAACAATATAACACACAACCGTTGGACAGCGTTGGAAATATGTAATGTCTTAAACCTCCCAACGTTAGAGGAGACCCTTGCCCAGCATTGGGCCGTATATGAGCTGATGATGATGATATATTAATATTTTACGAATGTGTGTGTGTTGTTCAGTCTTCACTTCCTGTCATGGGTGCCGGGGCGCGTGGTGCGGCCGGTGCACAGCGTGCCGCTGTTCGGAGACGACTGCGTCGACAGCAAGGTCACCATCTCCATGGCGCAGTGGAAACACAACCCGGCAGTGCTCGTCGTCTACGGCATTGCGTATGTATTAGTATTTAGTACCCTGTTCTATTATTGAAATCTCTTGTTACATATATGTATGTTATGTTTGTCTGTTAAGAGTCTATGGTAGATTGTAATATATATTTTTATGTCATTATTTAATTTGGCTTCCGTGATATAATTAGTGGATCCAAATTTAAAACAAAGGGGGGGAAAAGTGGGCTTATACAATTTTGTCTAAGATTTTTAAATTTCTGATTACAGAGACTCGTGTTCAGAACGGTCCTACCTCAGTGTAATTGGAGTACCTCGCTTAGGTTGTAAGAAATGCGCCGCTTACTCCAGGGACGAAGGTATGCTTGTTTTAGTGCTGATAATTATTATTGGTAGAATATTTACCAAATTACAATGCAATAACATTTGAAATTTTTATGGTTTCAGATGATCTCAATTGGGGCAAAAGGTGCTTAGAACACAACTTTGCAATACACACGAAATTCTTCTGCACATCTGACTCAAGCATGTACGAGCCCGTCGTCCAACTGGCGTATTCAAATCAAATAATCATATACACAGACTTCATACACATACTAGAAATAGACTTTGTGAAACCAGACCAAGACAGAAGTGATATTATCGATGAAGCTAAATACTCATTAGATAAGGAAGAACTTAACTCAATAGATACTAATCCAAGCACACCCGCTTCAGACGTGTCCGCTCCATTCCAATCGCCCAAGTATCAAAATAACGTAGTGCAGAATATACTGGCAGATTTCTCAGACTTCGACATGGAGCCGTACCAGCTGTCGAGGCCTGTGCAAATGCCTGACGTCATGGGCCAAGAGTTGTGCATACAGGCCTCGTCAATATCACACAACCTGGTGGAGGAATGGGAGGGACCTTCGCCATCAATAAGGACCCTGATAAGTCCCCCATTAAGGTCACCGAGACGACGGCCAGCTGAAAGCATGTCTCGGTTTAACGAAACGCACAGAATCAACGCAGAGAAAGCTTACGAATTCGTAGAGGAGGCGGAGACGAAATGCGAGAAACTCAGCATGTTCAGAAAACGGCGGTTAGCTGACAAAAAATACGAATTCTCTGAAGACAACAACGAAAACATAGTGCCGTTCAGGGTGTTGAGGAGTAATAGGAAATATTTCATCGGCTCCACGAGCAAAACTAGTTTGCGACGGCCCAAATCACCTCCGGTCGAGAGCGTGGTTCTAAGGGCACACAATCAGATAAGCAGGCCTCCGTCCCCTACTACTAGTTTGGATTTGAAAAGTTCTAGTCTGTCCGCTTTAGAATCGGACCATAATAGTGAATCGGAGTACAGGGTGATGGAGATGTTGGACGACGGATCTCTGAAGACTGTCGCTGTACATGACAACACGTCGAAGACTCTGTCAGACTGTCCCGTAAACGCGCAGGATCCATACCTGGTACATTCAGAGAACTCAAAGTGCAGCAAATTCTTCACGAGGTATTTCGTCGAGAGCGATGACGAAATTACATCTATACTCACAGATTCAGAAGGTATGTATTTATTGTACTTTCAACAAGTCTTTTTCGAAACCTCTGGAGAGATTTGAAATAAACAAGTAGCCCCCGGTGGCCATCTTCGCGCCAGGGAAATAAACAAGTAATGGATAGTCTGTTGTCGACTTATTAGATGATAAATGTTGAATATGGGTAACAATACAGGGTACAACTATACTGTACTCTCAGTTAAACTGTATTTGAGGTCATTGACATTAGAGGCCTCTGTACTTAGCGTAGTCATTTAATCTTTAGCTTTTAAGTTCATTCCGATGTTCTATATGTGTTTGTAGTAATTCGTTGTTGCATCGGTTGCAGACGACTGCATATCCGGGTACCACGTGGCGCTGCACCTGACAGCGCACGGGGCGGGGTACGCTCCCCTGCAGGCGGTGAGCGCGGGGGCGTGGGCGCGGGCGCGGGGGGCGGGCAGCGCCTCGAGTGCGGCGGGGGGCGTGGCCGGCGCGGGGGGCGGTGCGCTGCCCCCCCTCACGGTGCGCGCGCAGCAGCGCTCGCTCGACACGGAGCTGCTGTGCAACGAGGTGTGCGGCCGCCTGTGCAACCTCAACGGGAAGAAGTTCATCTACTGCTTCGACTGGGGCTGCCACGTCATCGATGTGTGCCAATCCAGCGGATGCCTCTCGGGGGTAAGGCACTTTTTTTTTGCTTTTCATCATTCTTGAATTTCGAGTAAATAGAACCCACCATTGTCTTTGTTATTACTTCATAAGGAGTCTAAAATACTAAAGAAATTATACACCATAGCCTATGGGTGAGCAATGAGCATTCCTGTGTAACATAATCATTAACTTAAGCTTGAAATAAAACCACACATTGTAAGATTTTTTGGATAATTCCATATTTTTTTACGCTTATTCTATTACTACTGGACTATGGCCTAAACCCTCTCAATGGTAGAGGAGACCCGTGCTCAGCAGTGGGCGTATATGGGTTGATGATGATTCTATTACTACAAAACTGGCTTATTTTATATCACTTCTTTAAGTTTAAAGAGCCAATTTTCAGACTATGAGCATGGCAATGTGACTATAATATGACTAATATGGGGCATTTCACGTGAAGCGGACAGGGAAAAAAAAGTGAGGTTCTGAAAATCGTTCATATTCGGCCCATTTATACTTCTAGTAGGAATGAATGTGGACACAAAATATTTTTTTTATATATTAAATATTTCACAAGTTATGGGCTTCTAAAGAATTGCCGTAATTGAAATATCAATTTTTTAAAAGCCGTTTATCGTATTTAACAAATTTACAATAAAATATTTAACATAGCGATATATATTGGAAAAATACTGTTCTTTTTAATGATGAAATAAAATTTTACAAAAATATTTTTTTTTTCATGTCCTAAACCGGAAGTAAACTTTTCAAACCTGAATTTCAGTCACTTCGGCCGCTTTTTTTTTCTTCATTTTTTTTCCAAATATAGCTTAAAGTGTACTAAAAATACACGACAAAATTGAAAATGGAATCTCTATAAGTTTCGGAGTTAGAATAATTAATGTACCATCGCGTCGCATTGGGCGTGATATCTGACGCTTTTAAGGTCGAGTATTTTGCGCGATATTGCATTAAAACTCGCAACTTTATTAAAAATTTATCTCGTTTCAGCGTATTTTAGCTCTAAAAAAGATATGGAATAAGTATTATTAATAACAAAATCCAGTATCAGTAGTTTTTGCGTGAAAGAGTAACAAACATATATTTAATTCCATATTCTTACAAATTTTTGCTGAAATAATATTAGCAGACTATATATATTAATATTATGTCATCATCATCAACATCATCGACATCAACAATCCATATGGGCACGGGTTTCCTGTACCATTGAGAGGGCTTAGGCCATAGTCCACCACGCTGGCCTAGTGCGGGTTGGCGGACTACACACCTTAGAAATTCCTAAGAACTTTTAGGTGTTCAGGTTTTATCACGTTGTTTTCCTTCACTGTTTTGTTAAGCCAGTGATACTTCAATATGAATACATACATAACTTCGAAAAGTCATAGATGTATGCCTGGGGTTCGAACACGCGACCGCCGAGTTTCTCGACCGCGCACCGAAACCTCGAGGCCATCACTGCTTTAATATTATGTACTTAACCCAAATATAAATTAATAAAATATTATAAAGAATAAAATTATTTTAAGGAAGCAGTAGACAGAAATATTATTTGCGAAACACGATAAATAACGCAATCTGCAGCGTAAGTAAGTAAGTAAGTAGTAAGTAAGTCTTCCTTAAAATGATTTTATTCTTTAATAATATTTTATTAATTTATATTTGGGTTAAGTACATAATATTAATATATACAGTCTGCTAATATTATTTAAGCGAAAATTGGTAAAAGTATGGAATGAAATATATTTTTGTTACTCTTCCACGGAAAAAGTACTGATTAAATTTTGTTATTAATATTACTTATTCCATATTTTTTAAAGCTTAAATATGCTGAAACGAGATAAAATTTTAATAAAGTTGCGAGTTTTAATGCAATATCGCGCAAAATACTCGACCTTAAAAGCGTCAGATATCACGCCCAATGCGACGCTATGGTACATTAATTATTCTAACTTCGAAACTTATAGAGATTCCATTTTCAATCTTCTCGTGTATTTTAAGTACACTTTAAGCTATATTTGAAAAAAAAATGAAGAAAAAAAAAGCGGCCGAAGTGACTGAAATTCAGGTTTGAAAAGTTTACTTCCGGTTTAGGACATGAAAAAAAAATATTTTTTAAAATTTTATTCCATCATTAAAAAGAACAGTATTTTTCCAATATATATAGCTATGTTAAATATTTTATTGTAAATTTGTTAAATACGATAAACGACTTTTAAAAAATTGATATTTCAATTACGGCAATTCTTTAGAAGCCCATAACTTGTAAAATATTTAATATACAAAAAAAATATTTTGTGTCCACATTCATTCCTACTAGTAGTATAAATGGGCCGAATATGAACGATTTTCAGAACCTCACTTTTTTTTCCCTGTCCGCTTCACGTGAAATGCCCCATATGCAAGACTTTGTATGTGTTGTACAGTTGTGCGCGATGTGGTTGTGGGCGAGCGAGCCGGGCGCGGGCGACGCGGGCGAGGCGGCGGGTGCGGGGGACGGAGTCGGCGCGGGCGGTGTGGGGGGAGCGGGGGGCGCGGCGCACTGCGAGCCGTGCACAGACGTGGGCGCCGGCTGCGTGCTGCACAGGCACCAGTACGCCGCCGAGGTACATCATACGCTTACAAACTATTGCAAGTTATTTATAATATTACTGATAAAAAAATACTATTTGAAATTTCAAACTTAACAAAAAAGAAATGTTTTTTTAATTATTTTTTTTACTTGATGAAGTGAGTAACTAATTGAATTTCGATGTAAAAATAATAAAAGACTACGATCTAGAGGTCCTGGGTTCGATTCCCGGGTCGGGCAAAGTGTTATTGGGTTTTTCCATTAAGTAATTTTCAGTAGCAGTACGGAGTCTGAAAATGTGCCCGAAAAACAGCAATAGGCTCGCCCCCTATTACGTGGGACTGATACATACCTGGCGAAATGTGGGTGCAGAAATGCATCTCTGCCTACCCCTTCGGGGAATATAGGCGTGAGGTATGTTTGTTTAATAAAAGACATTTTAAAAACATAGCCAAAACTATATTTTATTTTAGATCTAACTGCTGGGAAAGCCACTGCTTCTTCTACTCCCTACTATCTTGTGGCAAGAATTAATAATGATATTTTGCCTTTCAGTGTCTGTTTGTGTGGGACCTGGTTAGTGGCGTCTACAGAACAGAGCGAGCCACGATGACGGAAGACTCCAGCCAGGAGGGCTCGCGAGGTAAATTTTAGATATAATTATTATTATTATTCACTTAATCTCAACATAAAATCTAAATTACATTACAATACATTACAAAATTTTATTAAATAACTCCTCCTTGCTAATGATATTAAAGGGATATGATATACTAGTTTCAGGCGCGGACCGAGCGCGGGAACTGGCCAAGAAGCTTGGCCCCATCAACATGCCGCCCGGCAACGAGAACCGCCTGCTCACCACTCTCACAGGTATATCTTAATTATGTCGAATTTATATATACTTAATTACTAATTATTATCTATCACATACAGTGAATATAATATAACGGATTTGTTTATAAATTCTGTGATATTCATGTACGGTGACTCTGTATCGTTCAAGAAACTGATGCTATTTGAGAATTAATATCGATACTAATATGATTGTGCAAAAAAATTTGTATGTCTAGAAATTCAAGAAAAAACTTAGATATAAATTCACACTTGATAAAAAAATAAATACTTTTAATAAATTTAAATACAACGTAAATAAATAATAATAATATAACAAATCGTAAAACTTTACAACAAACATATATTTGAAATTATTAGTTGTTTATTTGAACTACATACATTAAAGAAACCATGTTTTTCCTTAATTTAATTAACTTTTTTTTGTCTCCAGGGCGATCACTGAAAAGACTGACAGACGTAGACAACTGCATCGAAATTACAAAGAACCACCCGGACAGCTCAGAGTCCGAGTCCTCTTCAGAGGAGGACAGTGATTACGACTGATATTATACTACATTACAATAAGTTATCCACTCAATGTCAGTGTGCGGTACCTTGGATATATTAACTGAAATTTGGGGTGCAGTTATGTGCAGCATGGAAAACTTAAGGATTGGAAGATGATTAGAAGTTATTTTAAATAGCATCTTGCAAGAAAAAAATATAACTGCACCAAGTCATGGTATTAGAGTTGAAAAGTGCTACCGAGTGACATGAAATATCTCTTTAGTATTAATACTGTTTTTAAGTGAAGTGAAACGGTGAACTAACAGTGATCTGTGGACAGTTGTGTTTTGTTTGCGGTTTGTTTACTTATGGTGCTTTTATTTATGGAACTTTTTCAAGACTCGCTGTATAATATATATTTTTTTACATTGCAAACATTATATTGGGTGTTAAAGTTGCAATATGATATTCTGACCACAGTTGAATTGTATTTTCTTATATTCTGCATCACAATTTTAAAGTTATTTGTGTAACACCTGAATGCATTCAGAATATGTTTGATTTTATGTTATATTTAGGCGTAAACAGTTAGTAAAAAATTAAATGTCTGTGGTCTTATTTTTTCTGTATACATTTTAACATTGACAGACATGGTTGAAAAATATCTTGTATGTGTTGTATGCATGTATTTGCGTAATAATTGAAAAGTCAACAAAATTATTTGCAGCTAATATTATATTTCATAACATTTTTTTTTATAAGAACTATAAAAGTCCACTGTCATTAGTTTGGAACTGCACACAGAGTTTACCTCATAATGTGATCACTTTTGTCATGTATAACTATTGAAATGAACTATTTGTAGTTTATTTCAAATATAGACTTGATATTATAATCAGTGAATGTTAAAGTAGTTGTCTGAAGCATGGACAAAATATTTTCTCTGCATTTACCTTTAAAATATGAATTTTGCAATAACTCATTGATATGATTATATTTATTAAGGTCTTGTGAATTAAACATTGTTAAACAAAATAAATTTGGATGTTTAACACAAATGAAAGATATTTATAGCCATCATTGTCTCTAATTATATTTGATGAGAATTCACAATCCTAAAACACTGAATGAACACTTTCAGTTACCAGCTCTCTTTCGTTTGTGTTAATAGAATGTGAATTTAGGCTCATGTAAGGTTGTGATTGTTTGAATGTAGGTATGTTTAGGTGAAGTGCCTCTGATAACAACGGTACTATTCATAAAATGTTTTGAATGGGCAAGTATAAATGCAACAATGTTTTAAAAAATATTTTTTGGAGGTGGCAAGTGTTTTAAGTTTCTTTTCTTCAAGGGGCTGCTCTTCACATTGTAATGTTGATATGTAACAATTATTTATATATTTACTTATACACAACAAAAATTACCAAAAAATATTATTGGTTAACCTCCAGGAACATTATAAGGAATGAAATTGGTTAAAGGCAAAGTAATGAAATGTTATGTTTAGATATCATGAAAATTGTGTAGCCAGAGGGTACCACACAGGTTTTGATCTAGCTTACAATTTAATTTTAATGCTTTATTTAATAATGTGCTAGATTCTAGAAGTTAATCTTAATACTGTCCTAATTTTTCAGAATTGTAAGATTTACATTTTATAAGTGGAAATATCTTCCAATTTTGTCTACCATATTTAATTTAGTTTAAAGTTTGTATGTTTTTCACAGCTTCCTTACATTAAGATGAAATGTGAAAAGTCTCACATTAATTTGATGGTTCCTATGTATACTAGTGCAAATCCAAATAAAATTATCAAGATATGGAATTTTGTTACTTGTATATGTACAGCCCATCAATTTACATTACACAATATGCCTTACCAGAATGATATTGCATTTAAAAAACAGTGAAATGATGAGTGTGTTAGCATTTGGCCAATAATGAACCAGAACCAACTGCTAGAATGATGTTCTCAGTATGTAGCAATTTACAGTTTTTGTACTTAGTTATGTTTGAATATTCATGACTTGATATTTTTCATGTGTATGTAGAATTGCTGTAATGGATGTTTCCGGACACAAATGTGCGGTGTCAACTTGCCATCGAATTGTATATAATATTAGTTAGGAGAAAAAAATGCATGTTATAAATAAATAACATAACAGATACAATACTTTGTATTTTTATTTACAAAATATGAATCCACAGGCAATATTTACAGATAATTCATACCTTTCAACACTAAAATCCAATTAAGATTAAATACATTTCTTTAGAGAGTAATTTTTTGTAATGTGAAATAAGACAATGTCCCAAGTTCAATTTTCAGATTCTAGTTGATCTCTGATATTGAAACTATTGTTGATGATTTATTTCAAAATTATATCATTATTTGGATACCATCATAATATATAGATGTTAACTCCTTGTCATAGACCTGCTACAATGATTGGAGGAATATAGTTAACTGTTGTAGGTGATCTCCATCTAACTATTTACTAAAATGTTTGCCAGTAATAATTGACTTTATTTTACTCTGTGAAACAAGTCCTTTAATTTATTGCTATATAAATTCATGAGAACAGCTATAGTTTGAGGAAAATAGGTACATAACTTGGCATTTGACATATACCATGACAAAAACCATTTAACCACTATAATTAAATCAAACTTTTAAAAAGTAGCACTGCTAAATCGCAATGTGATTTTTTTAAATAACACGAACTGATTTAATAATATAATAACAACCCATGCAATAGACCTAATTGTAGTTTATCACAAACAAAAATATGGTTCAAATGGATTCAACATCAGAAAACTTCTCTATATGCTAGTTGCATTACCATGAAATTAAAATTCATAAGTTCCTAATATACACACTATTACAATATACATCAATTGAGTAACTATCTCACACTTGTGATGGATGTACAATGTACATATATAAATTAGAATTATATTACATATTGATTAGTAATAAATTATCCAGACAAATAACTATGCTTGTTAAAGGCTCTACTAAATAGAGTCAATGATGTTCCATTGTTTCAAAACACACAGCTTAGTTGAGATATTCACAATTAAAAATATGTTATATTAAATTAGCTTACATTCATGCAAGCCTTTTGACCAGTACTACATAATTTTAATACACTTATTGTGAATTATTACCACACTAGACAAGATGTCATAATGTTGACACTATTGTTAGTTTGTTACCATTAGGAGGGTATTGTCTTGCTGGAGTATGGTCACATGTTGAAAGCATCTTCATGATCATTTTCACTATCACCAGCAGGTGCAGGCCGAGTTTGGCCTGTTTCGTCCAATAAGCAGTCCATAGACAACCTTTCTATATCATCCCAAGATAGCTTATTAAATTTATCCTGTACTATTTTTAATAATCTG
Source organism: Cephonodes hylas (assembly GCA_030295005.1). Classification (NCBI taxonomy): domain Eukaryota; kingdom Metazoa; phylum Arthropoda; class Insecta; order Lepidoptera; family Sphingidae; genus Cephonodes; species Cephonodes hylas. The sequence goes on from AP025361.1 coordinate 17,211,525, forward strand.
TTAGATCTGTTCACTGCCTCCAAATCAGACATTCCTAACTTTCGGAAATATTTTAATGATGCCTCTTGGAGTCCTTCAGGTTTCTTAACAATTAAATGGATTTTTGACCCATTTTTTATAGAAGGATATGATTGTACTAATTGTTCATCCACAAGCGTACGACCAAGTAGGAGTAGCTTTTGTTCTTCAACAGGTGTATCTAATTTCTTAGCGATTAGCTTTTTAATTTCCAGTATACTTGTCGAGGGAAGCACCTGTAACAAGCGAGTCATATAGTTTTAACACAAGAAAACTCATAAAGTCGTCTGATTTTGAATCAATCCACAGACCTCAAGAACACATTCGCCTCCTGCAAGTTTTTTTATTGTGATTTGCATTTTGCATTCAATGTTATAACTTTATCATTGAAAAAAATATTTTCTATATCTTCTCAAGCGACTAACTTCTTGTCTCTCTATAAAATATGTTTACAACAGCGTGCTAATTAAAAACTTTTAATTTATCTTTTTTCTACAACCACTCGAAAAGTATCACGCTATCTCATAAAAATTTGACGTTTTTGACAAATTTTATAAATGTCATCAGAAATACAGATAAGTAATTTAAACAAAGTTTCGAAGTTTCTATACACTTGCGTGCATAAAATGGGACTTTAGTTAATAGCCGTTTGAAAATAATATGTATAAAGTATATCATCATCATCAGCCTTTATTCGTCCACTGTTGGACACAGGCCTTTCCTATGGCACACCATTATAAAGAATATATATTTATATAAACTATAAAGTATATTTCGCTAGCATATTATTTTATTTTTAACACTGCAGCAACATTTTATACAAAACTGGTTTAATGTCCCAATTGGCCAACTTAGTCTTATTTTTCTTTAAATCACTCAGTATAGTACATATAAATTAATCCAATTAAATTTTCATTTTATTTTAAAAAATATGTTCTGAAACATCATTATAAAAAGATAGTTTAGAATTGGTCTAAACGAGTCTTAGGTATCAAATACAATCGTGAATTTGCATTATGTACCTAAACGTATTGTGATGTAGTATTTAATAAAACCTTAATGCAATTTCATAAGAAATGTCGTAGTTTAGATGGCCACCTAGATTTCATTTTTAATAGCCAGCTAAAAATTAAAAAGATATATTTCATTTCAATTGTCATCTTAATTTTAGCCCTGCAACTGTAAATAAATAATTACCTAGGAGATTTAAGTAATTTGATGTTAGTTTGCTCAAAAGATGGAAACAAACTTAAGAGTAACTATTAAAAACGTTTTTGTGACAGACATGTGCGTAAGCAAGGAAATTGCTGATTCTGATGAAAATACGGTCAATTCATTGAACTTTACTCAAATGGAATATTTTGAAGGTATGCATATTACAAAATTACGTTTAAGTGTAAACTTGGACCGTTTTTACAATTAGTACATTCCATGGATAAATGAGCACTTTTTTGATATTAATAAAATTTCTTAAAAGTTAATATTAAAACCTTCCTAGCTAGCTATTTTGCACGATGTTTATCTTAAAATTTGCAATTTAAAACATGTATTATCGACTAATCCTATATCGGCACTTGGCATCACTAGCTCTTATTTAGCCCGGGTGTCCGTAGCCTAGGAAACGGGTGTAGCTACGGAACAACAACATTGATAAGTCATTTTCTTATCGGGTTACATAAAAATTGTACAAAAAATATTTTTAAATGCCCGTAAAATAATTGAAATTAATTAAAAAATACGTTTTAGACAAAAATATAACAATATTCACGTGAAACAATGGAAATTTTGACAGTTCGAATTAAAGCTGGCAGGTGGGTTTAGTGTATTTTTATATGAATAAATCTAGAATTATTAAATTATACAGCTTCGATTACGTAGACACAGATGTTGGGTAGATGTTGCGGTAGGATACGTGTGTCGCGTACGGCGGGAATAGTCTCGAATGAGCTCCCCTCGATCCCGATTTGGTATCAACTTTATCAGGGAGGACGAGGCAGGAGGGAGCGGCGGCGGCGGCGCCGACTGGTACGGCACGCGGCCAATTTACCTGTGAAATGAAATGAGGAGGCCGCCTATGTACATACGTAATGTAAAAATAGGCAAAACGTTATGAATCATCTGTTACAGCCTGCTAGTTTCACTGTCACATAACAAAACCTATTATTGTTTCTAAATACCAAGAATATATTTTACGTAACATACAACTATAGTATATACTGTATACAAATTATTATGTATGGTAAGTAAAAAAATCTTATATAAATTTTTATAACAAACAATAACTAGCTTTTACATGCATTAATATTTATAAACAAAACTAATTACAGCACATATCCAACTGTATAAAATTCCACACAAGAACATAAACTACACATTCTACTGATAAAAAAAACACACATATATTGAACAGTAATAACTGAGCACCGTTACCTAATTCCAATAACATGTAATTGTAATAACAGTATTGTTCAACCATGTGTGACAAGGCAGGTGGTGTCAACAGAGCATGACAAAGCACCTGCCCTCACCCCCACCGTGGCCCTCACACAACATTCAACTCTAAAAACTGTCAAACTGTCTCACCTAGATACCATTGTTTGATCAATAAACTCTACACAACCAACAGTCACAGTAGCAACAATGCATAAGTAGTGTGTCTTCATATTTTTATTAAAAAAATCCAAGTGTTTTGCACAAACATGTCGGAGATGGGCTTTGAAAATGTGTTCTATTTAGAAAGTGAGTGTTATATGTAGGCGTTGTTGAGAGTGAAGGTGCGGGGAGAAGGATGAGGTGTTGCCTGGTTACGCACAGCGGACAATCTCCGCCGGTGCTCTCGGCAGATCAATAACATCTCCACCACTCAGGATGGTGTTATGCAATTTGCTGTCATGTTAAATATTATTATATATTTTATTACTTTTTGATTTCTACTTCTGAATGAATTATCTTTAAATATTATCTAATACCTTTAATAACTGAGTTTCTATTTTCTTATTTGTATATTTTAAGGCTGGATATTGGTTGATGTTATGTTTGGAAAAAGCATGCTAAAATCTTTTTTAAATTTGCAGTATTTTTAAGTAATTTGTGTAGTGCAAAATTCACAAACTGACCTTTCATTCAACCTTCATTTAGAATAAAAACTTTGATTTCTTAGAATAAAAAGTCGCGCTAAACAACTGATAAAATAATTTGAAATAACCACAGTATTTTATTTACTTAGATGACGGAAATTTCTTATGTAACTAATTTATTTTGCATAACATTGAAATGTGTTAATTAGTTTCCTCCATTACGATTGACGTAATCTGAAGGGTATCATGCAGGTAAGTAGAGGGGTTGTGTCTGCAAATTGCAATTTATTAAAGGCTTAATTAAAAATAATCCCTCTTTTCTAATGCTAATTAATACAGTCAGTCTTTTCTGATAAGTTGATATCTCTAATATCGAGTACGTAACTTGTTTGGTAACAAATTAATTTTCACATTAAAATAAGAGACATCGGTTTGGTTTAAATTTAATTTGAGTAATATTAAACGTATGCGATTATGTTGATGAAAAAACACAGTCATATTGAATGTACAAGAACGGAATAGTATTAACATCCTTGAATTTGCTGCTTTTATGAATCGGCATCACCGTTAGCATCCCGCGTGATAATTTAAAATAATCATCTCTCTCCAGAAACGACTCTCATATATATAAAATCTCTTATGCTTGGATCCTTGAATGGGTTGGCAGAATATGACTGCATCCATCGTCAGTTATTAGAACTGTACGTGTTTTAAATACCGATGTAGGGTGTGTGCCTAATAGTCCGAGATCCCAGAGCCGCCAGACGTTACTTATTTTCTGATGGATGAAATGTGGCCCATTGGGTAGTGTTAGTATGTACTACCATCGTATGCATACTCGCTAACTTGGTCGAAGGGCCAATTTACGGATATCCGCTGTTTGGGGTACCAAAAAGCCTCTAAAAGAATTTAGGGAAAATTGACCCCTTGGGTCGGTCTGTCTTCTTGTCAAAGATTATAAAATAGGAATATGGAAAAACTATTATAGGCGTTGATAACTTTAGCTACTTGGCCTAAAGGAACTAAGTATATGAGCTAGCCAGGCAAGGAAAGCGCGGTTATTGTTCCACTGTTTTAATCATGAACATAATTTGTAACTAGACTTACTTTTTTATTATTTTAGCTCTCAATAATAATGGACTATCGTGTCCAGTTAGTACGTATTAGCTAATACCTATTATAGATAGAGAAACGTAGGGCTGATAACAATATGATTAATGTTGATACAACTTGAATCGGCTATTCATACCATGTGTTGATGTATTGTATGTACAATTCCAGACTTTGAGTGCGCCGGCGACGAGGTGCTGGTAGAGTCGTCGCCGCCAGCCTCGCCCGAGATGGCGGCGCAACTAGCGGCGCCCGCACAGGTTCTATATACTAACTTATTTACTTATATGTCTATATAATAATAATAAGTGGTCATTGTCTCGAGGTTTAACGATGAAGGAAGACATCGTTCATCTCAGTTGTAGAATAGGTCCGTGCGCAGCTATGGGACTTATGTATTGCGATGATAATGAAAAGTATACTTCTTTTTAACGTAATTCGTACTGTTCTCTATTTGGGTTTCCATAAACTTTTAAACTGTACAATTTTGTTTATGTTCTAAAAGGTTAGCTTTTATGAGCAGTTTTGTACTGCCAGTTGCCATCAACTTCTACAATTTTTTTGTTAGGAAATTTTCGTATATCTAAATGTTCCAGTAATAATTTTGTTTGGCTTTTCTGTTTGTATCAGGGTGAGGGCGGTGGCGGCGGTACTTCGCCGTCGGCCGTGCGCGAGCTCATCGTCATCCCGGAGATATCCAACTCCATACACCTGCAGCACGCCATACAACAAGTATGAACATACAGGCCATCCATTTTTTAGCTCAAAATCGGACATAATTTTAATCCACAGTGCAGATTAATAATGATAAAACACATTTTTAAATTTTTCTTTATTTAGAACAATGGGTAACTTAATGCAATTAGTACTCACTGTCATTATGTATTTATTTATTAACATAATTTATTATATTGATTTCAATTATTTTTGTAAAAATAAATTGTAAAAATTCAAAATCAATCATCCATATCGCGACGATCTGTGATTTCCCGTTCGTGTCTCAGTAACTTCGTAATTTGAAATTTTCGCGCGGTGTTGTACAAGTGATCAAAAAAGTACAGTCCCGTTCAAAAAGCAACATGCGATCGGTTTAGGTATGACCCTGTGGCAGGTACAGAGTAACGCACTCAATCAATTAGTAACGGGGCGATTAAAATCTTTAATCCCCTAGCCCTTTGTCTATTCCAATTTCATTATTGATATTAGCATACGATCGCTTCAGCTGCAGCTGGAGTGCGCAATCTGGAAGATGTGTTATAATTATAAGATACTGTTGGACAAAAAAATTGGAATTTACTTACCATAACATAAAATGGTGAACCTTAATGTTATCAGTTTTGGGAAATATATGAAATGAATTGTATTTTATGTATGCCTCTTTTCGAATAATCTAACCGGGAAAGTGTAAATGTTTATTACCATAAAAAGTTGAAATAGTTTGGTGCTCCCCTTTGCATGCGATCGCAGGTTCCTCCTTTACCCTACTTGGACACGCAGTGTTTATTGTGCGTTTTATTACATCATTGGTTTTCTTTTGTTTTGTTTTGGAAAAATCTAATAATATTTTTCTAGGCCCTGAAATCGAATATAGCACTTCTCTATCGGATGCCACTTATACCATGAAATTTGTGAGGGCGTAAAGTCTCAGTCTCAATAGTGTGGCTTACAACATTTTTATCATTTGTAAAACAGCACTGTCATTATATTCTAGGTAAATATAGTTTATACCTAGAACACTTATTTAGTTTATGAACTTGCATATGCATATTTGAGGCCTATAAAATCAAAGGCAGCTAAATCTAAGTGAGTCAAATATTCAGTAATCTACAAAAATCGATAACTTTGTTTAGGTGGCTATGATATTTTATATTTTAAAAGAGATTTATAAAGAATGTGAATACCACTAAAAATCAGAATTTTAAATTATAAAAATACCACAATATTTGAGTACAGACTGAATAAATTTGTATTTAACTGTCTTTGATTCCAACTGGCGTTTAGCTGGTTTTGATTTTATAGGCCTCATTTATAGTCATTAAGGAAGAGAAAGTTTGTACCGCATAGCATTCGGGTATGTAGTCCCAGTTTGGCACTAGGCCAGCGTGGTGGACAAAGCCCTGTCAGCTGTAAAGGAGGTCCGTGTCCAACTTACTTGTGGGCTTAATGATGATGATGCTACAAATAATGATTTGCCTGCGTGTCTGCAGGTGTCGAGCTCCGTGGTGGACGTGAACGGAGACAGTTCGGGCAACTCCAGTCCCACTGCCGACGCCCAACATACATACATCACTGTTGCCAGTCAGTATTATTTTTATATTTTACCTACACCTATTAATGTTGAGTAGTGATAGCCTCTGGGTTTAGACGCGCAGTCAGAATTATCGCAGTCGCAGGTTACAGATACACCTCCGACCTTTCCATGTTATGTGTGTACGATGAATAATTACGAAAATATCGGAAGGGAACACGCACACCTAAAATTTCTTTGGATTTTCTTAGACGTGTAGTCTACCAAACCGCGCTTAGATTGCGTTGCTTTAGATTGAATTGCTCTTCCTTTGGTTGAAGAGAGGCCAATGCCCAGCAGTGAGGTGTATATGAGCTGGTGGTGATTCCATACACATAATTTAATTCAGGGTTGAGGGGGATGTGTGTCATTTAATCAAATGATATAAAGTATTTGTTGGGATCGCAGATGACATGATAAAGATTAAGTTTTTCTAAGTAACACAATGATCACTCATTACATTTCGAACAGAGTTTATAATGATAAATAGTTAGTTATTTTTTTACTCGCATGAATTTAATCCGTTAGTATCATTCCACGATTTCTTGTTTTTTAATGGCACTTATGATTTTTTTTCATTTTTTGGGTTTTTTTTTGTATGAATACTACATGATTGACGTTTTGATGGGATTGGATAAAATCCATTAATTTTTATGTGACTTTGATATTTACGTTATAAGTCGTCTTTGGCCGTGTGATATTCTTATAAGACCTCAAACAATTTTAGTTCAAGAAATTTGATTGTTTTTTTTTTGTAAATAGAAGCACGCATGTGTATTTGTTGGCACATTTGTTTTGTTTGCGCATTGTGTGTGTGTGCGGCTGCAGTGCAGGGCGCGTGGCCCGGCGCCGCCGACGTCAAGCACGAGGATACCAGTGACCAAGAAAGCAAGTTTTATGTTTTTTTTTACGCTTTTTTAAAAAGCTAACATTGTTGTGTTCTGCTCGTAGACAATCGTTTGAGTTTAGATTGAAATTTCTAGATAAAGTAAAAAACATAAATTTGTACCATCAATATGTGATACTTCAAACCGCAACATCCGAGGATGTCATGATTCACCAATGCTACCAATATTATTATTGATTGCATCATCAATCATACAAGCAAATGTAAAGAAGTATTCTGATAATGCCCTACTGTTTATTTATTTTTTAAGTTTCAAATTGTTTTGGCACATCACAATATCTTTGGTCCTTCGAGACAGATTATTCTTCATGACTCGATTTACCTATTAATGTTGTGTAATGTTATATCTTAAAAAAATCGAATATATTTCAGTCAGCCCCTCAAACGATTGTCTATTAATCCCTTTGTGTTTAACCTGCATGTGCTTCAATATACTTAGATCAAAGGCCGGGCACAATGAGCCTACTCGCAAATATTCCATTGACGGACTGACCGAATAAAAAGCAGAGGAGGTCCCTCTGATCTGATTATCTTGCACCTGTCCACCTGACGAATTTTCACCCCATGCGACCAGGCTTTGTGCCCGGCTCTGCTTGTCGTTGGCATGGTGATGAGGGCTGTTCGCAGATAAGCTATGACAGACAATTGAAAGAATGAGATGAATGATATTTAGCTCTTTGTTTAGTTTTAATGTTTACTGAGTTTAGGAGTGGCGTTCCTTATGGTATTGTTTTTAAAGGGACGGTAATGTGTTGCACCTTATGTACAGTGTAATAAGGTCGGAATCTTATTGCACAGCGCTAAACTTGATGTGCGTTGAGTACATGTCTTGATAATGTATAAAAATAATAAATACTAAAAACTCATAGGTACTTAAGTATGCAACATGATATGATTGCAACATGATATATATTTAAACCTCTGTTGGCATCTGCGTTCGAGCACGAGAAAGATGACGATTTTTTTTTATTATTTTGTATTCTGTTTTCTCCTATTATTCGAATATAAAATTGTCACGTTGATTGAAAAAAAGAATCCTTAAAAAATGTTGCGTTTAGAAAATCGAAACTACTATAATATGCCTTATAACATGTGCAAAAATCAATAACTCTAATCCCCATCAGAGCATCAATTTCAACATCTCGTCGGTGGCATCCAGTAGCGATGAATTCGATACTCGAAATAAGTAATACGGTATAATTGCAGCACGCCCCAAAGGATTATCTACCTGAGCGATCATCAATGGGGTAGTTGGGGCATTGTCAAGGGGCACGGATGATCCCCATTGTCGGCGTGTTACACCGCACCTGTGCTACCTTTGATTGGACGCGTGGCGGGCGCGTGCGCATCTCTACTTACTAATGGGGTATATTGGGGTACGGCGATATTAAATTTTTCACATGTAATATTGTATAGATGTGTGAGTTTCCTTTGATCATTTTTATTTGTTATGTGTCGGGAGATGTCAAATGAAATCTAATTTGGACTCTGAATAAATGTGGGTAACAGTCGCCAACATAGTTCTAACTCGTCAATAAACAAGTATTATGCGTTTGATAGAATTAACGAAGGATTTTTCAGTCCCACAAAAATATCTAATGATAAGACTAAGAGCAGAAGACATTACATAACAGCTTACATTCAAGCTTCGCTTACTTTTTATATCGAATTTCATTACTGAATCGAGCGAAAATTGGAACATCAAGAAAGGAACGAATTTAGACCAGGGACATTTAGTTCAGGGTAAAAAACATATAAGGGCAGGATTGTCAATCTTTTTCTATCCATTTCAATTACAAGACTACGCGTGATAGCGAAACTATGAGATCACTACACTCCGGTACGGTAGCCCAAGAGTTCCAATCTTGTCTCTTTAAGTGTAGATTGGAGAGAAAATTCAACATGCTGGCCTGAGGGCATTGAGAAATAGAATTTCGTCATTTGACGGTCTTTGGACATTACAGTATTTGCCATCATGATCAGTGCAGTCACATTGTCGTTCTAGTGTGTGTGAAACATTTTTAAAAATAAACATTCTTGTGGAATATTAATTATTGCTTGGTTCTGTTCGACATGAGTGTGTTGAGTCGCGCGCCGTCTCCTTGTTTCTCAGTGCGGCCGACAACCCACCTGTATTTTATACATGCTTGCAAGTGGAATTTTTCCGCTTATATTTTCTCTCAGTTTTATTTATTTTTCAATTATTATTCTGTTTTCGGGTTTAGCTAAAAATGACATATATAAAAAAAAAATTAAGACTATTTTTTACACAGAATACGAGTTGCGAGCAATTTTTGTATTTAATAAGTATGCTTTCAATTCGAGGATACGAAGTGTTAAATTTGTTGCTATAAATGTTAAAAATGGCGCAAAATAATAAAAAATAATAATTATGCCTAGCATAAAGCCTGTTTTGATAAATATTAAGAAAAAGTTATAAAAGATATATTTTGCGTCGAAACAAAAAGAACTGTGATTAAGTATTAAACCGTACAGTATCGGAAAAAACCAGAGGCCAATATTTATAAATAGCTCCTAAGGCGGCTTATTAATCAATATCTATAACACAAAACATCAACAGACACTGATACGGTTTCAACGCCAATTAAATCGCCACCTGCAAAACAAATCGAGACAAAACGCAGCGAATCCATAGCAACAAAGGGGAAAGTTCTCTATTATATCCCTTACGTATCAATTACACCGGTCAAAATAACAGGTGGGGAGGTATGGGTGTGAGGGGGAGGGAGCTATGGGAGTGAAAGAGACGGATGAATGGAATATTGGTAGGTGATTGTGACGTTCTGAGAAACGGTCCGGAGGCGGCAGGCGAGTTGCCTGGGAGACCTGGTGCGACATGGAGGTGCCGAGATACCGCTCCTATTACCCCTGTGAGTTTCCATACGGGTATCAGTCTTTGTTCAGCGCAGGTGTTAACTAGTCGAGTTTACAGTAAATTTTTAGCAAATGTTTTTTTTCCTGACCAAAAAGTGTTTTACACAGATTTTAAAGTGTTTTAATAATGCGAATCTGTGTCGTATTCCTTGATAGCTATCGGATAGAAATATTTAAATTTTAGAGGTCGAAAGTGTTTGCACATCTACTAGGAATCTTATATTTCAGACTGGAGTTAAGGACCGTAGGGAATATTTCGATAATAGAAACTATGATTAGTTATTTATCTTTTCTAAGCATTTATTCATGCATTTAGTAATATATTGCATATTTTTAATATTTAACTGCATTATAATAGTATAAAAAGGCAAAAAAATTATAAAAATAATTAAAAAAAAAATGTTTTTCTTCGTATTATGCATGTACGATTGCGCAGTTACACATATGGAGTCAGGTTCTTAGTTTGAGTATCGCATGCATTGGTTCTAATGTGTGTTGTGATGTTGCAGGCGAAGGTGGCAACGGCGTCAACTACCACGTGCAGTATGTCACCGAGCCTCAGGAGATATACGCCCAGGGCCACCAGACCACCATGTAAGCATTTGTATTGTTCTAGTCTAATAAATTTCTCCAAGGGTGTTTTATAGTTTTGGGATAGTTTTTGGACAAAAATGTTTTTTTTTCTAGAAAAAAAAATGCTTTTTTAAAAATGATATCAATATTGGATAGCTTCCGTGCTGCCATTGGTATGAGATTGGTCTACGAAATTAGATTTTAAAATTTCTAATTCCCTGGTGTATATTTTTAATGAAGATTTCTAGCCTATTAATTGCATGCGATAATACGTCATTAGGAATATTTTGTTAAAATATCAATAAATTATTTCACCTATGAGGCACATACGTTCTTACTTCAACCCTAAAGGTCGTAGTTATCACCAAAAACGGGAGACCGTTCGGTGTTCCAAACACCCAAACCAGAAATAAAGTATTTTGTGTCATAAAACTAAGCCACTTCGGCTACGGAGGCTGAAGTTAGATACGCTGCGGTATAAAAATTCCTTGGAACATTCATAAGGGCATGATTCAGGCCAGAATTTCTAGAGCAAATATCAAAAACCTGCATGCTTGTGTGAAATGCTGTGATTCCTACTATAACAACTGCTGCTGCTATATTGCTGTATGTTACGAAGATTTTACGCGTTACATTTTTACAAAATCGGCAATTAGAATTCCTGAGATCGCTATTCGCTATTTATATCAAGAAGAAGTATGATATGGTTGCACATATAATAAAAATGTGCGAAAAAACACATATCATATAGGAAAATTGACAAGTTATTCAATATACTTGGCTCAACAAATAAATATAAAACAAAATCATTAATATAACGGTTAGGTCCCTTTAAAACCTTATCTCGGCCGCCATCTTGTGTGTGCAAGGATGTGACGCGCAACGCCTTCGGAGAAATGAAATTTTTCGCGAACGGCATTTTTATTTTTATAACATAATGATATTTTTCTCCTTTATCGCAAAATAAGAATTCTCTACAAAATTAGGGAGAATATTATCAATAGCCTCAAAGTGTAGAAGAAAGATTTTGACAACTATGTTTTAAACTTCGCGTTACAGGGACGAAATTACAGCTACTTTCAGTAATTTTTGTACTCCGTATTTATTATATACTGAGATTTTATTTGCGTTATAATAATATTTTACATCTGCAAGAATCATTACGCAAGCAGCACAAAGCAATCATGTAAAGGGGCAACTCAAATTATTATTTTATTTCTCGGTAATAAACGAAACAGCCGATGAAAAGTAAAAAAAACAAACAAAATTCCTTCTGGTTGCGTATTTCCTCTTTTTTTTCGAATGCATTGCAGGTCTCTTTCGGTTTTCATTCATGCAAATTAAATTACTTGAATTTTTGCGTTGTGATGCAAGTTACTGAGGATGTCATAAAGTCCCCTGAGTATTATGTGTTGTGTCGTCCCAGGGAGACCCTGCGCTCGTACCCGGTGTACGGCGTGGCCACGGTGGGCGCCGCGGCCGCCGCCGAGGGCACCTCCACCGACAACGGCTGGGGCGGAGCCTCCTCCGCAGAGTACACCGCTTATGGCGTCGTGGTGAGTCACGTACAATCTTCTTGCTCTAGATGTGATGCTCTTCGTATTTCACTTTTAGAGGAGAGTCGTAGAGAACTCGAAGTTTTTTTGAGAATCTAAGTGATCGCGGGTTCGAACACTGGGCATATATCTTTGACATTTTCGAAGTTATGTGTGTATTCATAATGAGTTATTACGTGGTTTAACAGTGAAGGAAAATATTAACAGAAAACTTGCACACCTAAAAGTTCTAAGAAATTTAAAAGGCCCAGCAGTAGAGATACGTATGTGGGCTGATATTATCAGCATCATTATAGTGATGGTGATTTGGAAAAGTATTACAAATTTCTGTATTATAACAAGTCTATACTTCAATAAGTGCATTCTTCTATTAAAGCATTTTATGTCCAATTTAATGGCATTAATTGCGAGAAAAGCATCATGGTTACAACGGGGCCGAAGTGTACAGGCGCTTCACTAATCCGAAGCGCGTCGGTGCGCGTCGGAGCTAGAAGGAACGTAATCGAGATCGTTGCATTGTGTTGGTAGATTTGCGTTGCCATTTTTTTCTTTAACGTATACATAGCAACGTTTCATTTTTCCAGCAAAAACTTGTTGCGCAACAATTTGGACTGTTATCATTAAAAAATAGCTTTGAAAAAAAATACGCTTATGTAGTCAATTAAAAAGTAGAAAATAAAAAATAAGGTATGAAAGCGAGTTATCAATTTTTTTTAAATATTAAATTGTCACCTGTCCTTGTTCAGTATGAAAAATTTCGAGATGATTAGACATTTAAGAGAGAGTCAATATCATATTTGCAGTTTCCGTTACAAATTGACATACATACAAATTACAAACGTCCGAAGCTAATGAAATCGTGTTAATAAGTCTATCTCTAGCTGAAGCATTATCATGTTGATTGTTGCCGGTGTGGGTATGAGTGTATGTGTGTATGTATGTGTGTGTTGTCAGGTGGCCGGCGACGAGGCGGAGGCGCCCGCGTCCCCCGCCACGCCGCAGCCGCCGCGCATGCCGCCCGCCACCGTGCAGTGGCTGCTCGACCACTACGAGACCGCGGAGGGTATGTGGCGTCTTACAATTATTCTTATTCTTATTTACGTACCTACGTTGATGGGCTTATAATTTTTTTATGCAGTTATGTGTACTTTGGTTCAAATTTTTAAAGCATAAAATTTTTTCTCCTCCGGCGCCAGATGCAGGTTTTTCATCACGATTAAAAAAATGAGACAAAGATAATATTTTTAAATAGACGAAACGTAAGGGAATTGTTTTTTTTTCTGTTATTTTTCACCTTTGCTTTCGCTTGTCAACCTAGCTTCGACATGCATATGATTAATAGCGCAGCACAAGCATGCACATTGCACAGCTTTACAATATAGTATGTGTTGCAGGCGTGTCGCTGCCGCGCTCGACGCTGTACTCGCACTACCTGCGGCACTGCTCGGCGCACCGGCTGGAGCCCGTGAACGCCGCGTCCTTCGGCAAGCTCATCCGCTCCGTGTTCGTGGGGCTGCGCACGCGCCGCCTCGGCACGCGCGGCAACTCCAAGTACCACTACTACGGCATCCGCGCCAAGCCCTCCGCGCCGCACTTGCTCTCGCACGACAAGACCGACGTACTCGACGCGCAGGTAACGACACATATCTCCTCTGCACGAGGTTGCAAGGAGAGCCAACGGGTTGAACACTGTGGGTTGTTGCAGGAGGGTCGGTCCCGGTCAAGTGAGCGAGATGCAGCCTCGAGTCCGGGCAGCAGCGGTTGCGGCGGTAGTGGTAGCGGGACGAGCAGCATGGCGGGCGCCACCAGCGCCTACCGGCAGTACCTGGGCGCCGTGGCCCCGCCCGAGCCGCCGGACCTGCTCGTCGCCGACCTGCCGCCCGACGTGCCGCCCACCGCGCTGCACGCGCTGCGGAGACACCACCGGTATGGATTGATTCCGACAGAGAGTCCGTTTGATGTCGCGCCCGTGGTTCTAGCTGTGTGTGTCGCAGCGAGCACGGCGCGGCGTTCCTGGAGGCGGTGGGCGCGCTGGACACGGGCGGCGTGGAGCGCGCGCGGCGGGCGTTCTGGCGCGGCGGCAGCGGCGGCTCGGCGCTGTGCCGGCGCGTGCTGTGGCGCCTGTGCGCGCGGCGCGACGTGGCGGCGTGGCTGCGCGCGGCCGACCTGCAGCTGCACCAGCGCGCCGTGGACCTGCTGCTGCCCGACGTGCTGCGCCCCATCCCGCCGCACCTCACGCAAGCCATCCGCAACTTCGCCAAGAGCGTGGAGGCGGCCGTGTGCGCGGCCAGCGGCGCCGTGCCCGCGCCCAGTGCCCGCGCGCAGGCGGCGGCGGCCGCGGCGCTGGCGGCGGCGCTGCGGCGCTACACCTCGCTCAACCACCTGGCGCAGGCCGCGCGCGCCGTGCTCACCAACCACCACCAGATACACCAGGCACGATACTACTAGTTACTACTACAACTTATACAACTAGACTTGCTTTACCATCAACTACCCAGTATTAGCGTACCCTCCATTTCGCATCGTTACCGACAAATAATTTTGAATCAAGATCGCGTATCATCAACAAGCTTTTCTAGTTTTGTAAGTGCGTGTTACATATTATTAATATATTTTTTTAAACAATGATGGTTTTCATCGCAGATGCTGGCGGACCTGAACCGCGTGGACTTCCGCGTGGTGCGCGAGCAGGCGGCGTGGGCGTGCTCGTGCGGCAGCGCCTCCACCGCGCAGCGACTTGAAGCTGACTTTAAGGTAAGCGCCCTTATAATACCTAAAATTTCAAGTCAAAATGCCATACTTTTAGTAATTACGAATGAATTTAATTTCTACTTACTGATAACAATCAACAAGCTAATTAAATTAACAATGATATTATAATTATATTTTTATAGATTGGTAATAACAATTAATATTTTGTAATGAATGCGATGCTAAGAAGTGTTAAATGAGAATGTAAACTAGTAACTATACATCCGTGTGTGCGTGCAGGCGACGCTGGGCCGCGGCGCGTCGCTGGAGCAGTGGGCGGGCTGGCTGGACGCGTGCGTGCGCGCCGCGCTGGCGCCGCACGAGCGCGCGCGCCCCCCCTCCCCGCCGGCCGCCGCGCGCCCCGCGCCCCCCGCGCCCGCGCCGCACGACGAGCCCGGCGGGTACACGGCGCGCGCGCGCCGCCTGCTGCTCGACTGGTCCTTCTACTCCTCGCTCGTCATACGGGAACTCACGCTCCGGTACGCGACATATTGTGTCATACTAACTGATTAATAATCACACAAGCCCTAGGGTTCCCAAGAGGAAAGTAAAGTGAGTTTAAGTTCGTATGTATCATGATTAACTTTAGTTGACTTCAATTTTAGACATTTCAGTTGTACGAGCTTGTTTGTAGTTAGAACATCAATAATGTGTATTGGCTATCAAATATATATGTACACTCCTAGTTCTAAATCTCATGTCCACAAATACCCCCGCCAATATATCGTACAATACGGCAGTACGTAATGTGTGCGTGCAGGTCCGCGGCGTCGTTCGGCTCGTTCCACCTGATCCGGCTGCTGTACGACGAGTACGTGTCGTACCTGATCGAGCGGCGCGTGGCGGCCTACAAGCGCGTGCCGCCCATCGCCGTCATGCACCGCGTGCGAGTACGTACACACACCAACTATATTCATACATACCACCTATGTACGATGTACCACTATACATACACCTAAATCACGGTCGAAAACTAATACAGGAAATAGCTACATCATCATCATCATCATCATCATCAACAGCCTTTCACGTCCACTGTTGGACATAGGCCTCTCTCATGGCACGCCACTGGCTCGATCTTCGGCCCTCCTCATCCAACCGCTGCCAGCTACCTTGCGAATATCGAATATCACAAATATCGAATATACCGGCTAGGTGGAAATAGCTACAGTTATTACAAATACATTGACCATAAAAATCCGACGAAAAATAAAAGTTTTGAGCTCGTTCTAACAACCACATATATATTTTAATAGTTAATACCTATAATTGTTGGGAAAATGTATCTTTTTATTTTTTATCGGGATTTTTTTAACGTCGCCTTAGTTATCGATTACGGTCTTTATACACCCTGTATATCTGTCTGAGGGTTTGCTAATATTTGAAATGGTATTAAATACATCCTTTATATGACCGACGCCTGGTTTGCTTACGTTTGTCATTGCAATAGTGGTCAAAATCTTTTAATCCCTAATATTAGAGATCTATAAGACTAAATGTACCATTGCAGGAGGAAGAGGACGATGTTTCCGAAGACAACATGCGTCCTGAAGGAGACGAGGACGAACAGGAGTGGGACTGGGTCGACGACGAGGAAGAAGACGATGAGCCTTTAGAATGCAAGAAGACAAAGATGCAGTGCGAATGACTCCAACACTATAACCACAGCTTGACACGAAATGTACACAACTCGCCTTACTGTACCTCACTGTCTCATGTTTGAGTACTGAGAGATACATTATACATCTCCAAAATATGACAATAATGTGCAAAACTCTTGAAGATTCTGTGCAAAAAAGTAAACAAAAAATAACGTCACTTAAAAAAATAAGTGGTGGTGGGTAACGAAATGTATCCCACATTTCGTTTCAAGCTATAGAAAACATTGTAAACTGTCATTAAGACCTCACACACGTCCACAGAACGCTCTAGAAAACCGTAGTTAATTGTATCGGTAACACAAGTATTTTGTACTTCTAAGGAAAGGAAACTTAACCTATGTGGTTTGTTATTTAAAAGGCTATCTGCCTATAATAAAACGATTTTTTTACAGTCATATCCCAATCGTAAGAACTGTGGATTACAGGAAAATAAATTTTAGTAAATAGTTAGTAATTTGTAATAGGTTTTTGCGTCGTATTCACCCTGGAGACAGTCTGGCAGATAATTTTAAAATCTGGTAAGTATATTTTTGTACCAACGTTGCAAAGTGATAACAAGAAAACTACAAGCATAAAATAGCGAAACGTGTTTTGTGCACACTTTGATAAGCCAGAAAAAAAGAAATTATCAGTTTACTCTCTACGTCTACCCTTGACCATAGACAATATTCATTTTTAAAGTTCCATATAAAGAATGTGTCACCGGCGTTCTAAAATTAAAATTGAAGAATTTGGATCTGTTTGTTTTCCGGCGAAATCATCCTAGGCTAAGGAAAAATTCGCATTGGGGTTGCCACTTAGGTGAAACCGCCCGATATTAGAATGCAAGAAACTTGGGCGCATGTCGGTCGATGTTTATTTTGTAAGTATATCTGATAGAATAAAAATGTTAAAGTTGTCACTATAGAATAAAGGTTATTGAAATTTTCATACATTTCTTAATAAGTAATAAGAATGTCCTTATTTTACACGCGCAGTTGATTTTGAACGAAACAGTTTTTCGTTCTTTGTGTATGGCCTGGACTGAGAGAACTTTTCCCCTGTTTCACTACTTATTTCAGCAATTTTTAATGTTTTAATTTTAAAGAATTGTGTTAATGGCATGGTAAACTTGCCAACCTCAAAAAGTTTTTTTTTTAATCCAGAGCTACAAAATAGAACGCACTCTTCACTCAGATCGGACCAGGCCACTAATAAAGATTGAAAATGAAATAAAAGTGCAATGAACGATAAACAAACCTCCTTTTAATAACACGAAAAAAAATAGTCACTAATTGAGAAGTAATTTCAATTGTAAACATTTGTATTGAATATAGCACGAGTTGTTATTTTAATAGTCGTATACGTATTACGTACAGGTTATATTGTAATATTCATATCGAAGTAATGTAGTAGAAATTCGGTTTCCATTTAAGGCGTATTGATAGCGTAACACACTTTAGTAATGGGAGAGCGGTACCAAAATTTATAATCATTATAAACGTGTATTATAACATCATCATATTATTGACTAGCGACCCGCCCCGGCTTCGCACGCGTGCAATGTTGATATTTAATGGATGTTATCATACATATTAACCTTCCTCTTCAATAACTCTATCTATTAAAAAGAACCGTATCAAAATCCGTTGCGTAGTTTCAAAGATTTAAGCATACAAGGGGACATAGGGACAGAGAAAGCGACTTTGTTTTATATTATGTAGTGATTATATCATTATAAAAAATTTAACAACATTTTGTTGGACATGAGTTATGCTTTGCTTTGTTTAAATAGCTTTATTATTATTCAAAATAATACAACAGGCGCCCAAAATTTATACATACTTTGTGTTCTGGCTAATATTGATATGTCCTGAGCAGCTTTGTAACTACTAACTGCTATCATTAAAATGCGAAGGGACCAAATATAACGCCCCTTACAAACGCATTGACTTTAAATAAAAAACAAACTATTGCCTATATGTATATAGTTGTATATTTTATCTGAACGTTATTTTGGTACCGTTGACCTAGTATTCCATTGAAATATTTTATATACCTAGTAAATTTGTAAGTGAACCGCCCTTATTTACGATCCATTAGTGTAGTCATTACTTTCCTACGTAGTTGTGTCGACATTACTAAGTTTTTGTATATTAATGCCGGTAGTTTGCAATTTGTACGTCATAGACAAACTTATTTAATGTAGAATATATTACGATAAATGTATTCCATTATTCTATTGTAAAAATATATTTTTGTGTATCTATGTTGTCGTGTCCAGCCGTGATGCCGGTTATATAAGTTAGGTGTTACAATACATGTGCCTAGATAAGTCATAAATATATATGTCTAATTGTGTTCTTATAAAAAGGAGAAAGAGGGAGCCACTGTCGCAATTATTTTTATTCACGTATATTTATTCAAGTTGTTTCGTCACAGAACCAAGTCCTATTTAAAAATATATTTGCGAGAGTTGTGTAAATTTGGTTTATACTGGTGTAGATAATAACCAAAGTTGGACACATTGCCAGTGCAAAAATCTATGTAAATACATGCACTGGTTAGTTTATTTATAGTAAACACTATAGATATATTTAGTTCGCATAGCAAGTCCTAATATATACACCAAAGAACATATTTCTTTTTTTTTAAACTCGTTTCTCATAGTGTGTACGATGGCGTTACTCTGAAAATACATATGTAGTTCTTTAAACATATTTATATTTAATTTCTACCTCCACGTTTGTCGTAGGTTAGTTTAATTATAATCAATTATAATTCAATATTTCATCATTAATAGTCATAATAATGCCGCACAATTATAACAAGGTTAAAAATTGATGACCACGTTTTAGTTAACCTACGGATATATGCCTTCATATGTATATAGTTAAACGTGTATTCTAAGATAACACAAATTCTTGCGTACGGGAACGATTCCCATTTCATTACACGCAAAAAGTACATTATTAATTAATAAATAATAATAAATACACCCAACAGTCACATACATAGTCCTGACCCCACACTAAGATACGAGTCTTGTGTCGTGGGTATCAGAAACTACGAGAGACTTTTCGGTCTCACAAACACCCAGACCCGAAACAAATATTTGTGGATCACACAAACATTTGTCCCGGTGCGGGGATCGAACCCGCGGCCACTCGTTTCGCAAGCTGGTGTCTAGCCAACTGCGCCACGGGGCTGTCAATTAAGGGCGCTCCAACATTTTTGACGCGCTCGATTTCGTCGATCCGCGACGAGCTAGCGCTCGCCAGCCGCCCGCGCACCGCACGCCGCCGCGGCCGCACGCACACACTCACATTTACCGCGCCGCTTGCGACCGCACGCGTCCCTGTCTCGCTCTAGTCTTACCGTGCGCGCCAAAACACAATACTGTTCAATTATTGGTATTTACGTATATTTATATTATTGAAAATGTGTACAAATTAAGACGTGTATGTGTTTAAAATATAAAGTATAAAGTTAAAACATATCAATATATCTATTTATACATTGACATTTAGCTAGACATCAGTGGCGAAACTAAAGGCCGCGGGTTCGATTCCGCACCAATAGTTTCTCGTAGTATGTGATACTTACGACTAAAGACTGATACGGGGTCATTGAGATAATATTACTACGTATAGAGAAGACACCCTAAGCAAAAATCATGCTCCATTTTATGACGAGATAAAACTAAAACCGCAGCAGCACTCAAATAATCAATTAGCTGTCTAACCAAACGCTTACAAGTGTAGTTTTCTCGCGACCAAAAGGTCGAAAGCGCCGTGTATTTCATGGCGCTTACGCGTTTCGTTCACATCCTTCAATGAATTGTCATTTTCATAGACTAACACAAATGAATGTGATTCCTGGATGTATTTATTTATAACTAGCTGTTGCCCGCGACTTCGTCCACGTAGACTACAGGGTTGAGTTCAGAAAGAAAATAAGTTATAGTCTATTTTACTCCTCAGGGTCTTATTTATGTCCATACCAAAAATCATACAAATCGGTCAAATTACGTGGAACCGTTACGCGCCGGTCGGCGCCTTGTACATAATTATTGGTCATTATTTTAAAACTGCGATATCTTCTAAGATACTCATTGAAATTTGAAATCAAATGATGTAAAGTGCAAACTTCTTTAAAATTAAATACTTATACTTAATAACGCATTTTTTGGATAAGGATTAATATAATCCTTATAAAAACATCTTCACAAACAATGCTTTATGTTAGAACAAATTTCGTTAGCATAAAAGAGGTTATAATGAACCAACCCTAAAAGTCAGACATGCTATCGCTGTCTTTTTTGTAGGTATTATCAAGCTCTCCAACTTCTCTTTAGGACTCAACTATATATTTCCCATGGGTAAGGCAGCGTTTGCAAAAAACGCTTTCGTTCGCCCATTTTTTCACCGACTTACTTCGGAAATCCGGCTACAAGGAAAAAGACTTATCATTTTTTGGACTAACATATTATAAGCCTATAACATCCGGAGATTGATTTCTACAACGTCACAAACATACAAATTCACAAACGTTACCTGATTGTAATATTAGTATACATAGTATAGAAGTATAGATTATAATTTATTGACTGCCTCGTGGTCTCACGGTACATATATTGGCTACGCGATCTAGAGGTCTTGGGTTAGATTCCCAGGTCGGGCAAATTATTATCGAGTTTTTTTATTGGCAAATTCTTAGTAGTTTGAGTATTTTACACTGGCTCCTTATAGACATGGGATTGAAAACATTTTGGCGAAAAGCTGGTTCAGATAAGTTCGTAAATGTATAAAATGTACTGTAAGTGGTACAAAACGGATTCAGTTAAAAACTTTAATAAATGCCACAGCGGAATTTCCCTAGAGTCCGAAACTTTAGGCCTGCAATATACATGTATCTACATAATACCTAGTTGCTACATATTATGCTAAATATGAAAATACCCGAAAATTTTCCCATTCGTGTATATTTTTCGAGTATTTTCCCTATTTTTTCCATATTTAGGGTTTTTCCGGGCAAAATCCCATCTATAAACCCCTCGGACTCCTATTTATGCCCATAGCAAAAATCATATAAATCGGTAAAATCAAACCGTAATGCGACGGTCGGCGCCTTGTACATAATTGTTGCGCGCTTGATGATTATTTTGAAACTGCGATATCTTCTAAGATACTCATTGAAATCAAATGATGTAATGGGCAAATTTCGTCTCAATTAAATACTTATAATGGATAACGCATTTATTTCGATAAGGATTAACATAATGTTCATTAAAATACCTTCACAAACAATACTTTATTTTAGAAAAAAATTGGTTAGCATAAAAGTGGTTATAGTGAAGTAATCCTAAAAGATAGATATATGCTGTCGCGGACTTTTTTTTAGAACTTTTAAAGGAGAACAATTTTATCATACATTATTTCAGTGTAACTTTAACCGTTTCCGCAGCGCACGCGGAGGAATCTTTCAAAAGGAAAAAAATATCCCCGATTTTGAAACATTCTTTATTGCTGCTCCGCTCCTATTGGTTGTAGCATGATGATATATAGCCTATAACCTTCTTCGATAAATATGCTAACTAACACTGAAAGAATTTTTCAAATCGGACCAGTAGTTCCTGAGATCCTAGCGTTCAACCAAACTCTTCAGCTTTATAATCTATACTAATATTATAAAGCTGAAGAGTTTGTTTGTTTGTTTGTTTGAACGCTAGGATCTCAGGAACTACTGGTCCGATTTAAAAAATTGTTTCACTGCTTGATAGCACATTTATCGAGGAAGGTTATAGGCTATATATCATCACGCTACGATCAATAGGAGCGGAGCAGCAATAAAGAATGTTTCAAAATCGGGGACGTTTTTTCCTTTTTCTGAGCTTCCGCTGCGTACGCTGCAGAAACGGCTAAAGTTTCGCTAAAATAATGTATGACAGAATTGTTCCTCTTTAAAAATTCTAAAAAAAAGTCCGCGACAGCATATGTCTATCTTTTAAGGTTGGCTCACTATAACGTTTTTTATTCTAACCAAATTTATTTTAAATAAAGCATTATTTGTGAAGGTGTTTTTACAAACATGATATTAATCCTTATCCAAATAAATACGTTATTCATTACAAGTATTTAATACAAAATAAATTTGTCCTTTACATCATTTGATTTCAATGAGTATCTTAGAAGATATCGCAGTTTCAAAATAATGATCAAGCGCGCAATAATGATACTCAAGGCGTCGACCGGCGCGTTACGGTTTCACGTTGAAACAATTTGACCGATTTGTATGATTTTTGTATATTTAAGTACATGGGGCTCTGCGGAGTAAAATACTACAACTTATTTTCTTTCTGAACCCACCCCTGTAGTCCACGCAGACGGAGTTGCGGGCAAAAGCTAGTATTAGTATAGATAGTATGAATTGGCAATCGCATGAAAACATAATGTACTTATCTCAATTTAGTGACTGACCCTGTTTACTATCTAGTACAAAATACCCGTCAAGACGAATGAAACGAGCCCATACTCGATTAGGTAGGATTGTTTAATTACCGAGTTCTTATGAACATCTTTCAGCTCCATCATCAGACCCTCGATACCATCTAACAGCAAATTATTCGACAAGACGAATCAAACGAGCCCATACTCGATTAGGTAGGATTGTTTAATTACCGAGTTCTTATGAACATCTTTCAGCTCCATCATCAGATCAGCATCATGTCAGCATGATATAGCGGCGTCATGCGATTTAAAATTGCAGCTCAGTAGGTAACTAAAATGAGTGAAACTAAATAAAACATTCTTTAAAATAATTAAAACTAATTACTTATATTTTATCTTTATGTAATAAAACTAATAATTTTAAACAAATAAATTCACCCAACAGTCACTTTTTCAGTTAGACTCCGTACTAAGTTTTGTATTGAAAGTACCAGAGACTACGAGATCCCGGAGCGGGAATCGAACCCGTGGCCTTTTATTTAACTGCGCCATGGGTCTGTCAAATAAATAACCTAATAATAATATCTAAGATAGAGGAAGAGGGCCAATGTATTCATAATTGGCAACAGCAAATTATTGAATTATTTTTTAAATACGACGTATAAAAACCATTATCATTTACTGAACTTACGAAATTATTTACACTAAAATTCAATGTCATATAAGGACACATAACCCAATTCAAATTCCAATACTACAAATTACAATACGTCCGAAAGAATACTCATTCATTGATTGTAAACAACAATGTTATCTATCGGAACGGCTATTGGCTAATGCCAGTTCTATTGCTACGCTCACACACACATCGATAGGTAGTTATTTCGTTGTCAACGAGAGGGGGGTAAGCGACGAGACAGCGACATAGACATGCTTCCAAGACCGCGGCTCACCGCGGAATGGCACTCGGTGGGCGAAAAATGTATGGGGGAATTTACATGCGTTGACGTTTTAGCCTATAATTAAAAAACTATATATTTCTATGTCCAAAATGTTACTTTTTTGTATTGAGGAGTATATAGGTCGCAATATTATGTATATTTAAAGTCGAAACATTGATTAATTTTAATGTATAGGGTACCTACTTAGACCCTATTTTTCTCAATTTTGAGCGATCATTGTGTTGGTAAAATCGTCTTTGTGTATACATTTTATATGGTGACATATACTTTTTTTTAATTACATGTATAGATGAATATATGCTCTTTGATTGTATATATAATTTGTTAACATTTGAAATATTTTAATTCAATAAAAGTGCACGTGAAAAGCGTCGATTTTTGCATAAAAGTGTTATAGCGCCCTTAATCGAAGGTTTCTTTTAACTTTTGTTTATATGTAAATTTTCTTAACCTAAATAGCACGGTATAGTACTGACTAGTTCAAGTATATTTTAGCTGTTAAGTACGAATCGTTTTCGTGCGCTGCCATCTGGGTGCCTACCACGAAAAAACAAAATAGTTTAGTTCTCCGTCACGAAATAAGCAAGTGTCGAAATAGCCTTAAAAATTCATTCTGAGTTATAAGATACGTACATTTAAGGAAGTAAATAGCTTGAAAATATTTAAACAATGTCGTTTTTGGGTTTTGGATTTGAAACGTGTTGTTGTTTTGAGTCGATATTGGGGTTTTCGTGGTAGACCCCGTCGCCTTAGTGACAAGAATGTTACCCAACTACGGCCTAAGTCACTGTGTAAATGTGCTGTTATTGTATAATACGGACAGTATTTTGTCATCGTATAAATTTGCCAAACAACGTGGCACATTTTGACCGTTAATTTTAAACACAATTGTTGCATAGCAAATGTAATTACAAAATTGTGAGGTTGTGACTTTTTAAATCAATTTGATGCGGACTTAGATATGAAACAAGAAAAGTGGTCTTATTAGTTATTGACGTTATCGCTACGTTGTTTGGCCCAACACTCTGGTTGTGTTTGAAGCAAATAAAATATACAAATGTTGTTGATTTTTGTCTGCCATTTTGTACACATAGCGTGTAAATATTTCACTGCAGATAATTAAAAGTAATTAAAAAATAAAAGTAATTAACGGTTTATAGAAATGTTTCTAAATGCGATAGAAATTAAAAAAGCCACATACGCTATGTATACCAAGTGCAGTGACAAACACGAGCATTATTGATCAATTTTATATGACAATAGCTACGTCATAGTTTGTTCGAACAGTGCCTACAGAATATTTATTTTGATAGAGACGAGAAACGCTCTCATCGAGAATGCCTTCAAAATATAGACGTATGTTGAAATTATTTTTTATCACGTACAGATAATATTTTATTTATATTTTTGCATATGGAGATACAGCGGAATTGCACCGACTAGGTAGTTTAGGCGCCACTCTGCCGCCATCTAACGTCAGTGTGGTTAATATAATTGTTTGTAAATATTTTAATATAAGTACGTGTAATAAGTGTCTTGTTCCACAGCCTGATACGTAGTTGAAGTGCTTTACAGACTAACGATTTATTTTAAATCGTTTTTACTTTTACCAGGAGGTTTTGAAAAGAAAAGTGTGTGCACTTACCGTATCGTTGGTACATAGTTTTGTTGCGTATTACTTGAAACGCATTTGTTATTCCTGTCATTGGACGTTATGAGACCAATAGAATGTATTAAACATACCGTATAGCTCGAGAAAGGAATTTATTCATTTTTAGAATATAAGGATGACAGGCTAACTTTAGGTTAATAATAATCTTCATGCTAAATTAACTTTGTATTCCTCTGCACTTATATTGTAAGGAGTAGTGTGTACGTTCATTATAATTAAGAAATTATAGCGTGGTAATGAACATTGTAATATTTTTTGGGTATATCTATACTGAAGTCACAGGTAATAACTCAAGAGCAACTATTATTTAGATTCAGGGTAGAAATATGCATTTTCGTTTCAATCACTTTTTTTTTCTTTCAATTGATATTTCCTTTACTTAAAAACAGTTTTGTGATTTCTTATTTTTCGAAAAGGTTGGTCGAATAATTGTCCAGTGTGATCTAGTTAATGTATGTACCCATGGTGGCTAATTTTGGATACTGTAATTTAAGACAACCAATCGTTATTTAATTAGTCGAAAAATCCTTCAATTCACTATTATGTTAAAATTCCATTCGTGGCAAGTATAAATAATAGTTTTTTATAGGTTTATAGAACATTTATTTCATTCAGTTTAGATTTGGCTGTTTGGAATGACTTTCTTTATACTAAAAGAAATCTAAAATTATAAAATTTACATTTTTTATTTTCAATAGCTTCATTTTGCTTTTGTTTCTTTTTTATCAATAATACGTTCATGTCTATTGTCGGAATTAACTCTTTGTACGAAGTCTTTTGTAGTATTTATAATTGGTCATTGGTGTACTTAAGCTCACTTATAAATTTCCATTTGTTTATTGAATATTCTAGTAAAATCGATGTTTTAATCTATCAACATTCAAGTCGTACTTAGATGTTAGTTAAAACACGCGCGAGCTTAAATTTTGTACCATATAAAGAAATATTGTTTCATCTTCAGATGTTTAAAATTGAGCAACGAATTAAAGTGGACTGCGATCCTGTGGAGCAACTATTCTAATGTGGAGGCGACTTTTTTTTCGTTATTTATTGTGATCAGCTAATATGAATCAGTAGGTAAGAACCTTGGTTTTTTTATTAAAGCTCCACGTTCGATCCCAGCATTGATTGATTTCATGATTTTGGGAAGGGCATTAAAGTTAAATTAGTTAGGATATAGTTAATTAGATGAGTGTAAAATTGGATGTGCTCTTTGCCACCTCTGCAATTTTGGTGATATAAATATAGTCCATTTTCAAAGAATCCG
The DNA here is from genome assembly GCA_030295005.1 of Cephonodes hylas. Classification (NCBI taxonomy): domain Eukaryota; kingdom Metazoa; phylum Arthropoda; class Insecta; order Lepidoptera; family Sphingidae; genus Cephonodes; species Cephonodes hylas. Next base: position 17,238,689 of record AP025361.1, read on the forward strand.
ATTATATAACACTGGAACAAACAAAAACCATATGCGAATCCGTAGATTAGGCTCGGTTTCTTTTTGCAACTTTTATCTATTTTGCAAGTGATTTAAAACTGAAGTATTTCTTGGATTTTGTCATTCTGTGCTCAAACATTACCATGAAACTTCAATGAGAAGTTGCCACTACTCTGTTACCACTTTTATTCTTGGGATGTTTCTGAGTTTGTGGTCTAGTCATGGCTACGGCAACAGGAGCGCAGTCCATTTACTAGGGATGACATTGTTAGCACGTAAGGAACATGTATTTAATTGTTGTACGGATCGGAAGACTTGTCGAATAGTTGGTACGAGGAGACGGTATGTGTCTGGGAATAAAGCTAGTCATGTGTTTATATTTGTGTTTTATTTCTCTAATGTGTACCTTTGTCTGTTACTATTTTAGACAGATTTTCAGGCTCTAGAATAGATCCAAGACCTTCCAATTAACGCCATCATATTTGCGGGGGAACGGAGGCTGAAATTCTATTGACATTTTTGTCTATGCCCAATATTGAGGTGATAGGAATGTGCAAGTAACAAATAAATAAAAGACACATAGTGTTCTCATAATAAATATAATTTTAACACTCCGTAGCCTAACGTAGAAACAGCGACGAGCGCGGCTAATACAAATTAAAATAATATTTACAGATGTAATGAGTTGCATTGTCGTAAGACATCCACTAGGGACAAATTTATCACAACAGTGCTTCCCATTGTAAACATATATAATTGCAATTATTAACCGTTAAAATAAAACATATTCCCTTACTCCATAACTTGATTTCACACGGGTGTCGTGTCTATCCATAAACGTTCTACTGTATGAAGAAAATCGATCTTCTATCGGCTTCCTCACTAACATAATGGTTTCTACGAGCCGATGAATGTCGAAGTTTAACAATATTACTATAAAACGGTTAATTTAACAACACAAAACACTAACGTAAAGTATAATTATCATACAAAATATATTTTCACTAAAAAATCATAACACCTCACTGCTAAGGCAGTTAAAAAATCTAAGTTCGGAATGAACAAATGAGCTCAATCACAAGACATGGAGTAAGATCTATTCACCTTCATACAAAATGATATGATAACGCCGACCGTTATTAACGTTAAAATTTTGGAAGTCGAAATGACGATTGTCTAATAAATGTCGGACGAAAAAATAGTTCATGATATGACGTCGGTGCAACCGTTCGAGAAATATATTTGAACTAATAAGATTTCGGCAACGAAAAAAAACGATAGACCTAAAGGCGGTTTCAAAGACGTTTCGATATAAAACAAATCTCTTTGGTCTTTCCAATTTCAATGAGCACACAACGAGACTTCATAAATAGGAAATTTTGAATGCGTGTAGCACACAGCGTTTGTCGATCGGTGCGTCAGTCGGCGACCAGTATGCAGTGTCGCGGGCGCGGTCAGAGCGCGAGCGCGGCGGAGCGCTTGTCGCGGTTCTTGTTGCGGGCCAGCGTGCGCGCCTTGCACGCCGCGTTGTTCTGCAGGTGGCGCTGCAGGCGCGACAGCTTGGCGCCGGGCGCGGGCGCCCCGGGCGGCGCCTCCTGCAGGCGCAGCGCGGCCCGCAGCGAGCCCACGCGCGGCGCCAGCGCCTGCAGCCCCGCGCCCAGCGCCGCCGCCAGCGCCGCGTACGCAGACACCGCGCTCCAGCCCTCGCACCGCACCGTCTCTACGCCCACGCGCACCGTCTCGCACGGACTCTCGTCCTCCTGACACACACAACGTACACTTCAGTAACCATCGCAACTAACATACGCACCGATATGATTATATTGCACAAGGATGTAGATCCTGACCTCGAAGTACTTGAGTATGTCGCGGAAGGTGGCGCGCTGCAGCTTGCGGTCCCGCTTGGCGCGGAACTTGTTGGAGTCGCGGGCGAGCAGCTGCAGCGTGGGCAGCAGGTCGTGCACGAGCGCGGCGAGGTCGGGCGGCGGCTCGTCGTGCTCGCCGGCGACGTGCTGGTGCGCGGCGGCCAGCGCGGTGCCGGCGGCGAGGCGCACGTCGAGGCTGCAGGCGCGCAGCAGGTCGGCCAGGCGCGCCAGCGAGGGCGCGCGGTGCTGCAGCAGCGCGGCGGCGTGCGCGGGCGGCACGAGCGCCAGCAGCAGCGCCCAGCCGTCCAGCGCCGCCGCGTGCAGCGCGCCCTCCTCCACCAGCCACCCGCTCACCTTCACGCTGCCGTCGCCCTGCAACACACACGCATACATTATATAACACAAATAAATACTAAACATTAATATAAATCTTCAAGTGCTCTACAATTATTTGTTTACAGTGTTAGAAAGGACGAAAAATAAACCTTTGCTGAGTCATCATTGGCCTTGTAGGCTGAAAAGTTTACCTTTAATACTTATAACTTTACCTTAAGGTAACTGCCGCTAAAGATGGTCTCGTACATGCGCATGACTTCAAGTATCTCGTTCAGATCTTCCTCCAGCAAGTAGCACAGAACGGCCAGTGACGAGCAACACTGAAATAAATATAAACATTTTTTATTAGCTTTCGCTCTCTTACATTTGGCGTAAATAACGTATTTGTTGTTAATATTAAAGATACAGGATTTTTTAAGCCATCAAGCAGAGCTTTATTAAAAATGTTTTTGGAATCTCTTCACCCAAATCTTGGAATTAAAGTAAGGGAATTAAGTTTAGTCGTTGTTTACTAGAAGATGGTGGAAATACTTTATTTCTTTTTAATGTTTTAGTAATAAAATCTTATACAGATTATGCAATTACAAGTATAAACTATAATAGTTTACCTCAGTGCGTGTTTCCAACGAGGCGGACTTGTCGACGGCTACGGCTGCCAGCTCCGGGCGAATTTCATTCACGAACTCTTCTACTCCTTCATCGCCGATCTGGTAGCAAAAACATATTTGTTAGTATCATAGACAAGTACAAATAAATGGTTAATCTATACTAATATTATAAAGCTAAAGAGTTTGTTTGTTTAAACGCTAGGATTCTTTCAGTGTTAGTTAGAATATTTATCGAGGAAGGTTATAAGCTATATATCATCACGCTACGACCAATACCTGTAGTGCGAGCAGCGGCGCTAGTCCCGCAGCGGCGCGCCTCTCCCCGTCGCGGCCGCGGCGCAGCGCCTTGGCGAGGTGGTCGGCGAGCGTGACGCGCTGGTTGCACAGCACGCCCGCCAGGTGGCGCCGCTGCAGGGCGCTGCGCAGGGACACCATGGCGGAGGCCCGGGCTGCGTTGGACCGCGCGCTCAGGGCGTCGATGATCTCCAACACTTTCTCTTCTAGCTTTTCTTGGTTCTCGTTTTCTGTTAATGTTTCGATAAGTAATTGTTATAAACGGTGTTTTCAATCGAATAAAGTTATATACGTGATAAGTTATCACGTTACGCAATTAATGGTTATCACTGATAAGCATTCATTGACAGTTTTCAACTTTATAGTACCGGTAGTGTAGTATTGTTTAATGCTTCAGTGTCCATTCCAAAACATAGCAACTTTCTTGATTCGTATTAAATGCTCATTAGAATTCATACGCCCTAAGCCATATAAAGTGTAATCGCGAGAAATACTCATTGTACGTCGTATTAAAACAACCCAAATACATAAGAAAATAAAACCGTATTTACTCGCAGTTACATGTTCTATCAACACAATTAATTTAACGACGTGGGACTACATTTTACGATAAGTTTAGTATGAAACTATAATTGATTTCTAAACGAAACCAGTATCATATGTTTTCTTTTATCGCTGATATAAGATTTAGAGAGAAGGTGAGCATGTGTTGTAAATGGTAAAATACCTTTTTTTTAAGTTAATTACTAGTGCGACACAGCATGTCGGATTCGAGAGGTCTTATGTGATCTAAAAATATTTTTGTTTAAACCGAATGTTGTTCAATCGAACTGCTATTTATGAAACGCTTAATATGTGACCTCTTTTCGAATAGTTATTGTCTGGGAATCAGTACAATCTTGTAAACACACAAGTTAGCCTCGAATATAACAGGAAATTTAATATTTCAAGGCCGAATCGGTCTCAAGGCTAAGAAGTTGGCTTTCAAGACTAAAAAGGTTGCGGGTTTAATATGGACCAATATTTGGAGTATGTATGTATTTAGTTTTTTGATAATTTCTATGATTGCGTAAACGAATGTCCACTCTATAATCTTCTAGTATTCAGAAAAATTTATAAAGTAGGACTAAGTACACGCAAAAGGATCGCTGGTAACACGCAGCATTTGTTGGTTTGAAATATATACTAGATAACATAATAATTTTATAATCGTTATGTAGCTGTCATTAAGAATTCGATCGGTATAAATTCGATGAACACTTTTATCGCAATACAAAATTTTCCTGCTTCCATTCAACGTTACGACAGGGGCAATGAACCTGTGATAAACCTTCATGAGCAATTATGGCTTCAACCTATGCGTCATTAGTAGGGGATATCGGAAAATTATATGAATCAAACAATCCAACTTCAAATGTTTCCGCGGCAACAGTCTAGTGTAGTTATTCATTGTATACCGATCAATTCCATTCGAAAATATTCCACGCGGATTGTAAATCAGAATTCCGTATAAGCAGACGTTAATAAAATCCGTCAAGGCCTCCAGCTCGCCGCAACCTTTAGCTTGCTTATCGTTTTATAATAGCTTCGCACGAGTCGGATAACTCGGCAGTCAATATGTTTTGTTCTTTTAAAAATTGATTAAACTATCGATTGGTATCGCCATTTCATTAATAAAAACGAAATATCGTGTTTATATTGTAAATATTAGGTACAATTCTTTCATACTTTAAAAAAATCTAGGGATAAAACATAGCTATTAAAGTAAGCGCCGAATTACGACGACAACGTTATCGCTTATTCCTGTGCATGAATAATTATCATAGCGTATATCGTGATGTTTATAAATAATTGAGCGCTTATCGGTGGCATCGCGTGGCATTGCGAAGCCTCGCCGTGGTCACTCGGTCACGGAGTACCCTTGGCCACGCACAATGCTACCGCAGATTAACCTATATTCTCAATACGTGCAGCTATCGCTCGCCATATACGTCTCTATGCCGTTTGAACAAGTATTTGCCTTACAAAAAGTATGTTTATACTCCACTAGAGAAAAGCTGCTACCTGTCTAGGAAAGGCAGCGTATTTCGAATTCTTGGACCAAAGGACATATGAAAGCGTACCTATTAAAAACTTTCCACTGAAGTAGCTCTTCCAAATGACTTTTCAATGTATTTAATGTAAAACAAGATTTATTATTTTTCATATCTTTGTTTATGTAAATAAACACAACAATGTTGGTGCATTAATCTTTTTTTCGTGACCTTTGCAAAATGAACTGTTTTTGTTCTTGAATGTGATCAAGCCATACTAATAGAATCAAACTAATTATGCGCCGTTTTCGGGAAACGTTACATATGAATTAGGTAGTTAATAAACTCTGTTTTGTTTTCGAGTTTCAAGGCAAATGATTCATTGTATGCGGCCTTTACGTTAAACATATTATACAACCAAATTATATAAAGGTGACGCTGCGGTTAGATAAAAAATATCAACACACAAGATTAAAATTCCGCTACGTATCTAATTACTGTATAACACATTTTATGCAGATTTATTTTTCCTTATACCGATTGGGATCTATAAATTTATTCTTTTGTTTGTTTTTATCTTAAACATATTGTATTATCACTTGAAAACAATACTGTTAAATAATAAGAGATATCCCCGCAAAAACTTTGAGAGAATATTCCTCAACAGTAGCCAATCAAAGCCTCTTGTTTGTATAGTCTTACACCCACGCTTTATCGGTTTATGCAAAGCTTTTTTACCAAGTACTTTAATATAAAATGTCGCTAGTAATATGCAATGTGTTACAAAATGCAGAGGCGTTATGACGTCAGATATCTTACAGGACTGAAAGAATTATGAGCAAATCCCGTGGGTGTTACGACTCCGCGTTGAATCTGGTAAAGGTCGTATGTGACGTCGTTACTGAGATGAAGCATGCCGAAAATTCTAGAATTTCTTTCACACGATGCGGTTTATTTGAGACATCTTCAAAGTTTATAAATACAAAGACAACGCGATAAGACTGCCAATTGTACTTGATTCTATTTGAATATTTGTATTGTTTTGGTATTTTTTTTTGTGCAATAAAGAGTTTATATATAAAATAGACAATTGTTAAATTCGAATGGTATGATGGCCAGTACTATTTTGTTAATACAAACAATGAAGTAAAAAGTTTTAACGCGTTTTTATTATAAAAATTGTACAATGGAGCAACCTCACAGTGCAGGGTTGAGAGGTCTCCACACGTGCTCAAGTATTAGGGTCGGACGCGCCGAGAAGGTGTTACATTAGTCGTTTTTTGCCGACATATATGAACCGTGGTTTTATTCAGTACGTGGACGTTTATAACTAAATAAACTAACATCCACATATTTTTGTTTTATATGGAAAGCAAAAAGTATGGTATATTAATTTAAATTAAATGTCTGTTCCTTTATGAATGCAATATGTATTGTGTTAGATTTTGCATGAGTAATGAGACTGGTCCAAACCATACATGAAACCCATGCGATTAGTCATTTTATTTACATTTTCAATAATCATCACATCGTCAGACTAAACAATGCTCGTTTGTCATATCGTGTACGGTGTTCAAATTAAAGTGATACTAAGAAAAACATATTGTAGTGCGGTCTAATGTTATGCATTGTGATCAAGAATTATCTCCCAATAAATATTAAGCCTTCGTGCGATCATATTTCTGTAAACACTACTGTTTGACATGTTTTTAGCTGTATGCTTTGGACAGCCCCGTGGCGCAGTTGGCTGGACACCAGCTTGCGAAACGAGCGGCCGCGGGTTCGATCCCCGCACCGAGACAAATGTTTGTGTGATCCACAAATATTTGTTTCGGGTCTGGGTGTTTGTGAGACCGAAAAGTCTCTCGTAGTTTCTGGTACCCACGACACAAGACTCGTATCTTAGTGTGGGGTTAGGACTATGTATGTGACTGTTGGGTGTGTTTATTTATTTATATTTCGAGTAAAAACAGTTACGACAAATTTCGACAAGCGGAAATAAATGTTGCATGTATTAAGAAAAGCCAAGGCAATCCTGTTGAGATACACTATAATTTCTCATTGCTTAATTGCAAACTAAGTGGACAGCATGACCAGTAATAAGCAGTTAGGAAATCTTTACTAACATTTATACGGATCATTTTTCTTTTACAGGTGTTAAATCATACGGTTAAAGCGATTGTACAATTATTTATTTATTTTCGACCTTTATGAGAACTGGTTCTAAATGTGTCGATATACCACATCGCTCGCCGTGCCGCGATAAGATATGGGAGTTGGTCTATTGCGGGCTGAATTACTTTCAGATAAACGTCATCGCTTGCGTTATGTGCGTTTAAGAAACTAATCGATTTCATTATTTGAGTAATAATTTCAACATAAAATTAGTATTGTAAAGGGGTATTACATCATGTTAGCCATTTATACACTCGCTCCAACTACTCATGTTTACAATTGCAGGTTTCACCTCTTGACAAAACTCAAACATCTAACTACCAATGCTTTTCTTTTTTGACCCATTTTATATTTTTGAGTTTCATATTTAACAAAAATAGAAATTTTTGTTAAATATGAAACTCAAAAATATAAAATGGGTTAAATAATTAAAGGTTCTCCTTTAATACTGTTGTTGATCTCCAAATAATGTAGAAATAAAACTATTCCTCAATAAGTTTCCGTGTTTAAGAATGCAATAGTATAAATCTTATGCTATGAGACGAAAAAAGTGTAGAGAACCATTGTCGAGACATCTAAAAGCTCTAAGGAATTTCTTTTGTTTGTAGTTGGCTATCAATAAAGGTCTAAACTGAATAAAGTTACAACTGAGGCCTGTTCCCAGACAGGCACTTGGACAATTAAAATGATAAAATGTATCTATCTAACATCAGCGTGGGCTTCTTACACCCAAGACACTTGAGTAACTTGGAGGACAGTTTTGAATATTGAAAAGTTAAAAACAACAATTGATAAGTAACAAATAATACAAACAATCTGAATTGACCAAAAAAGCATTTGCAGAGGGACACTAACCAATTTATTGTGCAGTGAACTCAGGGTATAAGAATTGAAATAGGTATAAAAAATTATAACTCAAGTACAAATTGGTAAGTCAAGCTCAAGGTTGTTTACTGTTCAGTGTTAAATTATCAGTTGATAAAATACAGACACTGTGTTTACATAAATTTATGTTTTAACATCACCTTTGTTAACACTTGTGTCCCAAATAATATGAAACATAAAAGTGACAAAAAATGTATATAAACTCTCTTCACACAAATTGTAAATAATATTGAGCGTGGTGAAAAGCTATCAGTGATGTTACAATTATTAGTTTTCCAATATTTATGTACACAGATTCAAGAATTTGTGTTTATTGACTATTGTTGAGAATGATGACTGAATAATCTTTGAATAGACTGACACAAATAAAGTACTAATAGCAAAATCAAGTTTCAGAAATGTTTCAACTGTGACAGAAAATGAAGAAAATATTTTTTTGCTTTATAAAACCCAGATCGGTAGGTTAACTTATCTGTAATAACTATATCACAATTTTAGTTATAAACATAGCCAAATAAAAGTTATAAATGTTTGTCATAAGACGGTAATGTCCCAATAGAATCATACAAAACATTGCTAAGTATGCATAGTTATGCAACATGGACAATGAGATGATGCACACATAATTTTAAAATATTCTCAAAAATGTACAGTAATAAAGCTTTTGAATACAATAAAATACAATACTGGTATAATTTAAATAGAGGATATGAATATCCTCTATTTAAATTATACCAGTTTTAATACCTACATTCAAAATTTAAAAGTTGTATGACCTTCATAGAATCTACACCAGCAACAAATCTATATTTTATCACACAATATTTTGTGCAACAAAAATATGGTTAAAAGATCTCCTTACCTGTCTCATCATGGGTGCTCTTGAGGTCTGACTGACCAGATGTCTCTGAGCAATTGTCAATGGTCATGTCAATGCCAGCATCCTCGTCCGATGAGTCAACCGGCTGTTCTGTTCTTCTGTGCTCTGTAATATATTTAAATTTGTTACTATTAATTGATTTCAGGAATAATTTACTAATACAAAGTAAACCTGGATCATATACCTATAAATTGCCATTGAAATTATAAGCATAGCTTTATTTCTTAATAATATTATCATGCAAAATGTGATTTTTCATATCATAAAAGTATCTAAGAAGTTTTATTTTGACATATTTTTACTAATATTATGACAAAATTCACCACTTCAAAAAACAATGCTCTTATTGATTTTTAAAGTTAATAGAACTATGACTTCTTCATCAAACATAATACAAAATAATGACCACATTTTGTATTTCTATTGTGTATAAACATTATTTATTGTTATTATATGTGTATTGTTGGCTTAAATATATTTCAGTGTGCCAACTAGCATTTCTTTAAAACATTTTGGGACTTTTCCAAAAATTATGAAACATTGTGTTTTGTTTTAAAACAACCTTTAATATTTTCCAGTGCAAAATGAAGCAATTTTATGTACTTTATTTATATTAATAAAAGAAAAATATCCATTTGCGCAACAATATCTGACATGTCCTGTAACAAATTGCAATTTGTTTTGCAATCAACTTAAATTACAATTTATAAGGCAAAAAAGGATGACTAAATCTAAACCTTATTTTTAGAATTACAGGAATTTTACACCCATCATTAAAAGTTATTAAAAAATTCCTCACAAAATCGATAATTGTTTCACAACAGCTTCCAATAATATTATTAGGCCATGACTCTGATATAGGTTTACTTAAACCACACTATTACAATGTAGCAACAATTGTGATGTAATATAGCAAGCACAAAGTTATGAAACTCATTTGAAACAGCTGGGAAGAATTCATACCCTTCACTTAAACAACTTGATTATGTATAAATACTAAATGAAGAAAATGATTTATTTCTTGTTTATAAAGAAGGCATACGTATGTACGCGGACGCTTTGTTTGTTTACGCTTCTAGGAAGTGGCATGATTATGTAAAATTACATAATTACGATCTAATCGACGCGTCAAGGCCAAACAAAGGGAAATTTTGCACATATTTGTTAGGCATTAAACCACGTTTGACAATACTGCCATTGTGCAATCGCGTATAAATGGCAGACCGCATGTAAATAATAAGCCATGTGGACACACAATGTTGTGAAATGAATGCGAGAGGTTGTTCTTAACATCTTGTATTGTTGGGTTTAGGCTGTTCCTGAGCTTGGGGCAAATAATTTAGTATCCATATGGCAGGTTGTTTTTTTTTAGGGTATTGGCACGGGGTATAATGACCGTGAGCATACGTAGACGTCACAACGCACCGTCCCGCGGAAAGTCCGCAACACAAGGTCGCCGCGTGATCTCATTCCATACGAATTCCAGAGGGTTTCGACATGAAGAAAATTCATTTATATTTCAAACAGTTCACTTACCGAATTTTCCTTTTCTTTTTCCTTTAGGCATTTTGAAGTATTGTAAATTAAGCTCACTAAAACGATAACTCTAAATTATATTCACTAATTATTTTAAACTACGGTTGTCACTTAATCAAGACGGAGAAAAGTTCAATATATCAGTTCTTAAAGAATGATTTGGGCACCGAATGTAACATAAAACTAAAATTTCATAAAAACTTTTTAACATGTTTAACCGTGTAACATGCACACTCTACTCCGCTTTGCGCAATGCGCTGTCACTTTAAATGCCACAGAAGATTTTATATCGCCATCTTGGGTGCCTGGGTTGCCATTAAAAATATATTTAGTGTTTCACAATAGTGTACTGTTTCGTTTTCTTTTATTGGGATGCATTGAAATGATCGAACAACTTATAAAAATATGACGTTAAAAATTATAAATATTGATTGAATGTTTTGTTGAATATTTTCAACTTAAATAAATGAAACTATTGAATGTTACCAGCTATGGACATTAATACTGGTAAAGTATCCCCAACTTTAAAAAACCGGGTTCCCTAGAAAAACGCCGCTTATCTTGTCTATTGTATGAAAATATTCTTTTTTTATGTTTCCTTTTTTAAAAAGGCGTTTTCTTTTAGTAGGTACTTTAGTTACCTATAAATATGTTTAGGCTATGTGTTCTTGGTTCTTCATGTGCATGTTAGATAAATGACAAATCTGTACGAATAGTACGAAAACCTTTACACGTCTTGTGCGCATCACCTTTGATACCATGATCTGACGTGAAGTAAGTTTACAAGGTGTATTTAGACCATGATCGAAAACTGAGGCAGGTAATAGCGATAGTGATTACAAACCTCCTGGCATTAAAGGAAATCCCGACAAAAAATGAAATTTTTGAGGTTTTCTATGCAAACCACATACTTAACACCGATGGTTGTATGGAAACCGTCAAAATTTTTATTCTAATTGGGATTTTTAATATCGCCACTGGTTTTGTGATCACCCTCGCTATTACCTGCCTCAGTTTTCGATACCGTCTAAATACACCCTGTATACTTAACACAAATATTCTGCTACCCTGGATCACAACTAGTAATCACAAAGTAACATAATTGAAGAACGATGAGGTAGTAAATGTTGGGCCCCATTTATAAATGTTACTAGAATATTTTGTTAAATTTAATAATATCTTAATTTACTTTTTGTTTAGAATTTAAATCTTGTGACGTTAACCATTAAGAGGTGAGTTAAAATTCCTTAGATGAGGAAGATATGAACTTTTCTGTGAGACTGACATTTTAAGTTAATACAGAAATATAGTTTATTTTAAAGTATTACTGTTTTTTATTATTTCCGTGGCCGGGTGTATTTCAAATTTCTATTGTTTATGTGTTTGTCAAGTAAGCGTATATTAGTATGTACTAGCATACGATAGAGTTGCCTCTAATCTCGATTCCCAGATCTCGTAGCGTTATTCAGTTTCACAATGAATAAATTCTCTACCATAGGAAATGTTTCTGCTTAAGGGGGTATAATTCGGCAAAATACTTACGCTTTTAATTCCGTGAGGTTAAAAGCTTGGGAATCGCGAACTTTATGTAGAACTAATTCTATGTAGCACATGTTCTACATATTTTTCCCTTTTTCTTTTTCTATCTTCCAACTTAGGTTTACATACATAGGTATTTACAAGCTGAATATTAAAAGCTAACTACTTGGATGTACTAATGTATTTCGTCAGTCTGTAGGCCGGTAGGATCTTTGATAAAAAAATGGCTCGATGTTTTAATTGAGGTCATAATAAAAGTCACAGCGCGTGCCATACGCTGAGATCACAACAGTAGTTACGTGAGAATAAAATAAGAATGTCTTGTTAATCCCGCATAACGAGTTTTGCGATTAAGCGGTCTCGGGTTTGAATACCGGGGAATGTTTATTATTTGAATACAACAATTTATCTACAAAAGCTCCAGATTTAAAATATTCGGGATTTCCGAAAAGGTTACATTTCATGATCTATTTTATATATTTTACTTTTAAAAACTAGACTTTAATTGTTAAATCGACTATCTGTAGGTGACTTTTGAGCATACGTTAACCTTTTTTTATAAATAAAACTATATAAATATATTTTTATAATTTTTATTTCATATAACTTAAAATTATCTTTTAAAATATTATTTTCGAATGATATGAACATCTCTAAACATTTATATGAAAATATTATTTTATTGAATAAAATGGAACATCTTCAGAAATGTATATTTGATAATCCACTTTCATTTAAATATCTAACACGTTTTAACACTAAACTACATAGTTTAATACTAGTTGGTATATTTAGATAACAAAAGAAATATTACAACAATAAAATGTATATAAGATAATTTTGTTTTGGTAGAATAGGAACAATATTTTAATTAATATAAATAAATATATTGATATGTTCAACAATATCTTTGATTAATACTTACAGATATTTTTACAGAAAATTGCTTAAGTTAGGTACAAAGTTATGTAACAACATTTTACCGGATAGCTTTGGATTCAGGCTGACTTAACACTATAATCTCAGAATATTCTAAACAAAACTAAATAGGACTTTTTTTATATCTAACATAAATATTTAAAATATGCTACTAAAAGTAAAACAAAGATCAAAGGAGAATTAAAACTTATTCCGTTGATACCATTTCCATAGTTTACTCCGTAGTCGTCTCTCCTTATGTGGGCCATTTCCCGCCATCGCGCCTTCACTTCTTTGGAACCGGATAACTTTCCAAATATAAACTCTGCACATTGTAGGGTGACTGTCGGTGGGAGTCCAGAGAACATGAGCCTATTAACATTGCGCTTGTAGGATGCATACCCCCTCATTTCTTCGTCTTCTCTTCCGTTGAGGTACCAGCGTATCTCCGCCTCAGGTGCACCGCGGCAGTATGCTTGCATCATCTCACCTTCTCCGTATTCGTCTGCCAAACCTTCAAGCAACGGTTTCCTGTGTTCGTGTCCGCGAATTTCCATGCGGGCAGTCCGAGTCTCGAATTTATACGGCGGAACGTCACGTTCTATATCACATCGGTAGAGTCCAGTGGCGTCTTCGGTGAGGCCTCCAAGTCTGAGGCGGCAGGCAGTCGGCCCACAAGCAATCATCTCGATTTTCCCAATGCCGATGATTGGGAACGATCTGGTGCTGGGTGCGGCGCCAGGTTTGTACCTGAAGAACTCGTTGTGTCCCTTGAACCAGCTGAGGAGGGTAAAGTTGGCGTCGTAGCGGCACTCGATGTCCACCTCCGCCTGTCCCGGCTGCACCACCTCCGGGACGATGAAGTGCGTGATGTTGAAGGGCCGTGCGTACGCCGTGGCGCAGGTCAGCACGAGGAGAGCCAGCGCCAGCATGGTGCCAGCTCGCGCGCGCGTCTCGCACTGCGCCCCAACTTAACTCAGCGCCACTAACGCTCTCTTAATTAAACAGTTTATTAAACTCCGACACTTAACCGTTGAACTGATCACGGATCCCTCTTTGACACGCATTTTTTTTGTCAGTTTTTAATTGATAGACAAATTGGTTTTCACTAGGGGTGGATGAATTATTGCAGTGGTGGTAATTATAGTAATGGCATTCCCCGACGTTTCCTACTTAATAAAAACATTGTAAGTTCATTAAAATTAATTTAGTTTTTACAAATTGCCTTTTTTGAAGTAACATTAACGTAAATATATTACTCACTGTTAATACGGTATGTGAAATTAATCCGCGGTAACAAACGGATGATTCATTTAGTTGTTGCAATACTTTTACGACACACAACCAGAATTTCCACTGTGACTATAATTCCAAGGAGTAAAATAATCGTTTTTTTTTATGCAAACGATACAAACAAGGTAAATAAATGAAATTGGAAAGCGTAACATTATTGCGCAATTCAAATGTTGTCCATGTTTATAGCCGATGGCGCATGCCCTTGTACCTTACAAACTATAGCCTCATTTAAACATTTGTTTTAGAATTATTGCATATATTGATTAAAATTGTTGTTTAGTGTTTTTTATAATTTTCTTTTATTACAGTGGGTTCCAACTGAAATACTCCAGTCTTAAATGATTTCAAGATACAATCACAAAATGCAATAACTACCGAAGGATTTACGATTCCGCTGATATGGAATCATCATCATTATCATCCCCCTTTTCACGTCTACTGCGGGGCAAAAAGCTCACCTACGGCACTCCACAAAATAAATATTACTTGGAATACTAAATCGTAATCAAATCAAAGGTTAACCCCAATGGGTTTATTTTGGTAATTATAGAATTATAATATCTATGAATTATCAGCTTAGCTGGGATTCTCTATGAGTATTACGAGTTACTACAACCAGATTGCACCACGTTATTTTTGTGTAAACACTTGTGAAACACGTGACACATTACACTTTCTTTCTGAACGATAAAGCTTATCAATATTATCGATATTCTGAGTAAAACCCTTTTTTCGTTATAGCTATTGATAGTGCAACTAGGGCCTGGTGAAATGTAAGTAAAGAAAGTAGGTTAATTTATGTTTATTAATACAGTTAATTAAAATGTAATGGATGCACGTATTGTCGAACACGATAAGGAATTACGAAAACAATTTCTGTACAAATGCTGGCTTTACCCCCGGGTTTCAGCCGCATCATATTCGATTTTCCAGGATAAAAGTATTCTATGTTCTATAACAGAATGAATATTTTAATAATATCTTTGTGGCTAATTTTAGTCACACCTATTTAGCTTTTCTTGGGTGATGGTAGGGTTTTTTATGAATAAATTGGTAAGACTTCAGAATTGTTAAATTTTGTGACAATTTGCAATGCCATTTCTCTAACAGCTAATATGGTGAGGACCATGTATACATTTGTAATTTAAATTTAAAATGTAAACATAATACAATTGTATACCTACGATTAATTGATTCACTGTTGCATAAATTGAATGTAGAAAATGATATGGCAGAGGTTCAAAAGATTGCGTAGGTTATCACTAAGAAAGCAAACATTTACCTCTTTCTTTGGAATGGATAAGTGCTATCGATAAATAAATAAATACACCCAACAGTCACATAATACGTATAGTCATGTCAAAAAAATCATTTTGGATTACGAACATCCAGTCTCAAAACAAAATTATTTAGGGATTACACAAACATTGTCTCGTTGCGGGGATCGAACTTGGGTCTTTACAGTTCACAAGCTATATCTAGCTAACTGCGCCACGAGGCTTTTAATTTGCCTTTTTTTATTGTCACATATTGCCATTCCATGCAAATATTTTAATTAGAATTCCGTAAGTTAATAATAAGGAAATGTTCTTTCAAAATAATGACTAATAATACATTTTTGCCTCTAATCTGTACCATAGTTCAGCGCTTAGAAATAACCGTAAGGAATTGTCCTTAGTATTTCTGTTGCACATTATCAGTAACATTGCAGTCCCAATTTCCCTTCATTACTTGGTGAAGCATAATGTTATTGGATTTTCCCTAAGGATATCCTCTGTTGCACCACGGAATCTGGAACTCCAAGATCTTTAAAATAATAACACTGTTATTAGCGACTTGAAATACAGCATCGTGAATGTCAAAATACATCTATCTACTTACTTATCTTGTTGTGAAACATTATTGTCGTTTAGTTTTTATTCCATGGCCCCAGTCATTGTAGGGTTAAAAGAACCTGCCGCCGGGATCCGAATTACGCACAGAATGTGTCATCCAATTTCAGCACTCGATGACTTATCTCAACAAATAGAAGGTATCCGTAGCACCGAGATTTTCTTAGAAATCTTCCATCGTGTTTTTGAACCACATTTTGCTTAATTTATAACTCGGCGTTGGACGTTTCCATAATTTTAATAGATTGCGCAAAAAAATAGACGGGTCTTATTCCACATTTGCGGCCATTGAAGAAATTGCAGTTTGTTAAACTATTTTTTTTATCCAATATTGTCGTAGTGTATTTAAACGTAAAACTTAGATAAATTATTACGTTTTAAAAACACAGGTACTCATATTTGATTACATTGCGTTACGTAATTTATACATAAAGTGCACACATATTTTTATCAAATAGGTATATTACGAAATCGGAATACTAATATTAGGCCCATTACGGTTACTCACGAAACAAATTTCAAAATATGATGCTTGAAGAACTTGAAGTAAAGGATAAATTCAATTCAAAAATACCGCCAGATGTCCGAATTCCGAAACGGTTTTCATCTTCGCTTTATCGCTACTGCAGAATTAAGATGCGATAACAACTAGGCATGGCAATATTCTGATGATATTGATAAATACTAGGAATCTGTCAGTGATCACACGCGAAGAGTCGGTGCATTCCACTTTCGTATACATCATCGCCGGTGCTTTTTTTAAAAAAAAGCTGAGCTCATTTTACAATATCTGACATGTTAGGTATAATTCTATACAAATAACTTATTCCAAGCGTTTGTTTTTAATAATATAGAACGACACAAATTTCGATTACTTCAACTCATTATTCAATTTTTCGGCTCAAATTTACCTCTAATATAAGTAATTTCGAATAATTATATTGTTAAGACGAGAAGCTAATGCAATTTGGGCGGGTTAACCGTTTGTAAGAGCGGCGGTAGGGTCGCGAGTCGCCTCCCGGCGTGCCCACGCGTCTCGGAAGCAAGACATTACAATTTTATTAGAGTTCATCATGCTAAGTGTTATCTGCCTAATTGAATAATGCATCGACATAGCACCGCGATGTGACTCCGTTCCGATACGCAACTATCTCACGCGATTCTAGTGGGCTTTTGTTTGTATCTTCATTGCTCTTGATGTCTTCTTGGTCTTCTTGATAGAAATGTGAATATTTTTGGCGACGTTTTTAGTAAGTTCGATGTTATGGATTAATTCCTTTAAAGTTGTCATGCAATATTGTGGTGTTGTGGAGCATGTTTGATGGAAGTTTCTATAGGGATTCATTTGTGGAACACTTTGACTAATTTTATTGAAAGAGTCATTTTATACATATTAATAGAGCTTAGATATTTCTGTTATTTTTTCAAATTGTCTTCACACCTTTCTTAAATACAATAGAATATACTTGGGTTTTGGGAACTCGATAAGCGGGAAAACCATATCACGATACATCGAAAATTAAAATCACTATTTATTCTGATGAAATATGGTTAAATGACACAAATATATAATTCAGAATTCCAATTTTGTTTCAGAATAGATAAAGATGGAGCACACAGACTGCTAAATTTCTAATTCAGTAACGAGCTCAGATACTGTGTGCATAAATCTATAATCAGACTGGGACTGAAAATATTTATACCGAGAGTTCTTCTAAAGGAATTCCTTAGGCATGTGAGGTTACCCCGCCCTTAATAGTCGTCTGCTTTTTCGTAGTTCTGGTCATAATGAATCAAGCTGACATGCATGCTTTCGACTTCACAACATGGAGATTACCTTATACGTCCTTCAATCCTCTCTTGCGGACAAAAACTCATGCCTCTCAATATTAGAATAGGTCCGAGGGATGGGGGACGTGGATAGAAGACAAGCTGTTGCCTCCAACTCTGAATGCTCAACTTTAAGATATCAAGAGGCATTTTGCTCCGTTTTTGTCACATTTTTCATTTATCCTTCCTTCTTATTGGTCGTAGCACGATGCTATGCCTATGACCTTTTTTGATGAATTTAACGCTAAAAGAATTTTGTAAATCGGTTAAGTAGATCCAGATACCCTCAAAACCTCAAAAACTTTCCCTCTTTATAATATGACAGTAGAAGATTATGGGGTAGAACCTAAACACAGCCTAATGGCACAGGCTAAAGATAATCTTTAAACATCATTTTTTTAATAGTACACAGTATGAACCACAGACATCCACCACGTATTATATAGCATTAGTAAATATGTGCGTGTCGGTAATTTTCTCGACGGATGCGGCTAAGTGCAGGCCCGAGACGGGTGACCCCCAGCCGAATTGATTTTAACGATGCACTTTCATAATGACCCCTGTTTGTTAGTATTGTGTTTCAAAGGATATTGAGCCGCGCTATTCTAGTTTATTCTTTCATCAATTTCCTGCAATTGGGGAGGTTAGTCATTAGTATCGTATATGTAGTGTTTAAATATAAATTATAGTGACTTTTATAAGAGGGGTAGTCCCGTCGTGGGTAATAGAGAGGTGTTGGGTTCGAATTCCTCATAGCATGGATTCCGGAAATGTATACGATACGCCAAAAGTTTTGAAGCATTTCAAGCTTTTTATGGTACGATTTTGTAAACTCTACTTTGCTTTCGTGTGTTGCATGAAAAAATCTGGCACGGGCCACCTCTACAACCTCCTCAGTCCATTACACTGTTCTGGGAAATAAATTCCTAGGATTTTTTAGGTGTGAAGATTCACTATATTTTCCTACACCGTTAAAGTGTGTGATAATTCTTAGTTTTAACTTGCTGCAGAGGTAAATATGACCACGGGCCTAAACTTGGAGGCCACCAAAACGTATACGTCAAAATAAATTCGAAGGCATTTAACAACCCGTGATACATGTAGACAATTGAAAAGCAAGGACCGGTTATGATAGCCGGTAACTAGAAGATTATAGCGGCTTATTTCCGTAGATTGCAAACAAGGATGTGTCTACTCAGAGATAGTGAATGAATTGACACGTCCCCCTGCCCGAATTCAAGTTGTCCTAATGCCATATATCACTTAATTAACAAATTACCGGAAACCATGCAATCATGCGGGATCGCTTTGTCTATTAAATTAATTAGATGTGATTTTTTACGCTTTTTCACTGGGTGCTTCGTTAGAATTGTTGTTTTAGAAGCCTTATTAAAAAGGCAGTCTTTATTCGTGTTTTTTTTGACTTAACACAATTCATAGTCAATTATATAGAATGAATAATGTAATAAAAATGTAGGAACATTGATAATTCAGTAATTAATCTCCGTAAAAATTAGTTTTTTTCTACAAGTTATTAGTTGACCTAAACGCCATCTGTTGATAATGTGACGAACAAAGCTATAAAAGTTCTTTGAATTTTAATGTGTCACTTTTACTCATTGATAGCAAGAAGTTCTATGGTTGGGAGATAGATGACACTTTTCAAAATATATTTTTGAACTTATTTCTGAATTTCATCAAAATTAGTAATTTTTGTACTAAAATAATCTTGCATATTCTCAACAAATATTACCTTTTCTAATGTAGGTATGATACAAATAAAATTTGACGACTTCGTTGATCTCGCGGCTTAAAAGTGTGCTGTGCTTGCCATCGAGAGGTTCCGAGTTCGATTCTCGGGTGGACAAACGCGTTGTCGGCACTTAGATATATATATAGGTGTATGTTATAGAACCTGACATCTGTAGTCCCCAAAGGGGAAGGTAGAGTTGCATTTCTATACCCACATTTTGTCAGTAAGTAATTATAATAGGATGAGCCTATTACTGCTTATAATAATTAAAATGAATGTCGCCAATTTTCGTGGTCAATCAACTTACTTTTAATAAAATAGCCTCCCAGACCAAACTCTACGAAAGTCTTATTCCCTTAAAAATCCTTCCACATAAATCAAAGATTTTCGCAATCGAATGCAGATTTAAAATTGTGCAACAACAAAAACACATTACCGACACACTTGTTCCAGCGACAACAGTCGAGAATTTATCGTACGGCGAGCGTTTCGATAGCTTTGAATGTGGATAAATTCAAGTATTGCGCTGAAAAGTTGCCAGTGCGCCGTATTACATCCTCGTTTGTATCTGCGCTTGTCAATTTGCCCGATTTATGCCGCAAACTACGCCCCGCCGCGCGTGGTCGACTAACTTCCCAACTCGGCTCGTTACGCCATCTACCTATGTGTTGTTGCCGATACTTTCCGTCGCATATTGTGAGTATGGCATCGCGGAGTGTTTGCGATTGGCTTCATGGAAACAATTCAAAATGCATAGTAGGAGTTAAAATTAAGCGATTTTTTTATGGTTTTATTTTAAACCGATAAAAGTTATATTTGAAAGTTTAGGCCTATGGTATTATAAAATAAAATTTTGGATGTTCATCGTTAGGTCTTATAGTTAAATTATTTTTATTTATCAATTAAAATATAATATGGCAAGGATTGTACATAATTAAATAATATAATTAAGTTTTCATAGAAGAAAATTATCACGTTTTTCACACCACCAGATACGGAGCGAAGGGCAATAAAATAGACAATTGTCATTTGAGGAATTAATATAAATTTTCAAATCATATACAATTGCTCAGTTTTCTGTTTCATTTTCGTAAAAAAAAGAAAACACTTTAAACAGATTTAAAATAAGTTTAATTGAAGTTGCTTAGCCACAATATGTGAAGCGTAAGTTTGCCAAGTTCGTTTACTCTATTCAACAATTTTTTATCCATTCCAATATTTTTAAGTAACATATTTTCATATTCTAACTCCTGTATATCCTGAAAGAGTAAATGGAGGTAAATTTCTGCACCCATGTGTCATCGGACGTGTATATATTGCCGCTTTTCAAACACATTTCCAAACTCCTTGCTTCTACTGGGAATTTTCTAATGAAAAAACTCAACTCATCCCGACCCGGGATATCTATGCCTCACGGTACATGCTTGACCGCAAAACCATGAGGCAATAATAAAACGACAAAAGCAACCCCAAAATAAAGCGCCGAGTCCGCCCTTGGCCTCTATCCAACCAACGCTTTGTTTTCACCAAAACGATGGAAATGCGAACGGGGTATCCATTTCGGTGCGATTGCGTGCCGCACGCCACCTAGCGTGTCTTGGCCACGCAAAAAATGTTTTCCAACTTCGCACACCGCACTACTGATACAGACCATATCGCGATCGCGCTGTAGGCCCGCAAAAAACTCTGTGTCAAAGTTCATTTGTGAGCATGATGTTGGAGATAAGCATCTGGGAGTGATTTGGCAAGACCGGCGTTTATTTTTTTATGCAAATGAGTGGGAATATTTGTTTTTCTTTTTCCGTATTGTTTGTGGAATTTGAATTTTAATAGGTTGTCTTTAGTGTGCTTTGGTGCTTCCAAAACCTTTATGTTACGAATAGTTGGTGGGGGTACTTCTGAAGGTGCCCAAAAGCCCAGTTATCTTAAGTTATCGAGAATAAATCTTAAAACTTAAAATCCTCATTAAACAAACGCAATTTGATTTATAAAATTGTAGTAGACTTTACCTACTCCTTTTATTTGTAGTCTATTCCTACAGCTTTATAATATCGTATTCTCAAGCTCAAGCGATTGCGCGTGACAAAGTGGTCGGCACGCGTGAAGTTCCGACGCGCGCCGAGTGTGGCGCTAGTGTGCGGCGACGATTAAATACCCGGCAGCTAGGATTGTTGGATAGCATCGCGCCGCTCCCAGTGATTTATATCAGCCGCGCTGGCGTGCTTTATTGTCATCGCTTGGGCTACGTGATTTAGCTGTGGCGGATGACGCGTAAAGGTGAAATGTTACTGGACGTAACTGGAGCAGTGCAATCGATTTTGGTGGTCAATTTTGCCGAATTTTCGCGGTTTTGATTGGTACTAAGACGTCAATTATGAGATATTAAGTGTGAACTTTAGATCACATTTAGTGAAGTCAATAACGCCTAGAGACTTTCTAAAAGTTAGGGATTTAGAAAGTGGAGAATTGAACATCTTGGTAAAATTCCTTAGAATTTTAGGATCGTTCGAGAATCCTTAAAGTATCAGAGCTTTTCTAGAAATACTTTTATAACTATGCATAATAAAGACAGCATTTTTTTCTTAAATTGAATTTATTAAAAACGCAAAGGCATTTCCAAAATAGCCCCACACCCACAGAAAGATGTTATTCAACTGCCCTACGATTCATCACTCAACTCAACTCATGAAAACCGGCTTCCTCTACAACTGGTCACATTTTGGTTTAATTTATTTAAGAAGATAAGAGCAAGTGGGAACTAGGTTATGTTAGTAACAGAACTAGCTGTGTAACATGTCCTAGTAAATATCTGAGCACAACACGTGTATAATACTCGTATTAGCGAGTTGGGCGGCACTTGCCTCACTAGTCTAGTCAACATGTTCAAAAACGTGTTAAATAGAAATAAAGCTCCTAAAAATATGAGCGATGGCTCATTCGATTCGGAATGACGTCTAGAAAAATGTTTTTGAAGGGTATATTAGCACATAAAAAATTGCAATTGTTATTAACAAAATAAAAAAGATAAAAAAGGTATTTAGTTTTTCGTTAATAACTTTAAAAATAATAATATTTAAGGAATTTTGAAAAAAGATCCTGAAAGAGGAGAAAATTTCCAATAAAAAAGAATTAACTCCCGTAACTCTATCTATATTATTTATATTATTTTTTTTATACTGAAAATAGAGCTCCGCGAGGGCGTTACGGCATAGGCGCCGCCTAAAAAGCCGGTATATCACCTAAAACAATTTATTTTTAATATTAAATGACAATTTAAAAATTTGAAAAAATTTTGGTGTAATGTAGACACTTGAACGAAATAAACCTCGGTGACAAAAATTTTTTTTGTCGATCTTTCAAAAAGTTACATCATTGTTAATTAACTAATTTTTTTCCAATCTCTGTTTTTATAAATTACGGCATAACATTTTTAATAATTGATCTAAAAATCTTTTCGCTTCGTGGAGCTCTTCATGTTTATGTACCTTATAAAGTTATGCAAAAAAAATTAATTTAAGTTAATTATTTTGTTAATTATATTTTTTTTAAATGAACTAAAAATGAAATTTCTAAAAAATGTTATTAAAAAAAAATTTTTTTGGTAATATATTATTATTGCTGTTTTTGCATCTAATATAGGTATTAATTATCATCGGAAATTTTTTTTTTACGTCATTTGTTAAGAAATCATTTATAAACAAATAGACTATTTTGAGTCTTAAAAAAAAAATCTTTTTACCATATTATAGCATAGGTGGAATAATGATTTTTTAAAAAAAAAAATTTTCTTAAATATTTTTTTTTATATTTTATAATCGTTTTTTTTATATTTCAATTGTTTAAATAATTAGTTCAGAAATTATATTATTCTTAAAAATAATCACTGACCCTTTTCAATAGAATATCAGAGAAATAATTTTTTTTTATAAATAAATTAATTGCTTATTAATTTAAAAATTTGTTATAAACAAATAATATTAACCGTTATATTTTTTTCGAAAACTTCAAAAAATTACAAAAACAACCATATATAAAAAAGTTTAGAAAAAAAAAATTGTAATAAAATAAAAAAAAATACAAAAAAAAAATTTTTCTTAACTTTTTTTATATATGATTGTTTTTGTAATTTTTTGAAGGTTTCGAAAAAAAATATAACGGTTAATATTATTTGTTTATAACAAATTTTTAAATTAATAAGCAATTAATTTATTTATAAAAAAAATTATTTCTCTGTTATTCTATTGAAAAGGGTCAGTGATTATTTTTAAGAATAATATAATTTCTGAACTAATTATTTAAACAATTGAAATATAAAAAAAACGATTATAAAATATAAAAAAAAATATTTAAGAAAAAATTTTTTTTAAAAAAATCATTATTCCACCTATGCTATAATATGGTAAAAAAATTTTTTTTTTAAGTCCCAAAATAGTCTATTTGTTTATAAATAATTTCTTAACAAATGACGTAAAAAAAATTTTCCGATGATAATTAATACCTATATTAGATGCAAAAACAGCAATAATAATATATTACCAAAAAAATTTTTTTTTAATAACATTTTTTAGAAATTTCATTTTTAGTTCATTTAAAAAAATTATAATTAACAAAATAATTAACTTAAATTAATTTTTTTTGCATAACTTTATAAGGTACATAAACATGAAGAGCTCCACGAAGCGAAAAGATTTTTAGATCAATTATTAAAAATGTTATGCCGTAATTTATAAAAACAGAGATTGGAAAAAAATTAGTTAATTAACAATGATGTAACTTTTTGAAAGATCGACAAAAAAAATTTTTGTCACCGAGGTTTATTTCGTTCAAGTGTCTACATTACACCAAAATTTTTTCAAATTTTTAAATTGTCATTTAATATTAAAAATAAATTGTTTTAGGTGATATACCGGCTTTTTAGGCGGCGCCTATGCCGTAACGCCCTCGCGGAGCTCTATTTTCAGTATAAAAAAAATAATATAAATAATATAGATAGAGTTACGGGAGTTAATTCTTTTTTATTGGAAATTTTCTCCTCTTTCAGGATCTTTTTTCAAAATTCCTTAAATATTATTATTTTTAAAGTTATTAACGAAAAACTAAATACCTTTTTTATTTTTTTTATTTTGTTAATAACAATTGCAATTTTTTATGTGCTAATATACCCTTCAAAAACATTTTTCTAGACGTCATTCCGAATCGAATGAGCCATCGCTCATATTTTTAGGAGCTTTATTTCTATTTAACACGTTTTTGAACATGTTGACTAGACTACACTCCAAGTTCCTTCATATAAATGGTAATGAAGTGGCTCTGCGCTCGGGAATCTCGCTTTTTACGCCGTGTTTTTCAATTTATCCCGCACTTTTATTGTACTTTATAGAAAAGTTTTCTTGTTTGAATAAGCGATATCTTAACATTTATTCCGATGGTTTCTCTTGTTACCGCGTAATGAGTTGACATCGTCGTCCGTGGTCCGCGACTAGAGTTCAATTTATCGATGTTTGGACTTAGATGATACAAATAATGGGTTTATCTTGAATATTACAAAGATAGTCTTTTGTTGAGATTACTGGTCTAAGAAATTTAAGTAATTTCAGAAACTAAAAGTTAACGTCTTTGAGCTGTATGAAAATGTTAATTGGAATGAAGGAACAAGATGGGCGAAAATGATTCTACTTGGAGAATATAATGTACAAAAATATTCATATTTTATTTATAAAAAAGCGGGTTCGAACCCCAGGCACACACCTCTGACTTTTCGAAGTTATGTGTGTATTCACATTGAATTATCACTTGCTTTAACGGTGAAGGAAAATATCGTGATAAAACCTGCACACCTAAAGCTTCTTAGGAATTTCTTAGGGGTGTAGCCCGCCAACACGCACTAGGCCCACGTGGTGGACTATGGCCTCAAACCTCTCAATGGTAGCGGAGACCCGTGCACAGCAGTGGGACGTATATGGGTTAATGATGATTTCTAAATGATCAACCATTGAGTGAATCGTGATCTTCTCCGTAGGAAGAATAATTTTACTATTAGTTAGTTAGTTACAAGGCAATAAGGCCTTAAAACACTCCGATGAAGGTCCTGTGGATTACAGTGCGAAGGTCAAATATTATTTTATCTTGTTTATAAAATTAAAAGCTATAACGCGGGCTGATGCGCGACGTCTTATTATGCGTGGTCGGGAACGTAGCTTCCCCCGTCCCGCTCCCGCGCACCCCGCACTGCTGGCGCCAGAGTCCCACGATATACAAATTTGAGACTACCCGTGTGAGAGGTCGCCCAAACGCGTCGCGCGAAATTCTTTCTGACTTGTACCTTGTAAAGATCATGCTGTGATATATTTTGTCGAACAATAATCGTTATTTTTAACAAACAAAGCGTTAAAAAGCTTATTAAAAGCCGATATTGTTCTACAGTTTATTCAATCCTTTCGAGTATAATTGCCTAGCTTATACGTCCAACTTTAAAAAAGTGAGCGTCCAAACAATAGTAATTATAGTGTAGTCGGGTGCACACATATTATTTGCTCATCTTCTGTTTCGCTCTAACTTCAGAAGTTTGTTTCAGTTCGTACATGCGACGTGCTACAAATGCTTCCGACGAGGATGGAGCCCGCAGCTGGAAGAGCTGCTTATTTATAACTGGCTTGTCCAAATGACATTGTCAGGATGGGTATGAGATATGGAATTGAGATTTGGATATGGAATAGTGATAAAAATATTTGAATTGTTGAGGGCTTTTAGTCCGTTTTTAACTTCAAAGGCAGTGGCGTGCCTAGGGTGTCAAACTAAGGCACGCCCAAATGTTTATTTAGTAGCAGCATATTTTTTTTGGTACGTAGGACTAATATATACCTACCGGTTAGTACTCACATTCACGTTTATAGCGTTATTTTATAAATAAACAATCGTTAAGTTCGTTATTCGGAACTATGTAAGGCAAGTCGGGCTTTCGGGCTTCTATGGAAGTACCGCCACTGTTCAAAGGAATCCAATATTTTCGGAGTTAAGAATATCCCGTTCAGTATTTCATGTGTTTTTGAGTGATTGAGTAATGAATATTCATACTTCTTGTTATAATAAAATAACAAATAGGAGAAAAACGGCGCGGGGTACCGAGAAAAGTTATATTTAGTATTTATGTTTTTACCGGGACTAAACTACTATACTTATTTGAAAAAAAAAATGCGTATAGGTACCGAAGACTAAATTAAATTACAAAGGAAAATTGTATAATTAAAAATGAGTTAGTTTTTACATTAACTAATGCCCGAAAACGGCAGTAGGCTCGCCCTACGTATGCTTGATGTCCAAAAGTGCATCTCTGCCACTGTGTGCCTCTGTATGTATGTATGTGTGTAAGATGTTAGATAAAATATTTATTTAATACAAAATATTATGTTACGTAAAACAGACATAAATACTTTAGGATGAACACATATCCTGTCACATCCAGTGAATATTACCCGTGGCCACGGCACAGGGATGAGTTTTCTAAAACTTGCTCGACTGTTTGTAATTTTAAAGTAGAGAGTTACGCGTATGCGGTGCTTTTATGAGATTTGTTGGGTGTCGGGCGCCGGCGTCGCTCTGCGCCATTGTCACAAATACTTTATAAATAACTGTTAAATGGCGATTATATAAGTTCTTGCCGTGGATGAGGTACATGAAAGGAGTGTTGCAGTTCGTTTGTCAATTTCTCTTTTGTCTTATTTTTCTGAAAAGTGAAAAAATTGTCCTGCAATTGATTTGTTGTTTGTTTTGTCCTGCATTGATTGCCAAGGGTTAAATTTGCTGCAGCAAAACCTAACATACGATTCCTATACACTAACGTTGTTCTCCAAAAACCTACATATATTGTACATTTTATTTACTATATCCCACAGTACCACATAAAGCATCCTCGGTGAACCGAAATACATCTGCAGTTGGGTTCGCATTGCATATTTCACGAGCATATCCCCAGTAAGAGGGTAAACAGTCGGCCGCGCCGGCCGGACGTCCGCCCCCCCCCCCCGTCCGGACACCCTCGTCCGGCGCGCCCCGACGCCCGCGACGTCACTTCCGCCGCTGACGTCACGATTAATCTTGCCGCCGTCTTCCGGCGCGCAGTTTTGCGAACATGCAATTGTTTCATGGTCAGTGTTACTAAATTATGTATTCAAGCTTATATGCAGTTGGGTTGGCATGCCCCGCGCCTGGTGTGGTGCCAAGACAAGTTGCTTAAAAGTGTTATGTGTGACGTGAAATATGGCGCATTTTAAGGAAAATACAAAAGATTTAGTGCTGAACATATTGTGTCTGAGTACAATTATTTGAACTCACTTTGAATTTGTTTAGTTCTCGGCTTTAATTTACAATTGTTTGGTTATAAATCAACACAAGAAAGAACACTTAAATAAGAATAACTAATAATTTGTTTTAGAGCCGATTTAATGCCTTCTGTTTGAATTAATTTGTAATCATTCTTCTAAGTGTAGAATAAGATCGATAGTTTATTTTGTAAAGAAATAAAAGAAAAGTTTATAAATAACGAAAATATATAGATGAGATAATCTTTGAATCCAACTGAATCCTCGAGGGATTAAATTTAAGTCGGAGGTACGCACGTTAGAGTTCCGACGGATAAAGCTATGCGTCTACTAGGTAGGTTGTTCGCTTGTATTTTATGTACATTTAATTTTCTATACAGACATAATTTTACTAAAGATTCTATTTATCATTTATCAAAGATTTAAATTTAGTTTTATTTGTTAGTTGTAAAGGTAATTAGATACGCCATTGCGTGGAGTTTTTATAGGTATGAAGTCTGCCAACCACTAGGCCTGCGTGGAGCACTAATGCCTGACCTCTCTTAACTGAGACGTATATGTACTGATAATGATAAGGAAATTATCCAAATTATTTGTTTGTTATATTTCATGTATCCACATTTGGCGTCGTGACGATTCTTGACCATCATCATTTTAATTTCGCTTTTAAGCACTTGTTACATCAAATATAACATTTATAATTTATAAAACATTTTCTGTAAATATAATGCTACATCTTCAGTCGACTCTTACCTTAAAGAAAGTCCTCTGTGTAAAACCGATAGTCCCCCTTATCTCGCGCGATTTCCCATCATTAATTTTTTGCTCGTTCGTGCCGAACATCCCTGCGTATTACGATTGACTGTTAATCTACAGAACCATTTATTATGCCCACGTTACTATTAATTATTGTCAATGTATACTTAATACAATATACCTTGTTATTTTAGCATTATTAAGAAAAACCCGGTTATAGACACGAAACAGTTGAATAAGACTAGAAAGTAAATGTATTCATGCCAAGCGTGCCGAACCTACGATTAAACTATCATATACTTGACACGGCCGCTTCAGGGTAGGGTAGGTCAGGGTAATGTGAATATCAAGACTTTTATAAGTATTTGGCGACCGAAAGCAGTCCTTTATTTCGGTTCGATCTTTTCATCACTCCTCTCCATACTTTTGATTATAGAAAATTGTTCTGTGTTCACCGTGCTATAGGGATAAAAACTATTTCTTTTATTCACTCACTCAATCACTGAATGATCGCCGATGCAGTTCTCATTGATACTACTATCGCCAAGTGTCAAGGGTTTGTGGCGTAGTGCTGCGTTCGACGTTTCACATTTCATTCGGCGCAGTTCAATAGCGTCATGGCGCGATTTTGAGTTAACAAGTCGGCGCACTAGACTGCGCCTTAGTTACTGAGTTACAAATGTGTAAAAACTGTGCTGCGTCAATTTCTCTTACTAAATCGAGTTGTGCTAAGTTGGAGAAGAACTCTCCCTAACTCATGTTTGCGCTGGCGGTAAATTATAGCAATTTTATGTAATAAATACAGCCTATAGTCGCATGTATATATACATATAGTCATGACCCCACATGTAGGTGTATGAGTCTTGTTTCGTGAAAAACAGAAACTACGAGAGACTTTTCGCTCTCATTAACACCCAGATCCAAAACAAATATCCGTGGATCATACAATCATTTGACGCAGTGCGAGAATTGAAGCCGCAGCCACTCGTTACGCGAGCCGATGTCTATCTAACCCCACCTCGCCTGTTTAGTCTAACAAACCCTTTAAAGGGCTTTCAAAAATAGTATTCATTTATGC
The DNA here is from genome assembly GCA_030295005.1 of Cephonodes hylas. Classification (NCBI taxonomy): domain Eukaryota; kingdom Metazoa; phylum Arthropoda; class Insecta; order Lepidoptera; family Sphingidae; genus Cephonodes; species Cephonodes hylas. Next base: position 17,268,681 of record AP025361.1, read on the forward strand.
AAGATTCACTTTCAGAGGCCCTAAAACTCCTGTAGTACTGGCAGACTTCGCAGTTAATATACCAGCGAGGGAGAATCTTGACACCGCGATTTAGATTTTGCAGCGAGATTGAACAGCGCCATCTCGCGACGGAAATTGTGGACAGGAAAAGAATTTTTGAAAATAATTCAGTTTGGATGGTTTGACGGTTAAAAAAACTAACAAACTTTATAATGAGACTTACAAATTACTTTGTCGACATAATTAAAAAGTATTTGAGGTCTAGTTAGCAATTGATAGAAGAAAATTAGACAACAATAAGAAGTTTACTATATTTTTCTTTAAATTTTGTTCTAGTCTAAGCTCATACATGTTATCGTCGGTTTCTAGTCAACTGTGGCAATATGTTTCGTAATATACTGCAGTATATTGTTCGTATTCGCTGGGAAATCATTAGGGGAGGAAAAAGACTTTCAGATTCCCTAAAAAATTCGTCTCCATCAATTAGCGGACCAAAATCAATTTGTTCTTACAGCCCGTCTCGTAAAAAGTAAAAGAATTCTTTTTATCATGTCGCTTATCTATGTATCTTTTCTCTATATCAGACAACCATCGGTCTCTCTATAAATTCACCATAAGTGATAAGACCGTATTTTTTCTTGTTTTGTCCATTTTCTCTGTTTGTACAATGAAGGGTTAACAAAATAAATAATGATTTTTTTTCCTAAAAAGTACAAACTATGTATAAGGCAAACATGATTTTAGTCGAGCTTGACAAAACAAGAATAAACGATATCGAGCTCAGATGAAATTCTCGCAGCATCTATTATGATAAAATACAGGATGTATTTAGACCGTGACCGAAAACTGAGGCAGGTAATAGCGAGGATGATCACAAACCCAGTGGCGATATTAAAAATCGTGACAAAAAATAAAAATTTTGACGTTTTCCATACAACCATTGGTGTTAAAAGTAAAGATTTGTATGGAAAACCTCAAAAATTTTATTGTTTGTCGGGATTTTCTTTAATGCCAGGGGGTTTGTAATCACTATCGCTATTACCTGCCTCAGTTTTCGATCACGGTCTAAATACACCCTGTATATAGTTTTGATTAGTTTTAATTTTAAACTCGATATTTATGTTTTGAATTTTTTTGTTTTTGGAATGAAATATGGGTTTTATGTTTGTCTGTGACTTTGGAAATTTCGTAGAATTGATTTACATAATTTAATTATATAAAATCCTTGTAGCCCCCAACCTATATTATACTTCACAATAAAATATAAACATTCTTCAAAGATTAAAAACACGTACACACATTCGAAATAGACAGAAGGGCAACAGAAACGTAAGACCCTCACTTAAGTAATAAGTATTCAAACGTATGAAACTCCGTTCGAGTATTTCAAAGAGGTAACATCACACCGCGCGTTCAGTTCGCAAAGAACTTCTAAGTGTCGACGTCCCCGCGAAATGAAAGTCAAACAAAACGTTCGTTTCAACAACATGTTAAAGAGTGTCCCGACTGCAGTCAACTTAAACGTTATTAACTGTAAACAAGACGAGAACCGTTTAAAACTAGCGCGGGGAAGTTCGCAGCGCTGCGGAAATGTTGAGACGCCCAGCCTTCGCGGCGCTCATTCAGGTGTTTTCTTTGTGCAAATTAGTTTTGAGAGCATTTTTCATGTAGCCAAGTTTGTTTCAGTTAGTGTGGCTTTGTTTTTAATGGCTGCTTTTAAAGTTCTAAGCGAAATGAGCAAACGTAATAGATTTGTTTTAGTTGTATAGAAATTTGTTATGCACTATCATAAAAAGACGATAAAATAGAAAAGTAGATAATGTTACGCCATAACCGTAGATAGATAGATACAGTTGAACTCCAAATGCTATGGTTAAATCCCACATCTTTCTCTAAGAAGAATCCTTATTTCATTAATTACCAATTGAAAAAAAAAAAAAATCTGCTATTTTTTTCCTTCCAATTTATTTCTTGTTTTGTTTTCTACATGATATTTTTTTAATTCCTGCCTGCAAATTTACACAACGTATGTGAAAAGAAAGGCTGCACTTCCAACTCCACGATACTCCGCAATTAACTAACTCTGAAGTCATGTTTTTCGATTGTAGCATTGGAGCGTATCGCATTGTTGGTAAGTGGTTAGATCGGTTGCCAAAACCGTAAAGCAGTTTCAGCCGGAACGCATCAGGCTTGGGGTGCGGGAAACCTCAGGCAGACGTATAAATAAGAACGTGGACCGCGGCCAAGGCTCCCGCGAACCGTTGTCGGGATTAATAGATTCTCGCCCGACTAGCGGCTTCTCTCCTCAATTGTTTTACTTCAGTTAATCTGTAGTGCGGGGCTGTTTCGGATGTAAGGTGGCTGGTACGGTTATATTTTAGACGAGAAGTTTTTGAGCAAGTACGTTTGGTTTATTAGTCAGGTTTTATAATCAAGAATCAGACGATGGGTCTTAGAATAGGAAAATCTTTACGAAATTATTTAAGAACAAACGCATTACCTTTTTGAATATTAATTTAGGAGGAACAAAATAAATTGGAAGATGTATAATGCAGACAGATAAGACAAGTGAGAAGCGAAACGACTTCCCAAGACACGAATTCTAACACACTAGGAATTATTTAACACAATCACATCTAAAGTTGTGTATGAAGCACCGCCCGTCGCGTTAATAGTTTTTGTGCGCTGGCAACCCGTGGTTTTGGACACGTAATCATAGTTTTGAGCGTCGGCTGCCGACCCGCACTGTATCTAACCCGCGCTGGTGAAAAACACGCTTGTCAAACTGTCCGCCGGCCAACGGCGAGAACGCTCAGCTGGATACACACTACACACTGCTTACTACTTTGGTAAATGCGGGTTTTTGCAGATGATATATTAGTGTTAGTAGCACGTAAACTAGATATCAATATGATTTATCATCATCATCAGTCTGTTTACGCCCTACTGCTGCTTATGGATCTCCACTTCAACTCAAACGAATTATAATTCTTATTTATTTATAGAATAGTTACTTGACTATTTACGGCTACGCTGACAGCGATCAGGGTCCGTAAATTTTCATCCTACTGCTGGATCCGGCCCTCTTTACAACTAAGATGGGCAAAGCATAAGTCAACCACAAAGACCTAGTTCGTGTTGTCCAACTAAACCCCTAAGAATTTTGCCAACATTTTTGCCATGAATAATCTTTTACCAACTGCAACTTTCGTTCGTAACCCAAGCATAGGAACTGAATTAAAAAAAGACACTATGGTGGTACAACGGTGGTGCCGTTGGCGGGTAGTGTGTCCCCGAACACGTACAGTGCACGTGACAGCTTCGCCGTGACGGGCGGGCGGCGATATTTTTCTAAAACTACCCGCGTCCGCCCCACACACCTGCCAAACTGACGAACTACGAATTCTGATACTTTTTAGTTGCTCCGCACGTCAGCGCAGGGCTTTGCACGACTAATCAGTCGGCTCACTGTGGTTCACTGCTTGTTAGGAAATTCTGCGCTGAAAATACTGGGGTTTTGCAGTGTGTGCCTGGGTATGAAGTAGGTATTGGTTTTGTAGTTTGTAGAGTGTGTTGGGTGTTGGTGACATGTGCTTATTGCTTAATTGTATGTCGACGTAGTCTGTTTTCATTCGGCAGTGTTATTAAAAGTCAAGCACACATTAGACTAATCGAAATTGTAATATGTTTAGAATGAACTAATACTAAATTTGAAGGTCGACATTACACAATTTTACGGAATTTCTTATAAGAGTGATTATTATGTATAATTAATCAACTTAAACCAGGCCAGGAATACTGAAGAAACGGGTAAGGTGGAGAAATCTCAAAGCTGTATCTATCAATGCTATTATATTAATTCTATTAGATACATAGTCCTACTGCGTTACGTAAAGACACAAATACAAGTATATACAATAAACCGCAACTGTACCGATTTTAATTGAATTTCGAAACGTGTTGAAAGGACGGCAAAGCAAAAAATATCACGTATTTTTAAACCGTCTTTCAGTAAAACTATCGCAGCGCACTTTTCTTAGAGCGAACGTGAAAAGAAAACCTGAGTTAGACGAGAATATCTGTGAAAATTTCACCAAAAATTCAAGTGCTCCCAATTTTTCAGCATTGGAGATTTGTACCCGGTTTTATATCTGGAGGTTTTAAACAAAATTTAGTTTGCGCTATATTGAACTTTTCATGTTTGCAGTAAAGCTTATTTTCCTTTAGCTATTGTATATTAAATTCGGCGTAGTATATTCAGAATATGCACGTAGTCATAAAACATTTGAATGTGTGTTCTCATTCTGCTTGACCTGGTCCTTGCAGAGTAGCTTTTTTAAATGTATAATCATAGATACCGGCTTTTTTATTAACTTCTAGTGAATACATAATGCAACGACCCGCATTTCTGCATTACTTTATGGGCACAATTTCTTTTGCTTAGCTACAATCATACTGCCTTTTGTTCAGTATAGGTTTAACCTTACATTATAAAACAGATTGCACTAAGCCAGTGTGGGCAAAAGCCTAAATCCTCTGTTATAGAGGAGGGCCGTGCTCAGTAGTGAGACGTATAAGGGCTGATGATTGATTGATTTATAAGATAGATAAATTTAAAACCGATCATACTTGCACACTAGCAATGGATTTAAAATTAAAGCTAAAAAGACGTTTCATAAAAAATCTGTCAAAAAATAAAAAACAAACGAAGTTTTTTTAACAACCATAGGCATTAAATGAATGTGGTCATTAGGAAAACAAAATTATTGTTTTTGCCGGGATTTTTTAAATGCTAATAAGGTTTTAATCACTGTACCTACCTGCCATAGTTATCTATCACGGCCTGAATACACTCTGAACACAGGCACAGTACCTTCCAGCTAATAACGTGATCCCAGCTTAATCTCCGTTGTAAGATACCAAATAAGTCTCAGTAGGTTGTCGGGCGACGTCTGCCTCAACAGAATCAAGTGCCAACCACGTATCTACCGTTTCACGGCTGTACGCTCGCGTACCGCACCGGCGAGAATTTATTTCAACTACAAAAGCTGGAATTGGCGCTACTGAATCAGCCGTGGATGCACTCAGCCAAGCGGATGCTTAACGCCCATTCTTTACGTTGCTTCTATATTTATGTGGCGCTAGTCCCGGAATAGGGATAGGCTTTGCATTTCTGAATAGATTTTGATAGTTGTTTTGTAAGTCAGATGTGAATATCGTCGTTTTTGAGGCTATGTAGTGCTACTGAGATTTTTATTAATTAAAATATTAAATTATCTCGTTAGGCGGAAATCCAAGAGGAAGTATTGAAATCAAAAGCAGAATTGTCTTCACGACACAAAATAACACAGTGAGACTGTTAGAGGTAAACTGAAAGGATTGTTGTAAATTTGAAACACAAAACATAAAGGTACAATTAAATGTGGGAATTTCCTATCCTACTTGACGATTGTAACGATATATTAAGCTTGTTCTATAGATGTAACCATTACAAGAAAACATTATTGTGATTATAATCACAATATAATAAAAGGCATAAAGTTTTTCTAAGATAGCAAACATATTAAGCCCTTAGAAGAAAATTTTATTATTATAGTTTTGATCTTCATAATATAAAAGACATGTATTGATATTGCGAATGCAAAAGATCAACAAGAAACCTAGTTGATTAAAACATAGTTGGCTAGTTCTACATCAAGCTAACCGCTTAAGGAATCTACAGATTTATTCATAGACTTGTTAATAGCCCCATTGCATATTTCGCACGGGACATCGACACGTGTTAGTGTAGAAATGAAAGCAGTTATCCATCCGTAATGTTTACTTGTAAAGGGCTCTTGGTACTGAGGCCGATGATATTACAAATCATGTGATACGCCCGCGGCTCGAGTTCGCGTGTTTCTACCAGTTTCTAGTTAACCCGCTGATTACTGCTCGCATTTACTTTATTTACATCCACTGTTATGACTTGTGGTGTCCGTGTGTGTATATTATTGCTTTTTAGGAGCTTGTGGTTCAGTTGAATTTGAGTGATATAGACAATAGGAATCCTCGTATAAGGAAATTATGGGAAAATGTATTGTCGGACCATATATTTAGAGTTATTTTTGCATTTTATAGAAATTTTCCGGGGAAACAATGTGAGTGATGTTGACTGAATCTATTTTATCCCTACATTGTCCATATGGTCTCATAGACGGTTTTAAGCGTTAAGGCCATAGTTCATGTGTACAAATTGTTTACAGTGGACATCAATTATAATAGCCCTGGCAAATATCTGGTGCGTCGGATTTTTATATCTCACCATTAATATGTCCAAACTTATATAAAATTCCCAACCTTTTTTTAAGCTTGTTGACCAATTTGAACGGAGAACAAATTACTCGAGAATTCCATCTGGTTTTTGATTAACAGGACTAAGCCATATTTTTATCAGGCTCATTTCTTACTCAACACTAGTAGGGTAGTTGTGATTAACGCGGGGGCGCCCGAGGCTCGCGTGCCGCAAGCTTCTAGTTAGCTACCTGCTGACAGTCGGGTCGCAGCCGCGGGCGACGCCGCGTAATAACCATGTACCACTCGAAATTACTGCCTTGTAACTCGTTTTGTGGAGCTGGATTGTTGCAAGTGATTTATATTGTGACGCGAGGTTGATGCTTCGCTTACTTGGAGACTGATGTTCCTCGAAGATTTTTAAATTTGCCCGAATGTCAATGATTCTTCAAGGAGTCAATGATGTGAAGCAAGGTTGGTACTTGTATTCACTTAAGTGGCAACGAGTATCAATGATCCCGTTTCTTAAAGATAAACAAGTTTTAGTTAAATTTAAAATTAAAATAATTGAGTTGTTTCGAAGTTTTCTTTTCATGGTTTACGTAGAACTGCTAGGAAGTCTTCAAAATTTAGCCGTGTATACTACAATTCCTCATTCATAAATAAATCATCACATCAAAAGTCATATTAGTGAATATACTCGTACTTTACTCTCAAACTTCCACATAAGTACGAAAATATTGAACCTCCGTTTCGAACTCGGAAATCAAATAGAATTCAAACATCCAAGGAAAAATAAGTGGAAGCCGGAATGCGGAGTAAACAAACACTCAAAGAATTCGGTTAAAGGCAAGAGATGTCGGGAAGTTTGGAAACCACCTGCGCGGGCAAACAAACAAACAGACGGGACACCCGCACAATCTCGCGCGGACCAACTTTACAACGAATTCTAGAAAGTTCGCGTGTGTTCGAGAAAGGCGTAAACGTTTGGAACTTGGCAAATTTTTCTTCTATGCTTTCATATTAAATAAACCCGGATGGGAGCTGAGTTTTGAACATTTCACATGTGGAACTTTCGACTGTGTACACGCCGGCTGTGTATACCATCCCTTTCATCGCTTTGGGGTTTTTCGACTTGAATTTGTTTGTACTTCGGTTGCGGCACTTTATATGATAGTAACTCAGCATACGGCGTCGATGAAATACATATTTATTTGAGTAGACGTGTTTCCTGGTAATCAAAAGTTTCTCGTTATTCTTTCATTGTTTGGAATATGACTGAAATTCCTTCTGCGCTAAAAAGAACGCCGGGTGGCTACTTACCAAAAGTTTACGCCAACATACTACCAAATACTTTCTGTTATTCACCGTTGTTAAATATTGTTATTAACAGCCTTTACGGGGGTTTATTGTAGGGAGTACTGACAATAAGATTATAGTTCCTTCAGTGAGACACCATTGAACTTAGACGGAAGCTTACACTGAGATGATTAATCATAACTGAAACGAGACCACGAGGGATCCCTTTGGTAATTATATGTCACACAAAATATATGTATGAATTAGGTAGAGCCCTTGAAGTTTTAAAGCGTAAAAATTCTCCCCGCAATAGGGTGTTGAGTAACGAGAGATAAGGATCTCCCGCTTTTTGATGTTGGGTTTGGTCTGCATAAACAAAAAGTATAAGTTATATAGGAAATTTTCACATCATTATCGCTTTAAATAGAGTATCTGATTAGGTTTTAGGAATTCTTTCACATAAAAGCCTACTTTGTTTAATATTCCCGTCATGTTTCACGAAATCGAGCACAAATTGCCTACAAAACATCTGTGATACACATTTAAACGAGCATTGTTCGTCTGCAAACTTTATGTGCAGACGAGGTCTTTATTCGCGTAATGTCGGCAACCTAAGCCCAGTAATGGGACATATGTAAACTCTAGGCACGCTTAATCTCCGTAAAGACGGCCCGGGACCGTCAGTAAACAAAATTTGAGCGGGACAAAGGGACGGAGCGGGTACAAAAAGACCCCTGTTTACTTAGCTAATTGAATTCATTGTAGACGTTTAAATGATGTCTGGAGTGGTTCGCTGTGCGCGCATTCGTTACCCATATTTAGCAGTTTTATAATCCGCATATTATGCTCTCAACTAATGTGGGATTAGCGTTTAATTGTCCAGAGGATTTTCAGAGGAATTGGAATGAAAGAATCGTTTATTTTCACGTCTGGGGGTTGTGGTTTAAAAAAATAATTGGGGAATAATTAGGAAATGTGATGGGTTCTCTTTGGTTATCGCAATCAAAGTCTAATCTATAACTGATTGTTTCGAGTAAAAAGTTCGTTAAACCAGCATCTTCTTGTGGTAAATGACGATAAATAGCTATTCAATACATAAAAATTTCAGTCGACTAAAGCAAGGATTTTCCTCCTATAAATTATTGATTAAAACTGATTAAATACTATCAATGTATTAAAATAGCTTATCAAGTTTTATACAACTAAACCTCGTTGAATTTACTGTAGGTATATACCGCTACTTACAATGTTAATAGGACTACGTTAAATTATCTGACACAAAATACCCTAAGAATAACTCATACTTTTTACGTAAATCTAAACTTTTAAGTCGACATTTTGATCCTGAATAATATTAATATTATGAAAAAGTATTAACCCCACGCAGACTTCATTAAATTTTAAATTCACTGTTTAATCCCCCGTCTTACCAGAAATAAGTAAACAGTTATTCAGTTTATCAGGCTGTGGTGCTTTCCGTTCCCTAATCCTCGGCGACAAACAGAATAACAAGAGAACGCATTCGATTATAGTGAAGATGTCTGCCGCTCATTTGCATCATTAATGTCGACCTACAATGTTAAGGAAAAACGGATGCCTTACGAAATCCGGAACGTGGATGTTGGAAGATAACTCTGCTCGGGTTTTGTACTAAGTACTGTGTGTTTTTAAAGATTATCATCAGCCCATACACATCTAAATGCTGGGCACGGGACTCATTTCCAACTGGGAGGTTTTAGGCCTTAGTCCAAAAAAAAAAATAAAAAACTGTAATTCACTTTTTGTGGGTGTTTCAGTGGACTGTCCCGTAAGTGCTAGGTCCAGAGAGGAGGTCAAAGGCTCGAATTCCAAGTCTTGAAAAATGTTATTAATCATATTTCCTAACTATACGGAGTCTGCAAACTTTTTCAAAAAAATGTAGATTTGGTAGAGCTTTGATTCCGTTGTCGGGTAAGCTATTATTGTTCTTTCCATATGGTATATCACCATAGCAGCTTGGACTTTGAAAATAATCTCCAAAAAAATGTGTTGGTGGTTTAGAATCACAATTTTACTGTGGTCGGGTTTTGGATTTTTTTTCACTTGTAATCCGCACGAAGGTGCACAAAGTTACTTGAGAACCAATATTCTATCTCCAAACCGAGACAAATGTTTGATCGGTTAATAGTATTTTTTGCATGTGCGTCACAACAGTCTCTCGCTCTTTTTACATATTTTTAGTGAAAAAGACTAAATTAATTTTAAGTCTCTCTCTATCAAATATCACATCCATCCCACTCGTTTCTGAGCTGCGCGTCCCATACATATTCAAGGGCGAGGCGTATAGTTGGGAGCACACGCGTCCTAATACCCCCAAATGTATATTTGATGATGTCGTCCGGCGCGGACCACGGATCGTGTAAAAGGATTCTGAGCACTTGTTTAAGACGGTTTATATGCAGGACATGTTGGTTTATATCGCGCGGGAGGGTATAAGTTGTTTTTAAATTCGACGGGTTCTCTCTATTTATGAGGTCCGGATTAAGATTCCTTCCCGTATTATCGTGTTTGGGAGATTTGTTTGTCGCTTTTTGTTGTTATTTCAGTATGAATGCTGTTGTTGTTTTATAATAGTCGTGTTTGTAGGCCGAAGACATTATTTATAATGAAAATTTACTATTCTATATCTACTTGGAATGATTTGGTTGTATCGCATATTGTATATGAAGTCCTAAAATGGAAGAGTTAGGCTATGGCTAGTTTGAACCATACCCCAATAGTCCAACTCGACCGAAACGCTAACTTTTCATGAGAAGGGTGACTGTTTTGAAAGCAAAAGCAAAAAAAAGTAACGGACAAAAATCTACACCCGTCCTTTTCTTTCTTATTTTCTTCTTCCGATAACTCTTATAGACCAGGGTAGAAGCCTTTAAAAATAATGAAAAGTGAAAAAAAAATATAATAGAATGAAACCCATTAGAAAAGGAGGTAAATATGATAAAAATGAAAGGAAAAATAATTTACGGGCGATCTGAGGTTGGGAAGGGGATGGGGGTGAGTTTTTAAGGGTAAAAAACGGTTTTTCTCGATTTCCGGCAAAACTAAAAGTCCTATCGAAAAAAGTCAAATGAAAAAGTTGTAGATAATAAAAAGATCTAAAACTTTTGTATTTACACTTTTTTCACATAACCTCAAAATTTATGTGAAAAATTCAAAAAACCAAGTTTTTGGTTTTTTATTTTTATCTTTTACAAAAATTTTTTTTTTAACGAAATTTTGTGAAAACTTACCTTTTTATGTCCCAAATACGCTGTAATTTATTTGATTAAAAATATTTATTTTTTCACCTTATTTTGAATTAATATCGAAAAAACACCCTAATTTTCAATCGAAAATTCACCCGTCAAAATATCAGCTTTTTTCAAAAAGTTGGTATGGTTTCTGTTCGTTGAAATCTCTACTTTCCGATGGTGAAAAAAAATATATATGTTACTATGGTAAATCTTCTCAGAAAACGCAAAAATTAATTTCAATCTGTAGGTTATGTTAAGTTAAGCATACTATTTTTTAAAGAAAATATTACGATTTTTATGGTTGAGTTGATTGATACAGATAAAAATAGAGATAGTATTTACCTTCCTATGCAGGTTCGAAAAGTTTTAAGACCCGCCGGTCTGGGTCTTACTACATACATACCTACTATTATATACTATATATTTCGTAGCAGCTGTTACAACCGCTAGCCTAACCAGTATTCGAAATACAGTAAAGTATACAACATCGTTTATAAAAATACACGTGCACGCTGAGTTTCTTGAAGATAATTGTGACAAGTTTACTTAAAAAAACAATAAAACTTTTCGAATCTGCATAGGAAGGTAAATACTATCTCTATTTTTATCTGTATCAATCAACTCAACCATAAAAATCGTAATATTTTCTTTAAAAAATAGTATGCTTAACTTAACATAGCCTAAAGATTGAAATTAATTTTTGCGTTTTCTGAGAAGATTTACCATAGTAACATATATATTTTTTTTCACCATCGGAAAGTAGAGATTTCAACGAACAGAAACCATACCAACTTTTTGAAAAAAGCTGATATTTTGACGGGTGAATTTTCGATTGAAAATTAGGGTGTTTTTTCGATATTAATTCAAAATATGGTGAAAAAATAAATATTTTTAATCAAATAAATTACAGCGTATTTGGGACATAAAAAGGTAAGTTTTCACAAAATTTCGTTAAAAAATAAAAATTTTTGTAAAAGATAAAAATAAAAAACCAAGAACTTAGTTTTTTGAATTTTTCACATAAATTTTGAGGTTATGTGAAAAAAGTGTGAATACAATAGTTTTAGATCTTTTTATTATCTACAACTTTTCCATTTAACTTTTTTCGATAGGACTTTTAGTTTTGCCGGAAATCGAGAAAAACCGTTTTTTACCCTTAAAACCTCACCCCCATCCCCTTCCCAACCTCAGATCGCCCGTAAATTATTTTTCCTTTCATTTTTATCATATTTCCCTCCTTTTCTAATGGGTTTCATCCTATTATGATTTTTTTGGTTTTAAAAATTATCGACCCTGGACTATTAAGGTACCAGCTCTATAGCCTTCGATCTAGAAATTAAAAATAAGGCTTACAAAACGTTAACCCATCCCACGTATTACAAGACACATTTCAACCCTCAAACATCTCGTTACTATACATTGCAACAGAAGCTCGTAAAGTCTGGTAGTCAGGTGTTACCCACGTCAAGTGAAACAATGCAGTGTGGCAATGTCTGTTCCCGAGGAGTGACGGGGCATTCAGGCGTCCATCTCCCGTCCAGCGGGTATCGAACCTCGGCCTTCGCACGTCGATACTTGTGTGGAATAATGGCGCCGTTTCTCAGAGTTATAGGCGTATTTGGCAGCTTGGGCCTATTATAATGATTGAAGAAAGGGTGTTCTTTTTTGTTTTTTTATGTATAGGGCATAGCTTGTGTTGGAAAGGAACCTTTAGAACGGAGTAAACTAAATTATGAAATGCGTGAATGTAAGTAATGAATTTTATTATACAAATAATTTCATACTATTTTAATTCTTTTTCTATCATGTAATTTCTTCAAGAATGAGATGTAATAATAATACTGTAAATAAATTTAATGTATTTTAATAAACTTTAGTATTGACGGATGGATGGAGGTTATTAAAAGTAGAACATAATACCAAAAAATAAATACTTATATCCTCCAACAGACGATAAACGAAAAGGCAAATAAAATCACAAAATCCTCCTCTACACGAAGATATACAGTTTTATTTACCAATTTCTCAAAAGCAGATCCATCACAACTGAGAAAATTAATAAACGCTTTGAAGAATTCTAATTACGTAAAAATTAAATTACATGACAGATCCACTTTTGTCATCGTCATATTACACGGCGCTTTATTGAAAAAAATACAAAGGGCCTCAGTTACAATGGGAACGCGTTACATTTGGAGAAAAAATAGCGGCATCCTGAGGTCGCCAGTGAAAAATTGTTAACGTGAGCTTATGAGGCGCGTGCGTTCTGTTCCGGCGGGAAAAATGTGTTCTCCCTTTGTGTTTAAGAGGTAATATTTCAGTGAGAATTTACAAGGGGCTGTGTCGTCACGCGCGCTGCCCGCCTGGTTTGCTGTTCCACGTGTTGGCAATTGTTTCTGGGTTCTGATGGAACACGCCAAGGTTTGTGAAGGTTTGGGAAATGTATGCTTTTTTGTGTAGGCAATGTTTAAAAGGAGATTTGGTTATGTAACGAACGTCAATGAAGATAGATTAAGGGTATTGCTAAGTACGCTATAAGGTATGCGGTGAAGTCATTAAAAAAATATATATACGGTATCTTCCTAGAAATTCGACCTATTGAAGACAGACAACGATCGTTATGGGTGTAACAATAATAGTCTGCCGTTTCTCTCATAAGACATATAGTATACGAACAACGTTTTAGTACGCCCGGACACTAAAGAAACTTCCTTACACTTTAGTGTAAAAATCTATTCTTCAACACTCAGCTAATTGAATCGTTAAGTAATGTGTATTTATAGTGGCACTCCATTACTATATCTCTGCTGCGAGTTGAGACAAATGTTCGTTGAATTTATTATCATTGTCCCGAGACGTCACATATGTTAGCGGCGGAATAAATTCACACTCTCCAGTCTCAGCCAAAGTGAGTTGCTTTGGAATATGTCCTCGAGATGCAGACATTAGGAAATGTATTTTATATGTTACTAGCGACCCGCCCCGGCTTCGCACGGGTGCAATGCTGATATTTAATGGATGTTATCATACATATAAACCTTCCTCTTGAATCACTCTATCTATTAAAAAAACCGCATCAAAATCCGTTGCGTAGTTTCAAAGATTTAAGCATACAAAGGGACATAGGGACAGAGAAGGCGACTTTGTTTTATACTATGTAGTGATATAATATTTGTTTACTATGGGCTTAAAGATTTACTGTTTAAATTTACGTGAACTGTCTAGTCAAGATTTCATAAAAACTTGTAAAATTATGTTCTTTGTGCTTTGTGTGTTCCATATACTTGTTACTACCGGGCACGGACCATTGCTAGCTTAGTGTTGGTAAGAGTTTTTGGGCGTGCATGATTCCTCACCAGGATGTTTTTATTCATCGTTCAAGTATGTGATAATTCATAGATAATACAGATATGACTTAGAAAAGTCAGGGATCCTGCGACCGCTGAGACTATCGACCGCATGTTTAAAACTCAGGGCCATCACCTAAATAATCTGGGGCTTTAAAAATTGTCAAAGCTACAATAACATTATAGAAAATAAAAACACAGATCAATAAGCATTTCAAAGAAAAATAAGTCATAACTCTTCACTAATTTATCTATTAAACCATAGAAGATAGAAAACGGAACGACATTTAATCATATCCTTAATACGTCGCTAATCTGCCCAGGCTGAAATCAAATATGGCGGCCGAGTGAGGCGCAATCACCACAATGGTCTCACATTAATTAAATTAACCGACCTAATTATTCTTTTTACGAGAGAAAAAGGAAAATCCTTCGCCAGATGTCTGCCAAGACGCGCAAGATCTAATTTTATGGTGGAATAATTTTGACTGTTTTAGACGAAACACTTTTTTTTATATTTAGAACGAAGATGTTTTTTAGACTGCCTCGTGGTTAACATGTACAAGTATGTGCCGTGCGATCTAGAGGTCTTGGGTTCGATTCCCGAGTCCGGGAAATTTTGATTGAGATTTCCATTAAAAAATTCTGAGTAACAGCCGGATTCTGAAGAAGTGCCCGAAAAGGGGTAATAGCCTCGACCAATAATAACGCAATTGGTTAAACTTGGGTACGGAAATACGCTTTTGCATACCCCTTTAGGGAATATAAGGTTAAATGCATGCATATGAAGGTATGCAGATGCATATATTTTTGCATCAAGAAAACTCTGGTTCTGCACGGAGACTTGAAATTTGTTCTAAAACCAGAACTCACCTTACTTAAAATAGCTATTAATGTATATACCTATGTATCTCTAATTTAAATAAATAAATCCGCCATACATGAAATTCAAGCATAATGATGTTACATGAAGAATAGACGTAGGAATTATCCGCGTGTCTCACCACGGCTGAGGCTGAGTATAACTCGGTCGTATATCACGGCGAGGCGCGCGCCCGTCATGTTATTATAATGAACCGTGTTATAACGTAACTAACCGTTGTTACACGCCACAACGTAATCAGCGGGCTCGGGATTTTTAGTTAGGCTAGCACGCAACGTTTGTATTGAGCGATCAATGATGTGCGGTTTCTTATAATAAATAAAAAATATGATTTCGCAGTTCTGCCTACTCCTTCGGAAGATACAAACTTGAAGTTATGTATGTATGATTGGTGCTATTTTTTAAGACTTAGCAAGGCTGTTTTGCAAATCGGTACATGTTAATGCGAATTATATACGCTGAGATTAAATTGATTATAAGGATTAATTCTGATTTGATATTTTAAGACTTAGGAAATTTTAATGGAATAAATACAACCAAATCAAAGCAATTTCTCGGATCTCACATCAGTTTTTTCCTTTCCGTCAGCTTTGTCACGCCAGCAGATTCGCTCACTACATACACTATACACTTGCAATACTAGAAACAATACGCCAGCATTATCATTAATCACGACAATTACATAATCAGTGGATACGCTCGCATAATAGATATGATTTATAGTATAGCAGCAGGCGGCTGGCAGGCGAGCCCTACAAAGGCACTCAATTCATTGTCTACGGCGGTCTGTCTGTGACAATCGCACGTTACACTACACACTACACTACATACTACACTACTGCACGCTGCTCCGTTGTGTATAGTTTATACCTATTGGGCTCAATGAAGGCATATTGATAAGGTATTTGTACGCGCCTGAGCAGTGTGTAGTGGGTAATGAGATTGGTGTTGATATTAAAATGTTACCTGGCAATTAAATTATGAATTTATAATATTTCAAATGGCGATCTTTTACCTAACTCTTTCTTCGATCTGAAACTACAAACCTATGACATTATTTGTTATTTTTATCATTTCTGTAATCTACGTCGTGATTGTAGACCAAATACTAAATTTCCTTATATGGCAACACAATAAGTATAGGGACAGTTGGGGCACAATGGTACGAAAAATTTTTTTTTTATTTTTAGAAAATTCAGTGTTTATTCTTTATATAATTTTTGCTTACAAACATTAACAATATACCTTAACTTAATAATTGCATAGCAAATCATAGAAAAATAATCAGTTTGAAACCTAATTATCTTTGGTTTTGTGAATCTCTTCCTGTGTTCCACTGTGCCCCAGGTCTGGGGTACAATGAAACAGGGCATGGGGCACATTGGAACACGACTTATATTCATACCAAAAAGTTAAACAATGTTATCAATTCTTTTTAATACCTTGTCATAAAACGTGTAGATGCTTTTTTGACGTTTAGTTTTTCCAGATAAAGACAGTTTTGGCACGATTAGTTCAATATTCTCAGCTGAAACCACTGCCATGTCCGGCTCTAAAGGAAAATAGAAACTATTGTCAACTTTTGCGCTTTGTCGCAAATAATTTATCTCAAATTCGTTCAAGGTCATTTGAAAATACTTTATTCACTGTCGATGTCGAATTTCTTCTTCATCTGATGCAGCTTTTTTCTTTTGGACATATCGATGCAGCAGCACGCAAGCTCATACTACCTTCTACGAGTTCTACAGCTTCTCGTATGTTAGCTTCGCAGTAGAGGCCCGTTACTTTTTCTGGCCGCGGTGTCTCACCATTCTGGACTTGTATAACATCAGCCAAAAAATGAAGATAAGTTAGTAGGTTTCAATGGAACAGTGTTCCATTGTGCCCCGTTCCATAGTGCCCCATAGCGTGTACAAAATTTCAAGAAAGTTTTCAGAAAAGATAGGTTTTGTTTTGAACTTCATACATAGCGGTCTCAAATAAACAAAATGATAAAGATTTATAAAAAAAATATATCACTTGCCTATTGTTTAAACTTTTCGACTAAAAACGAAAATACTTTGAAAATAAATCTCAACTTTTGAACCTTAAAACCAATATTTTTCTATTCACAGCTCCATTGTTGACGCGGCGCTATATTTCGCTGCGTCCTCATATGGGCCAGGACGCGCTGCGATTATTCGAAGCGGTAGCTCGCGAATTAGTTTAAATTTCAATTTTTTATCGACATTGTTCCATAGTGCCCCGTGTTCCACTGTTCCCCAATTGTCCCTATATACTTTTGCTCTAAATATAACAGGAACTATCGAAGAAAACCATTGTTCATCAACTCGGGCAACACTCAATTATCTCAAATTCTATTACAAGTTTCAACAGCTGTCCGAGTTAAATAATTAACGAAGTTACGCTATCAATTTCAATATAAACAACACGAAGCTATCGAACTTAAACAATAACAGTACAAGGCCGCTTAATTTTCTTATAAAAACAATGGCTTCGTGATCCGTCCAATAACTGAACTTTAATATCGGAAATTGATGGGTGCAAAACATCTGTCGGTGGGTGGTGTCTAATTGCCAAAGTTAGTAATAACACGCCGATAGAAATCGGCGGTGTGCCCGTAACAAATGTCGGTTGGAGTGTGACACAACGTAACTCATACAAAAGGGTCGTTCTGTACAACAATATAATTTAGATTTTAGAGTATGTGATGAGTAAAAAAATTAGTGAATCCACACAAAAATCTCATACGTTTTGACCATACACTAAGAAACAATTCTTGTGACTCGTGACTGTGAGTAACAAAACCCATGAGAGACTGTCGGGTTCGTAAACACTTAGATCCGGAAAAAATATTTGTGGATCACCCAAACATTTGGGGATCGAACCCGCGACTTGTTGGTGGACCAGCTGGTATACAGCTCTAGCTTCGCCACGTGGCTTGGTATATTATGATGGTATATTGAATATTGTCCTGGGCTATGTGGAACGAGTTTTACATATTTTAAGAGCGATCTTAATGGAGGAACATTAACTTTAGCGTTTTTCTGTTTAGGATAAGATTATCTAAAATTTCTAGCTTTTGTTATTATAACCATATGAGGCGAATTACTTAGTCATGTACAAAGATTTGATAAAGATTCATCACCAGCCCAGATACGTCCCACAGCTGGGCACAGACCTCCTATACAACTTGAGAGGGTTTAGGCCCTAGTCCACCACACTGCCCTAGTGGGGGTTGGCAGACAAAGATTACACTGGACAACAGCATTTCTTATGATTGGGTTATGATATATGAAATTGGTCCAATTTTCAACGACAATTTCAAATCTGTAATTGAAATTTTTGTATGAGCTCTAGTTTAAAAAATATGCCACATGGCTTGTTTTCATATTAAAACGTTATAAATTTTGGGGTTAATCCTTCTTTTTCCAGGTGAAGTCGAAAATACCTTGTGTTTTTTTTACTTTTTTTTTAAACTAAAGGCAGAGAGCTATTCTGAATGCTCCAACAATAGCCAGCCATCATATATGTGTTCCAGGAGCCTTGATAGCGTTCCTCAATCGTACGAATGTCCTGATGAAGTCGCTCGCTCTGTTTTTCACTTAGATTCCCAAAATTGACAGAAAAATAAGCTTAGATGGTTATGAAAATAGTGTACCTCGATGCTCATATTACTTCCGAGCCTTTAAAATACTAATAAAACATAATACTTTTTGGACGTCATAAGATACGTCCAAATTTTTCTTATTTCACAAAAAAATCTGTACTAACAAAACTAACGCATTCCATGCGTTTTTCTCACTATCTGTCACAGTCTTCATCAAATTAGCTTAGTGTATTAACGATTTCATCAGTGACCCGTCAAAAATACCCGCTAAATAAATAAATACCAACTTTTATCTTCCCTGCACTCAGTTTTTGAAACTTTTTTAAATTAAAAGTGTCAGTTTTCGCCACAAAATCCATAGATATCTCCAGAGAAGGACCGGACTGAGGTTCAAGTTATATAGTAGGACTCAAAACACGTCTATTAACGAACCGTAAGGATGGATATTCCCATTTAACTCGATTTTGACAGGTAATACTAGTTATGTTTACGTAGCAAAAATTACTGTTTTCGTGATGGTTCACGGCTTCTTTCTACATGATAGCGGTTCAATCTATTCCTTTTCCTATTTGTCCTCAAAGTTAGAGACTCAACACACGTTTTGCAATACTTTTGCCGTATCTAAGACTTGTTGTTTATGTCCAGGGAGTGTCGAAAGTTACTTTTGTAAGCCTCAATTATGAGCTTTGTCACATTCAAAGTCCATTATTTGTACAAATATTCTCCGCAAATGAAAAAAAAAAAATACTCGAATCATTCACACAAACTCGTCTTTACTATACCATGTAAAATTATATTTAAAAAATAATAATTTTGAATTTATGAGCAATTTAACACGGTAATACTTTAATTGTTTTGTGATAGCTATAACTCGTAAACTAGAGCTGATACAAAAAAACTGAGGTCACATCTAGAATCAGCGATGTCAAATTAGTAAACATCAAGTGATAAAAGTCAATCATCATAGAAAAGTGTCAATTTTGTTGTCCAGTGTTATTAATCGGATTTTTTAAACGCAAACTGGGCTTTTGGGTTTCTATAAAATTACCCCAATTGGATTACATTCAACCCTCAACGTATATTTATTTGTTATACCTTGTACCTTCTGTATAATCGTGCGCGGCGGCGCTATGTGGAGATTACAAAGTCGTTGAATGATCGCCCGGAGCAAGGAAGGCGTTTCACCGGGAGCTCTCGCATATTGTACTATAAATCTGTCTTGTCTAGCTCCAGGTTAACAATTTTGTCTATCTTACCGCATTGGTGGCTTACTACAGAATTAATATGGATAACCTCTTTGGTTACATTTTTAGGAGACTGGTTTGTTTATTTCTTGGAATTTTCTTTTCTTCAAGGGTACGGGTTTTGAGATTTGAGGATGACGTAGTCTGTTCTTTCTTCAAATGACATTCGCTAGTGGTTTGCTTTAATAGTTTAGTTTCCTTGAACTTTGCAAGATACAAAGTTTAAGTAATAATTGCATAATTAAGCAGAGACAAGTCTTCGTGATTTTCTATGATAGCAACGTTGCAGGAAGAAGGATTGTCGCAAATGAATGAAGTTGAGGCAAAGATGGATAAAACATTGATGGAATCAATATGATGAATAACAATTCAGCGCTTACAGTTATAAAGAAGAAAGATGACAGAAAATTTATTGCTTGCAACAATTGACAATTTAAAAAAGAAGAAAAACAATTATCATATAAAATTAAAATTATGTTATTATCGAATCAGAAATGAGGAGATCCGTAGGAGAACTAATGTAACCGACATAGCCCAACGGATTAGCTCGTTGAAGTGGCAATGGGCCGGCCACATGGCGCGGAGAACTTATGACCGATGGAACCAGAAAGTTCTCCAGTAGAGGCCACGTACTGGAAAGCGCAGGCGGCTTCCGACTGTTCCCGGTGGAGGTCATTGGGGGAGGCCTATGTTCAGCAGTTGACCAGAATTGGCTGAGAATGATGATAAAATTAGACCAGCAAAGCTTCCTCCCATTCAGATACATATTGCACTAACGATTAAAAGAATTATTACGTGAAATTCTTTATCCCAAGCTGTAGCATAAACTATATCTCCACAGAAAAAAGTTGGTACATTCAAAAGAAACTCAATCAAAAGTTTATCGTTTGCAGGCGATGTCGGTGAAGGAGCGAAGTGACTATACGTCCCTTAGCTAACAACTCCGCTTAAGTCGAAAATTGGTGGTTTATACATTTCAATCTCATTGGATAGAGCTACTCATTGCGCATCGAACCATAGGTCACAAGATAAGGACAGCCACGTGGCGCAGTTGGCTAGACACCAGTTTGCGAAACGTGAGGCCGCGGGTTCGATCCCCGCACCGAGACATGTTTGTGTGATCCACAAATATTTGTTTCGGGTCTGGGTGTTTGTGAGACCGAAAAAGTCTCTCGTAGTGTCTGATACCCACGATACAGGTCTTGTAGCCTAGTGTGGGGTCAGAGCTATGTATGTGACTGTTTGGTGTATTTATTTATTTATATAGGTTTCAGCCTAGCAGAAGCCGTAATTCGAAAAGTAGTGGCAGCGCGCAAGTCGGTTGGTCTCTCAACACCGCACAGTTTTTTTCGTCTCCTGAAAAGTTGGCAAAACTGACTTACGCGGTGTTGTAAACGAAGTGACTATAGTCAGTTTATGGGGCAAGTTGTATGAACCATGAGCCAATGCGACGAACCGATTGCGATCTTCCACTGTTTATAACAAAATCAGGAGATAACGACCCGCCGAATGGCTTTAATGGGAACTACTCTTCTATTTATAGCCGTAGTTGTTTTTATATTCTACTATTTTATATACAAATAGTGTAATAAATGATTAAGATTACATATCATATTAGTATGGAAGTCCTGTTTGTTGCTGTTTGGTTATTTTGGTAGAGCCAAGGTGTTATTGTTTATTAATAATCATATAGTTTATCACTGACCATTTTTCATTTTTCTATGCTCAATAATTTTACCACAAGTTATTTTTGATATGAATAAGAAATATACAATTGATTATTTTGCACATTTTTGCTTTACCAAACAGCCGAGTCGTGTCGTGGGTATCAGAAACAGCGAGAGACTTTTCAGTTTCACAAACACTCAGACGCGAAACAAATGTTTCTGGATCACACAAAAATTTATCTCGGTGTACGAAAGTAGCCCGCGGCCTCACATTTCACATGGTGTCTGATTAGCTAACTACGTTTCAGGGATGTCAAAATGTTTTCGAGTTTGTTGTAGGTTATGTTATTGCTGTTGTAAAATAGTGTTACTCAGCGCATAGCAATCACGTTAATTGTTTTGCTAATTAATTGCCAGCGGTATATTATCCACGTGTTATCAAAATCTGGTTAAGTTTATCATGTATGAAACAACTTACTCAAATTGAATTAATATTTTAAAATATAGACCATCAGCTTATTTCGATCGGATTTTCTTTATTACCATATATTTTAAGCGTATGCAAGGTAAAGCCCACTAACCACCTGTGCGCGCTTAATCTCATAAATAAATCATTCGTTTCAGTGAAACAATGTCGTTAATACATTGTGCACAATTAAAATTTAATTTTATACACGGGCGGTGTCCCGGGTGAGTGCCCCTCTCCCGGGACCACTACCATTACAAATCATTTACTCGTGTAAAATTGTCCGGGACAAAAATAATGCGCGCGTTATGGAACCGTTTTTGTGTCGTCTGGGGGCACATCTCGGAGATTGAACGCCACTCCCGTGTCATTTCGTTGGGTTTTTTGTATTTTTTTCGTGTTTTCCAAGATTTATTTAGTGATATTGCTCACTTGGGTGTGTAACTATACTCAGAAGCGTTGGGTTGAAAAGTATATGTGTTCTTTTTGTTTTGTATTTGTAGTTTGGTTAACTTCGTTTCTGGAATTTTAGAGAAAGACGAAAAAGGTTGCAGTTATACCTCAATCCTTCCGTTTGTAGCTCCTTAATTCTAAGGATAACGTTACAGGTATCATATACATTATCTCATAACTAAAACGTAAGCAGGAATGCATTTCTAAGTCCCTCGTAATTTAGGGCAAGTCTATTGCGAGATTTTCGAGCACGTTCAGAATATTCACAGGACTATTATTGATATCACACACTTTTGGAGGTCAATAATGCAATTTCTTTCATCCTAAATTCGTTGAAAATTCGCAAGACTTTGAATATCCATTAAAATTAATCAAATACATTTACTTCCAAGCACCCAATTCCGATTGACTCACTGACGGGTTAAAAGTAAAAGCGAACTAATTAGTATACAAGGAGATCGGTATCTCCAATCTTATTCAATTGCGTATACATTAGTGACCGTGGCTGGGTTATTTTATCAGCGTTTATCATCTTAAAGGCCAGATTGGTATCGATGTATTGCGCTCAGCACTATCTAGTGATGTGGGGACAATTATAAATTCTTTCATTCAAATATTCTAAAAAGGTTTAACGGTAGTCTTTTCTTATTTGATCTAATCGAAAAGCTTTTGAACAAATTCATGGTAATTATGAGGTACTATGTAAATTTAGTCGTAGATTGTAGAGCTTGAGAAAAAGGCGAAAATTTTTACTTCCTTTTCTAAAATATTCAAACTATTCAGCAGTTAAGCAGTATTTCAACAATTAACGGTTCTTATACAAGTTAAATAGGTATACAAGAGCGGGCTAGAAAGCTAGAAGATACAAATTTCGTAAGTTATTTAAAAATTAAGTACCTACTTTTCATCTCTGCTCCCCCTCAGGTTTGACAGTCCGAGAATGCCTTACACATTAAATCATCTAAGCCTCCTAACAGATACGATGAAATACTGTTGAATATGATAAAAACACCCAAACATATATATCCCTTTTTTCTCTCTTATCTCACAAGCCTCTGGTAATCTTTAAGATGGAGTCACGGTTCCTAGCATCCCATCGCTAGTCCAGGCCACCCGGTATCTACTGTGAGATGATCCGACCGAGATAGCTGACACTTACGCCATCTCAACATTTAATTGGCCGACCCTATTGTAGTGCGCTCGTTGGGCCGATACCATCGCCGGCTTAATTTAGAGCTCAATGGACGTTAACAGGTTCTTAAGGCTGATTAGTGGCTTTTTGTTTGGTGTTCCGTGAGAAAATATGGGTTTGGAAAATAGTAGAGATTTTGGAAGTGTTTTGTGCTTAGGATTTTGTGACGAATGATGTTGATAAGGTGAGAAAATCGAGGTAAAAATGATTTTTTGGATATAAAAATCTCAAAAGCAGCTTGCAAAATTTGAATGGAAAACGGCAGTAGCCATGTTCCTTGTTTATGGGAAATAAAATGCAAATAGCGAAAGGTATTTGTAGAATAACATCAATGCCTATCTTTCGGATGCACAGTCGTTTTGATTACGATTACAATTTTTGAAGCGTTCATTAAACGAAATTCATCCTACAATCATAAACACTGTTCTGGTTGACTCTGACGCTTTGATACAAGTTTTGTGTCGTAAGTATCAGACTACGAGAGACTTATCCGTCTCAAAAATACTGTAATCTGTACAACAAAATTATAAGCAACGTTAAAGTAAGTTGAGCGATAAATTTAAACACTAGCGGACAAAGTCTAATCCAGTTTAGTAAGTTAATTTACTTAAGGACATTGTCTACGCCAATTTAGATAAGGTATCGTTAAAGCAGTTCGACTTAATTTTTTATTTTAGTACAGCAAAGTTCGCCATTACTTTTAATAGTGGCCGCAATTTAGTTTTCAACGGACGAAACTTTGTCGGTTACACTAATGACGTAAGAAATGCTCCAATTTGGCATGTAAAAAGGACGCAGATATTTCAAGCTTTTTGTGAATACTATGCGGCACTGGACATTTATTTACTTTGTTTGTTGCTGGTTGATATTAAGGAGGTTGGGATTGAAATAACGAAGAGACTTATGACTAAAATAATTATTTAGCTTCATATTTATTACAGCTACACAAAATAACCGCACTCATTGGTTGATAAATACCAAAGTAACATTCCATTTTATTTCTGTTTAGTATTTAATCACGGTACTGGATAAATTACACGCGCTCGGTTCAGTTAATAAACTTCTCGCAGCGACGGATATTTACCTTCATATCTTTAAAGGTTTTTATTATTAAGAGAGCACGGCACTGCGAGTAAAAAACAAAGTGTATTTGCAAGCCTGCATTATTTGCACTGTTTCAAGCCAATTTGAACTTGTCAAGTTTGCAATAGTAATTACTTGATAGTATAAGAAAAATTCCGGTACGAACTTGGTTAATGTGATCATGAAGTATTGCAGTAAAGGAAAACTGGCATATTGTTCGACATTGAATAATTGAAATAAGTTTAATTATACAGGTTTTTAATCTGTACTGCTATCATCAGCCTATATACATTAGCTGCTGGGTACGATCCACCGATCTGTCCCCAGGATTGAGGACTGTACATCTGAAATTCCTACGAACTTTTAGGTGTGCAGGATTTAAGATGTTGTTCTTCACCGTTAAAGTAGTACTGCTATATGAATTATAAAGTATTTGTTTCTTATGATTTTTGTTTATCAATTTTTATGTATTGAATCTTAGGCAGAGGCAAGGTTTTTTGAGCACATTTACAGAATTCGCAGAAAGAAATAAATTTACTTAAAGAAAAGGGTATAAAAAAAGCTGGTCCTTAGATATCGAGTCCAGAATCTCCCGATTATAGGCAAATAACTGATGCTTCGGGACCTACGAACATAAGAATTTGTATTAAATTTATTCAGTTTGATAAATATTGATGATAATAATAATCAATATTTATTCACTAGTCGTCCCTTTACAAGGAAAAAGTACAAATACAACAATTTCTGTTACAAGTTAGTTGTCTGGTACTACACGTAGCCAACAGGTACCAGCCGCATTGTCACGCTAAGTGTCATACGTCACGTGACGTCACGGGACGCCGTGTCGCGTCACCGTGACGTATGACACGCGACGTGACACGCCTTTATTAATTTTTGCGAGGTTTGGCCATTGTTCTTAGAGTTATTGTTGGTAAGAGAGATATTTTTTGGTATTATTGTGGTCATTTTTAGTGGTCGGTAGTTTTAGTAACATCTAAAAAGTGGTAAGTAAAGTTTAGCTGTGTTCGTGTATTTTTAGCTTTCTTCGAAGTCAACATGGAAGAATATAAATAAATAAATAAATAACTACAAAGGAAATCTAAGAGCAAAATTTTTATTGGCTAATATAGTTTTACATTCACCGGTACAGAAGTGATAATTCATTGTGATTTCACCCATGGTACACCAACTTTCACTAGGCCAGCGTGGTGGACTAAGGCCTGGTGGAGGAGGCTCGTGCCCAGCAGTGGGACGTATATAGGCCGATGATGACACACATAACATCGAAAAGTTATACGTGTTGGACTGGACCTTTAACCCACGACCGCGCGCCTAAACCTCGAGGTCATCACTACTTTTAATTTTGTTTGTTTAAAATTGCAAATATAATACATATATATGTAAAGTTTGTGAATAATAGCGTTAAATGGAGTGGCGCAATAAGAAAGTGGTGTATTTATTAAGTGTTGGAGATCGCACGCCGCGCGTTGATGCACGGAATTACTGCGCTGCATACAAAACTCAGCGCTAGCAGGGGAGCGCAATATTTGGCTTAGATTTTGCTTTTTAATGTAAGAAGACAAAAGCTGAAGTGTAATTAAATCCTTTTTTCTACTGATGGGTGATGATCTGAGATGATGATGAAGTAATGGGAGCGATGCTACTGAATTTTACAAAGCAAATTTCGAGGTTTCCTTCTGTGTACCTATGTATGTCGTGACTAAAAAACACCATAGTTGTCTTTAGTATGTCATTTAAAAAAAGTGCTCTTCGTCTGTGAAAAGAGAGAACGCGTGCTTCGATGCCACCTCATAACATATTTTGAAAAAAATATTTCGTGTCTGGATTTGTTGTTTTTAATAATACAGGAATCGGATAAAATTGGGCCTACGGCATCGCGTATGTCTACTGATTAATTGAATAAGTCATGTGTAGCTATTTCTCCATCAAGCCATTCTAGTGAAAGAGTCTGCGAAACGTGTATCCACGTGTAGCATCATTATTTCGTAAATATCAAAATGTCGTGAATGTCAAAGAATTAAGGTAAATTTTTTGTTTGTGTATGCCGAGACGGTGCTTTGTGTAGCCATAATATAGAATGTAATGTATGAAATCGTTTCTGTCATGAAAGACGTTTATAATATATCTCCCGTAATAACTGCTCGTGAAAGAACCAAAGCTTATAAAGGGAAGCCAGACATATTATTTTCATTTGAACACAAATAATGTGTTTTTTCCACTAGTAAGACGTTATTTTCATACTTGATATAATCGTATTTTGTTTCGCTTTTCTTTTTGATGTTTTATGGCTTCGTTTGGGGGATAAGCAAGACTTGCATGGGGGCAACTCGTCATTTTTCCACTGAGACGAAGCAGAATTAGGGAGCGTCGCCAGTTTAAAGCGGTTTAAATTGGAATTTGTTTATTAAGTGCTAGTTGCCATATTTTTATAAATATTCAAAATAAAATACCTTATTAGCCTTGATTTCATAAATGCCTTAGTACTACGTCGATTGAAAAAAACCCTTATATATTCTAATATATTGAATCATCATTATCATGAACTATTGTTAGGCTAGGGTTTGAACTCGAGACCGTTGAGATTAGAGGTAAAAACGTATATGGTGTGAAAAAATCTGTTACACAAAATGAGTAGCCAATAGTTGACCTCCCCTGACGCTGTTAGTGCATCCGAGGCGACAATTCGCCCTGGACATGGATAGAGCGCTAGCATTAGTCTAATGTTCAGCACTTTAGGTGGAAAATTGCTTGACACGACATCCTGTTAAGGTGTTCGCGTGGAAGTGCGCTTCGTGACATATTAGCACGCGATTATGACTTCTATTGAGTTGTTAGGGTCGTGCTGAGGAATTTTGCATATTAATTTCATTGTATAGAATTAATTAACTATTTGCATTTATTATAGAATATGTTCCTAAATAAGATAGACAAGAAGGCTTACTAAATATTCTGTATAGGAATACAGCGTGTGTAAAATACCTGCATCGAATACTAAGAAAAGTAATAGTTAAGATGATAACAAACGCATTGACGTAAAAAATCCCGACCAAAATATGTATTTTTGAAATTTTCTTATTATATTTAATACTTTTTTAAAGTTAATGTATGTTTAATAACCGTATCTAATACCTGTATTCGTTTTCGATCATGGTCTATTTATAAATCTTGTATATAAAAAAATCTCATGACCTAAAACGGTAATAAATACAAAATACACCCAAACTGATTTGATGGCAACAGTTTTCATGGAGCGACGTCAATAAAGGAATTTCAACTCTACAATCTTAGCCTAAGTCTCATTATAGTCTGTTTGGGGGTAAGAAAAAAATTGGTAGGAAAATGGAGTTGGTAAACAGAGGCAGGTGTGGTGCGAGATAGGATAGGTAATGTGGACGAGATGTGACGCCGTAGTGTTGACATTTTAGGCGATTTCGTTGTGCGTAAGTGGGTCCTCAATCGATAGCTTGTGAAAAACAATCTTAGAGGATTTTTGAACGCAGAACCTTTTTGCAGAATAAAAACCTTCATGGTCTGATTTATTAGACGGAAAAAAAACAACTTTTAATAATACATTGTTAATGCTGCTATCAGGTAATCGTGTACAGAATGTAAAAAGACCGTGATTGAAGAGTTGAACAGACAGCGATTTTAACAACGATGTTAAAAAAAATTCCGACACAAAAAAATGATGTTTTTTTGTTTTTTGCCTTTGGCATTATGTCCGCCTTTATATTTTATGTGTAAAAAGCATAAATAAATGTTTTCCTAACAACTATTCTCTATCTTAGTTTACGATCCTCTTACACTCTGTGTATTAGATATAAGTTACCAATTTGACTTCAAACAACAAAACTTGCATTTCAATAACATCTTTCTCCTCACCGAACAACCTCATAAATATTACAAGAATTATATAATCTCGCTCACCTCATTAAATTTCCAATTAACATCCAATATATAATCTCTTGAATTGACACATCAAGTCTGCGAGCCCCAATTAAAAGCGTGCGCCAGACGCTGACAAGACTGTCCGAGCGATCCTAAAGCCGCTTAAAGCGATCAAATCAGCTTGAAATATCGCTGAGTAATCACGGTTCTGCGGGAGGGATATGTCGGGATTTCGGGTTTGGACCGCCTTCATAAACGGATATTATTGATTATTTCGCCGCAAGTTTTGATGGAATTCGGATGTGAATATGCGTGTTCTGATTGATTGAGAGGATTAAAGATTATTTGCTGAATTTGACTGTATAGTATTTTTAGAATTACATAAAAAAATGCGTTTGGTGTTTGGTAAATTAGTTCCAATTTGAGCTTTTGCATATACAATATACATACTTATATGGATAAATCGTCAACCGATTTATCTAGTACAGCAAGCCTATTTCAAGCCACCACATCACTCCCCCCATCATGCAAAATACAAACTTGAATATTCATATCTCTATCCGAATTACGAGAAATTTTAATTTTTCATGCCATTTAGAATTAGTTTTGCGACAAAAAGTAAACAATACCCTTTTTTTATTTCTTTACCAAAAAGGGTTTCAGCGGTTGACGTTGTTATGACACCCATTGCTCGACATAACTTTCCCTCTAATGCCTTTTAGAGCAAGCTTTATGTAATCGTTTGACTATTACAATATTGATAATATTAAAAGGGTTGTAACTCCCCTAAAATCTACGTTAATAAGCGGGTTTCCCTTCAGCACGACTCCACCAAACTCTTCCGTGCGTTGACATTTGCCTAAACATAATGTAACGCACGATTGCCCGCGGAACGCGATCGTCAAATTGTCTTTAAGCTAAAAATTAAACCCTCCTTCTAAAAACAGGTTCGGGCGTCATTGCGAGGCAAGTGAGCGGGCGCGTCGCTCGGCTTAGTAAAACGTTATTTATGCTAATAACGTGTAGGGCACACGCCTCTGGGAACAATTGTTACAATTTATGACCTCTTAAACATGGCGGGGTTACCTTGCAGATTTAACTAAGGCTTTCGGGTGTAGTGGATCTGGATTTGATGGCGAATTATGTCGCTGGCTCGGCCGGTTTTCTTTTATGTTTCAGCGATTGTCGCGTGGATTTTTACTGGTATACGTTACTGTGCTTTAGTTCTTTCCGATACCTAGATTTTTTGTGTAGGATTTATGTGAAAAGTTGTTGGTAGTTATAGTTATATTTCCTACACTTTCGCGTATATATTGGCAGCGTTGAGTAACCAATGTATTTCTGCACTTATATTTACGTTAAATATATTTTGAGCCACACGTAGTAGGGTACGAACCTATTGCCTATACCGGCTATAATTACAAACACCGTGACGCTACTGAGACTTTTGAAAAAAATCTCTTTTCGATTCGGAATTGAACCTGGCACTACCAGGTAGCACGATGAAAAGCTGTGCCGCTAGTCCATCTATGCAAATGTTCACATTGCTGTGATAAAATTTGAGTGTAAATATCAAATCGAATAGTCCAATAGAACGACCAGGGTTTATTCCTAATGGCTGTACCAGACCGTAGACAATTTGCAACAATTCAAAAACATTCGGGGATAACAATATTCGCTGAGTCCACCTACGTGTTACTTTTTCCCGTCGAGGGTCGACCGGGAATGGAAATTTGGCAAATTGCTCTCAATTTTCGTCCGGCGGACTGTTTCAACGCGCACTTGATCGTTTATTGGCCATCAATTCTTTTCCTAATTGGTTTGTGTGAGAGGTTTTGCCAAGCTCTAACACTTACATAATCTCTGGAAGGGATAGTTATTTTCTATCAGGTTTCGTGATAGGTAGGTTATGTTATTAATAATGTTTGTTAAAACTATTTGGTAAGGTTTGTAAATCATTTTTTACGATGATCTTCTACAGCTCTTTATTCTCTTCGTTGGCTTATTAAACTGCAACTATTTTGATGAAGCTTTTACTTGAATGAGAAGTGATACATTAGTATGAGAAGCACATTTTTTGTAGTCCAAATTGAACAAAAATGATTATAATAATTATTACCATGAACAAAAGGATACTCGTATCCACAATAACTCGGGTATGAAAAGTCGTAGGGATGGTGTATTACCCTTTAAGAATTCTGAAAGCGCAATTAGCAAATTGCTGCTTTAACTGCACTAAGTTTTAAATATTAATTTAAACTTCATATGCAATTCGGTTCAGGCTGTTCTAGATATTTATTTCTGGGATTTAAAAACATTTTCAAATTGACCACACCGATCGTGTTAACATACAAATAGCTTTATCGAATCGGTTCTAATCTGGTGCAGATCGTAGCCACACGTCATTCTAATGGGGGTAGTCGAGAGATTTGGAATAAATTTCCTTTCAACTGCTCTTTGAAAGATTGAATAAATGAAATTATTATTCCAGTAAAGTGTTTTGTGAAAATATGCACGTATTGAAATAATTTACTTAATGATGCGAAAGTGACTATAATTAAATTTGTAGGGTCTTACTGTTTCGTTCTGTTTCGTGGAAGATTTTGTGTGTAGCAATTCTTTACTTTTGGAAGTCTAATCAATTAAAGTCAAAAATAATTAAATATGGTTTTGCGTTTATACACGTTTTAGTTGTCTTTTTAAATTCCTCAGAACAATTAGTCCACGCTGCGACTAACATTACGTCTCGGTGTCATCAGTTCGCCGTGCCTAAAATTAAAAAACATAAAATGTACAAAACTGGCGCTAATTCCACAGAAGCCCAAAATCTCAGCTTGCTTTACAGAATTCCGAAGTATATCAAAGCCACTGTTACATAATATCACGCCTGTATTTTTCAAAGGAGTAGACAGAGGTGCATTTCTGCATGAACATTAAAAATTATGGCGCAGAAATGATCAAATATACTAATAATAAACAAATGATTTACGGATTTTGGTGTTCCGACTTTATGATAGAATCCAAACAGTACAATTAGCACCTTCACCAAACGAAGGGTGGAATGCTTGGAATAACTTGTCAAAAGTATATTACCTAAATCACTCACGAGCACTTTCAATGCATTAAACATATTGCGCGGGTGAAAATCTTAGCACTCTGAAGGGTTCCCTACAAAATCTGCCAACACACCGTCGCTGACCAATTTATTTAGATCTGTTTGTTTAGTCCGATTGGTTTGGTATAGGGCTCTTGTAGGTCTGGTCCCTCCCTTGGGTCCAGCTCTTGAGGTTCATTATTCTAATTGCTTTTCATACGGAGTTCGAAAGCCTAGCGTTGTCGAGTACCACTCACTTTTTCGCGTGGAAACGTGGCAATTAAATTGTTTTTCGGGACGCGAGCGTTTTTGACGAAATTAATTCGAGATAATGCCCGCACTCTCCCTTTGTGTATTTCCCGTTTTCAAGTGGTTTTATCTTATTATTTTTTAAGTTACTTATCTCTAACAAGATTTGGTGGGAGACGCTGTGATAAATAAATCCCGTTTTATAGATATTTATGGGGGTGGTGGTAGCTGGCTTTTGTGTTTTTCATTCTTGTGATGCAATTAGGAAAGTCATTTATCCATTTAAATAAAATGACTGAGTTACTTGACATATTTCATGTCCCAATTGCTTAAATATCAGTTTGTTAAAAGACAACTTTTTGTTCCGATCTCGGCTCTTAGATAAATGTAGTCTATTGGGTGTATTCATTATATTCAATTCATAAAAGTAGTTCAGTTTCAGCGACAATCCTCAAAGACTTTTTTTAATCGTCTTTACCTAAATGAGTTGTTAACAGTTAATTGAATTTTAATTCCATCCGATATATCGCACGCTTAATAATATAGTGACCTAATTCAAAAAGCCGAGTCTAAGGTAAGTAAATGGGGAAAAATATTTTACTTCGTCAAATACATTTTGTAGAAAATATAAAAAAATCATTATGTTTAAAAAATATGTGTACTAAATAGTTACATTACATCCATTACAATTTTATTATTTAATCCGACTATATTTAATCACAAAGTGATTGAAGGTGGAAATACAAAATTTTGAATTAAGTCACTATATTTTTAAGCGTGCGATATGTTAATATAACACTTAATCAGTCGCGAAGCCTTCACTCGTGTTTGACTAATACAGCAGGTCATAAATATGCGGCTGCGAACCGGCCGCTAATTCTAAGCATTGGCTATGGCAGGGCTTCCCAAACTGTGCGTCGCAAGAAAAATAATTATCATATAGGGCGTCATAGTGTAAATAACTTTGGGAACCCCTGGGCTATGGAATTACGGCGCTCCGTGCACCGGGATTTACTTTATGGTTTTGTGTGGACGTACGATTACATTGTGGGAATGTAGGTGATATATCAGATAGGATAAAATCTTTTTTCAGGATTAAAAAAAGAAAAAACTCGGTTGGAAAAAATCTGGTCTCAAATTATCATAATGCATGTTTTAGCTGTGTATTCACGATGAATTACACTGGTCAACACGATTTTTGGGTCTGGCTCCTGAATATGAAATTTTAGTTTCTCCTATGTCACAAATAAATAAAAAAATATCTATTCTGATCAAAGTTTGCTTTTGTAGAAAATAGAGCAATTTTATGAATTTAAAAAAATTTATACAATTTTTTATCTATTCTCTTTAATTTTATTTAAAATTATAATAAGGTTTTTTTTTATTGAACACAAAAAGTGTGTTTATACAAGAAATATGACAAATAATAGCAAACAAATAGAAAATAACAAAAAGTCGAGTTCAAAAAACGATTTTTTAGTTGATCTTTTATGCATGTATGGGCGTTTTTCGTCTTTTTCTTCATCAACCCATATATGCCCTCTGCTGAGCAAGGGTCTCATCTACCATTGAGAGGGTTTAGGCCACAGTCCGCCACGCTGGCCTAGTGCGGGTTGGCGGACTACACATCTAAGAAATTCCTAAGAACTTTTAGGTGTGCAGGTTTCATCACGATGTTTTCCTTCACCGTTTAAGCAAGTGATAATTCAATTTGAATACACACATAACTTCGAAAAGTCAGAGGTGTGTGCCTGGGGTTCGAACCTGCGACCGCCGAGATTCTCGACCGCGCGCCTAAACCAGGCCATCACTGCTTTTTCCTAAACCTCGAGGCCATCACTGCTTTTTTGCGTTTTTCGTATGAACCCCTAAATACCAGGTTGGACTTTAGCATTAGATAATTTAGTAAAGAATCTTTTTAAATATCTAAAAGCTCCCGAATTATGATCTAGACTCTAGAGCTTTCAAAATTATCTTCATTAGACATAACTTTATACATTACGGTGGTATCAATATATCTTTGGGCTTGACGATTGGTTTAGCATTCATATTATGTTTTCCAATTTGAAATTAAAGTCGATCAGGCCATATACGCCGTTGGTAATGTTTTAAGTCTGCTCTGCTATTCCATAAGCATAGGTGACAAGAATATTTGGTTTATCCGCCTTATCCTTGCTTTGATAAATTCACCGCAAATAAAACAGAATGAATCAACATTTTCTTTACACAGTCTTGTTGCCATTTTCTATCTAGATACGACATAAAAGTCGGTTGTTATAACTGTAATAGTTTTTTTTAATAGTAATGGACAAGTAAACACTCACTAGTGTCAATTAGAAATAATGCACTATTTGCAATTAAGACAATAATCAAAGTGCTACCACCCATTGTCTATAATAATCAATGAAAATCTTCAAACGAACTTATCAACATAAATCAGACAAAAGCAAACTTTAAGACCTAAAAATTTATATCCGAGTATTTTTCGATGTTTGGAATCAGAATCGAAGCATTAGAACAGAAACCCAAAAAATTATTTTTTTTTTGTTGACCTGTGTTATCACTTGATTTGACGGTAAAGGAAAACGTCGTGATGAAAACTGCAAACCTAGAGGTTCTTAGGAATTTCTTAGGTGTGTAGTCCGTCAATTCACACTCCAGCGTTGTGGACTATCCGACTAAGGCCTCAACCTTCTTAATTATAGAGTAGGCCCGTGCTTACCAGTGGGACGTATATGGGTTGATGCTAAAATTGATTTCATGGAATAAATGTATATATTACTATATATACATATATTCCATGACCAGGCCCTCGCAATTATATCGACTGGTAAGTGGTATCAAATAACAATGCACTGAGAATTTATTTATTTATTTATTTATTTATTAACACTTCCTTGTTACAAAATAAAAGAAGAACTAAATATATAAAAAAACAAGAAACAAGAGGCGGTCTTATCGCTTTAAGCAATATCTTACAGACAACCTTTGGATGGATAATAGATCAGGAAATATAAGTAAAGAGGGTAGAGTAAAGAGTTTAGAAAAAGTGGAAAAAAAGTAAAAAAAAAAAGAAAGAATCATGAAAATAGAATCACAATAAAATATAAATACACATAAATACATAAATGTATACAATATATAATCATATAAACATGTATATATATACATATTGCCCGCGACTTCGTCCGCGTAGACTACAGGGTTAAGTTCAGAAAGAAAATAAGTTATAGTCTATTTTACTCCTTAAAGTCCTATTTATGCCCATACCAAAAATCATACAAATCAGTAAAATTATTTAAACATGATACCGTAACGCGCCGGTCGGCGCCTTGTACATAATTATTGCGCGCTTGATGATTATTTTGAAACTGCGATATCTTCTAAGATACTCATCGAAATTAAATGATGTAAAGGGCAAATTTCTTTTAAATTAATTACTTATACTGAATAACGCATTTATTTGGATAAGGATTAATATAATCTTTATAAAAATACCTTCACAAACAATGCTTTATTTTATAACAAATTTAGTTAGCATAAAAGGGGTTATAGTGAATCAAACCTAAAAGTTAGACATATGTTACCGCGGACTTTTTTGTAGATATTATCAAGCTCTACAACTTTTCTCTAGGACTCAACTATATATCTCCCATGGGTAAGGCAGCGTTTGCAAAAAACGGTTTCGTTCGCCCGTTTTTTCTCCGACTTACTTCGCAAATCCTGCTACAACAAAAAAGTCTTATCATTTTTCGGACTAATATATAGCCTATGACACTCACAAAGAACGTAGCTTCCTATTGGTAAAAGAATTTTCAAAATCGGTTCAGTAGATCGCAAGTTTACTTTCTGTGTGGTGCCATTGCAATTATTATCAAAGGCATGTTTCTGAAACGGAATTAACGTTTGTATTACATTAGAATACAAAGATTTTTTATTAAAGGACCGCTAATTGAGCAGCATGGCTTGATTATTATGACAGTTGTCGGATAACACCCACAGCGTTAAGAGATTGTTAATGCGTTGATTCTTTTCAAGATATAAAAGAGTAGGATCAAGAGTAACGTTACTCACTGAATGAGACCCAACTGTCCAGTTTGCACTCAGCTTTCTGTAATACTGTGGCGCTACCATCAAGCTTACCCTTTCATGCCGCATAACTACGCTCCTACCAACTAAAAAATGTAAAGTATCAAGAACATAAATCCCGCATGCTATATTGATTATTGGCGCCGCGTCCCGCCCGACGTGCGTTCGATAATAAATCTGATATATTTGTAAAGTTGGGTAATACGAAAGTCATGTATTAAATTATGTTCGCCCCATGCGGAGTGCAATTTAAATTCGATGCAAAAGAGAGACAATTCATCAGGGTCACGCAGGAGCGGCGTGCTGGGGTGGGTTTGTTTAACGTTCAATTTACACTGCACTGAATGTTCAATTCTTTTTTTTTAAGCTGAACCAAAATGCGTTTTTTTTTAAATTACTAGTCTGTTGCCCGCAGTTTGTATGTGAATTAGACTTACAAGGAAATTTTTTGTGTATTTTTCATTGCTGTCTTGCTGCTATTGGTCCTAGCGTGATCTTATACAGACTTCTTTGATAAGTGCGCCATAAAAAGAGTTTTGGAATAGTTTCCGAGGGTTTAGCGCTTTTTGGCAAAAATCAACAACATTTTACAATCAAAATTTAACAACATTTTTACCCAGCAATGAATGTACCATTTCTTTTAAGCCCAGATAAATTGTTTGAACATGTGCTAAAAAATTGCATATTTAACAATGACACCGTTTCAGTCCCATAGGATTGCCATAACAGCTTAATTAACTTTGTGCTGTCAAAGTATTATACCATTATGAAATACTTGGCAGCAGCAAGAAGTCTAAAAATGTGCCCCAATGGTGCAAATGATATCTCACTTCTGTTATTTCTACATTCGTGAAATATGCAACTTCCTTGTTCCATAACCCCTTCGTTCCTGGCGTCCATCTCAGTGGACATACTTTTCAAATGCGTGTAATACGAAACGCTATTAGTAAAAGCTCAATATAAATATTTAGAGTTACTCGGTTCTTATCTAGTAATGATATTATGAATAAAACACAATCGATTTTATATGTGGGTAGATCATAATATCCCGTCAAGTTTTGATGTCAGTCATGGATTCACACAAAGGAGGTAAGTCATCAGTTTTAATTATGTTTTCTTACTGATATCAATATATTTCAAATAAATATTTTTGTTTTATATATATTACATTATAATTATTGACTATATGTATAATGTACATGATTTGACGCTATATTGAGTCAGAAATATGGATTTAAAGATATGTCCATTTCAATGGACATCAGGACTTGAAATTCGGCAAATAGAGTATACGTATACTATGAATTACCTTTGAATAATGAATGATATTATTGTTTTATTTTAGGTTTTGATTTTCAAATAGTCAAGATGTCGATTTATAACTCGATATATTATAAAATGGAACGCTATCAGGCCTTGATGAAGAAAGTGACGACGAAATAATAGATAATACACCACAAAATGTTGGTCGCGTTGGTAGTGAAATTGTACATTCAATTGTAAATCCGATGGTTATTGATGACGAAAAGCGAGAAGAAGAAACCCAAGAAGAAGAACATAGAGCAGTATCACGCAATGAAAATCAAAGTAAGCCATAATATTCTACGCCATAGACTTGGCACTGAC
The DNA here is from genome assembly GCA_030295005.1 of Cephonodes hylas. NCBI lineage: Eukaryota > Metazoa > Arthropoda > Insecta > Lepidoptera > Sphingidae > Cephonodes > Cephonodes hylas. The sequence goes on from AP025361.1 coordinate 17,306,437, forward strand.
CAATAGTTGGTTGGAATATAAAGAAGAATGCAAAACCTGTAAAATTCCAAAAAAGATGTTCTCGACCTGTTGCATTTCAGGCAGCGAGTCGCTGAAGCTCTTATAGAAATGGGTCAGCCATTAATTATAAGCAAAAGAAGAAGACCTGCTGGTCCTAGTAGCCTGGTAAATACCCAACTAGAACTCCGTCGTCGCTGCGGTGCTAAAGTCAGGCCGGCAAATGAAATTCAACATGATAGTGCAGATCATTTGCCTAAATGTGAATAAAAAGAAACGATAAGATGCAAAAAGAATGTAAAGCTAAAACTCAGGTCTACTGTATAAAATGTGGAATGCTAATGTTAAGCGGAATTGTTTTCGAGATTTCCATCAAAATATTTAATCATTATTCATTATTTTTTGATAATTGTATTAACTTTGAATAAATATTAAACAAATTATTTTATTTTATTACATAAATCAGTCATTTAAACTTTTGAAATAATAAACATTTAGTAGAAATAACTTTGTGCACAGGCAAGTGAGACTTCTGCAATACACTACGCTGAGAGCCTGTTGTCCATGTAAATGGACATATATATTTCTAATAAACTAAAAACATATAATAATTTTTTTTACTAAAATATAGTTAATGAGTACCTAAATACTTAGAAAATCGATGCAAATATTTTTTAACCCAATTATAATAAATTCAGGTCCGAAGGGGATAATTAGACTGCAATCTCAATTAAACTCCTCTTTAGCGAAGCTGCCTTAAAAGACACATTCATTACTTGAACATACTATGAAACTTTTTCAATTTAACTTTTTAATGGACGCAGTGTGCACTCACCTTAAAACAACTTGATGATTTGTTATGATCACCACGAATACGCTCAGCGGGCGGCCGAAAACTGCATTGGAATCAACTTATACCGACCACAAGGAAAATACCCTTCTATTTTTCAACACATATGGTTCATTTTCTCCCAAACCACATTTCGTATGAAATAGCAAAACAAACGAAACTAAACGATACGCCTGTTACAATTAAACAGTTATAATGAATCGGGGTTAACTCATTTAATATTAAACTCTGTGATGAGGTGATAAAGTTGGAATCTGTCAGGCAAGGGAAATGGAAAATTAAATGCCGACCGGTAACGTCTCTGTTTAGTGTAATAATATCTCAGCGCTGAGACAAGAGCTCATAATTTATTCTATTTTAATGTTTTCGTTTGTTTTTTTATTTCTATGAACTTTAATGGCCAGTCCTCCCTTTCATACAAACGATTTTTAAATTTAATTTATTCTTTTTGAGTATTTTTTCCAGTATTATTTCAGAAGATTATCATATTTGCGAATGGAACCTTTATGGAAAACTTCACAAATTACTTACCTAGGTACTTTTCTTGTACAATAAAGTTTTCAAAATTATTGTACAAACTAAACACAAAAACAGACAACCAAATCCAACATATGTCAAACGAGTTTTATGTATTTATGATATTAAAATACAATATTTACCCTGTATATAATAAAAATACACAATGTCATTTTTTCAAATTGCAATTTCTTCGTAATTTATTGAAATCATAACTACCTTATATGCCGCCGAATTTATTTTATACTATCGAAGAAATAAACACTCGCATTTCTCGTCACTTCACACTCATACCAGCCGTAATAAATATCATTATTACAACTTAATAATAACATAAAGATGTGGAATATTGTTATCATTTCCATATCGAAACGCGTGAGATGTCGGATTAAAATTGCAGCATTGTTGTATGCCCTACATCGAAACGCCGGGATCCAAATCCACAATACATTTGAGTATTGTAATCCACGGATTGCATACAAAACGGATTTCTATTGAATATTCAATCGGCGATGCATTTGCATTCACCAAAACGGGAAATTTTGTAACATTAACACAAGCTGGTTATTCTGTAAATACAGAATTAAGGGAAGTATTAGCCTTTATTTGTCCCATTGGACTTGTATATAGGCTGTTAAGACTGAGATGGTTTCATCGACTAGGATACCGCCTAGCTTTATTTTATACTCTTAAGGGTTTTATAAATAAATACACCCAACAGTACGTACATAGTTCTGTCCCACATTAAGATACAAGTGTCTCGCGGTATCAGAAACTTCCTATCCCACACCCGCCACTGCAACTCCTGTATTCCAGGATCAACAGCGGCACGCACAGTATAGGCGCCGAGCAATGAAGCTCAGCGAATCTAAGGGGACCTAAATTGTCAAAATCCCGCAACGAAGTTAATCAGAAAAGCAATGTAAAGGAGGAGTTGGAAAACAAAGAGTTGTCCACTTCCCTCCACAGCAAAGCGGGTGACAAAACATTGAGCTATGAGGTTTAACCTCACTTAAATAAAGACAATTACAATTACCAAAAATTTGCCGCAATTAACGCACCACGGATAAATAACTATTGCTTATTGGTATCAGAAACTATGAGAGATTTTTCGTCTCACGTATACCCTGGACCCGAAAGAAAAAAAAAAAACATAAAAACTTCAAAAACCAGATAATTGAATCGAGAAGCCCTCGACAGTACGAACGGGATAGTCGCAAATGCATATAAAATATGTAGGTATATTTTTGTACGATTGTACAATACTGCGCAACTGCATTCTATTTCGTAGGGTCCCCTGCACCTTTCAAGCATAAGTGTCATTATTTTCTTGCTATTGTTGTCAAATTTGATAGCAGTGCAATTACACAAAATGGTAATTGTGTCCACTTCAGTGAATTTTAACGCTTTAAAATTATAGTGGAAATTGTATGCCTCTTGAACAACTTGTCGCCAGAAATACTTTTTGAAAACAAGCCTTACATATTACCCGTTCATATAGCCATACAAACATACATACATATAAATAAATAAAAATAAAAAAGCCTTTTATTTTATGAAGATTATAAATACAAAAGAAAATATTAAGTTTACTATAGCTAAATTAGTGTTAGTAAATGAGTGTAATTCTTAAAATTCTAGTTGTTAGTTAATTTTATTACATAGTTTTTAATTCAATAAGTTACTATTATTTAAGATACATATGTACATATATGATATATCTATTATAGAATTAGGAGTGAAAAGGCCTGTGAGAGAACGCAGGTTGCTAGCAAAATTTAAATGGTTGGCAATCTGAAGTGGCAATGGGCAGGGCACATGGCTCGTAGAACTGCCGGTTGCAGGAGCTGAAAGGTTCTCGATTAGAGGCCGTGTATTCTCAAGTGCAGCGTTGGACGCCCATCCATAAGGTGGACCGATAATTTGGTAAAAATCACGGGAACCCGTTGGATGCAGGCCTGCAGGACAACCAGTGACCTTGATATCAGCGATGACCCTCATAATTCTCTTGATTGGAAAAGCGCAACACTAGAGTTTCTTGCCCGTTCTTCTCTAGTGATGATTGCCCTCCGAACAGAGTAATAAATTTTGAAATTACTGAATCTAAGTGATGTATTTGACATTCTATAGATTCAATGAATATTATTTTATTTAATTTCAACTGGCCTCTTGCATTGACATGTGTTCACAAAAAGTTGCTAAAACAACAAACACTCCAATAATTTATGTATGTAAATTCAGCCGACATTAATCTTCGCGCAATGTGAAGCAAAATGTATCTCTCGTAGTACACAGTTTAAATCCTATTTTAGTCGAAATACCGTGTCATAGGAGTGGAATTTATTGCACGATATGTATTCCATTTGGCTTGGGATCGCGGCTTGCGGCGTGAAGCAGATTTTCGGATGTACTTGGAAGATTTCTGGAATCTTTTGCGCGTTTTAAGCACTTTAAAATTTGAACTCTGAAATAGCATTTACCTATTGGTGAATGCTGCTTTTGTAAGCTGTGAAAGCGCTGTTAAAATATGAAACGATGTAATTTATCACATAAGAAGAGACAACAGAACGATGTCATGTCGGATTTTAGTTACACTTTACGAACCAGCATTCTGAAAGACAGGTAACGCATTTTCTACTCCAAAAATAATAAACATATCCATAAAAGCGATTGTTCAAAGGATAAAGTATTCGATAAACCCGTTGTTTGGTGAGACAAGATTTCAGTAGTCGCGAGTGAAAACTCAGCCGCTCATCGAAGATCCTTCAAAATTACTTATGTTTTCTCAAGAGGAATAAAATAATACACTATATAAATCTAAAATGTATAAATTGTATATTTCGATGTATTATAAAGAAAAAAAATTCAAGCTTCATTGACGTATCTGACGACGCAACACACGTGGAGGAACTCAACACACGCAATCAATGAAATTGGCAAAGATAAAAGGTTCCAATCGCTTTATAAGGGGACGATAAAGGCTCCGGGTTAATGCCAGCTTCAATAAAGATTAACTTTTTAATTCTGGCATTAAGGTGAGGCCAAGGCTTCCCCCCCAGAGTCCACAATAGCTCGCAGCGGGGACCCATCTGACCTTTCAACGGTACGTGATAAATTGCTTCCTTTGTAACTTTCAAAATGAAGATAGGAACTGTGTTGAATTGGCTATTGATTTTTTTATATTGATTAACTATTTTGTATTGTGTCCTGGGGTTGCCTGGGGTGGTTGAAGAGAAAATGTTGGGAAAACTGTTGTGTAGCATAGTGATATTTGACGCAGCCTATTTTGTGTACAAGATGGGTGAATTTGAGGAATAAATGCTGTTGTATTTTTGTAATGCTTTTGCGAAACTTAAAGTTTTATAACCTACTAGATAATTTTTAAAGTCACTGATATACTAAATTTAGTTCTCAATAAAATGTAGGCACATGCATATGTATGTATGAAATTCATTATTTTGTCCCGTTTCGTGATCAATAAGAACCGAAATAAAGTACATTATTTAATTACTTTAACTTTACTTACGTCAACACGGCTAAAGGTAAATTTAAATATTCATCGTGGCAATTATTTTAATGTCTATATTAACCTCTTGTTTATGAAGTCATAAATTTCATAGATAGTGTGTACAGGTTATCGATGCGTCCAACTCTATTCCTTTTAAGTGGACGTAAATATCTTATTGATAACGGTGGTCACTAAGGCCAGGCTATAATTTTTACCAGGGCATTTAAAGTCTGTGCCAATAATTATCGGGCTTCTATGCTAAATATATGAGCGCAAAGATTTTAATATAATCAAGTCCCACTTTAGCTTTTTAAAACCCTCTAACACTTATACCTTTTTCCTACATCCCAATTTATCTTCTAAAACGTTAATTATATTTAACATTGTGGAAGATCAATTGGGATCTTCATACATTCAACTCTATTCCACTACATCACTACATAGTATAAAACCAAGTTGCTTTCTCTGTCCCTATGTCCCTTTGTATGCTTAAATCTTTGAAACTACGCAACGGATTTTGATGCGGTTTTTTTAATAGATAGAGTGATTGAAGAGGAAGGTTTATATGTATGATAACATCCATTAAATATCAGCATTGCACCCGTGCGAAGCCGGGGCGGGTCGCTAGTTGCTCTATATTCTACTATGACCTTTGTTATTATTTTACTTTATCCATTTTTATCCATTTGCGGCCTAATTTATTCCCTCTACACTATGACAATAATTATTCCAATTCATCACACACCTCTGGCTTTTCAAAATTGTGTATGTATCAACATTATCACTGTAACGGTGAAGGAAAACATAGGAAAAAATACTTATCAATACAAAATATATCTAACCAAGACAAAATAATAAAAACTGGAAATTTCCTCCCGAATAAAGTGTAGGCACGCATAGTAAACGGTTTCTCGTTTACTACCCCTTCATACCGAGCACAAAAAACACTCGTAAAGTTTCACTGCCTTAAATATTATAACCGTGGCATTGACAATAAGGCTTGGGCAGACTCTTCGCGTCAAACACAACGTAAAAATCTACAGAATGGTAACACAAATGTTGGAAAGTGTTGCTTACTAGTTGGTAAACACGCGGTTAGAAACGATAAATGTAGCTTTTGGTTAGTTTTAATCGGGTAATTTAATATTAGTGTAAATGTTTTCCTCTAAGAAATTAGTCAAGCATCGATAGTACTAGAAATAAAACAGATATTTTTGGTCTATATCTAGACTTGAGACTATTTTGTTAATTAATTTGCAAACTTTGAAAAAAATGTTTAGGTGCGCGGAGCCATCTCTTATACTTTCGTTCCTCAGCTAAAGACTCCAAAAGCTTTCTAATATTATTCAGTTCAAAATTATTTATAAAGATTATTAACTGTTGGGTGTATTTATTATTTATTAAAGAATTCTGAAATATTTTTTTTACCTTGTATCTCTAATTTTACACAAAACTGAAAAAGACGTACAAAACAAATCTAAATGTTCTATAAAAGTACGTCTGGACAAAAGATTTATAGTTATCGCCGTGAACCTTCTTTCCCCGAGGTTATGAAGTTGAATTCCCGCAATTTATACGTGGACCGTAAAAGCCGAACACTTACAGGCCGCTGTTATCTACCCATCTAGCATATTGTGCGTTTCGGCGGTCTTGTTACGATCATCAGAATACGTTCACGGTGGAAACACACGGGCTGATGATTGAGGCAGAAATGCTGCAGTGTTTTGGGTGCTCATTTTTTGTTTTGGCATTGAAAATATACGGAACTGAGACTTACAAATAAGTGAACATATGTTTACCTCACCCTTGAAATCGACACGATACAAGCTTTACAATGACTATCGTAACTTTCGGGTTTTTCATTCTATCAATTTCCTTTGCGCGGAAAGCTGAAAATTATAATTTTAACATATCGGGCCTAATCTTATTTGAGAATTTTAGTTTTGTTCAAATCCATGTAAGGTCTTTCCTAGTTAGAATATTTTTTATGAAAATCATTATCATTAGCCAATCTTGGTCCACTGATGGACATAGGCCTATGTATAGGTATATTATATATACATATATGGAAATTATGAAAATAAATTTACAATTTAAGTAGTATGTACAGTAAATTTTGGTTTTAGGATACCATAACAATCAGAAGCAATCCCCGTACATTTCATTCGGAGGCTTTTCGCGCAATAAGATTTGCATAACTACGCTCCCTGGCACGGGCGCTGCGTCTTATTAAATTTCCAACCCTCCACTCATTAATGGTTTGCATTTAACCGCCCACTGTTATGTGCCGATAAATCATAAAGTAACACGTAATATGTTCACATCGGGATGACTTTTATTGCCGCCTGAAGGAGGCGGTAAGCCGGCTCCCACCGCGCCCGATGCCGAGGATTACGGATAATCTTTTGTTTATACGCAATTTTTCCGAGAAATTATACGGGCCTGTGTTAAATAATTCTACGAGGATTCCTTTTGTCTGAGGTAATCTAGTGTCTGAAATACCAATTCTAAGATATCTGAATTACGTCGGCCTTTTCTTAAGCTTATCTATTTTTCAAGCATGTAAGCCTATTTTCGCGATAGACATACATGTATTTGTATATATATTTTATATTTTAAGTCAGGCGTAACAGACATATCTGTTTCCACATTAAAAACAAAAGTTTCACAACTATGACTGACATATTTAGTCGTATTACACGCATCGAGTCGTCGAAACTCGCATACTGCGATTACAAACTGTAATGAGAAGCAAACACGGGCACAACGCGTCATAGATTTTGTATTAGCCCGATTGGACCCGGGGCTATTGTTCGCTACGCAAATAATCCAGCGTGTTTACCAGCCACCGGGCGGCCACGTCCAGATTGCCGACTGAATTCTGATTGTAATTGCCACGTGAACCGATAACAAACGGGCAGACATCACTCACTATCCGATTACGCGCTGTTTCAAACTGTCATTTGTCAACGGCCCTCCGGACGAAATGTACTTTTACGCGCACGCGACCGCCATTGCGACTGTAATTACTCTCGCCTACACGTCCACCGTGAAATGGGTGCCCAATGGAAGTTTCAATTTGCCACTCAACTTTAAAAATGGCAAACTTCCGTGCTCCAAGCAAACGGTCGTTTTCCCAACTGCATTATCCGGCTCCGTGAAGTTGGAGTCGGTTGTTAGTGTCGGTGGGTTTGTGCTGCCTGTCGACGGCGACTTTATATTAGACGGTGAGATTTCCCTTGGAGATGATGGCGATGTAAACTGCACTTATGGGAACACGTTCTACAATGACACAACGACGGCTGCGTGGAATGACGCTGATGTTTGGAGCTCGCCGAAGTTCAACGATGCAACACCAGACGCCGACAGAATACCGTGTTATGGTGACACTGTAGAATTTCCCAACACCACTTACGTTGTCCAGCTACCTAACGTTCAGCAGTACGTGCGGGCTTTGAAAATTGCTGATCAATATTGGAGTACATCTGAATTCCAAGCCCGAGCTAATAGCGAGACAGACGATGGACGAACCTTTGTAAACAACGAGTATCTTTCAACTGGAGTGATTATTACGCCATACCAATGCAACGAAAAGTTTGGATGTCCTTGTCAACTCAAACCCTTAGACATCAATTGTAAGACAAAGTATTGCCCCAAGACAAGCTGCGTTTCACCAATTAAACCCGATGGTTTCTGCTGTATGATCTGTGGAGGTTATATTAAATTTAACATGGAGGAAAATTTCAACAGGAATGCTTTCGAAGACCTCGTCACTAAAAAAGTTGGTGGTTATGGAACAAAACTCGTATACCACATTGGATTTACTCCGGAATACAATTCTCATACTCTGCAGCTCGTAGTAGTGGAAACTGGGGAATACACCGGAGCTAGTGCTGTAGTTATTAACGATATAGACGCTTCATTCCAACACAACTGGTTTAAAGGAAACAAACTAGCAGTCGTCAGCGGAGGTCCCTTGTCCAAAGCTGGAATGGGAGGAAAGATCTTTGTCTCAGTGTTCTTTAGCGTTGTGATGGTCTTTGGAGCTATCTACTTATATTACTACAAATTACCAACAGTAACAATTCCGTATATTAATAGAGGCTCTAGAGGAGTGTTCACGAGATTCCAGAGGAGAACTGATAGTATTGTGTCTTTGACGCGAAGAGATTCTACGGTTATTGGGGGCGTTCGTACTGCGTTCAGAAATCCATTGTACGATTCGAAAAGGGGGCGTGTACAGGTCGCTGAGTCTGTAGTTGAAGAGTGATTAATTTGGTATTTTTGTAGTGTATATAAATAAGGGTATACGTACATATACCGCATTTGTTTTTATTGGTATGTATTGGTAGATGTGCTATATTTTACAACGTGTTGAAAAAAAGATGCAAAATGTGAAAACAGTGAATAGCCTGTTGTGAACATTACTGAAATTACAAGAAAATTTGAAAATTGTATTGATCTTTTGCGCAAATAAAATGCGGGGCAAGATAGCATATAATTATAATTGCTAGAACATAATTGATGGTTATGTAAAAATCATAAGTAATTGTGATACTATAAAAATAGTGATAATATTTATTTTGGCATTTTTATTTGAAAAATAATATTAAAATGATAATTCCACTAAAGTTTACACGTTGTCTGTGCTTCTCATAAATAAATAATTCCAATTAAAAATACTTATGCTTACGCAATAATACTAGTCTTTTTTAATTCTTTGTCACATTTCTATTTAAATTGTGCCAGCACCTTTTCTTTTATTAAATCGATCATCCGTTCAGAATTTTCCGAATAATATCTAAATATTCCAATTATAAAAGTTGTCTGTAAGCAGACACGGTGTCTAGACGAGGCAACGCGGCGCTTTGTGGCCTCCCCTTTGAGTTTAAACTCTATCAATAGTATTGGATTTCTCGAAAACTCCTCAAAAGCTGCCGTCATGACGGATCGTTAATCATTTCCTTTTGAAATGAACGCTCGCTTGTCTATGGTACGTTCTGACTGCGAATGACTGATTTGTCAAAGGGTAGACGGAATAATGGCGCGCGGATGATAATTTAAAAGTTTTTTTGAGCTAGTGAAACTTCTTCGGAAAACTTCTTGCGGCCGCGAAGTTTTCAAAGGGAGTTAATAGTGAAATTCTGCGACGCAGTTGGAAATATCAGCGACTGTAGTTTTAGTTAAAATGTACATTTTATATGTATGAAATGTCTTTCATTAGTTCCTCCTATAATCACAAGATTTAAAATCGCGAAATATTCACAAATAAAACATAAGTAGCCCAATAACTCACTGAATGGGTAAAAAGATAGTGGTTATCAGAACGTTTCGTTTTTTGGAATAAAGGTGCGATTGAAAGGTCCATGGTTCGATTGTTGCATGAAGCATTTTTAATAACTTTTTGATAGATGTTAGGTTTTTTTTATCTACGCCAGAGAGCTCATATTAAAAAAAATACGATAATACTATATTTCGATAATCCCACAGAGTTCCCGCGACATGAAAACACGTTAACGTAGCAAATCGGTATCGAGTCGGCTATTGTATCCAAACACTGATTAACGTGGAGTGTGTCGTCACGCAAATGTCACTCGCACAGTCGCACTGTCGGTCGTGACGAATGGTAGGGGACGGAGATAAGGCGCGCTTTGTTTTGCCAAATTAATACTTTTAATTACAACTTTAAAGTGAATTTGATAGAAGATGTCTTTATAATTTTTTTATTTACAAGCCATTTTAAATTTTTGAGCCAGTTTGTTAACCCATATTATTCTTTTTTTGTTGGAATATGGCCTAAAATTTTTCAGCGCCAGCCATACCGTGACGCAAATTTATTGCGGTATGTATCTTTACTACCGATTCTGTCATTGCGGAACTAATCTTTTAGTTGTGTTTTTAAATAAATGTGTCATTTGAATATCCTGGCACTTAAATATTCAAAGAAATGGTTATTAGTATTATTTTTTTCATTTCCCTTACCCGCTTGCTTATCTTCCATTGCCGATGCTAACAGATCGGTCATAGTAACATACGATGAAAACAACAATCATTTAACAAATCCCTTTGATCCTCAACGTTTCACATGAGCTCGACGCGCGCACCAATCATAACTTTCAGCGAAGAAAAAAAGCATGCAACGACGCCATTAATTTATGTAAACTTACTACGTTGGCAACTGTGATTTATCGCGGTCCACTGCACACCCGCTTCAATTACAGATTTGATATATAGACCCGCTCGGAAACTGTTACCCTTTTGTTTATTTTTAAGTTCCACCGACTTTTACGACGCTTAGAACAAAATGCTCCTCGTGTTCATTATGGTTCTGATGGCTTGTGGAGTTTGAATCACGGTGTTATAACAACCTTTAGTACATCTATAAATTATTTTTCGCCCATGAAGTTGCATTTATATATTTCGCAATTATTTAGAACCAGATGTATAGATTAGGATTACCGAATGCTATCAAAATTTTTACAAACGAATAGCTTTAGGTACCTACTACTATTACTTTGCTTGACTCTCAGGATTTTCTTTAGTTGCTTTGTGCTGATTGTTTAAGAATAATATTTTATAGTCCAATACTTCAACTGCTACTTTGCTTGTTTCATTACAACTTTTAATGGCTGAGGTTTTTTAAACATGTTTACTGGAGTTTTAGTATTAAGATGTACGTTTCTAAACTTTATTAAAACATAATTTAAATTATGTTAATAGTAGAAACTTTGTGAATACGGAGCTTAATTGGGAATTGAAATAACTCGACCTATGCATAGAATAAAGTTATATGTGCTTTTGCATAACTTCTCTTTCTCAGCGATTTGAACTTAATTGGGCACAAAATTATCAGTAAATTTTTATGTTCTTCAAACAACAACAAAATTTATGATCATTATTAATTCACTAGTGCAAAATATAAACAATTTTAACTCTATAAAGACATAAAAAGTACATTGGTGTTATAGTCATAAGTAACCTTATTCGATGCACAGGTCGAACTTATAGTTTTTCAAATATGGTGATCAGCATTTTTAATTTTCGAACTTATTTTAGACTTACAAAAATCATTCCCTATATGTATTTATTTCTTGTTAATGAGTTTCTTATTTTCTTTTCAATGGCTTATCGATATGGAACGCAGTGAGGGAAACAATATAAATTATTTATGCCATAGCTTCCTTGTATTGTTTCATTTGTAATCGCTACATCCGAGTATATTGCGCCATTGTTGGGTTATTAACTAACTTCTGACTGTAACCGTGTAGAATTTAGAACAAGTGCAGTAAATTGTTCTTGATTAATAAAAGCATTGGAAACGATTTGTCCCACAAGGATTACAGGTTTTGTACTGGATCTGAAGTTTAAGCAGACGAGAACACACTTTTAAGGTAATGGTAAAGTGCAACTTAATTAACTATTAACTATGATGTGAATAACAGAGAATTTCAGATAAAAAATTATAAAGACAAAGTCAAAGCCAAATCATCTGTATTCAAATGGTTTTTCACAAGCTCTTTTGAATCGTCATTCTTGAATTATTTTTGAAACAATTTTTTTTTAACTATTGAATATAAGATTGTTTTATGCCCCATCTAACAGGTTACTTACAATGACTATGAAGAAAGGTTATTGTTTTCTAAAATAAATAAGTCTTACAAAACCACCTATTAAGGGGCCCTAACCTGCCCTTTTCGTCATGGCCGACAAATCATTGATTGAAGACCTTACGCTCCCCACGAGACATTCCACTCGAGTCAACTGATCTCAGCACGAGGCTGTAAACTATTCTATAAATTGTCGAAGGGTCGTAACTATACTTACACCACGTCTCATTACGTCTGGGATGACGTGATTCGAGAACAAGTCAAATGCCGATCAGAATAGGGCGGCGGTGAATGAAGATTAATAGTTTTGGGGTGACGATTTGCGAATCTCCTCGCGGATTGCTAAATGTTGATAGATGGTTGTTTTGTTTTAGCATTTATATTTCTGGCGGGGTTTCAAGAGTTTTGTATTAGGGTTGGAAAATTTGGCTATACCAAAGTTGCTAGTCTTTTTTTAATTTTAAAATCGGAAGGTTTAAATGGAATGGATATTGGCATATTTGCGTGGTATTTTGAGTGCGGTTTTGTATTTGTGGTTTCAAAGTAAATGCATTGTGGTATTCTTGAATTCGTATTCGTGTACCTACGTTAGTATGTTGGGTTCGCATGTAATTAAATGTGAAGTAAAAACGGGGAGGAAGCCTAAATATGTAAGATTTTTTCGTTAAGACTTACTTTGCTTAAAAGATTAGATGCCAGCTTGTGAAACGAGAGGCCGCGGATTCAATCCCCGCAGAGATCTCCACAATCTCTCATAAAAGATCTCTCGTAGTTCGAAAAATAACTGTAGTTTTGGATACTTTCGACATAGGACATGTATCCTACTGTGGGGTCCGAACTATGACGCTAAGGCATGCTATGCTCAACAGTATAGGGCAAGCATTTCTAACACTAAAATGTATTTAGATCCATTTCCATAGGAATTTGATTCCAATAGCGTTACAAAAAGCCTCTTTAGTACACAGTTCGCCCAGAATGTATGATATTTATAGTTCATTCGTAATGCCCTATATAATACACCATAGGGCTTCATTCTGAGCTCCTGCGTGCACACTGCACAATATGTCACTCACTAATAAAATTAAATTTCACGATGCCTTTTGTGGACCATGAAAGCTCATTTCTGTATATTAGGGAGCCATTGTGCTGTGTTTAATAAGGAGAGTTCGCTTTCCGCTCGCCTTGTACGGACGGACGAGCAGCCAAGATTGATTTAAATGATGTATACTGGTATTTGGGCTTTGCATTACTTATTACGTATGACTCATGTTGGTTCGTCAATCCGTGAGATTTGAATATGTTTGTTGCTATTTCAAGGGCTATTGTTTGACAGTAACGTAGTGTTATTTTGAAGACGTCATGGTATCGAGGTTTATATTAAGATTTGTACAATATTGCAATTCAACAATGTTCAGATTTAATGACATATTTTACCAATAATAACCCTTTGTTTTACACAACATACAAAAAAAAATCCTACAGAAAACATTAATTATGCATGCACAATTTTATATTTATCGTTAATTTAAAGAAGAAGCTAGTGCTTGCTATCGCTAGCTTAGTTAGAATATTCAAACGGAGCATTAATAAGCAATACAGCTGGACGTAATTTTAGAACGCGGGCGAATATTTGAAAGCGTGAAATTTGTGGTTTGCCTCGGAAGCGCGCATTGTTGAATATGTTCCCATTAAAATCTATTAAACGTATACAGTTTCCATTGTTTTTGCCAAAAATCATAGCCTCAGTTAAACGTGGACTGTTCATTAAAATAATAACGCTGTACAACAGATGTGAAGTGCAGTATTAACTCTATTGTACGTTTATAAAGGAAGGTGTTACCACACCTTGAATGGGGTGGTTTGAATCAAGTATTTTCTGCGGTTTTATGCAAGTCTATAACTGAAATTATTTATTTATTATTGCATAATTTAGGGCTTGTTTTCCCTGAAGAGGTAGGCAGAGGTGCATGTCACTCGGGATGTATCAGTATTGAATATAACACGTGAACTAATTGACTTATATTGGGTACATTTTCCCGTGCTTCCGTACTCCGTGCTTCTACAGACAATTTTGAGAACATTTTGTCCTACCCAAGAATCGAACTCGTGACTTCTAGATCGCACGGCACATACTTATGCTGAGACCATGTGGTACTTATTATTATTAGTTTGATTTCAATGTATCGTTCATTCAAAATATACTTTAGTTTTGAAGTATATAGTAGGTATGTATCTTGTAGGTATATTGATAAAGTATTTGGTTTAGAACCCATTTTTGTCAAGCAGAGTTGATCCTTCGCTAAGTATCTGCGCTAAGCTGGAAGACCGGAGACCCTAACATACTCCTTTCGGTCCCCCTTGATACTTCAAGGTATCCTTGGTACTCCAAAAGGGAGCTTAAGGAGCTTACCTTTAAAAATCACGTACATGTACAGATACCAGGAGCATAATCTTAACCAACTGAATACTTGACAATCGATCCGAATCTCTGACTGTGAAGCCTGTGTAGCCTTTTGAATTGTCACTTATTATAAAGAAGACTATGGGACTCACTATGGGACTCCATACTAATTTTACTACGAATAAACTCTAAATCATCGAGGCAGCGATGATTTTTATCACTACTCGAAACCGTAAGAGAGAACCATTTAATCGAAAATACAATCGCAGCACTTTTTCTTCCACTATTCCTCCTAAAAAGTCCCCTACACATGAAGACGTCACTCAAGCATCGTATTAAACTCGATTTAAACAGTTCTTGGAGTACATAGGTGCAAGTGTCGTTTACCGAGCCCTCCGCACGCGACAGATGTTCGAGAGGGCTCGTGTGGAGGGCCCTCTGAGGCTGCGGCCGGCGCACTCATTATGGATGAGACCGCGCAAACCGTTTTTTAAATGATGGATTGTTTGGACTGTTTTATAGATTGGTTGGCAACTGTTTTTTTAGTGTTATGAGTAGGAAAGAGGCCGTATTATATTAGTTACAAGCTGGCGATAAAAGAGGTCGCGGCTCGCATCGAGACGGTTTGTGTGATGGACGAATAATGGGTACAAAATTGGTTTGTTATATTGAAATGCCTCTCGTGGTTCCTGATACCAATGGGACCAGATTTATATCTTATTGGTGGATCAGAAATTTGTATGTGACTGTCAGGGGTATTTATTTATTTGTATGCATAAGCTTGATGTAAATTAAAATATATTACAGTCGTTTTATCGATAGATGAAGATAAGAAATAATTATATTAAGTAATTTTGTCTCTACATTATTTTTGAAAGACCCGCTGTAATCTTACAACATCTTATCGTAGTCTAAGCCGCTGTGTGCTTTTGCAAAAAACAACTATTTATTGCAAATTTTCAATTGACTCCCATTACTTCCGAAAAACTATTCAACCATTTGCATTACAAGCCAATAACAGTGAATAAATCGTGGAGTACACACTGTGAGCCCGCAAACGCTGGTAACCGCAACAGGTCCATAATTCCCGGCTCCCGAAGGAGCACAATTTGACAGAACAGCGAAACTGTTATTACCCATATTTCTTGGACAATTACTATCGCATTACGCGGTAATGCTTGGTGTTATTGCGTAATGGAGGACATTAGTTCCCGTACTAACGCCGTGTTTATTAACACGATATTCTGGAGACCTCGTTTAGTTTATGTGCTCAATATTCTGTAGTGTTGTGTGTGTTGTCGGTGACGTAAAATACTGAGATGGGAGGTAAGAAATGCTTAGTCTAAACAAACTATTAATGTAGTGGAAATTGACAGGTGTAAAGCCCTGTTCGTAACTGGGTTACCGTGGATCTTTAAGGATTGATTGTACAGTTAAACATGTTTGTTTTATTAGATTTTTAGATTATATCTAAGACTGCCTCTTGGTCTCGCGGAACTTGTGTGTCCTGTATGATTTAAAGGTCCCGGCGTTAGATTCTCAGTAACAGCACGTAGTTTGGAAATGTGCCTGGAAAACGGCAATCTTTATTACGAAGGACTGATACATATCCGACAAAACGTTGGTGCAGAAATGCTTCTTTGCTTACCCCTTCGAGAAATACAGGCGTGAGGTTATGTAGGTATATTTTCAGTGTTTTTCATTTGCGAACGTTATATAAGTGTTAAAGAGACCCATGGCAAATTAATATGGGGTTTCGTCGTCACTTACTGAAAATAAGGATTAAAACTAAAATTATACTTCCCAACGTACTAGGCTATGATGGCAAGTATTGTTCTCGAAGACTTCATAAATTCTCATCTGGATTCATAGTAAATTTAAAATGAATATAAATAAAGGCGTTACTCAACTTAACTTCGCATGATCAATAAAAATATATTTGGTACATTGATTCGGCCAAGCGCGCCACAAATAACAAATCATTACCTCGCACTTAAGAGAAATCACTTCATTACAAAGTGATTATGATCATAGACTCTCGGCCGCTTTGTCCGCAATTACAAGTTTTGGATCGAAATCACCCGAACCACTTCATATGGGGAGAAAGTCGATGTTACTACGAAATAGATTGTCGAATTAGGAGCTATAAGTATTCGTTAGCGCGTCGTCCGATAACATGTATTAGTACATGAATTAATGCTCGGATTGGACACACCAAATTAGGATTAGGAGACTGGTGCGGCAGTCACTCGTGGTAGTAAGTAAACAGTGAAAATGTCTAATGGTATTAATTTATGATTTTTTTACAGAGCTTGATTTTTATTGTAAAATTGACTGTCAATCATTTTGATATTTGTCACAAGTTGTTACTAAAATTTAACCTACTGAAACTGTTTAGGCATAGTTAAAATTACGGGATATATTCTTTGGCATGTCGGGATAAAAATAGCATAGAATAAAATAAGAGGTTATTGAAAACTAAGAAAAATATTCAGCACTGCAAATCCGTAAAACAAGGTAATTTAGAAATATTCTGTTTTCACCATATGTATGTACAGTCACGAGCATAAATATGTTCCTATGGGCAGGTTGGCAAAAATATCTGACCCATGATCGAGTTCAATAATATGTGCCTACACGTACGCAGCAAAAATATGTGACATTATCCGGCTGCATAATGCAGTACCGTCAAAATGATGTGATACACTCACGAAGCATAAATATGTGACACCACTAGGCGGCAATAATATCTGACATAATTTTATCTTCAATTTAATTTAATTTACAATTTGTATGAAATAATGAAAGAAATAAATTGTATTTTACATTGTTTTAATATGGCTGTAATTTTATACTATTCTAGCTATCCCGGCAAAATTCGTATCGCCCTACCCGCCAATGAATGTTTTGTTACTTATTAAAAGAATTTAATTTTTGATTACTTAGGTATATTATCATCCCCCTGCCCTGGTCCCAATTAATTACTTGGGGTCGGCGCAGTATCTCTTCTTCGTCCACACACGGCATGTCTTCATTCACCCCTTTCTCTTTCATATCTTCAGTCACGCACTCCATCCATCTCTTTTTTGGCCTTCTTCGACTCGCCCATCCATCCACTTTCATATTCATCACCTTTTTTTCCTACATATGATTCATTCCTTCTCTTAATGTGCCCATACCCCGACAGACGGTTTCCTTTCATCTTTTCTATCACAGGAGCTACTTTCAGACTTACCCTAACGTATTCATTTCTCACTCTGTCACTCCATGTTATAATACCACACATCCACCGCAATATTCGCATTATTGCTGCATGCAGTCGTCTTTCGTAGGTCTTCTTCGTTAACCTTATTTTTCCTTTTGATGACCTACCATTCATCGTACCTACATTCCAACTTGCATACCTCAATCTTATTATAATATTTGACAGCCAAAAAATGTCAATCCATTGTCATGACAATTCTGCATTTTTAACATCTAAAATACGCAATTATTCGAATGTTATAGATGCATATTGTCGATTCAAAATGCTTATTTTAATACGTTCTTTTATTTGAGGGGGTCTCTAACTGCATCGACGGGATCAACATTAAATGACAGGAAATTTTGTATGGTGTTAAAGTTCAAAATGACTTAAGTATCATTACGATCCTTTTGTATGGGAATTTAGAAAAGTATTATTTTTAGACATTTTCAGGCAATTGTTAAAATGTATCTCTCCGTAAGAACAATCCTCGTACTTCAAGGAATATTATAAAAAAAGAATTAGCGAAATCGGTTCAGCTGTTCTCGAGATTTGCGCTTAGAGACACATCGAGCAATTCATTTTTATAATATAGAACTCCTCCACTACGATTTAAACTTATTGTATTGTATTAAAGTTCAAATTGACTTAATTATTAAAACGAAACTTTTGTATGGATAAAGAAAACAATGAAAAGTCCCACAGGAACGCTGTCGAACGGGATAAAAAGTATCCTATGTTTTATTCCCGGTTCTAAGCTACCTCCCCACCAATTTTCAGCCAAATCGCTTTAGCCGTTCTTGAGTTATAAGTGGTGTAACTAACACGACTTTCTTATATACTGGGTGTATTCAGACCGTTTCCGAAAACTAAGGTAGGTAATAGCCAAGGTGATTACAAAACCCCTGGTGTTAAAGAAAATCCCGACAAAAGATAAAAATTTTCTCATTTTCCATACAACCATCGGTAGTAAACGTATGCGGTTTGTATGGAAAACGTCAAAATTTTTATTTTTTTTCGGGATTTTCTTTAATGCCAGGGAGTTTGTAATGATCTTATATATCACTTGCCTTCGTTTTCGATCACGGTCTGAATACACCCTGTCTAGATATTATGGTCTAAATCACGACTAAATTTAAATATTTACTTATATTTTTTTGTATTTTAATTTATCAAATCATCTTAATTAATAATTTTAATTCTTTTTTATAAACATTATAAATTAAAATCTAGTATACCCCCCGTTGGTATTAATAACATCCTGTAGCCTCTCTCGCATGAATGAGACAATATTAGTGCACACTTGAGAGCCCCGGAGTGACTCCCAAATGTCGAAGGTGTGACAACGCAGGGAATTGTAAGTTCTAGCCTGATTTGGATCCCATTGTTGGACTATTAAACCCCACAGGTTCTCAATAGGATTCAAATCAGGGCTTTTAGGAGGGAAATCTATTAATTTTATCGTCTCTCTTTGCGTATTAAACCACTCACGAGTTATTCGTGAGTTGTGGATCGGGCTGTTGTCTTGCACCACATAAAGAGGTGCTAAATCAGGATAACTGATACGCCTTGTACGATAAAAAAAAGTAGTGATGGCCTCGAGGTTTAGGCGCGCGGTCGAGAATCTCGGCGGTCGCAGGTTCGAACCCCAGGCACACACCTTTGACTTTTCGAAGTTATGTGTGTATTCAAATTGAATTATCACTTGCTTTAACGGTGAAGGAAAACATCGTGATGAAACCTGCACACCTAAAAAGTTCTTAGGAATTTCTTAGGTGTGTAGTCCACCAATCCGCACTAGGCCAGCGTGGCGGACTATGGCCTAAACCCTCTCCATAGTAGAGGAGACCCGTGCTCAGCAGCGGGCGTATATGGGTTGATGATGATGATGATGATGATACGCCTTGTCGGTATTAAAATGTCTGAAAGAATTCCTGTATATTCAACGCTGTTAAGGCGACCAGTTATCTCGTATTACTTCGATAAAGAAATTTAACTTCAAAACAATATTTCTTTAATTATTTCGTCTTCGTTCGTTAAAATAGTAATTATGATCGTTAAATTGTTCTTCACTAAACAATCTTACCAATATTGTTTTGGGGAATACTACACACACCTTCGATCAAATATACTAGATTGAAGATCGCAAACAAAATCACTTGTCTTAGTGGCACCGGTTGCATATATTTCATGATATATTTACACATTTGTAATTCAGACTTCGATTTGTAAAGTATTAAATTAAAGACGACTCCTGGTTACAATTAACCTTAAATCTTTGCAATTAGATTTTATATAGCTTACAATAAATTTGAATTTAAGACGTTATGACATTAAAATACAGAAAATAAAAATGTCATTTTAAAATAATGTCTTTAATAAATGAGGACAAATATTTTAAAATAAACGTCACGCGCAAGTAATAAGATTGAAAATTATTTGTTCACATTTGGCATTCACGTTGTTTTGGTACTAAATATTTCTTAGTGAGTTCACTTCGAACAGTCATTATGTCATAAAGTGTCTGTTTTTTTATTCTGTTTGGCCTTACTTCGTAAGTGTATACGAGTAATATTCGGTAGCAATAGCAAAAAACCTTATCATTCACGTCACAAGTTATGGTATTGAGAACTAATTATTGAAAAGAAAAATGCAATTGCGTTCAGAGTCAGATAGTCGTTAATACGTCGTTTGAACTATGTATAAGTTAAATCAACCATGTCTCTTAAATCTATTAATTTAAGAAACCATAGTTTTTCTTTTGCGCAAAAATCGGCTTTACAGTATTTACAATATTACTCACTACCAAGCCAGCAATTATTATTTGTGGAATTATATCTGAATTTGAATTATGGTCTACTTTTTCACCAAATTCAGTGGTATTCAGTGGTAGTTTGACAGCCCCCGTGGCGCAGTTGGCTAGACACCAGCTTGCGAAACGAGAGGCCGCGGGTTCGATCCCTGCACCGAGACAAATGTTTGTGTGATCCACAAATATTTGTTTCGGGTCTGGGTGTTTGTGAGACCGAAAAAGTCTCTCGTAGTGTCTGATACCCACGACACAGGTCTTGTAACCTAGTGTGGGGTCAGAGCTATGTATGTGACCGTTGGGTGTATTTATTTATTTATTTATTTGTTCGTTTTAAATTTATCGAAACTCTGTTAGGGAATCTAAAAAATTAAATTAATTTAAGAAAAATCAATAAACTGTATAAACTATATAAATAATAAATTAATCGGAGCAATCGTGTTAAAATCCGCTTCCGTTTAACACAACATAATAATTCCTTAATGTCACAGCAGCCGTAGGCAAAATATATCTACGTATTAAATGAATATTTGAATTTGGTCGTGATTTAGAATATATCTAGACAAAAATCTATACAAATAATTTAAAGAGGTAAAGCTTGTGACTTTGTATAAAGTAATCTCTAGATCTACTTAACCGATTTTGAACATTCTTTTAGCAATAGAAAGCTACGTTATTTGTGAGTGTCATAGGGTAAATATTAATCAGAAAATTGATAACAATTTTTCATTGTAGCCGGTTTTACAAAGTAAACCGAAGAAAAAACTGTCGAACGAAAACGTTTTTTATAAACGCTGCTTTTTTACCCATGCGAGATATTTGCTTGAGTCAGTGGCGTGCCTAGGGTGTCAAACTAAGGCAAGCCCAAATGTTTATTTAGTAGCAGCATATTGTTTTTGGTACGTAGGACTAATAAATACCTACCGGTTAGTACTCACATTCACGTTTATAGCGTTATTTTATAAATAAACAATCGTTAAGTTCGTTATTCGGAACTATGTAAGGCAAGTCGGGCTTTCGGGCTTCTATGGAAGTACCGCCACTGGCTTGAGTCCTAGAGAAAAGTTATAGAGCTTGATCACCATTATCACTATCAGCCCATATACGTCCCACTTCTGGGCACGAGTCTTCTCTATCATTGAGAGGGTTAAGACCTTAATCCACCACGCTGACCTAGTACGGGTTTACGGGCTACAAACCTAAGAAATTTCTAAGAACTTCTAGGTGTGCAAGAGTCATCACGATGTTGTTCTTTACCGTTAATGCAAGTGATATGATAATTCATTGTTAATACAGATGGGTGTGATGGGGTGTACGCCCGCGACCGGAGAGATTCTCAACCGTGCGCGTAAACCTCGAGCCCAGCACTGTGAAGCTTGATAATGCTTATAAAAAGTCAGCGACAGCATAATATGTCTAACTATAAAAATATTGAAGAATAATTTAAATCATTACTTCATGTTAATTGATCAATATTATCAACAATTATGATTTTTTATTAAAATAAGTGAGTTTATAGATATACTCTCAAGTGTTTAAAACAAAATATTTTTTTCTTTAACTGCATACAATTGGCACGAATGGTTAAAGAGGTAATACTGACCTAGTTATGCAACCGCAACTGTGCCGTAATTTATTTAGTGATATTTTCATTAAAAATAGATGAATACAATATTTTTTCGCAATCAGGAAATAAATGATGGCATTCAGTATTAACCGAACTAAAATCACAATTTAATCGCAAGTAAAAATGTTTACCCCCCAACGAAGCGAGCGCGAGCCGGCTAGTATAGTATAAAAGTACAGCCATCTTGAAACAATGTAAAATAAAATTTATTTCGTATAATTATTATATTAAATTGAAGATAAAATTATGTCAGATATTATTGCCGCCTAGTGGTGTCACATATTTATGCTTCGTGAGTGTATCACATCATTTTGACGGTACTGCATTATGCAGCCGGATAATGTCACATATTTTTGCTGCGTACGTGTAGGCACATATTATTGAACTCTATCATGGGTCACATATTTTTGGTAACATTCGCATAGGAACATATTTATGCTCGTGACTGTAGTAGCGTCAGACATTAAAGATGATATTTTTTTATTAACCTAGTAGATGGTTTATGGTGAATAGAAAGACGGTCTTATTAAAAACTACAAAATAAGTATTCGAGTAATAAAGAGAATGCTATTTGAATTATGCTCGATTTAATTCTTTTGAAATTACTTATTATTTCATATCAACTATACAGAAATTTTTCCTAACAGATTTTCATTGCGACCTTTTAGAAATTAAATCCGTAAGAATCACAACAAGCAGTAAAAAAATCTGAATATCGTCAACTAACAATAAGTCTCACAACCAGATGTTGCTAGCTAAAATCGGCAAGTGAAATATACCTCAATTGTCAATAACGTCGAACGATCTAGAAATAATTAAGTATTCCCCACAACAAACATGGCGATCGCACGACACGGGAGAAAGTCTCTCCTTCTACGGCGATGGCCTTTCACAGACGTAATTTGGGCCATAATCGGCGAGAGAGAATTATCAATGCATTCCTGATTGGACGCCGCGGCTCAAAATACCCGTCCCTTGTGATACAGAAATCTGTTATTCGCTTTTTGATGTGAAATTCAATTGAGCTCCTAATATAATACTGAATGTAAGTTGTAAGTGAAATTGTTGGCATTTGTGCATGACGGTTGTTCAATGCTGTGTAATGTCAAGCTAAATAGTTCTGTGTGAGAGAAATTATTGTAATTTGTATTGAGTACTTACTGTTTGGTTATGTCGGACTTTACTCTAAATAATCTGTCAATTATTTATTTAAAAAACTAATACAAAGAAAACTTACTTTACTGTATAACTATTAAATGATACAAGAAGCAAATGATAGAGGTAAATAAATAAATACACCCAACAGTCACATACATAGTCCTGACCCCACACTAGGTTACGAGACGTGTATCGTGGGTATCAGACACTACGAGAGACTTTTTCGGTCTCACAAACACCCAGACCCGTAACAAATATTTGTGGATCACACAAACATTTGTCTAGGTGCGGGGATCGAATCCGCGGCCGCACGTTTCGCAAGCATGTGTATAGCCAACTGCGCCACGGGGCTGTCTTGTACCTTGAAATTAGCATGACGGCATGTGAGAGAGTCACGCCATTTTTCGTCAGGGCAAAATAGAAATTTTACTGTCCATGTGCCTGAAAATATTTCACTTAAACGAACTCCTATACGCAAATATAATTACTCGTTATAATTGAGTGCTGGAAATCATAACGCGGAAGAAAGAATCCTTTTAAATATTTTATAGTACTTTTACTGCTACTGTTTGTAACTTCATGTTTATGACATTTTGACGGCGGCGCGGGCGCGTCGTAAAAATTATATTAGGCGTAAACAATAACACGCGGACATTTGCGAAATCAATCAAATTTGCACGCTACTGCAGCATGGAGGGTGCCTTTATGTATATTCATATTAATACTGATGGTATAGTTATGTTTTTATGTGTATTATAATATGGAAATTTATTACAGGGAGCTAAGTAACTAAGGTATTGGTATGTATAGAATTATAAACCTACTTATGCCTTCATAAACTTGTAAGTATGACAACATGCAACAGTATTCGACAAAATTTGATATACTATTAAAATTGTATCGAACTGGGATTGAACCGAAATGCTTAATAATGGCATAACCATAACACTACTTTCTTGTAAATTGTTATCCATAAAAGTGATTATAATATATCAGCCTATATGCCTATTTCCCATTGCTGGGCTGTGGCCTCCTCTTCCATTGAAATGTTTTTTCAGGCCTGATTCCACCACGCTGGCCTAGTGCGGGTTGGCGGACTAAATCCCCCTGAGAAAAATCAATAATAATCTGTATACATATGATGTAAAGATACAGTGATCGAAAACAGACAGGTTGTGATAATTACAAATATTTTTATCTACAGTTTCCTAATACCTTAATTCTTAGTTTAAGTCTTAGTTTCAAACACGATATGGTTACCCATGTAGGATATGACAATCACTGGCACTACTTCCATTGAAGCCTAAAAGTATAACACCTCATATACTAATTTATATGTCAAATTACTCATTAAATAGAGATCATTATTCGAAATTTTTATAGGCAACCTGGGCTTTTGAACTTCGAGGGCAGTACCGCAACAGACCACAATAATTACAAACGAAATCTCTTTGAATGAAATACCGAATCACGACATTTTCACCAATACACAGATTTACAACATTGCGTTTAATAAAAGAGGCCGGTACGGCCACTGCATTGAGTTTTCCATTTCATATGCATATCCGACAGAAATACGCATATTGCAATTCTGTGTAAACGAACAAACAAAAATATTTTTAAAAAGCTAATATGCATGGGTCGGAAACTCGGATACGGATATATATTTTATTCTTCTTCTTCTATCTTCATCAACCCATACACGCCCACTGCTGAGCATGGGTCTCCTCTACCATTGAGAGGGTTTAGGCCATAGTCCACCACGCTGGCCTAGTGCGGGTTGGCGGACTATACACCTCAGAAATTTCTAAGAACTTTTAGGTGTGCAGGTTATATCACGATGTTTTCCTTCACCGTTAAAGCAAGTGATAATTCAATGTGAATATACATATAACTTCGAAAAGTCATATGTGTGTGTCTGGGGTTGCCTTTTATTATACGTTTTTGGATGTGAGTAAACGGCACAATGCGGTAGAAGAGGGATGATTACTACGAAGAAGAAAAATGATTAGGTGTTCAACCGCTGTTTATATAAGGACATAATATGTATAAGAAAAGCTGAATAGGATTTGAAGGGATATAGACAGTGCTTTGTATCGCGACGAGTGTCGATGCTTGTCATGGATTTGAAACAAAAAAGAAGGGCTGGTAAGGCAAATATTTATAATTTGTTGATATTAAACACGACCCGCCAGACCAAGAACGCCGTGTCAAACATATGATAGTCTAATCGTAGGTTCGGCATGCTCGGCAACTTGACTTTTCTTACTGGTCTTATTCAACTGTGCTGTTGTTACACTCATTTTTGCTAAAGTAGTGTTATCTAACAGTAATGTTATTCGCTTTTTTTTAATTGGCGTTTAATAGAGACGATCCTAATGATACTCAACTCGAGCATACCCGAATCTCTTATTGCTACAGAAAAATTATCAAGGAAATAATACTTCACCTAAATTTCACTTCTTTTTCGCAGGAAATTTACGCCCCGAGACCAACAACGCACTTTTCCTATAAAAACATAAAGTGTTACTGCCAATTTAAATAAAACTTGGCTCGTATTCGCAAATTGTTTGAAGAGTCTGCATTTTGTGCGTCAAATCGTGTTCGGACCAATTACGGCGAGTTGCCAACCAATTATACATTTTAAACATTTGTCAAGGGAACATTCAAATTCGATTCCGCCCGCTAACTCAATGATCCAACTTTGCGCGAAACAAAACGATTTGCAAATCAAGACTGGAACACAATAATCTTTCCGCGCAACAATTTGAGCGTGGCCCCAACGCGATGGACGGAATCACTCAACTTTTTCAAACTTAATCTATAAGGCAACAGGCGGTATCCGAACAGAATCCAATTTGTAAACAAGTTAGCATCTCGTTAAAATTCCTCTCTTGTAATAATGTGAAGTTGGCTTTTAGGCGTTCGTTATGTAGGTTGGCGAGGCCGCGATCTGCATACTTCTCAACTTGAGCAGCGAGCGATTTAATAAGTGAATAGTTTGCATTGGAATCTTGGCGATTGTGTTTTTCATAATTGATTCGTGTTTTGCGTCGGTATGTTGTACTCTGTTGGTGGCGGGATGTGGAGTTATTTTAATTCTTTGTATGCCGTTTTTATATTGTAGAACAATTAGTACATTCGTGTGGACTAAGGCATACATTCCCGAAAAGCCAGATATTTTTGTGGTTATTTTATGCAAGCTATGGCTTTATAGAACCAGATTTCCTGACTCTATTCTGCTGCGGAGAATTTTCTAATTGGATAAAAATCTTCTGTAATTATTTATGCTTCCTCATAATTCAAACTATCTGTTTACTCACATAAGTAAGTATATTTTTATTTTTTTCACTATATTTTATTTCTAGTCCCTAATTTCAAATATTAAAAATGTTTTAAAGCCAGTTCAAATTAATTAACGGAATAAGTGTCCTTTGTAAAACTGACTAAATAAATCATGTTTATGATAATAGCAAAATAATTTGCGGTGCACATGAATTAATTTGTTGTTACACGCGCATTGTGGTCTATGAACGGCGTCTATTCAATTATGGACTCTATTTTACATACAAATTTTAGTTCAACAAACGGTTTTAATGACTAGACAGTTTAACGAGGTAATTGTTATTTCATTTTCTCCGTTGGAGAGACTTTACTTACTAAGATTGTTAATAAGAAAGTTATAGATTTTAGCTATAAATTCGTTCAAGTGAACATTGTCCTATTAAGCTAACGAGTTCAATGTTCATGTTAATTTTTTTGAAATAGAAAAAAAACATTTATCTAAAGTAATTTTACGTAAGTCAACAGAGTTACATCAAATGAAGATTGGATAATAATTTAAAATGTTTGATTCTCAACCGAAGTTATCTATTATTATAAATATCATAATTGTAAGAAAAGTATCTTTGTATATACTTAAATATTCGAGGAGTTCCATTTCCGATATCAATTGCAAATCATCTACTGTATTTTAACTAGACGATAAAAACAAATTAGAACTTCATTCACCAAATACACCAGCTTCCATCTATTCACTTTAGTGTCAGCAAAAAACCCTTCCGCGAACCAAGCGGTCCTTTACACCACAGCTCAGCCAAATCCGCAGTGGATCTCGAAGACCCGTGACACAAAGATAAATTGCGGTCCTTGCATCCAGTGCAGCGCAAGAAGTGTTAATCACTGCATTCCCCGCTACATAGATTGATGGTGTCATGATAAATTGTACCCGATGTCGTAGAGGGTTAATGGGGTGAAACGGCTAGATAAAGATGCACCTCCGCTGTAATGGCTTGTAATGAACGCGTCTGGGCTTTTTGAATGAGTAGCATTATGTTTATGATGTTAATTTGCAATCAGAATATAATGGTTTTGAATAATGATTGGAGTGAGCACAATGTGCTGAGAAATTAGCTGTGTTGGGTTTTGTTGTGGCTATTACAGGTTTAATTACGATGGGTCAAGAGTCTATGGATATTATTGGCAAAGGAATGGCTTCTTAGACTTAGTCTTGGAACCAATATTTGCTGTAAACACAAATATTTGCC
This sequence comes from Cephonodes hylas, assembly GCA_030295005.1. Taxonomy (NCBI): domain Eukaryota; kingdom Metazoa; phylum Arthropoda; class Insecta; order Lepidoptera; family Sphingidae; genus Cephonodes; species Cephonodes hylas. The sequence continues at coordinate 17,334,701 of AP025361.1, forward strand.
ATGCAGGGACCTTAATTCAGCGGCACTTTGTTACATAATATATCGAATTAAAAAAGAAACAATGATTTGATTTGATGAGCACAACACTTGAAATATAACTTATAATTTATTAAACAATATAACTTCTACAATTACTGCTCCAAGGTTGTTACAATTCTATCTCCATTATTTTATGTTTTAGTTTCTTTAATAACTTTTCAAAGTTATTAGGGTATTTCTCGAGAAGTTTAAGACTGAATCATAATTTAAGTTTAGACAAAGGCGAATTTATTCTTCGATAAGACACTGCCTCTTCGTCCTTGTTGTGTAAGTGTGCGATATACGATTAAATATCAAAAATGTCATTTTGTTTCACAAGAAAATTGTAAAAACACGTGCTAGTCGTGGCTCACAGAGCACCAATTCCATTTTTAATATGGATGAAATGAAGAAGATAAGTTAAGTGATAATAAGTGAGTCACAGATAGTAAAAAATGTTCCAAAAGAATTTTTCTTTATTGTTTTAGTTCATAAAATCTATACAAAGGCGAGCAAAATCGAAGGCAAAGCTAATGAATATAAAGATATCATGGTAACTGATACTTTAATATGAGCTTTAAGTATTGAAGCAAAATAGAACACCGCTTAAAGATTTTTCGCGTTATCCACAGATACCATAGATATAAAGAAGTATTTTACGCCAAAGGTTTTATTACAGCAGGGTGAAATGTGAAAACATTGTTCATTTTAAAACCCGTGTGATGTAATGCTAACATGGAAATGCGGAGTTTCGCCGAGCCCTGTGCGCTTTCAGTCGTCATTTTTTAAATTTCAGCCGCGTGTGTCGTTTCACTGATATTTATATGAATTCTCCGTATTGCTGTTGGGGATGCGAATGTTGACGGTAAATACGCTTTCGATATATATAGTACTTCCATAAAAGCTGAAAAAACAAAATTTCGAATAAGAATCTTTAAACATTAATTTTTATTCAACGAAAGCGTTTTGACATAAAAATGAGAATGACCTTTTGGTCGTTGCATTTCTGTAACCACATTTCGCCAACTGTGTTTTCGTCCCACGTAATAGAGGGCGAGCCTATTGCCGTTCTCCTAGAACAACTCCGAAATTCGAGGTGCTATTGAATTCCCCAACGAATAAGTCTAATAACAATCTGCTCGATCCCGGAATCGAACTCGGAAACTCATGCTTGCATGCCATTTACTTGTTTCGTGATATCACGAGGCATCTGTAAATATGAACTTTTGTATGACAAGGTATGAAAAGTGATTGGGATTATTAAAACATGTTCAAAAAGACATTCGGTTAAGAACATCATGTGGACTTAGAGACTTTTATTTGAAATGTCTTTATCTTTCCTAACAATCCTTTTGGTTGCCGCTAATATTTGTCATGTAATCTGACCTTTTTATGCCTTGTGATGATGATGATAATAATAAGCAGTTAGGTTATGTAGTTTAAGAAATAATGTAATATCTAAATAAAAGTTGCTTTCAGACCAGTTTTTGTCCAACGTAACACAAAAGGTTTACAATTTGGCTAATGAGGCGAAAGATTTTAAAGTAATGTTGTCTTTCTGTATATGAATATGAATATTTTGCCATAAAAGAATAAATATGTGTATGTTATTTCAGTAAGACCAACATCGTTAAATCTGATATCAGGACGAAGGCACAGGCACAATTAAAAACCCGAATTTTCTTTTATTGCTGGCCACCCTTGATGAAGAGCGGAATAAAAAATACAGTGTTGCCCACTTTGATCTCATTTTAATTGCCAGGGAAAGGGAAGCGACTGGCTGCGCCGAATTTCTCCTTTAATTTTAATCCCGCAAATTTCAACCGGTATTCATTCAAGCCGTTGCCTTAATAAATTCTTGACGAAATTGGCACAAACATTTTGCGAAGACGAAAGTATTTTGAAATATTAATTTTAAGCAAAATGTTTATAAAATATGGAACGATTATGTTTGCCTTTCGGGTTTGCGAATGAGGTTGGAGATGAAGTTTTTATCTTCAATAAATACTTTCCCTATTCCATCCCACTAAGCTACGGCGTAACTCCATCAGATTTTTGACCGTATTTATATCCCTAATTTCTTTTTGAGTTCTCTTAGTATCTATATGTAATAGGTCAGGTAATATTCGACACTCCACATTTACCGAGTAGCATTTTTGTCAGCTTGTTATATCTGAATCATTTTTTTACTTTGGATTTCATTATTCGAGTTTCATCTTGGTGAGCGGAATCTGATGATGATGACATCTCTTCAAGTTACAGTGGCCGATATTTTGACTCTAATTCTCTTTCTCCAACTGCGCTAAATACTAAGAAAATCATCATCGTTTACAACAATAACAATTAATTGTAAAGTTAATCACAAATATGAGCTGTTCAGGCACATTTCACCGGTGAGTTGCGTCGACGTTGGCTCATGGCTTAATTAACACAAGTGCAGGTGCTGCCCGCCCGTAAGCAAACACTTAGCTAACCTCGTTAGTCTTACCAGCTTAGCTCGAATTAGATTCAAAGCTGGCCGAGCTATTTGAGAGTGCATTAAGCCCTGTTTATAGCTTGCTAGTTGGATTTTGGTGACCTGATTTGCTTTGTATACATGCGACCGTTGCTCAGTCTGTGTTTCTGTTTTACTTTATTCCCTGACACTTAAAAGAACATTCCCTCCATTTGAGTTTTGGACAATGATGGATAGTGAATTGGAGACATTGTTTTGGTCAATAAGTTCTTATTTTAATTATATTTATCAGTGTGTTGGACAAGAAAGTCTTTGTGATATCTGATCCGTATAAGACAATTCTTCTATTTTAAATAAACACATACTCCTGACCCCACAATAGGATACAAGTCTGGATCGTGGGTATCAGAAACTACGAGAGACTTTTCAGTCTCACAAACCACCAGACCGTAACTAATATTTCTGGATCACACAAAGAAACATGCGGCTTGGTAAGCAACCTGGTATCTAGCGAACTGCGCCACGAGTCTGTCAATGTTTAGTCTGAAGACTAAACGTTATAAGTTACTGTTGGTTACTATTATTAACATTAAGCCTAGCTGGAACGTATACGGAGTAAAACGCTGGCAATGCTAAGTCTTCTTCCAATATTTGTATATCTCATAACCCTGGCTGAATAAAAGCCTTAGCCCCGCATTGTCTTCTGTAGGATTTAATAAAAACATGAGGCCACATTTGTCTTGAGGCTCGGCGGGGAGTATCAAAAATTAATTTTCGCAGAGAGTGCAGTCACGTGCTGTCTGCAGAGTACATTTTAAACAAGGCGAGTATGAGCCCGCCGTATGTACGGAGCACAATGGGCCGCCTGGAATGACAGGCCATTTCGCCGTATGACAAACCCTAGACGTTTCCTCTACGTGTGCGTACACATATGAGAAAAAGATATTTAGTGTTATGAAGTTTTAAGAACGCTGTGTCAAGGAAGACTACGGTTTTGTTAGCTGTTTCGAGGTGGGATTTCTTGAAAAAGATATTTTGTGGTAGTGTGATGAAGATTTAAGAACGCTGCGTTAGGGAAGATTAGAGTTTTGAGAGAAGGTTGGGATTTATGATTTTATATTGTTTTTTGGCAGGAAGATAGGTATTATGAAAACATTGCGGGGTAATAAGAAAGTATTAAAGCTTCACAAGGGTTTCACAAACTCTCATATTACGGAACCAAATTTGCTGTCATCTTTTATTGTTTATTTTATTAAATGTCATTTATTTTGAGTTGTAATAAATAAATCAATAACTGTGAGAGTGTTTTTAGTTTCAATAATACACGGAAGATAAACAATTTTCTTTCTTTCTTTCTTAATATTCTTTGGATAAACTCATAATAGCATATCTCTGTTGCCGAATGGGCTGAATTGTTTCCACAAAAATATTTTTGAGTACATGATCCGAATTTGGCTATTAAGATTATAAGAATTAAGACTTTTTTCTAAAATAAATTATTTTTAAGCTAAGTTTGAGAAATAACTTGAAAGATCTTTACAGAGCTCTGTCTCTGCCTGAGCTAGATGTTAATTAACTCTTAGTGCAAGACTCATTCAAACAACCTGGCTAGGTCATTACTACCGTATTCTACAAATATTTAATTAAGTTTTCTTCCCGTTCCTACGTGCCCCCTTTGTGCTGTAGCAACGTAAAGTGCATTGTAGTTTATATTAAATCCAGATTTTAAAAGTGCCTTTGTATGTTTATTCTTTATTTAAAATTACCAAAATAATCCGATGACCCTGCACACATGACAAAAAAACAGAACTAGAACTTTATATGAGCTATGTACGATCAATCAATCAATCATCAATCAGCCTATCGCCGTCCACTGCTGAACGTAGGCCTCCCCAAGAAAGCGCCAACCATCCCGGTCTTGAGCAGCCCTCATCCATCCGTTCCCCGCCACCTTTCTCAAGTCGTCGGTCCATCGTGCTACAGGACGTCCCACACTACGTCTGCCTAAGCGTGGTCTCCACTCCAACACTTGTCTGCTCCACCGGCCGTCCGACCGCCGGCAGACATGGCCGGCCCACTTCCACTTCAGCGTACTTATCCTGCGGGCAATGTCAGTGACTCCGGTTCTCTATTCGGTTCTGTTCGGTATGTACGAGTAGCTCATAAATTCCTATGTAGGTATGTATATCTTCATCAACCCATATACGCCCACTGCTGAGCACGGGTCTCCTCTACCATTGAGAGGGTTTTAGGCCATAGCCCATCATGCTGGCCTAGTGCGGATTGGCGGACTACACACCTAAGAAATTCCTTAGAACTTTTAGGTGTGCAGGTTTCATCACGATGTTTTCCTTCACCGTTAAAGCAAGTGATAATTCAGTATGAATACACACATAACTTCGAAAAGTCAGAGGTGTGTGCCTGGGGTTCGAACCCGCGACCGCCGAGGTTCTCGACCGCGCGCCTAAACCTTGAGGCCAATGTATGTAAATCAGTTCCTAACAAATCTCTGACATTTTGAAGTTATGTTTGTGTTTACAATGAATTATCACTTGCTTTAACGGTGAAGAAAACCTGCACACCGAAAAGTTGATAAACAAGATAAATAACGCCTTAGGCATTTTCTAAATTATATGCATTCTAAAACCTAGTATTAAAGACGCGTAAACACGAGGTAGTCAAACTATGAACGCACATTTCGGTTGAAAGGTAAAAGCACTTGTCGCGGCGACAATGTACGAGGGGCTGCGTGGTACAAAGAAACAGCGGCGCTCGCTGCTTCCGAACCGGGCCGCGGTTGACACGCCACCGTCTCCGTGCCCCCTCGAACCCCCACCCGCGTCCCGACGACATCCACATGCCATCACAATGCAATCCAATCGATCGTATATGATAAAGTAATTCATGGAGTTGTCGCGGAAGTCGAGAGCTGTGACGCAATTGTTGTCCATCGTACGAAGTTAATGTGAAATTAATAAAATATTTTTAGTGTTCCTATATAATGAGACTTAGTTAATAGACAAAAATAAGTAATGAAAATTTACGTTTTTAAGCTTGTTTGAAATGAATGGTACCTTACCCTTGTATGACGTTTTTGAATTAGAAAATCTTGCCAGAAAAAGCAAGAGTAATATTTAAGTTGGTAAACCTTACTTCTACTATTTTATTTCATTTGTCCTAAATCCTAACCTCGAATCTTAATGTTCGTAACGGGAACATAAATTAAACTTAAAACATTTCTAGACGGCCGTAAATTTGTTAAAGTTCGCCTAATTAACTATAAGTCTAGTTGGAGATAGCGAACTTTTAATCGTATTTCAGAGAAACGTAAGCCTTAATATTTGAGTAAACAGAAATTTCTCACGAAATTATTATTCGGCGAACGTACACCTTTTGCGTCTATCGGCTGTAGATGGAGTTATTAATAACAAATTCGTAGCAATCACCGAAGATGATCGGATCAGCGGTTCGGCCGTCGATCTTATTAAAATTTTACAAAGTTCGCGCCGCACCGGGAAAGGTTGCTAATCTAAATCCAATCTTCCCGGGACGATCAACGTAAATTAAAAATATAAAGTGCGGCTCTCCTACAGCTCACTGTGTTATATGGTTATGTTTTGTGTATGAATATTATCGATAACGTAACCGAATAGCTAGTCTAGGATTAATTTCTTTATGATCATCATCTTCAGCAGCCGAAAGCCGTCTACTGCAGGACAAAACAGAAGAAAATTTTCCACCGATGAAAATATCGCGATCATTAGCAATCGGAAAACTAGTACTAGGGGAAGTAAGCAAAGGCATCGTAATTAATACGGCACGTTTAGGTAGCACCATGACTATAGTACCTTTCACAGAAAATCAAGCCAAATAACAAAGTCGATGCATTTTTAAGAGAGATTTTGAATGGTATTGTATACTGGTGACCGCCGATGGTCTGCATTCACTAAATCAGACACGAGGATCGCTCGATTTCCAGAATTAACCTGTTTATATTGGGATTTGACAGAATTATTGGCGTTGGTCTGAACAGAATGATTATTTCAACTGTTATCATTGTTGTATATTCAATTGTTTTTCGCCTGTTTCCCTAAATCTTGTTTCTATTATAACATTAAATTTGTTTATAATTTTTAATAATTGATCTCTATAGTACCGCAATTTATTTTTACTACTTTTCACGAGAAAACTTTTCGCATTCTCTTTTCTTCATCGCAAAAGAGGATGTTTTATTAGCAATCATCAGGCTTAGCTCACCGTTCCCGTAGAATATTTAATGCTGGCCTACTTCATAGCAAAACGCGTTATATCAAAGGCCCGCATGAATATTAGCGAACGGGAATATAATTTTTCCCCTCTTTCCCTTTTATATTTCGCTATAAAAAAATAAAAGCTATTTTGCTGGAGTACGTTGCGCTCGACGATTAGCGAGGCTATATCTGTATTTGCACGCTTGCCCCCGAAGAGGATGTGCACAGATATACGGCCACGGGGGCTGTTGCACACCCCTTATGTTTCATTAACGACCGCTGTATGCAGAGTTAGGTAGCATTAGAAATGAATTGTTGTGAATGGAGAAATAAGGGGTATTTTGAATATTGGCAGTTATCGAATTGAATTTCTGAATTATATGGAAGAGTTAGAAGAAGAAGAAAGCATGTAGTAATGAATAAGCATTTGCATTGACGGTTAGTAGTTATGATCGAAATAGTTGTATTGATAAATAATATTGTAGAAAGAACCTAACGCCAGGTGGTGAATGCTGGATGGAACGACAGGAGGTTAAAACATAAACAATGTATTAGAGCAGTGGTACCCAAACTTATTTTGTCTACTGCCCACTTTGAGAATAACACATTTTTTAGCGCCCCCATTAAAACGCGCGAAACCACAAATGAAAATAAAATAAATTATTTATTTAACCGTCATACTAAAAAAAAAACAAGAGCCACTCCGGACAGTAGTGGCCACTTTTCACCACTATTACCCAAGATTGTTCTAAAAAAAAAAAAAAACAAGAACTGCATAGTATGGTCTTGTATATTGCGATCTAATACCCATTTTGGCCGCGTATCTACCGATTTTTGTCGCTCCTACCTACATAACATTACAAATCATTCCCCAGGCCTGTAGGCTCTACACTTACTTCTTATTTCATCAACCCATATACGCCCACTGCTGAGCACGGGTCTCCTCTACTATTGAGAGGGTTTAGGCCATAGTCCACCACGCTGGCCTAGTGCGGGTTGGCACTACTACTGGTCGGCAGGCTCTACACAACGCCCCCATTTTCTTTCTGGGTCTCTTACCGCCCCCCTTGAGACCTACAGCGCCTACAAGGGGGCGTTATCGCCCACTTTGGGAAACACTGTATTAGAGCATGGCAAGAGTTTTAAATACAGTACGAACAATGACCATTAGAAAATCCCTTGTAGCCAAAGAGTGTAAATTTCAAATAATTTGTCTATTTGGATAGTATTATTAGATACATCTTCCTACTGTATAACAGCCTTTGAAGATAGTCAGTCAAAAAGATGAGGAAATAAATTATATATTTATGAATTTAAAAATGTTCTCTCGCTATCATTTTTGAAGTTCGCGAGTAGTTCTGATTTAGAGCAGGACCCAGGAGGCAGTCCGCAATTCGATTTGAGGCAAAATGAGCTTAGGGACGTACAGCGACTGCCAATATTCTAGGCATTATGCACTCTGTTGCAATGTCATTACATCAAAATTGCTTGGTATTTTGGGCCAGTGATGCAAAAAAAACTTTTAATTTTATTTCTAAAATAAAAGAAAGAAGAAGGTAAAAAAGGAAGACTTCGGTTTTGTAATAATAAGAATTGCGTTAAATTTACCTAATTAATTATTTTAGCCAATTATACTTTACCTCAGTAGTAAAGGACGGTACGTAAAAAAATCTGAGGATTTATTAATAGTTGTCCAAAATTAAGTTAATTATTTGCAATTTCTCTGCAGAAGACCAGACTAATGCATTAATTTTTAAGGTCCATCAATCATAAAATATTTAATGTATAAGATGTTGATACTTTCCTGTTTTTTTGGAATCCTGTTTAAGTAACACAGAAACTCAATCAAAACTACATAGTTCCTTGGTAAATCGTAAAGTGCAACAGACGGACACTTTTTCTCAGATTACGATATAGTTGTTCGATTTAAATTGAAGATATTTTTATTTTTTGTTTTTCATTCATCATTTCAACATATTGTATTTTATTGGATGTTCAAAGCATAAAACACGACGTTCTTAGTTCTACGCGAACGGTAGGGCAGCGAGTCGACACAATGACCCCCGCGTAAATCTCTTTGGAAACCGCCCCCGCCCGCGCACCTCCCCCCCCCTCCGGACACCGGAATTCATAAATTATGATTCACTTGCTCACTGAAAACCTTTTTTATGGTAACGCTTATTCGGTGAAATGCGAGCGTTTTTATTTCACTCGTTTGTCGTGCACCGTATTTGTGTACTTTATCGGGTGTCGTTTTAGTTTCGGATACTATGTTCTTATTGGGGGGCTTTGGTGCCGATTTTAGTAATGTTTTTCGACTTATAAAGGGTCTGGTTCATATCTGTTTTGCTTGTACGGTTAAGGTTGTAGAAGCAAGTAGTTGGGTGGTGAGTAGTAAAGGTTAGTTGAGCTGGTTTATCTATCCTTTTATTTTATATTTACATAGTGAAAAATAAATTCGAAATTTCTTGAGTTGGGCTGTGAATTGTGATGTCACCTTTGAATAAGATAGTTTTAATAGCAGCAAACGGTAAGGAGATCTCTTTAAATATAGTCCTTAATGCAGATTTTGCTTTTTTACCGGAGGCTTTTCCAGATTTTGACAATTTTGCTAGACCAAGGAATTGAATTAGGTCAGGGATGCTCCTATCTTAGGTCTGGGATGCTCCTATCTTAGGTCAGGGATGCTCCTATCTAGTGGTCATGGTCTGCCCTAGAATAGGTGCTACGAGTACGCGACCTCGGCCCCCGAGCTGCTGCAGTCACTATCAACTTTCCCTTCCGTGACTGCAGTATCCACTCCTACAGACCATACTTTCCTCTCCCATAGCCTCCTCTCTCATTCACTATTCCCTTCCCCCCGCTTGATGACGGGCAGCAGCGTCATCAATGCGCTTCCCCTACTGCGCTCGCCAACCCGCCTGCCAAGCGTGGCGAGTATCGGCAATATCCCCCTCATGATCGAGACTAGGACCAGGCCCCCAGTCCCCGGCAGCCCCACTATTCCTGGCTACGGTAGCGGCCATGGTAACGGTGGGGCGGGGGGTGCTAAGAATCCCCGGGTTGGCCCCGGCTACCACCCCCGACGACGACTGGCCCTGGTAACACACAACATACGCACGTTGAGGACAGACGAGAAGATTGTCGAACTGGAAGAAGAATTGAGCGGGTTACACTGGGACATTCTGGGGTTGTCGGAAGTCCGCAGGATTGGGGAGGACACGATAACCCTCAAGTCCGGTAACCTGCTCTTCTACCGGGGGGACGACCAACAGTCCAGAGGAGGTGTCGGATTTCTCGTCCGCAGGTCTCTCATTAACAACATCGTATCCATCGAAAGTGTGTCGAGCAGGGTAGTGTACCTGATACTCAGAATATCCAAAAGATATTCGTTGAAGGTCATACAGGTATACGCGCCGACCTCGACACACCCAGATGAAGAAGTAGAGGAGATGTATGAGGACATAAGTCGGGCCATACATACTTCTAAAACCTACTTCAATGTTGTTATGGGAGACTTTAACGCAAAGTTGGGCATGAGAAGCGATGCGGAGTTGAAAGTGGGGCAATTTGGACATGGGCAACGGAACCCCAGGGGTCAGAGGCTGGCTGAATTCCTGGAGAAAGAGGGACTCTTTGCGATGAACTCTTTCTTCCAGAAGCCGCCTCACAGGAAATGGACCTGGCTGAGCCCTGATGGTTCCACGAGAAATGAGATAGATTTCATCTTGACGACGAAACGACGGATATTCAGTGATGTCTCTGTGATCAACAGGGTGAAAACCGGTAGCGATCACCGAATGGTTAGAGGCTCATTGAATATCAACGTCCAATTAGAAAGACGTCGCTTGATGAAGTCTACGCTACGACCTACTCGCGCCCATATCCAAAACCCCGAGAGCTTTCAACTCGAGCTGAAAAATCGCTTCGAGTGCCTGGAAGAAAACCTTGCCGTGGACGAGTTAAACAGCGGTTTGGTAGAAGCTGTCCATGCGGTGGGATCTAAGCATTTTAGACCTCGCCGTAGAGATAGACCACAAAAACTCTCGGTCCACACTCTTGACCTTATGGCCGAACGTCGATCTATGGCGCTGCAGTCTTCCGAGGATGCCGAAGCATATCGTCAGCTCAATAGACGGATCTGGAAGTCCTTGCGACACGATGTCCGTGCTCACAATACTGTGAGCATTAAAGAGACAATAGAGCGGAACGGAGGCTCCAAAGTGTTTGCAAGAGACTTGTCTATTGGGCAAAGACAGTTGTCTAGGCTGAAGACGGAGGGCGGCCGCGTAGTGTCGACGAGGGCAGAGGTTTTAAGGGAGATCGAGAGGTTCTACGGACAGCTTTACACCTCGGTTGCCAAGCCCGCTGTTCGCTCGGCCGAAGACCCGAGAGCCGAGTTGATCCGCCACTTCAGCGATGATATCCCGGACATCAGCCTGTGTGAGATTGAGATGGCCCTGAAACAACTTAAGAACAACAAGGCGCCGGGTGAGGACGGAATCACTTCAGAGCTTCTGAAAGCGGGCGGAACGCCGGTACTTAAAGTCCTTCAGAGGCTCTTCAATTCCGTTCTCCTCGAGGGCTCAACGCCAGAGGCATGGAGCAGGAGCGTGGTGGTACTGTTCTTCAAAAAAGGTGACAACACCTTGCTGAAGAATTACAGGCCCATCTCGCTCCTGAGCCATGTCTATAAGTTGTTTTCGAGGGTCATCACAAATCGTCTCGAACACAGGTTTGATGACTTCCAGCCGCCCGAACAAGCTGGTTTCCGAAAGGGCTTTAGCACCATAGACCACATCCATACGCTTCGGCAAGTTATCCAGAAAACCGAGGAATACAACTTGCCGCTTTGTTTAGCGTTTGTGGACTATGAGAAAGCCTTTGATTCGATCGAGACGTGGGCGGTGCTAGAGTCTCTCCAGCGGTGCCACATTGACTGTCGGTACATCGAGGTGTTGAAAAGCATATACAGCAACGCCACCATGTCGGTCCGAGTACAAGATCAGAGCACGAAGGCTATTCCACTACAGAGAGGCGTGAGACAGGGAGATGTTATATCTCCGAAACTGTTCACTGCCGCGCTGGAAAACGCCTTCAAGCTCTTGGAGTGGAAAGGATTCGGCATCAACATCAACGGCGAGTATATCACACACCTTCGGTTTGCCGACGATATTGTAGTCATGGCAGAATCGCTGGAGGACCTTAGCACTATGCTCGAAGACCTCAATCGAGTCTCCCAACAGGTGGGTCTTAAAATGAACATGGACAAGACGAAAATCATGTCGAATGTCCATGTTGTGCCCACCCCAATCGCAGTTGGGGGCTCGACTCTCGAAGTTGTAGACGAATATGTCTATTTGGGACAAGTGGTCCGGTTAGGCAGGTCCAACTTCGAGAGAGAGGTCAATCGTCGAATCCAACTCGGTTGGGCAGCGTTCGGAAAGTTAGGAGACGTCTTCTCGTCCAAAATACCTCAGTGCCTGAAGACAAAAGTCTTCAATAGTTGTGTGTTACCAGTGATGACTTACGGCACTGAGACGTGGCCTCTCACTAAAGGCGTCATGGGACGGCTCAGGGTCACTCAACGAGCTATGGAGAGGGCTATGCTCGGGGTTTCCCTACGTGATCGAATCAGAAATGAGGAGATCCGTAGGAGAACTAAAGTAACCGACATAGCCCAACGGATTAGCTCGTTGAAGTGGCAATGGGCCGGCCACATGGCGCGGAGAACTGATGGCCGATGGGGCCAGAAAGTTCTCCAGTGGAGGCCACGTACTGGCAAGCGCAGCGTGGGACGTCCCCCGACAAGGTGGTCCGACGACCTTGTCAAGGTCGCGGGACGTCGCTGGCTGCAGGCGGCTTCCGACCGTTCCCGGTGGAAGTCATTGGGGGAGGCCTATGTCCAGCAGTGGACCACTAATGGCTGATATGATGATGATGATGAAGGAATTGAACGTGGATGATGTGCTTTGCACAAAACACAAATACACTACATAGCCAAATTAACAATTATTTGAGATTTAAAACCCAGTTGGCTTAACCTGTACAGAAATAATTCTGTGTAAGTATTATGACCAGGCCCTAAAAGAAAGTTTTGAGAAAGGACATCATTTTTGATGGTTTTATACGACTATTTTCATAGGTTGAAATAAGTCTTGAATCCATTCATCGGTTTTACTTTTTAATGGCCTTTAAAATAAACATTACATTTTTATTTCGGCCATAGTAATTTTATTGTTACTACTTGGGGATGTTCAAGTACATATCCATTTGGAGTTCAATAAAATAAGTCGTTATGACATCATTTTTTATATCGTTCGGAATCGTGTAGTAAAACTTATTTAAACTTTTTGATAGTTTACGCTGTATAAAAATGAAAAGTAGTGATGATCTCGAGTGTGAGGTGCGCAGTCGAGAATCTCGGCGCCCGCGGGTTCAAACCCCAGGCACCTCTGATTTTTCGAAGTTATATATTATGTATTGTTTAGAAATGATTATTTACTTTAATGTTTAATGTTCACCTAAAAGTTCTTAGTAATGGATACCTCAGTCAGGCTTGAGGCATCACAAATAGACGCTAATCTATTTGTATTGCACGTAATAAGTATTATTGCTTCTGGTGTAATGAAAAGATCTTCCTTTTGTTCGGATTTTATCCACTAGAATTCCTTGCAATATAATATTATTCCTGTCTATAACCTACCTTACAGACCATTCGTCAGCAAGAAAAAAGTACCAAAAAAACAGGACAGTCGTCTCAGCAGTCGTCACGACATAACCCGAGCAAGCCCACACTACCGCCTAATAAATTCATGTTTTACTACAACGCATCACGTATACTACTGTAGTTATGTATCGCTACATAAATGTCAACACGCGCAATAAAACAACTCGAAGGCGCAAGGGTTACGCCTCCAGATCTTGTAGGGCTGACGTCATGACTAGGAAAGGATGGCAAATACTTCGGCTATTGCAAATGAGTCTTATAGTGGTCAGCAACATTGGAGCGTCTTTACATTAAAAAAAAAACATTTATTTGAAAAATCTTTCTTTTAAACTGCCAGTGTTTGGACTTGTATGGAAGTGCACGATCGAGTTTAAGTATTGATTGGTCAACGTGACAGCATCTTTGAAGTGGGGTGTTATTAGACCGATAAACGCAGGCATATAACGCAAACATTTTTCGCATTATATTTTTCTTACATAAAGCAAAGGGAAGGATATTCTTCTATTTAAAGTAGCGTAGTTAAATAATACAATGTTGTTTGATGAGTTTTGCATATTTATCCATAAAACATGAATTTCATCTTCATTATTTTGAGGGATGACAGCCCTAAGCCACGTGTATGAAATATATAAAAGTATGGCATGAAACGTCATAAAGTTTACGAACTGTAAGGATGTACGGCCGAATTTTTACGCGACGTTCTGGTCTAAGGAATGAGAAAAAGTTATTATTTAAAAAACTGAAACAAGCTGGATGTCTTCTGGTATCACGGCAAAGTATGACCCGTGTGATGTAGAGGTTCTTGGTTCGATTCCCGAACCGACAAAATTGTTGGCTATTCGGTCAGTAGCAGCGCGGTATCTGGAAATACATATACCTATTCAATGTCGCCAATAGGATTGTCCCTTATTAAGTGGGACTGATACATACTGGGCCAAATGTAGGTAAAGAAATGTCCTCAGCCTACGCCTTCAAAATAAGGCGTGAGGTTATGTGTGTATGTACGAGTGTAGGCTACGATGTAATCCACGCATGAAATGTGGAATTACTTAGATAACATTCTAAGCTTGCAAGAAATCTCTCCGAGGCCTGTATCAAGATGAGCGTCAATACGCGAGACTGATAAAAATGGATTGCTATCATATTCGGAATCGCGTAAAGTGCAAGACTTGTGCTGAGCTATTTATTGTCTCGAATCATGAAGCTAGTGTTGAATAACGAATTAAGTAGTGGCGGAGATCTAACACTAGTCGGCGTCGCTTCACACGTGACGCTCGTAAGCATTCTGTTACTCATTGCTTTAAGATGATTTCATTCTGCTCAATACAATGAAACAGACGAATCATTTGCTCTAGACCTAGTACGTAAACATTTATATATCTGCATCAATTGAAATTCTATAGGTACCTACCTATCCGAAAATCGAATAGATTTTTCGTATAAAGCTTTAGATTGTAGTTTGTATTGTTGTCGTTGTTTTTTAAATTTAATGTTCCATAATTTTTAAGTCAGTTTGGTTATTTTCACTTCACATTATTTCCAGTTGACTGCTGACGACCGAGTACATTTGAATTTCAAATATCAATGTCTTATTTTTGTATAAAATTTTTTTCAATAATTCTAGATCCCAATTTACGAATATAAATTTCGTTTTACAATTCTTCGTTATCTTTTCATTATCCTTCATTATCTTTTTACTTAATATCATGCAAATGAGTCGTATTGCAGAATGAGCTTGTGTACATTCAGTTATAAACGAACCGGGTTGATTGTGTCTCCTGGGTAGATTCAATATTGCTTGTTAATACGCTACATTTGTGCTGCTTAATGCAGACGGAATCCCAGGTAAATATATGAGCTTCCGAAGTTATTTTTTTTGTCATTTATGAATTATCGCTCTAGCCTTCCGCGAGAGAAAACGTTGTGAGGAATTCTGCTGTTTAAAGTTTTCAAAAAGGAAAACAAAAGTGATGATTAAAAGGCGGTGGATGGATTAGCAGGGAAGGGCAATGAAGAGGTAGATGGTCTGTGCGATAGACATGTATGGTAGGAGAAATCTGAGCGGTCGATAATTTCGGCGGTCGCAAGCCCAAATCCCAGACACACATCTTTGACGTTTTAAAATTATGTGTGTATTCATAACACAGGTCAACAAAAAAAAAAATATTTTTTTGGGTTTCTGTTCTAATGCTTCGATTCTGATTCCAAACATCGAAAAATACTCGGATATCAATTTTTAGGTCTTAAAGTTTGCTTTTAAGTCTGATTTATGTTGATAAGTTCGTTTGAAGATTTTCATTGATTATTATAAACAATGGGTGGTAGCAGTTTGATTATTATCTTAATTGCAAATAGTGCATTATTTCTAATTGACACTAGTGAGTGTTTACTTGTCCATTACTATTAAAAAAAAACTATTACAGTTATAACAACCGACTTTTATGTCGTATCTAGATAGAAAATGGCAACAAGACTGTGTAAAGAAAATGTTGATTCATTCTGTTTTATTTGCGGTGAATTTATCAAAGCAAGGATAAGGCGGATAAACCAAATATTCTTGTCACCTATGCTTATGGGATAGCAGAGCAGACTTAAAACATTACCAACGGCGTATATGGCCTGATCGACTTTAATTTCAAATTGGAAAACATAATATGAATGCTAAACCAATCGTCAAGCCCAAAGATATATTGATACCACCGTAATGTATAAAGTTAGGTCTAATGAAGATAATTTTGAAAGCTCTAGAGTCTAGATCATAATTCGGGAGCTTTTAGATATTTAATGAGATTCTTTACTAAATTATCTAATGCTGAAGTCCAACCTGGTATTTAGGGGTTCATACGAAAAACGCAAAAAAGCAGTGATGGCCTCGAGGTTTAGGAAAAAGCAGTGATGGCCTGGTTTAGGCGCGCGGTCGAGAATCTCGGCGGTCGCAGGTTCGAACCCCAGGCACACACCTCTGACTTTTCGAAGTTATGTGTGTATTCAAATTGAATTATGCTTAAACGTATGTATTATGTGTGTATGCTTAAACGGTGAAGGAAAACATCGTGATGAAACCTGCACACCTAAAAGTTCTTAGGAATTTCTTAGGTGTGTAGTCCGCCAACCCGCACTAGGCCAGCGTGGCGGACTGTGGCCTAAACCCTCTCAATGGTAGATGAGACCCTTGCTCAGCAGTGGGCATATATGGGTTGATGAAGAAGAAGACGAAAAACGCCCATACATGCATAAAAGATCAACTAAAAGATCGTTTTTTGAACTCGACTTTTTGTTATTTTCTATTTGTTTGCTATTATTTGTCATATTTCTTGTATAAACACACTTTTTGTGTTCAATAAAAAAAAACCTTATTATAATTTTAAATAAAATTAAAGAGAATAGATAAAAAATTGTATACATTTTTTTAAATTCATAAAAGTGCTCTATTTTCTACAAAAGCAAACTTTGATCAGAATAGATATTTTTTTATTTATTTGTGACATAGGAGAAACTAAAATTTCATATTCAGGAGCCAGACCCAAAAATCGTGTTGACCAGTGTAATGAAACATCACACACTGTTAAGGTGAAGACGAATGTGAACGTGGCGTGATGATGATGATGATGATTATGAAGGTGATGAGACGGAGTCAAATTAAAAAAGAAACTAAAATAAAACTTTTCTTCCACATTAATTTAGTTTGTACGAGATGGTAATTGCTGCAATATATCTTCAATTTAATAACACACTCGTGAATCATTGTTAATACGAAGGCGTGTAATAAACGTATCCAAATGGCGATTTGGTATCGCCGCTACCCTTTTTACATAAAAATAAATTAAATACGTTTATCGTGCGGTGCGGACGTGAATCATACAAGAACTCTTGTTAATTACCCTTTAGGACAGTTTTAGGGCTCTGTTTGACTCACTCTGAATTGTTTAGATTTATAATGATGATGCGCGCCTTTTTTGCTAACGCAGGTGGTGGCAGATGTAGCCAGATTTTAATTGCGTTTTTGTAAATTAATGCATTTGACACAATATGCAGGGACAAATAACAAGGCCTGACTCAGGAGACTCAGGACAGAGTTGGGCAGAATTATAAGATTTTCCTTATGTGGAAGTATTTTAGTAACGTGGAGTACGTGAGTAGTAAATATCAAGACTTGATCCGTAATGCGTAACGTCCGTATGACAAAATGTGGGCGTAGAAACGTCTAGCCCGAGAAGATGTACAGCTCTATCTCACCGTGATTTTGATTTCTTCGGACTGCAACGAATATTGGTTCTATTACTGGGACAGACAAAGTACTTATTAATGGGTTCTTCCATTAAGGTATTTTTAGGAGCAGCATGGAGTCCGGAAATGTGTCTAATGACGTCATTAGGTAAAATTTCAGTGCAGCAATACCTCGAGCCTACCCTTCGGGAATACAGTCGCGAGTTTGACTTTGTCTTTGCCTTATATCTATATTTTTCTGAGGAATTAATTCAATAATGTTATCCCTGGACAACGTCACATGCGCCTAACGAGTTCATAAAATGCACGCCGTCATCAAAAACCCCCTTGAGACGAATTAGAGGGGAGATTTAACACCGATACTAAACGGAGAATAAAATATTTGAAGCGAAATTTATTTGATTGCAAGTAAATATTAATAAAACTTACTAATACGATTAAATGCAGCCGTTTGCTGGAGTTAATAAAAATATTTTGCTCACGATATCTCATGTGAGTAGGCGCTATTCAAATGTTGAATTAGGTTTTCGGGCGTGAATATTGCTAAATAGTCAGTCGTTTCTTTCTCCATCCATAAATTTCCAAATGAAAGAAAATATTGTTTTCGCAGTCATATTTTGCTGGATAGTATTTATCATCAATTGCTGGTAACAAGCTATTCGTTTCCAACTTCACTTGTTATAATACAATAATAATGAAGATTTAAATTTATAATTTGATTTATAATTTTAAACCCAAAATAATATCGAAATGTTATGTCGTTGATAGCTAAAGGAAGAAATTAATAAAAGTTTTTGTTCTACAAAACTCAGAACACACACTACACTGTCTTTAGGTGACAAGTACTTATGTCGAGGATAAATTAAAACTGTCATCTTCATGTTCCACGGCCTGACTCACAAATTTCGCTACGGTGGTTGTCATCAGCAACATTCCCAATAGAATATCGCCTTAAGCAATGCTGTATTGCCGACGTCAATAAATATCCAATATTCGTTTATGAAGAAACATGCAGTGCCATTTATTTGAATACGCGTAAAGGTAAAGAGAATTCCTTAGGATGCCGTAATAGTGTGTAAAGAAAAGTGCCAAAATTCCATTCTTGACCGAAAGTGCCTTGAATGTCTGAAGATATTCTCAGTGGGAGTATACGGAATTAAATCTCGTCGAGCAACGCTCATGGGGAGGTCAATCCTATACAATATTATACATACGTGTGGAAGGGGGTTTAGTAAAGTTAGACTACCGAACTAATTTTGATAAACTTCTGTGTCCCTGACTTTTTTAACATTGATTAAGGAAAATAAGTTGTGTGAAAATCTACTATATAAATCCTTCCACAATGGTAATCTTTCATGAGGGTTGAACTTGAAAACTTAAGGTTCGATCCCAGAAACATGAACATTGTTAGTAAACGAATTTTTCTCCTTGTCTTATGTTTTCTATGCTGTAGCTTAAACCCATTCAAGCATAGCGCGGATAGAATTTTTCTCAATCTCGAGACTTGGTCGTCTATTTATATTTGCTAAACAAAATCGAATATCTTGGGACAAATAAGTGGCTTTAACCCTTAGTTCAAAAAATCTGCATTCAACAATAATACAAGTTATTTTGTACCAACATAAAATACAGTCTTACCACCAAGTCTGACGCCAGTTTGTCACCATGCTGAGACATAATTGATACTTTATACAGCTGAAAATATTCCTAACGAGTTTAAAAATATTCTCACCGGTGTATCCTGAACTCTCTTAACCTAATTACAGCGCGTTAATTAAAAACGTTAGTTCCTAGAGCTAATTAAAACATCGCAGCTTGTAAACAAAACAAGGAGTGATTTTTTCATTTTATTTTAAACAACTTTTATAGTTCGTTAGCTAGGATAACAAGATTGCTTTTTCACAAATGAACTGTTATTTATTAATTAAATGGACGGTAGTGGTGAAAACGCGGTCAGCTGTTTAAATCTGGGGCAGAAATGTCGGTTTTTCTGGTTTTAGTAAATTTCTCTTTACTTAATTCTTTTAAGAAAATTCTTGAAGGATAAACCATATAATCCTATATGCCTTCACGGGATACATAGAATGATCTGGACAGTTTTTCTTAGGTTATTCTAAAAGGTTTTAGACTTTATCGACTAAAGAAGCAAACACGAACATTCGACCGCAATTTCATATCCGTCTATAGTTTGACCTGGCGTCTTAGCTTACCACTGCCAACGTTTGACATTAATATATGATCACGTATGTCACCGAAAGTATAAGGCCTCGCCCGCGGCTGGAATCCGTTTGTCACCGACCCTTTGACGGAACGTATTTAGGGCAAAAACCTTTCTCGCGCAATGGACTCCTATCTTCATCTTGTTTTGTGTTTACCCTTGCGGCCTTCGCAAATACGCCCTGAGAGTCTGTTCAGAGCGGTTTATTGTGAGCTGTTTTTTATCTTAATGCTCTGCGGGCCTTAAGAACGTTTGCGCCACAAGTTGGGACAAAAAGAATAATTTAGGGAACCTCATTTGGGTCTGCGTTTTGATGCCTTCTACTATCTTTGTGTATACAGTTACCATCATTTCCGAGTGGTTATTACATCTGAAGCGTGTTTTAAGTTTTTTAATTCTTTTGTTTCGAGAATCATCAAGAGCTTTGCATCAGCAATGGCTTGGGAATCCACGTCATGGTCTATTCTATCAACGTTGATATAGTCTTTGATACTTGCTATTTTAAATTGCATATGAAATTCATAAAATATGCTATTGATATATTATTTAAGCTTAGTATGGTGCTATCTAAATCAAGTTATATAGCAAAAGAAGTTTAACGTCATTGTGCTAGAAGCAACACTATGCTCACAATTTCTCCATTCATTATATATAATAAAATAAAACACCCGCGATTTCTCTCTCCGTACAATGTTTTGAAATGTAAATTCCATAGGAAAAGAACTTGGTTGCGAAACTAGCTGGAGGGAAGTTTGTTAAACGCGAAGGCTGCACATGAGAGGCAACGAATACGGGATGATAAAATGAGCATGTAACTACATAAGCAAGTTTTGAAAGACATTAGTTTCCACCCGTCAGCACTTCTCAGCGGAGTTTAGAGCAAAGAAGCGTTAATTACACGTGTTGGTTTATTTAGTAGAAGGTACTGAACTCAAATGTAACTAGCTCGCAACTAGTGTTCAAACTTTACACATTAACCACTTGTTACCATCAAGTCTTGGACTGTGGACGGAGTAGGGCGTTCGGTAAGGGCGACAATTGAATTTAAGAGTGTTTTTTCAAAAGTAGTTTCACTATTATCATATGATTTATATTTAAAACTTTTTTCGATTTTATGCCGGTAACATTATACGAATTTACGAAAAAAAAAACATTATTTAACATTATTTTAATATTCTCTGGTACCTTTTTTATATCTGTCTATAATATTAACGCAGTCAAAACCACATAAATTCCTATAAAATGTAGATCTATTACTTTTATTCTTACATAATATTAATCTTATACGTGGTCGTTCAGTGAACGTCCTTTGGCTGATGATGTGTGTGTGTGTGATGTGTAATCGTTCAAACCTACTATTCCAATCTAGCGACTTAAAGAAATATCCCATAGGCTCTGGTGTTATCCATGGCATTTCACTCAAGTCGGGCCCTGTTCCCAACTCCTTCGTAACTGGAGGCTTTGTTGCAGTAGTTTAGGAGTTGGAGCTAAACGGGTGCATGTTTACCGCATGTTCAATTTCACATGCTGCTTTCACGCTTGAACGATCTCTATGCTCTTCTTGTAACGGATATGTTTCATAGAAGGTACATGAAATTTAAGTCACGAGAAAAGTCAGGGTCGTTGAAGTCTGCTAATTTGTCCTTATATACATATGTTGATTAAAAGCATAATGTCGAATAATAAAAGTCTTATTAAGATGAAAATAGCATCAAGTTTTTTTTTTAATAATTTAGAGATAAGTCCAAGAGGTAAGATGATCTTATAGAATAATTTTAGCTTATATTTAAATATTAAAATTTTCATGAACTGGGGGATAAATACATTACTACCAAGACGAGTTTAGATATAGGCTTTTGACAAATCAAAATCTTAATAACATAGAGAAAAATATAACTCGATCCGTCTATTCATATTTCTATTTTGACAACAAAATTGATTTTGATATTCTTAGAGAGATCATCCGTCGGAGTTGGACAAGACGCGGAATTTTTCATAACACCCTAAGCAGCTATAGCTATATCTTGTAAATTAAAAATAGACTAGTAATGTATTATTGTATCTTGTAAGGGTTTCCAGTAGAAGGTAATTAAGCTCGAAGGCAGCCGTCGGGTTCACAGCGTCTCCTGTCTTCGTTTTGTTACTTTGAGAGTCTGGTGTATTGTTCCCAGTTTAAGTTCACGTCGCTACATGTACGAGATGCTATGTCGCTAATTATGTTTTATGTACTATTTTTGTTGGAAATAAGGCGATTGCTGCTTTGGAGAGGATTCTTTCGATTCCTGAAGGAGGTAGAGGTAGAAAATGTAATAGAAAAATTGAAGTCTAGATTTGGAATAAGTTAATTATAGGCAATAGGTTCGACTTCTTCCGTAATAATATATCCTTTGACTACTTTTGTGTCATAATTTGGGAGAAATATTGATTACACATGTATGTGGATGTAAAAAAATAGTTAATTTTAAATTAAATATCTATTTAGGCTAACATAATAAGCGATATATTATAATATTTTATGTGGCCTAAAACTAATGCAAAGCGCATATTAAGTATGGAGAATTTTTTGACACACAAATGATATACTTAAAAACATTATAAGTAATGAAAAACAGAGATTTGTAACTTCAAACAAGATATGCTCCATAAGTTTAAACAAAATGGCTGTCGTGAAGGCACAAGACGCTCCTATAACTCCGCCGCAAATCACGTCCAGCTTCAATATAAATCGGACCATTTACCGACCGCTGGTACAACTACAAAGCCAATCGTTTATAAAGCAACACACAATATCCTCTAAAAGTCAGCTAATAATAACGAATGGACTCTAAAATGATCGAGCAAGTTCGCCAGTTTCCTGCCGCGGAGCGCGTAACTTTTGCTGCAAACTATTTCGATATGACGTTTGGGAGTCTATTTCGAATGGGAAGAGTTTGGTTATAAATGAGGTTTGATTGTTGTTGCCTTTAAGTAATAGTTGGAGGAAAGATAAAGATAGTCAGAAGGTATTTGAGTTGCGTCAAGTGATGGATTATTATTGGCTAGATTTGATGATAATTAAATGAGTTTCTGCCTTATTAAGGCGCGTAAGGTCTATATTTTGACTATAGTTCGAAAATGAAGCTTTTTAAAAACAATAAACAATTACTAGTGTCACAATCGTAAAGGCAGTAAGATTTTTATCTAAATAGCGATTCATTATTTCATATGATTTCAAACTTACATTAATCAGTGAGTGAATTATAAAACATGTAATTATAAAAATTTAAATTTATAGAAATAAATTCCCGCATTTCTGCAATATTAGATTTTGTTTTCTTTTATTTCATAATTAAAACTCAAATTTCTTTGGGAAAGCGTGTCAAGTGACCCTTCATTAGAAGAAGCAGTCTCAATGCGGTTAAAATTAAAGCCGAGTTAGGTTTCAGCATTTCTTTACGTGACCTACATTGGAGCCGAAATTGCAAGCACTTTCAGCAAAGGAAATTCTTGGCCTAGAAGTGTTATACTTTGTTTGGCGGCGAGTCCCGTGTGGCTGCAACGCGTTAAAGGAATGCTGAATGTTACTTTAATGTCGGCTCGTGTTTGGACTGGCCTAGTTACACGGGCTTTCTTACTCGCCCCAATTTAACTGCAAATAATCCTTCATCTCACTGTATGCTTCCGTACACACTCCAGTAATTAGTAGAAACAAACATTGGTGTAGGAGAACGGTAGTGGGACTTGTGGCTGTTGAAGTTATATTGACTTTGGGTGTATGAGACGTATTAGAATGGTGATATAATGATTTGTTTTGTTATAGTTAGCGACTTAGTGTGATGTGTGAATTTAAAGATCTCGATTTTTGGTTGGAGTTTAACTGGAACAAATATTATCATAGATAATATGTTTTGTGAAAAAAGTAACATTTTGTGCGACGCTTAGTGGAAATATTTTGTATAGAACACGAATCAGTATGTTACACAAGGGTTGGAAGATGACTAACATTCATGTTATGCATTCTTTTTTTGTTTGAAAAATGTGTGTTGAAATCCGTATCTAACTAGATTTGTTTTTATTTTCTAAGAACTATGTTATCTTACTCACACATAAATACTCTTGTAATATTATTTTTTATTTTACAATAGCTGTTGCCCACGACTTCGTCCGCGTAGACTACAGGGTTGAGTTCAGATAGAAAATAAGTTATAGTCTATTTTACTTCTTAGAGTCCTATTTATGCACACACCAAAAATCATTCAAATCGGTTTGGTAGATACAGAAATACCCATTCCCACGGGAATACTACGATTTCCGGGATAAAAAATATCCTATGTTTTATTCTGATATATATGCTACATTATTGTAAAGTTTCATTAAAATCCATTCAGTAGTTTTTACGTGTAGCGTAACAAACAGTCAGACAGAGTTATTTTCGCATTTATAATATAAGTATGGATTAAAAAAAATACGATAATAAAAACAGCCATGTTACCGTACTACTAGCTCTTTGCGCAGTGTGGTAGGTGTGCCTTAATTAACGTTAACAAACTCATTAGCCGAGAGAGCGCGACTTGTTAATTCATACATTTATTGTTTGTCTACTTGCGTTTCCCGTTTAATTGGTGTGCGGATAATTACGACATTCATTCATATTGTCTTGTCTTACGTTGCTTTACGCGCTGTAATTATTTATTGACGGCATTTCCTTAATTACCGACCGTGTTGCAAGCCTTTTGCTTTGTTAATTATGTGGTTTTGTGCATAAAGGTTGTTACAAGTTTGGTGTTATATAAATTGCTCTCCAAAATTGGCATAATTTTGCCAATCGCTATTAAAAATATGAGTATAGGCTAGCCCTAGTCAGAATGGGACTAATTGTTGACACACGTGATAGAGAATTTGTGCGTTTGTTTCTCCGGCAAGGTATTATTGTGACAGAGAATTCCCAGTGGCTTAAAGCAGAGTGGCCGGAAATTGCAAGACCCCGCCCCCCTAATTAGCAGTAAAAATATAGTCACGGGAATATGGGTCAAGAGGTGTGACCTTACTTTCTTAAAGCTTTCTAGTATAAAAGAAAACGTATATTTAGCCTCATTAACTTCTTAAAATTCTATCATTAGGGGAGGCCTATAATAATAATAAATAATAAATACACCCAACAGTCACATACATAGTCCTGACCGCACACTAAGATACGAGTCTTGTGTCGTGGGTATCAGAAACTACGAGAGACTTTTCGGTCTCACAAACACCCAGACCCGAAACGAATATTTGTGAATCACACAAACATTTGTCTCGGTGCGGGGATCGAACACGCGGCCGCTCGTTTCGCAAGCTGGTGTCTAGCCAACTGCGCCACGGGGCTGCCTATGTCCAGCAGTGGACCAAAATTGGCTCATGATGATGACTTCTTAAAAAAAAACTTATCTTTTAAACATTTAAGTACAACTTAAACTTTAAAAAATCACTTTCACAACCCCCATATCCCTAAAATCATAGTGCACACCACTAGACAACCTTTCAACTTGGGCTGACTTAACGTGATGACGTCATGGTCGCATCCCCCGTGCAATTTGTGACGCCACGCACTATTAGCGCAGCCGAGCGCCGCTTGCACCCCGCTGTCACGGCGTGACTAGGGACCTCTCAGTAAGTTTAATGTTGTTCTGCCTGGTAATATTAATGTTACGGAAGTTGTGTTATGTCGGATACACGGTTTAAATGTTATGGAGATAACTGTTTTGAATTTTGGCTGGGAAAATATGGGGTTTCTTGAGTGAAGAATTTGTATGAGAAGGACTATGGTGCAAAAACATAGTGATCGGAAGCTAAGACTGGTAATAGTAACGTTGATAACAAATTCATTGAGGCTAGAATAAGTCCAGGAAAAATGGAAAAAATAGCGTTTTCCCAACCACCGTAATATCGCCTGGCTCAATTTTCAATTACGGTCTGTTTAAAGCTGTATTCATCATTAATAAAAAAATCATTACATACTTTTGTCGTTTCATATTTATTTTATTTCTTTAGTAAAAAATAGTAGTTCTCTAGTAGAAAGTATTCACTTAAAAGTATCTTCATAAAAAATTCAGCAAATAATTTACCCATCACTGACATGGAAAACCTTTCAATATACCCTCTAATAACAAAAACACTTACTTCAAACAGCACTAAGAATCAATGCATTAAAACATCGCTTTCAAACCAAAGGAAAACATGTCCAAGTCGGTATGTAAGGGCACCAACAGTTCCTTCTTCAAAGCCCCTCATATTCTGTCATTATGCACGTACCCGCTTGCCATTTCCCTTGAACGAATGCAGCACTCAACAGTGATATTAAACTCGAATCATGCGCGTGGGGCGGCTGGTGTAGGGTGGATTGGTTTAGGAGATGCAAATGTTGTTGATAACTCAAGTATTTATGATAATTTTTTTTTGTCTTGTATGTTGATGAACAGCTTCGTGGAGCAGTAGGCTAGCGAAACGCTGGGTGGCAGGTTCGGTAATCGTATCGATCCAAATCATCGTTTGGGCCATAAATTAATTTTATTAAAAGTAATATAATTAACGATGACATTCCGATGTAATTGATAATTAAAGAATTGACCTAACTTTACATGGGTTATATATTTTCGTTATAAAAAAAAGCTAAGAATCTCTGTATGTAAGCTTTAGACTCTGTTTATACAAATCGATAAGTAAATAATACGGATATAATATTGATCTGTTAATTAAGTTAATTACAACTAAGATTGTTTACGATATTGTTACTAAAACATCCCGTGGCTCCTGAGTTTGTTGTGACTAAACTGCAACAAAGTCCCTCGTGTTTCGTTTCCGCTGGCGAATGTCGCTAATGGCTGAGGGTCGCTTGTCATTGGCCATCGCCGGCTCACCAGAGACTGGCAGCTAATGAAGCTGATAACTGCATTTTTAATTGTTTTCTATTGTATTTTTTAATGTTGCCAGGACGAGATTATATAATTGTTGGCTGGGAAATGTGTAAATGTTCAAATTTTAAATATGGAAATGTTGGTTGATAAAAGGCTCACCCGAGACTTGCTAGCTAATGAAGCTGATAACTGCATTTTTAATTGTTTTCAATTGTTTTTTATTTATTGCTAGGACGAGATTATACTGGCTGGAAAATGTTCGAATTTTAAATATGGACATTGGACATGTTGGTTGATCAAAAATTTAGCATTAAAAAAAAATTATTAGCTTAATTTCACAGTAGATACCAGCTAATGAAGAAGCTAACTGCCTTTTAATTGTTCTTTTTATTGTTAACAAGACGAAAAGGATTATAGAACGGTCGGTCGACAAATTTATATTTCTTAAATATACTTTATTGGAATATGTTTGGCGTTTAACTTGAAGGGTGAAATTGTTTGATACAAAAATCTAAACTTAAAAATTGTTTATAGCTGAATTAGTCAGTTGTTTCTTTATTTACATTTGCAATTACAATTCACATTTTGTATATCAGGTTAGAAAATTTGCACACAAATCGGTCAAGATTCACCTGTGTTGGTAGGACTCCAAGACACAATTCCAAAGTTCAGGCTACCCAGTCCTTATTCCACGAGAGTATAACCATACAATATGTAGACAAGCTGTGAAAGACGTAATTCCGCAGCCGATAAATTTAAATCCTGTTGCGGAAACATGAAGCATCGACGGGAAAAATTGTCATATAACTCAGCGCGTGAGGGCTGCGGGGTAAGGTGCGGGGCGCGGGGTACGCACCGTCCCATTACCTCTTGTACAATCGCCCGTAAATCTTATCGGAATTTAATATAAAGGGCTGGCTCTCGCCATAAATCCACAAACCGCTACTTATTTATAAGTTAAAAACCCACACAGTTTTGTGTAAGCTTTTGCCGGTGAAGATACGAGTATTGTGGTAACTGTTGATGTGTTTCGGAGAGTGTTTGAATGACAGCGTTAGTGCTGTTGGTTAACTTTTTAAAGGGAAGACTGTGGGTTCAAACTCCGTTCTTCGGTAAATGTTTGTGTGATCCGCCATTTCGGATTGTTGTGCTAAAGTATTTTTAGTAGTTTTTGATTACCAGAACACAACACCTTGAACATATTTGCATACATACACACATAATCTTATGATTGAATTCCCCTGAAAGGCGTGCGGAGGTGCATTTTTGCACTCACCATTCTCTAGGTATATGTCAGTCTCACGTAATACTGGTCTATCGCCGTTATTCGGGAAGGCAATCGAACCCGGGGCTTCCTGATTGCACGGCTTGTACTTGAGTTACGATACGAAAAGGCAGTCTGAAGTAAAAAAAGTAGTAATTTTGGTATTTTCCGCTAGCTTAATAGGTCATCTAAATGAGATAAGGCGACATTTTGAACTGTAGCAGTTGCTATAATAGATGTAAAGGATATATGAAGATTGCATAACGTTGCCACCGTATATGAAGACACATATTTGCCGTGTGGAAACATACTCCTCTTGCAATGGATCTCAATGCCATCGTAGCAGAACAAACTTAATTTGCAATTTAAATTAGTATGAACACCGTTGGTTGTGTATGCTTTCTCATGTATGTATGTAGTCCATCAATCAGCACTAGGCCAGCGTGTTGGACTAAGGCCGAAACCCTTTCAGTTGTGGAGGAAACATATGCCCAGCAACGTGGGTGTATTATGATGATGATGATAGTAGTAGATAGATAAGTAGTGATGGCCTCGAGGTTTAGGCACGCGGTCGAGAATTTCGGCGGTCGCGGGTTCGAACCCCAGGCACACACCTCTGACTTTTCGAAGTTATGTGTGTAATTCACAAAGAATTATCACTTGCTTTAACGGTGAAGGAAAACATCGTGATAAAACCTGCACACCTAAGAGTTCTTAGGAATTTCTTAGATGTGTAGTCCGCCAACCCGCACTAGGCCAGCGTGGTGGACTATGGCCTAAACCCTCTCAATGGTAGAGGAGACCCGTGCCCAGCAGTGGGACGTATATGGGTCGATGATGAATGATAGTAGTCGACTAGGCCATAATACTAGAAACTACTCTAAATTTATTATGTTGTCCAACATGCTCAAGTAAACCTGTATGATGGTTGTTGCATGCTTAAAAATTCTCGTTAAGAACTACTAGATTTCCTTAAAGTGTAAAATACCAAAAAAGCATTAAATAAAAACCCTTTTTCTCTACATTTAAATAACAAAGTGCAAATTACATAAGCAATAAAGAAGAATACGTTAGTTACAGTAAATTCGTAGACGAAATAGCTAAGTAAGTTCACCTGAGGGCCGGAGTGGCTGCGTTCTTAGCATGCATCTTGTACATTGTAAATTCACAGTGAAATTCAGTATTCAGGCGCGATATGCGGAGAACAGTGAGGCAAGGTTAATACGGGGAATGTGTGCCTTTAAAATGAATAATGGAAGCGGCATAATGATTCACTCGCGTCGTAAAGTGTATTTGCGTTGTATATCTTTTAGGTTTTTGTTTTAATGTCGGAGTTGGATAATTTTTCACTGAAAATACAATTTTCAAAAAGGTACTTCCCACTAATTATTATTAGATTTTAAATCATAAATTGTTGGAATAAAAGAATATGAATTTTGGAATACAGCATTATACGAATATGAAATCCAATTTGTATTCAAAATTAAGTGCCATGCCTAGCGGTGGAACTTATATGGCTATTCACATCGGGGAAAGGGGATAAATCTCTTAAAACTCACAAGTAAACTAACAAGTACGCTAACCTTAATACAAGTATAATAAGGCATTAGATAATTATTCTCTTTCGACAATTTCAGACAAAGTAAGAAAAGTCCGCTCCATGTTACAGTACTGTCTAACAGCACTACTACGACATAGCTATATAAATGGCGGCATCATAACTGGATGCCGCAGTGAGCGCAGTCGTGACGGCGCATCACATAGCAGCCACGTCCGACACATACCTCCTTCAACGATACTACATCCGTCTAGATGTGTCAACTAACCTGGGAGGGTACGGGATGAGGATATGTGGATAGCGACGGTTTTATTGTATGAAATAATGAATATGGAATCTATAAAATATCAAATATATAGCTTAGATTCAGTCATGGCTAAATTTAGTTTACCATCGTTTTCGGAAATCATCAGAGAAGAACGGACAAGAAACTCTAGTCTTTCTCTTTTTTAATGAAGAAAAAGTTTACAGTATTGATATAACGATTACACTGTCCGAATTAATTCAAATTATTAAGCTTATTAATTCAACCATAAATTAAAAATTTATGGGAATAGTACCTAAGTAAAATATCATCAAAATACGTCCCACTGCTGAGTTCTAATAAGAGAGGTTAGGCCTTGGTCCACCATGCTGGCCTACTGCGGCTTAGACAGCAACGATGCTTCGTAAACCATAGTGGACTAAATTAAATCCAAGACCCTTTAAGGAAACCTAATTAGAAGAATAGCAAAGAAAAAAATAAATTATTATTACTACATTTAAATTAAATTACTCTGCATTGGGGATGATGAGTGGAAATAGTAACGTAATTTCAAATTGCCAACTTAAGACGGAAAGTATA
Source organism: Cephonodes hylas (assembly GCA_030295005.1). Taxonomy (NCBI): domain Eukaryota; kingdom Metazoa; phylum Arthropoda; class Insecta; order Lepidoptera; family Sphingidae; genus Cephonodes; species Cephonodes hylas. The sequence goes on from AP025361.1 coordinate 17,365,137, forward strand.
AAAATCTTATCCACATTATCTTTTCTGTTGATAATATGGTAGAGTCTAGTGTCTTACTACAGTTGGCTATGTAACAAGCTATGAAGAAAAAGATAGCATGAGAATTTGTCTACGTACCTTCATCTCCCACGAGGCTTCTACTGATATAGTATTTGTGCAAGATAATCATAGTATATATATTCATACTGAAATCAACCTATCTGAATACTCACGTTATTGTTCAAATCTCATTAGCCGATAAATTGACAGACCGTGGCGCAGTTACCTAGACACCAGATTTTGAAATGAGAGACCGAGGATTTGATCCCGGCACCGAGAAAAAAGTTTGTGTGGTTCAAAAATATTTGTTTTCGGTCTGGATGTTTGTGACACTGAAGCCTCTCGTAGTTTCTAATACCCACGACACAAGATGTGTATGCAGTCAGGCCTGCGTATCATGTATTGTGAACAAAATAAATAAATAATACACTCAACAGTAACATACATAGTCCCCCACTAGATTACAAGTTCTCTGTCGTGGGTGTCATAAAAAGCGAGAGGCTTTTTCGGCCTCTCAAACATCTAGACCCGAAACGAATATTTGTGGATCACACAAACATTTAGCCATATATTTATATTCATGAGATTCAAGAGAAGAATCGCCATTGCAGTAGTGCACGTAGCGTATTTTGTAAGCGCATAACTATACAATGTAATAGTGGAGCTTCGTAGCTGGATGCCGCAGTGGAGCGCAGTCGTGATGGCGCATCAAATTGCAGCTACGTCCAAGAACGTAGATACATGTTGTAGACTAGATGAGACAAGAAATTAGAGAAAGCAAAATGTTCACCGTTTTGTATTTGACCTTTGTAGTCGTAATTTTTATTTAATTCTGTATTGACACGGACTTTAAACATATACATATGTTAGGCGTTTTACCCTACAACTCTGGGGTTGAACACGTTATTTTAGATTTTCTTTTCATCAATCCTCTAAAGCGATAGATTTTTGTGATTAACTCATCCGATCTACTAATTCTTATCTCTATGTTTTTCTTATACATATGTATATATATTTACTTGAGAAATCTACAAGATATGATTTCACTGTACTACGAAAAGGAGAGCCTAACTACGCTCAATCCCCCTCTTAGATCACGCTCGCCCCGTTGCCACATCTAAGGATCCTACATCGTATCAACTACCTACAAAAACCCTTGTACACAGCCCCTTCCCACCTGACCCAGATTTTTATTTCACTACACAGAATGAAATTGCTCGTAGTGTTTTTTTTTCATTTCATCGCTTTTTTTATAGGGATACACTTTGTTTTTCATGTTAGTGCGCTCGCAATGAACGTTTGTTGAGATTCAAAGGTAATTTTTCCCTGTGTACCGCTGACGGATTATGCGAGTAATGGAAAGCGGAATTTTAAAATAGGCGCCGTTTCGTGCGAATATTTTTTTAAAATAATGTTACACTGGCGAGAGAATTCCAATTTAATTTAATTTAATGTTTTGGTTTTGACGTTGTGTTGGCATTATGCGGTTTTATTGAGTGTGTGCGGGATTAAGATTCTTTTTATTTTTAGCCCACAATAAGCCAATCTCGTGGTCTCGTAGCACAAGTATGTGCGATCTACAGTTCAAGGTTTGAATCAAAGGTTGGGCAGACTGTAATTTTTTCAGTGTAAAATTTTGAGTAGCAACTGTATCTGGAAAAATTAAGTAACTTAAGAGGACGCGGGGCAACATTTGAATACACATATTGTATACATAAAAATATTAAAGTTCGTAACTTTATTAACGATACCAAAGCTATCATAACAGATTAAATTCCGAATCTAATACATCTCTATACACTTTAAAGCGATGAATGTCCGATAAACAAGCAATTAGATGAGCGTAATTCCACGATGATTACAGCTCGGCCGAACAATGCAGCTTATCTGTACACCGGCTAATTCTATTAGTGTATTATATCCCAAAACAGATACGTAATTGTGTCGTCAGTCGTAAAGAGATATTGCCGGGATGTGGCCGTACATGCTGGATATATCAAACGGATGGGCGGACTCGAGGGTTTCAAGGGGGAGTTAAAATTGTATAGTGTTTAATGTAGTAAAGAATGGTTAGTCAAAAAAAATTGGGAACTGATAAACAGAGTGCAACCGGATCGTGATTGAAAACTGATGTAAGTAATAGCTACATATACTGTAATCAAAAAATATCAATAGAATATATATATATATATATATAATATTGCAAAACATTGACATTAAATTTCTTAGGCTCTTATACCGATGTAAACACATTGTGATCCAAAAATGAAAAGTTTTATACTTATGGTTCTTAGTCATTTTTGTGTGATCCACCAATATTTGCTTCGGGCTTGTGAGACTGAAAAGTCTCTCGTAGTGTCTGATACACACGACACACTTGCATCTTACTTTGAATTCATAAATATGTGTGTGACTTTATGTATTCATAGATATATACAGGGGTCTAGCTCCCCCCAGTATCCTCCTAACTCCGTCCCCACACCAAGGATATCCGCAGGGAGTCCGGTGTAGTGTGCACGATGCATCAAAATTGCCACAGGGATATGAAATGGTTGAGTGAGTGGGCAGCCGACGGGCCCGAGACACCGCGTGATGAATTCTAGCTGCAACTGCTTTACAATTCAACACTTAAATAACTCAGCGGATTTTGTAGGGATACGGATGGCGAGTGATTTGATAGTTTTGCGGTTGTTGTTGTCATTTATTGAATTTTGGTTTTAGTTTTCGTTAATGTCATCAGTGTGTTAACGTGTGTGGGAGAGGATTATGTCCAGCAGTGGACCATGATTGGCTGATGAATTTCATTAATGTGATGATATAAATGATACAATATCATTGGGTTCTTACAAGTTGACTCGGTATATTTCATTTTTTGTAAACATTTATATGCGTCTTTACAGAATTAAGGAAGGCTGCAACAATAAAATAAGCACAAAAATAATCAACTTTGTGTATTTTATTTCAAGGTTTCTACTATAACATTCACTTCACTCTCCATACTACTTACCATAATTTGTCCAAAGTGAAACCTTACAAAAAATATTTTATTATACAAGACATTCAGATAGGTAGCAAAGCCCAAAGAATTCCACAAGAGCCGTCGCTATAACCGGATGCGAGGTGAAAATAGGCCGGTGTTTCCCGCAGTCGAGCAGTCCCGGAATCCCGGGCCCGGAATCCCGCGACAAGTTCACCCTTCAAATATATCCCGGGCTTGCGGGATCCGATGCAAACCGCAACTGTATTCGCGGCGCTTCAATCCAAACGGTACTGCTTTATTGGGATTTCGGAAATCTCTCCTGTTATCAGGTGATTTGGTTTGAAGAAAATAAATAAACTCAACAGTCTCATACACAAGTTGTATTATGACCGTGATCGGAAACGTAGGCAGGTAATAGCCGAGGCGATTACAAAACTAGCATAAAAAAAAAACGACAAAAAATAAAAAAATATTTTACTTAAAAATAAAATTTGTCTGTACTTGCTTTGACTCTTATACCAATTAAATACTTGTTTTTATCCACGTTTTTTAGTTATTTTAAATCTTAAAATAAAATTAGCATTTCCAAAATATTTCGCTCAATATTTTATTTTTGAACGACACGAGTACCATAGTGCCGTTACAGTTTCTCATTAAAGCCCACTCTCTGCTCCACTCAGCTCGCAAGCTCAGTATATAATGAAGCGGAATAAAATTTAAAATTAAAAACTCGTTTTTCGTCAATTAATTAAACAGGGAAAGGGCTCGTCCTAAATAATATAAAGGTCGTTAGGGACGAGTGCAGCCGAAGCGTCATTATCTTCTAACGCTGTTGTGGGGTCGCACTGTCAGCGGTGATTGTTACGTGAAACACGACTGCCCAGTAACCGATGATAGATTAAGGTGACAATTCAATAGCATTCTTACATAGGACATAAAATATATTAGGAGACGCATAGATTCAGAACGAAAAATTTCGTTGGCAATGAAGAGGCACGAGTAAGTGTGCGTTGTGTCAATTCTGGTAATACAACGTTTAATTACGGGAATGGCGTCATTTATGGCCTAAGAAAAAAGTTTTTTCTTGGGCCATAAATCCACTATCTCCACATATATCTCCACTATCCGCCCGCTATAATTCGAGCCACAAACTAACCTCGAAGTACAAATGAATATTCCTTTTATTTTTTAGACGGAGCAATTAGAAGTGGAGACCTCTTCAAAGGGTACCTAACGGGCTTTAAATTAAGCCACGATATCGGGATAAGGAATTAATTGTCGGGACTTAATGCACCCCTGCTTATGCTAATGTGGAAATCCGTACGCCGACTCACGAGGATCGTTGTGGGAACATTGAATACGATTCCAGTAATGCAAAGGGTTCCATTGGGTCAAGTGTATGGTTTTGACCAATTGAGTTTAGAGATAAATGGTAATAGAAATTTATGCATCCATTTATGTGTTGTATTTTCGGAAATTAAAACAACAAATGTAATTTTTAGCTTTAATTCATTATTCTTTTACACAGGCATGGAGAAAAGCTGATGTAGTCCAAATAATTTTATTTGTTAATTGTATGCCTGAAAACCGAAAAAAATGACGAATTACACATGTGGGCAATATTTCAGATCAATCGGTTACCGGGATGTGGGTCAAAATCAAGTACAAAGAATTGGGCTACAAACATATAGGTGTCATATAGCCTGAGTATAAAATCAAGTGAATACTTGCTGATCTTGAAACACAACCTCATATATAGTTTAACATTTTGGGCCTGATTGTCCATATGTCGTTCATATGAATATCCAAAAACTAGCAACCATGTTTATAAAGTTTTAATGGTTTATCGACAATAGAAAATAGTCGAAACAAAGCTGCATCTTCCTTCATAGTTCAGTCAGATGTATCGATCTCTATCCCTCGTAAAACACAAGTCTGGCTCCCAAAACATTGGGAATTCTAACAGATTTCCGAAATAGAACACTTAAGAAGTGTTCGACTTACTTAAGCGATTTGAAATCATCAGAATTTGAAAGTTCGCTAAGTAGGACCAAAGGGCGGGAACTTTGCACTCAGAATTTTCCATGGCTAATATAAATGTTTGACGAAACTTGCGCGGCTTGTACTGAATAAATAACAAGTCTGCTCATATTATGAAAGAGTTGGGAGAATATATATATATAAAGCAGTGGCGGTACTTCTATGGAAGCCTAAAAACCCAAGTTGCCTTATAAAATCTTTAAGCTTAAGATATTTTGTCTGAAGGTACCCTTTGACAGCTCCAAGCTAACTTGGCTATACCTGCTAGAGAAACGAGAGGTCGCGGGTTTGATTCCCGCACATAAATTTGGTTGTTTCTGAGACCGAAAGATATCTCTTAGTTTCTGAAACCTAGGGATTTGTATCCTATTTATTGTTTATTGTATTTATTTATTTACCCTTGTAATTCACACGACTTGTTAAAACTGTGCATTCAAGATTTATGTCGTTGTTTTTGCTGCTACCTAATCCTGAACACTGAATTCATGATAAAGGGTTTCTTACGTATGTTATATAGCTCCGTTGTACATTAAATACGTGACATAACCCCCAACTTGCCGGAGATAGCCCCGTAGATATAAACATGTCAAAGCTAAACTTGCCAGCCCAGTTAGTTAGTAGGTCAGGTCGCGTTTGAAACTTGTTGCTTGCATGTCGCGTTGTCGCCTTGTCGCGTCGCCGACGAGTTTGATGTGCGCCATACACGGTACGATTCGTCTGTACGATCGATCTGATGAAAAACGAGATGATTGATCGCATCAAAAATGTCGCTCATACACGAAACGACTGATATAACGATTTATCATTTACCTGTTTGAAGCTATCAATTCATTGTTACGATATTCATGTTTGCATGGGTCTTTGTTACGATTTGCGACATCATTTTCGATTAAGTAAATCGTTAACGATCTTGACATACCTACACTGTCGATTCGTCGTTCGATCGGTTTGAGGCGACGGATCGTACGGACGAATCGTACCGTGTATGGGGCGCTTAATATCGCACCTGGCTGACGTATCGAGGCCGTTATTGAGAGTGTATTAACGTGCGCGCTCGTGTGACAAATTGCTTGTCGCGGCGACATCGGCGCGTCGCCTCGCGACACTCGCCTCTATCTCGATTAACGATCTGAATGTTTACGTGGAGGCTGTAGTGTTGAGAACACGCCGTTGACTCGATTATCTCGTAAATTAATGTTTTAAAACATGCATAAAAAATTGGCGCTTTGGAAGTACCGCATCGTAAAGCTATGCTGCCAACTGTGCTATGTGGCGGACTAAGGCTGTAAACTTCTCAATTGTAGAGGGAGCCGATGATAGTGATGATGATGAAAGCTATGTTTTCAAGTCGACATATTCCTTTTCGTTTGTAATATTGGAGATATACAACGTGATCCTGCGAAGTCCATAAAAGTTTTCTTCGAAAGTCGATTAACAAAGTTATGGTACTAAATAGACCTTCTTAGGTAGTCAATATTATTTACATCAAAGTATCGACACTGGGACCTATAAATCCATGGTGGTGTAAATAAGCAATATTTTGTTTTATTGGCCATTGCGCATTATGCGGTGAACTCATTCCAAAATAGGACACAAATATTCTACAGCCAGTACATTAAGTTCAGTCTTTGCAGTTATTTTAACATGATCATCGAAACCCTTCATAAAATGCAAACAGCAATTGTCAGTAGGACATCAAAAGCGATTAAATTCAGTGACACGGCAAACTTGTGACACAAACACAAACGTGGGCACATTCTTGCATTCAGCGATATTAATCCCAGATAAAACCTTGCGTACCTAGTTCCATTTCACCTCACTATACTACCAATACAATCGATTATCCCACTCTTCGCCGCTCCACTAATTCCGAAAACCGACATTCGCTCGCTGTCAAGCGATTTTTAACTCTACGCGATTGACATAAATGTTATTTCCCTTACATTTTTATACAGGAAATAAGGAAAATTTCTGCGCGGCGCGTGCATGTGAGTGACGTTTGACGTCGCGCGCGATCTTCTTTTGTTCGTCGATAATGCATTGTGACGTCATGGGGGAGGGGGCCGCGACAATCGGATTTACTCCTTGGAGGCTTAATATCCTAAGTGGACTTATTGATTTCGTGCCTCTATTGTTCTTGCGGGTCGCATTGTGTGCGCACGTCGACATATCTCGCGTTACTCAGCCGCGCGACTCCGCAAACGACATTCCTATTCTATTGAAAACACACCCTTTACTAGTGTTTAATATTACTATTTCAGGTAACAAAGAATTAATTTTCAAATAATAATACAGATTAGATGCGAAAGTGGGTCTTTTATCTGAATTAATTTTAATTGAACCACTGAAGACAGTTACGAGTTAACGGCAATATTTTCTAAAAAAAATCTTAATTTCCCGACGGTCTACTTTTCTACTATTAGGAGACCAAATCTTTAATTGCTGTTGCGACCGAAATATTTTAGAAGATTTTTTGGGTTTAATGCGTGATTTTTGATTACTTATTAGAAGTATTTTTATTTCTTCAATTTATACCAACTATCATTTCTTCGAAGTTATCAAGCTAAAATGAAACCAAGATGATACTGCGAACTTCTTGCAATATTTTAAAAAGTTTCCCCAGTTTTAGTGTAGCGAGAGGAGCGGTTCATCAGTCAACTTAATATGTCCGTCCATTAATATCTTAATGGCGTGTACTGAGTGCTTTCTTGTGTCTCTAGCGGAACTGAAGCATTATTCTTCTGCATGAAATGTTGCGGCCGGCCCAACTCATAACAATGTTGCGGATTGGACACATGATTTTAGGAGGAATAGTCCTTTTTTGAGATAGTTGTTGGGTAGCCTCTCAAATTGTTCTAGGTTTGGTGAACTAAGTAATAACAGCCTTGAGGTTTGGGCGCGCGGACGAGAATCTCGTCTATAAAAAGACGATTCGCTGATGAAGATAATGATTATGTGATGAACTAGGATACTCTTTGTTGCAAAGGGAGCCCGCAGTTAGAACTGTACAATATATGGGTTAATTTAATACAGGAAGTACAGGTAGTACCTAAGCTTATCTTGATTTGATCACAGCATAAATAAATAAAAAACCAGGAGATTATCTCCTCTAATATGTAATTTGAATAATTGGTTTTCTGAATTTTGTTGTTGTATTATCCTTATAAAATGAAGTTTCAATATTCCAATTTTTTTTCGCTTGTAACTTGTTCCCCACGAAATATAGGGGAGGGAGAATGAAGAATCAATTAGTTCTTGTTGGAACTTTTTGTTTGCCGCTTATCATGATACTGAATGTAGATGGAATGAAAATGTCATGAATATTTTATACGCGCCCGGAACTGTTTTATGTTTCTATTTCCTATTGGAAGAATTGGATGTTTTTAATGTACTAGAAATTATCGTTACATTTAGTGGGGGATAGTAATCATCATCATCATCATTCTCCCGCCCTTCTCCCAATTCTTATTCGGGGTTGGCGCAGCATGTTTTGTCCTTCCACACAGGAAGGAAGGACAAAACATGCTGTATAAGAGTTTTGGCAGATATTTTACGGCCGACCGCCTGCCTGACGCCAACCCTCCTAGGGACTTTCATTGTTTTAGGAATGGGGTAGGGGTAGCACGTGCTTGGGTACAGGAAATTGCAGGTGAGGATATTTGGCCTGATGGTAAGGATGCTACAATTCCGGATTAGGAAGTAGTAGGAGACTGCAACAGCTCGGGGGGTTGAGGTCGCGTACTCGTAGCCCTGTTCCATGACTGGCTAGATCAATGGAAAAGGCATCCCATGACCACAGTGGGGGATAGCAATGACTTATACAAATAATTTTTCCCTACTGCTTCAAAGAATTTCCGTCAGTATTACAGGAGTGTTTGTATAAGTGGGGGATAGTAAGGATTCAAATACTCCTGTAAGCCTGACGGAAATTCTTAGTAGCAGTAGGCAAAAATTGTTCTGTAAAAGAGTAAAATCCTAGCTCTCTACTATTCGTCTGGCTTGTAATCATTTAACGTCTTTACCCTTTCGGGTATTAAGGGTACGTTGTATGACCAAGCTTTAGTTGTAGATAAAGTAATTTTGTAATTATCTGGCTCTTTAATGTAATTTCTTTGAAGGAAAAGTTCGTTTTGTGAATAATATTGTTAGATCAAAATATTTTTTTTTACATTTATGACTGGGGTGTATACGTATAATGAAACATTTGTGGGTACCTTTTGTTTGAAGTCAGCCTGTCAATGGCTTTGATAACTACATAACATACCAAGATTAATCCTTTATTCAGATATTTATTTTTATCGTGGTATTTTTGTTCACGAAAAGCATTACTGAAATTTATTTCCCTTGTCGAGTGTTATTTTTCGTAGAACTAAACTAAATAAAGATATGTTTAAAAATACCTAGAGTTATAGAATTTCTATTTCTTCTAACAAAGTCGCTTTCTGAGGAAGCGATTGCCCACAAAAATCCCGCAAGTGTGTATTAACCTAATTTGCGCCGCCTAATCCGAAGCTTATTAAATTCCGACGGACCAGCGTTGTCGTGTAAAAGGAAAATGGCTATTGTGCCAAGTTATTACATCCTCACAATGGACTTTGGATTTATATTCCGGGAGATTATTTCGTAACTCTGCAAGCAGTTTTAATTATCACTCTTATATCGCCTCTGTTAGTGGGATTACGGGGATATTTGAATAGGCTTCCGTTAATTGAGTTTTAAATGATTTTTATAAAGATGTTACGGACTTTTTTTTTGGGATGGCAATTCGAAATGGCGATTTTTTATAAGGTTGTAGATACTGACGAGAGCTAATCAGCAATTAATGGTAAGTTTAATGCAAATCAAGCTATACTTTACTGATCTTGAACAGTAGAAGAGAGTTTAAAAAAGTGTAAATAAGATTGAAGTGCGTACTAGAGGTTCTGGAATCGATTAGTAGGCCGGGTAACGGTAAATTCGGTTTTTCATTGAGACATTTTCAGTCAGTATGGAAATGTATGGATATATGTACTATATCCATATCCCGTCTAAACTTAACAGTAGATCACATAGGAGATTATTCAAATGTATTCACATCCTGATCAAAAAACCTATGTTTGTTAGGAAAAAGTCATTTTTTTTTTCATTTTTAAGGAGATTTTTTTTAATGCCAATGGGCTATCACCGTAGCTATTATTTACTTTAGTTATAGATCACATTCTAAATGCACCTTATGTACCTCTTCAGCATGCTTAAATTAGGAGTCTGCTCGCGTGATTGTCATTAAACAATAATGTCTGTCGTGGCATGCGCACGGCTCAATGAAAAGGCTGTGAAATTTAATGGAATTTAATATCGTCATTCGAATGCAAGATGTCCGCGGACGTAACGCCGAACGGTTGCCGAGTTGTAAATAACATGCGAGAATTATTTCATCCGCCATTTTGTAATTTCGAAGGAATTCGAATAAAATGATGGCGTGTTGTGCAGCGCTGAATAATTTTGAAAAGTTTTTAATGCGAATGTCTTTGACGTTTTTCTGTTAAATACGTCCATGTTTTTCCGAATGGAATGGTTGATCCTTTGACATGTTTTCAGCCGTATTTTATATTGAAATAAAAATATAGATATACAGGCATCGAAATTTAACTTAATTCTACGATACAGGGCAAGATTCGACATAAGTTCAAATTCATTCTTATAAAATACTAGCTTTTGCCCGCAACTCCGTCTGCGTGGACTACAGGGTTGGGTTCAGAAAGAAAATAAGTTGTAGTATTTTACTCCGCAGAGCCCCATTTACTTAAATATACAAAAATCATACAAATCGGTCAAATTGTTTCAACGTGAAACCGTAACGCGCCGGTCGACGCCTTGAGTATCATTATTGCGCGCTTGATCATTATTTTGAAACTGCGATATCTTCTAAGATACTCATTGAAATCAAATGATGTAAAGGACAAATTTATTTTGTATTAAATACTTGTAATGAATAACGTATTTATTTGGATAAGGATTAATATCATGTTTGTAAAAACACCTTCACAAATAATGCTTTATTTAAAATAAATTTAGTTAGAATAAAAAACGTTATAGTGAGCCAACCTTAAAAGATAGACATATGCTGTCCCGGACTTTTTTTTAGAATTTTTAAAGGGGAACAATTCTGTCATACATTATTTTAGCGAAACTTTAACCGTTTCTGCAGCGTGCGCAGCGGAAGCTCGCAAAAAGGAAAAAAGTCCCCGATTTTGAAACATTCTTTATTGCTGCTCCGCTCCTATTGGTCGTAGCGTGATGATATATAGCCTATAACCTTCCTCGATAAATGTGCTATCTAACAGTGAAAGAATTTTTCAAATCGGACCAGTAGTTCCTGAGATCCTAGCGTTCAAACAAACAAACAAACAAACTCTTCAGCTTAATAATATTAGTATAGATAAAGTGATTAATTCACCTGTAGGTATCGTTGTTTGAAAAGATATAAATTTTGTTTTAATTAAAATATTGTGAATTATGTAACAGAAAATTTTCATCCGATGTCAATTAATTAAAATCCGATGGTAATTAACCAGTAATGAGATATATTTTTTAGTTCAATGACAGTCTTAATATTTTTTATGTATGAACGCGAAAATGATTGATTAATTAATTTCCTTGTAACGTGTAATAAACTACGTGAATTTCTGAGATGTTGAAAATCGTTTGTATCAAAGTTATTTGACATTTGCTACTTAAATTAGTTAATAACTTCTTCAATGGTTCTTTAATTAGGGTAAGCAAACACAAACAGATATTTAAAATAGAATTTATAAGAAATACAATTAACCTACTATTAATAAAAAAAAAACAATTATCAAACCTCCTTTGGCGATACTGTCTAAAACCCTCCAAAGAGGTTGGTTTAGCTCGAAAAAAATACTCTATTAACACTCCTAGTTCACACATGGCAACACAGGTTTAATCCCTTTCACACCCGCCGATTGGAACGCAAAACCGCTGGCCGTGCACCGCACTCAACAGTTCGAAAAATGAAAAACAATTCCAATTTTGCACGTCAACCGTTTGAATTTGGCAGCGGGCGGCGCGGCGAGCCGTGGTGCGCGCCCAGGCGTCCGCATAGCGAGACGCGGCCGGAACGCACCGGCCATGTTAAGGTTGACAGATATTTGAAAATGGAATCTTTTCGAGGTGCCAACTCCTTTCGTGAGGAATATCTTTTTTAATTTGATTTTCCAGCCAGTTTATATTTTTGAAAGGAGTGTGCATCAATTCATTTTGTTGTTTCATTAAATGAAAAGACCGAGATACTAATTATTGTTATCATTTATTTTGTAAGTAATTGTGTCTATATTGTTATTTTTTAATTTTTTATAGGCCTTTATGTCGAACAGTCTTGAACATCAATGACTGCTTCTAATTCTAATTATCGTATAAGAATTCAACACGACAAAGTTTGCATGTCTTTATTAAGAATTCCTACGCCACCACTTCACTCAGGTAAAAACCATTTCAAAAGGTTTTCCGAGAACGAATTTTAGTTTATTTAGAGAAGCCAGTGTGTACTCCCATTTGGTACATAGGAGTGCATGTCGCCCGCCGCAACGCGACGTCGCCTCGCCGCAGCGGTTGTCTCTCGCGACATAGAACCGTCCTAGCTCCATACGCAGACTCAATGAATATGCTTAAAACTAGGATCTATTTCAAAGCGCTAGAAAATTAAGTGGAGATTTAGTACAGATGCTGCTCTAAATTAAACGAAGTGCTTCTTCTTCGTATTCTTGTTGTAGTCGTTATGCGAAATTAGATATTATGGTTTTCAAATTTCTATACTCACGCCTATGACTGTCTCGTGGACTGTGGTCTTGCGGTACAAGTATGTGTTGTGCGATCTAGAGGTCCCGAGTTCGATTCCAAAGTTATCAAAATAATTCGGTTTAAATTTATCCCAAAACATCACATTCAAGCACCCACGAGGAACCTAAAACTTTACACCGCTCTATTAAAATCTATTACCCTTATAATAAATTCAAATTACACCACCATTATAAGAACTTACGTCTCATACTACAGCGTTTCTGAAAGCTATAGTAAGTCACCTAGTATAGTTTTTACATTTGAAAAAGTTCCACCTTAAATTTAACTCTAAGCCATGGTAGTACAGTTGTTTATCCTTTGACAGTTGGGTCGGAGACTTGTACATATGTCGAAGTGTAACATTCCTGACAATCGGACTGGCTCATTAACTTTTATTGGCACTGGTCGAATACATTGCGCTGTGGATTGACGCTGTATACGGCGCGTTAGCATTGTAACGCGAGTTTTTCACTCCATTGCCGCTTCGTAAGGGGATATGCAAAGTCGTCATTTTGAGTCTACCTGCGGCGTTTACAAGAGGAATGTAATGACTAATTGCTCAGCCCGTAGAGTTTAATGTTATGGTTCCTGTTGAGAATAGTTCCAGAAAATTCTTAAAGTCAACGGAAGTCGGGGTATTTGCATACGGTGATTAAATGTTGTTTTTCATCATCCTCTTTAACGTATTGCTAGAATCGACGATAGCGTGTACAAAAATGGAATAAGGAAGTGAAATTCAAAAAGTCATTGTAATTATGGTAATCAAGCTAATGTTTACCCGTAACGAAATTAACGAGAAAAATAATACGAGGTAGGAATAATTAGCAGGTAGGAAGCAGTGATGGCCTCGAGGTTTGGGTGCGCGGTCGAGAATCTCGACGGTCGCGGGTTCGAACCCCAGGTACACACCTCTGACTTTTCGAAGTTATGTATTCACATTGAATCATCACTTGCTTTAATGGTGAAGGAAAACATCGTGATGAAACCTGCACACCTAAGAGTTCTTAGGAATTTCTTAGGTGTGTAGTCCGCTAACCCGCACTAGGCCAGCGTGGTGGACTATGGCCTAAACCCTCTCAATGGTAGAGGAGACCCGTGCTCAGCAGTGGGCGAAAATGGGTTGATGAAGAAGGAATAATTAGCGGTCCACTGTCCTGATAAAGGAGGAGAATAAATTTTTAACTGTTATGACATCAACCTTGGTTTTAGAAATGTACTACATATGGATATTACAGTACGAGATTTTTGTTTTGATTTCAATAAATACATAGGCAAAACCTTGGGAAGAGTCGAAGAATTCTCCTGGTTGCTGTTATCTTGTGTTGAATGAATGCGAATTTCGGCAGTTGTTTCTTTTTATTCATACATTTAATAGAGGACAAGTCTGCTGCTGGTTTTTCAACATATTTTTTGTTATTGGGAAACCTTAAACTCTGTGCTAGTTACATCATACAAATATTTAAAACTAAATATCTTTATTGTGGCACATTCAGCACATTAAAGCTAATCATACATACATACACATACATAAACGCACGCCTGTCTCCATTACGGTAGACAGAGACGATAGAGCGCCAAATGCTACGGTCCTGACACACTTCTTACGCTTTAAAAGCGAGTACAATAGTAAATAAGTAGTACAAGTAAGTAAGTAGGACGTAAAGTTTGTTCAAAATCTTATCGTGCCGTATTGAACAACGCGCACGCTGCATTAGCACACACTATCGAATTACTTGGGGTATGTTGCGGGCTACATGTATAGTTTTATTGAGTACTTGCGATAGGCGAAACAAACTCCATTCACACTGCCTCGTGAGTCGTGATACTCACCTTTATGACATTATTCAACCACAGATAAATTCAGTTTGATTTTATTCTTTACGAAGCATAGAAAAAGTTTTAAACCTTTTTATCTACTACCTATCTAGACACAAACTCCCTATATACCTTCATCATCATCATCAGCCTCCTCTACGATTGAGAGGGTCCACACTGTTTTGACTACGTCAATAAATTCAACACATTAATTAGCTTTACGTTTTACAAGTTTTTTGATAGCTAATTCGCAGCAGAAGGTCGACAATCTTTCTTAACAATTCCTATTATCTACAACGGCCACTATGTAAAAATTATTCCTTCTATATTCACGTCAAACCTTGCATGTAGTTTGAATCTCATAGAAACCAGTGTATGAGTGTATGAGGCGGTCTTTCCGTACTCATTAATAATGCACATCCCTGTGAAGCGCCATTGAATACCTTCCTCCATTAATAATTTACACGAGGGCTTCGGTTATGCCGATGTTATTGATCACTAAACTGTTAACCGATCGCTTCAGAGCCGACGCTCTAGCGTTGTATTAATCAATCTTATTACTCCTGTCGACGCCTCAGACGCTCGTATTTATTATGATGTGATGCTAGACAGTTTTGTTGGCTGGATGAAATCCTTTGTATCTAAATTTTCAACTTTATTGACTATGGCAATTTTATCAAACTATAGAGGTTAATATGACTGAGTAGCCGCTGGGTTTGTGATATGATTGACAAGAGTAAAATTATGCTATCATAGGAGTAGAGTCCACATGCTTTAAGTATTCTTATTGAGAGGTATAAGGTACTTGTATGTATGCTTTCTGGGGCTGTCAGCAAATAACTCGCAGGTATACGGTTTAGTATCTGCAATTATACAAAATTAGATCGCATGATACAAAAGCATTTTATGCAGGTCTTGTTTTTTTTTTAGAATAATCTTTCGTAATAGATGGTTGAAAAGTGGCCACTCCAGATCGGCTCTTGTTTTTTTAGGATTACAGTTAAACAAATGGTCGGAAAGTGGAATCTCCAGAATAGGTAGACAAATTATTGATAAAATGCAAACTTATGTTCCGCCCCGTATGCCTTTGTATCGTATTATACGAAGTGGTCATGGATACAATAGCCCATCCGATTATACAGGATTTGTATCCAATTATACAATCTGGCAGCCCTGATGCTTTCATCTTTAATTTATCTTTACAGCAACAGTTATAAAAATAGATAAGTTTACAAAGAATCTAAGAAAGTTTTGCTTGATTTAAAAGGTAGAGAATTTATTGGACCTCCTTTTATTAATTAGGTACATAAAAAATATTATAAAACATTTTTTTAATTTTATGTTTGAAATGAATAAATTCAAAAACAACTTAACCATTTTGGGTTGTTTTTGAGTTACAAAGATGGGGCGTTGAAAAAAAAGAACAAAGCGGCCAAATTTTAGGTGTAAGGTACATACGAGTATATAGACATGCAGATTAACCCTGGAAGGGTCATCTATCATATAACGTATTATACCTACTGAAAGTTGACCGCCACAAACTAGCCGAGCCACAGATTTTTTTATTAAATGTTAATTGGACAAATCGATTGGCCACCGTTCCGCACATACAACAATGTCGCATTTCTCATTCGACGTGATTGTGGGCAATCATACTCACCTATTACTCATGGGAACTCCCTCGAGAACTGCTATTTGATTCCGGCTCGAGGAAAACGGTCAGTAATTCGACCGAAATAAAGATTGGCCAGTGTTAAAATTATTTCGCCATAAGGAAAATTCTCAAATCGATTAACGTAGCAATATTTTTATAGGTCGTGTTTTCTTTGAACTTTTCTGTTTATTAATTTTCGGTATTAATGACTTCTTTTGTAGCAGGACGGATTGAACAAAAAATCACGAGTTTAAATTCACGATTTTCGCCGTTTCGTTTTCTTGTAAACAAGAGGAAATCCAATAACTCGGTTAATGGATAGCGGGTAATTGAATCGAGTTTTTATACCCGTTACTCGCTCGCTCAATTTAAAATGTAATCTTTTTACTGAGTGAAATCTCTAGCTAAAGCAACGGCTACTTAAAGATTGTTTAAAAATGGAACATAAGAACAATGTTGCCAGCATTACAAGTAGCTATAATGTTTACTTTTAGCTACGCAGTTCCATTGAAAGGGAATGATGAAGCGATAATGGTTAAGCTCCGAGCAGATCAAATCATAGACACGTTCAAATCATTGATATCATCGGCTTACTTAAAGGAGTTGGCGAACGACTTCGCCGTGAAAGCCGCAGAGCATTTTATTGACGTCATAAGGAATCAAGAGAAGGGAATGTCTGGAGACTATAGGTTTGTTGTATCAGAATTGTTTCATAAATATTTAGTGTTAGCTGTTAGATATTATGTGGGTTTTTTGTGAGTGTGTTTTCTTAGAAGGGCTTCTAACAAAGATCTCAAATATTGTCATATCGTATTCAATTTTTTTACCTTATACAGAAATATTTTAATGGTAATAGTAAGATTAGAATACATTGGTGAGCTCTATAAAAATATTTTTGCATGTAATTTGAAAACATCGGGGGTTAGATTATTTCCATTTAACACTTAAAGACAATGTGAGCACCAAAAAATATAAGCCCTTTTGATATAACATAGCTTGGTTTTTGAATCCTCTCCTCTTCTGCACCATTCAAAAGAATATTGTCGCCAACTTTAGGAAACATATCACATTAAAGCTTCAAAACAGTGCCTATAATTAACTTATACGGCTATTATTTATGGAATTCGTACAAACTCATTTGCATGCAAGTCCATTTCACCAGTGTTACGTCGATGCCAACAGTTAGCAGCAGAAGTACTGCGACATCGTAAATTTCAACCTCATGCATGGAAAAGGTTTTTGCAACCAACAAGCTGAACACATTAGTAGTTCTCCCTGCTACTGTTTTTACGCTGCAACGCTTGATTTAGATGTTTTAGCTGTGGCATATGTTATATTATGCTAATTCACTTGACAGTTGTAATATCTTTTGTTTTATGCGTGTGTGTTTGTATTAAACATATGCCGTTTAAGTTAATGGAGTTGTTGATATAAAGAAATAAATACTAAGATGATTATGGAATCATTACTCATGCTAGTCTATGGAGACTAGCCTAGAATTATATGGATGAGTAATGTAATTTGTTATTTATTGTGAGTACGTCTGTGAATCAACCGAAAAGAAAGACTCACTAAGAGTTTTAGCTGAGAGACTCTGAAGCGGTAATATTTAGATTTTTGCCTACCCTTGCCTAAATTTTTAGTTGTTATTTGCAGATGAAAATCACCAAGATCCAATATGTTTGATGAAGCCTTTTGTCCTTTAATCGTATGGCATTTTATCACTGTACTGTATCCATTAAATAATATTCGTATGTGGAGCAGTTAGGTTACTATTAAAATAACTTTAAATTACAGAAGTCCGGTAAAAGAGAAGAAGAAAAATATGAAGTCGGAAAACAAATTGCTCAACGAACGTGAAGTATGGACTCTTCTTAATGAACCATTACCAGATGGCGACAATTTGTTCTCATCAGAAATAAGCGATGAAGAAGATAACAAGACTACTAGGAAGAATAAAAAGATACCAGTAATAGAACTAAGAAAAGTCAACGGGGTCTATTATAGGAGATTATTAGGTTTAATATACCAGTAATGATTAGCGTATTTTTTCTATATTTCTGATATTTTTATCTTCTTATTATGGCCTTGAGGCTGTAGAGCTGTTTACCGAAATAGCATCATGTTTTCAGATGAAGGCTTAAATTCCAAGAAAATATATTTCACCCTAATGTTACGTTTTAAGAATTCCCGGGCTTTTTTATGAATAAAAATATCGCGACATAAATTGAGTACGTTAGAGTTACTTTTAAGAAATTTCTTATGTACATATATGTAACGGTAACTAATATTCACTAAGTCAAGTTTTGTGTTCGTTTAACAAAAAAACATTCCGCTAAGTTAAAAAATCTTTCTATAAAACCTGGAGAAATTCCAAAAGATATCCCATCTACGCCGAGAGCTTGCGATAAAATAATTTTCCGTAACGAACACTAACTGCTATTATCGAAAAACCTTTCCTTATTCGTTTTACATTGAAAATCCGCGTGCATTACCACAGCGAGGGTTACGTAAGGTCTCGGAAAGCGAGAGGAAATCCTGGCGGATCGTCGTGGTCATAATTCACGGAGCTGTATGAATTATTGATAACTGCTCACAACGGCGGACCGAGCGTGGAGCCTGCGCGAAATGATAAATAAACGAGTACCAAGGCCTTAGGAGTATGGGGATTTGCGGCGTGTTAGCTTCTATTGAAGATTTCGAGCGTGCCGGCTCGAGTAATGTGGTACATGGGAGCCGAGACCATTTGCGGATACATGTATGTAAAGAAGGGTTAATGCAAACAAGACACTGCCTAGTATCGCACTTCGGAGATAGCGTAAGAGTACTTCGATCTTGAGGATACACTACCAAGTGAACTTAACGGATTAGGGTTGTAAGAATAGAATCTATTTTATGTAATTCTGGCACTATAGACGGTGCTGCTATAAAATAATTTGGTTGCTTAATCGAATAATGAGGCAAAAAAATAAACAAATAAAGCATGATCACTACAAAATATACTGTCATCATTAATGTGAGTGATGCTGGTTTATGTTCATGTTCCATTAGCTAATTATCAACCGATCTGTATGTGGCCACTTGCGCCCGTCAATCTGCAGATTGACACGTGTTTCATAATGCACCACGTTTTGGTGTCATTGCGTTGTGAGTTGTGACAACTCTCTATCGGCTGTGTGATGGACGCCCATCGTGTTTACTGCTCCCACTGTCAAACCAATATTGGCTTTATTAATTTTAGAACGGCAAACAATATTGTTAATGCATTTTCGTATTACAACGCCATTGTAGGTACTAGGTATATGCATTTTTAATGTCCTTTCTCATTCGGCTCAATTCTCTGGAGGCATGTAAGTCTGAAGGTTTGATACACCTACCTATAATATTTCGAATGTTATGTATATTAACAGAAATAAGAAAAGCTTTCTTTAAGTCTAAATTCAGTTAATAAGAAATTGGAAGATGATATCCTAGGAACATTTTACCTATATGTGTGATCAGTTTTTTAATATGCCAAGGAACAGGAATGAAGATGAAGACGGAATATGATTTTAAGATTATGTTTTGGTTCTTTATATCTGGTATATCAAAAGGAATAAGGTAAGATAGCTAGAAGCCCCATTTTTGACATATTCTGCCATTATAGTCTGTTTTATAACCTTACGAAAGATACTTTTCTTTAATTAAACTACATTATGCCAAGGTATAATTTTCACAGGATAATTTTAAATTATAGATCTAAACTAGTATTTAAAAAAAAATTACTTAATTTACTTTTCTTGCTTCAACTGACAACAGGCATACCTTTATTTAGCTTGGCATTTGGCTATCAAAGATGACCGTAAGCAATAAGCATACTGTGAATTATAACATTTTACTAATCAATGTTGCAACTATTGCTTCAACATTTCTAATTGCTATATCAAGAACTTTTTACGTTTCCTTCTGTTTATTTACTGAATTGCATATGATAGCTTTCTAAGTAATGAGAGCATTAATTAACGGATGGTGGGTTGCAATCGTGCAAATTGATGCCGTCATCACATCAAGTGTGTATCGTATAACAGGAGCATTAGACTATTTGTCATAATTTCTACTTAACGTTTTACG
This sequence comes from Cephonodes hylas, assembly GCA_030295005.1. Classification (NCBI taxonomy): domain Eukaryota; kingdom Metazoa; phylum Arthropoda; class Insecta; order Lepidoptera; family Sphingidae; genus Cephonodes; species Cephonodes hylas. The sequence goes on from AP025361.1 coordinate 17,385,611, forward strand.
ATCTGCAGTTGACCCCGATTCATTATGTATTTCAAGCGAAGCTGTCATACTAGAAATTCCTTTTATGTTAATAGCTTAATTCGATGATATTGACTCGAATTTATTAGTCCAATAAATCTTGTGTTTAATTATATTGCGATAGTTTAATGGTGAAGTTGGCAAGCTGTATAGACCGATTAAATACAATCAATCAATCAATCAATCAGCCCATCACCGTCCACTGCTGAACGTAGGCCTCCCCAAGAAAGCGCCAACCATCCCGGTCTTGAGCAGCCCTCATCCATCCGTTTCCCGCCACTTTTCTCAAGTCGTCGGTCCATCGTGTTACAGGACGTCCCACACTACGTCTGCCTAAGCGCGGTCTCCACTCCAACACTTGTCTGCTCCACCGGCCGTCCGACCGCCGGCAGACATGGCCGGCCCACTTCCATTTCAGCGTACTTATCCTGCGGGCAATGTCAGTGACTCCGGTTCTCTGGCGGATGACTTCATTACGAATTCTATCCACCAGAGAAACTCCAAGCATTGCCCGCTCCATAGCACGCTGAGCGACCTTAAATTTGTGGACCAAGCCTTTAGTGAGTGTCCACGTTTCGGCTCCGTATGTCATAACGGGTAGGACGCACTGATTAAAGACTTTCGTCTTAAGACACTGAGGGATCGACGACTTGAAAATATGACGGAGCTTCCCGAATGCCGCCCAGCCTAGCCCTATTCTTCGGTCTGCCTCCACCTCGAAGTTGTGCCTGCCTAGTTGAATGGTTTGGCCAAGGTAGTTGTATTCTTGGACAACTTCGAGAGTGGCATCCCCTACGACAACCGGCATCGGGAGAACATGACGATTGCACATGATCTTTGTTTTGTCTATGTTCATCCCGAGGCCTATCTGTCTTGAAGATTGGTCTAGGCTGTTAAGCATTTCCTCCAAGTCCTGCAGAGATTCCGCCATGACGACTATGTCATCCGCAAATCGCAGATGAGAGATGTACTGTCCGTTGATGTTGATGCCCCGTCCTTTCCAATCGAGCGTCTTAAAAGCGTCCTCCAATGCGTTGGTAAACAGTTTCGGAGAAATTACGTCTCCCTGTCTTACCCCTCGCCGCAATTGGATTGGCTTAGTGCTATGTTCTTGTACTTGGACGGTCATCGTAGCGGCCTCGTACAGGCTTCTCATCACCTGGATGTAGCGGTAGTCAATCTGGCATCTCTGCATGGACTCCAGAACAGCCCAGGTCTCGACGGAGTCAAAAGCTTTCTCGTAGTCCACATACGCGAGGCATAAGGGTTGGTTGTACTCCTCCGTCTTCTCTATTATTTGCCTTAGTGTGTGTATGTGGTCTACGGTGCTAAAGCCCCTCCGAAACCCGGCCTGCTCCGGTGGTTGGAATTCATCGAATTTTCGGACGAGACGGTTCGAAATGACCCTCGAGAACAACTTATAGACATGGCTCAAGAGTGAGATGGGGCGGTAGTTCTTCAATAAGGTTTTGTCACCTTTTTTGAAGAACAAAACCACCACACTCTTGCTCCATGTCTCAGGTGTTGTGCCAGTTTGGATGACGGAGTTAAAAAGCTTGACCAGTTCTTTCAAGACAGGAGTACCTCCTGCCTTGAGAAGCTCAGTGGTTACTCCGTCATCTCCCGGAGCCTTGTTGTTATGAAGTTGACTGAGGGCCATTCTAATCTCGCCCAATTCGATGTCGGGAAGCTCGCCTGAGTAGTGGCGGGTCAGTCTGGCTCGCGGATCATCCACGTTGCAGGCCACAGGCGGAACTGCTCTTTGAGCATATAAGTTTCCGTAATACTTTTCGACCTCTCCGAGAATTTCTGGGACTGAGGTGACGGTGGTGCCTTGTTGTGTTCTGAGTTTCGTCAGGTGACAACAGGAGGTGTGTGGCTTAGCGAATACTTTGGAGCCTTTATTTTGCGCAATGGCAATTTCAACTTCCAAAGTATTCGCGCGCCTTATGTCGCGCCGTATTAGCCTCTTCACCTCCTTGTTAAGTACCTGACGCTCAGATGGTGTGGCGATTGTAAGTTCTCGTCGTCTCCTCAGTAACTCCAGAGTCTCAGAGGAGAGCTTAGACTTACGGCCCTTACTCTTAGGTCGAAAGTATTTGCAGCCCACTTCGCGAATAATCCGCACCAGACTATTGGAGGCGTCGTCAATGCTTTCCGTGGTTTCCAGTAGGGCGAATCGGTTTTGTAGGTCCAGCTGAAAGGCTTCACAGCCGGCTTCGATCTGGGGCAGTGATGGACGAAGAGTCGACTTCATTAAGCGCGCACGTTCTATTTTTGTGTTAATATTCAGAGTGCCTCTTACAAGTCGGTGATCACTACCGGTATTAAACCTATTGATCACAGAGACATCTCTGAATATTTGGCGCCTGTCAGCAATAATGAAGTCGATCTCATTTTTAGTCGCATTGTCAGGGCTACGCCAAGTCCACTTCCTTTGGGGCTTCTTCTGGAAGAAAGAATTCATAAGAAAAAGCCCCTGGGCCTCGAGGAAGTTGACTAGCATTTGCCCCCGACTATTTCTGCTCCCATAACCGAATGGACCTATCCTCGACTCGCCATAGCTCTGTACTCCCACTTTGGCATTGAAGTCACCTATTACAACACTGTAAGACGTTTTGGTACGAGACATAGCTTTCACTATGTCTTCGTACATGGCCTCGACTTCGTCGTCAGGGTGTGTTGACGTCGGGGCGTACACTTGTACAACCTTGAGCGAGTATCTCTCAGTTAATTTTAAGACAAGGTACGCTACCCTCGCCGACACACTGCCAACTTCTACAATGTTGCTTTTCAGTGACTTATGGACCATAAACCCGACGCCTCCTTGGGATGGTTGGTGTCCTTCTCGGAAGTAGAGCAAGTGACCGGAAGGTAGGGTAATCTTATCCTCCCCCTGTCTACGGACTTCAGATAATCCTACAATATGCCAGTTAATGCGACTTAGCTCTACTTCCAATTCTGTGAGGTGTTCGTCCAGCCGCAGAGAGCGTCCGTTGTACGTCGCCAAAAACAGTTGTGTGTGGTACCCTGCCGTAACCCGGGGATTCCTAGCACCCCCCGTCTCGCCGTTACCATGACCGGTACCGTGGTCAGGAATAGCGAGACTACCGGGAACTGGGGGCCGTGGATTTAAATGTGGTGCCATTTGGGGGAATATGCCATAGTCACCACGCTTGGCAGGCGGGTTGGTGACCGCAGTGGCTGGAATGATTTACCCGACGGTGCTGCTGCCCACCGTGGGTTTTGGTATTTAGTTCATTCCAGCATATCTGAGTGGTTATGCCGCCACTAGTCGGCCGCCAGAGCCACATCCGTTGGTCAGCAGGGTGTACCGCGTGCAGGTAGGGTTGGCAGTTGGGGACGTGCGATGTTATTCGTCCCCCTTACCCCTTACACCCTTACACCGATTAAATACAACTATAATTAATGATTGTATTGGAATGCTAATTATAAATTCTGTGAGCTATATGATTTCGTATTAAGGATTCAAAGTGTGTCATATCTTTTGATGCCATTGAAATTTGGCTACTCAATGCCGGTACAATTACCAAAGAAACCTAAAAGTGTTATACGTTAACTGTGTCATGTTTTGTGTCTAATTATTATTTGTGAGATTAAAATAGATTTGAAGCTTTAAGGGGGGAGTCTGCTTTAGATAGCTCAAAAAATCGTTTTTTTTTTAGTGCTCCAATCCATCCCCAATATCCCTATGAATATGTGTGTAGAGTTATAGAGACTCGTTCGGGATATTTTCAAAAAAAAATTAATAAATTTTCGAGATTTTCTTAGTTCATCTAGAAGATTAAATATCTAAAAATGTAAAAACATTTCGATTTTTTGTTTCCGACGAAAATTAAGAGCTCTATCTTGCTCGCCGATCAGAGACTGCAATTGCGAGGCCTGGTACTAATGTCTATGAAAAGTCAACTACGCTTGGATATTTTCCTCTCCAAATTTTTTGTTTCACTGTTCACGTATGCAATAAAATAATCTGAGAATTTCGCTGGAATTGGTTTTTTTTTTCAGCCCTTGAGAAATTCTTTAAAAAACGTCTTTTTTGGCCTTATAGCTTTATAAGGCCAAAAAAAGACGTTTTTTAAAGAATTTCAATTTCATTTTTTTTTTGAATTTCAATTTCAATTTCAATTTTTCATTTCAAATTCATTTCAAGTCTGCTTAGACTCCCCCCTGAGATTAATTATTATTCGGAAATTTGTGAGACTTGTATCGAAGTACTGCCACTAATATTTACTACCCCCTATTTTATTCAAAGAGTCTTCTGTAAATAAATAAACAAACTAAGTCCATAATCGAAAGAACAGCCACTGAAGAAATTCCCAATCGAGCATTTAAGTGGCTTAGTTTGGAAGCCATACCAAAGTAAAAATGGCACATTACTATAATCTTAAACTGAATGCGCCGATACTCCGCGTCGTGAAGCAAGTTAATTGAATTACACAATACTTTAGTAGTTTTAAATGCAAGCTCCTTCGACGTGAACATTAATACCCTGTCAGTTATACTTACCGGAGAGGCAGTAAGTGGATTATAGGGCATTAGCGGTGGATCAATAACGTAGCCAGTTTCGTACGGGGCCTCCGCCGCCGTCTACCTTATCTATTTCTATTGACGTATTTTTAACATCCATTTTAGAATGGATACGGCTTGTTGGATACGAGTTTGTTTGAGTTTAGGTTTTAGTTATTTCTTGAAATTTAAATGCTGTACTTTGGGTGTCACTTAATTTGAATACTTTAGAAACTTTACTTTAGGTTTTGAAAGCAAGTAAGGTTTAGCCGAGATGTTTTTAAACCTTCGTTTTAACGGATGTATTTCAAGTCTCACTTTAAGGCGGTCATTTTTAGACTTCAATTTATAGAAATTTATAAATTAAAGTCTAGAAATGACCGTCTGAAATAAATTAAAATACTCAACCTGGCAAACCAACTCGCTTTTACTAAGACAGCAACGAAACAGTCAATTAAAGACGAAATTAAAACTGACTTAACACGGAGCGCTGTGGCGAATCGAGACAAGTCAATACTATCGAAAATACACTTGCACATCTAAAACAGATAATCAGAATTGAAATTGGAGAAATGGGAGATGGTAAAATAAAGCCGCAGTACGCAGGTCTGCTTTAACGAGCTTTCCGCACTCTTATTTGCAGATGGTTAGATTGTGGAATTTTCTAGATTGGACTTTTGCTGAATTTTACTGTGGCTTTCACGAGTTCTTATCGTCACTTTTATGGGCGTCTAGTTTTGTGCCGGGATTTTCAGACTTAAATTTATTGAGGGCGAAAATTTTTACAATTTTTTTTTAATTAAATTTTTATTTAGACACGGTAAAGGGTCAACATCGCAGTTCATGTTGTGTATTGACGAGTGTGGAAAATCAAGTAACGATTATGATCGACTATCAATGGTTGCCAAAATTCTGCCTATTTCGGTGTGATTCTCTCACCAAAATTGTTGTGAGTGTGGCTAAAGCATGATCAATTAAGGTAAGTTAAAAGTTTCGATGCTAAAATTGTGCTACGCTCTAAAATATAAGTTGCACTTGTGGAGAGTGGAGACCAATAACCATACGATATTGCTATTGAATGCGTAGAATTAGTTTATTATAAATCTTCTTCTTCTTCTTCATCAACCCATATATGCCCACTGCTGAGCACGGGTCTCCTCTACCATTGAGAGGGTTTAGGCCATAATCCACCACGCTGGCCTAGTGCGGGTTGGCGGACTACACACCTAAGAAATTCCTAAGAACTTTTTAGGTGTGCAGGTTTCATCACGATGTTTTCCTTCACCGTTAAAGCAAGTGATAATTCAATTTGAATACACACATAACTTCGAAAAGTCAGAAGTGTGTTGCCTGGGGTTCGAACCCGCGACCGCCGAGATTCTCGACCGCGCGCCTAAACCTCGAGGCCATCACTGCTTTTGTAATAAATACTATATAGGTACATATTTTTTAACAAACGGCAATAAGTTCGCCCACTGTTACGTGTATGAAAACGCAAACGGTGAAATGTATGTGCCGTAATGCACCTCTACCTACTCCTTCAGCGAAGAGTCTTAATATGTTAAAATTATTTTTTTCAAAACTTTATTTCCTTCATTACATAAGCATAATATATTTAATATACGTAATCATAGGAATCAGCTCTATAAATAATACAACTATGCTTGTATAGTAGATGTCAAATCTCTCGGCACAGCCGAAATAACTTTGAAGACATTAGGAAAGCGTGTCGCTCCGTAGGAGACCGCCGCGGGGAACTGTTACCCGAGAATGCGACCTATTTTAAATATTTCGCACGTAGTATGTATGCCTGTTTAGAACGTATACATTTTTGTGGCAATCTCGGGTTTCCAATAACGTTTATGTTGTGCCTTTGAAGTCTGGATTGAGTTTTCGTGTGCTGAATTGCCTCTCGACGTGAAATAGTTGGTCGTGTGTTTCGTTTTGTTTACTTAAAGCGCCTTTTATAAACGGTGATTACGCTGTGTTACCTTCGCAGAATGGACTATGAAGATAGCTTTGACGAACAGAGATTGGTTGTGTTGGTTTATTGGTTCAAAATGGCATTACATAAATTGCGAAAATGTTAACAATTACTTTCATAGTTAAGGCCGAGGTATAGTTTTACACTTAAGTTTTACCAGCTGCGTTATAAAGTATTACGTTTTCAGTCTAATAGAATTTTCAGGGTCAGAAATCGAATCTTTCACAATTTTTATTGTAATGATCAAAATATGTGCATCATTTCATTAGGATCATTAATTACTGTAAGTAAACCCCGTCTTACTATAGGTACACAAGCTATAACCTGTAAAATGTGCCAAAAAAGCATTTGGCGAACTATCTTAATCAGATTACAGTGGAGCGTCGCCTCGCGGTGGAATTCAATTGGACTGGTTGCAAACAGCGCGCGGCTACAAGAATTTAGCTCGATAGTGGTATGGCCCAATTCCTATTCAAAGTCTGGACCGGAGCTGGGACGTGACCGGAATAGCTGGGTCAATTGGCCTTTATTGTGTTACTACGTGTTGAGGGCGTGTGTTGCGGTTTTTGGGCTGACGGTATTTGTTAATTTCACATGTTAGCTTGTTTTGTTTTAGACTGTCCTGTGATAGTTTGAGGTGGTGATTTTTGCTGGTTTGCTGAAATATTTTCTATTTCACTTTAACGAGAAGTAAATTATATATCACGTTTGAGCCTTCGCATGCGTGACAGTCTGAGAATGCGTTGGTAGACGTCTTTTAGAAGAAGTGTCGTGACTTGACACAGGATTGAGAGGAGTGGAAGCAGAAAGCGGAGGTCTTTTCCCAATAGTGGCATTTGTTGTAACAAATGGCTAGAAGTAAAAAGATATTATGTAAATATAAAATGAAGATACCTTTTATCCAAAGAAAGACCTATCCACTTTACCTAATTTGTATTTTGATGCAGCAAAGTTACGCTGTGCAATTTTCAGGTCACAGGTCAGGTAGAATACTGTGTGAGCGATCACGTCATAAGGAAATAAATTGAATTCACAAAAAGTCAATATGAAAAAATACTACAATGCTTCTTAACGATACCCCTCCGCCTGCAATGGTTACTTTTATCCCTCGAACATTTCGCTATTCCCCTTTTAATACATGGCCGATATTTAAGTTTTAAGCCAGCCGAGTGTAAGTCGTTCCTCGACTAACTTGCCTCTCAAAGGAGCGCCTCGGCAGATCGTAATTAATCTTTCAACTCTCTAGGTACTGTAATTAGATACTTGGACAGAGTTGATGTATTTCGTATAATAATGAGGTTACTTAGGTGACGTGGGAACTCATGGACGTAAGGTTACATGGCCTTTACTTTGGATCTACGATTATAATTTGTGGTGTTAAGGGGTGTTGGAATGTGTGAATACTTTCTGAGATAATTATTAGGTTTGCTGGATATAGTTTTAAGAAAGCGTTTTCTGTAAAGATAAAGAGTTGCGATTACGAAATTTTGTTAGCAAAATTAAAAGTTTTCAGAGACATTCCATACCTTGATGGAAGAGATAATAATGTAAGCTTACTTTGGTTTTTCATCCTAAAGGATCTTGCGACAAAAAATGTACAATTCAAACTACCAAATTGTTTAGATTCAAATACAAAATTTTTCTTTTCTATATTTTTGTGTATAAAAGCATTTTAGCATACAATGCCGAGTTACCTAACTGCGAACATATACTCTCGGTACATGACAAGCGTTGGAAATGTAATCGCTGGTCGGATTAAAGCAACATAATGGCAACAGTATGCAAGTCACATCCATGCGCTAGCTTATGGAATTCAGGAAATGTCTCCGTGCTCGCCAGCATTGTCGCACCTATTACTGAAACCAATTTAGCAACTTGCACCGGGGAATTTAATATATTGTGTTTTAGATTCGTTGTCTTGGTTTATTCCTCTCTCTCCTCCTTTGCTTATGCGTTGCCGTCGGAAATTCGACAAGCGCCATCACTCAACATTTTTAGGAATAAATGAAAGACTTATTACCTATCGAAATGTAATTAGTTGTTGTTATTGTTTTATATATCGTAATATTATCAGTATTTTTTTTTACTTTATTTTATTTGATTTTTTGTGTATATGTATTTATTTATGTATATACGTATGTTTGTAGTATGTATATTATATATGTATTATGAGTATAGCCACATGTATGTATATTTTATATCATTTAAACACCCCCGCATCTTGTTATTCACTCTTTGTATATTACATTCCGCCAGGTTGTCTGGAAGAGATCGCTACGAGCGATAAGACCGCCGATTTTCCACTGTTTTTTTGTAAATTGTTTTGTATTGTATTTTGTGTTTAAATGGTGTACAATAAAGTGTTTATCTATCTATCTATCTATCTCCTTTTATATAGGTCGGTGGCACACTATTCATTATCATCACACCGCCTGAATCATTTATACTTCATAGACAGCAAGAACGACTTATAAAATTCGTTGGCATATTTTATCAGATTAATTTTGATTTTTCAGATTGTGCTTTGCCTTGTTAATAATTTTTACTTAAGCATTTCAACGTATAATCTTAAAACTAAAACTTTAGACTATGTCCTAAACTATAACCAGACGTGAAACCTATATGGGTTGATCATGATGATACAATCTCATAAAACACTGCAGTACCTTACTCAAGACAGTCTAGCCCTGATTGCTGTATAATTAATGTCTACCTGGAGGCATAATACAAGTCAAAGTACGTGCGCTAATTATAAAGGTTAATTAAGCGAACGTTTTGTGCGGACAGACCAGCTCTTGCCTCCTCGGAATAACAGCTAGAACCCCTTTTTTATTCCATTTAATTTAATCCCATTGTTAGTACAGCTGTTTCTTAACAAGGTTTCAGGGAACAAAGAATAAAGTCAGCGATCTTGGCAAGTGGAAACATTTTTAAAAGATTGCACCTCTTTAAATTTTCTATTGTAGTAGCGTGGCGCGGGTTGACAGTATTAATCGAGTTGGCTGACTGGAATTTCGGAGGATGTGTAGAATAACTTGTCTTTTTTAGGTATATTGATCTTAGTTTAATCGAGTAACAGAGCAATTTGCATACATACATACATACCTCACGCCTATGCCTACCCCTTCGGGGAATTGCAGAGATGCATTTTTGCATCCACATTTCGCCAGGTATCAGTCCCACGTAATAGGGGGCGAGCCTATTGCCGTTTTTCGGGCACATTTCCAGACTCCATGCTGCTACTGAGAATTTCCTAATGGAAAAACCCAATAACACTTTGCCCGACCCGGGAATCGAACCCAGGACCTCTAGATCGCACGGCACATACTTGTACCGCGAGACCACGAGGCAGTTTGTTTGCAGAGAGCAATTTCTTTGTACTATTTTCTTGATTTTAATTGAAAGATCGTCAAAAATCCACTGTACCTTATCAACATTAAACATTTTAAGACCACAATCACTAAACGGCATGGTATACTAAAGTAAATATACTCAAGACTGTCTCTCTTACTTTAAAGAAATAGAATAATAATAAGACTTTAAACTGTGTCCTACAAACAATCAATATATATTTTAATTCACTGTTTATCAATAACGGAGCTTATAAAATGATAGGGTAACTGCACCATACACAGATCTAACTATAATTAACAGAAACTTTTTGGTTCTTAAAGTAATAATGCTCTCACTTATATCTTATTGGAAGCCTAAAACACAAATTAAATCTTCGGCCATCAGACTTCTCTAAAACAGAAGATTCTTTTTCAATAAACCATATGAGATTTTTAAGTTCTGTATTCTTGATTAAAGAGTTGTGAGAGTCATTGTTACACTTTTAAATTACAATCCTTAAAAACATGAAACATTTTTCCTTTGATCAAATATGTCGTGCGACATACGAGTTCTCGGATTCCATTTCCAGGTCAGGCAAAGATTTATTGAGTTTTTCAATAAGGGAATGTCAGTAGCAGCACAGATTGTTATTTCTTCTTCTTTTTCTTCATCAACCCATATACGCCCACTGCTGAGCACGGGTCTCCTCTAACATTGAGAGGGTTTAGGCTATAAACCTGCACACCTAAAAGTTCTTAGGAATTTCTTAGGTGTGTAGTCCGCCAACCCGCACTAGGCCAGCGTGGTGGACTATGGCCTAAACCCTCTCAGTGGTAGAGGAGACCCAAATTGCTATAGTGGACGAATAACATCAACGGGCTTGTCTCCTATTAGGTACATGAGACAAAAGCATATGTTTCAAATTTTCGGTGCAGTAAATTATTTGTCAATTTAATTAATTAAATTCCGATACCTGACCGATTCGTAGCGCACTTACCTCACCACTACCGCATTACTTCATCATCATTTCGAGCACAAAGTTCATAATATAAATACGTTACGAGGCGTTTTTTGATGTTTATCCCCTTTGCGTATTAGCATAATAATACCACCACGCCTTATATTGTGGGTGATGAGGCTCCGAGCGTGGGTGTTATTTACAACGCCGACAAATGAAGTTGTAAATTGTCGATGCTCATTCTCTTTGGACCCGTTTGTATTTGATATGACAGTATAATAACTGGGGGTTGGCTTGGACTGAATGCTTGATACATTGAAGGATTTGTTAAGGATAGTCATAATAGATCGTAATAATGTGGCTCGTTTGCTGTTCCTTATTATTTCTCACTATTACAAGGTTCTCTATGTTACAATTTTGGCAATTATTTGAATGAATGAGTTTGAATACTACGAAGTACGAGGTTACATACATATAAACTTCCGAGTAGGCCCCAAAGGAGTAGTGAGAGATACCTTGTTAGAACCAATGTTTCGCTAGACAAATATGTATGAGATTAAGATTGTTTCTCTATTCATTATGGAAAATTCTCGGGAAACGGTCGTACTCTTTCAAAACCATCGATTTAAGTCGCATTTTTTAAACAGACAAGAAATGTTATTTACAGTAATGTTTACAGATTCAACATTTCTATCATAAAAGTACAATCTATGTGTATCGATACAACAAATATCGATTTGACGACAAACCGAAATATCGTCATTCCTGTTATGAAACGTTGAAGCAGGCCTGGCCTGGACGAACTCGCTCCGTAAAAGTTGAATGATAAAAAAAGGCGCTCGCGACTCGATCACCGGCCGGGGTTATTTTTTTATTTCCATCACAACTTTAAATTACTATTGGAACTAGCGCCCTATGCAAGTTTAATCGCGACCAATCGAATGGTACACCAGTAGCGCCTCTTTGCTGCGTCAAAATACATTTCGTGGGATTGCAAATTTTATAGTCTGTGTGGTGTAAGTAGTAGCCTCAAGCTTTAGGTGGTCGAAAATTTAGGCGGTGACGAGTTCAGAGTTCAGACCACACACCTCAGACTTTTGAAACATTAATAATGAATTATCAAAAAAATGACGATGAGGAATAACATCGTCAGGAAATTTGGAAACCAAAAAATTTTTGTGAATTTCTTAGATGTGTTCGCCAAACCCGCATACAGCCAGCATGGAAGACTAAAGCCTGTTAGTTGTAGAAAAGGTTCGTGTCTAGTAGTGGGACGTATGTCTGAGGCTAATGATGATGATGATGATGATGATGATATGTGATATTTTTGTTTGATACTACTAAAGAATTATGAGTGTCTTTAGCTGCCCTATATTCAAGTATCAATATATGTCCTCGGTAACAGGTAAACCGACGTCATGAAGATGTCTTGGGAAAAGTTCAAGTTTCCTGCCCGTAGACCATTAAAATGTGAATAATAATTATTATTAATTAACACAATATATTTGTCGTAATTCATAGTAAATATTATAGCCTCATGAAATGTTTCATTCGGCGCCATCTATATTTAAATTACTTTTGACAGCTCTTGTCACTTTGACTTTTATGTCTTTGCTTATTTATATGTAGGCTTTGCGAAAGTTACAGATAAAATTTAAAAGTAATGTTTCTTTAATATAATTAAATAACCATACTAATAATAATAATCAATAGTAGTTTATTGTTATACAAATGACGATTTTATTTATTAAACGTTACTACTTTATAGTAATCATATTTTTAAATTGTATAAATTCTATTCGACTTCCCAGTATTTTTGTGATTATGTAAATCCATCAAGATCAACTCGATGCACTCAAATATTCATCGGAGACTGGCCGAAAACGAGTAACGAACGTCATTCGAAAAAACAAGTAAATCTGTACTGGTGTTGACACATTGTTAACCGGTGGTCATGCAGGCGATGGCGAAAAAGCCGCGGTCGCGCCACCCTTATTTACCAATCAGCATTCACTGGCGCGGGTGATTGAATGACCCGCCGAAAGTAAACACACTATGATCCCGTATCGGACATACACATTCTGAATATCGCCCAAAAACCATTTAAAACTGAAACTTGTGTGCCGATAGTTTTTAAACATATTCGAAATTTAAAATTCTGACACGGAATTAATATAGATAAAAAACGAAACTGTATTGCATTTAAATTTGGAATGTTCATCGGTGCGTTTTTTTTTTCACTGAAATTGCCTGCAAACGCCACGGATAATGAAATTAAAATTGTTATCTTTGTTCATCGTAAACGTTGAAGTTTTTTTCATCGTGATTTTAGTATTTTTTTTTAATTTGTATTTTGTAAAATCAAATTTGTTTATTAAAATATTTTTATTGTGATATTTTTTTTGTTATTTATTAAGCCCTGTACAGTTACGATTACCTTTCAATTCTTTTTCTATATTTCTTTGGTCATTCTCGGTCGTCGTTAAGAGACTCTGTACTTAATATTTTTTATCTTATGAATATGTTCAATAAAGTTTTAAATAAACAATATATTTTTAACTGTCATTTTAAATATTTTTGCCTTCAATACCTTACAAAATCAATCTCAAAAATCCTTTATATTCTTCAAACCGTCGACCACTAACATTTAATAGACTTATTCCATAACCTTTAGAACGTTCTGGAAGCACACTCAGGTATCGCATCGTTTTTAACGAGCGGTACACGATACGTCACAAAGACGAGGCTCCGGTGCGCTCGCGATAATATGACAAATATTATGTACAGAATATTGTTATACGAAACGTAAGGTCTTATGGAAAATCCACAAAGGGCCAAGGGACCGTTTGATCTTCAAATAGAGAGATTTTCAATTTACATCGTATTCGTTGAGAGGTCTCGTGTAGCGGCGCGCGACGGTATTACGTATTCCCATGTTTTGTTGCTGGGCGAATTTCTTCATTTTTTGTACTTTGGAAACTGTTTTGGAATGTTTTTTTTTATTGTACTATTAGCTAATACGTCTGTGTGGATTTCTATATTGATGTTTGTGTCTTTAAATAGTTTTAATTATAAGTCACGCGTAATAATTCAATTCCTTTGCCAAAGTTTTTTTAATTAATACAACCGATGATAAATTAGGAGGAGCATGTAAACTGATGTACTGGAGAAACATTTACTTGAATGTTGGTAGTAGAAAGCAAATTTATTTATTTTAATTTATGTAGTATTTTTTGTAAACATTGTGATTTGAAGTTTCAAGTTATTTTTTCTTTAGTTAGTTACCTCTAAAATATTACAAATACCTGGAATTGATAAAAGAATTGTTTTATTCCACTAACGTATTATTACGAGTCACTGTCGCCGCTTTGGCGATCTTGTTTGAAGCAATACTATCCATACAGTCAAAAAAAGCAGTGATGGCCTCGAGGTTTGGGCGCGCGGTCGAGAATCTCGACGGTCGCGGGTTCGAACCCCAGGCACACACCTCTTTCTTTTCGAATTTATGTGTGTATTCACATTGAATTATCACTTGCTTTAACGGTAAAGGAAAACATCGTGATAAAACCTGCACACCTAAGAGTTCTTAGGAATTTCTTAGGTGTGTAGTCCGCCAACCCGCACTAGGCCAGCGTGGCGGACTATGGCCTAAACCCTCTCAATGGTAGAGGAGACCCGTGCTCAGCAGTGGGCGTATATGGGTTGATGAAGAAAAGAAAAGAAACATACAGTCAAGGCCTAAAGTAAAACATAAAATAATATGTCAGTACATCAACGTAAGCCAATGTTATCGCACTTTACAAAGTTCATCAATGTCATAGATGAATGCAACGCACGTCCCTACAAAGAGATTGTTCGCACGATCTATTGACCTTATGTTGCCTTTAATTGATTAATATAAGCAGATAATTTCACTCAGAGATTTATCGCGAAATCTCAATAAAACTCTTCTACTATACCATCACCTATACGACCTATATTGCTCCAACTAGTGCGATGTGATTTCTGATTTCGAGCAGTCAACACCATTTTCTTTGATTTGAATAAAAAATACTTTTCTGAGATTTGTAACACAATCATACAACAGTGAATGATGATTTATAAATTTTTGTATGCCTGTATAAAATGTGAACATTTCAATAAACTTTAGGGATGAAAACGGGAATTGTAACCTCAACATTGATGTTTATTTCAACGTCTTCCACCGTTTTAAATCGTGACTCGCCAATAAAAATAGACGAAGCCACAAACATGAGCTAGTTTTATCAACCTGAAACATGTACAGTTATATAATTGGCAATTTTATGCACTCATAAACGTTATCGAATCGCTATAAAATTTATCGACTCTGGAATAAGGCGGCGTGCCTCGACGGCGCAAAAAGGAATGCCTCCCTATAAATAGGTGGAATATTTTCAATAAAAGTCACCAGACAGATGGCTGTACTGATCGACACCCAACTTATTAATTCTTGCATTACTATACCGAGTATTTGCATGGAAACTAGGGGCAAAAAACGTCTTCCTCAGTACAATATTGACGGAAGAATATGCTTTCATTTTTCTGTTACGGTTAGGATTGAGTGGATCGGTTGGGTATAATTGTAAGTGATCAATTGGTAATGTTTTTGGATGGTTTTGCATTTGCTTGAAAGATGCTGATTTATGAAAAAATCGAGTACTTCTATGGAAACTAGGGACCCGCTGGACTTTTGGACGTAAATGGAAGTATGCATACTATATCTCCATTCTCCACTCATTGGTCAGTCCATATTAAAATACCTAAATACCGCGTTTCATGCTTAAAGTTCCACATATAACAAGCAATCAGACAACACCGATAAACAGCATTAAATTGTCCGCAATTATAAACCATTCGCATCCCTTTCTTTCCTCTAATCATCTTCTATAGTAAGAAAGAGACAGAAGTCTACTAAACCAAGCTCTGTAAGCAGAACCATAATCGCCATAGAACATGCATTTGCATCTAACTTGCTCACACAGTTCAATAATTAAAGGAGCGTTGGTGATTTGTCGCCGTGGTTCCGCCGCTATCGAGTTTGTATAACTAACGTTTAAACTAGATCCAAGTTTCCTTAGACGAATTTAATTATGGCTGCTGCGGATTACGTGCTTCCATTCGGTTCCGTGCACTGCTAAGTCAGTTAGGTTATTAGAAGAGTTTCAAGCGCTTTATAATGATTGTTATAGATTTATAAACTCATACACCCAGTATAAATTCGCCCATGCCTGTTTATTGAAAGGGGTACGCATAAGTGTATTTCAGGATCCAACTTCCATCTGGTATGTATACCTATGTATCAGACCTACGTAGGAAGAGGCGATACTATTACCGTTCTTCTTCTTCTTCTTCATCAACCCATATACGCCCACTGCTGAGCACGGGTCTCCTCTACCATTAAGAGGGTTTAGGCCATAGTCCACCACGCTGGCTTAGTGCGGGTTGGCGGACTACACACCTAAGAAATTCCTAAGAACTTTTAGGTGTGCAGGTTTCATCACGATGTTTTCCTTCACCGTTAAAGCAAGTGATAATTCAATGTGAATACACACATAACTTCGAAAAGTCAGAGGTGTGTGCCTGGGGTTCGAACCCGCGACCGCCGAGATTCTCGACCGCGCTACCGTGCTATTACCGTTGCTCTGACATATTTCTAGACTCTGTGCTACTGAGAATTTCCTATTGGAAAAATCCAGTAACATAAGATCGAGCTGTGCAACGAAACCCAGACCTGTAGTTCGCACACTTGCGGTGCAAGACTAGGAGTCAAAATACGTGCAAGTAACATGGCTATAATAGAACTATACATTTTTATAGCTTAGTTTGCACAAACTGTTTACACTCAGCAATTGCTGTTAAAGTTTATAAGACTTCGCCGTAAATTAAATAAGACATATTTTCAACCCACGAAGAATATTCGTCGTTTTTGAAACCATTAATTCTAAGTTTTACAGCCATCTTGGTAGACGGATCCAACCGGGATCTCGTTCCGCGAACAATTTTTACGGGGAAAATGATAAGTTGTTTGAGAGCACCATAAAAACTGGAGTATCTTGTCGTAAAAATGTTTTGTGCCCATATTTTACGAGCTCCAGATCATCCATTACGGCATTTGTTTCAGTTGCGATCGTTAAGGTGTTTCGGGTTTATGGGCGAAGTAATTAATGGGTTGTAATGTAAAGCACGCAGTTCTTAATATGTTGCCGGTAGTGTGTATAAATTTGAGTATATTTTTATTTATTGGTCTGAATTGATTCAAATATAATGTAAGTTTTGACAGCGCTGTGGTCCAGCCGGCAAGATACCAGGTTATACAACGAGAGGCCGCGGTTTCGATCCCCGCACCGAGACAAATGTTTGTGTGGAATCTATCTTGGTTTATGTGTCCCGTTTTGACTTACGAAAATTAAATCAAAGATAGAAGTCACTTAATACCAGTACCATTAATGACTAGGAATATGAAATTATTCAGATGTTTTTGTCTCTCAGTTATAGTTATAATTCGGCTCTATAAAGCGGTCAGATTTACTTTGCTGCGAAATCTCTGTCAAGTAGTTATATGATTTCGTCACTGACTCACATTAAAGAGCTCATGGTCTGGTAAAGTTTTCTGCGCCTCCGAAAAATATGAAAACAGCATACAGAAGTTCAGACATGGAGATCTTATCCCAAACAATGTTACAGGTGCACCAAACCCGATCTTTACATTCACAAACCTCTGAACCTGTGAAAGCGTTGTAAGCCGTGAACCCAGTACAAAATCAATAGCACGTCCATCGCCTCGCCGAGATTTCAGCGAGTCGTCATTAGCCGCACAATAGTGGCATCGGAGCCGTGGAATGCCAATATCTGAGCCATTGTGGCCCCACGTGGGGGACAATAACGGCTTAATGCACGGGGCTGGGAAGGGACGAATTACACGTTGCAGTTTGGAAAGTTTGCGGATTCGGCTTATCGGCCCGTTCATTTTGCAGTTAAGGCTTTATGCGGGCCGACACTCGTCAAATGTAGTTACGCTCGTGTTTTGTTGAGGGGATGACGTAAAATGTGAATGGGGAATTAAATGCTAGGTATATAGTAAGATGAAATCATGAGAGAGTTTTTGATGCGACAAATACACAAATAAAATATGTAAATAGACTAAAAATAGAGTAAAAAAATGACATGTCTGGTTCACCGCAAAAGTGAAGGGTTATTCTGAGGCTTCACGCTGGCCTAGTACCGGTTGACGAAATTTAAGGATTTCCTTGTAGCGAGCTTCTTGGTCTAAAAGATCTCTCGTAATGTTTTCATTTGCCACTGAAGTATTTAGTTTTGCTCCACTGTGGAGTTGGAAAGAATTGTCCACAATTCCGATCTATTAAAACGTCATAGTTTTCTCCGAGATGTACGGCATTAACCACTATTATTTCTAATTGTATTTTGTCAATCTTCATGAATATGGTAAACGCTTAACCGACAAAGGTAGTTCACGCTGGCTTGTATAATTGCTTTTCCGTGTAAAGTTAACTTTACGGCGCACTAATACAAGCCGACGTTAATTCATCGACACTGGTTTGAAATTGAAATTATCCTCATTACAACAGGGCGTTTAGTTCTATTGACGGGGGCTTGTGGTTTGGCTGTTTATTGCGTCATGTCGGAACTCCACGGCAAGCTATTCACGTCTGTTCAACGTTAATCTATGGTAATAGCCTCTTTTGTAGTTGAACATTATACTCACGTCAAAGATATTTCATGTTTTGATACTTCATTTCTAAACGGTATGATTGTTTGTAACGGTAGATATTTAATTAACTGGCGCGACCACATAGACTGTCTGGTTAGTGTTTAGCATTAAATTCTTAAGTTTAATTTATCCCTTACTGTAGGTTTTTGATGAAACAGCATAATATTTAACAATACAGATTAAAGCGGAATTTTATAACGTGGAACTAAAAACGTCTAGTATTTGAAACTTAAGCTCTGTTTTCCATCACAGCTAATGTTCTCCATTTTGGATGTATTTATTAATGTTATTCTAATAAGATTATTTTCGCTCTTCTTCTAAATACGTAATAATATGAATAATGACATAGCTGGATTGCAAATAAATAGAGCGAAATTAAAGGCAAAATATAATATTTAAATGAATATTTCTGGATCTAACAAACTTTTTAGAATATCGTATAGCTTCAACTGCTATGAAAGCTTAACGCCTACCGCACACGGGCGCTAATGATGTCCAATTTTTATCAATACAAAGAAAACAAATAATAGGGATAAAGATTGATGACGTTTTCATCATATTAACAATATCCCCTGTTAATCGGAAACATTGGAAATGACTTTTTTATTGTTCATAATTTGATATAAATATAATGAAAAATACACGGGTGTTTTGTATTCGGCCGGTGGGGACTGTGTTATTAAATTATTATTAGAGTTGTTGTGTTTCATTTTTCTTTCGCAAATATTATTATATTCTTTATTTACAAATGGATGTTATTACAAAAAATTGTAGATCAAACTTGAATTTTACTCATTCGTAATGATCTTCACAATACGATCATGTTTTATATGTAGAATTATTCTTAAACCATTGACAGCGACTATTAAAACCACGTAACCTAAAAATATCTTCTTCTTCTTCTTCATCAACCCATATACTTTTTTTTTGGGCTTTTGAACTTCGATGGCAGTACCGCAACAGACCACAATAATTACAAACGAAATCTCTTTGAATGAAATACCGAATCACGACATTTTCACCAACACACAAATTTACAACATTGCGTTTAATAAAAGAGGCCGGTACGGCCACTGCATTGAGTTTTTCATTTCATATGCATATCCGACAGAAATACGCATATTGCAATTCTGTGTAAACGAACAAACAAAAATATTTTTAAAAAGCTAATATGCATGGGTCGGAAACTATTTTATACTTCCTCTTCCATCTTTATCAAACCATATACGCCCACTGCTGAGCACGGGTCTCCTCTACCATTGAGAGGGTTTAGGCCATAGTCCACCACGCTGGCCTAGTGCGGGTTGGCGGACTACACACCTAAGAAATTCCTAAGAACTTTTTAGGTGTGCAGGTTTTATCACGATGTTTTCCTTCACCGTTAAAGCAAGTGATAATTCAATGTGAATACACACATAACTTCAAAAAGTCAGAGGTGTGTGCCTGGGGTTCGAACCCGCGACCGCCGAGATTCTCGACCGCGCGCCCAAACCTCAAGGCCATCACTGCTTCTAAAAATTTTTCTAAAAATATCTATTATCTACAAATATATTTAATTAAAAAAAATATAGAATGCAAGTGTAAGAGCGCCGGCAAACAGTGAATCCAATTCCTTGAGATAAATTACACAGTTTTCTCATATGCAAGTTTCAGCGCTGAGCATTACATTATTCCGAAAAATATATGTATGTATGTACCCCCCAAACGTATATTATAGAGCCAAAACACTGAAGGCAGTTAGCCTTTCTCCGTATTATTAAAACGGAAGCGGCTCCAAACTTCTTTTATGTGAGCCGAGTGAAAATTTCTAGGGGTGCATAAAATAACAATACATCCGATACGTACTGAAGCAATAACAATGTCTAAGAAAGTTTACAAAGGGAATTGTTCAACTGATTTCTCCTGCAATCTCTCTTCGAGTTTCTGTTGGTTATCAGCTTTTTTTTATTGCTCGTTGTAGTACGGTGCTGCATTTTTATCAGTATAAATTTGAAAAGAATGGATAAGTTTCGAATGTTCACAGCTTACGTGATTAATCCATTGCATTAATTAGAGTTTGCAAATGGTGAGATTCAGCGTATAGAAATCGTCCACAAGTTTGTAAAGGTAACTTTTAAAATTTGTGGAATGAAATAATAGTTTATTTGATCAATAAAATGTCAAAAATATCTTCTCAGTAATTTCAAAATTTAGTTTGCTTTGTTCGGGAATTATCACTAGAGAAGAACGGGCAAGGAACTCTAGTGAAAGCATCAAAGATTGTAGGCTTGAATTTAATACATATGTTAAAGTTCGTGGTCTGTTACTTGTATTAAAAGAAGGTGCTATTTCCAGTTTTTCATCCCTACAAATTGATGATGATGGAAAGAGGAAGCAACCTCTATATCATCACCATCATCAGCCCATATACGTCCCTCTGCTGGGCACAGGCTTCCTCTACCCCCAGTATAAAACCCCTAATCGATTTAAAATAGAATTTTTAAAGGACAACAGACGGTCGATATCTAGAGCCGCCTTATCAGATAAAATAGCATACGAGAGATGCGCAGTTGGCTGCAATCTTGTATGGCTTTGAAGACCGCTATCGAAAATTGAATATAGCCGTGTGTGGCAAGGTCCAGATTCGATTCCGATGTAATCTTGTTTCACGGTGCGCTTGGGCGAAGGGGATGATTTGTTCCACGCGTGTTGTATTATACACATCTGTTAATAAATGTGGTTGAATGGGAGTGTATAGAGGATTTCGAAGTATTTTTTGGTTGGCAGGATGATATGGTATATGGTAGAGGATCTCGGCGGTCGCACGTTCTAACCCCAGGCACACACCTCTGCCTTTTTAAAGTGAAGGAACATCGTTATGACACTTGCACACCAGAAAAAGTTCTTAGGAAATTATTCGGTGTATAATCCTCCAAGACGCACTGGACTAGCGTAATGAACTAGAGCCTACATCCTCTCAATATTAAAGGAGACCCATGCGTGATTATCCCATCACAAAAAAAACTACATTAAAAAATCTCAATAGATTTGTATATTATCATTTATATCATTCATACAGCATATTTTAAAAACTGATATCCCCGTTTTATTATAGAATTGATGGAGTGATATTCCGTAGTGTACATTTCATTACTACGCGGCCGGCGTCCATTAGCTTAATGGATTGTGCTGGACACGCGCGAATCGTTTACATTGCAAATCTTTTAGCGCACGGCTTTCGAGTTCGCGTTGCCGTGCCTATGTGTCTGGCTCGAAATTGCTAAAAAAATTGTTCGATCTTGGATAGCGTCCACCCTTTTAGCTGTGATGTTTGTCGCCATATTTTTAAAGTTTATGTTCTGATTTATAGATTATAAAGAAAATCGTTTTGGTTATCTATAAAAATGAGCATGCATATAATGAATAAATTTATTAAGATTAAAGTTCATAACTCTGACATAAAAGTTTATGTGATGTTATTAGAAACTACATATAAGGGACAAACACTCAATTTCGGAGCCAATGTTTATGGATCTCACATATCGCACGCTTAAAAATATAGTGACCTAATTCAAAATTTTGTATTTCCACCTTCATTCACTTTGTGATTAAATATAGTCGGATTAAATAGTAAAATTGTAATGGATGTAATGTAACTATTTTGTACACATATTTTTTAAATATAATGATTTTTTTTTATTTTCTACAAAATGTATTTGACGAAGTAAAATATTTTTCCCCATTTACTTACCTTAGGCTCGGCTTTTTGAATTAGTTCACTATATTATTAAGCGTGCGATATGTACATATTTTAACCGTGATGATTAGTGCTGCTTCATATGTTTTTGCTTACAAATTTCGGTGCTTATATCAATTGTAGTCTATTTAAAAAACTGCTATTTAAGAATTTAATCTTTTAATTATATATTACGTTATAATACGTGGTTAAAATTAAAAAAGAAGTCAGAGCACAGAGATAGTCTTAACACGTGGTGTACATACAGACTGTGATCGAAAACGAAGACAGGCAATAGCTACAAACCCATTGGCGTTAAAAAAATCCCGACCAAATATAAAAGCGTGACGTAATCCTAACAACTGGTTCTATTAAACGTATGTGCTTGTTATAAGTTTGTAATCACCTTGAATATTATCTCTCTTAGTTTTCCAACTGATTATACCCTGCATATAATTTTAAAGACAACATTTCAACATCTTCCTTTGAATGCTCTTTGCACGCGAAAGCATTTTTTATCACAAAGTTGCGAGTTCATAACAAGACAGCGATGAATCCGCAGACACGAGCCCGTGGGAGTTTTGCAATGGCTTCATTTAAAACCTTATTTCGCGACATCGAAGTTTCCCAAAGAAAAGCATTTTAATCTATTTCAAAAAGGAAAAATCAAAGATCAAATTCGTCTTCAGCGATTTATGTTCAGTCGCGAGCCCTCCGGGAAATTCGATGCATTATCGATTTGTCTAGGGAAGGGATGGTCAATATCGATATTATTATGTAAGTAATGCTCCATAAACGTTTTGATAGACATGAGTCTCTAATAAGTCACTAAAATGTAACAATCACGAGGTGTATTGCTTATAATATGCCCAAGAGAAGAATAACTGAAAAAGAAAAGTATAGATACTACAAATAAGATGATAAGAACGTATTTTTTAACGCTTACTTCACGAGAAAAATTACATAACGAATCTAATTTCTGCTGCTGTTGAGTATCGGCATAATCATTTGTGTTCACCCAATTCCTTTACTTTTATCTCCTATATTTCCTTCGATTTTCTTTATCAACATCAAATCTTTCATCTAAACGTATTTAGACTTTTCTCGATCATTTCATCGATAATCGGTATGGCTGTCTACCCATGCCTACTGTCACATCGGCGTATAGGATTACTGCTACCCAGCTCGTAGGATACCTGACAATATTGTGAGGGGATTCGGTTATTCCATATTCGAAGATTGCAAACCTCTCGGATTACCATCGGCTTTTAGATTGGCTATGGAATATTACGTTACACGAGGCTTTATTCGGCGGCCATCTTAGAAACGGCTTGGCTAGTGAAAACTTACAGGTGATTATGAAAATAATATCTTGCGGTGTAGAATTTTTACAGTTTACCAGTAGTTATATTATATTTGCTAAATTGGATTTGTTTGTTACGTTTACAAACTGTTTTTTAGCGAACAGATAGAAAAAAATGTGATATAAACATTAGCCTAGAAGAAATAATGTACTTATTTTAAATGTCAATATAAAGTTAACGTTAGTGACGCCAGAGATAAAGATGGTCATCTTAAAGATAAGGATAGTTTACTCATTCATATTGCAAGATATTTTTTTAAATGTGCAAGATAGAATAATAAAGACGACATACACCATTCGCTAAACGCCCTTCCCTATAGTGATGGATAAACCTATTAGTATTGATGGATCGATGCCAGTATTACACTGATTGGCTGATGATAGGCCATAACCAAATTTTTATTCACAAATAATACCTATACTACCGAAACACCTTCCACCGAATATAACGATGTTTTTGTCCGAGGCGTAAAGGGGTTGTTAATGGGTCAATATTCGCGAATAACGCCAGCTATCTGAACCGGCAACCCCAAGCATCTTGCGGACTCCTAATAAGCAACCATTACCAAAATTAAAGCATCAATCTCGGCTACCCTCTGCCGAAGGATCACACACGTTTGGCAAAGATTAAATTGTATACATTGTTAAGTTACATAGTTATTTGTAAAACCAAGACAGGTAATAGCTATGAGGATTACAAAATCATTGGCGTTAAATAATATTTTTTTTTAAGTTTTACTTATAATTGACTTATTACTTTTCGAAGTTATGTGTGTATTCAAATTGAATGATCACTTGCTTTAACGGTGAAGGAAAACATCGTGATGAAACCTGCACACCTAAAAGTTCTAAGGAATTTCTTAGGTGTGTAGTCCGCCAACCCGCACTAGGCCAGCGTGGTGGACTACGGCCTAAACCCTCTCAATGGTAGAGGAGACCCGTGCTCAGCAGTGGGCGTATATGGGTTGATGAAGAAGAAGAAGAAGACTTATAATTGATATAAAATGTCGTTTGTTAGGAAAACGTCAATTTTTTTATTTGCCAACCAAGAGTTGTTAAGCCATAGTCCGCCACGCTGGTGAAGACTTAAAGATACAGCAGGACAAAGTGTACATTTTTTAGCAGATTTTGTATTCTCATACCATTAGTTTTAATGGAGGATGTAAACATTTTATCAACATCAATGCTTCACAAAGATTTTTAATTTTGTCAACAAAAATATCCATGATGGATTGTACGTTGTGTGGTAAGATTGTACACAAAACTAAACATTTGAATTGCTCAAAATGCAAGGGATCTTATGATCTGAACTGCCTTAATATAGACACAGACACATTCCAAAAATACAGTTCAACCTACAAACAGAATTGGTTTTGTCCAAATTGCCTTAACAAACCCTCCATAAGTGGCAATACTAACGATTCGGCGTCGGAGTTCGATGACGCCCTTGACGATAATATTAATGTACAGCGGGGCTCCAGGGGCAAGTATGCCACGATCAACGAGGAATCTAGCATCAACCTAATAGTGCAGGAAATACGCGAACTAAGAGTAGAAATAAAAGAACTTAGACAGCAAAATAATGACATCAGTCTTTTAAGGCAGGAGGTACAGGAATTAAAGGACCAACTTGCTAAATTCGTACCTCAAATTCCTCAACAAATTTCTGATATTCATAAGACCCTCGAAGCTAAAGATAAGGAATTGACTAGTCTCAAGATATCCCTTGCAAACTTGCAAAAAACCGTCAATATCCAAGAACAGGCCGCACTAAAAACAGAACTTGAAATCTGCGGAATTCCCGAAATAAATAACGAAAACCTTACCCACATCACTTTAACTATGTCACAACTACTACAAGTAGAACTACAGGAATCTGACATTGTGGATACTTACAGAGTTGGACCTAAACAAAACACGGGTAGTGCATCACAGTCTGGGAAAATTATTTACCGTCCTATCGCAGTTAAACTCATTAGAAAAACCAAGAGGGATGAGCTTCTGTCAGCGGCCAAAACAAGACGAAACCTCTCATCTGAAAATATTGTCAACGGACCGCCAACAGTGGTGTACCTGAATGAACGCCTTACCAAAGAAAATAGATTGTTATTTCGTGCTGCTCGATCTCGAGCTAAATCCAGAGGATTCTGCTATTGCTGGCTTCGAAATGGTGCAATCTACGTCCGGAAAGCTGAAAACAGCAACGGTAGCAGGAACCCGGCCATCCGTATACACTCACTTCAAGACTTGGATTCCTATCTCGGCGCAGCAACTCCAACTCCACCTCGCGATGAAGAGGATCTCAATGCTTAAGTTTCATCTCAATCTAACTTTTATATTTTACTATGTATACTATTACTTTATAAACACTATCTTAGAATTATATAAATTTTTGTCATATATATTTACCAAATACATCATATTTTATACACATTATTATTACACACCGAACACACTTTCAATGATGGTCACCGACCCCAAAATATCTACCCTTGAAAATAATACACATATCAAACATTCTCATCTGTTGCACCACTTGGCACTCAACTCTAATCCTGATTTACTTGAACCCCCTACTAATAATAATACGATCAATGTCCACCCGTGATATTATGCAATGCATTGATAACTCTTACAATGCTAGGTGCCACTACGTAACTCATATTGAGGAGTGTAACAAAATAATTCAATCGCATCAATTTAAAATTATTACATTCAACATACGAAGCATAAATTGTAACTTTGACAGCTTTCTTGTTATTCTGGAGAGACTTTCCTTACATATAGATATAATTATCCTTACTGAATGTTGGCTGAGAGAAACTCCAACTATTCCACAAATACCTGGCTACATTGCTCATCATACGCGTAAATACATTAACAAGGCTGGCGGGGTAGTCGTGTATGTAAGGGATGTTTGGATATCAAATATGTATGAACCCAATCTGGACAACGCTAACTCTATTGTAATAGATATCCCTGGCAAAATAACTATACTTGCTATATATAGATCCCCCTCCTTTAGGAATATTGAAACTTTTCTCCGTTCTCTAGATAATCTGGTATGTAATCTTAAACGCAAGCCTTGTTTTGTTCTTACTGGTGACATTAATATAAATATAATTGACAGCTCTGCAGAAGACACCTCTAGATATCTCTGCTCCATGGGCGAGTTAGGACTTATACCAATTATTGACAAACCAACAAGAAACGACTCTTGTCTCGACCATGTATTCTACACAGGCGATGTAAATATAATATCTATCCTATGCCCACTCGCAATCACTGACCACAACATGATTATCACTGGCATCACACACGGCGCATCAAATAATACAAAAATACAAAGACAAATAATACGTGTCAAGTATGACTCTATTGCAGAAAAACTCAACTGCGTAAACTGGGACTTTTTACAAAACATGACAGACATTGACAGACAGACTGAGGCTTTTGTGGGCCTGATAAGAGATATAATGAAGGAAAACACAAAAACTATTAAGATGAGATCATCAAAGGTAATACTTAAACCGTGGATGACCCCTGGATTAGTCAGATGTTCACGCGTAAGAGACAGGTTACATTTGGAAGCTAGGAAACTCCCGAAAAATGATATTAATATGCTTGTTTACACTAGATACAGAAACTTCTACATCACTTTACAGCGCAACTTGAAACATGAGTATGAACGTGGTATGTTAGATAAACATAAAAAACATCCAAAAAAACTCTGGGAAACCATTAACTCCATAACAAACAGAAAAACCAAATGTACATCTCCCGCCTCAGAATTACTGAATACAAAAGCAAACGCACAAGAATCGATTGATTTTTGCAACCACCATTTTGCTTCCGTTGGTAAAACTTTTGCTGATCGCATTCTTAATGAGTTATCTACTTCAGAAAGTAACTTAGCACTTAAAATAAATGCTCAATCATCGCCATTGAACTCTTTCTTTCTGGAACCAACTGACACATATGAAATAGGAGCTTTAATACAGAACTTAGCCACAGACAGCGCTCCAGGTATAGACGGTATTACTAATACTATTATTAAAACGGTAAAAAATCATATAGTTGAACCTCTTACGTCAATAATTAATCACAGCCTAACGTCAGGAATAGTCCCAGAAGCATGGAAAACAGCAGTTGTAGTACCGATTCACAAGGCAGGGTCAAATAATACTCCCAATAACTTTAGACCAATATCACTCCTATCCACATTCTCGAAAATATTAGAACGAGTTGTTAACAAGAGGCTTGTTAAATACCTAGAAACGATCAATGTGTTGTCGGACAAACAGTACGGTTTTCGACCGAAAAGATCAACGGAGGACGCTGTGTGCTCGCTGACCTGTAATATTGTTGACCATCTTGATACTGGGCGATCGTGTGTCGGAGTTTTTCTGGATTTAGCCAAAGCGTTTGACACTGTCTCCATACCTATTCTACTTAAAAGGCTAGAAAGTGTCGGCATACGGGGAGTCGCACTAGAATGGTTCGCCAGCTATTTAACGGGTAGAAAGCAGTGTGTCAAAATAGATAACAAATGTAGCTCTTTTACAGGTGTTGACTTCGGTGTTCCTCAGGGTAGTGTACTTGGCCCGACCTTGTTTCTCTTATATATCAA
The DNA here is from genome assembly GCA_030295005.1 of Cephonodes hylas. Lineage (NCBI taxonomy): Eukaryota > Metazoa > Arthropoda > Insecta > Lepidoptera > Sphingidae > Cephonodes > Cephonodes hylas. The sequence goes on from AP025361.1 coordinate 17,413,892, forward strand.
TGAACTCGCGTCGCTACCCATGAGGAATGCAGAAGTCTACTGTTATGCCGATGACACAGCTATAATCTTCCATGACCATAACTGGGAAAGCTGCATAAAGACTGCAGAGCAAGGTATGGCGACGGTTGCAAATTGGCTCAATCTCAACCTCCTCACATTGAATAAAGATAAAACCAAATACATCTGTTTCCACAAGACACTAGCGTCAGCTCCGAGGTGTCTTACTGATTTGAGAATTCATACATGCCGCTCCGACCTCTCCAACACCTGCAACTGCAAAACCATTGAGAGAACTCAATCAGTGCGATACCTTGGAGTAACGCTAGATGAAAAACTTAATTTCAGGGAGCACATAGCAGCACTCTCAACTAGGGTAAGGAAATTGATCTTTGTCCTTCGTAATATGCGGGACGTAGCAGATAGGGACTTACTCAATCTGATTTACCTCGCACTGTGCCAATCTATCATAACGTACTGCCTAAGTGCATGGGGTGGCACATCGTCTTCACATCTTATGTGTCTGGAAAGAGCTCAGAGATCGGTACTGAAGGTCATGTTAAAAAAACCAAAACGTTTCTCTACCTCTCAATTGTACATTGAATCCAGTTTATTGAGTGTGCGCCAGCTTTATATATATAAAGCATGCATCTCCACCCACAAAGCCACGTTAAATTCTAGAGAACATGAAAATATGCTAAAATCAAGAGTTTATATGTTGCCAGTAAAACAAACAAAAACTAACTTTGCAAGGCGCTTCCAAAATTTCTTATTTCCTTTTTTATACAACAAAGTTGTCAAAACATGTGCAATCAAAGACTCGACGATAAAAGACGCGAAAATTAAAATAAAAGAATATTTTCTAACATTGGATTACGAAAACACCGAAAATCTCCTCAAAACAGTTACATAAGAAACACACACACAAACACGCAAACTCACGCACACTCACATACACACCACACACTCTCACACACACAAGCACACACTTCACACATATATGTATGTATATGTTCTTATCCATGGTTATATATATATACCTATATGTATCTATGTATATTTTTATATGTATGTATTCATTAACGCAAGTTGTGTAAAGCGAACAGTTGGATATCTGGAACTCAAGATAGCCACGACACAGGCTGCGCCTAGTGTGGTTATCTTAGTACATAAGTTATTGATGTAACATGCAAACTGATAAATAAATAAATTATTATTATTATTATAAAGATCCAACTCAACGCTGAAAGGAGTATCCTATCTGCGTGTTAGTGCATGGTTGTCGCGGCGACATAAATTACTTGGCGAGGCAATAAGCGGCATTGTTGCGGCGCACGGGCGTCGGGTGACGTCGCGACGCGTCGAGCCTCACCTCACACTCACGTGGACAAACTGTTCGCACCGTAGGAAATTAACCTACTTTATTTATGCCTTTTTCGTTCAGATACATACTTATGTGGACTGGTCTGCTTGATTTAGTGAAAATACAATCAATCTAAATAAATAACATATGTATATCAATCTGAAGTCTGAATCTGAATCTGAAAATACATATCAATCTATAATCGGGTGAAATGTCACTTTAGCCATTTTAGAAGACTTTATGATATTCTCATACTGGTACAATATAATAGTTTGTGATCGAATTAATGAATACTGCACTGATTCGAAATATGTCATCCTCTATCTACAACTGATAGCATTTAGACCTTAATCCACAACAGTCACTGTGCGGTCATGGGATGCCTTCTCCATAGATCTAGCCAGTCATGGAACAGGGCTACGAGTACGCTACCTCGGCCCCCCGAGCTGTTGCAGTCTCCTACTACTTCCTTATCCGGGACTGTAGCATCCTTACCATCAGGCCAAATATCCTTACCTGCAATATCCTGTACCCAAACACACGCTATCTCTACCCCATTCCTAAAACATTGAAAGTCCCAAGGAGGGTTGGCGCCAGGCAGGCGGCCGGCCGTAAAACATCTGCCAAAACTCTTAAAACTCTTATGCAGCATGTTTTGTCCTTCCTTTCTGTGTGGAAGGACAAAACATGCTGCGCCGACCCCAAATCAGAATTGGGAGAAGGGCAGGAGAATGATGATGAGGTGTGGAGGATTTGAATCCGCGATCGCCAATATTCTTGACCGGGCGTCTAAACCTCGATACCATGGCGATATAATACTGAAATAGAATTATTTAACCACATTTCGAATAGAATTTCATAACCTTTACAATTAAATTATTTTCGCGTTACAAATGACCGTTGGAATTTCCATAACAATAATAAGTGGGGTTATTTACGACATTTTGTATAGAATCGACCGCTCGGAACGAAGCTCTGTGCGTATCATCATTCATTAGGCGAGAACAAAAGAATTCGTTGGTATATTTTAATTCACTGCGTAATAATGTGGCGGGCGAGTGGATTTGTTTATTACTAGTGGTATATTTTATTCTGTTTGCTTTTTTTACATAATATGGCTAAGTTATACTGTACGAATTTAAAGGGGTTGCCATTTGGGGGAATTTGCCTTAGTCACCACGCTTGGCAAGCGGGTTGGTGACCGCAGTGGTTGGAGTGTTTGGACCGACTGTTTTCAATGAAGGCTGCACAAGATCGGGATGGTTGGCGCTTTCTTGGGGAGGCCTACGTTCAGCAGTGGACGGCGATAGACCGAGTATATATACTGTACGAGTTACAAAAAATAATAAGCGAGCTATGTAAACCTTTTGTCACTCGACAGAAAAATGCCTTTTATAATACTCCTTCATGCAAAGCTTAAACAACTCAAGAATACACAAAAGTATAAAAGTATTGGAAACCAAGCAAAACGGACTGAATATACGAGAAGTTAGCTGAAGGAACAGGGATTCATGACGATTGTAAAAAGGCTAAAATAAAATAAATTATGAATAACTAGCTTTTGCCCGCGACTCCGTCTGCGTGGACTTTAGGGTTGAGTGCAGAAAGATAATAAGTGAATCTTTAATTCGTCTCTTAAGTGTCGTCCAAAAACAGTTTTACTTTGAAAGAGCTATTTTCGAATTTATAATATGTTTATTTCTATTTTTAGGACTATTTTTATTGTTACTTCACGGAGTCCTATTTATGTTCATACCAAAAATAATATAAGTTAGTCGAATGGTTTAGGCGTGAAAGCGTAAAAGACATACAAAGTTACTCTTGCAATTATAAGATGTAACTTCAATGGTTCAGTAGAACCAGAGAATAACCATTCCCGCGGGAATACTACATTTTCAGGGATAAAAGTAATTCTACGTTACTTCAGTGGGTCCTACCTATTCCCATACCAAAAATCATTCAAATTGGTTTAGTAGATCTAGAAATACCCATTCCCGCGGGAACACTACATTTTCCGGGATAAAAGTATCCTATGTTACCTTAGTGGGGCCTACCTATCCCCATACCAAAAATCATTCAAATCGGTTCAGTTGATCTAGAGAATAACCATTCCCGCGGGAATACTACATTCTCAGGGATAAAAGTAATTCTACATTACTTCGGTGGGTCCAACATATCCCCATACCAAAAATCATTCAAATCGGTTCAGTGGATCTAGAAATACCCATTCCCACGGGAACACTACATTTTCCGGGATAAAAGTATTCTATGTTACCTTGGTGGGCACTACCTATCCCCATACCAAAAATCATTCAAATCGGTTCAGTAGATCCAGAAATAGCTGTTCCCACGGGAATCCTACATTTTCCGGGATAAAAAGTGTCCTATGTTACTTCGGTGGGTTCTACCTATGTATCTCCATACCTCCATACCGAAAATCATTTAAATCGGTTCAGTAGATCTAGAGAATAACCATTCCCACGGGAACACTACATTTTCCGGGATAAAAGTATTATATGTTACCTTGGTGGGCACTACCTATCCCCATACCAAAAATCATTCAAATCGGTTCAGTAGATCCAGAAATAGCTGTTCCCACGGGAATCCTACATTTTCCGGGATAAAAAGTGTCCTATGTTACTTCGGTGGGTCCTACCTATCTCCATACCAAAAATCATTTAGATCGGTTCAGTAGATCCAGAAATACCTATTCCCACGGGAATACTTCATTTTCCGGGATAAACTTTATCCTATGTTACTTCGCTAGGCCCTAGGTATCTCCATTCCAAAAATCATTCAAATCGGTCGAATGGTTTAGGCGTGAAAGCATTACACAGGCAGTGTCATTTTTGAGTTACAATATATGCTTATCCCACAGGAACCCTACATAGTGCCGGGATAAAATGATGTTCATGCTACATAATAGGATCTCATTTATGATCGTACCAAAAGTCATATAATTCAATCAAATGGTTTAGGCGTGAAAACGTAAAAAAAAATATAGAGTTTTGTACCGAATCCCACAGGAATACTACATTTTCCGGGATAAAAAGTATCCTATGTTACTTTGGTAGGTCCCAGCTACCTTCATGCCAAAAATCATTCAAATCGGTCAAATGGTTTAGGCGTGAAAGCATAACACAGGTAGTGTTACTTTCGTGTTACAATATATGCTCATCCCACAGGAACCTTACATATTCCCGGGATAAAATGTTGTTCATCTTATTTCATAGGACTTCATTTATGATCATACCAAAAATCATAAAAATCAGTCGAATGGTTTAGACGTGGAAGCGTAAAATAAAAATAGCGTTTTATCCCTAATCCCACGGGAATACCACATTTTCCGGGATAAAAAGTATCCTATGTTACTTCGGTGAGCCCCATCTATGTCCATACCAAAAATCATCCAAATCGGTTCAGTACTTTTTACGTTTATTCGTAACAAACATCCAAAAATCCAAAAATACAAATCTTTCCTCTTTATTATAATAGTATAGATATACAGACAAAATCTATTGAAATTCAACATTTCTCTTTGGAAACCACTAAAAAAAGTGCATGCTATGATGGATGCTTCTGAAGCAAGTGAAGCACTTAGTAGCTCTTAGTAGTCTCCCCAAGTTTAAAGAACGAAGTTTCTGAAACCTATTAATTAACCTCCAAGAATATTAGTAAAGGTTATTACCCGTCCTGAGTAAATGAACCGTGGTACTAAAATACGCTAGACATTTTCCAAAATTAAATTCACCGTTGCAACGGCGGAATTCGTCCAAAAATATTCGCACCTCATTCATTGTTGATGAATTTTCGCGAGACACCCAATTATTTTGGCAGCCAGTGTAATTCAAGCAAACCCAATTGTTGACTGGCGCGGCCGCAAGTGTACTGAAACCGAAACGTATCGTACACTCGATTGCAAATAAAATAGCGCATCACCGCCGGCTTGTTAAAATTTCACGAATCGGCCGGTCGTCCGCGTGGCTCGGACAAACAATGCCCAACCCGTGCAGTTCCGACACAGATTTTGAATATTTCATCAAGATGTGTTTGTTTTTGAATTGTTTTGAAATGATGCCGTTCATTGTAGACTGCGTAAACTGTAGTGAGATTTGTTTGGCTATTTCTGTATCAATATGGTGGTGGCAGTATTTTGATGGCATTTAATTTTATACAGGTTTTCATGTTGAAAAATGTTAAACAAAACATAAATAAATCAAAGTATTAATGGCTTCGAGGTTTAGGGTCGAGAATCTCAAATCTCAGGGCGTACACCTATAAGTTTTTGTAGATATGTGTGTATTCACAATAAATTAAATCACTTATTTACACATCGTGACCATAACGAAAAAGTTCCTAGGTCTGTCCGCCAACCCGCAATACGCCAGCGTGATGGACTTAGTTCTAAACTCTCTCAATCGCAAAGATGGCTTGTGCCCAACAGTGGAAGGCATATAGACTGAAAAAAAAAAACAAAAATCGTACATACCTTTTAATTGGGCATTAATTGAATTCAGAACAACTTACAACCGCCAACGCTAAAAACACAATAAACACATCACAAAATATACAATCCGTCTGGGAACTCAGCGGGGGTCATATAGACAGGGCGGGGTAATTCAAGGGGGGGTGTGCCTCGTGGCATTTATCAAGAGTCGTAAGTGAGCGCAGTTCAGCCGTCATAGCTGCATTCATCGGCCAAGAAAATTTAATCCGAATGAGATGCCACTCGCCATTGTGGACTAGGAGGTGGAAATTATCGTGGAGTCGGCAATGCAACGTGTGAATTGGTAGCTTTGGAGGGAAAGGTACGTTTGTTAATATTGTTAATGGTCACTTGATTGGTTGTTCCCGTGACTTAAGCATTTGTGGGCTTCTACATTTTGGTCTTGGAGACACAGTTTTAAGCGTAACGGCTTTTTATGGGAAAGGAAATAAAACTAAATCTTCGTTCTATCAAAATTATCCATATTCCAAAAATTTTGTATGTTATTTCACCCCATTCACTTTATCAACAAGAGTATATGCCTTAGTTGTTTGCTCTTCTAGCCCAAACTCATATACATTTTCAGGAGTACCGAATAGGAAGCATTACATAAATTGTAAATTCTGCACATATCAATGACTCCTTCCCGCTATTCCTACATCCCAGTCAGGTTTGAGTCTAGTAAATTAGTTTCATTATCACAGTGTCCCAGGTGCTTTACAAAGCTTGTTTTTGGAGCGAGTCTCTTCCCTCCCTTCCTCCCTTCCCCTCACAGGTCCCGTCTTAACGGGCATTATTAAGTGAACTCTTAGTGCTCAAGTAGTTTTAACTTACTCCATTGAGGGCGATTAGTTACCTCGCCTTTGTCTGCTCGATTCAATAGTTCCCTTCTTAAATTGCTGTCTTATCTATGCTCGCAGGGTTTTTAGTGATTCTGAAAAGAGCTCAATTTTATAGGTACTAGTTTTGCTTGGGAGTTCTGTATGGAATTGATAATTAGGGTTAGGGAGAAACGAAAATTACGTCTCCTTAAAAATGAACCATAATTCCTCTTAGGTCTTATCAATCTCTATTCCAAAGTCATCAAAGTAGTTTAACGTTGGCACAAAATAAGTGTAATAAGGGTATGCTATACATAAAAATTGATCAACAATACACCGATCATGACTTAAAAAATAGTAGTTCCAGACATCACTCCGTACATAAACAAAACTATATTTACCAAAGTAGTACTACCAACCGAAAATCTCTTCACAGCGCATATCCACGAAATTAACAAGAGATTAATAGTGTATGATAATGAAATTATTTCCCACATATAATTACGCCGGGGGACAGCTACTGAGCCAACAAAGCTGAAATGTGATCCAAACACGTCTGCGTGAAGAATGGTTCATAATTTAATTAACTGACAATTACGTGGTGTACTTTAAAATTAATTCGCTTCGCAAAAACCCAATATTATCGCGAAGGCAAGGTGAGAGGGGCGAATTTATCAGCGCGCACTCCAATGCTCTCGTGTAAAATTAAATGACATTTGACCGTGGCGCAAGAAAAGAGATTCTGGTGTTTGATTTTGGTTGTTTAATAAAAAGCTAGCGACGGGACGCATCTTACTCGAGCAAAATTGTATTTAAATAAGTAGCCTATGTGAATATCTTTTGTCAAGATCCTATAAAACTCCAAAGTATATTTAAACTCATCTAGCGAATACAATCAATCAAGGGTTAAGGTTTTCTTTAGGAATCTTTGTAAAGGTGTTCCAATTTTATTTACCAAAACGTAAAAATTTGCATCTGAAAAAAGAAGTTTAAAAAACAATTTTTCCAAAACGTGTCATTTTATACCAATTATATTCGTGTTAATTTTAATAAATCACATAAAGTTGTTATTTAACTGAAACAGGTATAAGATGAAGGAACGGAGTATGAAAGAGAAGATAATAAAGAAAAAATAGTGAATGAAGGCATGACGGCTGATAGAGATGTTTGGAATTATAAAACATACTGCGCCAAGCCAAAAAAAAAAAGATCAAAGCAAGGGAATGATGGTGTAACAGATATCCCGTCTCTTACACCTTGGCCCACACAAGTCACATTTTCAGTACAAACAAAATTAAATGCAGCGTTGAAATCCAACAATGGCTATATAATTAGAGGTAATAATTTACTGGTAATGACACGATACTACTCACTTATCATTTTTACCTGGCTCTCCAACTCTCCACGCTTTGTTGATAATACCCTCTTTAGTCGAATAAAGACTCGGAATTGGACAAAGTGGAGGTTGTTTGGGAAATGATGGGCTCGGGTTGTTGGTATTTTTGTCCATAAACACTTTAATAGTTATATAAAATTCTCTAGGATTGATATCGGTGTAATTAGACCGTGATCGAAAATGGGAAAGGAGAACTATCAGGTGATTGGTGTTATTAGGAAAACGTCATTTTTTGGGTTTTTTTTTAGGGTTAATGTTTGTCTCCCATCAATCAATTCAATCGCCCATTTGCCTGTCTTAGTTTTGATCACAGCCTGTGTACAGTTACACTGGTGTAAATTAAGGGTAGATGCAGAACCATTCAGATACCATTCCATCTGGTGACAATTTATCCCAAACGGCCGACACCATTGTTTCGGGCAAGCAAAATAATATTCAACATTTGTATGCAACACTCCAGTAACTATGTGGTGTATTGTACCATGCGTCCTATGTTGCTATTCGGTTATATTGTTACCGACTATGATAACTCCAACCCATGTATACGAAAATAAAATTAAACTCAAAACTTCCGACGGCTCCTACGCCGCAGAGGTAAGAATAACCGCACCATACCAGTAACGAGAACACAAGTTTTAATACATCACACGGAGTCATAAAAGTTGTGAGTGTTGTTCAAATACAGCTCCGCGTGGGATACAGTAGTCTGACAATAAAACCAGTCGGATAACAGACATTCAAATAAAAAATATAATAAAACTGTTCGGAACGGATGTACAATGAATATTTCAGCACAGTTTCCGCCACTGTTGTGTGTACGTGATTTTTTCAACTCGCCGAAGCTTTGTCGGAGTGTACACTAATTCACAACAAAATGAAACGGGTCGCGTGAAATTTTCATTTCATATTTTATCGCGCTCAGCACTTCCAATGGGCATTGCAATTGCGCTTATGAATTGTAGATTTTTGTGACGTCGATGTTGCAGATGCTTGTGTTGATTTGGTTGTTGTGAGAGGTGTGTATCGAAGCCCGGTTTTACTTTAGAAGTAACGATGCATGAGACAGTCAGTCACTAAAGACAAAACTATTTGTCTATCTTTGGTACAATTTTTAAGCCACATAATTCGTATTTTATGAAAATACTGACGTGGCCCCCATTATACGTGTGTACATTACTTTTGTGTAATGTCTAGTTTAAGCAGTGATGGCCTCGAGGTTGAGGCGCGCGGTCGAGAATCTCGGCGGTCGCGGGTTCAAACCCCAGGCACACACCTCTGACTTTTCGAAAGTTATGTGTGTATTCAAATTGAATTGTCACTTGCTTTAACGGTGAAGGAAAACATCGTGATAAAACCTGCACACCTAAAAGTTCTTAGGAATTTCTTAGGTGTGTAGTCCGCCAACCCGCACTAGGACAGCGTGGTGGACTATGGCCTAAACCCTTTCAATGGTAGAGGAGACCCGTTCTCAGCAGTGGGCATATATGGGTTGATAAAGAAAGAAGAAAGAATGTCTAGTTTACAATTGTATTTGTGGCTTCAGGAAATTTTTATACCTATATGAAAAGCAATTTCATATATACATGGGAATATAAATATAAAACAGCTTTTGTTAAATAAAGTTTTCAAGCTTAAAGATTGCTCGGAATTTTGTTAGCCAAGGGTGGCTTTTTGATTTCTATAGAAGTACCGTTACTAATGTAAAAATATTTGTAAAATACAAGTAGTTTAATTTGCCTTTACAAAGCTATGGTTTTAATACGGTTACTCGCTAGTCGCAATTAAGAACTTTTTTACATCCTCCCTTTACGACATTGTTTGTCCTGCAACATTGTACGTAGCTTTATTAAGGAATTTATACAACAGCCATACTATTTGTCAATTCGGCATGCGTTTCTCTAAATCGCTCTCACAGAAGGCAATTCGTCTCAGTCCTGAAGTTTACGTCTCGACAATTATGAGCAGTTGCCGCTTAACATGCAAATTAAAACTACAGTTCTAATACACCGGCGACACCCTGCTCCATTATTAATGTTATAATTATATGTTTCACTTTGCCTTTGTTTGCTTTGAGTATTATTTAAACGGAGACAGTGACATACATTATGCTGGTAGCAGTATGCAAGTCTTGTGTCGTGGGTCTCAGAAACTACAGAGAAAATATTAACTCAGTGCGAGAATCGAATGGTCTTTCCTTTCGCAAGCTAGTGCATGACCAAATGCACCACTTCTGGTGTAAGTTAGCCTAAAATTTTTCGTTCGTTGTGGAAAAGAGTATGGGCTTATGGAATTGTAGGATGATAAAATACGTACATAAATATATTAAAAATGCCTTTGCAGTTAATGAAATGATTAATAGCAATTGATAAAAATGGACAAAAAATGAGAATAAAATACTTTTTCTGAAAGAATTCATAAAAATGTGTCGGTGAATCTTATTTTGAAACCGAAATCGACCATCCTTGATTGCAACTTTGTGGTAACGAGTTCGAACAATTTATTATAAAATTTCAATAGTAGGTATATAAAAACACTTCATATGGTCATGTTATTGTGTGTTTTCAAGTCTCATTCATGTCCGCACTAACATTTCAGTGTAGTTACTCTCGAGAGCATATTGTAGGAAACCGCTTTGCCGGTTAGTCTAACAACAAACAGTAACGGTGTATGCACAACAACATAAATATTATCTAGTATAGTTGTAGTAGAATCTTTTGTTTTACAATAAGGCTTGTGTTTTTATGTTTAAAATATTAGTTAATTTAAGACCTTTGTTGGATTCCTGACTTGACTGAGTTTTCCATTGATAATTTTTTCATAATAGGACGGAGTTTCAAACTGACTTGCCTCTATCATCAACAACCCATATAGGTACGTTCCACTGCTTATGGCCTTATTCCACGATGCTCGCATAGTGGTTGTTGGTGGACAACAAACTTTAAACAATTCTAAGAGTTTTTAAGTGTTGGTACAGGCTTCCTTCTCGATGTTTTCATTCACCGTGAAAATACATTATTATTAGTATATTTTAATATAAATGAACAAGCAACCGCCGAGAATGTCGACCCTGCGTCTCAACCTTAATCCTTCTATACTACATTACCTCTACTGTTCACTTTAAAGTCACAACTGCACATGTAGACATAATATAGACATCTACATATAACATTCTGGCGCGCACGATGCCTCATACCAAAGAGGGCGCATTACCATCTCCCATGAAATAAAATAACATTGTACTAAGTTGGTACTTCATGAACTCATAAATGTACGTGAACAGCGGAATAAGTCTCGGCAACCTTAGTTTACCCATACATTATCCAGGGCCCGCCTTAAGCCAGCCTCATAAAGCCAAATTAGGCGTGTCTTATACTGCGACACACGGAGGGAATGGGTGGCCAGCGATTTTGTTGCAAAGCTATGTAACTAACTTTTTGATTATTTGTTATTTCTGTTTCGTTGATTCTTGGTATAATGTGGAAGCGGTAGGTAGGGTACGATTTCTGGGACAGTGTTATTGGGCTTGACAGTGACGTGAAAACGGCAGTACTTTTGAATCTTATGACGTGGGGCTAAAAAAAATCGCTAAAATTAGGAACACCTCTACCTACTTCCTAGGTACTAAAAGATAGGTGCTATATCGTCAGGCACGAAGATAGTGGAAATTGTTTTTTCGACAACTCATTTTGTACCAGGATCTATTTATAACCTAAATTTGAGATACTAGTAGGGAACAACGCTGAGTTTACAAAAAAACAGCTCAGTTAGGTTGCAAATAAAATAAGTGAAATCATGCTTTTAAAGGTTTAATTACAATTAAAAGACGCCTTTATTAGTCCCAGTTGAATTCTCAGCAGATCTTAGAAAATTATGCAAACGAATATATTTCCAATAAATAACTTTTTATAAACTTCTTTTTTAAATGTCTCTGCTATTGGACTAAAATATTCATAATTAAAAGGAAACATACCTCTTTGAAAAATAAAGATCAGAATATTGTCATAGCAGTACAATACACCAACGACGCCTTTGTTTATGTAAAGAAATTTTAACCGTTCCAGGAATTTCGAGAACAATGTAAGGCAGCATCGTAAACAACAATACAAGGAAAACAACATTTTTACGTGCAATCCTTTACAGCGGTGTGTCACGCACATAACGATTCCTGAAACTCTTTCGCAACAATCTTGCGTTTTCTTACAACCATATTCATTTAAATTTGGTCTATAACTCTATTGGAATAAGGGCTATGTTTTTAATTATCCAAACGCAAATTAAGTTTGGCCAAGTTACCTGTACACGTGTATACGTAAGTTTTAATGTTGTCGAGGCTTATTTCTTTGTTACGTGCACGTCGTCCGAAGAATTTCATTAGAAATTATTTCAGGTTCAACCGACTGTATGAGATTAATATACGAAATTAGGAAGTATGGAGGTTCCTTCGAATAATTTTGTTTTATTTATTGTCTGGTTTTCGGGGTGGAACGCTGTGTACTTGCCAAGATCGTTTTGCAGTCGATAAATCGCGTCAGTTCGATTGTTAAGCGATGAAGAAACTGCGCTAGGATGAACTGGTTTTTGCAGAAAAAGTATCTTACAAAAGTGTCAGTTTATTCAAGCGAAGTTACAGCGGAAATTTTTAATGTCTTCGTGAAAGTTTATCCCAGAGAGAACATTTTACGTAACACGAAGTGCATAAACGTTAACATTGATTCATCACCTGAATTTGAAATCACAGTGTTGTTTTCGTTTTTATATTAGAAAAGCAATTTAATAGTTAACCCTCAATTTCATTCAAAAAAACTACGATTTAAAGTTGACTTAATCAAGCTAGCCTTTTCTCGCGAAACGTGTACTAATTCCGGAACTCCTTTTTACCTTCATAAAAAGGTATAGTCGTATGACACTATAACCAAACATCATTCTAATCGTTTCAATTATTTAGGCGCGAAAGCGCAACAGACAGTATCACAATACTTTCCCACTGATATTAAGTATGATTAATTACAAAATGAGACTCATAAATGTATTTGGATACTGTAATAGACGTGTAGGAGAACAAAAGAAGGTTTTAATTATCGCGTCAATCGGACCGACGCCGACAGTCGGTGTATTCGTTTCGGATAAAATTCCTGTATTCCGCCGAACGGAATATCCACTGCCCTCATCAGACGTTTATTAAGGTCAAATTAACGCTGAAGGCGGCGTGCACACTTGGGTTTTGAGTACAAGGGATGAAATAATTTCTATCTTGAAAAAAAAAAACTACGATTAACTACTTTTACGATTAATTCAATTAACGATTACAATTAACTAACATAACGCAAACTTACAGTTTTTTTAAATAGTTTCTTTATTTAATCTAATAAATAAATCGGTTTAATCCAACCAGACTTAGATATGTCTGTAATAACGCTCTACTTACATATACCTAAATTAAATTAAAAGAGAATGAAATGCATGAACAGCTAATCTATTAAACAATAATTACAACATCATATAACCAGACAAACATAAAAAGATCAGCTCAACTTCTCATTGCAAACACAGCCTTTTAATTTCACAGAAAGCTCTTTAGAACCACAAAGAACCAAAAAGGTCACAAAAACACAGGTTGTTATAAAAATCTAAAAGTAAATAAAGCAAACCATCCCAGCACGGTGAACACCACCTAATCCAAATTAAAGAAGGGCATCCGCCCTTTCCGATTCCGGAGTCGCTGGGCGGAACTCATTTACCTAAAATTGCTCCCAATTTATTAGGATTTCCAAAATAATTCTATCTGGGACGCGGACCTGCTTACAAATGGGCCCGGCGCGGTTTATGCAAAGCGAAATGTTAATGTTTCTCGTAGTGCTTGTTGACTTATTACTCAAATAAATGAAACCAATTGAGTTTTTTTTAGTAATTTTTATAATAACAATAGGTACATCCCAGTGGCGTGCCTAGGGTGTCAAACTAAGGCAAGCCCAAATGTTTATTTAGTAGCAGCATATTTTTTTTGGTACGTAGGACTAATAAATACCTACCGGTTAGTACTCACATTCACGTTTATAGCGTTATTTTATAAATAAACAATCGTTAAGTTCGTTATTCGGAACTATGTAAGGCAAGTCGGGCTTTCGGGCTTCTATGGAAGTACCGCCACTGGTACATCCTCTACCATTAAGAGGGTTTAGGTTTTATTCCATCTAAGTTTGCAACTTTCGTGTAAATTTTTTCTTTTACCCGTAAAGTACGTAATGATTCATATGAATCCACACAAATAAGTCAGACGTGTGTTCCTGGGTTTTGAACCCGCAAGTGTCGAGATTCTTGACCGCGTGCCTAAACTTTGAGGCTATCATGATGCCTGCCATTCCTCGTTGCACAGAGAGCCGTAGATTTCAGCGTTGTAAATTAATTAACAAGCATAGAGGCAAAATATGACTGACAGCATGAAAGCTATCATGATCATGCAAGTGTCCCGTTCGGAATCATCGATGCAAATTAAACAGATAGCCGTAATCTTTCCCCCGGTCTATTCTATTTTGATTCCAATAACATTGTCGTGCTGAGATACTCAGAATCACCACTCAACAAGCTTTAATCACGTAGAACGCCTTAAATCAACATCAAGTTCTGCACACACATACACTCCTAACAATTTGATTGCGCAGTAAAATCTTCCTATAAACTGTTTAATGTGCTTCCCGAGTGCTAGTTAACCGTTGCGAGTGTTTATTGTCATTGAGGGTAGACGGAAATATTGACATATAACTTACATTCAAGCTTTTATTTGTTAAGGAAGATAAGAGTAATTTCTTCACCCACGTATAGATTCGTTTTAAACCTTAGGTGGTTTAGTCCTTTCAATATAATTGCTTTTACCTATATAATTTTCTTTGGCTTTCCATCGATACAAGACTTGGTTCTGCTACGAGTATACTAGATTTCTGGGCTTAGGAGTGATAACATCAGGGTTTAGACGCGAAGGTGATATTTCGGCGATCGCGGTTTCAAAACCTGAACCATAGTCTTTTCAATTAACTGAAGGAAAACATTGTGAGGCAGCCTGCACACCAATAACTTCGTAGGAATTCCTTAGGAGTGTAGTCCGCCAACAAGAGCTAAGCCAGCGTGGTGGACTAAGGCCTAAACAATTTATTATTATCAATGTATTACTACAATCTTTATAGATCTTTGTGGCCATGACACGTATTCTGGCCAGTGAGAACTGAAATAAATGCTATTCTTATTACTGTTCTGACACTGAGAAATGACGTCAATACAGTTGTATAGCTGGCTGTCTTAATACATTGTACTTGTACATACAAGAGTATATCTTAATAAAAGATTACGATCACTTCTCATTCAATACAATCTTGCCGACACTAAGTTACTTCTTAACACTACGCTTGATGGAGGAAATAGAAATGAAGTAGTGTTACAGCTTTACGGTATCATAAACACGACTACTTTGTTGATTCTGCAGCAAACGGATGCTTTCGAGAAGTGTCGGATTTATACCGGGATCAGGTAAATACTGATTGGCTTATTTCAGAAGAATGAAGTTTGACGAAGATTGACGTCGAGATAGATTTGATAACCGGACTAGATAAAAAATATTAGATTATTTCATAAGAAGTAATGTGGTTAACTGCATTAGGGACAGTCCCTTAGATGAGATTTGTTGTTTTCGACCTTATCTCACCACACACCCACCACTGTAACTCCTGTGCTACAGGATCAACAGCATCACGAACAGTATTGACGCTGAGCACTTAAGCTGAGCAAATCTAAGGCACTTAAACTGTTATGAATCTGCAACATCAACCAGAAATAATGAAGAAGGAGTTGGAAAACAGGTCAAAAAAGGTCGCTGGATGTTGCTGGCTTCAGGCGGCTCCGATAGATGTGGAGTTCATTGGAAGAGAGCTATGTTCAGAAGTAGATCACCATTGGTTGATGGATGGATGTTGGATTATGGAAAACGGAGTAGTCCGCATCCCAGAGATGGGATTTAATGCACAATTGAAGAGTATACAAATATACCTTGATCTACTTATTCGATACATGTACGTTGTACATTTACAGCCTGTACATTTGAGTTTATTCTCCCCGTAAGTACTAGCGGCGAGTCGCCACAATAAAAGACTTCTGATGTTCCACAATCCATCGGTTTATTTCCGTTGGCCTTTGTATCGGGTTTTTATTCAAGTTTCAAGTGAATTGTGGTTTCGCTTTTGTTTCTCCTTTTTGTTTGCGGTTTTATTTTGTACTTTTCCTGTGAGTGCGTGCTTATGTATTTGTTTTGAATTTCTTCCTGGGTGGTATTAGAGCACTGAGTGTTTTAAAGCTTTGATATGCCATAATATGTATTAATGAGTAAGACATACTGTAAATTCAATCCAAGTAAAAAAATGAGAACAGGGCAGGGAGATAATGATGTATAATGAGTGAGTAGTAATGGCCTCGAGGTTTTGGTGCGCGGTCAAGTCTCAGTGGTCACGGGGTATAAAACCCATGAGTAAAAAGGTCCTGAGGAAACCTACACACCTTAGGTTCTATACCCACATTTCGCGAAGTATGTTTCAGTTAGTGTTGCCCAAATTCAGTCTTGGTCTTGCAGTCTTGGTCTTGTTCTTGCGTTTTTGCAAGACCAAGAACAAGACCGCGTATTTTTAGCAAGACCAAGACCAAGACTGACCGTGCAAGACTTGAGCAAGAACAAGACATAGCCTGCAAGACTCTTGCGTCTTGCAGCTAGGACTTAGCGCTATTTCACGGAGTAGTTAGGTGTAACAGTTTGGTGTATAGGTACGCTTAGGAATTCTATGAGACGCAAAAAACTGTATCAAAGAATATGAAAAACTGGACCTATGCGCATTACGACTAATACCATAAACATACCTACATAGCGAATAAAAAAATATCCATTAAAATCATACTGAGTGCATGCATAGTTATGTTTTAACCATCGGCACTTTGATAATGCGGCATCAAAGGTTTTGTACTTACTTCTCAAAGTAATTTGCCGCTTTTCGGAAGTACATGGTTATGATACACGCGCCGGCGGCTTCTTTTGAAATCATATATAAACAATCGTTGCCACCGCGCCGAAATCACATTTGACACTATTTGATTGCCGCCACAGGGCGTAGGTTAAAATATTCGTAGGTTCTTTAAAATACAGTCAAGTTATTGTAATTAATTTGTTTTTTTACATGTTTTAGCAAATGTAAGCTTATAAATCATAAATGTTTATTAAGAAACAGTTACTTCCATGGAAAACGACATATAGGTCAGTTGATTTTTCGAATTTCTTATCAAATCTTCAGTTATTTATTAATTTGCTTGATCTTTACTATGGCTATGTTAATCCAAGCTCACAATGTTCCAATTCTAATACGTTTTTCTAAGATTTAATTTTAAAGTAAACTTTAATAAATAGTAATAGACTAATAGGTAATTGCAAGACTTGCAAGACTCTTGCTGCAAGACCAAGACCAAGACCAAGACTGGGAGCGCAAGACCAAGACCAAGACCAAGACCAAGACCAGGTGTATTGGCGCAAGACCAAGACCAAGACTGGCTAAGTCTCGTCTTGTTCTTGCATTTGGGCAACACTAGTTTCAGTTGCATGTAGTAGAAAGCGAGCCTTTGTTTTCGGGCACGTTTTAAGACTCCATGCTGCTACTGAGAATTGCCTTATGGGAAACACAATAAAATAGTAATGGTTATTTAAATTTATTGCAATTTACTGCTAAAATAATTTTATATTTAAATAAGCAATTGGTTTAATTATTAGCTGTATACAATTAAAGGGTTTTTTGTATATTAATATTATTAAATAGGAAATAATTTAAAGTTAATTTACTATTAATTATAGCTTCACTTTAAATTAAAAATATACCTCAGTTCCCTTAGGACGCCGATGCAATTGTATGTTTATTCGTCGAATTAATTAATAAAGCCAATAAATACACGAGTATTCGAAATTGCAGTAAAATTCTAGAATATACAGGTGCAATTTCTCCCGGTATCAGAAGCGCGGGTAATGAAAACACAAAGGATTTTTACGCGGCGCGAAAGTAAATACTTAATTAAGACGCAATAAAGGAGGCATAAAACACTCGCTCATTAGGAAAACTCGTAATTTTCGCTCCTAATCAATCTCAAAGCCGGTTTCTTATTAATTTCAGTGCTAAATCACCTTTACGATGGAAGCAAAAAGATTCTACCCATCAAGCAACGTTGCAGTTTTTACGAGATCCTACCACGGGTTGCGGACGATGAAGGTCTTAGATTTAGATTTAGTTTATTTTGATTTGTTTACAAATATTTTGTGTTTTTTAACCCATGTTTGGTGGATGAGGGCTGCAGAAGACCGGGATGGTTGGCGCTTTCTTGGGGAGGCCTACGTTCAGCAGTGGACGGCGATAGGCTGAGTATATAACCCATGTTTGTATTTGTAGTGTATATTTTTTATTTCACGTACACAAGAGTGTTTTCTTCTCTCCCATCTTTTGTCAGGCAAGGTTGTAGGATGCTTGTTTTTTTTAGATCTTTTTCATTTTATTGCATTCAATGCTTATCATTATTTTGTTGCCTACGTGAATGAATATTTTTAAGTTTGAAATTTAATCAACTAAATTCCACTTAATAGTCACTTTAAGAAGTTCATCTCTGCTCACCCTTTTGAATATATACAAGTTTTAGTGAAGTGATGATGCTACCGCGCACATAATTTAGTACAATCGTATTTGGTTTAAAGTCATTAATTAGGCAACAGAAACGTACCACAGCAACGGACTTCCAAAACAAACCCCAAGCGTACAATCAACGTCGACCTGCAATTTCTAGATCAAATTAGTGCTAAGGCAACATTTAAACGAGGTCATGAGGCAATGAGCTAAATCAGTTTCGAGACAAACGTCAGACTTTGAATTAATTACTTGCCAAGTTACTCAATAGAACTATTCAACAGGACTGCTTCTGAAGATGGAATATAGATAGCTATTGTTATTTCATTAATACTTAATGAGTTTTATCTCGAACTATCCTTAGTATTAACAAATGTATTGAGATTTTCTATTAGGAAGATCCCAGTAGCTTTAGGTTAGCTTCTGAAATGTGCTTGAAAAAAGTAGTAGGCTATAATAATTTATACATGTTTTTGGATTCAAGACAAAATGCCTTCATAGGATCTTTACTGAAGTCTATATTATTCCAATCAAAACTTATTTTTTTCTCATAAAGACTACTTGCATCTCTGCTATATTTGATGTAAATAATTATTTTTGTAATTCCAATCGAATTGCCATCGAAACACGTTCGAAAGCAATTGGTAGGGGCACGTTAATCCCCAGTCAGCGAGCGGTCGAGCTCGGGAACTCATTAACGGTGAAATAAAAAGGTTTTATTACATATTTTTATTTCATGTCAGAAACTCTTGCCTGCCCCAAGTAGATATTTAAACGAACGCTGTAAGAGCCGGATTCCGGCGGTGTACTGATGGTAATTTTTCAGTCGATATTTTATTGACTAACGTTTTGCAATCCCCTTTTACGGGTAACGCTACGGCTACACGTGTTGGTGTGGTATACATTTATTGGAGTAGGTATATTAGTGTTGTAAATATTTGTTTGTTGTGGCGATGTAGGGAAAAGTTGCTTAAAAAATACAAACTATATGCATGGGAATTTTATTTGAGAATATGATTATGAATATTTACATAGTTACAATTGGATGAATATTTTGTATTCGCTTGTTTGATTCTTGGTGTGCGGTAAAATTATTGTACGATATAGGTATTAGTACCGAATTTTACGATCTACCTATGATTTTAACCATATTACATAATATTACAAAAGCGTCTAACAATATAGGTACCTCATCGGAAAAATAACTTTACTCTCAAATCCCTAAGTATAACATAAAAGACACGGGCAAAAGGCACTAGTAAAACGGGTTTTGGAGCAAAGCCAGGTAGAAATAAATTTTCAAAATTATTATTCAGGTGAAATTCTCCTGTTATTACAAGGAAAAAGGCTCTCACATGCCAGGTGGGTTGATTTCGGAGGTAATATTTTCCATGATTTTTACTTGGAAAAAGGTGAACAATATTTTGCTTGTTGCCAGCTTTATCCAAGTCACGGCCACGGGCATGAAGTAGGTGCTCTAGAAGAGATGTAATAAAATTTGGAAACATACGAAACGGTGAGTTGGGACGGGACTCTGCGTTTTGTGTTATTTTTGGTGTTGATAATAATATTCATTTATTTGATGTACAAACGAAATGAAAATAAGTATCATGACACAATATGAAACAGGAATATTGATTTAAAAATATCTGAATAAATATTTAAGATATATTTCTGATGCCTCGTGGTCTCGTCGCATAAGTATTGGGTCGGCAACTAAGTAATTGCGGATTTTACTCATAGATGGCTTCAGTTGAATTTTTAGGTTTGCTGGCGTAGTCCAAGTGTAAAACACATTTTGTTATTTGATAGTTGGCAATTCAGCTATCAATCAGTAAAAAAAGTTTTTTGATCGGTTGCGTAGTTTTCGTTTGGCGTTCGTTGAAAAAACTGAAAATTAAAAGGAACAATATGGTCATTTTTTACTTTTTTTTTTCGCAAAGGAAAAACGCATCGCAAGCTCATCAACAATTGTTTGCTGTTTATGGCGACGAACCTAGGTTGGCAATTAAGTAATCGCGGATTTTCAAGTTTTTGAACATAGCCAAGTTGTTTTAAGTGGTTTTCAATACATGTATGTGATACACGAAGCTTTTCTGCAATATCACGAGTTATACTGTGACGATCCGAATCGATTATTACTTTGATAAAGTCGTCATTAACTTCAACTGGGCGACCAGAGCGTTTTTCGTCTCTGAGTGAAAAACACCAGAACGAAATTTGTCCAACCAATTTTGACACTGCCGTTCTTTTAGGGCTCCGTCACCATAAATAGCACATAACTTTTTGTGAGCTTGCGATGCGTTTCCCCTTTACGAAATTAAAAAGCAAAATATGGCAATAATTTTCCTTTTCATTTTCCATTTTTCAACAAACACCAAACGAAAACTACGCAACCGATCAAAAAACTTTTTTTACTGATTGATAGCTGAATTACCAGCTATCAAATACAAAATGTGTTTCACACTTGGACTACGCCAGCAAACCTAAAACTTCAACTGAAACCGTCTATGAGTGAAATCCGCACTTACTTAGTTGCCGACCTAATATTTGCCATGCGATTTACAGATGTCGGGTTTCGATAAGTAAAAGTTTTATCGGACTTTTCTCTTAGGATATTCTCAGTAGCAGAATGGAGTCTGTGCCGTTAAAACGCCAATATGCTCGTCCTCTATTAAATGGGACTATTACATACTAGGCGATACGTGGGCGCAAAAATATCAGCCTACCCATTCGGACATACAGACGTGAGATTTCGATGTTACTATCTATGATATATTTATGAAACTGCAAAATGGCTACAAGTTCGTCCCTAATTACATAGGATTAGCTAAAATAAGGAACTTCTTCTATACTTCTAGGATATACTTGCGAATTAGGTGTAATCTTCCCAAATCGTAGTTAGCATTTCATGCACGAACTCAACCTCAAAATTATCTGGCATAAATTTCCTTCTAGATCGCTAGTTTTAGCACTATCGAGACGCAAAAAGTTTTAACACACATTCGCATAAACTAATTATCCAGATCATTACCTGTGTTACTCTGCGTTCCCCGACATAACACAGCCAGTATATTCCTAGTCACAGTTGGCGCGCAACTTATTGGAGTGTTTTCCTTTAAATTTAGGGCACCGTACGTGACCTAAAGAGGGAACGTTGCGAGACGAATTACGAGCAAACTTCGCTTGGCTACCCGAAATATACTGAAGTTAGGACGTTGACTCGGGCACTGCAATGTTTGGGGCAACACAATCCTCTACTGCCAGTTCTAAAGCAAATCTATTCCGGAGTTGAATATTTGGTCTTTGGACTAGTTCAGTTGGGTATCTTTGGTGGTAAATTTGTTTGGGGTGGGTCCTATTTATTGTCTGTTTTTAGTTTAAAAATATTCAAAGAATTTTACTGCAAGGTTTTTGACGTTGTTTATCGAATTTCTTTTAATGAATCATTGGGGTGATGACAGAGAATGGATAGACATTAAAATTACTCAATGCTATGCTTTAGTTAATCTTTTTATTTCAACATTGTTATACAACGATGAAATTTAATACATTTTGAGGGTAGTTAGTTTTTTTATTTCGTTCAGATTTCATTTGGACAATTATCCTCACACTGGATTAACCTTTGCAGATATATGCAAAAATATAATAGAAACCCGAATAGAAAAAGCATGTCCAACCTTTTATACCAATTCAAAAATCTTCTTTAAATCTATTGTCATAGCTAGAGCAACCAAGTCTATTTGCTAATAAACATACAGCCTACATAAGAGTGTGCGTATCGCCGCCTCGAGTAAGTAGTCAAGGAGCAGAGGTCGTGTTATGCCCTGTATACCCTAACATTTAATAAGTTTGTTGTACGACACTTGTTTGTGATTTGTTGGGAAATTGTTATACGGTTTTATTATACGAAGGGCTGGAGGGACGACAGTTTTGGTCCTTGGAGCTGTGGTGCAGGAGTTGTGTTGTGTGTTGGAAAAATATTGTATGTAATGTAGTTAGTTGAATATCGAATAAAATCGGTGTATTTATTAAAAATATCGAAAAATATCAGTAGCTCTAAATTTAAAGAGTAGTGAGAGTATTTTGGGATATGTTGTAATATAAGTTTATTAATTATAATTATATATGTATATTATACTTTAGAGAAGAGTTTGTAACGAATACAGTGCGATACATATGAAGACAGTAAAGATCAATGTCCAATTCATATGAATGTAATGGAGTTTTTCAATTATACCTCATTCACGATAAGTTGATTCTTTTGGCAGATGTCAATTTTTCTGAGACATGACTTTGAAATAAAAAACGTATTATTTTATTATTTTAATGATTTGATAAATATAAAAAAATACATACAACACAAAAGTCTCTAAAGATATAAACGTTATCCGAAAATTTTGAGACTTTATTGCTTCAAAGTAAAAATAAAATAGGAATACTGAAACTAATTGACGTTTGTATAATGTTACATCGGTCGGACAGAAAGGGACGTAACATCGTTCATATCGATCTCCACGTCGATAATTTTATTGAACACTATGATGACCATGGCTGTGCTCCTTTTTCTTAATATTTTTTTTTTAAATATAAAACTATTTTATTTTTTAACCTTTATTTTTACATACTGCGTTATTTTTGGACCTCCTGTCAACTTAAAATAGGTGGTTTAGACCATGAAACTAAACAACTTTTCCAAAGAAACATGGGTCGAAACGTGATAAATAATTCGATTCTCCCATAGAAAACTGCTCACATGGTCGATTTCGTGTAGAAGGTCTAAATTTTTTTTCACTTTTCGACCCGTGTTTCTTTGGGGAAGTTGTTTACTTTCGTGGCCTAAAACATCTATTTAAATTTGGCGGGAGGTCTAAAAATAACCCTGTTATATTAAATAGGTACTTATTATGAACTTTGACCCACCATCGCTTATCTACATAATGTTTTACATGTCGAAAGTAATAAAGAATTTCACACATAATGCAGTATTTTAAAACGCAATATTTTTGAACTACTCGATATGTTCTGTTTCCCATCATTAGTCGATATGCCAAAAGAATCAACTTATCGTGAATGAGATATAACAATAATTTTTTATACTCTGCATATAATAAGCCCGTGGTATGGGCAGGTAGGTAATGATTTGGTTATAGTTCATACATTAACATCTACTCCAACTGCTTAATTTTTGGACTCCAAATTTTTATAATGATATTTAAATAATTGAAGACACGTCATGAGTCTATCCCTCACTTAAAATATTCTTGAATAATAAAAATTAAAAATGAAACGATAATAATAGATTGAGCAAACTTCCTGTGGAGGAGATTTGTGCGCGAGTTGGCGAGGAAATAGCAGCATTAAGATAAACCTTAACTCGATTTATTATTCACGGTACATTAAACGAGGTGTAAGTTGGGCGGCATGTCGCGGGATCGTGGCGGCGACGCATCCGCCATATACGTACTCATTTTTGGAATGCTATAGGGAGATTTAGTAGTTTTGAATTAAATAGATAAGGAATTAGTGCGGTAATGTTTAGGATTTTGGTGTTGTGTAATAATGGAAATCTATAGTAAATGAGAAAGGCAAAGAAGAGATTTGTCTTAAAGGAAATAATGAAGTGGTGATGGTCTTAAGGTTTAGACGCGCGGTCGAAAATCTCGCCAGTCACGGGATCAAACCCCAAGCCTTTTCGAAGTTATGTGTGTAAAATTTCATTAGGAAACCTGCAGACCTAATAGTTCTAAGGAATTTCCTATTGTCGACAATCCTGTTTTTCTAGGTGTCAATTGTTAACGGGTTGCTAAAACAAAATTTAAATGTTGATTGCAAAACACAAAAATGTGTTACTTTAGATTCAAAAGAATGTACGCAATGTTTGCGAGTTTCCTCTTCGAAAACAAAATAAAAAGTGAAACCTTACAGCCCACACTTATCATAAAAAACGGCGATTCTTTCTCGTCCCGATTGAATATTGCATAAAACGTAACAATTCTAATAATTTTTGACTATTATTTCTCTTTTGACGACTGCTGGCGACTCGAAGGCGTCTCTGAAGGAACGTAACCATTATACGAACAAAGCGACAAAATTATTGTAATTTTCCTCGAACATTGGAAAAGTTGACATTCTTATACTGGGTGACCTAGTTGGATTTTTTACTTTCCCAATTGTATTGAATGTTCTCTGGATCTGGCTTTTTGTATAATGAGATTTGTGATCGTTCTTCGGCTTCAATCTCTAAGACGAGATAATCGTTTGTATAAGTAAGAAAATACTTGTCCAGGGTTAAGATTTTAAAATTTCTTAATTTTTCCTGCTATTTTAAAAACATTCTTTATTAGCAGTTCGCACCCAATTTCATCATTTTCAATCTATAAATGTCACTGCTGGGCACAGACTTCCTCTACATCTGAGAGAGTTCAGCCATAACAACGTTTTGGATTGCAGATTGGCTGATTAAAAATCTAAGAAATTCCTAAGAACTTTTTAGGTGATTAGGTAAGAAAATTCATTGTGAATGCACAAATAATTTCAAAAAGTCAGAGTTGTGCGTCGGAGGTTTGCACGTGCAGCCGTCGAGATTCTAGACCTTCATGTTAATTGATTTCTTAGATTCACTTAAAACAGAACGACCCAATTTCCAGTTACAGACCTCATCATATTCCGAATTGCTAACGATGGTCTTGTGTGGAATGAATCAATGACTCACCTCACATCGAAAATGAACCCAAGACCCATCAATGTCGATGGACAGTTGAAACCCAAGACCCGTCACCTCTATGGACAGTTCATAAATCGATTGCAGTTTATCAAAATACGCACGTAATTAAAACCCGATTCCAATTACACCAGAATCGATCACGAAGAATGCTAAAAATACATCACTCAATTTTCAACAATGGACCCAAGTTCGCGAGGCACTTGAGGTGGTCCGAAACTTAGAGACGCTCACAAAAGACCCTTGAAATGATTGATGCTTCCTCTCAGAACAGAGCTTTGTGTCGGCCGATCTACCACCTTTACAACTCCGCAATTGATTACAACCGTTTTGATTGAACTGGATTTTATTAAATTCCGACAATTTTTGGGCGATCGAGTGTTCGGGTATCGGTTAGGTGCTGGAAGTTTCTTTGGAACTATCGATATTTCTGTTGTTTAACAGTAAACATTATGTGTAATTAAGTTATGAAGTTTATGCTTTTGAAACATAACTATTGCAGTGAAATTAAACCGAACTTTGCCAAATGGACTATCATAAAAAAATCTATCACTAGATTCTTGCATTTCTTAGCTCTTTCTTAAGGTTTTCTGTCCCACTTAGACTTCTTACACAAAGTTGATATGTTTGTTATTGTTTATTATTATTATAATTCACAAATTATTAGTATATATTCACAAGTTATTGCTTCTTCACTTGCGCGACCCAGTTCTTAAAAAATACTATGAATTTGACTTTAAATCCATAACTCGAGATCATGTTTTTTATTCTCAATAAAGTAACAAAATTTTAACTTTAATATATCTATTACAATAACGTAGATTTTCCAATGTGCTAAAAGATACCTCTTTTCTAAGTTTCCTTACCAACCGATTATTTAAAGGACTCTTTCTAGGGACCCATCACAAGTCAAGTAACAAATTTTTAATGTGGAAAAAATAAATAAAAAAGTCTGTTTAATTAAGGGTCAAGTTAGCTTTCAACTTTGTCACCTCTGTACCATTTTTTGCCATAATTTCTTAGACATGCTTGGTGTATGAAAGCCCCGAGTTAAGTTAAGACAAGTGGGTTTTGTCAACAAGCCGCGGTCACTGGGCCAAACAACTTTTAACAAAACGTGGCCCTGCACGAGTGTGAAAGACATGGCCATTAGTGGAGGAAGTATCAACGTTATATCGCAATATTTTTGTATGTTTTGACAGCCCTGTGGCGCATTCGACTAGAGATTAGCTCGCCAAACGAGAGGCCGCAAGTTCAAATATTGCTTCGGTTCTGGTTGTACATAAGACCGAAAGAGTCTGTCTTAGTTTCGGAAACCCAAGACACGAGACTTGTATCCTGTGTGTGGTCAGAAGTATATATGTAACTGTCAATGTATTTATTTACTCATTTTAATACACTGATGAACGTGCCGTGCGATAAGGTCCGGGATTCGATTCTCAGGTCGGACAAAGAGTTCAAAGGTTTCCATTATTAAATTCTCAGTCCAGACTCTGGAAACTATCGAAAATAGCCTATTGGCTCCTTCGCCGTTAAAATACGCTATCATTAATTGAAAATACACACATCTTTTATCAAAGTTGTTTGCCTGGGATTTGAACCTATCAAAACCCCTTGCCTAAACCTCAATCACTACTACTTTCCCCTAAGTTCCCATAAATATTCTATCCGAAAATACATAGAAGCGTTGTTCTACACTAAAAGCAAAGCATTGTAGCACAGCGGGATCTTGTCATGCATAAAATAATCGGCTTGTTAGAAATTTAGCCAGCGCTTGAGGTGGAGCAGGCTCGCCTTAAGATTGCGCTGTTCTTGAGCGTTCGGTTTTACCTTTTAGTGATAGACAGGGAAATTCTGAGGCACGGTTTTGTGAAATAACATTTGGGAGGTGAAGTGTCGCGGAATCTAAGTAGATTGGGAGAATTTATTTATTTTATTTATTTTTTAGGCCTTAGTACCCCACGCTGACCTTTGCTGCGGGTTGGTGGGCGGTTAAGTGAGAAAGAATTAAATGTATTTTTATAAATAAAAGCAATCTATATATCTCTTGGTCTTTAACTTAGGAAAAGACCTTTATTCTTGAGCTGTCGCTCTATTCATATATTCATTTCACACTTTCCATCAGTTCACTCTATAGTAAAAAAGTATGACTATTACAATTTTAAAATCAATATTTAATTTATTATAATTATAATAATGAGTAGATCCATACCACATCACATCGTCTATTTTCGTACCAATCTCAAAATCTTTATTCCCTTCCCTACTTGATAAACAATTATTTAATTAAATAAACCCAAGATGCTCACTAAACTTCCACTGAAAACTTCGTACATAACAGCCTACACAAGATAACGCCAAAGCATTTTACTCTCAGCTGTTTGAGCAGCACATTGTAACACTCTCACAGATTGTAAAAAGCCTATTATTTCGCCGCGCCGCGCTAATCCTACCGACAATACAGAAACGTTGCTCACTCAATAAAGATTTATCGTTCCCACTTACCTACAATAAAGATTGTTTTATATAAACTTCGAGGGCCTCTAGCAAGTGTGTGTTAGAAGTCCCGAGACCGGCTCCCGAGAAAACTTTTATTAGGTGATTTGGTGGCTGAATGTTTGCCTGCTTTTCGGGGAGATCTCGAAAACTTAGGCAGTCAATAGCCACGGTGATTGCAAACACAGTGCCATACAAAAAACGCGGTTTTCTAACAACCACATACATTTAATACTCGTGGTTGTTGGGAAAAAGTTAAAAATTAAACTGACATTTTTTTTTATGGAAGAGGAGGCAAACGAGCTAGTGAGCCACCTGATGTTAAGTGGTTAACACTGCCCATGCAACAGGATACAATACCGGAGGAATCATCCGTGTTTTGCCTTGAAGAAAATTATTTATTTATTTTAGGAAAAATAAAAAAATTCTATATTTTTCTCCGAAGGATTGCACTTATGCTAAGAAACCAAATAGGCAGGCAGCCAGGTACTTATCACACCATTTCAAAATTACATAAATGCCTCCTTTTGACTCGAATCCACACCATTGGCATCAGCCGACCGTTCTTTTACCCATATGCATGTCGCATTTTGTGGTAACATTACCATTATTTTATTGCTTTTTATTTTAACCAATAGTAATCCTGGTTCGCTAATTTCTTGGTTTTATCACTTAGAGTCGTTAAAACAATGCACAGTTCCCTAGTTGGACAATTGCCAAAAATGTTCTTGCCGCAGCAGTCATTGCGGGATCGACATTGAAACGATATTGTCGCGGTATGTATTTAGAGAATGAATTCTATACTTAAGACTCCTTGCAAATGCCTTTACTAAAGATCTTTAATTAGTTGCATAGTTCCTTTATATAAAAATCGATCTAATATAAGATTAATTGCAATTTTTTCTTTAATTTAACAAATGTAGTTACCAAGAGATAACACTTAGAAGTTTTAAAACAATCAAACAAAGAATTAAATCGTATCTATAAAGTTTAAATTTACCCAATTACCCATCCAACTTTCAAATTATTTCATCCATAAAATTAACACTACAATCTAAAACATAACCGTATGAACCAACCATCAAAGCACAACATACTGCATATTACCAGATAAAATCTGCAATATCGTACCACATCAATTGTCTGGATAGCAGCGTTCCGCATGGCGCATCGACGTGAGTTTCGCATTCAATTAAAAATTAATTAAACGCTCCCGTGTCCTAGTTGCAGTGCTAATGGCGTATTCTTGACTCTGTTACAGTGGGTTCCACGTCCCGGGAGCTATGGCCGCATAATGGCTGCAATATAATAGATACAATCCACCGGGTAATGACGTTGAAGTAATATATTTGGCTAGCTTTATCATCAGCCCACACGTCCCACTCAGTGGCGGTACATCCACAGAAGCCCAAAAACGTTTCTTGTTTACTTTTAATGTCTATTGTCTGTAATTCTCGGGACTAGTATGTCACATAAAAGTTTCTGACAATATAAGTTTAAGGGAAAGAAACACATCGGAAGAAATTTTCTTACAACGTGATTTCCGTATCAATTTGGATAGGACTACTTATGAAATGTGGTTTCTATTTGGACACGCTATAACCAGAAAACTGAAAAACCACATGAGTTTATCATATCTATTGTTTGTGAGATAGTTCTCCCAGATCTAGTCAGCCAAAAACTCTACTTTCGTTAATTTAAGAAATGTTATATTGACAAGGCATGCCGCATGGTATGTAATGAAAAGATTATATACGAATGATAAAATATTATAATACTTGAGATATTCATGTGTGCAGCGAGAGAATTTAATGTTAAAACAGACGATTCTATTCTTAGGTGTCGTAATTAAAAAGTTGTCGGGATCGTTGCAGATTCAGCGGGATTCACGCTAACTTTTACTTTTGCGAAACTGTGCTAATTAACTCCGGGTATTCGTTATATCTTATTATTTAACTTTATTCTTTGTGAAGAATTTTTCCCAAAGTTTTTGAAACTTTTATTTAATTTCGCTCAGGTTTTTTTATCTGTCCTTACGGATGAGGAGACTTGAATCCGGCCCGTTTAAAGCGAAATGATGTTTTTATATAAAACGCTTTGTGAGTTCGTTTGAAAGATACTTTTTGGTGTGACTTCACCCGTGCGTCATGAGCGAGCGTGGGAATTTTGTTCCTTTTTCTGAACTGAAGTCGGGAAATGAATACTATTGAAATTTTTATGAATTTCAAGCAAAAAGGAATTATCTTATGAACATTATGGGATGGGAAGATAGTCTTTATTTTAGATATGCGATATTATATTTACAGTCTATTGTATGAATGGAGGAATAACTCCTCATTATTTATCGTCGTCAACATCATCAGTGCATGTATAGACTGCAGAACACGGGCCTCCTCTACAACTGAAATGTTTAATGTTTACAGTAACTAGATAAATAAACCTCGAAAACTTCTTTCAACTGCTAGAATTTAAATCATCATACTTTATAGCATACATGTATTTCGTTATTTCTTCATAACCTAGAAAGAAAGAAGAAAGAAAGAAAAATACTTTATTGTTGGCCAGTGCAAAAAACAACAAAAAAGAAAAAAACAATAATATGAAAAAAAAAACATAATAATGATAAAAAAAGCAAACAATTAATTAATAACTATAAAATACACAGCCAACAACGGTCCCCTCACTCAGCTACATGCTGCAACTCCGTTTGCACGGGTTGCAGCGCTGATTTTCAGTGGGGGGGCCATGTGACAAAACGGACGCTAGGTTGGCGTGAAAGCAATAACAATATAAAAAAAAAAAACTTAATCATAATAATATAAATAATATATAATAACCTCTGGTAAAAACTTAAGGTAAAACAGATGTGTCTAAACATATAAATTAAATACCTACCCAGCTCCCTGTTTTCAAACAGATTGATCTTCAAACAAAACAACGTAACATTCAATCGACGTTCCATCCCATTGTCTTTATTAAAAGGCATCGCAAGTGAAAAGAAGTGGGGCATCTGACCCGCATAGGCCGAAAGCTATATATACAAAGCGGTTGGGGGTTAAAAGATTAAAACCGGTTAAAACCGGCCCGGAGCGGTTCGAGCCGGTTTTAAATCAATGACAAGGGCGCGCAACAATGCACGAGTCGACCGCAGCCACATTCGTCCTTCGTACCGTAACATTTATTGGAAAAGTTCTGTTTTACCAATGTGGTACAGGATGGAGGCGGTCGCAGGTTGTGTTGCCTGATGGATACTTAGTGCGTTTGCTTTGTATGGTATACTGTATGGTATACTTTCCTATGTCCAACAGTGAAATTTTGGCTGATTAAGATAGTTTCCTGTCTTTCGATCTAGAAAATCATGAGGGAAATATTCATATTGTTTGTATTAAATTATCTATGCATGAATTTTTTGCCGCTGATAAGAGAGGTACAGCTTAATCAATTCGGCAAACCGTAACGAAACTGTCACACTAATAAACAATATAAGCAAACGTATTTAAATGTATGATAAATTGGGTTTTGCCATTTGGGATGTAGGGGCTCATGGAGTATTACTAGAGCTATATTAACTCGGTTCCAAATTTTCACGTAATATTGGTGGAGCTTATTAATCCATGTTGCTATAGACAAATTTTTAATACAAAGTACTAAACATTTTACTCAATCTGACTATCCCAGAACCTCTCGAAAGCACAGTAACTAAATCTACAGCCTCATACCCACCTCAAAATAAATAATTTTAATTCCATAAAATCGCTTCCTCCCCCCCTTTGCGCCACTGATTGAAAATGCAAGGAATGCACGTCGGCCATCAGTCGAGCACTTATTATTTGACCGCCGTCGGTGGCAGTCGTGTTGGTCGCACTACACCGTCCTTGTCTCTGTGATCTTTTACCTATTGAATTCTTCCCGAGCCGGTGTCAAAAGAGGTTTAATTGCCTCCGGGTTGACGGCGGTTTGTACAGCCCTTTTAGCAATGAGAATATTTTTGTTTGAGGTTACAGGCTTTAATTAGTTTGACATGATTGGTATGCTATGTGCTTTTATGTTGAGACATTTCACATTGAGCTGTATATTAAGGAAGGGTTAAGCCATAGTCCAGCAAGTTAGTGAAGTACTTCTTGGTAGTTTTGAAGTTGCTAAGATAATATCGTAGAGATCGCTTTGTAGTAGCGTTATAGTTAAAACTTGAAGTGCAGCCAGATGGTATTCCGTCTAACTGTGCCTAAATTTTTTCACTAATACATAATTCAGAAAAAGTAGTTATGGCGTGCGGAAATTCGGCGGTTGCAGGTGCAAACCCCAGGCACTCAATGTGACAAATGTGAAGTCACATTTAATAAAGGGAGCCTATTGACGTTTTAAGGCCTATGTCCAGATTTCACGCCACTGGTACCTACTTAGTGAGAAAAAGCTCAACATTTTCCCTGAGATAAAAAAATTATTCCATTAGAAAATACCAAAAATACCAAAAATACCACAGTTCTCCGGTGTTTCAGTGTTACGTCTTGCTCCTAGAGTTTGCCGCGTACAATAGGCGTGTAAGGAGTTATTCTTGTTTGTGCTCAACTAAACTCTCCTAGGTTTATTACTTCAAACGCACAGTTCGCGGAACAATTAAAGTTAGGTCGCCTAGGGAATGCTAGCGTTTGTGCCGTGCCTAACTCTTGGAACCAGCAATTAGTTTAATCAGAAATAAAGCTTGTGTTAACCGCTTTGAATTTGGTCAAGGGAAAAATGTAGTGCTTAATTAAACGTCAGCTTGTGTATTACGATGAAAGTATTACTATTTTTTTTGAGAATAAAACAATTTTACTTTAGAGAAAAGTATCAAAGTCATGTGGCAACACTATTATGGCCAAGAAAAAAAGAAAAGGATAAGTAAAGACAGTGAATCACAAAATGGAATTGTAATTGAATAATTTTAATTTTTAAAACATTTGAAAAACAACGAGGAAATTTTAGTCAATACGTGAAATTATCGTTAATACGCAAAATATATCTTTTAATTTATCCTTTTGAAAATGATGTTGCTTAACAAACCTTTGCTCAATACAATGTGAAGAGTGAGTCAGCAAACGAAAGACAATACTGATATTACTAACAGCTCTCATTTTTCCTTATACAAAACAGACATTAATTGATATTCTATTTCATGAAAGTCGACTGTTAATGTAATCGATAAGCCCACCGTTGAAAGTGATCGTAAAAAATGTGTAAAAGAAATCACGTTTCGCATTGAATTTGACGTAGGAACTCGTCAAACATCCGATACCGTGTCAAAATTATCTCTATGGAAAATATACTGAGGGACAAGTGACGAGATGAAAGCGAGATTACTTCGCTCACCTGGCAAAAAAACCAATGTGGTAACCAATATTTGTATGAAAGTGTATCATGATCATCAGCCTTTTACGTCCACTGCTGGACGAGACGGTGTAAAACCACTAGAAATTAAGAACTACTTTTAACGGTCAACTTTTATCTTTACCTTTTAAGTAAAATTTTGACGTCATGATTAAATATAGTGTATCATTTTTGTAACAGATGGCGGTGTATTGGGTTTGAAATGAAGACGTCCGTTCGTTTGTTACAAGCCCATATACGTCCCACTGCTGGGCACGGGCCTCCTCTACCATTGAGAGGGTTACCATTGAGAGAACAGAAGACGAGAGGAATAAAATAGAGAAAAGACTAGTGTAAACACAAATTATATTTTACTTTTTTAAAACATTTTATAAATTACACAATAAATACTCAGGTTTTGCTACAAAAGTATCGGTGATTTGACTTAGATTGCAATTGAAATAGTTTGAGATATTTTTAATACTTTCTTATTTTCGGCTACACTTTCTTTAAGCTTATCGCTTGGACCTTCTACCGTTTTTACCGTGGTATACATTACAAATGATATTTTTTCTAATTCTTGTCACGGTACACCTGAGGCCCGTTGGTGTATTATTTTTCCTCGTTAGCTACAAGTTATTCGATACTTACTGACTACGCTTCCCCCTTCACACCTTTCCAATTGCGTCATTAATTAATACCGTAGTAAACCACCTCTTTATAATGCATTATATTAATAATATGATATTTTATTAATAGAATCATTATCAATAAATAAATACACCCATCAGTTACAATTTACATAATATATAGATCTCAACCCGCACTAAGATACGAGTCTTATGTCGTATCAGAAACTACTTTTCGGTCCCACAAACACCTAGACAAGAAACAATTATTTGTTGATCACACAAAATTTTGTCTCGTTGCGGGGATCGAACCCGCGACCTCCCTTTTCGCAAGCTGGTGTTTAGCCAACAGCGCCATGGAGCTTCTTATACGTACTAACAGACGCTTGAGTTCAAAAGTTTGTTCACCGACTATTGACTTAATATGAGCTTGTAATCATTAACAATATGAAACATCACGCATAGAATATATTTACGAAACCGGTGGAGGTTGCGGTTGAGGTCGGTCTGGATGAATTTAATAATATTGTTCGGTCGGATCATGCGAACTGATTCCAGCATTAATGAAACAAATTGAATTCCACGTGCGGTGGTACCGGCAAATTGGGTGTTTTTCGCCGGCGCGCGAAATACACCATCCATTGACGGTCTTGACAGCGAATTAATAGAGAATTATAATGTTCTGGCGGTTAATGCACGGCAGTAATTTTAAATTAATGAGTGTTTTCAGTGTTCATCAAAATCATATTATATGGAAATTATATCACGTGTCACTATTTGCAATTATTTTAATATTTGTAATTTGAAGTGTGAAGCTAAAAAGCGTGGTCGTAGTTAATGATGTCAAAAGTTTTTTTTATTTACTGGCAAAGAAATGTTTTTTTTTAGTCCTTCTGTTAAGTTACTGCATGCGATCGAAAGCTCTGAAATTCAACAACAGATCGGAAAAATAATTTAATTATAGCATATATAATAAGGAAATAGGCTTGCTACCTATTATAAATAACCTAATAGCTAGGTGGTGGCATAGAATAAACTTTAGAAGATACAAACCCGAGTTATGAATTTAAAAGTATGCATACATATACATATAGACCATTCTAACTTCAATCAACCATTTGAAAATCCCTAATATAGCGTTAATTTAATACAAGTAAAACATAACAATCAGGTGTTCCAAATCACAGGTTATGCAAACGAAGTCGTGAGCGCACACGTACAGTACAGTTGTAATGCAATAAATAATCACAATAATAATGCAGTTACCGCTGTTGCGTTTAAACGTTCCACGAACAATTGAGGAAGTGGTAAACTGGACGCTAATGTAAATACACGGCCCACCAGTGCTTCGGACTTGAGTACTGTTTTTAAACTGCTTAAAGGAATTAGAAATACGATTAGAATAGGTCCTATGATTGACGAGGTAGGTGTGAAAATATGTGTGGTTAAATAAAAGATTTTAAAGCTGTTGGATATCTTAACAAAAAAAATACTTAATTATGTATAAGCAAGTCTCGCGGTAGAATTAAGTGCAGTGCGATCTAAAGATCCCGAGTAGGGCAGTGTTATTGAGTTTTTCCATTCGAAAATTCTCAGAAGTAGCACGCAGTCTAAAAATGTTCCTAAAGTAGGTTTGCCCATTGTTACGTGACACAACCCAAATGCAGAATTGCACCTCCGTCTACTACTTCGATAAATTATGAAGCCTTAATAATTTAAGATTTCTTACCTGCTAACCCACTTTTATGCGTCATAATTTATCACAAACCCATTACAGATGATTTACAAAATAACTGAAATACATTCGCGACATTC
The DNA here is from genome assembly GCA_030295005.1 of Cephonodes hylas. Taxonomy (NCBI): domain Eukaryota; kingdom Metazoa; phylum Arthropoda; class Insecta; order Lepidoptera; family Sphingidae; genus Cephonodes; species Cephonodes hylas. The sequence continues at coordinate 17,449,650 of AP025361.1, forward strand.
CTGGGGCTCGGTAAATAATTTTCCTTATATTCTAAGAGAAACGAATGGAGTGCTCTGAAAAATGGCACTTAAACTTGGGCTGATGTATTATCTTCCACCTATTGTGTCATTTTTCATAGCAACGTTTTCCTGTAATAGTCGCGGAGTGCATGAGAAATATGTTTATTTGAGCCCGTTGTTTTTATTGATTACGTGGTTTTACCAGGAGTTAACTTCGCCCTCCTTTGCGGTTCTGTTTTTTTTTCTAAATAAAGTAAAAGTCTTGTGTTTTTTCAACACAGATATAAAATGACTTGATCTTACACGCACTCGGGAAAGGTGTAAATGGGTCATACAAAATTTAAAATCTTTGCGGGATTCGAAACTGATGACGGTAACACAACCTGGGTTAACAACTAGGCCTTGAAACTTGTCCAAAAGTGACAGCAATTTTCAGTCAGTATTTTTAGGTTTTACATCATATTTTGATAAATAATTTTTATTCGATCTTCCATTAAGTGGGTACCTAATAAATAAGCAAGGAGTAATTTTTTTCTGAAATTTTCACTTAACAGTTCCCAGACAAATTAGGGCCTATTGTAGAACTTTCATTTTCCAACTAGCAACCTAAAAAATACCCCAGTCGTCACTTAACAGGAGAAGTCCCGACTAACCGTACACAATCGCCCATTACAATATCTGAAACGAATGGTTCATTTCTATTTCACGTTGTGCGTAACCAATCGCTCATTTCGTGCGGGTACGGAACACAGGCGGGCGCGACGGCCGACACAACAATTTGTTAATTAACAACTTATGTTTACTTCACGTTGGACTATTTCTCGTCTGTGTTCGGAAATGTTTTGTTAGTCTTCAGGATTTGCGGATGTTTTGGTTGCTGAATGGTTTTAGAGTTTATTTAAATTGGTACACTAAATATGTATTTGAGGAATGTAATGCCAACAGAAGAGATAAATTAGGTTCGAAAAAAAGTGATTAATAGTCATATGGAAAGTAATATTAATAAGAACATTGATAAAAACATGTCATTTAATTGGAAATTATGTAAAATATTACTTTATATTAGGCATACAATGCGAATTTGTTTGTTACTTTTACGCTTAAAGTATGCAGCCGATTGTTTGATGCTGTTGCTGGAAATACAGGAAAATGTACAAATTTTATTTATGAAATACTAGCGACCCGCCCCGGCTTCGCACGGGTGCAATGCTGATATTTAATGGATGTTATCATACATATAAACCTTTCTCTTCAATCACTCTATCTATTAAAAAAACCGCATCAAAATTCGTTGCGTAGTTTCAAAGATTTAAGCATACAAAGGGACATAGGGACAGAGAAAGCGACTTTGTTTTTAACTATTCGCTATGGTGAATTATTTAATGACATCACGCAAAAATATTTTTCAACTACTGTTCTGTTTATTAAGAACCTCAAGAACTATAAGAGACTATTAGATGTTACAATACCTAGTCTCGAAACATATGAATTATAATTTCAAACAAAATAGCTAAGTAGTAGAATTAAGTCGTAATCATGAAAGTTGAGTTCCGAGTGGAACTAGCTAGTAAAATATTTTATCACAAAATCCGGATAGAATACTAGTGCATTATAAATTAAATACACCTTTTCATGCTCGGGCATGATTGAATTTTAAATGAGCCAAATGAAACGTGGTTGAAAGTTCATATACCGTTTTAATTAGTCGAATTAAATTTAACGCGGGTATTTTGTAAGAGAAAATAGTTTCGCTATTGCTGTTATGAAAGGGTATAAGTTTATGTAAATTATTTTATGGATGAATTTATAAAGGGAAAAGTAGAAATTTATATATATACGTTTGTGGCTGTTTATAACTCTATTTACCTCGTAGGATAGACAAAGATATATGCATTTTGATATCAACACAAATCTGCTGTTTTCAGGGCCGTAAGGAAAAAAAAAATACACCCAATAGTCACATACCTGTATAAATACTTTTGATCTCACATAAACATACTGGTGTCGTGGGTATCAGGAACTACTTTTACTTTTCGGTCTAACAAATACCCAGACTATAATATTTGTGAATCACGCAAATATTTTTTTTGGGTGCAGTGATCGAACCCCTGGTCACTCGTTTCGCGAACTGGTGTCTAGCCATTGCTGCGCTACGGTGCTGTCAATGCCGCACTACTGATAATTTCAAAATAGAAAACCCAATTTTATTTTTTTAGTTTAATTGTCATTGTTATCACCGTATACCTGTTTTAGCTTTCGATCACGGTCTGATTACAGCCTATATACAGAGAACCTCCTGCTTTAGGGCAGCATTATTAGTAGTGAAATTGTGGCTAACAGTGTACTGTTTGTCCCGACACAACAAACCGCTTGTCGCGAAGTGTTGGCCACGATTCGTTCCGCTCGTTCCGGCGGCGTTCGGAAACGCGCGCCAGTGCGGGCTCGCGACACATTTCCGACGTACCAGCTTGGGGATAAAATCATTCAAATATCCACCAAATACTAATAATGGTAGAGGAGGTCTTTGTTCAGTAATCGGACGTAAATGGGCTAATGATGATGACCATCTCACATTTTTGAAGACGGGCCTCGCTTCCTCCACAAAGGAAGGTTTAGTCACATCTTACTTCTAGGCAAAAGTCTCCTTTGCAACTGGGAGGGATTGGGCCTTAGAACACGCTGGCATAGTGAGGGTAGGCGGACTGCACAACTAAGAAATTCCTAACAACTTTTAGGTGTGTTGCTTCTCTTAACAAGTAACTACGAAAAATCAGAGGTGTGCCTGGAGTCAGTGGCGGTACTTCCATAGAAGCCCGAAAGCCCGACTTGCCTTACATAGTTCCGAATAACGAACTTAACGATTGATTATTTATAAAATAACGCTATAAACGTGAATGTGAGTACTAACCGGTAGGTATTTATTAGTCCTACGTACCAAAAAATATATGCTGCTACTAAATAAACATTTGGGCTTGCCTTAGTTTGACACCCTAGGCACGCCACTGCCTGGAGTATAAACCAGCGACGGCCAAGATCTTGTCCAAACACCTTATCTTTGAGAATATGACTACGTACTTTAAAAAGCAGATACTTTACAGATACTTTTTCACTGTATTTTTTATTATGATTAACAGTAACATAATCATTATCATTCTCATCATCTAAAAATGTCCTATCAAATGTGTTTGATCATATTTAAACTGTCTATTTTCGAGATTATTGTTCTCGTATTAACCGATTTATTAATGAACTGTATACACGTTTTGTCCATTACGATACTCATAATTTAATGGACGAGTGACGTAATAACATAGGATAAAGCGATGCTTATACATTGATATTATATTGCCAACGACTGCCTCATATTTCCAAATCAAATCAAGGTCTAGAGAAACAAAGTTTGATGCCCGGATTAGGCAGAAATATTGTGTTTTTCCATTAGACAGCTCAAAGTAATAGCCTGGAGTCTGCAAATGTTGCAAGAGTCACGGGCTCTTAGAGAATTAGAGAATAAACAAGCGCCAGTTTTGACAGCCCCGTGGCGCAGTTGGCTAGACCCCAGCTTGCGAAACGAGCGGCCGCGGGTTCGATCCCCGCACCGAGACAAATGTTTGTGTGATCCACAAATATTTGTTTCGGGTCTGGGTGTTTGTGAGACCGAAAAGTCTCTCGTAGATTCTGGTACCCACGACACAAGACTCGTATCTTAGTGTGGGGTCAGGTCTATGTATGTGACTGTTGGGTGTATTTATTTATTTATTAGTTTATGTATAAAAATAAATAACAACTATTAGTGAGTAGTAAATTAATCCAGTTTTTGGATAATTTCAACGATTTTATTCCAATCTAGGCTAGCGTGACATAGCAGAAGCAAATTTATGGCAGAGGACGCCCGTGCCTAGTAGTAGAACGTATGTATATGAGCTGATGATGATGATGATATAACGATATTATTCATCATCAACAACCCATATACGCCCACTGCTGAGCACGAGTCTCCTCTACCGTAGAGAGAGTTTAGGCCATAGACCGCCACGCTGACCTAGTGCGGGTTTGCAGACTACACACCTAAGACATTCCTAAGAACTTTTAGGTGTGCAGGTTTCATCACGATGTTTTCCTTCACCGTTAAAGCAAGTGATAATTCAATGTGAATACACCCATAGCTTCGAAAAGTCAGAGGTGTGTGCCTGGGTTTGAACCCGCGTCCGCCAATATTCTCGACCACACTTCTAAACCTCGAATCCATCATTGCTTAACGATATTGTTATTATTCCTTATATTGTGGTTTAAAAGACATCCACAAAATAAACCTTCATAAAACACCCAAAATATTAGGTTCCTCATTAAAAAATCTAGCCCACAATTTCCACGCGATATTAAACCTCGCTCTAACGTAATGCGGCTCGCTTGACAATTTTCGCATATTTACTAAAGCTGTTTAATAAACTTTGAAAACAGTGGAGCGTGTTAATCCGAAACTCAATTAGTTTTATCGCGCCCATCGTAGTGTGGACGGCTGAGCGGGCTTATAGAACAGCCTGTACGCTCTGACACCTCGGATACCTTCGATGTTACACACTCCGATATTTAAATTACTTACTTTTTTATAGACTTGATGACATTTATTGGTATTTAGTAATCGCATCGAGAATGTGTTGAGAGTCATCACCGTTCTCACGTCTATTTGCTGGATATAGGGCTTTCCTGTGTCATGCTATTGCTCGATCTTTGGCCGTCGTCCTCCAAACGCTGCCGATGACCCTGCATATTATTGTCAACTTCACCAACAAACTTACCTATCCAGACAGCGTCCTATACCGCGTTTGAGATTAAAACAACTGTTTTTAAATCGTCATTTTAAAACTATTTTTAAAAATTATTGCCGCTTCGAAACCTATAGTTGAAATACATTTTTTCTTCGAGTACCAGGCCAATTGCTTCTAAAATAGGCAATTTTAACAGCTGATTTTTTCGGTTCAAAGCAAGCGACTGTTGTAAATTCTATTTAAAAAGATTCAAAATACATACACAAACATATTATTATGTATGTCTCTGCCAAGTGTTCACTACATACTTATTCTCTTACAAAAACAACCAACACATCCTATCCAAGTTTATTATTAAACAAAAGAACAAAACTTATAGGAGTATCTAAAGGAGTGTTTAAGCCCAAGCGTTGGGGCTTTCGCTAACTAGTTTTTGATAAAGACATACTGAGCTTAACCGGCGCGTCGAATCGGCTATAATGATACAATTTTACAGCTGATATAAACTTAATGGCCGCGACCCCCCTCCTCCCCACTTTCCCCACTCTCCTCAAGGACGTAAAGAGTAACGTCAAGAGGACGCTAAAATTTTCTTTTATCTTTACGCTTTCGGGGTGGTTAATTTTTCTCCTTTTACTACCGCTAGAACATTGATGAATTTAAATTCGGAATTGTCATCGTTAAAGTTCTTTATTTTTTTTGTCATATTAAACCGTTTTGTTTTTTTCTTGAGTTAAATTTACTAAATGTTATGGCATTTTCATGCCGCACCCGCAGTTTATAAGCGATAAAGTTAGCGAAGATGCCAAAATACGAGGGCTTTTTTCTTTATAAATCCTTATACCTAAAGATATTTTTGATTAAACTATTTTTACCGTCTATATGTAAGGACAGTAAAATAGTGGTAATTTACGTAATAATATATACATACAATATAGAGATATTAATTGTACAGTACAATATAAATGAGAGGAACACAAACAATCATTACCGGGAAAATGGAGGAAAGATTTTGATAACATTTTTGAACGATAATATAATTATTATTGTAAGATAATCCTTACTTATTAAACAGAGCTTATTTAGGAAGGTGAAGCAAAACATTCTTAAGAATATAACAAGACGGTGTTCCTAAAAATATACCCGACAATATCACAAAAGAAAATGTATCGGTACGAAATTCAATACGTCGGAAACCGGAATATGACAGTAACATAATGGGCGTCGCGAAGGCCCGAGCATTGTGCAGAAAGTCCGGCCGGAACACTTTGACTGTGACGAGCATTGTTAGACGTGTTCCCTTGGGAGGCCGGAATTTGTACAAAAGAATACATGCTACGTGCCGACGTATAATACTTATTGCTGGTCACTTGGGCTTATTAGTAAATTGGGTTATGAAAATGTTCCTTATATTAAATTCTTTTTGTTGTCCACCTCCTTGGTTGACCGACTTTTGCTTGGAGTAAAAAAAGTTCAGGCATGTGTCGCTAGATGTCGTTGCTTAATAAATTGATTTATGGTTAGTCGTATTATTTGTCTACTTACCAAAGTTATTGTGTTCATCTCTAATTTTGTTTATGGGGAAGGAGGCAAATGAGCTAACGAGCAACCTGATGTTATGTGGTCATCGCCGCCTATAAACACCCAAAATATCGGAGGAATTGACAATTCGTTGCCCGTCTGTTGAAAATATAGTTTTTTTCTTGATAGTCTTTAAATAGTATCCATTTAGAAACAGTTATATAACGTAAAAAAACGCCAAAAGAAAGAATCATAACCCACTTGGTTCATTGAGGCTGTATTGCCCACAAAGCTACTTCACAATATCATTATTACATAACTTTATAGACATAATCTCGCCGGCAGACAATCTACGGCCAGGAGTCTCCAGCCACAGATAAAACCCCTAAAACCCATGTTTTATTCATTGAATGAGTCACAAAGACTCGCTACCGTGTATCTACGAGCTGTCTGCGTATATCGTCACCACTCCACAAATGGCCGGCGGACAGTAAATAAAATCTCTACATTACTTGCTTGCCACCTTATCATACAGATACAGAGGGCAAACATATCAAAATTCGCTTGTGGTGCAAAGAACAGAGAAGGGCGAGTTATGTGAGTTTTCATTTTTGTCATCATCATCATCTTCAGCCCTTACACGTTTTACTGCTGGGCACGGGCCTCCTTCACCATTAAGAGGGTTATGTAGGGGTAAGGGTAGGGGGGTAAAGATGGGCGTCATGTAAATGAGTAAGAAATTAAGTAAAAGGTAAGTAGTGATGATTTCGAGGTCTAGGCCCGCGGTCCGCCAACCCGCTTTAGTCCAGCGTAGCGAGGTAATGATGATGATTGAAAGTGAAAGTTTTTCTGAGCAAACAGGACGAAGCTTTTCAACTTTGGAAGGAGATGTGGTGAAACAAACCTACGAACAAAAAGTAACATTTTTAGTAAGAATTCCTGAAAAATGCGGAAATGAAGACTTAGATAGATTTCTGAATAACTTCTTTAATGGGAAGTCTGCCACGCTGCGAAAATGACCATTGATAAGGCTATCTGATATTTTCATACACTAATAAATGGAATTTTAGGGACAATAGACTTCTTTTCCGATTAAAAAAAATCATTAAACTCGACAAAGCCTCCACATTGAAACGTAATCCAAATCCTTTTGCAATATATCAATCATATTTCGCAATAGTGACCGCTGTATGGCCCTCGAGATCCCTTGCGAAGGGAAATCTATTAAAAGAAATCCGCTTAAGGGCTCCAACGCTGCATGTAACACATTTGGCAGGGGTCTTGAGTGTTTGGTTTTGCTTTTGACATCTGTTACTATCTGTCTAGCAATCAGATTGGATTTTGTACTAATCTGGTTGAAAATGATCAACATATTTAACGATATTATTTTATATTAATTACAAATATTTATAATTTTGGGATGTTTTAATGCTTTCTATACATACATTTTTTGCTTCGAAAAGTTGTAGAACTAAACCAGTTACTGGTTAAATTATCTTTATTTGAGATATGATTATGACTATGCCCTTTACACTTGACTTCTGGGTATGGGCTTTTTTGCGATAAAAAAAAAAGTTTTTTACCACCACATAACAAATAGCACTAAGAAAGATGGATTAATCTTTTCCTTCCAATAATTATAATCGATGAAGTGGTAATGCATAAGAAGTATACACAAATTCCTTCTCCGTGGATGTGAACCTGCGTCCTATCACATCAGATCGTTAATCCAACAAAGCCTGCAGATTTATACGTAGATATGTATAGTAAATAGTTATTGGCTCTAATCTCTATCAAGGCCCCATAAACGGTACAATGCCGTCAATAAATCGCAAACTATAGTGTGGAGGGAAAAAAGGAATTCCTCGGATGAATACTATTGTTGTGTGTGCTGAAATTTGAGTGTGTGTACATATTACGTCATGTATTAATTGGATGATATATTTATTTTACTATTTTTTATTTGTTTTTCAATACCTGGTCGGGGAAAATTCTTGGGTTGAAAATAATACTGAATGTGCTACTATTCGGTAGTAGTCTGGAAACGTCCCTAAGAAGTGGTAAAAATCGTTTTGACTACTGCTTAGTCTATAATACGCGTAAAAATTGTGTATGGGTTTAATTGTTTAATATGTTTTTTTTAGTATGTTATAAGTCAATAAATGATAAGCCGATGACCTTTTTAAACAAAAAGTTGATAAACAAAAAAATAAACAAAACCAGGCTTGTACTCCAAACCGAGTATTTTCCAATATGTCAAGGGATGATTGAAAAGCCTTACATATAAATGTAGTCTTTTCGAGAGTTTTATGTTATATGCAGAATTTATCTTGGTAATAATTATATGTTATCTAAATTCTGAAATTTTTTACGATATAAGAGTTCCCGCATGTATTGTTCAATTATGTTGTACTTTCAACAAATAATTTAGCATTGTTACCGTATATCCCAGTAAAAAAACCGTTTCAAGAATCAATATCATGTGAAACTTAAAAAAAAAAAACTTCAGAGCCCACACCGCCAAATCTTTTTTTCTTTTTTACCAACCAACATGTTTCGCAATTGACAGTCATGTGACATAATGTGAGCGCGCACAGAGGTTGCACTGGGGGAAATTGCAATTAATTTCATCACAAAAGGCCTCGCCGGGAATTCCTGGCTGGCGGCTATCGAGCAAGTCTCAACCGATGTTATATCTTATTTCCGCGCGTTGTTTCGTGTTTGTGCGCTATAAAGTTGCCAACTGCATTGTCTGCGTTTAGGACGGAGTTTGATAAGGAACTTTTTGCTGTCCGTGCTATTATAGTTGTATTTTTTTTGGTTGTACTTGCTGGCTGTATGATAAATTTATAAGCACTAGTTGCTATTAGAATATAAGCTTTTGTTTCAGTTCATTAAACGTGAAATGTGTATTTATTAATTTTGTTTATTTATAATTTATTGTACAATGAAAAGAAACAAAAACATATGGGAAATCAGTAGTAAAAAAAGTAGAGGTCTTGTCGCACAAAGCGATCTTATATAGGCAACCAAATGAAATAGAGATATACTCTTATAAATAACCCCTGAAAACTGAAGTGACTTTGATTTATCCATTAACAACGTCGTTTAAAAACTCTTTTATGTTAAATTACTAGTAACTAGGAACAGAGACACTTTTGTTTTGTAACAAGAATTGTTGCACACTAATAAAAATGTCTTAAATTACGTATCCATATCGAATGTTTTTACTAGGTTATTCCGACATCATATTGTTAAATTAAATTAGATAAATATGTAACCAAACGTACTCTTAGGTGTGCAGATTTCATAACTTTGTTTTCCATCACCGTTAAAGTAAGTCATAATTAATCGTAAATACACACACAAAAAGTCAGACTGCCTGGGGTTTGAACCCGCAGCCGTCGAGGTTCTTGACTGTACGCGTCATCACTACTTCTATATAAATACTGCTGTAAACAGAACGGGTCAGGATACAGTAAATTGGAACTGAGTTCAAAGGCAGCGTCCGTACGGGAAGCGAAACACTAAAAGGCTTTACAATTAAAGTGCACCATTATCGGGTGTTCCTAATCCGGTACATTTAAGTGAAAGCCCACCTCGCCTACGACCTTTGTCCGCGATTTAAAATGCAAATTTTGGAGGTGACCGTCCGCATTCAGAGGGACGAATAAAGAACGATATAGATCTCGATGGTATTTTGATATAAGGACTGGAAAGATGCTTTTTAGTTGGATCAGCGATATATTGTTTTTAATGTGAAGAATTAATTGATCATAAATTTAAAACTAGTTGAAATAGCACAAGCCAATCCGAATAGTACATAAAATATGGCATTCCTCGCAAAATAAGTATAATATTAGAAGTCAGCAGACATGCAGGGACATATAACATCGGTTTTCTAAAAAGAACGGCAGAGAGTTTATAAATCTATTTTGAGTTTACCAAGTCGATGCTGCATTGTCAAATTAAGTAAATATATTACAAGCTAAAGGATAAAAGAGAGCAATTGTCGGGATCGCGTGCACAACCATTTTAATCTCGGCCGCAGAAATATCCCCATTAAAAGCTACCTTTACTTAACTATAACGCTTATCTATTCACGAATTAAATTTAGGGAGATTCCAACTTTACACCATTTGTGTTTAATTAATTACGCACTTATCAATTTTCATTAGTTTTATCGCGTGGGTGTTTTTGTTCGGGGCCCTATTGTTTTGTTTGTTCATCGGTTTAATAGTTTTAATTACGATGTATACAAATTATTACACCCTTTGTTGGGTTTACGCAGGTTCAATTTATTCGAAGAGAGGTCATTCATTCACTCGAAAATTATGAATCTACCTTTTTGTTTTCTAAGGGGCTAAATACAACTGCAAAGTCAGTCAAAATATTTTTTATTCAATTAGACTTTTTAAAGTGCTTTCAAATCGTTAGATATAAGCTATCATCGCTTCAGAACGTGTTGTCGTTGTAGAAACTAAATTTACGAATTATAAAACATTTATTTAAAGAGTTGAATAGTTGAAATTTGTTGGAGTTGAATAGTGGTTCTGTGGCACAAGTGTGTAACGTACAATATAGAGGTTCTGAGTCAAGCAGTTTTTTTGGGTTTTTCCATTTGAAAGTTCTCAGTAGCAGCACGGAGTCTAGTCTAGTAATGTGTCTGAAAAACGACAATAGGCTCACTCGCTGTGACACGGTACACAAAATTCAATTGGAAGATTTGATCCAGAGGTTAGATACTCCTTCAGAGAATACAGTCGTTAATTTATATAGGTTAATTTATGTAGTAGGTATGTATAGTTTGGAATTTTTTCTCTTATCTATTTCTAAATGCCAAAGTTGTATCAGCTTAATAGGTTTATAGCTATCGCGCTATTGTTTCATTAACTAAGATGGAAGTTATGATAACCGGTGCGGAACAATACTTTGAAAAAACAATGAACGCAGCACATTCACATGCTTAGGAGGCGGAGCGGTTGGCCGCGTGTACACAACTTGTCTTATTAGCATTTCCAATGCGAATCAATTTTGGCGCTACCATCGGTTCTCGATTATCTTGAATATTAGTGCCATAAACGTTACTTAATTCTACGAAAAATTATGATTCAGCAATTTGAACAAAATATAATTAAAAATAAAAAAAATATGCCTGGTTAAATCAAATTTGCTAAGTTGTAATTTTGCGATTAAATCTTTTCAAACATAATTGAACCCGCCACATGCGATTTTCAATACAATGACGTCATCAACTTAAGTTTAAACTTCACAATTAGGGGTGGTGCAGCTTTAAAATAAATTACCATTATCATTGTGAGCGCAACCACTTAAAGAAGCATCAAAATCAATGGGTGTGTCGTGACTAAACACGGCATGACGCTTAATGATGCTCTAATGTCTCCCAAAAGTACTCGTGTTGTATGTACTTCCAAATTTCTTGAAATATGTATTTAATTCTTTGTTTGGATATAATGGTTTTAAATAGGTATTTTTAATAAAATCTCCAATTGAAATTTTCATTCATTATTAGATCTAAGCATCATTACAATGACCTTCACAAAGGTTAGTCTAGCCTGAGGTTTATACACCTTACATTCCAATCCAAGGCGTCTTAAACTCGCGTAGTTCTTAGTTTACAATCGATGGTAAGACATACAATCGTTTCCATTATGAATACAACAGATGATCGATTTGATTTATTAGAGTGCTCAGGAGGTGTGCGAGAGGGTGGAGTGCCGGTACTCTCTGCGTAAACTTGTCTTATTAGCATTTGCAAATCAATTCCGTCGGTAATATTGGTTCTCGATAGCTGATATTGGTGCTAAATATTATTATTATCAATTCTTTTTTCGTTTTTATAAATTCCGCAGAGAATTAAAAATAAAAAGTAAAAGGTAAAAGGTGATTTCTTGAAAATAAACAGCAAAACAAAAAGTAAAATTATTTTTTGGCAAAATTTTTATTACCCAGTACGAGTTTAACAAAATCATCCGTCGGAAGCTTATAAATTATTTTCTTCACTGTTCCTTTAAATTTTTTTCATATTGATGATAAAATTGTCAAAAATAATCACTTCTATAGCTTTCATAAAGTAAGATCGAGATGTATTCGAGACCTGTTAGTAAGGTATTGGTATTTATTCAGTCGATTATACTCGTGAAGGTAGGTTTTAATTTACAGAATAACACGATCGTGCGTTCGATTACTAAAGAGTATTACACATCCGACTCTCGTACTAAAATGTTCCTGTTATTCGAGGCAAGTCATGTTTTTTAAAGTAGGTACTTGAACTTAATACCAATTTGCATGATTTAAATACTAAAGTATTTTTTTTTCTTGATACATTGACGTGTTTTGCCTAGCAAGTATTTGACAGCGATCTTATTTAAGTTCCTAGGAAATTATCAAAACGATTAATTACAAAAATAATTACCTTTGAATAATTAACCTTCCCAACAGTTTTTTTTGTTATAGAGGGGAAAGCTATTAATGGCTCTACTTCCCGCCAGCCCGGGGACAGTGGGGGGCGGGAAGCGTATGTCGGGGTCACCGGTCTTCCAGCCCGGCGCGCGGCGACGTCATGTCCGCGCAGATGTTAATGCCGGGCTGGGTCCCTAACAAAATCCCTATACCGGCATACCGACCAAAACCCCCCCGTGGCCATCTCCGCGCCGAGTGGGGCGACCACGGTACGCGGGCGAGAAGCGCCCACCGTTATCCGCAGCCGCCCGGTGCGCCTCCGAGACGTAAACGTCTCGGCCGTCTCGGAGTTGTAGGGGGCGCAGTTGCACTCCCACTAGCTTGTTCGGACGCCCCGGTTTTGAATGGGCGCCCGCGACGTACACAGGTCACAGTGCCGCCGCCCCTCTCGGGGCACTTTTAGTGAGGACGCGCTGCCCCCACAGCACTTCCAACGATCCTAAGGGCCCATTTACGTCACCTTTTAAGACAGGCAGGGGATACTGTGGTGGGATTCCAACGCCCCCTTGCCACAGGGCAGGGCGCCGGGTCTAATTGTCTCTGTTGACCCGGCCCTAATCTAATTGTCTCCTTCTTTGACGTCTTTTACGGGCGAGATCGCTTCTTTCGCGATCCCGATCCGCGCTCTCTTTCTGCGACATGACGTACTCGCAGAAGAAGAGCATCGCTCGCCAGGACCTCGGACTCCCGACCATCGAAGAGACGACGGCCGGGAGCGAGAGGTCTTCACCGATAATAGCGCGGAGAGCGCCGCGCTGCACCTCCCAGGTTGCACACTCCTCTAATGTGTGCTGGGCTGTGTCGTCAAGACATTTGTCACAGTGGTGACACACAGTTGACTCTTCCTTCTGTGCCACCCGACACAGGAAGTGGCCGAAGCATTCATGCCCCGACAATACCTGTGTCAGGCGGAACGTCGCCGCACCGCGGCGCCTGTCCACCCACTGGTCGAAGACAGGACGCACTGCCTCGACGGTCCTAGCACCAGCACTGGGATACTCCAGCCTGTCCCAACAGTCACTTATGTATATAATGCTGACCTCACACTAAGATACCAACCAGGCTGTTCGAAACTCGATGAAACAGAGGGTAAGCTGACTGATAATATAACAAAAGGTAGCACCGTATTAATACCACTGACCGATAAAATTCAAAATATGTACATACCTGAATAGGAACCTATCTTCTCTCCTACCAAAGCAGAAACTAATCAGAAACAAAAGAGCATCTATTTTAGTCATAAGTTGAGGGAGGCTATGTAAACGTGGTGTAGTGTGTAACACCGCTTACATTCGCTCTGATGTCGCACGTTTGATCGAGTTATGCATTATTAATGAGCGCCGTCGTAATTACAGGCCGCGGTGAGATTTATAGTATCGCCTTCGAGTCGAGCGCTCGCCCAAACCTCGTGTGCACACCGCCTTCGATTGACATGTCTTTTTCCATTTGTTATTCATTCTGTTTGTCATGTCAAATGAATTAAAAACATATTTATGTCTCTAAGATAATTCTTAGCCCTGTTTGCAATTTTATTTGGGGTCGACGTCGTATGTTTTGTACCTACTTCCAAATAATCAGCCGACATGACACCCCTTTTTCTTTTATATCTCCCGCTCGCACTCTATCTTTTCTTTGGCATTCCTAATGCTTGTCTTTTGTACCTAAGATAGGGTTTTCCACTCTATAAGAAAAGTTATCTGAATGTCTTCTTGTTTATATATGTAGTAATTTGTCCTTAAATGTAATATATTTGCAAAGAATTATGACGTAATATAAGCGTATAAAAGTTCTTTGGAATTGCTTAGTTTTAGTACTCTGCCAATCCTCATCAAGCCAGCGTGGTGAAAGCCTAAATCCTACAAGTTTTCGACTTGAGCTGCTGCCCAGCATATATCATCTATTGGCTGATGATGATGATCCTAACAGTCAGAGAATTATTTTTGAAATTTGAATTCGTGAAACAAAGAAAGCCACCCCGCTCATAAGCTGACGAAGCAATGTCGTAAATATCCCCAACGAGTTCTTCGTCCACGATGGAGAATATGATAAGGAAAGATTTGGATAAAAATACGTAGTAATTGTGCTGACTCACTTCCTATTATATTACGACTATCAATGTGAGGCACAATAATATTTTCTCTACATTTCTGTATTCTTAGAACTGTTGCTCTGTAACCTGGTAAGTTGGGTAAATATTCGGTTTGGTATGTGGAAATAAAAAAATATACGAATATTTCTGTATCTTTATAATAGTGAAATACAATGTCATGTATAATATTTTTGTTTATAGAAACCTAAGTCTGCACATACGTTAATTCGCTAATTTTAGTATTCTGGAAATATTACACTGGAGGAAAAAGGTAACAAAGGCGTAATTCTGTATCAAAATCCTATTATATTAAAAATTAATAAAACGTTCTATATCTACTAAAAAAAAATTGGATTTATCAATACTTCTGTTTTAAAAGTTTACGCTAATTATAATGAATTGGCGCCTTATTACTTAACGCAAAAACTATTTAAAAGATTTGAATGTATTTTCGGATGGATTTAAATGGGGTCTTCTGAACTAACTTAGGTTACCTTTTAATCAACATATGCCCGAGCGAAGTCCAAACCCATAAGAAACGAAATCATATATTTACGTAAGATATTGCTCAGACAGTGATGACAGGCGTTTTGTATCAAATATTCCAGAGGGCTTAGTACGGGAAGAGCTGGGTTCCACAACTATTTTTTTAAATGATAACAAGAACATCGTAACTGACGATGGCACGAGCTTCCTTTACCATTGAGAGGGTTTAGGCCCTAGTCTGCCTCGCTGGCCAAGTGGGCTACACACCTCATAAAATTCTAAGAACTTTTAGGTGTGCAGGTTTCGTCACGATGCTTCCTTCACCAAAAAAGTAAGAGATAATTCATTGTGAATACACAAAGCTTTGAAAAGGCTGAGGTTTGTAATCTGCAAAGAATCTCGATCGTGTGTCTAAATCCCAAGGCCATCTCTACCTTTCATTTGTTTTAAAATAAAAATTAAATTGAAATATATTTCAATTGTGTAAAACAATGACTAACGATTACACTACTCAACACTTAAAAAATATCTGACCCAATTCATATTATTTCATAATAAGCTTGACCAATATAAAAGTACTGTATACATTTTATTTCGATATCACATCTGGTTATAGGGATAAATATTTTTTTATTTTTTTACCTACCTACAAAAGTTAAAATGCGGGTAGTCCGGAAACTTATTACTTTTGCAAATGGAACATAGTGCATTTGTTAGTATATTAACTGACTTCTAAAATGTCGCGAGTGTGTGTTAACAGTCCTGATTTATTTTGCTATATTTGTGGCGAGTTTACGCCGAAATCGAAAAAAAAAACCACTTTCTGACTTAATTAAACAGTGCTATCAAGCTTATTTTAACCGTGTCGTAAGGAATCAAGACAAGTCATGGGTTCCTAAAGTGTGCTGCTTAAGATGTTATACGTATCTCAATAGTTGGTGTAAGGGAACAACTAAAAAATGCCATTTGGTACGCCAACGGTGTGGATGGAGCCAACGAATCATGCCGTCCTTGCCCCTCGCTTATAGTGCTAATTTGAAAGAAACTTATGACGTTATGAAACTTTTATTAGAAAAAATTAAATACAGAGATCATAAATGGCCAGTTTGTGCAGATCCTAAAGTGGTTGCTTTGTTAACAGGCTTGCAGTCAGGCTATACAAAATATTGTTGTTTTCTTTGCGAGTGGGATAGCCGAGCTTGAGCTCAACATTTTATCAAAAAAGATTGGCCATTACGTCACTCTCTAGTAGTGGGCCAGAAAAACGTAAAATTTGAACCATTGGTTGAGCAAGATAAAATTATTTTGCCGGCATTGCACATCAAACTGGGGCTCATAAAAAAATTTGTGAAAAAAATAAGCAAAGAAGGTGCGGCTTTCCAGTTTCTCAAGCAAAAGTTTCCCAAGCTTAGTGACGCGAAAATTAAAGAGGGTGTTTTCGTAGGTCCAGACATAAAAAAGCTGATTCAAGATCCATCTTTTATATCTGCTCTCAATAATATTGAAAAACAAGCATGGAACGCTTTTGTCGATGTCACTAACAATTTACTTGGTAACAAGAAATCTGAAGATTTTCGCGAAAAAATAAATGTTTTATTGGACTGCTACTATAAACTGGGATGCAATATGTCACTTAAGTTGCATTTTCTTCACTCGCATTTGGATTTTTTCCCTGAAAATATGGGATCAGTCAGTGACGAACATGGCGAACGCTTTCACCAAGATGTTGTTGCATTTGAAAAGCGATTTCAAGGC
The DNA here is from genome assembly GCA_030295005.1 of Cephonodes hylas. NCBI lineage: Eukaryota > Metazoa > Arthropoda > Insecta > Lepidoptera > Sphingidae > Cephonodes > Cephonodes hylas. Next base: position 17,466,753 of record AP025361.1, read on the forward strand.
AGATGGGAGCCTGCTATTCTCGCGGATTACTATTGGAGCTTTATTAGAGATACCCCTGCTACTGAGTACAAGAGAAAAGCCAGCCACTCCAAAAAAACTACGCCAATACAATTAAAATTAGAATAAAATTGTGGAAAATTCGTGATTTCGGACATGGATGTTTATCTGGACATTGAGATGTGATGGTGTGTGTATATTTGCATATTTTTATTACTTTAGTGGCAAGAAATAGTAATCACATAATGCGACCTCAGATAAAATCAAAAGTTGAAAATTTGTTGAGTAGTGTTATTTACGATAATTGATGCCTCACTTAAGCCATTACCTATAAATAAGCAAGTACAGTTAAAAATAATTAGTCATCAGATCTTGAAAAAATAATAGACATTTCGCAAAACATCCTAATAATATCCTTCCAACAACAGCGCGGCGGATTGGCGCGTGTCCACGTGTAATTTTTATTTTAATCAAATTACGGCCAATAAAATCCGTTGCGCTATGAAATTTTATATTCAAACTTTTTACCGCCAAATGGAACGATATCCCACGGGTAACATTATTCTGTTCGGGAATACCAGATTATATTCCGTTCCATTCGGCCGTCAATTAATAAAATTGATAATTGATAGGTTTTAGTTCGATTCATCGAGGAAGAGAGTTTTCAATGTTGTGTTAGTTTGTGTGAAGGTAAAGGGTTAGTTAATGTGTTTTCTATGACTGCAGTATTAAAAGTCGAAACTATAATAACTCATGTGGGGTTTACAGACGTTAAAGTATTTGTGCGGCATTAAATCATTGCGAGTAAGCATACCTATATCTTAGTATTTGGCTTGAAGAGGTCTTCTTATTCCCGTTTTTCGGACACATTTAAAAATTCTAAGGTTCCCAAGACGAAAATCTAACTACTGACCTCTTGTCGTAAAGTTACTCGTCACAAGTAATTTTAATAATTTTGATTGGATTCAATATTTTACAATCAAATGAAATATTTAATCAGCCCTCCAGAAGTACTGATAATCCCCACGCCTCTCGCAGCGTCACCTAGCGGTCGTAAAATTGAAACAGATGAGGCGTCGCTTCCTCTGCGTTGGTGTCTACTCATCAAGCGGTTGTAGCCTCTCATTAATGTTAAAACACCATTTGTTCCCCATAAACATCACCGACACACTCATCCGATTGGAAATTCTGGGTTGCCAAATGCAGAAAATATTTTTTTGCCCAATTTTGGGGAAAATATGGTTATGTTGGGCTGATCTAGAATGTGGTGGAACTCGCTCACGTACCATGGTCGCCCAACTTGCCGCGGAGATGGCCACCGGGGGGTTTTGGTCGGTATGCCGGTTTAGGGATTTCGTTAGGGACCCAGCCCGGCACTAACATCTGCGCGGACATGACGTCGCCGCGCGCCGGGCTGGAAGACCGGTGACCCCGACATACGCTTCCCGCCCCCCACTGCCCCCGGGCTGGCGGGAAGTAGAGCCACAAACAGCTTTCCCCTCGATAACAAAAAAAAAAAAAGAATGTGGTGGAAAAGTAGCTGTAAGGTGGCCAACATTTATTTAGTATCATTTTATTACGTACAGTTTGTAGTTGCAGGTTCATTAATAATTGTACACTATTAATCAAAACACAAAACGAAATTTTAACAACTAAGTGACATTAGGCGGTCTTATCACTAACTGCTGTCTCTTCCAGACGATCTAATTCAGACATTTAAAACGATGACGGGGTAACCGAAAATAGAATAATATAGTATTTATCCAAATCAAATACTGATGTACTTGTGTGTAGGCAATACTCATTACTGAGGACTTAGTCATTATAAGTTTTAAAGCAATTATGAAAGAAAATCTGACGGTAGTTGTTGACAATACGATATTTTCTTTGCGGTTTATCGAGTACATATATCTGCGCTACTAATATTTGGCCGTATTAAGCAGTGATGGCCTCGAGGTATGGGCGCGCGGTCGAGAATCTCGACGGTCGCGGGTTCGAACCCCAGACACATACCTCTTCAAACCACTTTTCAAAGTTATGTGTGTATTCACATTGAATTATCACTTGCTTTAACGGTGAAGGAAATCATCGTGATAAAACCTGCACACCAAGAGTTCTTAGGAATTTCTTAGGTGTGTAGTCCGCCAACCCGCACTAGGCCAGCGTGGTGGACTATGGCCTAAACCCTCTCAATGGTAGAGGAGACCCATGCTCAGCAGTGGGCGTTTATGGGTTGATGAAGTACTAATATTTACCCATTAAACCTAAAAGCACTTTGCCTTATTTAGGACTTAAACTCGGGATCTCTTCATTGCGAGACCACGAGGCGTGCAAAAATATCTTAATTCATAATTTAAATAATATATTTTTTTAAACTGGCAACTCTATCGAGGAGGTCCATAAACAAGTATTGTTAAGGCGATGTTGTGTTAGCCACCTACGTGCAATTAAGTATTTAAATGGACGATATTAACTTTGTGTCTCGACCCCAAGAGTGTGGGCTTCGAGACGCATTCACGCCAAAAATAGACGTTATTCTTATAATTATTAAAACGAGCTTTTGTAAAAGATTTCAGTGGAGAGTACTTGCTGTTTGTCATTGTCGTCAATGAGTAATATAAAAAGTTAGGTTATATATCGCTGTCTCACTACTATAAGGTTTTGATAGCCCCGTGGCGCAGTTGGCTAGATACCAGCTTGCGAAACGAGCGGCCGCGGGTTCGATCCCCGCACCGAGACAAATGTTTGTGTGATCCACAAATATTTGTTTCGGGTCTGGGTGTTTGTGAGACCGAAAAGTCTCTCGGAGTTTCTGATACCCACGACACAAGACTCGTATCTTAGTGTGGGGTCAGGACTATGTATGTGACTGTTGGGTGTATTTATTTATATTATTTATAAGGTTCTATGTTACAATTTTAGCACTTATTTAGTTATGAATACTACGATTTTTAGCCAGCGATATGTACTATGGACTGAAGTCTGTGTTCCCCGCAGAAGTAGGCATTTCTGCACCTACATTTCACCACTTAGTAGAGGGTGAGCTTATTGCAATTTTCCGGGCATATTTCTAAAGTACGTACTCAGTAGTAGTGTAAATTTTCTTATGGACAAGTCTAGAAACACTATGCGTCCGCCTAAAATCGAACCCGGGGCCTCTAGATGGAAATTTTTGCTTTCCGTTTCAGATTTTTGCTTATGAATTATTTTCAATTGCCAGCTTATTTATACTTAGATCGACGCTACAGCCCAAACAGCGAATAACTAAACTTTTAGGTTAATTTTTATTTTCGTTCAGTTAAAGAGAATAAGTGTTTATTCAATTGATTAATCAACGGAAAAATTTCATTAGTCCCTTATTATTTTGTCACCTTGTATTATATTAACCCACAGGTCTCAAATAAAATGAAAGTACGCGTGTAATCCGAATGTCCCTGCAGTCATCGGCGCGCATTACAAACCGGCCGACTCATTCACAACACGAAATAATATCCTCAATAAAACATAATTTATTGATGTTTTTAAATTTTTTACGTCTGTTATTACGACCATTCGATTTTCATGACTCAATTATATCGTGAGAGTTAAAAACAATAAAATTTAATATATCATCTGTAAGCACTGTCCGTGGGATGCGGTCGTGCTGATGGCGATTAAGCGAGTAGCGGAATTACCATAAGTAGACTATATGCAATTAGTTCTGTGAATATGTGTGAGTGATAAAGGCATGATCATATGTCCACCTTATCGGCGTCCAACGACTGATAATAATCTAACGACAATCGCGGAAGGCCCTTGAATGCAGGCCGCTTTCGACGGAGCACTTTGCCGTTGCGCTTCTTCAGGCGTGAAAAATTACCACAGACAAAAGAAATCCTAAATACTTCAATTTGCCGCTCAAAACACGAGATATCATGATCAAGATATGTCCGCCAATCCGCACTAGACTAGCGTGGTGGCCTAAGACCAAAACCCTCTCATTTATCAAGGAGGTCCGTGGCCAGCATATATGGCCCGACGATAACTTATACGAACATTTTTCGCTATGTAATTTATCGTTAATATTTTTCTTTAACAGCAAAATCAGCTTCTTAATTCTGTCCGCTCATGTTCCAACCGCAGCCGCCCAGCTCTATCGTATAATTCTATCACATCCCGAGTTTATTTATGAGTGTAATAATGTCTTCGATTTACATAAATTGGGTTTTAATTACAACTTACGTGCATAATTTATAATGTCTTCATTCGGTAATGAAATGTTTTTATTGTCTCGCTCCACGGTCTTGTGGTTGTTAATAACAAAAGGCCTGAAGACAAACCTTCCATATCGACTGTAGGCGGACATATTATCGGCGATTATGATGTTAAATTAACCATTTTTGGGGTGATAACATCTTTTAATTGACAGCTTAACTGGAGAGGATAATGATTGATCAAATATTAATGCGTCTGTGCATATGATTTTCATGTATAAATAGTTGAGTTTATATAAGCGAATGAGACTTAATACCAAACAATCATAAAATGCACGAATCTCACAATGAGATAGATAAAAGCGAATACATGATATATAATGAATTACGAAAAGCGAATAATGAATTAGGAAAGCGATTGAATGTATGTGAAATTTAGTACTGAGCTATTCAGATTGTATCTGCAAGCAAGCTACTCTTAACAGCATGGTTTTTTTAAATCTTGTTTTTGTTATATTTTTTTCATTAATGGTGTATACAATAAATAGTATAAATAGAAAATATCATAATCCGTTATATCCTCTCTAATCAATTCCTAGTTTGATTTCCTTTCCTCGTTTCGGATTCTCAATAGCAAGTCTGAGTCTCGAAATGTTGAAAAATGGGATACTTGTAACTCTCAAAACGTACAAACAGAAACACTCCTCTGCATACCCCTAAACCGTGAGACAGTACGTCGAACCAATCCCTTTATCAAATTTCACTAACCAAAAACTTTCCCACATAGACCCACAACATCTGTTAGCCGTCACACGTCAACCCTTCTACGGCCTATCGGTCAATCTTGTCCCTCCCCGTAGATTTTTACCACTCCCCATGTAATCAAGCGGCCGTAATTAATCAACTAATAGCTTTTCCGATAATGGTGACCACCTACAGAGATACACGGGTTTTGGTATGTCCCGACTGTATGTATCGTTAACTTTGGAATTTCGGGTTAATCTTGATTGTGCTGGTATCGGAATAGGAACGGGTTGAGTTTGGTTATTAAAATCTTAATGTAAGTAGGAATTTTGATTTTTTATTAACACACATTTATACTGGGTGTATTTAGACCGTGACCGAAAACTGAGACAGGTAATAGCGATAGTGATTACAAACCTCTTGGCATTAAAGAAAATCCCGACCAAAAATAAAATTTTTCAGGTTTTCCATACAAACCACATACTTTTAACACCGATGGTTATATGGAAAACGTCAAAATTTTTATTTTTTGTCGAGAATTTTAATATCGCCACTGGGTTTGTTATCACCCTCGCTATTATCTGCCTCAGTTTTCGATCACGGTCTAAATACACCCTGTATAAGTACCGTCACGCAAGTATCCTTTAAAGAGTATGCAGAGTTCAATTAATTGTATGCGCAAAGAGAAGACTATATTCTCCTATTTTTGGACGTATTACCATTCTAAGCTGCAACTGATTTAAATCTTATGGAACAATCCAATGAAATTGTGATATATTTGAGGTAGTTATAGAATTATAGTCGACAATTTGCCAAAACAGACATATAAAACACATAAATAATTTGAGAGAGAGTTTGAAAATGTTATTATACACACGAATTACCAGAGTTATCCCACTTACATGTTATTTAATTGTAAACTATGTTGAACAAGTTATATAAAATTCTTGCCAAGACCACGCATAGGAGTAAAAATATTATTTGACTTTCAAATCATTTCCGATCGATTTCTAGCTCTTTCCTTTCAACAAGAAATTCAAAAAATAGAATAATCTCTCATAGGCATAGCAACAATTATCTGAACCCGTATCAGCTCGGAACAGCCGGTCCGATGTCTGAGATAACGCTGTGAACTTTAAAAGCGTTGCTTATCGAAACGGATAATTTGAAGATTTATTATTTTGAGATAAAACGTGATGAGGATTTGTTGTTCTTTTTGATTGTTTTGAATGGGCTTCGCTTTTTAAATGGTTAAGGTTCGATTCCAAATGTAGGTTTGGTTTTTTTTACATAAGTCACGCCAGTATTCCCTGAAGGGCTAGGCACAGGTGCATCTCTACATCCACATTTCTACACGTGTGTTTTCGGTAGGTTAAGAAATCATAGTTACACACAGTAGAAGGCACAATTACAGACACCGTGCTGCTACTGAGAATTTTTGCCCGAATCGGGACTCAAACCCAGGACATCGGACGGAATCTACTTTTACTGCGATTCAACGAGGATTGTGCATCACGCATTTACTTAAACATAGTGTCATTTATTCGCACGTAGCAATGGGAAGACGTAGGTAACGATTTGATAGTACTTAATTAAATTTTGTTTCAGATTAAATATATTCTAGTTCTTCATTAGCATTTTCTAGCGTACAATAAGATTCCTTCATTCCTGGCGCAGTTACCACCGGGGCGGTCTCTAATACGCTAAGATATTTCAATTACCACCATAAGAATTCTTTAGATCAAAACTGATACGAAAGACAAATAAGAAAACAACAAATCCCCGTGAGTTTTCAACGAATTCCTCGATTCTTAAAACGGACACCGCGGCAGTGCCTATAAGGCCACCACGATCCATATCTAGCCTCTCATTAAACAAAGCGACGAGACCATTTCTAAATTAAAACAATCGTAAATGCATTCGCATCATTCCCGTTTCGCCCACTCCTTTGTCCAGGTTATATTGGTGCGTGGGACAAGGGATTGACGAGGGGAGAACACCAGGTAGAAATATTATGGATCTAAGTGATTTTGAAAGAAAGGAGATCAAACAATTCTTTATATAAAATTACTTTTGATGGGAGTAGAATTTTTTAACCAAATGCAACGCGTTTTTTTTGGATTAATCTTCGTGCTTCTGTTTTTCTGATTGATACTCCTAAAGAATTCCTACTGCATGGCACTTTCAGTTCTTCAGCTAGGTTGCTGTTAGATAATTTTTGTAATATCATTATTATACTTTCAGATCTAACTTAGATATTTGAAGACCGTAAGTTTTAACAGATTAAGGATCTTAACGACTTATGTGGCTACAGCAAGTAAACTTACATAAAAGTCTATGGTTTAACCGTGATTATACGTCATGTCAGTGACATAATTTACTTTAGCTTTTGAAGCGTGGACCCGCCTCACTTAATTACCACTCAGCGGCGATTTACTGTAGGCTGCGTCCCGCCCACCAACTCGCTGATGACTCAAAGCTAATCGATAAATCTGGTTATGTCTAGACGGTATTCCCGCTACCGTTTATGACTCAACACGCCGATGTCATGTAAGGCAAGTCACGAGCGGCCACCGAGCCAAAAGCGAGCTCTGATAACATCGTTCTCTTTACCCGTTTGACCCTAGTGGACCTCGGCACACTATTGGTCCATTTCGGTCTTTAAGTTAATTTTGAATAACGTTGGTGGCCCCCGGCTGTGCTATCTTGTAATTATCATAACCAGTTAATTCTGAATTTGCGCCGTGAGGCGGTGGTTGTTGGTAAGGATCATACAATAGTGGTCGTTGCAAATCCACTAAAGCAGAAAGCGGGGCTTGGAGTGATCGATGTGACGCTACAGGAAGACGACATATAAACAGAAATGAAACTATATTTATGTACAAAAAGCTTTGGTAAATTAATGTTTATAATAAACAAGCTAAAGAGAACATGTTGCACTGAGTATATAGGACATAATGAAAACAAATATCTATGGCATGTGGCGGTGATAGGGTTTCATATGTCATTTCCGCTTCATATTAAAAACATTCGAAGTGGGTATAGATTGTAGACATTGACGGCTTATAGAGCCCTAAGATCTTTATGAATTAAGATACTCTGATTTGTTAAGTTGAACTCGAAGAATTTGTTCATTCTTAAACAGTATTTCCAGAGCAAAGCTTGGTGTCTTTACGCAGCTGCGAAACCATTAAGATAATAAATATCAGCTTGCAGCTTAAAACGGGCATTATGACAAACAGGGTGTTTTAATAAATTGTCATTATACGTAAACGACGGCATAATGTTCCCATCACGAGAAGTGGGACGCATATACATAATTAAGGTAACGCAACACCCCTTTTCACATTTGCAATTAATTTCCGTCTAACAGAGCACGTGACATGCGACCCCTAAATTAATTTATCACACAAAAAGAGCCCTTACAAGTGAAAGGAAATAGTTCGGAACCCTTCGATGTAACCTTATGTTCGTGATGAATGAAGACGAGGATAGGGTCGCCACGCTATCGGTGGGAAACCAGGTGCTAATAAAATTGGAAAAATACTTGTTAAGTATAATTATTGCATAATTTTTGTGGCAAACAAATAATAGTCCATCTGTCGCTTGTATGATCTATAAACCAATGTTGAAATTTAACTTGGTGTTATATTGCGAAGAATTAAAATATTTCAGAGATAGTTAATCTTCGTTATCTTCGGATCAGGGTTTTAGGGTGACCTCAAGAATGTATTGATTTTTAGCAACCACCATAGATTTAATTTCGAGACAACATTTTAGGATACTTTTGTAACTGCATTCAATAATCATAAGCCTGTAACGTCCCTTTCTAAAGTGCAGTCCCCATTCCATTAACCTAAACGCCTTATATTATAGCCTTCCTAGATAACGTATGTTACTCCAAAGCATGTATTATCATAACAGATTATTTTATTATTTAAATTGTTAAAAACTTTTATCGTATGTTCGGAACGACTCGACAGATGGCGTTAATAGTCCTATTTATTAAAACAGATAGTTGTATCACCCTCAATTACCATAAATAATGTAACATATAAGTGAATGTACTCATATAGATAAACGGAACGCTTCATAATCTTAGTTCGTTCCGTAAATTATTTTTATTTCAATGACTTTGTACTTGTGTCTGTTTACTACGGAGTCGAAACAGTTATGATAAGTTTTGTAATATATTAGGGCTTATATTATCTATTGCTTGATTCGATCTTCTTATATCATCATCATTATCATCATCACCTCCTTTAAGTCCCACTGCTGCGTACGGGCATTTAGTCTACCTCGCTTGCCTAATGTGGGTTGGCGGGCTACACACCTAAGAAATTCCTAAGAATTTTTAGGTGTGTTTTATCACGATGTTTTCCTTCACTGTTTAACAGTGATAATTCATTGTGAACACACATAACTCTGAAAAGTAAAGTGTGTAAAAGCATGCTACACAAATGCAATCTAATTCGTTTAATCTTTATCACTCACACATATTATGAACCTCAGTCTACCTTTTCGGGATGCCGGCGTTAGTATATATTCCTATTGAGTAATTTTATAAGATTTCTTGCGTATGAATAAATTATATTATTAAATTGGATTCTAAGTATAAAATTACTAAGTCAATTATTACGATCAGTGTAGCATGCTTGGTTACTGTAACTTACGATAAATTCCAGTCTAGTGGATGTTTTGAACAAATTTACACATGTCGAGTTTTGTCCTCATATAAGTATTTGAATCATGTTTGACGTAAAATATAAATAATGTATTTTTATTTATTTGTTTAGTAGACTTTTTCAATACTGGGTACTAACTACTAATGCTTTGGTTATTATCGAAAGCTCTAATGTTTGATTACGGCCTAATGAGTTATTTGATATCATACCGACATACTTAATCTCGTGCTTTTGTAATAAAGGGGTAGGCAGAGGTGGATAGCTGCACCCAACTATGGGCAGATAAGAATGAGTCCCACGTAATAAGGGCAAAATCTATTTTCGGGCATATTTCTAGCTTGCTTACTTTCTGTGCTACAACTGAATAGTTTCTAATGAGAGAACACCAACACTCTTCGACTAGGGACCTATAGATTCCTTGTGTGATTTGTGTCGCATGTTCAAAGTTCAGGAACAATTCTGAGCTACGAAATTTGGCTAGGAAATATCTATGTCTAGTGCATTGTACATGAAACGTGGATGTAGAAATAAAAAATCTGCTGAGTGAATTTACCAATTGAGATTACTTTTATCTTTTATTCATTTTTAGGATAAAGAAACGCCTACGTATCATTTGTTCAGATACGCGTGAAAATAATGACTGTATCAAATCCCGTTTCGTATGCGGAGGAATGATGAATGAGAGTTTCTATTATTATGTGGTCGGTAATGACGCATCCACATATGATTTGCTTCGTGGCTGAAGGAAATCATTACCGATTTTACGTTTAAGTAAATTTGGTTTCTCATATTCGATTTAAAAGTGATTCAAAAGGTGCTTAAATAATATATTTATAATATTTCTTCTTATCTCAAGTTACCTATAAATTAATGATTTATTTATTTAAAAAAAAACTATGGAATACAGTAGAATTAATTGGTACAAATGGCAGTTTTATCGCACAGGGCGATCTGTTACAGACAACCAAGGATGGAGATCTAGTGAAAGAAATGTAAGGTAGATTACGATGTTACATTTAAATAATAATAAAAATAAATCAGAGACGTAAAATAAAGGCATATAGAGTTAAAGGGAAAGACTATATATACATATCAATATTATACACATTATGTAAATAATACACGTTTACAAATCTATCACGTACATAGATCATGATACAACCTAGCCTTTCATTTATGACTCATAAAATGCATTGTCTACTACTAAAACTACGTGGAAATTTCTCCATTCTGCAATATTGTTGGGTAGCCTAGCCCCTTTGTCGCCGCGAGGGATGCCCTTTGCGATTGATTAGTCGACATTTCAGTCCCCGGCCGTCTTCGCGGAAACCTCACAAGCGCCGGGTAGTTTCGAATTTAGGGTTTGTGGTTGGGCTTAATTAGCTGCGTTAAAAGGTTGTTTCTAATGACTTGGATTATATTTTTAATATGAGTAATGTTTTGTAAGTTTTAGAAGTTGTTTGTGTTCACAATAAAATTTGTGGATAAGTGTATTTGGAGTGTAGCATTTGCCGCTGTATAGTGTCTGTCTACGAGATAGTGAGACAGGCGTCAGATTATGTATGTAAGTTTATAACGTACTTTAAATATTATAGTAAATCGTAGCGAAGCTAACTGTTAAATATAGGGCAACATCAGTAGAACATAAAATTTTATATCGCATTTAAGTGACCACATAGCAACATCAATAAAAAATAACAAATTCATTGATAAAGACAAATGAAAGTATGAATTAATTATTCCAATTCGATAAATTTAAAAGTACCTTAGAAACGGAATGAGATACTCAACCCCAAACCTCTTTATAAATATATTAGGATAAGAATAATAAGGATAAGCTTTTTTCTTTTAAATTATATAAAGTTAATTCCCATAACCGTGGCACTAGTAAAAACTTTATGTCTTTAAGCGATAACAAACACGCCAGTAGCGGCTAGATAATATCTGTTTTACGATCCCACACCTGTGTATTTATTACCCTTCTACAAATGGCGTTGTAATGCATTTAAATGTATTCCCGAAATTCTGAAAGGTGGGGTGCGACTGCGAGCGTGTGTGACGCATGGTGAGCTCTCCGTTTTCGACCTCGTACATTACAAAAGCAAATGAGTTGATTAATATAGGATCACCTGTGGTGGTGTAGGTACTTAAATTTTACCTTAGCTGTATTTTTCTTAATTTGTAATATTATGTAGCGTACAATTAAGAATATTCAAAAAAGTGTTCTGTGTTCCCTTATAGATTCACCCCGGCTTACTAAATAACTTGTTTGATTTTTTTAAGTAGTGACCAATCTACTCGATGGCATATTTTGATCATACTGCATCTACCATTCACGCTGTCAGTGCAAACTTAGAAAAAATAATATTTTTATGTACCTACTGGTCATCGTCATCAACTTGGTCATTAACATAGACAGCCATTATTGACCATAATCCTGGAAAATTATCCTAACGGCCTCAGAAACGGTTTTAATCTATTGGTTTCTACTTACTTCACCATTCTTCAACGAAATTCACTTGCTTGGTTCACAGAAAAACCTTACAGAAAAGCCAAGAATGAATAAAATAAATAAATAAAAAAAAATAACCCGTCCGCTCACACAGCCGCCACGCCCTAACCAATTGGTCACAGAGGCATGACGTGTCAAGAGTCGAACCCGCACAAAGCCAAGCGTGCACCTGCTCGCACATATAGTCCACACAATAGGGCTTAACTTATTTACATGGTTACCGTAACGTTGCCATTGTTAAGCTAAGGATTTTTTACACTCGGTTTCTGTCGTCGTTTCAATTATTTATGATTTGTTTCAGTGTGTAACATGCCTACATTATGCAAAGCAAGGGAATGGCGTTCTTCTATATCTACTTCATCATCAATCCATATTCGCTTCACTGCTGGACTCAGACTTCCTTTATTACAGAAAGGGTTTACCGTTTAGGCCTTAGTTTACCAAGCTCGCCTAGCGTAGGTCAGCAGAGTGCACGCAAGAAATTCCTAAGAAGTATTAGGTGTGCAGGTTCCCTCACGAGCTGAAATGTGACTGGTGTGATTCTCGACTGTATGCCCCCATCCAATACTAATGCTATAGAACAGCCATCGTTAGAAGTAGGCTGATTCTTACGTATCGAAAGGATTATAACGACTTTTGGTAATCTGTCCACCTGTGACCTTTTACGTGTATAGTCAATAGTGAGAAAAACAGTTGTGACCTCTGAACGAGGAAGATATGCGGTTCTTCTGTGCAAAATATTCATTACCCTACAAATAATCATCGAAGTATTGTTTGCATCTTCTTTTGGACGTATTATAATTCACAAGAATTCGTCTCTAACCCAGCGGAATGTATGAACATATGTCTCTGTCGATATGACAGTCAAAACACGTTTAACTCGCAAGTGTGAAATGTCCTTTACACTAATTCGTTTTGTCTCTTCGGCTGTCAGAACGGCAGCCGAGAAGAATTTGGAGTTCTTTTATTGTAATAACATAAATTCTTGAAACGAATGCGTTTTGTTCGTGATCTTTTTGGTTATGCTTTTGTACATGTTCGCTTCCATTGACAAGTAAACTTACTGGCGTCGTCTCATCATCATGTTCATTAAACCTTCTAAGTCTTATTTCTGGACACGACCCTCCTCTATAACTGATAGGTTTTAGGCCTTAGTCCATCACTCTGGCTTCCGGGTGAATTTTTTGGTGTAGAGGGTACCCCACGATGTTTTCCTACACCTTTAAAGTACTTCATAATTTATTTTGAATATACACATTACTTCGAAAAGTCAGAGTTTGGAACCCGCGACTGGCGCCGTCTCAGTGTGTTAATTATGTTGAAGTAACTGGAGATGAATGCATTGTGTGTTTTGCAGTGTTCGGAATGAATGTTAGTATAAACTGGGCCGGGATTATCATAATATTTGGCGGTGGTTTTCATCGTGGTTCCGAACTTCACCTGTTTGTGGTTGTTTGGATTAAATCAGATTCGGGCCATTGGTTTCGCAGCTTTGTTTAATATGAGCTACGGAGTATGAGTTGCATTCATTTACGGCTATGAAAAATGTTTAGTCTCAGTTTTTGTTTGTGAGTTTTTTGACACTAAGCAAAAGTTTCATTTCATATTTATGTTGCAGCTTTATGTTCTACTTTTTAGCGAAATATAAAACAGAATTCCAGTCTAGACTAGATGTGATTAGACATTGATTGATTAGACCGCACGTACCATCACGTCTATGTATACTTACCGATTATAGCTTTGGTAAAAGAGGCCCTATTTTCAAATGGTCGAAACTTTAAAATCCCCTGAACAGAGACTACAAACTATAACATGCCACATCGTATTATGTATTTATTATTACGAGGACTTTAAGGTGGGGTATTTTTATAGACATCACTACATAGTATAAAACAAAGTCGCTTTCTCTGTCCCTATGCCCCTTTGTATGCCTTAATCTTTGAAACTACGCAACGGATTTTGATGCGTTTTTTTTAATAGATAGAGTGATTGAAGAGGAAGGTTTATATGTATGATAACATCCATTAAATATCAGCATTGCACCCGTGCGAAACCGGGGCGGGTCGCTAGTCATAAATAAAACAAACAAAAATGCACAGTTAAACATAATTTATTTCATATTATTTAAGTATCACAGATCCTTTTATTTTAATAGTCATCACTTTAACAAAAATATAATAATGTTATGTCGTCTACTGCTGCAGCGCGCGCCATGTTCGAAAGGGTTGTGTCATCTAGGTTTTAACTGTCGTAGTAAAATATTTACAATATTATATACACTGAGATAAGTGAAATTGCATTTCGCATACATCGGTTAATCTTATATTCTAGAATATGCTGTGATTCTAACATGAATCGCGACCAAAAATATAACCTCAAAATAATTTTGACACATGCCAAAGTAACAAAAATAATTGAAGACTATGAAAGAACGAACGAGTGAATGATAACGTTTAAATATCCGTAAATTTATACAATACCAATTTAGTTTCGAAAAAATATAAAAAAATACACAGTTTTCACAAGATGAATTGGTTTACAACAAAAATCTAGTTCTTTCTCGTAATAAGTCGTGATAACTTGCGCAGTACAGCTTCATTCGAATATTCGACTTAGACCTCTTAAATGGATAAATATATCTTATTCAGTATGGTATGCACATGTGAATTATAAGAAACTACATATTGAAGAGATGAGCACAGGAACAGTATTAATACGACGATATAATATAAGACTAGGGTCTTAATCAATAGGGTTCGGTTAGAATATATTAAGTGAAGTTAAAAATTCGGCAGTGTATTTCAAGTAATTTACCACAAAATATTGTTTATCAGCTCTACGTTGATTAAAATGTGATATTAATTTCAAAGTATGTCCCTAGCATGCAGTTGCATAAAGAGTTCAAAGTTATCCGACATATAAAAACTTTTACATAAACCGACAGACATACGCTTAGCTCGTATAATAACAGTAAGCTCAGAAATATTTTAATATAACATTAAATTTTCGATATTATTGCCAAAATTATGTCGTGGCATTTATTTGGCACAATGTTCGAAATAATATGCAAATAA
This sequence comes from Cephonodes hylas, assembly GCA_030295005.1. Lineage (NCBI taxonomy): Eukaryota > Metazoa > Arthropoda > Insecta > Lepidoptera > Sphingidae > Cephonodes > Cephonodes hylas. The sequence goes on from AP025361.1 coordinate 17,481,958, forward strand.
TGGAAAAAATCATGCACATCTCAATACGATAAACACTCAGAAACACTATTCAAAAAAATTAACAAATCAACCATCCGACCGACCTAGCGTCGGTCTTGTTCTTTAAAAGACATTTTAGGCACTATTATTGCTACTATTATAATATAATTTATCGATCCGTCGCTTATCTACAGCGTAGAATAATGCATCTATACAAAATATACTACGAAGATTTTACAATATTAGGCCACGGGCCTACCAAACTATTCTTTCTCTAACATAACATTTATACTACTAACAAATCCACATAATTTCACATTTTACTCACAATTGTCCCATTAAAATATCATTCGAGATTAAAAAGAAACTTTATTGTTGATTCATAACCAGGAAGGTCGACCTTGCAGGAGGTCGGCGGCGTCGTGTCGGTCCATCTGACGCAGCGCTGCGGCGAGGGCAGCTGTAGCACCGGGCCCCCGCTCCCTGCACTCCCACAGCTCAAGTATAGCCTCTGTTGGCGAGTTCTTTGTAGCGAACCAAGTAGTATACCTGTCGACTCCAAGCCTTGAAGCCAACGCCCTCCAGTCATTCCCGCGAGCATTAGGAGGATCCAAAATAGAGCACAACTGTCTCTTGATCCTTCCGATCAGTTTAAAAGGCCCTTCTCCAGCGCACTCGTTAACCCCAGTCTCATTGATCGTGATATTCCTCTTTACGCTATCGTTCCCGTCTTCACTCCTACACATACGAGTTTCAAGCAAATTCTCAGTGATGTTGAAACTGCGCTGTGACTCAGCTCGGGGCGATCTACCTCGCGGTGACCTACTTCTTACGTCTTCGAGTGATATTCGGAATGTCTGCTTGTACGATGGATTAGTCCGCTGACACGCTGATACACTGAAGTCTATGTTATCGCAGTCATGAGTGCGCTCAAGTACAAAGCTGCAATGCAGAGCGTTGTAATTCGAACTCCATACATGATTAAAAGGGATTTCTTGGTAACCAATACCTGGCTTAGCTTTCCAGCCGGGACTGACGTGTTCTAAGTTCAAACACAAGTTGGAGCCTCCATCTTGAAAGAGTAATGTCTTAGGACGTTCGAGCAACACACCGCCTAACTTCTTTTCTTGCTCCTGACAATAGTAAGCTGCGCAAGGCGTGTCTTCAAATACGTAAAGACGTATGTTATACTCAGAGCAGGCCTCATTTAAGACCGCTGGAGCATATATTGCTAATTGAAGGGCCTTTACAGCTTTGCCGTTGAAGCTCTCACCTACCAGCACGAAGGTAGAAAGCATGTCGGTAACAAGGAATATTTTTTCATTGTCAAGTTGTGTGAAAACAGGCGTGTTGATAGTCTCTTGACCGAGACCTACGATTTTCTTCCACTGGGGTAGTGCGTTGTCACCTTTGTTGCTGTGATCAATGGCGTACAGAGACAGGTTCCAGAAGCCGTGCTTGAGGCTCGCGCAGTGTGGCATTTGCAGGATGAGCGACTTGTTTAATTGAAGGCGCGGTGGGCCGCATTTAACTACCGGGCTCAGTTGCGTGATACCTGCGGGGCGGAATTTGTTGTTGAGTACCGAGATAGACTCGCCAACTCGCCGGGCCTGCGGCGGTGATATTTTTTACATAGCACAAATTATACCTCACCGATTCATAGCGTAATTACACACCGTTTCAAATTGTCTTCGAAATTACTCCATATCGCATCGCAAAATCAATTTGTTATTATTAAACCGGGCACAATGTTAAATCGACCATAAATATTCATGACAGTTTTGATGATTTAGGGTTTAATAAATAATTGAACGTTAAAGGTTATATTTATTAAAATAAACTAATTTATATTCTGTCTGAACGGGGATCGACTGTGTTATCAAAATGTTAAATAAACAGTGGAGGCTCTGGAACATGTCTTTAGCGCTCTTCAAATTGGATATTTCAAACAAATTATATAGAAGATTAAATTGCAAAACTTGGCGAGCGTTCATTGGTTATTTCATTATATTTTTTGTTAACGCTATCGCGGTTAAAGTTAGTTTTATCCTGTCAGCGTTGAATATAGCCTGCAGGTTCGTTTAAAAATATATTTTTATAGATGAAATATTTATTAAACTCATATCATCAAAATTGTTCCTGCATTCTAACACAGTAGTAATTCAGCTATATTTCAGTTATGAATCTAATAATTTTGACGCCTATTTTATTATTTATACTTTAACATGATTTAATTCCTGACATTTAAAAAATCCTGGTATTATCGTTGTTAATATTACCTTTCCCAAGCCGGGGTCTGTATCGGTCGTCCTTCACAACAGCTACGTAAATCTGTTCCCTTCTCCCTCTACTAAATGCTCCTTCTGGTACGGAGAGAGCCACGCCCGCAGCAGGCAAGGCTAGTCTAGCTCCGGCTCCAGAGACAGACATTGATTGGGATGTTGGCGAATTTGAAACTAGTTCAGCGAGTTGAAGAGTTACTGATTCATTCGCTGCGTCGTACATCGATCCGGCTAGAAGAGAAACACAATGTTATAATTTGAAATACTTGGTACTTGGTAGATTTAAAGGAAATAATGTTTTATTGCCTAAACAAGGTAGACTTAGGAAGTAATTGCGTGACGATTCTGAGCATTTTGATATGAATACTAGCGTGACGTCTCCGAATAAAGACAGATTGAAAGATCTGTGTAAACTTTTGTCCAGTCGTCATAAAGTACAATTTTTTAAAGTTTGAAACCCATGTACAACCGTCACTAAGAAGAGATTGATACAAAAAAGTTGATTCTTATTTCAAAAACCTATCGATGATGGTATTCGAAGTTCTAATAAACACAAAATGAAGTTCTTACAGCTAGTGAAGCAACTGGAGGCGGAATGCTCGGATTCGCTGTACGGCTTGCTGTCGTAATCGTCGCTCTGGCCCTTGCTCGAGGCGCAGGGCGTGACCTGATGGTCCACCGGGGACGCGTAACTGCAAATAATTAACCAGTTTAGATACATCTGGAGGTGGCGGGGCGACTTCCAATGATCTATAATCGAATCTAATCTATGGTTTGAGTTGGAATACTGCTTGAAGGAATAAAAAAGTAATGGTTGCTTTTTTAATGATTGATACAGCAATTTTATACCATTGACAGATAGAAAATATTATGGACGATTTCTGATTTAGATTTGATTAAATGGAAATTAATTAAATTTAAAAAGTGATGGTACCCAAAGACAGATTTTAATTCCTCTCAAATTTAAAAGTCATCGATCTACTTTAGAATATCTTGTTAGGATGAAACGTTTGCATAATTAATTCCAATAACTATATTCTACGAACTAACCTGTTAGTAAGATGTGGCACGTCATAATGATGTTCAGCCCGGGTGTCAGGTTGAGGGTGCTCATATCTTGGAGGTCGGTGCTGCATCAGATCAGGAGCCAAAGACAACGACTGCTTCTCCACTGCTGGATACATCTCCGGTTGGAAATCTAGGGGACAAAGTAACAACAAACCTTATTGAAAGTCATACTTATATCTTCTTCAAAGAGAAGTTCGAAATTTAATATGCTGTGGCTAGAGTAATTGCGTTGATTGATATTCTCTTTATACCACAAAACTGCATTACGGCCACTTTACCGTAACAGTATGAAAATTATACATAATTTAATTCATGTTTTATCGATGAATTCCCACAGGGTAGTTGAACGGAGAGATAAAAAGCGTTAACAAAACACATTTCATTATAAACAATACTGGTCTGTTCAATTTGAGTAACGTTAAGTAATACACGCAAATATAATTACAAAGGCGCTTTGAAATGTGAAAATTACTAATATTTATTTACATTCAGGACAAACGAAATCCTGTATTCCAGACACGACACTCTTTATAAACAGAATCGTTTTCCAAATAAATGCTTGTGCGGTTTGGGAGCTATAAAAATTTCGTCGTTCTTACGATGCTACGTGTCACTCACGTTGACATTTTTACATCAGTTTAATATGTTTTCATGGAACACAACGTGAATCATTTTCTTACTTTGTTAAAGAAACTTAAAAAATGTATTTTTAGCTAATATCCGTTTTTAAATTTGATTTCAAATTTAATGGCGAAATTTGACGGGTAGTAGACGAACACGACAGTTTAAAGAAGTCAGAAAGAGCTAATAAATAAGTAGATGGATATATGTTATATTAACTTCACTACATAGTATAAAACAAAGTCGCTTTCTCTGTCCCTATGTCCCTTTGTATGCTTAAATCTTTGAAACTACGCCACGGATTTTGATGCGGTTTTTTTTAATAGGTAGAGTGATTGAAGAGGAAGGTTTATATGTATGATAACATTTATTAAATATCAGCATTGCACCCGTGCGAAGCCGGGGCGGATCGCTAGTATTTTTTAAGTAATATCTATATAATCCATTGCCATAATCAGCTTTAAATCCATCCGCTGACAACATCTCCCACCCCACAAAAACTTATAGACACCGCGTTTGAGAGACGCAATTTGGGACGTCCTGCAATACGATGGTCCGACGATTTGATAAAGGTGACGGGAAACGAATGGATTAGGGCTGCTTTAGACCAGAATGGTTGGCGCTTTCTTCGAGAGGCCTACGTTCAACAGTGCACGGCGATAGGCTGAGTTCTCACCACACATCCGCCACTGTAACTCCTGTGCTCCAGAATCAACAGCGGCACGCACAGTTATATCGCTGAACAATGAAGCTCAGGGAATCTAAGGGGACCTAAATTCTCATGATCCCACAAGAAAATTAATCAGAAAGACAATATAAAAGAGGATTTTTTCAACTTACCAGTCCTAGTCATGGTGTAGAGCGAATGGTCTCTAGTCTTCCTCTGCAGCAGTTTGTAGACGACAGCTGCGCCTGCGAGGAATACCACCACGGCCACAGCGATGCCAATGTACAGAGGAATGTCGCTGTGAGCCGCCACTGTTGGGAAAACAACATATATTATAATAGTAGAACTATTTAGCCTTACTTAATTGATTAAAGTGATATTTAAGGATTTTTGTCTTGTTTCCTTATCTTTCAGGCCAAGATGTGTTTTTGTTCCTCTAGGGGTTATTGTATCTCTATGCGAAGAGCAATAGTAGACTGAACAACGTTATAAGTTTCAAAGGATTGGTACTACAATAATCTAAATTCCTAAAGTGCTTGATTAGTTAATAGCATTGAAGAATAGGGAATAAAAAATATAAAATAGGAAAGGGTAAAATAAATCTCCAATTTCACAGAAAGGTGGATCATAAAACGTAAATAAAATATTATTGTCTTTCCTTGTAAGGTGTAAAAATATCAAAAGCACCATATTTACAGATTCAGCACACCATTCTTCACACCACGGTTTAACACGCTAACAAAGGGGCATAAATTCAGAAAATTTCAACCGTGGCTCCCCTACAACATTTTATTACTTCACGATGCAGTGTCCCACATTTTAAAAGACTCAGCGGGAGTGTACAGAAAAAATGATGTCCCAAAAAACACTTCTATAAACGGAGAAATTATTAAACACCTGTTTGTGATAATATTTTAACGGTTGCACTAATAAAATGTGAAATTTGACGTAACTTGGTTTTGATTATTTGGTAAGGTATTTTGAGACTTTTGAGCACGTGTTAAAGTACATATTTGGGTGAAATTTTGATGGAATTGGATGAACGTTTAACTTTGTATTTGTTAAGTATGCGACACACTTGGTCGCTTTTTGTTGTGCCGTATGATGGGTTTTTATTAAGTTAAAATAGAAATAGTTTCTAGTTTTTTGAACGCCGTAAATGGATTTCGAATTACACGCACTATTTAGGCGTGGGTGGAGGTCGCTGACTCCATGCTTTGAGACAAATGTGTGAATTACAAAAAAGTAAACGAAAAAATGTATGGTATAAAAATAGCTGTTCAATTTAGATCCTAAAGTCACAAGTAATAGCAGTCTCGTCCTGGATCTGTAAGAAATTAGATACCTATAAAATATATATATTAAGAAATAATCTGAAATACTCCAAAAGTCTCCTGACATACTACAAACCATCATAACGATCTGAAGATTCACTTATTAACTAAAAAGATGTTTTTTCTCATTATTTCAAGAAAATTGCTAAGAGCCCACAATATGATTGTCCATTCCTCTAAGAGTACATTAGCACGTTATCGCTTCCACTGAGAAAAGAATAAAGGCAAGACACAGCGTAATGACGTCAGACGAAAAATTCACAATAACCCGAACTGATCCCGCTGTACCCCAAACTTGTCCAATACAGGCAGCCCTTATATTATTTATGTCATCGCATCTCAAAGTTTACTGCGGGGCGACTTAACGATAATATTTTTTGTAATAACGTGTTGTGAATGCGTCTGTTTAACGACCCGCCGGCGACGCACGCCTCGGGAAGCTTAAAATGCTTTGACACTAAATTAAATGGCTTCGAGAATGGTGCTTCGATTGTCATTTTTTTATGATGGTCGTCTTTTATCTCCTAGGCACGGAAAGGAAGGTACCTTATGATAGGGATTTGGACTAAACGGATCTTAAAGTAATTTTGTAAAATATGTTGTTCTCAAAATCAAAAGCTAATTTAAAATTACTGTCATAGCCTGAGCGGATTAAGCAGTTTATAAGAATGACAAAAATGTTCGCAAGACAAGTGTATAATCCTATATACGAATCTCACAATAGCATAGTCTAAAGCCTAGAACTCTGTAGGCCTTCTGTAGTTGGAAATCAAATGAACAATGGAAATAAAAGAATTACGCACAATGGGATACCCACGGCATTGTGACGTAAAACAATCAATCTTCGAAATACAAAAATCGTTCATAAGGAACGAATGTAATAAAGATATTCAGTCAATAATACTGATAGCAATTTCAGGATTTGAGCGCATAATTAAAAACAAGCCGAGCTCAGTTGTAACGTAGTTACACTTGACGGCTTGTTACTTCTCGTTTTGTATTCATTCATTCGTTCAATTTTAATTAAGGAACATCCAATTGTTATAACTTTGTTACATTCGTCTTTCATCTATAGAGATTTATTATTAAAAAAATAATGTCTTCATTCATTCAATTCTAAATTCTAATTTGAATTTAGAACACAGAATTTGAAGGCACCTTGAAGGCGTGAGAGCATAACGCGGTGTTACATTTGGCGTTGACGTGCAACATCCTGTTTTACGTTCGTTCATTCATTCACTCGTTCGATTTTAATTCGAAGAGAGAATGTAGGTCAATATTTATGGCTCGCTAATGATCACTTAACGTCATGAACGAAGTGCGCTCAGCGAGATGGCCAAGAATATATCGGCGGTGGAAAAGGAATGCGCTTTTTTCTCTTCATTTACACATTTTAGTAGTGCTTTTATAGTTGGAATTTTTATACCATTTGGTATTTTAAAGCCTTCGTTATTTTGAGTGCTGGAATCTTTTGAATGTTGAGGAAACTTTTGATAATTTCGTCATGACTATTTGTGATTATTGTCTGCATAATGAATAGTAATGTAAGGGGTATAAAATTCAATAATTAAAAATTTACTTACATAAATAAAAGTAGGTACAATGCATATGTAGATATAAAGGCGCAGAAATATGTATATGCTTAGATAAAATAAAACTTTAAATAATCATTATTCAAATAAACTAAGGTCAAACTAAATTCATTTTTTATCACATATTATAATTTGTCCAAAAACAGCACATTTTTTTAAAAATGTAGTGTATCTGTACTGTATTATGTATGTCTAATTTAAACATGTAAATATGTAGCAACATCTTACTTAAAACTATAAATAAAAGCAATATCCAGCATATGATTTAATACTTCTCTCCGTCAGCGCGGACGTCCGATAAAAATAAATTAAACTATTGAAACAGTAGGCTAATCTACATGCAACAGGCGCTTCGAACTGATCGTCATACCGTCCACGTTCACCGTCCTCTGTTCTGTGAGACATCGCGGAAACACACCGATTACTAGGAACCATCGGTTTATATTGAAACATCAAATTCATGGACATACTGATGGTCGAAAATGTTTTGTTACTTGGTAAATTTGAGGATTATGGCATTAGTGATAAATCTGGGAAATAGTAGTGCTCGTTATGTATTATTTCAACCGATGTTTGAGAGGATTTCGTCTGTTACTGCTATCGAGTGAGCTGCTGTAGAGATCAAAATCGTTTCTTTTTATGTTAAGAGCTTTCGTATCTTGAAAATAACACGCAATAGTTTCACGAAACAAAATTCACATTTAGGTGTACATAGTATTACTTAAAAACAAAATGCCGTAGTATATATACTTATCATTTAGATCAATCTCTTAGATACCACAAAGTCTATGCAAACTAAAACATTTTTTGGGTAGTATCATAAAATATAGAAATCTTTGCATATAAAAGAAATTGCGAGCTATAATATGAGACAAACTACCAGTTAAAGTGAAAAATATTGATAAAATGTAAAACAATACGTAACGGTCAAAAATGAATTAATTTTTTTTCTAACAACCATTACGTCGAAAGAGCGACCTTTGACCCGATATCAAACCCAGAATTTATCAATAAAAATACTTTCCCAGACTTTGTAAAGACCAATAAAACAAGCATAAAAAATGTAAAACTATACAAAAGAATTCAAAACGTATGCATAATGTGTTCCGATGTAATACTATCGATTTATCTACGTGACAATGGATGCTTTATAGTCGCCATTAAGGCTTAAACTTTTTGAATTTTTATTTTAAAATGTCGAGTGTCATTTTTTATTTTCTTTCCAATCGTTTTTATTGGGAAATTTTTTATTCGTTTCTATCGGAATAATTGGTTTATTTGATGGATGATTTTGAACCAGTCAGTTTCCTCGACAAATACGATATACAGTAAATTTCGCTTTACACTGCGCTGGAAGCAATATTCTGGTATAAAATCCAGATTGCTTCAAAATATGACGATTTATTCCATTCGTAATAAATCATGGGAGGGATTTAGGAGGGCCACACAGAGCAGGACCATAAAAGTACTTCTAAACATGCAAGTCGTACTCTGGCGCAATGAGAAACCACACTTTAATATCAATAAATCGGAGATATAAACAAGCCCCCGGCCCGTGCAACCAATGTTTGGAATTCAATAAATCATCAGAACATCCGCTACTACGTTTCATATCACGTAATGGAAACCACATAATACGCTACCAGAATTAATTTACGTACGGCCAGCTATGTACGGCTCATTTCGTAATCTATATTCTAAATATATTTTTTAAATGAACCATTTGGTACTTCATGTTGTGAATTGTAAAGTAAAATATAGGTACGGTAGACCTAAATAGTCTTTTGTATAGGTCTGTGTTTATTCACGTGAAAAATGAAGCAATATTAAAAATGCCTGTTCAGTTTTGTTGGTATATGATGCTTTATAATAATGCTCGAAATATATGCGAAATTTGTGAATCTCACTGACTGGTAGTTTGTTTTAAAAATACAAATTACCAGATACATAGGATATATAGGACTCGATAGTTGGGACTGATTTGGTTACTTTAAAAATAACCTTATTTTCCATGAACCGCAATAATTCTTTGAAATTGTAATCACATTACAAACATGTTACGGATAACTTCCATAACCCACATATCAAGATGAAGTTGTTTATTCCTATAAAAAATTGTAATGGAATTGGAAAATTTCACATCCCTTTAAATTCTTACTGGGACCTCCTGAGTATTTTATTCACCGTTATCCTAAGCGAGACACATGAAAACATTATAGTTAGTGCTAGTACGTGCTGTCACAATACAATAACATCTAGACAGGCATCAGACTTTCACAAACACGGTTGAATTCATTTGTAGCATTAACTTAAATCTCAAAACGCAACTCACGGCGGTTGCATTCAGTTGGCAAGTGAAACCGACGGCAAAAACTACTCAAAAGCGCGTAAACATTTGTCAGTGCCAGTCCTATGCAGATTGCAGATAGGAATCCAATCGAAAACAAACGCATGTCGCTAGTATTATGTGGTAGGAGGGCTATGTGGAATTAAATACAACAAGGCTGTGTCCCAAACGAAAATATACCTTATGCCGAAAATTATACAATACATATTTCATTAAAAATGGTGTAAGGACGTGGGAATGCATTTGCGATCACCCGCTGAGCCCACTCGGCGAAATCACAACAAATCATTTACGGGACCCACCTCTTGTAATGACTGCCGCATCGCATATAAATTGGATTTTACTGTTGTTTGTTTATGCATTAATCTTTTCGCATTAATAAAATATCAGCTCTCGATTGTGATTAATTCGCGGTTATTAAATTGAATGCGCTTTAATAAAAGCATGGGAATGCCCGCGTTTGTGACAGAAAAATTGGTATGGGGTAATCAGATGGCAGAGTACACAGGTCACCAAATAAAAACAAATATTCAAGGAAGATGAAAGAGAAAAGAAAGTCTAAGGGGAATTGCTTGTATAAGAGATGAAATTAAGAGTGGGAAAGACAAGACAACAGAGAACAAGAAAAGAAAAGACATACTGCACCAACACTAAATAAATTTAGGGCTAAGGCAGGAGGATACAAAAGCAAGTAAAAACGGTCGACTCTGCAGTACCTATCTAATTAAAGTCTGAATTGTCGAAATATGATGGCGAGTATCTCTCATCATGTGAAAGTGAAGTGTAATAAAAATCATACAGGTTATGAAACACGACACTCTTGTGTGAAAAAGAAAATTTATGAAACGAGAAATTTAATGCGATTATTAATATTTTATGAAAAGTGGTGATTATGTTAATCGAAAGTCTTTTTTATTGCATACTATTAGGGAAAAGTAATATCTATAATAAGCGATGGCTTCTTAAGCGGTCAAAGGTCGGAATTATTTAACGATTAATTTTCAATATCTATGCGTAAATCACACTTTTACGATGGAATTTTACATTACTATAATTGTATGTGACACCTTTAGCTGTCAGCAAGTGTAGACGAAAGTTTTCTTATTTTAATGACATACTAAAAGTATTAATGGGAATACTACGATAGAAGGTAATTTTTTTGAATTACCTACTTTGATTAGGATGTGTACGAGACTCCAACTATGAGAGATACCATATATTGTTACATCAATTTCAGCAAGGCGTAATCTATATAACATCAACAATCTATATAACATCTAATGAGTAAGGCGTAGATCTCGAAAAACATTCTTTAAACCTTAAGGGTTTATATCAAATATTTCTTCTATGAATCTGAATTTCATCGTGATTTTGGTGCAAATGAAAAAATATGAATCTAATTTCACTAGTAGTAGTAGCATCAACGAAAATTATTAAACCAAACGCAACTAATCGTGTAATTTGTATGGGAGATAAAATTTCCAAAAAATAATCTGGTGAATGTTAAAACGAAATGCTGTTTATTTATGCTAATTTATTCCCGATACGGCCAACAGCTCAACATCTCATTCACACGGAGATTAGATATGGGATTATTATAATGAAATGCATATGTATGTACATATAGAGAGGAATCATACACTCCGAACATTCGTAAAAGTCAACGCTGTGATTGACTTTTTGATTTTGATTCCATTACTTATAAGGAACAAAGTTATGAGCTACAGTTGGAGATTTCTATCATCTACAATTTAGAAAACTTAATTTAACAGCCACTTGTGTGATATATAAAATTAGGTAATATTTCAATATCTAGTTTCAACTTCTCAAGTACGCAAGCAGTACCTGTGTAGCAGCTCCTTTGATCATTTTTAGAAAGAAATTCCTTTGTAACCCCAACCTGAGGCCTGGGACGTAAAATAAGGGTCTCCATCCTTAGAAAATACTTTAGCGATGTAAATTTAAAACTTTATGAAATGCTAAATAGTGAATTCTTGAAGCCAAATGCTCAGTTCTCTCTCTCAAATACATATACTTAACAGGTAACATTACTAGTCGTGTATCGCTGGATATACTAAATAATATACTAGACAACAACATCGAACATCTCAAACAGCTTAATGAAGATGTTTAAAGAATTCTACACGTACGTGTTGCACAAAGAAAACGCGCGATGAAATTTTCACGGTTCCCCTTTGTAAGCCAGCAATTAGGCTAATGAAGTACCGGCAAGCAGTGGCGGCGCAAATGAATGGCCCCTCGTCTTCCTCGCATTCAAAACTCACCTTTCATGTGGGCAATTTGCTGATGGTCCACATTTTATGGTTTTATTTGTAATTTGAAATGTACATCTGTTTGATGCTATTTTTATGTGCCAAGTTAGAATACGTGAATAGCGTATTTTCATGTTGTCTTTTGTAAGGATCTGCTGTTTGTGTTTGTAGTACTCGTTTTGTGTTGTTGGGGAATTAAATGTTTTTTTTTTTCGTGAATTAGTCACTAGTCAGTCAGCTCAGTTTTTCTGATGCTAGAATATTCGTATTCGCCTTAGTTAATTCCACACACTCTGTGTTACTATCGGGTATTCTTGCAATTATTTAGCTGTTTTCATTACATTTTAGCTTGTTTTCGTAGAACGAAAGAATAAAATCAAATATCATACAAAATACTAGAAGAACGACACTAAACAACGATCAAACGCACGACGGATAGCGAACTTTCACGATCAATCAAACAGCAAACCCGACAGTAAACCAACTTGTCCAACCACTGCCCTTGATTCAATAACAATCGATCTCGTAGATAAATAAAAATATATTTATAAGCAAACAATGTATTGTAGATTTATTTGGCGTGAAAATCGAGAGTCGCCCGATAGACGGAATTTTCGAACAGTCCAAACAACTTGAGGGCCCGAGGCTATTTATCAAACGTACGATAAACATAAATGAGGAAATTGAAATACAGCCAGCGGAGACCTGAGGAAATGATTTATTGATACTGCAAACAAAATATGGACTGATCATTTTCCATCTGGATATTGGTTTTAGAGCGTTTTACGAGAATGCTTTTAGAGAGATCGTTTGTTCCCGTCACCAGTTTTTTTGCACGGTAATGTAATTTGTCGCTTGCGATTTTTAGTGCCGGCTGTAACTATAGTCTGTGATGAATGATTCAGTTTTGCGTAATTTAATGGCGATTAGGCACAATATATTTATTTGGCGTGATAGTATGTTATCACGAATTTGCCGGCTTTTTGTTGACTGAGTGGTCGACAATTTATATACCTTACTAAATCTAAATAAAAAATTATTGTGCCTACTAGCAGAAAATAGTCGAGTTTTCTTAAAAGTCACATAATTATCACCATACGTCCCACTATTGGGCACGACCCTCTTCTACAACTGAGAAAATTCACATGCATTGTTTCAACATTTTTAATTATTCTGACCCATGCTAAGCTTCACAAAGCAATTAACAACTCGTCAAATTTGTTATTTTCGTTACATAGATATTGTTTATGTTACGCTAACTTAGGATGTTAAGCTTAACACAAGCATAGTTTTTGAAGATTGTTAGCAGTGATTAATGGAAACCGGTAAGGGTTGTTCTTAAGCAATGTTGTTTTCAACAACTCTATTAATTTACGTGTTGTTAGCCACAACTGTGTTGTTGTTATATTGTTTTCGTCTCACGCACGTTCCCGGACTGTTATTATGTTCGTACGTCATTAGGGAGTTTATTTACCTTCATCAAAATATGTATACAAAACGTTACTAATATTAACTTGGGTTTTGTTTTCAATGACAATGTTTCCGAACATATTTTTTCAGATGGAATAATTTATTCGTCTTGGTACAAAAATATCGTTTTGTATCTTTAATTTAAAATATAAGTATTTTGTTAGACATATCGTCAGAAAATCTAAGTATTAAACTTGCAGTAAATACAGTGATAAAAGGTAACCCAAACGTCAAGAACATAATTACGACTAGTTGTGTAAAATATACATCTTAAAGTTATTATTTTGATCACTGCATGTTTAATAGATTACCTAGATAATAGCTTTTATCGACCTCTTAAGGTAACGAAAGGTCGGACTAAATGCATCAGACCAGCTGGTCAGTCCTAAAACAGGTCAAATACATATTAACACACACCATAACCTCCAATGCCCCAATTTAGAAATACCGCACCACATAAACTCCAAGAATAGACAATAGAACAATGAGATAAGACACGAACGTCGGTGACGCATAAAATTTTACCTCAAAACTTCCTAAGATCACCATAAAATTTTAGCCCCTGCCTATATTTAGATATGATACAGGCCAGATGGTCACGGCTTCCCGATTTTAGTATCTCTCGAATCTTTTTAACGTGTCCATATTGCTTTGACCCCTGCGTCACTTTGCTCCACGTAATTTTTTTTCAGATCGCAACGGTAGGGGCAGGTCTTCAAGTTGTGGTGTTTGAGTTACACCCGATAGCCGGTTACGAGACGGGCAGTCTGTAGTTATGAAGGAAAAGGAAGTACATATATAGTTCATGGCATCTGGCAGGGAACGTGTTCCATAGAATCGGAGCTAATTAACATGTCCCTTTTGAAACCGTTTCATAATTTGTAATTCCCCCGTGACACGGTCGTCGTAAAGTTTTGCTCGGCAATGTTTAAGCCGCGTATCTGGGTCGTGTTAGTATGTGTTGTGTCACTTGACAGTATTTATTATGAGGTGGAAATATTACATGGGTATATTTTTATGATAGTATTTCCAATGACTGTGCTAAGTCGTAAATACGATATGTTGTAAAAATACATTATGGAACAGCATCTTCTTTTTATTTGCATGTATGCACCTATAGATTTATGCCATGTCAAGTCATTTCTTGTTTTTTCATGTTTACGGGACAGACTATATGCGAATTCATGTTCATCTACAAGTTTGTGCTCTCTTAGTAATCAACTAAAATCTCCTCTTGTATTTTATGACTAACGAGTAGGGTTGCAAGGGGGTTGTAACGAGTAGGTTAGGGTAAGCAGTGATGGCCTCGAGGTTTGGGCGCGCGGTCGAGAATCTTGACGGTCGCGGGTTCGAACCCCAGGCACACACCTCTGACTTTTCGAAGTTATGTGTGTATTCACATTGAATTATCACTTGCTTTAACGGTGAAAGAAAACATCTGGATGAACCCTGCACACCTAAGAGTTCTTAGGAATTTCTTAGGTGTGTAGTCCGCCAACCCGCACTAGGCCAGCGTGGTGGACTATGGCCTAAACCCTCTAGAGGTAGAGGTTAGGTAGAGGAGGTTGGTAGAGGAGACCCGTGCTCAGCAGTGGGCGAATATGGCTTGATGATGATGATGATGAGTAGGGTTGAGCCTAGAGCATTCAACCGGAGTATCATAACATTAAACCTCAATACTACTCGACACTTAAATCTAGAATTCCTTATTCAAACACTTCTTTTTCTTAAATAAATAGGTAGCTAAATAATCTCTTACCTCCATGTACGCCGCAGTAGTCGCCCACACAATCAGCATGCTGGGCATGGGCGCCCGAACACGGAGTGTCTCCAGTGCAGGACCGTCGCCTGGTCTGCCGGCAGTCGGCGCCACATACCGACCATTCCGACCACGAACCCCAACGGCCGGGCAGAGCTGTGGACAAAAGGGTCTTTTAGTAACTGATTTAGCTGGATGTAGGAAAGCATTCCGACCACGAGCCCCAACGACCGGGCAGAGCTGTGGACGAAAGGGTCTTTTAGTGATATATACTGATCTCAATCTTGATGTTGGAAAGTCGATTCTTCGGGATTTAGTGTTGCTGTAAATTTTGACTTTGATGAAGGTTTCCTTGGTTCATTCAACACAAACATCGTTTAGGAAGTGTTTGAGAAATTCCTTTATATACATTGGTGCATGAAATTAGTGTAGTATGTAGGTACGATAATTTATAAAAGAAAGCTTTTGAATTTCACTTATGGAAGATAAAGCCGTGAAAAAATAAAATAATTTATTTATGTTCTCAGTATTTGGTTTCAATGTAAACAATATGTTTAAGTTTGTCATATATTCAAGTTGTTAATTCTGTAATATTTATTTGTAATAAAGCACTTATGATGGACGATTATTACGAAAGTTATAATCAAATATACATACATTGTGGTCATTAAATATTATTAAAAAACTCTTCCAAATTAAGCGTGTCCGTCTACCACGTCGGAATGTTAGCGTGATGTTACGAGCGCACTTTTCATTCCAACGGGTTCCCTCAGGAAAATTTTTACTATCCAACCATATAGGTCAGCATTTCTTTATTTTATAGCGCAATAAATAACGGTGTAGCCGAGCTTGTAACCGTTTATGGGTTTATGCTTATAATATGTTTATTCAGCGGACGGTCGACGGTGACCATCGCTGGTAAGTGTGTAATGGTGTACGTTTTGTTGGTCGATAGAGTTAGTTACTCATTTGTTGCCGTTTTTCTTTATTACTTGTGTTTGTGAATTACTATCGTCTAGTGTAACTGTGTCCTGTTTTGCATGTCTAGTTCTCTATTGTCATCTTTGGCGCACATATCTAGACTCTCTGCTTGGTCATATTTTTGTGTCTGAATGGTTTAAAGACAGGGCACATATTTATTATATAGCATATAATTTGTCGAGTGCGGAATAAAAATGGCCCAACTTTTTTTACAAAATAATACCACTGTGGAAACTAGTTTGGAAATTTTATTTCGCAATATAATAATTTCGAACTAGTTTCCAGTTAATGACGGCTCCTACAATGGAGCAAAACTAAAATACAACGTTGAAATTCAATATTGAGAAACTTGGAAATAAAAAGAGGTTACTCCCCGAAGAAACTTGCATAGCAGTTACCCGTTGTAATAACGGACTTTGTGTTAACTTAAATCTTACAGTTTTTGTATCGACCCCTTTACAGTTTTGAACTTTTTATCGGCGGCCATTTGAGCGGAATAACAAGCTCCGCTGCGCTTTTACGGGAAACATAAAATTATATCCAATTTTTATATCGGTGACTGGCTTTTGTTCGCGGTTCTGCTTGGCTGATATTTTTGAATGGAGAATAGATAGAAAAATACATCTAACAGGATATTCTGATTTTAGAAATACCCAAACCTCAATCATGTATCTAGGGAGCATAACTTTCTTAGTGCAGGGATCACACCCACATCCTCTCGTTTTACCTGTGCCACAAGAGCTTTCGTTACAGATGAAATATAAATGACGTCAGTGTAATGATTAATTCGTGTATCCTGAATATGAAAATCTAAAAAAGTATTTAAAGATTCAAAACACTCAGTTATGGAGATCACTCTAGTGTATATTAAAATTGATCACATTTTTTGCCGCTGTGCCAAATAATTTGAAAATAATATAGTTAATTATCATAAAATAGTTAATTATAATTACTTAGGCAACAAAATACTGTTACTCATACCTACTATCTTTAAAAGTTTGTCTAATTATATTTGTAAGCAGTGTTTGTTGATTCATATCTTCTTACTCGATCTGAGCAGTGAAAAATATACTTCAATACACACAACTGTCATTGTCGATATTCAGTAACAATATAAACATACAAACATTCGGAAAGTATTACTATATCATACAAAGTTGAAGCATAAAAATAACACGTGTTTTCATGCACATTTACTTCCGATGAAATCGACCAATTTGAATCAATTACGACATCGTATTTCGATTTTTATTGCATCAAATTTTATTTACTACATTCAGGTTATTTGTTCCGAGTGTGGAATAGCGATGTATTTCGAATGAGTGCACGATGCTACGATCAAGTCAAATATATTGCAAGTTGCAACTCATACTTTTTACAAGCTTTTATTTAACTTCACTTTTGTATGTATGTTTGTATGTTTACAAATCTTGCAATGAAGATTTGAACCACTTCCAATAGACCGATTGTGCTGAAACTTGGTATACCTACGTAACTTGGATGACAATACAATAATATGGTACCATGGAGCTGGTCTGATGATGAGGTTGGAAGATGACCATAGAAACATCGGTTCTTGTGGACCGATTGAGCTGAAATTTGGTATGTCTTTGTAACTTCGACAACAATACACAAATATGGTATCATGGTGCTGATCTGACGAAGAGTTGGAAGATGCCCATAGGAACTTCGATTTCTGTGGTCCAATTGAGCTGAAATTTGGTATGTCTTCGTAGCTTCGGTAACAATACAAAAATATGATATTATGGAGCTGATCTATTGAGGAGTTGGAAGAAGCCCACAGGAACTCGGATTCCTTTGGACCGATTGAGCTGAAATTTGGTATACCTATGTAATTTCGGTGACAATATAATAACAAGGTATCATAGAGCTGATCTGACGAAGAGTTGGAAGACGCCCATAGGAACTCCGATTCTTGTGGTCCAATTGAACTGAAATTTGGTGTGTCTTCGTAACTTCGGTAATAATACAAAAATATGGTATCATGAAGCTGATCTGATGAGGAGTTGGAAGAAGCCTATAGGAACTCCGATTCCTGTGGACCAAGTGAGCTAAAATTTGGTATGCCTTTGTATTTTTAGTGACAACATAATAACAAGGTATCGTTGATCTGGTGTCATGAGAAGTTGGAAGGTGCCCATAGGAACACTAGTTTTCATGGACCGATTGAGTTGAATTTCGGTATGACTACGAAATGGATAGACTTAGAAATATTTCCAACTAAAAAGTTAAAAATAAATTAACGGTGAAAAACACATTTTAAAATCAAGCTTTTATTATGCACGAAAAATTAAAAAAATAAACTAAGAAAACATTCATAAAATTCGTATTTTTTTAAACTTTACAAGTAACAATTTACAAAAGTGTTCGGTTTATCAGTAGAAGTATGATACATAAACATATATTATCTATAACTAGTATATTAATATTCTTAAGTGATTTAAAAGCTTGTCGCGCAATTTCGTTAATGCAAAGACCTCGGCCGCGACGAGCTTTTAGATCACTTAAGAATATTAATATACTAGTTATAGATAATATATGTTTATGTATCATACTTCTACTGATAAACCGAACACTTTTGTAAATTGTTACTTGTAAAGTTTAAAAAAATACGAATTTTATGAATGTTTTCTTAGTTTATTTTTTTAATTTTTCGTGCATAATAAAAGCTTGATTTTAAAATGTGTTTTTCACCGTTAATTTTTAAATGTATTCTAATTGTGTGACTTAGTATCTTTTACTGGTAGACTCTACATACATGCAGTTTTCTTGTGGATAATCTTAAGTTTAAGCAGTGATGGCCTCGAGGTTTGGGCGCGCGGTCGAGAATCTCGGTGGTCGCGGGTTCGAACCCCAGGCACACACCTCTGACTTTTCGAAATTATGTGTGTATTCAAATTGAATTATCACTTGCTTTAACGGTGAAGGAAAACATCGTGATGAAACCTGCACACCTAAAAGTTCTTGGGAATTTCTTAGGTGTGTAGTCCGCCAACCCGCACTAGGCCAGCGTGGCGGACTATGGCCTAAGCCTTCTCAATGGTAGTGGAGACCCGTGCGTATATGGGTTGATGAAGAAGAAGAAGAGAAGAATCTTAAGTTTTAACCTATAAAAGGCAATGTGATAAATTGCATGTAAACTGAAGCATAGAGCTTACTGAACATCGAGTGACTAGTTTTTTTAAGCAGAAAGCCTCCTTCACGTTGAAATTAATTCAATTAATCAGATTTTCATACTGTGTTTGCTGTTATCGTTAAAGTATACAATTTTAGCGTACCAAATTTCGAAGAACGTGAGAAGTGCCAGAAAAAGAATCTATAAATAAACCAAATGGTATCTACCACAGTTTTCCTTGCTAAAAGTGTTCATGTCATAAACATTATTATTTCATCAAGCGCAACTTTGTAAAGGTAATATCCTTCAATACAAACACCACAATTTACCTATAAAAAGTCTTTAAACAATTTCCGTGTACCTAATAATAAACGGGGCATCATTACCGCCGAGGTATGGCTCTATAAATTGAAATTAAAATGAATTGCCTCGATGACCGTAACAGCCCTTACATGCGAGTAGGGCATAAATCACACTGTTTTTTTAACAAAAGAAATAATAGATAGCCAGTGCGTACTGAATCGGGTTGGCTCGAGTTAAGCGCGGGCGGTGGCTGTGATTAAACAAATGAAAATCGTGTTCTTTCATTGTTTTCTTCTTTGTTTATGAGTTAGGCATTAACGGCTTTTTCGCTTGATGGAATATTTGATGAGTTTCCGTACGTTTGAGTAATGGATGTCTAGATATTTGATAACATTTTTAGATGGATTTATTGAGCATGATATAGATAATTGTATTTATAGTATTCTTCAGCCTAAACATGTAAATTTTAGTATTTAAAATATAATTATTAGAGTTTATTATTGCATTTATGACATTGCAATCATTAATTACCTCGAAAAAAAAACTGGTTGCTTTCCTATTGAATTTATCTCCGTTTTTTTCTTAGTTTTTAAGCTCTAAAAATGCTTTATTTTACTCTTAGTTACGTTAATTTTGTTAAGCGTAGTTACAAGCTACTTTTAATCCTCGATGCAACTCTAGTCCTATTGCTCCGGGGTTGAAGCAGGTGTGACGTCATGTCTATGGGTATAGCCTTAAAAAGTCCTTTGAATGTTTTCTGCTACCCAATATTACTTGTTTATTTCTATATTTGCAATATAGATCGAAGTCTCATGCCTTGTGCCACACCGTGTCACTTCCCGCCATGTGTGGGTGTCCCGTACGCATATTAAACTGCTAGTGTGTAACATTTCTTATTAATTAATGCGCATGCGCATAAATCAGTCGAGGTTCGTTAGAGAAACAACGGATGTGAATAGGGCTGCTCGGGCCCGCCATTTTGGATCGATTTTGGGAATCGATCTTTTTGGGTTTGTGGTGCGTTTTGTGTGGTATTGGAGGTAATTTGAATGGAAATTATGGTGTAAAGAAACAAATGATCAACCCAAAAGCGCGTTAGTGTTTAAGTTAGAATTGTTTATTGTGGGTCTGTATGACTTAATTTACATGTTAAATTCATCATCCTCATATTATGTTAAATGAAGATTAAAAGCTTAAAGATTATTATTAGGACTTGTTAGCTTCTATGTCAAATTCTGCCACTGCCAAAAAATGAGTTCATTATCTTGACAAAAAAGCTACAATTTATTTAAGTACTATTTACTTAAATTTGTTCAAGACCAGTATGGTTGGCTACTTAGGAAGACCTTCGTTCAGCAAAGAACGACGATAGGCTGAGAATCGTCAACGAAAATCTCTAAAAGAATTTATTCCCAAAATCCCCGACAACAGACAGCCCTGTACAAAAATTTCTCACACAGTTTGAAACATTGCGAGCCTTTTTTAAATACTCGAGGAACGTAAATAAATTTCTTGTAATAACGTCGGGTGACGCGTTGTCTCCGAAAGTGGTGCCGAAATTTTTTTCAACATAAATATTCGGAGCGTGCCTCCAATATACGAATTGGTAAATTGTGTAAAGGCGGTTTTTTTAGCTAAAGCTAGCGGGGAAAAATTAATGGAAATGTTTATTTTGTTTCAGAGTATATTGTAGTTTGGCATCTTCTAATCCATTAATCCTTATAATTTGCTTGTCCTTTGGATAATGTAAGTTTGAGACTTCGTTAAGTTTAAGGTAAGTAAAGTAAGTAAGCTAAGTTTAAGGTATTTTGATTCAATAAAAAACTTTCAAACATAAAACCAAAATCACGCAGAGCATAAACTTATTCGCACCACTCACTCTCGTTCAGTTTCTAGACATCACATATTTAGTAACATACGCAGAAAACCCGTCTGCATAAATTTACAATGTGCATCAAAGCAGTTGAAAGCAACACTCACCTTTTTATTATTGAATCACAATAAACGTTATTGACGTGTATCAACTGCGCGACAGTCCATAACAGCTCGTATACAGGGTGTATTCTCATCCTGATTCGAAATTAAGACGGGTAATAGCTACGGTGATCACAAATTCCCTGGCATTAAAGAAAATCCCGAAAAAATTAATCCTAACAATCATAGGTATAAAATCGATGTGGTTGTTAGGAAAACGTCAAAATTTTTATTTTTTGTTGGGATTCTCTTTAATACCAAAGGGTTTTAATCACCTTAACTGTTCCCTGCCTCGGTTTTCGCTCGCGGTTTGAATACACCCTGTATACTGGCCAATAAAATACAGTGAGAAACACAACAGTAAACGAAGACTGCAGTTAATGCATAGAGTATTAATATCACACACTGCCGCCTAGTTTGTCAAGCGAGCCGCCGGCGCGCCGACATGTGTTACCAATTAGCGGCACAATCGCCCGACAACATTTCACGGTTGGAACGGCCGCTTCTTGATTGGATTTTATTGTCTACACTGTTGGTCTATTTTATTTGCTTAGCACACACTGGGAGCAGGCTTAGTGAGCTTGCATGTTGGAGCTTGAATAGCAGTTTAGAACCGGCTTTACAAACATTTTCTTTTAAAGCCATTTGCATGATAAAATCCAAACTTAATTAATCATTTAAATCTCTTTCATTTTGCAGACATAAATGATGATTATCAAAGTAAGCAGCAATAAAATGCTCTATTAATATCATTTAGAAAATGACGTTCACAAAAGAGCGTTCCAAAGCCATCATATTTATATTATAAAGCGTTTAAACTATCAACAAGCTAAATCTGCTGGTAACACTAATATTCATCATAAAAAGTGGACACGAACTATCTGACCAAGACGCAGCAAACGATACTTTAAGTAGGCGATTAGTCATCCACCCAACCTGTTGCCCAACTAGTCAGACGACCGGTCCAGCCGTATGCAACCGCTTCGTCTGTTGCACTCGTGTGTTCAAACGTTTGATGTGTTCAGATCTCGACTTTACGACCATTTAGCATTAAATGGCGGGTTTTTTACGATTTAGATGGAAGTCAGATATGATGCTTTAATGTTTCTGCGGTAACAGCCACCACGTGTGCCTGTGTTATTTATTTGAGTTTTAATATGGCTCTCGAGACGCCTACTGTTATTTGTACCGAGGTCTATAATGGGAGCTTGTATTGTGCTCGTGAGTGTAAAAGTTTATGTGCATAATATTGATATAGAGCTGGTTTGTTGTTAGTTGTAGATGCGGGAAATAAAATGTTGTACTAAATCCAAATAAGCTTTAATAAAATTGTTTCCTTTCAAAATTTTGAAAAAATTGTGAAAAAAAAATTGTGGCCTTTCTTCATTTGAGAACAGATTTAGCCGGTCTTTCGCGATTTGGTATACGTGACAATTGTCCTTCTACATCATTGTGCATGTAACTTACCTATGAGTAATTGTTGAGAATTATCATATCCCTGAAGATCACCGTATCCTTCTTCATTGTAAGCAGTAAGGAAAGAGACATCATTATTTTCTTTGCATTTTTTATAAGATACAAACAAAAGTTGAAAGCAAAGGAAAATACAATTTTTAATTAATAAAGTTCAAAGTTTCGTGTTTAAAAAAAAAAAACATATGCTAAAACTTCGTAAAAAATATAAGATCACATAGATCATCGACCTAACAAAAAAATACACCCAAAAGTCACATACAAAGCTCTGACCCAACATTAAGATACGAGCGTTGTCTCAAGGGTATCAGAAACCAGACGGCCGGGACGCTTTTCGTCTCGGAAGCGCACTGGGTGGCTGCGGTTTAATGATGGGGAATTTCTCGCCCACAGACCGTGGTCACCCTCCTTGGCGCGAAGGAGGCCACGGGGGGTTTTAGTCGGTATGCCGGTGATGGTTAGGGAAAGGTTAGGGACACAGCCCGGCAATAACATCTGCGCGGGCCTCACCGCGCGCCGGGCTGGACCGGTGACCCCGACATACGCTTCCTGCTTCTCTCTCCAGAGGGGGGCGGGAGGTAGAGCCATAAGGAGGCTTTCCCCTCGAAAAAAAAAAAAAAAAAAAAAAAAAAGGGTATCAGAAACTACGAGAGACTTTTCGGTCTCACAAACACCCAGATCCAGACCAGACATTTACCATCAGGTGACTCTTTGGCTCGTTAGCCTCCTTTTTCCATTTAAAAAAATGCACTTACCGCTTTGACAAGGCACGCAGTCAGCTGTTCGTTGTACCGCTTGGCCCTGGCAGGGGGCGCCACCGTTCAGAGGATGAGGTTCGGTGCAGGTCCTGGTCCGCCGCTGGCCTCCTGAGACTCGGCCGTTGCACCGACACTGGCTCCAAGCACTCCAGGCACTCCAGCCGCCATTCACTGGTGGAGGAGATCAGGTTAGTATGTGATTAATGGTTCAATATACAAATGGTTTGGTTGAAGGGTTGGCTGGTTGCACTGGTGTTACTAGTACTGAGGAGTGTTAATACATACTGTGTTGGGGTAGTTCATGTTTTGATATTGTTATATATTATATATTCACTTTATTATGGTCATATAGTAAAGCTGCGTTAGCTTCCTAATATTCAGAAGCTGTTCTTTGGTTACCGAAAGAAACAAAAACTTTGACAATAATGATTAATTATATCTTTCTTCCAATTACATATGTCAAAATTTTGAAAATTAAGTTTACGTAGATTTAAATGGCGTCTCAGTTTTATTTCGTAAAAATATCACAGAACCATCCGCCATCCCCGCACATGTGCCCAACGTTCGGGGTAATACAGGAAATTGAATAAAATGTACAATGCATATTAAATTGTGAAAAGGCGTGAAATGTTACGTCACAACTGTGAATACATAGACCGGGTAGATGTACATATCGGAAGTTTCGATTTAACGCCTCGACAGGTGTGAAACTTAGAAATGGAAATTTATTTATATAGAAAACTCGACATATTCGATTTCAATTTATGGCCCTATAGAAAATATTATCGTCGAGTTTCTTATTATGCTAAATGGCTTTAAAAATACTTTGGTCGTATAATGTTACAGGGAAGTGATGAAACATTTTCGTGGTGATCTACGAAACAACCTTAGTTTTTCACTGACATAATTCAGTATTTAAACACACTGAAACTCGTCGTAGCAGTTCTATAGGAAATCAGAATCTGAAATAGTTTTAATGATTACCGAGAGATAGTTAATATTGCTTTTTTGTTTGATCACCAAGAGACAATTATTTTTAGCTCAAGTTAAGTATTGGACGAAGTAACTATGGACATAGACTTCGTAGTGGATTTGATTTCACTATGGAAACAAATATTCTGAGAAAGTAAATTTTTACTTTGGTTTTGACATTCACCACAGAAACCTTATTCCGATGAATAATACATATGTTATTGCTGAGTCTATTTATTCTTCCAATTAAGGTACACCCAAGTGTTTACATATTATGTTATTGCTTGTATTTATTCCTCCAATTTTAACTAGACCAAAGTATAAAATGCTATAAGCCCAGCCATAATTTACTCATAATTTCAAAATTCGACAACCGCGAAAGAAATTAACATAGCTCCGACACAGACACATCAATTATTTAGATAACTCTGCACAGCGTTGCTACACAGTGAATTCCATGTAAATTCGAGAAGTATAATTAATTCTAGTTTATTTAGATTTAGTCAGACTGTACAACTGCTCGCGATTGAATTATTAATTTCACTACTAGTCTTAACTTAAGGCGGGGTTGGCATAGCTCGTTAGATATAATTATAAAAATGAACCATTTCAAATAACATATTTCATTATTGTAAAGAAAAGAATCAATATCAGTGCTTTATGCCATTGGAAAGAATTTCCTTACAAGAAACCCTATAAAACTTTGCTCAATCCTCAAGGAGAAGATCCTCAAAAACTCTAGGCTAAAACCATTCGTTCCGCTGCACATTTATGCCTTAAGACGAAGCAGACAAACTTAATCATTTTACGTAAATAAATACACGATATTATATCTAAAAGCGGCTTAGTCAATTTCCAACGCTCTGCACATCACGATTCAGCCATCACAAATTCAATTTTCTCGTGTAGCAACCCTTAACGGGTGATATAAAGTTGTCAACACTAATTTATCTTCGGCTGTACAGTCAGTACATACACTGTTTGTACGTCTGTCCGTTCGTGTTAATTTCAAAATAAATTGGACGAATTTAGACACGCTCGTCATAAACTAGAACGTACCGTGATTGAGATTTATATGTTAATTTCTGCCTCGTGGTCTCGCGGTACAAGTATGTGCCGTGCGATCTAGAGGTCCTGGGTTCGATTCCCGGGTCGGGCAAGGTGTTACTGGGTTTTTCCATAAGGAAATTCTCAGTAGCAGCCCGGAGTCTGGAAATGTGCCCAAAAAACGGCGATAGGCTCGCCCCCTATTACGTGGGACTGATACATACCTGGCGAAATGTGGGTGCAGAAATGCATCTCTGCCTACCCCTTCGGGGAATATAGGCGTGAGGTATGAGGTATGTTAATTTCTGGGGAGAGCGTCTGGACTCCTATGTAATGGGATCGGTGGTGGGTTTTGATATCAAAAGCCCTCGACTTGGGTTCTATCACTGTTTTAAAAGAACTAAGGAAGGATAAAATCGCGTATTAATCCCATATTATTCGATGAGGTTCTTGATACGATATTGGTGTAACAATGCATAGCGACTCTGGAAATTAATGTCCTATACATTGACGTCGATGGCAAAAGAAGTATGTTTTGACTAGAATTGTCGTGTTTAGTATGTGAAGAAATAATGTGCATCGTTGTGGTTTAGAATCTACATTCTAAAATATTCTGTTGAGAATTATTTCTCGTCGCTTTCAATATTGAAGAAAACCACATAATTTGCAAACTTGTGGGTGATTTTATACAGTCGCGCTCGCGTGCTAAAGAAACATGGGAAAATACGAAGGCTGAATACCAATTAAATTATACACTTTAAGGCCATAATAATACTATAAAGTAAAGTCACGGGTGCTAGCTAGTCTATTTTTAAATATCACGAAGCTAGTGGGCGTAGCGTAATTGGATTAAAACCGTCAACCGATGGTTCTGAACCATAACACGATCATAATACAAGGAATTATAACCATTACACCGGTATAAATTAATGCGATTATCGTAAAATATCCTATCGATTGCCATTTGCATAGACATTTGAATTCCGCGGCAAATTGAGTGATCAAGTCGGGTGAAAAAAATTATGCTAGTGCAAAGCGCATTATTTTCCGCTTGCGATACTAATTTTCCGTTTCTAGGAATGTTTTAATTGTAGCTTTTAGTTAATTAATTAGCTTTTATGTGGGCATTTTAATACGGTGCATTTTTATTTCATAAGGCTGAGGAGTAAGAGAATAAATAATTAATAATAACATATGCTTAAAGATAACCACTGGATTTGTCGGAATATCTACTATATTTATTTATTTATTATATACTCTATTTATATTTATGTTTTTTTAGCTTAACTTATTTTTATTGTAAAATGAATTGAACTTCTGAATTGAAAAATTCTTTATAATATTACATTGTGTAATATTGTAATTTGTAATTAATGTAATAATTTTAATATAATATTATAAAAACTTTTTATAATATTACTTTTTTACATAGCCCAAAACACAAATTATAACTATTTAATTATTAAATCTCGTTCCAAACTTGACCTTACTAAACAAACATGAACCCTTTATATTCAAACGAAAACCACCACACCGCCAATTAATCACAAAAATAAACAAAATTCAACATTTTATAACGAAAATATTTTCGTAACAAGGCAAAAATCCTTATCAAGATGCGAGCTGCGAACGAAACAAAAGGAAGTCGCTAGTATGTGTTCTTATATCAATACCGAAAATCTCTGCGGACAAACTGACACGCAAACTCGCGTGCTGTGCCTAGCTTCTAAGCTAACCGGGCTAGAATTTATTCCTAACTAGGCGTTACCGGCATTAACTTATATTTTTATTGTTAGCAACTTTGATGGAAATTGAGGGGAGTTTGTAGAACCTAATGAGCTCACAGCTTGGTTGACGGGAGGGTGTAGGCTTGAATTAAGTTATTAGAAATGTATCATAATTATGTGGGAAATTTTGTATTGGCGGAATCTTGGATATATAATATTCACTAAAGGTTGACTAATACTGAAAGAAGAAATTTAGAAACTAAATAGAAAGTAGAATTACGACTGGCGCAAGAAACGATTTTGATGTGAATGGAAATTTTGTTTTTCTGTACATGAGAAGCTTATAAACAGTTGGGGGACGTGTAACATTAATTAGTAGTATACACATTAATTAGGAGGAATCTTAGCTTTGCCATTCTTTTCTATAAATACTAATAAAGACCTTCCAAATTATTACTTTAATTGTATTTAATTTCGAAACAACTAATCGATCCAAAGTCTCGAAGGTACAAACGACACTTGCTAATGATGTCACATCACGTACATTTACATGTATAATGCGGGAGGAAGCTTCCCTAAATTATGTTTAATGGAGACTCATAACGTTATGTTAATTCGAACATTAATCTCAGTACACGGGTTAAGCCATGTGCTACCCGCGATCTACTGCCCGGGTACTTTGTATTTTTGTTTACATACTCACGCTAGAATCGTAAAAGGGTAGAAAGAAGTGATTCGGCAGTTATGTTTTTTTAAGTCTTCATAGATCTAGATTTTTCAGACTCCATGATGCTAGAGAGAATTTCCGTGAAACAATTGAATGAAGCATTGGAGGTAATTTTAAAAAAGCCCAAAAGTGCATGTCTTACAAAGTTCTCAATAATGAACTTTAATTGTTGAATCTTTATTTAACCAACAGCAATTTGACGTATAAAAGAACATATCCTATTCCCACAATAAGTAACTATAAACTAGAAATTACAAAATTAACGTGTAACGCTTTTGTGCTTCTAGTACCGCCACCGATATTAAGGTATAACTTCAGCGCGTAATACCTGCCCATAACATTGATTACTTAATCAGCCATCCAACCGTGAACCAAAGAAATTAAGTATAACTTAAAAAACTTCGGAATATCTAATCCAATAACGTCAAGCATTCACGCTAATAAAATTTAATCTCAGCATATTTCACACGTCAAAGTCAATTCTTGAATATCTTAATTCGAAATTTTTATTAACAAACGCACACATTAAGTGGGCATTTTAATAAAAAATCAATAATTTCTTATAGCAGTCTACAATTAAAGTCTATTATAAAATGTACCACAGAGTCGGCCACCCGTAGTGCATTCCTCCACCGTATAGATAGGAACCAAAGATACAGTAAGGAGTATTGTTTTTAAACGAACAATTTTGCGTTGAAAGAAACGCAACGATAATTGCAGAGATTATGATCGTGTCTGGAGTATGACCGTAACGTGTAATCAATAGAGATAAATTTATTTTATAGACCGAATAGATCGATAGATTATGCTATGGATATTGTATACAAACTCCTTTTTTTTTACTATAAATATTATACTATAAATATATATAAGATTTTATACTATAAAATTTTATGTTTATTAATTTTTTGCACATTTTATTCTATGTTTATACATTTTATTATTTGTACTAGATAACTAGAGATTACTTGTTTATTGCATATTTGAGTAAAGCAATATGTAATCCCTCAACTTCTTTAAAGACTATCTATGTTATCTTTAAGGATTTAAGTTTTCAATTTAATTTGTTAATATAAAATAACATCATCATCTAATGATGATAATTCATGAGTATCTTCATTATTATCATCATACATGATATAATGGTAGTAAAAGTAAGCCTTACCCAAAGCCGTACATTTTGTATCATAAAATTCAATGAAGAAGCATTCCCTACCGTTCTCCGCGTCTCGGTGCGTAAAATTTAATAAAAATTGATTGCCCATTACGCATTGGCTACGTTATTAACCTATCAAAGTACAGTTAATTCTAATAAAGCACTACGAATTGTAATTGCGGTCACGGAAACTATAAACATTGGAATTTTATTCCTTTGTACAAATTGGTTCTGGACGCCACTTAATAGGGGGAACTGGTATAAAAATACTGGCCGGTATATGTTTACGTGCTGTTTATTGAGATGTATTTTAAAAGGTTTTATTATTGGTTACGTGTGTTTCGACGTTTCGAAGTTTAAACGAGATTTCTATTATACGGCTCTTGTGTCTTACGTGAATTACATTTATCTATAAATGTTCGTTGCGATTCTAGATTTAATTGCGATCTAAATGTTTTTAATAAGTTGGTTTACCTACGATATTTATACTTTTTTCATGTCACATAACGTGTCGTAAGTTTTAGAATTTTTACCACTGCTTCGTAATCATTACCACCTTGACTCAGACGAATTACTCTTACCTTACTCTAAATCTGTGGACTAGTGTTCTATTTTAGTTAAATGGTTAGATTCTTTAAAGGAACTGGTAATTATCATCATTAACAGCCTTTTTTATGCCCACTACTGGACACAGACCTCTCTTATGGCACCATACTGGGCTCGATCTTCGGCCCACCTTCTCAAGCTGCTGCCAGCCACCTTGCAGGTATCCTAAACCCACTTAGCCAGGGGGCGTATATCATAGTCTTAGGGGGTATATGCTACACTATCAACCCTGATTATATCGAGTGACGACAGATAAACGTCTCTTGCCATTTGAAACTCCATTAAATAGTAGTTATAATTAGAAGCACTTAAAACATGAAATTATCGTAGCTTACAAGATTATGAGTTCCAAATAGACAAACCTACAAGCAATAATTATCTGTAGGAATTGAATTCAATGTAGCTAGCACGAAATTTGCAAGCAAATCGATGTTAACAGTAAAAAGGTTTGATAACATGACCAGCTTTAATGATAATTTCAGTAGTTTCTTAATGCCAGAAACACTTAGCGATTTGCTAATTGGTGTTACAAAGTAGCTTTATTTGAAATTGATTTTCGTAATATCCGATAGAGATTAACATACATGGAAACACCTGTATCTCCAAAAGGGTAGGTTGAGGTGGTTCTACATCTTAATTCATACTTTTTGATTGGTAATTTTACCCGGTTTCAAAATTTCGCTCATGCTAAAAGAAATTAAATTAAATGAACTTATACTGTGGCTGAGACTCGACAGTTGACATTTCATCATGTAGACCTCTTGACCTCTTAGTTGTAGAGGAAGCCTGTGCCCAACAATAGGACGTACTTATATGGACTGATAATGACTTATTTTAAAGCCTTAAGTATATTCGCGACCCTACTTCCGTTAAACGCGACTTAAAAACAATGAAGTCGACACGCACATATGGGAATAACATTCGATAATCATTACAAAATTACACGCAGTAAAACGCCAATCAAGAAGTTGGAATGCATGAAAAATTAGCATATTTTTCACACAAAACCATCCATTAGTTCCACAATAGAGGCACAAAAGAATTCCGGCAATAAATAAAAAAATATTGAAACATCAAGTAGCGGGACAAAGACCAATGTTGGAGGTCAAACCTTTGATCCAACGTTGGATACGAATGTGTGGAGTTAGAAAGCCACGCAGGGTTTTGACAACAGACCAATTTGCACCCAAGTGCGACAACATACGCAACGTACGGCACACAAAAGGGTGTTTAGGACACCCTAATAAACGTAATTGGCCAGCAATTAGAGAGAGGAACGCGTTTTGGTCAAAGGGTACTATTGACCAGTGTCATATTGAATTTTACCCACGTGACTGATGTGTTAACGAAGTTTTATGGTTGAATAAATTTTATTTTGAAAAAGTGTAGCTAATTCACTATTATACGGAGATGCCCTTCCCTGCTTGATTACATACCCATAACACATGGAATAAAGGCTAAGCCAGATTTTAACTGAATTAAATCTCATAGACCGTTTCAAAAGCACTTCTGAAGGTAATTAAAGTGTCGAATCAAGATGAATCACCAGACTGGCATAAAAATATTGTCTAGTGTCGGATGATCTACATTCTTTGCCAAGCTGAGAATGTTGATTGAGGGTAAACTTATTTCAACCACAGTGAAGGTTAATTCCTAGGTATACGTCATGAACTTAGTATTAAAGTATATGACAAAACCTGGGACTATATTATATGACCTTTGTATTAAATATTCTCCTAGCATCCGAGTATGATATTTTATATAATTTTCATGGGAATGGCTCGCAAAAGGCTAGTAAATGTTGTATAAAAAATCTGTTTGCGTGTTAGCGTGTGCGTTTTTACCAAGACACGGTTGAACGCGTACAGCTCGATCAATTCGGGGATCTGATATCGAAGAGTTTTTTTGCAGGCGTCTTGTAATATTTTTTTATTCAATCACACACAGTGAGATTATTGTAAAGATAATATGATTTTTTGGTATTAGATGTTTGTTTTAATCGTTATCGAAGTACTTTTTTCGTTGTAGGATATTTGTTGCCTCGTTATAGAAATGGGGGTTTTTCGTTTCGGAACATTTGTTTATCTGGAGAGATTATGCAGTCGTTATTTTGTGATAATAATAATTTTACCGGTCGCTGTTTCGAAAAATGTAATCCTATTGCTCCGTAACTGAAAGCCTATAATCGTTTCAAGAAGTGAGCACATAATTTTTTATACTATGAAATTTTAAATAAACTCATAGCCCCATGCTTTTTTCCTCGAAGGGGTAGGCAATTATGTAGAAGGTGGCAAACCAATTGTCGATTTTCAGGCATATTCCTGACTCCGTACTGCTACTCACAATGTCGAAGTTCATAAACGATCGAATCCGGAATCTCTACTTGTGTCACGAGACCACCACGAGGAATCATTCTTTGAGCCCTGATCTCACATCCACAAGACCCATCATTACCCACCAGAATTCGCAACAATTTGATTTCCTAACACATGTTCTAGAGGCACAGATGTCACGATTAGTCATAATTTAATGACTGTGGCACACGATTGCAGGTAATTACACGCTGAAGTGGGAAACGTTGGCTTGCGAATTCGTAGGTGTCGATTTGTATCGGGCAGGCGCCGGGACGTGTGGGTGGCTTAATTGGGTGTTTCTGCAATAAGTCATCACCGTGATAAAATGTGGTTTATGTGGAGTTTATTGGATATAAGCTGCGGATAGTGATGAGAATTTTGATAGGAAAATAGGATTTTTTAAGGAATTATTGAATTATAGATGATAGCTACTTAGAAATGATATTTTAGAAATGAGAGTACGATTTTTATAGCAGCTATCTATATTTTTAAAGTTATAAAAATGTCCAATGTAGATGATAGTAGTTTTCAGAGCTAAATTAAACTTTCACTTTTGTTAGTGTTTATTTATTTATAGGTAAATTTTGTACCTACCGCACAGCATTTTAGCGAAATCAACCGTGCAATAAGAATTTAAAATAATACCCGAGATTTTTTCAAATTTAAAAGTTATAACCAAATTAAGGTAATTCTACATATTATAAACATTAAACGACCATTTTAAATATTATCCCTAATACACCTTATTTAAAACAAAATACCTTCACAAATGAAACGTAATTTAAATAAACGCTTTGCCGTCGAGGTGTTCGTAAAGAAGTATTAACAAAAATCATTTTCTGAAGAATCGCCCCTAATGACCCTTCCATGCGCCTGCGCACAATAATTGCTAGCGATCGGCTCACGGCCTTTGATCTTCGTATGAAGATAGTCATTACTTGTAAGTGGGGGTAAAATGAACGTTAAACATGGCTACGCTTGTCTGATAAAATGTATGTGAAATTATGAAACGCCTTGTTGCTGTAGTGATCGGGTGGGAAGTACGGCTGCCGTGGCTAAAACCTTAGCTAGTTTGAACAGGTTTTGACATGATCTAGTGTTAGAACTTTTAATTTAATTTCTATGAAATTGCCTTTATTAAGGTAAATGTTACGTCCAGTAATGAGTTACGAGCTAGCTTCACTGTATTTGGTGCCTTTAGTTGATGGGTTGATTATGTAGGTTTCATAGTAATAGTTTAAATGATGATGAGCTGTTCGCCACGGAGCTGTCAAATGATTAATCATTGGAGATCTTAGAGCCTGTATTTTAAAAAGTACAGCGAACTAACCACACTGAACAATAAGAGATATGAAAGATTCGGACATGGTATCAGGTACCAAGACATTTCTCTTACCTAAACATGGTAATACCACCAGAAGCTTTAAAAAATGTATGTATCAAATACTTACCATACACAGTAAGAAGGGCGGGTTCCGAGATTCTCTTTCCAGCGATGTTCTCAGCCACGCAGCTGTAGTTAGCCATGTCCTGGAACAACAGAACACTTTCAGTTTTTCATCCAAATAAATTAATCTTTGTTAAAAGTAATGTTGTTTTTCAGTACCTAATTTTTTCAGTACCTAATTTGATCGATTGACTCGTGGTATCGCAGTACCTACATATTCGTGCCGTGCGACCTTGAGATCTTGGATTCGGTTTTTGGGTAGGATAAAGAATTATTGGGCTTTTCTATTAGGAAATTGTCAGAAGCACCACAGAGTCTAAAAGTGTGTCCGAAAACCGGCAATAGGATTCACTCCCTATTACTTATGTATGTGGAACAAAAACACAATTGGGGAAATGTGTGTGTATTCGGGGAATACAGGCGTAAGGCTATGGTTACATAGTAAGTACTTATAAATATTTGCCTCGAGCCGCTTAATCAATTGCCTTAAAATATCAAAATCAATCATTCATTCAATTATTTGACATACTATGAAGTATTACAAATAGTATTCATTTCTTTATCGACATTTTGGAATGTGGTAGTAAAAACTGTTCAACAAATAAATGCCATCAGTTTCCCTTTATGCGATACAAAGAGAGTTTTTTCCTGAGCGCATCGAATTTCATTTTAAGAATAAATTAAATGTTGCCAAAAAATGAGTCGTGTTTCGCCGAATAGCTTCTTTGTGCCAACGGATTTTTTGTAGCCAGTGATCGGAAAATAAAACGACAACTGGCAAATATTTGGATGGTAAATGTTTTCCACAAGTCTTTAACCCGTTGTAAATATTATGTTTTTATTTTTTGCATTTTTACATTTACTAGAAACAAAAAAATGACTGAAATTGTTACATAAGTTTTCTAAGTGGGATCCAAATAGATTTTCTCGGCAATATTGTGCACATATTTGTGTTAAAAGGCTGCTACAAAAAAAATCCATTCACAAAAAAATACCGTTAAAAGTAATAAAAAAAAATAAACGAACACAAAACGTACAATCGTTTGCAAAGGAAACTGACGTTTCAAAGTCAGGGTTGACATAAAAAAGAAGCAACAATTACATTAATTAAGAATTCTCCGTCCACACTTACAAAGTGCGGCAGTGGCCACGATTAATTCACGTCTGGTGTTGTCTAATTAGTGGGCGCTGTGTAGCGGAAACCCGAGTAGTAATGATGTGACGTGGGACAATGCTTCAGTGGGTACGGCTAGTGAGCCTTGTGGACATATGATAGGGGAGGATGGAGAGCAATATTATTTATGTAAAACCATGGCTTTGACTAGATGTTCTACTAAGGTTAGGAAGGGTAAGTCTAGATTGGCTTAAAGAATGATGTATAAAAGTGGGGATTTTAAAGACATCGGTTTCCTTGCAATAATCTCTTTTAATGGTAATGGGTATGTTAAAACAGTGAAAGAAATCATTGTGAGGAAACCTGCATACTCATTAAGCTATCGTGGTGAACTAGATCTAAGTCCTCTCTCGGTAGTAGAGGAGGTCCGTGCCCAGCAGTGGCGCGTATATGAATTAATGTTGATGATGGGTATATTTTGACATAAATTTATTGACCACGTTCCACTTTTAATATCTTGCCGAAGGAATATCTCACGTTATGCCAAATACTGCAGTCATCTATGCGACGAAATTACTGGCCAGTACCAAAAATCCATAAATCAAACCTCGAAATTCGTAATGGTTTTGTTACCAATCCAAGGAAATCAAATTAACGCACTCCAACACTTTCGTCTTTGTAACAGTACACCGGGGCTACAAAACAACGTCGTGGACGGCGACTCGTGTCGTCATTAATATATGTCGTGGCTTGTATAATTAGTCTAAGTTGTACGTTCTAATACAATTTGCAATACACGATTGTCCATTCTGTTTGAGTATTTTAATGAACTGCTACTCTTTGGCATCCTTTTGTGGTCTTTTGTCAAGCTCTGCTCTCTTCGTTTTGGTGAGAAACCGAGATTCTCTTGTATGTTTGTTCTATTTATTGTTTCTGTATTATCGAAGTATTTTGTGTTATATTGACAATATTACTTTTCTTTAAAGAATTTCTTTAGTAGGTAAAGTGAAATGTTGTAAAAATTTGACAGGAAGAGTGTAGAGGATTGATGTTGATTTTTAGTATTTGACTGGTGGATGATGTCTTTGTCTATTCAGCGTACCAACCTACACAAGATCATCGTCAGCCGTCGAGAAGGATGCTATCGGTCAAAGATCCAAATAGTAGTTACAACGTTTGTCGATATTTTACAGATGCTTTATTTATAATAGCTCATATGCGACAAAATTATTGATTGTTGGGGTATAAAACGAATCACTAGAAGACTTTTTAAAGTAGCAATTTGTCAAACTTAGTACACACATTTATTCATACATACATACCTAAAGTCCGTAGTCCCCGTCGGGGTAACATATTTCGCCAGATATCAGTCCCACGTAAATAGGCTCGCTATTGCCCTCAAAACTTGCTATGTATTATTAAATTTTATCTCAACCAAAGCCGTGCATTCTCCAATATTTTATGTCTTTCGTAAACCAGTGTATTCTTATCTCGTCCCCTGTGAGAAAGGCGTGAAGAAGCGCTTTCAAAATCACCATGTGTGTTCCTTCTGACTAATCGTACTTGTGTTACTAATTTCTTTGTTTCCCGTGTCGTCTGTTCAAATTTGAACTCACAGCTTGGATTATAAAGTTGAAATTCGTTTAAATAGGATATTTTGTTGTAATAAAAGAATCACCCATGATTAAAGCCGAAGTTGACCCAATATTGACATGTGTTTGTAAGTGATGTTCGTGCGTTGAATATGTTTTAAATGTTTTCAAAGTGTCCTCTATGTCTTTTTAAGCACTTAAATGAATTATTGTAAAAGCATTCATTATATTTTATTATGAAAATGTTTTTAATTTTAAATTTACTTAATGTATGAACTTGAGTTGGTGGAATTTAATAACATGATTTTGGGTGAATGAACGATGTTTTGAACAAATCGGGCAATGTTGTATAAATAACCAGTTGATAGAATGATAGCAAAGTAGGTAAATACTTTGATAATCAAGAACACTGCTACATGAGACAAGACTTCTATTAGCCAAACACTGCCATTATCAGGTGTTGTAAAAATATCTATGACTTTTTTTTTGTACGCAGTCGAGAATCTTAGCGGTTGCGGATTCAAACCCCAAGCACACACCTCTCAGTTTTCGAAATTATGTGTGTATTCATAATAAATTCTCATTTATTTTAACTGGGAAGAAAAACATCGTGAGAAAAACTGCACACCTTAAAGTTTTTAGGAATTTCTTAGGTCCGCCAATCCGCGCTAGGTCAGCGTGGTGGATTGAGGCCTAACCCTCACTGTTGTAGAGGAAGCCTCTGCAAAACAGTGATCCGTAAATGGACTGAAGAAGACGACGATAATGATCTTTGGCTCTGATTTGTCTAGTAATATCGAATTAGTCACACTGCAAAGCATGACCTTAGCACTTAATTATCAATCTTTCGTAACATAAGAACAGTGCTAACACTTTAAGATCTCGAGTGAAGTCGTAGTCTTGTACTAGTTTCATAAGACCCTTGATTCCACTCTGACCTAATATTGACACATGTTCGAAGTGGTGTCTGTGCGTGCCGATCATTGTTTGTATGCGGTCACATTTATGATATAGTGAATTTAATAAAAATTTACGACGCTATTAAATTTAATTATGAATCGGACATCTGGGCTTTTAAGATATTTTTTATTTATCCCATAACGTAGTGGGAACGTGGTGGGGTTGGTATGTGTTTCAGCTTTGATTAAAGCCATATTTTGACAGACTAAATATGTATGTTGTAAGTAATGAGCTGAAGGATTAAGTGCATGGTTTGCCGAGACACTGACATGTTCAAGTTATGTTAAGATAATATTATATTTTATGTTTTTACTGTTCTATTGTTTATGTTAATTATTCTTATTTATTTAAGTAGATCTCTTTAATTAAAACATGATATTTTAGATCTCTTTTTTCTATTCCTATATCGATTGCGTCACATATATCCTTACATTATAATTACGTATCCACCCGCTCCGTATTGATTTGTTATTTAATTATGTCGTTTTTAATTTATGTCGTGAACAATAGTGTGATAAATAAATAAATCCATCACATCTAAACAATAAACTAATCTAGCAGTTTCAACCTAATACTCTTACAACTACAATATTTATACTTTTAATATGAGGAGTATAGATGGAAGTATGAAAAAGGACACTGAAGCTCTTTCAGTGCGTTTCTGCCTCAGCAAGAATTGTAAGGAGTTCGCTCACCTTAATAAACTTAATGCATTTAAGTGGAAGCAGTGATGGCCTCGAGGCTTAGGCGCGCGGTCGAGAATCTCGGCGGTCGCGGGTTCGAACCCCAGGCACACAACTCTGACTTTTCGAAGTTATGTGTGTATTCAAATTGAATTATCACGTGCTTTAACGGTGAAGGAAAAACATCGTGATGAAACCTGCACACCTAAGAGTTCTTAAGAATTTCTTAGGTGTGTAGTCCGCCAACCCGCACTAGGCCAGCGTGGTGGACTATGGCCTTAACCCTCTCAATGGTAGAGGAGACCCGTGCTCAGCAGTGGGCGTATATGGGTTGATGAAGAAGAAGAAGAAGATTTAAGTGGTCTTTGTACATGCGCCCTTTGGGAATGGACACAATTTTACTAATCATTGTGTGTTAGCTTTGAATGCCTTCGTAGCACGTGAGAAGGTTGCAATGATTTGTGTTTTAGAGAGTCCGATTCCACACGTCTTGTTATAAAAAAGTATGATAAAATGTAGGCTCTGATTTTTTATGATGATGGTGAAAGATAGTCTAAATAGATCATCTATCGATTAATAAAAAATCATGATTACAAAAATGGCATAATAAAAACCAAACGACAGATATATTTTAGTCGAAACTGAACGTTTTAAACGAGTTAATGAATGAACTCTTTGTAAAAAAAGTAGTTGTTTATCATTTCATTAGTGTTTTTGGGCATATAGGTATTATCAGCCAGTATTTTCCTGACCTAAAAAAAAAACAACTTGTTTGCTTATTTTTCTCTATTAACTTGTAAAGTAGCCAATGACGTCTTGATCGAAGAATGATGTACAAAAATATTTTATTTTTTTGCAAACTATTCTTCTACTTACTTGTAAAGTAGCCCTGGATATAAGGAGGTTTCCTTCAGCCGATATGAGCACGTTGTGGTCCTGCTGCAGGGGAGCGCCATGCTTGAGCCATGAGATGCGCGGGGGAGGCGCAGCGGCGGGAGGGGAGCAGCGGAGGGACGCTGCCGACCCCGCCTCCACGGACGTAGGGCTTGGAGATATTGCGAAAGGCTTCTTCAAGTCTGTGGGGAGAAAACATTATTGAAAAAAAGAATGTTGATTTCTTTTTGACAGCCCCATGACGTAATATGCTAGACACCAGCTTGCGAAAAGAAGAGGGTTCGATCCCCGCACCGAGACAAATGTTTGTGTGAGACACAAATATTTGTTTCGGATCTGGGTGTTTGCGAGACCTATAAAGTCTGTTATAGTCTCTGACCACGACACAGGTCTTGTAACCTAGTGGGATCAGAGCTATGTTGACTGTTGTGTGAATTAATTTATTTTTAATTCAAGAAAATTTTGTGCCAGTTCAATTACCTTTCGCTGTTAGGCTTTGTTTACTGGTTAAGGGTATTCGCTGATAAGGCTTGATTAGTTTAGGTAGAGATTTTATGTTACTTGGCTTAGCTTGAAAACTCTAACAAACGAAATTCCCATGAATAAGAATGGGAACTGATGATTTCAAGTTCTACTTTTTTATTAACATTCAATTAAGCTCCCGCTTATGCTATGCAATATTGCCAGTATTAATTAAGAAATAATGGATTAAAAAGGATTTCCTTCTTAACAAAAATTCTAAACAACCCGCATAAATTTGAAATAGCAAAATAACATTAATAAGGGAACAATCAGCCGTCAATAACAATTTATAAAACACGCGATGTCTTCATAAAGATGGCAAAAACTGAACTAATTCAATTAAAATATATTGGGAGTTGTGCAACTTTAGTTTGATAAGTTATAAGCGACAGGCGATTTTACTAGCGGAGTCGCTAAATGGTAAATAAAATTATTTTAAAGACTACTGAGATAGGGGAAGATGACCATAGAAACAATTTACTGCTAAGGAGGATTAATATACGGCTTATAAGTCATTTTTTTCTGGTCACATCCGCAAGTAAGGCCTAGGAAAAAATGGTTACGTTAAGTAGCATTAAATAATACAAGAATAATGTGTGGAAGAGGGCGATTTTTTGATAGATTCAAAATTTTAGACACATGTTAATCGAACGGTTTTGTTAGAAATCTTCTACTGTATTATTGGATAAAGGCAAATGATAAACAAAGTTCCTAATAACCGTAGGAATGTATTGTAAAATATAACCTACATCAAACGAGCAAGTCTAATCGCTTTCGCTCCCACCATACACCACCCCACAGCTCATCCTTCTCACGTCGATCTTAATAAATAAAAAAAAACAAGCGGTCGATTATACAATTTGGTGTCGCGTCGACAATTTGGCCGCGAGATAATTGCGTTTTATTAAACAATTTGACGCCACGACGTTACGTATTGTTACTCAATAGATTAATTGGATTTCTGCGTAGGAGCCCGTTCTTGGGAACTAAGTTAATCGTTTGTGGGAAAACTGTAATTTATTTATCTCTTTTAAAAAAATAAGTCTTTTTTAATAACTTATTTAAAGCTTAAGTTATACTAACGAGAGTTATGTAGGTGTTAAGACGGAGTCTAAAATAATATTTAGTCCCTTCGTAAAATGACGATAAGCAAAGAAATCTTTATCGAGCGGGGCTTAATTTTTTTATGCAGTGACGTAGACATATGTTTTTTAATATAGTCTGCCCTAATAGTCTCAGTATACTATATAGCTACACCCTCTAAAAGCTCTAAAATACTTCGATAGTGCTGTGTTCCTCATTTCCTTCAAATTAGTTTGTTTTTCCAAAATAATATTTTGAACTACTTATCGTTATTACACATAAATCTATGCACCATATTATATTCATTGATGAAAATGCACATACATTATAGACCCTATTACCATACACGATTATTACACCAGCAATCACATAAATAAATCTAATGGTAGAGACGGCATACATGTCCCGATATAATGTGAAATTTCAAAATAAACAACACACATACCAAAGTGTAGAGTGTAATGAAACCCAACAAATCACTACACTTGAAAAACTAATACAGCTCTACGTAGAGTCAGCGTAGAGCGAACGCAACTTTAGAGCACTTTAACGTAGAGAGGCCATAAATCTGTTTGGTGTACGGTCCATTACTCGGCCGGGTATCTTACCTACTCTATGTAGAGTAGTGTATTAAATTTAAGTCTTCGGGTGTATATTCAAATTGTGATATTTTGATCTATTCTAGACTTATTTTTCTACATACAGTCTGAGCAAATAATAAAAGTACGAGGTACAATTCACTCACATGAAAATAATCGATGAATTATCGTTGACTAATAATATTTATTTATATGCGAATGATAGACGAGTTATTCTCAACTAAAGTATTAAAATCCAGTAGAAAATATTAAAAAACTTGAAGGTAGACACAAAGCCGAATTCAAATTCAATGATAACTTAACCCTATAGTAGACCTAAGAGACATATAACTTAGGTAAAGACTTTTGTCCTTAGTCTTAGAAATCCTTAAAATAAATTCGTACTGCTTTTCACGTTTTAAAAACCCTGCTATCGACAAAAGATATGACTGCAAGTTTCTGCACAAACCAGTGCTTAGTGAACAGAGCTGGTACCCGCCGATGGGCGTAAATGATAAGTTTTAGGCACTTCCGACACCGAGGAGTTCGTGTGCAGCTATAAATTACGGAGTACGTTTCATTTCCCCTACGAAATTTGTACCTACGCTATCAAGGATATCAAACTTTGCTGGATGTGGTACGGGGTTAGCGAGCGTACTTGCTGCCTACTTTATGTTATTTATGTTTTATACAGATCTACATAACCTCACCCCTAGGTTTTCCGAATTTCCTAGGTTCCCACATTTAGCGTGGTTATAGGGGAGAGCGTATTTCCTAATTCACAATTTTGCCTGACCTGAGAATCGAACTCAGACCTCTCGACCGCACGTTAAATAGGTACTTGAGCCGCGAGACCAGAGTAATTTGATCTTATAAGAGTAAATGTGAATCGCTGAAATCACATTGGACCTTCTGAAAAATACTTATATTAACTTACTTAAAATTCTTAAGACATTATTTTTATACAGCTAATGTGGATTTTTAAAATAAATTCTTACTCATATGGCTAGCCTATAAGACTAATTAAGTATGAACATTTGAATGTAACCAAATTGGTTTACGGAAATGCATGTATGATACTATCTGTGGCGATGACATCCGGATATCCTAAGACTTTTTTAGTAGGAAATTGTACTGGAGGATTTCCTTATGAATTTTTTATAAATCTATACTCATATAGGCTTAATGCGACAATGAAAATTAATGATCCTGGGGTGAATCTGAAAGTATTAACTAACTTTTTTGTGATAGTAGTTACTGAATTGCACCATTATACGACATTAAAAAAGCGTTTCAAAAAAGGTAAATTAGTATCTGAATATACTAATTTATTCATCAACTGCTTTTAATTTAAATTTAAGTCTCTCTAAAACCTAATTCTGGGGTAGAAAACTGAGTAACCACAAGAAGACTTTAGAAAAAAGACCATTCTAAAATCCTCGTGGCTAAAGGCAAGGATTTTCCAGAGCTTAATGTTAGGACCGGGCTTATGTATCAAAGTCGCCTTTTATCACTGAAAAATTGTACACAAAACTTTAAAAGGACCGTTTAGTCTCGTCGTGGTGGAAAGAATAGTCGATGTCAGACCAAATTGGCCATAGAAGCTCATTCATACATTGAAAGGCGCTAGTTCGACTCCTCCAGTATATGTACAATGTTCATCCTTGTTTTAAAAAATGTACTGCTCCATTCAAAAAGATTTGTTGCCACTTTGCACTGAATTATATTCACATTTCACACTCAACAGGATTTTATTCAATTTTCCTATCGCTGAATATTTTTATGAATACGACAAGTAGTTCCATATTCATATGCCCCTGTGTCCGAAAAGGGCAGGTGGAAGGGTGAATTGTGTTTTCATCCCACATGATAGGAGGCTATGCTGTTCGTAGGCATGTTTCCAGACTCCGTGCTGCTACTAAAAATTTCCAAATAGAAAACCTAATAACCATTTGCTCGACATAAAATCGAACCCGGGACCGCGTGATTCCACGGTACATACTTTAGACTACGATGCTATTAAACATACTTTTATTTTGGTCATAACAAGTGAAAAAAATAACATACCCGCTTTTCGAGATTTCCGTCTTTTAAAACATTTAATATCGATACGAAAACTATATTTTTTTAAAGCAAACATTTATGTTACTATTAAAAAAGAACATCTGAATTAAACAAGCAATAGAGATTATAAGTTCAACATACAGACCAAAATACTTGTACTTGAAAAAATCCCTCAAAGTGCTTTCAGCTTACGCACCGAACATGTTCTACTGAAACCCATAAATGTCTAAATATACGCTGGGCCTGAGTGGTCTCTCGCGTTAATTGCGCAGACGCGTGTATTTGTGTTCAAATCCCAATCTTGACAGTTTTAATTGTCTTGTGCGAGCTTTAAATACGCTCGTTTTGTATGTTCGTAGTGATGCGCCCATCCGGCTTTTTGGATAATTTATTTTCCGGTTTTTCGTTTTATTTTTCTTTAAAGGTGGGTTAGAGGTTTGTGTCATTTTTT
The DNA here is from genome assembly GCA_030295005.1 of Cephonodes hylas. Lineage (NCBI taxonomy): Eukaryota > Metazoa > Arthropoda > Insecta > Lepidoptera > Sphingidae > Cephonodes > Cephonodes hylas. The sequence continues at coordinate 17,525,952 of AP025361.1, forward strand.
GTAGGGGCAGAAAGGTAATTACACAGACATATAGTAAGTGCAGACATTTTTTAACCTATCTACAAATATAAACTATATCTACAATCGTCAATTGGACGGATGGCAAATGAAAGCAGTATCATTAATTTATACATTATTTCTTTTGTACGAAGACAAATAAAACAAAACTTTTCTAACGTGATTGTATGCATTATTGAGTCATTAAAATAATACAAAGGTTCACGAAATGATTTGAAAGAGAAACTATAATTGCATAAATTGCTACGGACGTAGAAAATTTCCCTCAGGTGTCATTGAATTAAGATATTAAATCTTTGAAAAAACACGCACACCATTTTGTGAAGACGGATGACAGTAATTTTGCGTTCTGAATGCATTTTACTTGCTTCCGGCGCGCAATGCAGTAAAAGTTAAACACCATTCATGAAATTGTTTATTTGGACACTAGTGATCTGGCCACGAATCGTGTGTATTTTTGAAACGAATCGTGGTAGTTTATATGTGTGGCTTAGTTTTATGGAGTTACAGTTATTATATATATATATATATATATATATATATTTTTTTTAACGTTTGCAAAGCCGATAAAGTTAGGATGACGTAGTGACTTTTTTATGAACCTACCTATATTGGTGCAAGTTTTTGTGCGTATTTGTGATTTAATAAATTTTAACCATACCGTAACAAAAACTTTTCTTTTAATCACGACAATAAATGATTAATTAAATTTGTTTTTTATTGAATCACTCCTAAAACTATAACAATACAATGTAGTCATGATTATGATCTACATAATATATATGTAAGGTAGATCATCATCATCATCATCATCAGATGCTGGATTTTAAATTCGTTCGCTGTGTCTTAGTTTTTATTTAAAATCCGACCTTTCGGTGTACCCGGGCATTCGGCATAAACGCCGTATCCCATCCCTATTGCTCACTATTAACCATTATACACGGGGCAAGTGTGCGTAAAAGTGTCACACCTAAATCTTCTCGTCGAAAATTTACTATAGTTGCGTCTGAATAAGCCGAAACGTTAGCTTTAGTGCCTCTAGCTCTTAATGGGCCGATTAACGAGTACTTTTTGTATATTTAGACAATACTAGTTGTTTCGTTGGAGTAATGTAGAGTTCGCGGTGTTTTCAAATGTTTTTGACGAAGTCCGAGGAAATGTATTAGGTAATTAGTTGTTCCAATGATTTTTGATCATTGGTATGGTTTTAGAATTAACGTGTTTGAAATGGAGTAAGCAAAAGATCGTGATGAAATCTGCATATCTAAAAGTTCTTGGTTATTTCTTAGGTGGGTAATCCGCTGACCTGCACTAGTCCAGCATTGTGAACTAATCCTTCAAGCAAACATTTACAAATCCACTTTGGAAATCCTAATACCCCTTGTTTATTTTATCGCAGGTCACCCTTAGATTTTGAATGATAAAGGAGAAAGATAAATTAAACGTGTACGCCATTATATGGCCGAAATAAAAGTAATAAGGTTTCAGGTTTCAGGTAAAGGTTTCAGGACAATTCCAGTAATAGATGTATAAAACGTTATAGGTAATAAGTCCACGCAGGCTATTTAGAAGCAGTGATGGCCTCGAGGTTTGGGGGCGCAGTCGAGAATCTCGACGGTCGCGGGTTCGAACCCCAGGCACACACCTCTGACTTTTCGAAGTTATGTGTGTATTCACAATAATTATCACTTGCTTTAACGGTGAAGGAGAACATCGTGAAATGAAACCTGCACACGTAAGAGTTCTTCGGAATTTCTTAGGTGTGTAGTCCGCCAACCCGCACTAGGCCAGCGTGGTGGACTATGGCCTAAACCCTCTCAATGGTAGAGGAGACCCGTGCTCAGCAGTGGGCGTATATGGGTTGATGAAGAAGAAGAAGACTATTTATAGTCAAGACCAAACTTACTGCGGTAACGGATTTTATTGAATTCAGATTCCTAACATAAAGGCAAGTAGCCTGCGATTAAGGAATAGCCTATAAAGCGAATAGCAATAGTAAACTTATAGCCTTTAGGGTGAATAGTGAAGCGAATAGTTAATAGAAATAGGTAGTTAGATTCATCAACGTTATCACCATCAATTCAAATATATCCCTGACATTGGACACGGGCTGGATACGGGCCTTTTTTGAAGATGAGGAGTAAGGCCTGAGTCCACCACGGTAGCCTAATTCAACTCCGACAAGTAAAAATTGACATTTCTCAATAGCCGAAAGACCATTTGTTAAAAGCAGGGCATGCAGAAGCTATGTCATTTTTTGTTTCTTCTGTTTCTAAATACCAGAAATACGCTAGAAAATTTTGTACAAGTTAACTTAATTCCTAAGGCATTCTCCAACAATCAATTTATTCGCCTATATTGTGATTCTTACAAATGCCTGTCAAAATGTGGGTTTGGAAATGAATCTCTGTCTTTAGCAGTATGCCTTCTGTAAGTTACTAGAACTAAGGGCGTATCCTGTTGACTTTTTAAACTCCAGATATAAATAACATTGTTATCTAATCTCGGTTGCTAAACCGTATGACGCGAGTGCTTAGCCGCAAGTATTGCGTAAAAGGTTAAAGAAAATTAATGGCCGACAAACTTCGGTAATTGTGCAAAATTTCGTTAACGTTCCCGTATTGATTTTGTGCCGATATTTGCTGTGGTTTTTAGAATTTGATGTAGTGCGCTCGGTACTGGGTCGACTTGATTTATTTTGCTCGTAATGGCGGTTTGAGCTGTGCTTTGTGCCTTTTCTTATGTTCATTTTAAGCTTATTTAACTAGCGCGGCAAAGTGACCGTACAATACTGATAAATATAGTTTTTTGCTGATAGATCATCATGTTGTATTTAAAGAATATCTCTCTCGACAAAATCAAGCCATCAAGCTATTTGGCATTTAAGATTGGGAGGCTTTCGCCTAAGTCCACTACCCTGGGGCAGTGAGTACTTTCTACTAGACTTCACCTTTGAATTTATGATATTTTGCAATAGTGATAAAGTTGGGAATTTAACTACAATAATTAATATCATGAATGATTACGACTTAAATATATGAATGTTCGTCTTAGGCGAGCCGTACCCAATGATTCTTATTATTAATCAATAAAATAGTTTTAGAAGTTTCATATTTAGATACACTCATGATTACAGTGAGTAATTACTTTTATGATTGAAAACAACATCCGAAACTAATGCTATAGATATACTTAAAAAACAACCATCATTACCACGCAACTCATTCATCAGAATCATGTCTAGTTTGAAGTGTAAAGTTTAGCAGACAAATGTATTTACTAACGTCGATTTTTTTTGTTCGACTGTCTATAACAAAGTTTGTTTTGAATAGATTCCGAAACAGCTGAATACCTTTCAGCGTATACTATAAAACATAATGCAACACCAGGTCAGTTAACGAAGATACTCCTAAACGATACAGACGATATCAGCAGTATTCAATAATCTTAGTATGTTTCCTACATACTATGGGAAAGGCTTAACCATCAATCGGACACATACAAACGCATTTGTCTTATAAAACGGCGATCACATCTCAAGCACAGACGGCACCGTTATGCCTTGCGCAACCAATAAATCCAGCAATCCGACATTTATTTAATAAGCTTAGAAGATTTACTCTTGATCGAGCATTGAATTTAATCGAACCCCGCCTCGGTTTATTGCTATTTGTTTGAGAGAAAAAATGCTTATTCCCGTTGAGGTTTTTTCAATTATATAGTACTGGGCTGGTATAAGATTTACTGGATTTATGATTGGAATTGTTTTGATTATTTACGAGTATAAATAAGCAGTTAACTATAAAGCCTTTTAGATGAGTAGAGTTGTCTCTATTCAAAATAAAATACAAGCCATTTAAACAAAAGAAAACTACAAGGAAATTTTCAACCATACTGGCAAGAAAATAAATAGTTCTGGTGACCGTTCGTGAGACCTTCTTTTTCACAACCTCACGTCTACTCAATTGGCTGAAGTTGTATACAGTAAATTAAGAAGTTTTATTAAATAAATAGAAAAGTACATTAAGCCAATTACAAAACAAACAAAACATTCTCTAAATTCCAAACGCGCCAGCAGATTTCCTTGAATTAACTACAATTGTACCTGCGCTGAGCGAATTCAACAGTCAAACCGGTCGCCCATCAAATCACAGCAATTCAAACGCAAAACTATTAAATCCACCTGATTTTATGAATAAACCCAACTGAATTGCGTGCGCAATTTGTATGGCTTGTTAAATTGAAGCAAAGCGAACCGCTGATCCTAATACGTGGATGTGACGCTAATTAAACTATAGAAATCGTGTTTTAAACATTTCAAAGTAATAGTATAGTAACAGCTAATTAATTTCAAATATCTGCTGAATCTGAACTCCGCAAACACGCGACAGCGACACAAGCTTGCAGCTTTTCATTCAATTTGTTCTTAGTTATCTAAATTGGATTTTTAGCTGGAAAATTTTTGTTATCACTAGTGGTGTACACGGTTTCATTTTCTCAGTGTGAGTAATATTTAGCTGAATTTAATGAAATAATAGCCGATGTGGGTGATCATTATGATGATGAAAATGACGATGATGATGACGGTGGTGATGTACTAACCAACGCTTAGCTGTCTTAGAAGCGTTATAGTTATAGCAGGCTGGAAGACATAAGCACCTTTATGTGGAAGGTTGACCTAAAGTTATACCTAAATTTGAGCATAATGTATGAAGCTTTACAACGCACTGCCGCAATACTGTACCACTTCAAATATAACAGACGTAAACATAAATCCGGATTCAAAATCCGAACTATCATGTCTCAATGTTGGTACCGCTTTTTCACTAACTAATGAACAGCCGAAGATCACTAATTACACAACATAGACAAACGTATCAGCGAAATAAAACAAGGAAATACGTAGGTCATTGACACGCATTATTTTTGTCCGACACAGTGACACTTATAGCATCTCAAACGTTTTTAGAGCAACACTTTTTATTCGAAATGATGATGGCGGGGACGCGTGAAATTCTCGTAGTGGAATTAAAATGGAAGCTTTCAGTTCAAGTGCATCTTCGGAACACACAAGTTGAAAAGATTGTGTGTGGCGTTTTAGTTCGGGGATTTTGTGTTTCGTTAAAGAAGATTGTGATTTTACTTTTATATGAACTTGGCTGGAAAAGGGTGCGTTTGGATCTTTGAACTTTGAGAAGGCGATATAGACTGAACGTAATTTAACAAAATTTGCCAAACTAAGTTCCGATAGATATAGTATTTACAAAAATATCACGAATTTACTATATGAGCTTTCAATAAACATTTTTTTGAGGCTCAATTGAGATCATTTTCGATTCACGATAAACTAGCAATAGGTACAGTCACGAGCATAAATATGTTCCTATGCGAATGTTACCAAAAATATGTGACCCATGATAGAGTTCAATAATATGTGCCTACACGTACGCAGCAAAAATATGTGACATTATCCGGCTGCATAATGCAGTACCGTCAAAATGATGTGATACACTCACGAAGCATAAATATGTGACACCACTAGGCGGCAATAATATCTGACATAATTTTATCTTCAATTTAATATAATAATTATACGAAATAAATTTTATTTTACATTGTTTCAAGATGGCTGTACTTTTATACTATACTAGCCGGCTCGCGCTCGCTTCGTTGGGGGGTAAACATTTTTACTTGCGATTAAATTGTGATTTTAGTTCGGTTAATACTGAATGCCATCATTTATTTCCTGATTGCGAAAAAATATTGTATTCATCTATTTTTAATGAAAATATCACTAAATAAATTACGGCACAGTTGCGGTTGCATAACTAGGTCAGTATTACCTCTTTAACCATTCGTGCCAATTGTATGCAGTTAAAGAAAAAAATATTTTGTTTTAAACACTTGAGAGTATATCTATAAACTCACTTATTTTAATAAAAAATCATAATTGTTGATAATATTGATCAATTAACATGAAGTAATGATTTAAATTATTCTTCAATATTTTTATAGTTAGACATATTATGCTGTCGCTGACTTTTTATAAGCATTATCAAGCTTCACAGTGCTGGGCTCGAGGTTTACGCGCACGGTTGAGAATCTCTCCGGTCGCGGGCGTACACCCCATCACACCCATCTGTATTAACAATGAATTATCATATCACTTGCATTAACGGTAAAGAACAACATCGTGATGACTCTTGCACACCTAGAAGTTCTTAGAAATTTCTTAGGTTTGTAGCCCGTAAACCCGTACTAGGTCAGCGTGGTGGATTAAGGTCTTAACCCTCTCAATGATAGAGAAGACTCGTGCCCAGAAGTGGGACGTATATGGGCTGATAGTGATAATGGTGATCAAGCTCTATAACTTTTCTCTAGGACTCAAGCCAGTGGCGGTACTTCCATAGAAGCCCGAAAGCCCGACTTGCCTTACATAGTTCCGAATAACGAACTTAACGATTGTTTATTTATAAAATAACGCTATAAACGTGAATGTGAGTACTAACCGGTAGGTATTTATTAGTCCTACGTACCAAAAACAATATGCTGCTACTAAATAAACATTTGGGCTTGCCTTAGTTTGACACCCTAGGCACGCCACTGACTCAAGCAAATATCTCGCATGGGTAAAAAAGCAGCGTTTATAAAAAACGTTTTCGTTCGACAGTTTTTTCTTCGGTTTACTTTGTAAAACCGGCTACAATGAAAAATTGTTATCAATTTTCTGATTAATATTTACCCTATGACACTCACAAATAACGTAGCTTTCTATTGCTAAAAGAATGTTCAAAATCGGTTAAGTAGATCTAGAGATTACTTTATACAAAGTCACAAGCTTTACCTCTTTAAATTATTTGTATAGATTTTTGTCTAGATATATTCTAAATCACGACCAAATTCAAATATTCATTTAATACGTAGATATATTTTGCCTACGGCTGCTGTGACATTAAGGAATTATTATGTTGTGTTAAACGGAAGCGGATTTTAACACGATTGCTCCGATTAATTTATTATTTATATAGTATTAGCGGGTAGACGTAAAACGCCCAGTGGCATATCTATAAAAGCGGAGTGCGACCAGCGCTCGTCCCTTATTTTCGTCTCGAACAGCCGTCGTGATAGTTTTTCTGACATTTGCATTATATAAAAACCGCCATTTTAAATTTATTGTTAAAAATTATAATTTTATTGTGTAAATTTAAGTAAATTTGAGTAAATTTGTGTAAATTAATTAAATATTAGATTGATTAGTGTATTTTTTTTATAAAACCGCTTAATTCAGAAGTGGGATTCGGCTTTCTGCCTATTTTTATCAGCCCAAATTAATTTTCTAGTTTTAAAATCATGTCCGATCGAGTTTCCACTCGTAATAGAGGTAGGAGTAGGCGCGATCAAAGTGAAACCTCTGAGTTGCAGGACACCCTTGGAGCAATTCTGGCGCGGCTAACTACGTTAGAAAACGTCAGCCTACCATCGAGTGGTAACGCGCCGGCGACAACAACGGATGTACGTGCTGTTGCGGTACCCGGGGAGACCACGTGCTCGCCGCGGGAGCCTCAACCAGCGGGGTCCGAGTCGAACGCCAGCGTCATTGGGACGTCATTGGATGTTACAGATCGCCTCATTGGCGCATTAAGTGCGTTAACCAAGGTCAGATCAAACCATTATTATATTTCAAATTTCGATCCCAGCATACATGACATCGATTCTTGGTGTGAAGAGGTTGAGAGGGCACGTGAGATTAATAGATGGGATGACAACGAATGTTTATCCCGAATAGCTAACTGTTTGAAGGGAGACGCACGTAGTTGGTTAAGTGACTGGGTCACAAATGACCGCACGTGGTCTAACTTTAAAATCGAATTTAAACCTCTTTGTTCACGAAGAATAGACGTTGCAAATATATTATTTGAAGTCATGTGTACAAATTCTGATATGTATTCCACGTATGCAGAGTATGCTAGGCGTTCCATATTGAAATTAAATATTGTTAGAGGGTTGAGCGATGAATTAATGGTTGCGATAATCATTCGTGGGGTAACAGACGCACAGATACGCGCCGCTGCGACTAACGCTCATTTAATGACGAAACATCTTGTTGAATTTTTTTCTATCTATGCAAAACCGAATCCCAGCTCATCGGCAACCAATGTGAAATCTAGACAGTTTGATCAATACTCGCGAAAACGTTCGTTTAATAGTAGAAATCGAGATCTCAAATGTTTTTCCTGTGGTAAGTATGATCATTTACAGCGTGCGTGTCCTAAACGGTTAAAAACTGATAAATCAAATGAAGCGGCCGAAACAAATATTAAGAAACCGAACGGGTCATGTTCATTTTGCAAAAAGCCAGGCCATGATGCCTCGGTATGTTTTGCTAAGCTAAGATCTGAAGCGCGTAATAAAAATAATGTAAATTTTTGTTCCGAATTAAAAGGTGCGTCGACAGATAGTGACATCACAACGGCCGTAATACAGGGTATACCTACCGACGTGCTCATAGACAGCGGCTCGCGCGTTTCGCTTATTTCTGAGTCGGTACTAAAATATTTTAAGTGTACCCGAGTACCCACGTATCAATTATTACGAGGGATAGGCGCTCAAAACATTGAGTGCAATAGTCGTGTAACATTAATTATGGAATTTAGTGAAATCTCATTAGAGGTCGATCTTTTTGTTGTTCCACCGAAATGCTTAAACGTGCCGGTATTAATAGGTACAGATGTTTTGAACCGCGAGGGGATTATGTACATCCGCGCAAACAATGAACATCTTATTACGCGAGTTCATAGCCCAATTCGACAAAATGTGTTTCTTGTCAACTCGAATAATCAATTTTTGGTAAACACGCCGCTTGTCGGTAACTACCGTGAAAAATTAATGTCAGTCATAAATAAATTTAAAGGTTTTTTTATTGTTGGGACTGCTTTAACAACCGTTACGACTGGTAATATGTACATCGAGTTGACAAGTGGTGTACCGATTTGTTATAGGCCGTACAGACTCTCAGTCGACGAGAAATTGAAAGTGCGTGAAATCATAAAAGATTTGCTCGACAAAAAAATAATTCGCGAATCCAACTCGCCATATGCGAGTCCAATTATTCTCGTTAGGAAAAAGGATGGAAAGGATCGCATGTGCGTTGATTACCGTGCGTTGAATGCAATTACAGTGAAAGATCGCTACCCATTGCCCCTGATAGAAGACCATATTGATCGCCTCGGTAAAAGTAAATTTTTCAGCTGCCTAGACATGGCTACCGGCTTTTACCAGGTAGCGTTGGATAGCGACTCTGTAGCGAAAACCGCTTTCGTGACCCCGGAAGGTCATTACGAATTTCTGAAGATGCCTTTCGGTCTCGCGAACGCGCCGGTCGTGTATCAACGAATTATCACAAATACCCTCAAAACATTAATAGAATCTGGCAGAGCCCTCATATTTATTGACGATGTGTTACTGCTAGCTTCTTCCGTCGATGAGGCGATTGATAATGTACGCGAGGCACTAGAAATACTTACTTCTGCGGGATTTTCCATAAACTTAAAGAAGAGTACATTTGTGGCTACAGAGGTTGAGTATCTAGGTCGAACTATATCTGAAGGTCAGGTAAGACCGAGCCAACAAAAAATTAAGGTTTTAATTGACTCCCCTGTGCCCACAAATGTAAAACAGGTCCGACAATTGCTAGGCTTGGCAGGGTATTTTCGGCGCTATATACCCGGCTATGCATCTAAGACGGTACCCATCGCTTGTTTAACACGAAGTAACGTTAAATTTCATTGGGGCGAAGAACAGGAAAACGCACGTAAATATCTAATCCATTGTCTTACAAGTGAACCTGTGCTTGCCATATTTGACCCCTTATTACCAACGGAGTTGCATACAGACGCTAGTTCGATAGGTTACGGTGCAGTCCTTATACAGGTGCATGAGGATCGTAAACGTTTGGTAGTTGCTTACTTTAGTAAAACTACGCAAGGCGCTGAACCGCGATATCATTCTTATGAGCTTGAGACGCTCGCGGTCGTTAAAGCTTTACAACACTTTCGTCACTATTTACTGGGAATCCCGTTTAAAATTATCACGGATTGTAACGCGCTTAAAATGACGGAACGTAAGAAGGATCTTTTACCGCGTGTTGCGCGTTGGTGGATATACATGCAGGACTTTAACTTCACGATAGAATATCGAAAGGGTATTATGATGCAACACGCGGATTACCTAAGTCGAAATCCTGTTGATGTACTTCACATAACAAGGCCGAAAAACTGGGCACAGATTGCTCAATCCGCGGATGACGAAACTCGTGCGCTGATTGACAAAGTTAATAACAACGAGCTGGACTCTTCTCGGTACGTTGTTCGTAATGATTTGCTGTATTATAAATTCACCCCCATCGGCCAAGAGCAAAAATTCCTATGCTTTATCCCCAAAGGTCACCGATTAAGTCTTTTAAGAGTTTTCCATGATCAGCATGACCACATAGGAGCAGATAAGACTATTGATCTAATTTTACGTCATTTTTGGTTCCCAGGGATATATGCTTTTGTAAGAAAATACATAAGTCATTGTTTAATTTGTCTTTCATCCAAGAAGGTGCCTAGGGCTCCACATTACCCGATTTCATCCTGGCACAAGCCAGATATTCCATTTAATACAATTCATATGGATGTTTTAGGACCATTACCTATCTCAAACAATAATAAGTATGTACTACTTATTGTAGATGCCTACTCTAAATACTGTTTGTTTTATGCGATGAAAAAGCAAGACTCCAATGAATTAAAACAAATGTTTTCAAACGCCGTTTCTCTATTCGGTGCTCCCAAACTTATTGTGTGTGATAGAGGACGAATGTTTGAGAGTGCGAGTTTTCAGGGTTGGGTAAATGAAATGGGTAGCGTAGTTCATTTCATCACGACGGCAATGCATAACGAAAATGGTCAAGTCGAACGCTACTGTCGCACTTTGCTTAATATGTTACGCATAGAAGCATCTATATCAGGAAGTAAATGGTCCGATTCTTTGTGGAGAATGCAACTTGTTATTAATTGCACTAAACACAAGACTACCCAGATTTCTCCTTTACAACTACTTATTGGTGTTGAAGCTGTTACGCCAGTCATAAGATCGCTTATCCGCGATGTCGCCCTTGAAGACGTCCGCCCCAATCGCGAGGCTCTGAGAGTGTTGCAAAGACAACGTGCTAGTGAACTACTTGATCAGAATAGGCGGAAACAAGACGAACACGTCAATGAAAATCGGAAGGTTAAGCGTACATTTAATCTTCATGATAATGTGTTTGTAATAAAAACGTCTCAGATTACAGGCAAGTTGGACTCGGGAATGCGAGGGCCATACCGTGTGGTGAAAGTCCTCCCCCACGATCGATACGAACTACAGCTACTCGGAAGTTCGTATGGTAAACTCACACAGGCTGCCGCCGAACACATGGTTGCCTGGCGAGGAGAGTGGACCCCTGAGTCGTGTGCCACGTTCTTCGATTGTAAGAAACCATTTTTATTTTTTTTGTTTACTTACTTTGGCATTGAGCGTCAGGCTCTGCCAGGATAAGCTAACTCGATACCTCTGTCCGTGTGTGGTGGCATTGAGCGTCAGGCTCTGCCAGGATAAGCTAACTCGGGTGCCTCTGTCCGTGTGTGGTGGCATTGAGCGTCAGGCTCTGCCAGGATAAGCTAACTCGGGTGCCTCTGTCCGTGTGTGGTGGCATTGAGCGTCAGGCTCTGCCAGGATAAGCTAACTCGGGTGCCTCTGTCCGTGTGTGGTGGCATTGAGCGTCAGGCTCTGCCAGGATAAGCTAACTCGGGTGCCTCTGTCCGTGTGTGGTGGCATTGAGCGTCAGGCTCTGCCAGGATAAGCTAACTCGGGTGCCTCTATCCGTGTGTGGTGGCATTGAGCGACAGGCTCTGCCAGGATAAACAAACTCGGTGCCTCTGTTCATTTGGAAAGGCATTGCGATGCCTTAGTTGTTGATCGAGTAATATGAATACTACTAACATGTTATTCTCTCAATTCCAGCTGAAGAAAATAGCTTCGCAGCTCCATCTACTGGTGCAACTAGCTGCGAATACCATTCAACCTGTGGAACTGCAAACACAAACCAGGGTCCCTCTACTGAAGTAGTCTTTGAAGACACGAGCCCTTCGCATCGCCTGAGTCCTCTTGCCGAAGATCGTGACAGTGGCAAACAAACATCATCTCGACAATGTGACTGAGGACAGCCACGAGTCAGGAGAGGCCGTATTAGCGGGTAGACGTAAAACGCCCAGTGGCATATCTATAAAAGCGGAGTGCGACCAGCGCTCGTCCCTTATTTTCGTCTCGAACAGCCGTCGTGATAGTTTTTCTGACATTTGCATTATATAAAAACCGCCATTTTAAATTTATTGTTAAAAATTATAATTTTATTGTGTAAATTTAAGTAAATTTGAGTAAATTTGTGTAAATTAATTAAATATTAGATTGATTAGTGTATTTTTTTTATAAAACCGCTTAATATAGTTTATACAGTTTATTGATTTTTCTTAAATTAATTTAATTTTTTAGATTCCCTAACAGAGTTTCGATAAATTTAAAACGAACAAATAAATAAATAAATAAATACACCCAACGGTCACATACATAGCTCTGACCCCACACTAGGTTACAAGACCTGTGTCGTGGGTATCAGACACTACGAGAGACTTTTTCGGTCTCACAAACACCCAGACCCGAAACAAATATTTGTGGATCACACAAACATTTGTCTCGGTGCAGGGATCGAACCCGCGGCCTCTCGTTTCGCAAGCTGGTGTCTAGCCAACTGCGCCACGGGGGCTGTCAAACTACCACTGAATACCACTGAATTTGGTGAAAAAGTAGACCATAATTCAAATTCAGATATAATTCCACAAATAATAATTGCTGGCTTGGTAGTGAGTAATATTGTAAATACTGTAAAGCCGATTTTTGCGCAAAAGAAAAACTATGGTTTCTTAAATTAATAGATTTAAGAGACATGGTTGATTTAACTTATACATAGTTCAAACGACGTATTAACGACTATCTGACTCTGAACGCAATTGCATTTTTCTTTTCAATAATTAGTTCTCAATACCATAACTTGTGACGTGAATGATAAGGTTTTTTGCTATTGCTACCGAATATTACTCGTATACACTTACGAAGTAAGGCCAAACAGAATAAAAAAACAGACACTTTATGACATAATGACTGTTCGAAGTGAACTCACTAAGAAATATTTAGTACCAAAACAACGTGAATGCCAAATGTGAACAAATAATTTTCAATCTTATTACTTGCGCGTGACGTTTATTTTAAAATATTTGTCCTCATTTATTAAAGACATTATTTTAAAATGACATTTTTATTTTCTGTATTTTAATGTCATAACGTCTTAAATTCAAATTTATTGTAAGCTATATAAAATCTAATTGCAAAGATTTAAGGTTAATTGTAACCAGGAGTCGTCTTTAATTTAATACTTTACAAATCGAAGTCTGAATTACAAATGTGTAAATATATCATGAAATATATGCAACCGGTGCCACTAAGACAAGTGATTTTGTTTGCGATCTTCAATCTAGTATATTTGATCGAAGGTGTGTGTAGTATTCCCCAAAACAATATTGGTAAGATTGTTTAGTGAAGAACAATTTAACGATCATAATTACTATTTTAACGAACGAAGACGAAATAATTAAAGAAATATTGTTTTGAAGTTAAATTTCTTTATCGAAGTAATACGAGATAACTGGTCGCCTTAACAGCGTTGAATATACAGGAATTCTTTCAGACATTTTAATACCGACAAGGCGTATCATCATCATCATCATCATCAACCCATATACGCCCGCTGCTGAGCACGGGTCTCCTCTACTATGGAGAGGGTTTAGGCCATAGTCCGCCACGCTGGCCTAGTGCGGATTGGTGGACTACACACCTAAGAAATTCCTAAGAACTTTTTAGGTGTGCAGGTTTCATCACGATGTTTTCCTTCACCGTTAAAGCAAGTGATAATTCAATTTGAATACACACATAACTTCGAAAAGTCAAAGGTGTGTGCCTGGGGTTCGAACCTGCGACCGCCGAGATTCTCGACCGCGCGCCTAAACCTCGAGGCCATCACTACTTTTTTTTATCGTACAAGGCGTATCAGTTATCCTGATTTAGCACCTCTTTATGTGGTGCAAGACAACAGCCCGATCCACAACTCACGAATAACTCGTGAGTGGTTTAATACGCAAAGAGAGACGATAAAATTAATAGATTTCCCTCCTAAAAGCCCTGATTTGAATCCTATTGAGAACCTGTGGGGTTTAATAGTCCAACAATGGGATCCAAATCAGGCTAGAACTTACAATTCCCTGCGTTGTCACACCTTCGACATTTGGGAGTCACTCCGGGGCTCTCAAGTGTGCACTAATATTGTCTCATTCATGCGAGAGAGGCTACAGGATGTTATTAATACCAACGGGGGGTATACTAGATTTTAATTTATAATGTTTATAAAAAAGAATTAAAATTATTAATTAAGATGATTTGATAAATTAAAATACAAAAAAATATAAGTAAATATTTAAATTTAGTCGTGATTTAGACCATAATATCTAGACAGGGTGTATTCAGACCGTGATCGAAAACGAAGGCAAGTGATATATAAGATCATTACAAACTCCCTGGCATTAAAGAAAATCCCGAAAAAAAATAAAAATTTTGACGTTTTCCATACAAACCGCATACGTTTACTACCGATGGTTGTATGGAAAATGAGAAAATTTTTATCTTTTGTCGGGATTTTCTTTAACACCAGGGGTTTTGTAATCACCTTGGCTATTACCTACCTTAGTTTTCGGAAACGGTCTGAATACACCCTGTATATAAGAAAGTCGTGTTAGTTACACCACTTATAACTCAAGAACGGCTAAAGCGATTTGGCTGAAAATTGGTGGGGAGGTAGCTTAGAACCGGGAATAAAACATAGGATACTTTTTATCCCGTTCGACAGCGTTCCTGTGGGACTTTTCATTGTTTTCTTTATCCATACAAAAGTTTCGTTTTAATAATTAAGTCAATTTGAACTTTAATACAATACAATAAGTTTAAATCGTAGTGGAGGAGTTCTATATTATAAAAATGAATTGCTCGATGTGTCTCTAAGCGCAAATCTCGAGAACAGCTGAACCGATTTCGCTAATTCTTTTTTTATAATATTCCTTGAAGTACGAGGATTGTTCTTACGGAGAGATACATTTTAACAATTGCCTGAAAATGTCTAAAAATAATACTTTTCTAAATTCCCATACAAAAGGATCGTAATGATACTTAAGTCATTTTGAACTTTAACACCATACAAAATTTCCTGTCATTTAATGTTGATCCCGTCGATGCAGTTAGAGACCCCCTCAAATAAAAGAACGTATTAAAATAAGCATTTTGAATCGACAATATGCATCTATAACATTCGAATAATTGCGTATTTTAGATGTTAAAAATGCAGAATTGTCATGACAATGGATTGACATTTTTTGGCTGTCAAATATTATAATAAGATTGAGGTATGCAAGTTGGAATGTAGGTACGATGAATGGTAGGTCATCAAAAGGAAAAATAAGGTTAACGAAGAAGACCTACGAAAGACGACTGCATGCAGCAATAATGCGAATATTGCGGTGGATGTGTGGTATTATAACATGGAGTGACAGAGTGAGAAATGAATACGTTAGGGTAAGTCTGAAAGTAGCTCCTGTGATAGAAAAGATGAAAGGAAACCGTCTGTCGGGGTATGGGCACATTAAGAGAAGGAATGAATCATATGTAGGAAAAAAAGGTGATGAATATGAAAGTGGATGGATGGGCGAGTCGAAGAAGGCCAAAAAAGAGATGGATGGAGTGCGTGACTGAAGATATGAAAGAGAAAGGGGTGAATGAAGACATGCCGTGTGTGGACGAAGAAGAGATACTGCGCCGACCCCAAGTAATTAATTGGGACCAGGGCAGGGGGATGATAATATACCTAAGTAATCAAAAATTAAATTCTTTTAATAAGTAACAAAACATTCATTGGCGGGTAGGGCGATACGAATTTTGCCGGGATAGCTAGAATAGTATAAAATTACAGCCATATTAAAACAATGTAAAATACAATTTATTTCTTTCATTATTTCATACAAATTGTAAATTAAATTAAATTGAAGATAAAATTATGTCAGATATTATTGCCGCCTAGTGGTGTCACATATTTATGCTTCGTGAGTGTATCACATCATTTTGACGGTACTGCATTATGCAGCCGGATAATGTCACATATTTTTGCTGCGTACGTGTAGGCACATATTATTGAACTCGATCATGGGTCAGATATTTTTGCCAACCTGCCCATAGGAACATATTTATGCTCGTGACTGTACAGTCACGAGCATAAATATGTTCCTATGCGAATGTTACCAAAAATATGTGACCCATGATAGAGTTCAATAATATGTGCCTACACGTACGCAGCAAAAATATGTGACATTATCCGGCTGCATAATGCAGTACCGTCAAAATGATGTGATACACTCACGAAGCATAAATATGTGACACCACTAGGCGGCAATAATATCTGACATAATTTTATCTTCAATTTAATATAATAATTATACGAAATAAATTTTATTTTACATTGTTTCAAGATGGCTGTACTTTTATACTATACTAGCCGGCTCGCGCTCGCTTCGTTGGGGGGTAAACATTTTTACTTGCGATTAAATTGTGATTTTAGTTCGGTTAATACTGAATGCCATCATTTATTTCCTGATTGCGAAAAAATATTGTATTCATCTATTTTTAATGAAAATATCACTAAATAAATTACGGCACAGTTGCGGTTGCATAACTAGGTCAGTATTACCTCTTTAACCATTCGTGCCAATTGTATGCAGTTAAAGAAAAAAATATTTTGTTTTAAACACTTGAGAGTATATCTATAAACTCACTTATTTTAATAAAAAATCATAATTGTTGATAATATTGATCAATTAACATGAAGTAATGATTTAAATTATTCTTCAATATTTTTATAGTTAGACATATTATGCTGTCGCTGACTTTTTATAAGCATTATCAAGCTTCACAGTGCTGGGCTCGAGGTTTACGCGCACGGTTGAGAATCTCTCCGGTCGCGGGCGTACACCCCATCACACCCATCTGTATTAACAATGAATTATCATATCACTTGCATTAACGGTAAAGAACAACATCGTGATGACTCTTGCACACCTAGAAGTTCTTAGAAATTTCTTAGGTTTGTAGCCCGTAAACCCGTACTAGGTCAGCGTGGTGGATTAAGGTCTTAACCCTCTCAATGATAGAGAAGACTCGTGCCCAGAAGTGGGACGTATATGGGCTGATAGTGATAATGGTGATCAAGCTCTATAACTTTTCTCTAGGACTCAAGCCAGTGGCGGTACTTCCATAGAAGCCCGAAAGCCCGACTTGCCTTACATAGTTCCGAATAACGAACTTAACGATTGTTTATTTATAAAATAACGCTATAAACGTGAATGTGAGTACTAACCGGTAGGTATTTATTAGTCCTACGTACCAAAAACAATATGCTGCTACTAAATAAACATTTGGGCTTGCCTTAGTTTGACACCCTAGGCACGCCACTGACTCAAGCAAATATCTCGCATGGGTAAAAAAGCAGCGTTTATAAAAAACGTTTTCGTTCGACAGTTTTTTCTTCGGTTTACTTTGTAAAACCGGCTACAATGAAAAATTGTTATCAATTTTCTGATTAATATTTACCCTATGACACTCACAAATAACGTAGCTTTCTATTGCTAAAAGAATGTTCAAAATCGGTTAAGTAGATCTAGAGATTACTTTATACAAAGTCACAAGCTTTACCTCTTTAAATTATTTGTATAGATTTTTGTCTAGATATATTCTAAATCACGACCAAATTCAAATATTCATTTAATACGTAGATATATTTTGCCTACGGCTGCTGTGACATTAAGGAATTATTATGTTGTGTTAAACGGAAGCGGATTTTAACACGATTGCTCCGATTAATTTATTATTTATATAGTTTATACAGTTTATTGATTTTTCTTAAATTAATTTAATTTTTTAGATTCCCTAACAGAGTTTCGATAAATTTAAAACGAACAAATAAATAAATAAATAAATACACCCAACGGTCACATACATAGCTCTGACCCCACACTAGGTTACAAGACCTGTGTCGTGGGTATCAGACACTACGAGAGACTTTTTCGGTCTCACAAACACCCAGACCCGAAACAAATATTTGTGGATCACACAAACATTTGTCTCGGTGCAGGGATCGAACCCGCGGCCTCTCGTTTCGCAAGCTGGTGTCTAGCCAACTGCGCCACGGGGGCTGTCAAACTACCACTGAATACCACTGAATTTGGTGAAAAAGTAGACCATAATTCAAATTCAGATATAATTCCACAAATAATAATTGCTGGCTTGGTAGTGAGTAATATTGTAAATACTGTAAAGCCGATTTTTGCGCAAAAGAAAAACTATGGTTTCTTAAATTAATAGATTTAAGAGACATGGTTGATTTAACTTATACATAGTTCAAACGACGTATTAACGACTATCTGACTCTGAACGCAATTGCATTTTTCTTTTCAATAATTAGTTCTCAATACCATAACTTGTGACGTGAATGATAAGGTTTTTTGCTATTGCTACCGAATATTACTCGTATACACTTACGAAGTAAGGCCAAACAGAATAAAAAAACAGACACTTTATGACATAATGACTGTTCGAAGTGAACTCACTAAGAAATATTTAGTACCAAAACAACGTGAATGCCAAATGTGAACAAATAATTTTCAATCTTATTACTTGCGCGTGACGTTTATTTTAAAATATTTGTCCTCATTTATTAAAGACATTATTTTAAAATGACATTTTTATTTTCTGTATTTTAATGTCATAACGTCTTAAATTCAAATTTATTGTAAGCTATATAAAATCTAATTGCAAAGATTTAAGGTTAATTGTAACCAGGAGTCGTCTTTAATTTAATACTTTACAAATCGAAGTCTGAATTACAAATGTGTAAATATATCATGAAATATATGCAACCGGTGCCACTAAGACAAGTGATTTTGTTTGCGATCTTCAATCTAGTATATTTGATCGAAGGTGTGTGTAGTATTCCCCAAAACAATATTGGTAAGATTGTTTAGTGAAGAACAATTTAACGATCATAATTACTATTTTAACGAACGAAGACGAAATAATTAAAGAAATATTGTTTTGAAGTTAAATTTCTTTATCGAAGTAATACGAGATAACTGGTCGCCTTAACAGCGTTGAATATACAGGAATTCTTTCAGACATTTTAATACCGACAAGGCGTATCATCATCATCATCATCATCAACCCATATACGCCCGCTGCTGAGCACGGGTCTCCTCTACTATGGAGAGGGTTTAGGCCATAGTCCGCCACGCTGGCCTAGTGCGGATTGGTGGACTACACACCTAAGAAATTCCTAAGAACTTTTTAGGTGTGCAGGTTTCATCACGATGTTTTCCTTCACCGTTAAAGCAAGTGATAATTCAATTTGAATACACACATAACTTCGAAAAGTCAAAGGTGTGTGCCTGGGGTTCGAACCTGCGACCGCCGAGATTCTCGACCGCGCGCCTAAACCTCGAGGCCATCACTACTTTTTTTTATCGTACAAGGCGTATCAGTTATCCTGATTTAGCACCTCTTTATGTGGTGCAAGACAACAGCCCGATCCACAACTCACGAATAACTCGTGAGTGGTTTAATACGCAAAGAGAGACGATAAAATTAATAGATTTCCCTCCTAAAAGCCCTGATTTGAATCCTATTGAGAACCTGTGGGGTTTAATAGTCCAACAATGGGATCCAAATCAGGCTAGAACTTACAATTCCCTGCGTTGTCACACCTTCGACATTTGGGAGTCACTCCGGGGCTCTCAAGTGTGCACTAATATTGTCTCATTCATGCGAGAGAGGCTACAGGATGTTATTAATACCAACGGGGGGTATACTAGATTTTAATTTATAATGTTTATAAAAAAGAATTAAAATTATTAATTAAGATGATTTGATAAATTAAAATACAAAAAAATATAAGTAAATATTTAAATTTAGTCGTGATTTAGACCATAATATCTAGACAGGGTGTATTCAGACCGTGATCGAAAACGAAGGCAAGTGATATATAAGATCATTACAAACTCCCTTTTTTTTTTTTTTTTTTTTTTTTACGAGAGGAAAGCACCTTAAGCTCCCCTGTTCGGTACCTCGGGGGAGGCCCTGAGGGGTATGTCGGGGTCTCTGGCTACGCCAGCATACCGACTAAAACCTCTCGGTGACCATCACGCGCATTTAGGGCGGTTTTACGGCATCTCAGGGCAGAGGTGCCCTAAATGATCCGCTGCCGCCCAGCGCACCGTCCACTTATGGACCCCTCCAAATTGGGAGGGCTGTTTTGCCCTCCACTTACTCGATTTGGACGTTCACCTTTTGTGAACGTCCGCGACAGTTAAGAGGCCACGCCCTCTGCCGCCAATCTCGGGGTTGCTATCATAGGGTACCGCCCCCGCAGTACGCCCAGCAACCCCAGTTTCCCCTGTTAGTCGCCTCTTACGACAGGTAGGGGATACCGTGGCGGAATTCTTACACCCCCAATCCACAGGGTGGTTACAAACTCCCTGGCATTAAAGAAAATCCCGAAAAAAAATAAAAATTTTGACGTTTTCCATACAAACCGCATACGTTTACTACCGATGGTTGTATGGAAAATGAGAAAATTTTTATCTTTTGTCGGGATTTTCTTTAACACCAGGGGTTTTGTAATCACCTTGGCTATTACCTACCTTAGTTTTCGGAAACGGTCTGAATACACCCTGTATATAAGAAAGTCGTGTTAGTTACACCACTTATAACTCAAGAACGGCTAAAGCGATTTGGCTGAAAATTGGTGGGGAGGTAGCTTAGAACCGGGAATAAAACATAGGATACTTTTTATCCCGTTCGACAGCGTTCCTGTGGGACTTTTCATTGTTTTCTTTATCCATACAAAAGTTTCGTTTTAATAATTAAGTCAATTTGAACTTTAATACAATACAATAAGTTTAAATCGTAGTGGAGGAGTTCTATATTATAAAAATGAATTGCTCGATGTGTCTCTAAGCGCAAATCTCGAGAACAGCTGAACCGATTTCGCTAATTCTTTTTTTATAATATTCCTTGAAGTACGAGGATTGTTCTTACGGAGAGATACATTTTAACAATTGCCTGAAAATGTCTAAAAATAATACTTTTCTAAATTCCCATACAAAAGGATCGTAATGATACTTAAGTCATTTTGAACTTTAACACCATACAAAATTTCCTGTCATTTAATGTTGATCCCGTCGATGCAGTTAGAGACCCCCTCAAATAAAAGAACGTATTAAAATAAGCATTTTGAATCGACAATATGCATCTATAACATTCGAATAATTGCGTATTTTAGATGTTAAAAATGCAGAATTGTCATGACAATGGATTGACATTTTTTGGCTGTCAAATATTATAATAAGATTGAGGTATGCAAGTTGGAATGTAGGTACGATGAATGGTAGGTCATCAAAAGGAAAAATAAGGTTAACGAAGAAGACCTACGAAAGACGACTGCATGCAGCAATAATGCGAATATTGCGGTGGATGTGTGGTATTATAACATGGAGTGACAGAGTGAGAAATGAATACGTTAGGGTAAGTCTGAAAGTAGCTCCTGTGATAGAAAAGATGAAAGGAAACCGTCTGTCGGGGTATGGGCACATTAAGAGAAGGAATGAATCATATGTAGGAAAAAAAGGTGATGAATATGAAAGTGGATGGATGGGCGAGTCGAAGAAGGCCAAAAAAGAGATGGATGGAGTGCGTGACTGAAGATATGAAAGAGAAAGGGGTGAATGAAGACATGCCGTGTGTGGACGAAGAAGAGATACTGCGCCGACCCCAAGTAATTAATTGGGACCAGGGCAGGGGGATGATAATATACCTAAGTAATCAAAAATTAAATTCTTTTAATAAGTAACAAAACATTCATTGGCGGGTAGGGCGATACGAATTTTGCCGGGATAGCTAGAATAGTATAAAATTACAGCCATATTAAAACAATGTAAAATACAATTTATTTCTTTCATTATTTCATACAAATTGTAAATTAAATTAAATTGAAGATAAAATTATGTCAGATATTATTGCCGCCTAGTGGTGTCACATATTTATGCTTCGTGAGTGTATCACATCATTTTGACGGTACTGCATTATGCAGCCGGATAATGTCACATATTTTTGCTGCGTACGTGTAGGCACATATTATTGAACTCGATCATGGGTCAGATATTTTTGCCAACCTGCCCATAGGAACATATTTATGCTCGTGACTGTACGAGCAAAAGCTAATTTTTAGGAAATTGCATTAATCTGAGTCTTTTTTAAAATCACATAAGGACCTATCCTCTAGATAAAATATTAAGAGAAGATAGATCGTAGAGAACAGTAAATAAACTATAATAATCATGTAAGGAATACTTTAAAAACATAAATCAACCCTAATAGAGCTATCAGTTTAGATACAATATAAACAAAATAAATTTATATCTACTATCGCCTATATTGCCAAGTTTGGCGGAAGTGGGATGTAGTGCAAAGCCTAATATCCCTATTTTATCGAAATAATCATGAATCGAAGTGTATTTCGTCCCAAATAATGCAGTTGAATAATTCTTAATGACGACTTTCAAACCATTTTCTCTATCCGCCTTATTAGGAACACTTCGTAATGTTAAACAAGTTATGTTTGTTGCACAACTTCGATATCTTCTGTCCTCTTCTCGCAACATTATTTTGGTGTTTCCTTCTCTTTCGCACTAAGCACCGTGAAAGATTTACGCTGATCGATGAATGAATCAAATCGGATTTCGCTTGGTGTTATGTTTTATTAATATTAGTCTTTATGATCATAAGTAGGATTGCATTTCTGTTATTTATGCCACGGTGGGAATAGAATTGGATTAATTATAAATACAAATTCATATCAATATTTACGCTTAGTGCTGTTATTCGTAGGCGAGACAAATCAATTGACGAGGCAAGGCATGAGGGTAATGTTTCTACATGATGCAATCGGAAGAAATATAATAAAATCACTGAAAATTCACTCTGTATGTTTTGTTTTAGAATGATTATTTAAAGTGAATGTGCTTTAAAATTTTTTTATTTATTTAACAAAAAAATGCCTACACCGTCAAAGTTGCAATCGTCTTTTTAATAATTTCGTAATAACAATAACATTATAGTATGAGCTGGGATTCTCTTGCCAATTTTTATGCTCTATTCAAACAGCAAGGTACTGTTGTCTTTTTGCCGTGTCAAAAAAAAGACATCAAAAACACATAACTATTAGCAGAATTCCTCGTTCCGTTAGTTCCCATTCTGGTTCCACTAAGCCAAGCTCATCAGGTTCACTCATTTTGTTGAAGCATTACAATAAAAAACAATTGCTAATGTGGTACATTTTCTGTTATTGGCTATTTGTGTCTGGTCACGAGTACAGAGCTGTGTTGGTTATAGTTGGATGAGCTGCAATTTGCATGCAAAATCGGGTGTAATTGTGAAAAAAGTAAAAGTTTTAAATTTTTATTCATGTATTTAATAAAACATCGGAAATAAATCTTTTGGGTCTGAATAGTCAAATTAAATGCTTTCTTATGTGTTGTAACTTCATTACTTTTCATCTAAAAAATGATATTTATATTTAGAAGGCATTCAATTCTTTCAATTTATTTCGCTAAGAAAACTTTTTGTTTTATTAAAGAGTCTTCAAGTCAAGCGAAAAAATATAACAAAGAGGTATTATTAAGTAACAGACAACCTTCCTTATAAAGCGATAGTTCTTGTTAAAACAAGTAATTATTTCGAATTTAAAGACTGTTTTATATCTACGATAATACAAGTTATAACTTCAGATGTCTTAACGTGAATTAAAATTATATATTCATTGCCTAATAAGAAAGCTGGGAATAAGTTTATAGCTCTATAAATATTCGAAACAAGCCGGCTGTGTGACAATTGGTGAAATATTTCGAATGAAAAATTAAGCCTTTTCAACAGATAGCCGTTGAATACACAATTCTCTTCAAAGAACTTGCTGTGGAGCAGAAATTTAAGTTATAATATCAGAGAAAGTCTGGAAATTTAAGTCTATAATGTAATTTTTATACTGTTGAATAATTAATTTTTAATATTGTGTATTGGCTTGTTATAGCTTACCTTACTTAACTTTGCCTTATGAACCTAGATAACTAAGTAAAAATATTTGGATTCGTTCTTTAGGGTCCTGTATGAACTCGTACATATATCTAGCGTGGAATTATTTAATTCTATTGGCACTTCTTAATCTTCTTTTCTTCTTCTTTATCAACCCATATACGCCCACTGCTGAGCACGGGTCTCCTCTACCATTGAGAGGGTTTAGGCCATAGTCCACCACGCTGGCCTAGTGCGGGTTGGCGGACTACACACCTAAGAAATTCTTAAGAACTCTTAGGTGTGCAGGTTTCATCACGATGTTTTCCTTCACCGTTAAAGCAAGTGATAATTCAATGTGAATACACACATAACTTCGAAAAGTCAGAGGTGTGTGCCTGGGGTTCGAACCCGCGACCGCCGAGATTCTCGACCGCGCGCCCAAACCTCGAGGCCATCACTGCTCCTTAATATGCTCAATAAAACGTAACAACTCCAAACCCTCTTTTTAAAAGCGTTTAATCGATACATGTCCCCTTGTAATCCCTTTTTGAGTTGCATCGGCCATTTTTCACTTCGATCGTGAAAAGTCTCGCCCCGATAGCCAAATAAAAATTTGTCATTATTTATTACGTTTTGACATTCGACCCGATACTGCTAATATTTGTTCAACTTTTAACGCAAGAATATTTTTATAGTTTTTGCTTACGATTATGCTTAATTTTATACATACAGTCCAAAATGCCACAGAACCGTTCCTCAAAAACAGATGTTTTTTTCAGTATTCAGAAATAAAAAGACGAAGTGTAACGTAACTACTAATTATAATTGATTGCGATGTTTTCCTTCACCGTTAAAGCAAGTGAGTATTCAATGTGAATACACACATAACTTCGAAAAGTCAGAAGTGTGTGCCTGGGGTTCGAACCCGCGACCGTCGAGATTCTCGACCGCGCGCCCAAACCTCGAGGCACTTCTTAATCTACCTCAGTTTAATTGTTATAAAATACAACTTTATCACTGCTACTGTTATGTCTATTAATATTGCCTACAATACCACGTACCCTAACAGAACAGTCTGGATGAAAACCAGTACATAAAACGTCCTAATATATTGGCCAGCATAAACCCGGCAAACTGTCCTAGGTTGTTAAACGCGTTACTGCGCGGTACACTGAAGCTAAAAGTCAAACTGGGTTAAACAGAAATAAACCGCGGAAACCGACAAATTATGAGTTTTGATGAAACGGCTCGGCTCGGCACACTTACACCGGATATTGTATATTTTTATGGCTATTCGAACATAGCTTTGTTGACGTTATGAATGGAATCGGGGAATACTGAAACTTTTATGAATGTGATTATAGGAAATGCCTCGAATACTTCCTACCATGTTTATTTGATTGTGGAACTGCGAAATTAATTCTTACTAATGGCACAGATTGATGTTTATCGTTCCAGATGTTTATTTTACTATCGCTCTTAGTTAAATCGTTAATGAGTTCTGAATGCTTTAGTACCAAATGTTTCATCTCCATGGATTTACGAAATCTCAAATATTGGCAATTATTATTTTTTCATTTGGGTTTGGCATTCCTAAATTATTTTTCAAACTGATGTTATGATCGTTTACCATCAAAAAGTATTATTACGTAAACACAAATTTATGAATAAATGGATTAGGAAATGATACTCACAGGCCAATTCCACAACAGCTGGTTGACTCCTGATATCCCCTCGGCTGCTCCAAGCATAGCAAGTGCAAGTGAACCTATCTTCACCGAAATACTCGTCCAACTGGTCTCTAGTCACATTACACTCAGCCTCCACAATCCTGACACCACTTTGAGGGTCCACAAATTCGAACTGCGTGCTAGCAACCGACCGAATGTCATTGCACTTGAAATACACTTGTAAAGCGTTCGCCGCACGACATCTCAACGCAGCCGGTTTATTCCTAACAACGAAAGCGTGTTGAGGCTCTAGCAGGAATATTGGAAGATCATCCGTCGAACTTTGCAGAAGATGATCACCGGATAAAGAAGGAAGCTCATCCGCATCATCTCTGTTCTCATGTTCATCTTCTTTGTGTGATTCATGATCGTAGTCTTCTTCTAAATAGTCCCTGTGAGGTGGTGGATGGTTCTTCTCTGAATTGTAAGGGTCTAAAGCTTCGACTCCAGCTGGATGCGCATATTCTGGTCGTAACGGTATCGGCGGTGTTGGAATTGTTGTGGTATGTTCAGGTTCCGTTGTGTTTGAGACATCTGTAACAAAGAATATGGGTTTTAGGATGACTGAAGATTAATATAGAGCTTAATCTATATTTGGAATATATATTCCGTTTTATGTACGAAACAGGTCTACATTTACATCAAAGGCAATTTTAACCAACTTTGTATAAACATACTTCACAGCGTTAATGACAAACAACACTTTCAACCAGACAAATATCCATCATTAAATAACCAAGTCAGCTTTTACACAATTAGAGAGAATATAATACATTGTACGCTCTTCTTGGTAAAACAAACTCAAACTCGTACGTAAGCTAACTGTACACAAGTTAAAGTGTCTTTATTCCGAAGCACATCAACATTCCCCGAGTGAGTCAACGACAAGCGAACTTCAAAACAAACTGTATGATTTATGACATCAGACGGATTTCCTGCTTAACGATTGACTTTTTAGTTCTTTGAAAACTTCAGAAACACGATACAAACATTAATGGTGTCAATAACTACTGCTCCTTATTGCGAGACGTTTATTTCTGAGTTGGCAATAATAAATAGCATCTGTCATAACACGCACCCTCGCCGTACGGTCTCCGATTTTATCTCCACCTGGTTTTAAAGTCACACCTATGTCACGCGAAACATGGGCTTTTAGGATATCGAGATCCCCAATTATTTCTATTTCAAGTTCAACTAGAATAGATACTTATACCACAAGCATAGAGTTGAAAATTGCATGATGAGGTTATTCAAAAATTTTTGAGATTTGCCAAGCTGTCAACACATCAGCAGACAAAAGTAGTACGTTGACAGTATTAGAATCGGAACGAAAATAGCCGCGAGTGTCCGGGCGAAGCGTGGTTAACTTAATTAGTTTCACTTCCGTTCACTTATATCTATTTCCGTTTTCGTGGGGACCGATATTTCCCTTCTCGGATCTATTTTTCCTTAATGGGATTTGTTTCGTGCCGTTTTTCCGCTCGACAGCGGTTACGGACGCCATGTTGGAATCATTAAAATTCCAATTTAGTGCGAGAATTCTCAGGTGTTGCCCGCCGATGTATTAATCAGGCTTTCAATGAAATACGGAGATATAAATAAAGTATTAAGCACCAATGGTAAAGTTATTATTATCTCTGTTATCGATTCTTGTAAAACTATGCTTGTTTGTAACGGAAACCAATCTACCAATCAGATCTTATTGGAAATTAATTACATTCAATGCAGCCATTGATTGACATCAAAACATTCGTGATTATAAAATCAAATACGAAAACATGTATATGACAGTTGTGTTAAAAAACTACTCAGCAAACCATTGGATATGGACAGGTCATCAAACATACCAATTATAATATTCACTGAAGCAACAAATTAAAATCTCTCAAAGGTGAAGCCACTCAATTTCATACCGCGTCAATCTATATGGTCTATGACCTGTCACGTGGTCATTTGTTATGAGTTTGTGAGTGCATTGACAATAACCGGCCGAATGTCTGATTTGTTTATTTCCCACGGCGAGACCATTCGGATTAACTCTAATTGGATTTCGGCCCAAAGGATTGATTGATAGGTTATTGATAAAGCTCGTAATATACAGGCATTTGATTAGATCTAAATTCAAGTAAGTATTGTAGGTCGTGGTGTATAAGCGATTAATTAAATCTGTGTTTGTCACCAGGCATGTTTGTGAATTCGTATAATTAATGTAAAGGGTCTTTTGAATAAAGATTTATTTTTCAATTATCGAGTATTTTAATAACACTGCTACTATGTGTAATAGCTTAAATATATAGATATTTCGTTTTTAATGATATGAGTAAGCAAATCCATAATGTACGAAAATACATTACCCCAGTGTACCTGCAAGAGCATATCTTCTTTCGTATTTTACAGAATATTAGAACACATATCATCTATTGTATGTATTACATACAGCGTTGAATAGATAAAGCTCCACATACTGGTGCAGTTCAACCCGATAAAGCATTACGCTAATTAGCCCGCAAATTCGATCGTGTCAATCCAAATAATCCGTGGATGGTGTTTAATCCGCAGATTAACCTTTCCATACATTAGCGGAAACATAAATATTATATGTTGCTTGACGAGCACGCCTGTAGATTCAACTTGTCATGTCGCAAGGCGCATTAACATGTCGAACATTTAAAAAGTGTTTTAATTGACACTTGCATAAATAGCCGTCACGGTTATGTGATGAAACTGAGTTTCACTTATTTATGTTTGGTTTAACGCCTACGCTACAACTAATATTTGTTTAACTTGTATTTTTATTATTTACGGAGTGAATAAGTGGTTACTAGTAAAGATTCACGTCGGAAAGCAGATTTTTGTAACATTCAAGACGATGACAGGAAGAAAGACATTGATTACTTAGACGTCAGAAGAACAGTCTGCTAATGTAGCAAACAAAATTTATTGATTTAACATGATTATTGTAAATCATACATGTAAAAATAAACATACATAAATCAGAACTCAAATTTCTTCGTTCGATTTTTAATAAGTGTTTATCAGCAGACAGTTATAATTCGTAAACAACAATATTTATGGCTCCCAAATGGCTTTAATGCGTCACGATTTGCGATATGCAAATTGTATTGATTTAAAAACTAAGTACTTCAAAAACTGGTTTCAACACAAACCGTGTCCTAAAGTGATGGTCGTCACGCACCGCTTGTAAATTATAAATGAACGGTTATGCTGTAGAAAGTTTACCAGATCAATCAATGTTGGGTCCCAGCTTTCCAACTCTCGATCATAATTCACTTGCGTCTAACGGATGAAGGGTATACCTTGTCATAGAAGTGAGGAAATGGGAGTCAACTTAAATTTGTTTTCCTTCTCTTTGCATTTTAATAGCCGACCGCCTTCGTGGCAGTGAAGCGTGGTATACAATTAGCATTTTGTCACGACACCTGATGGTCACATACTGATTGAGATTTAGGTTTACGATGTCAAGTATATTACTTCTGAGAGCATTCAAATCTAGCTGACTTATTTATACTGACAAAAGCGAGGGTTTAGTAGCAACGTTAATTAGTACGTTTGTATTGCTGAGAGCTGAAGGAATGAAGCGATTGTCTGTCGCTTGTTTACGCATTTGTGTCAGCTAGACAGAAACGGGTGGATTACAGCTAGACCAGACTACATATTGCGTAAGCCATTTAATTTCCGATCCTACACGAATACCTCAACACCCAAATCTATCTTATCTTCCAACAGTAATTGGATGAAATACATTTGGTTTAATAAGCCCTTTTGAATATTTTAAACATGGCTAATGATGTATAAAAGATGAATGACTAAAGTTCAGTCATTGGACCAAAATTAATGAGTCCGTATTTAGCAGGGAAGATTCATAACAAACCCGAATTCCGTACGATGTTAAACACCGGAACGTAATAGATTGAATGTTTTCTTAGTTTTAAAATACCTTGGAGACGAATAACATAATTAATGAAGATGGAAAAATGCCTTATCGCCGCTGGAAGAGATATATGCCCCCGCTGATTGATGCTCAGATTCTTCGCGGCGGTCGCTAAGATCTAAAAACAAACTGGAAATGTATTTAGGTTGGGGAAATTCGTTTCGCTTCGTAAAAAGAACCGTCTGGAGACATTTTTAAAATTATGTTAAGAGTACATTTAAAAAATGGTTTTGGGACGGAATCCATTCCCAAACTGTGTTGAATTTCTTTAATCAATTTGATGAGTTAGATATTCGTTACATTAGATGCAATATAATATGCATTAAGGTTGTAACTATTAGTGTTCTTATAATATTATTTTAGATTCTATGTCTCTGATTCTTTTATAGGTAGGGTTTCAACCTTTCTTCTTTTATCAAATCACCGCACAACATACCACCTAAAATCAGCTCCTTTACCAAACTATATATAAATATCCAAGGACTTAATCACTGTTTACATATTTATGATTTCAATCGATATCGGCGGCATTGTTTTCAGTTCGAAATATCAATTTAGAAAGGACTCCACAGCCGACCGCAGCGCGTTGATCGCCTCTCATTTAGACCGCTATCCAAATAATAAAGGGCCAGATAGACAGCACTCAGGATAGCAAACGATCATTATTGATGGAAATTACTTAGTCAACGTCGCTTTCAGAATGTGAACTATTTTATCCGAAACATTTTATTGAATCGTCGGGAATAGGAGCTTTGTGCTTCGTGATTTATGTGTGCATCAAATTGAATCAAGTCACGATGAGAATGGGTTTCCTTATCATACAATCAACGCTGATAGTTCTTTTGTACTTGTAATGCGCTCTTGAAACGTTGTGGCGAATAATGTGGGCTCTTTATATGGACTTTTTGTTGGGCTTAAAACGAATTGGTTGGATATGTGAATGACTTCGGTGGTCATTCGAGATGTCTGGAGCTGAATTCCCGGTTGGGTTTTTGGCGATATAGGCTTGGCCCGCATACTGGTGAACTACAATCATAAAGATTGCTTTTATCTAACTTTCTGTACTTTGTTTAGAGTATCTTGTATCCTTTTGCGGTCAATTTTTCATAACCGAATAAAAAGTATCACAGTTGTACGATCTGCATCTATCTACATCCCTGTCAGCCTTTATGTCTTTAGGCATCCCTTTATATCTTCTCTCACATCCAACTTCCTTTGCTTATCCATTCTTTGGCTTACATTCTCATCTACCTACACGTTTTTATTTCAAACAATTAATTCAAGCTTCACTTAATATACAAGACAAATTGCCCGTAAAATTATGCCCTTAGCAAGTAAGATTTTATCAAAATCACAGCATATCAGCATTGCACGCGCGTTAGTGGGTTATCAGTTGAGGCAGATTGCGACACCGCGGTCCCGATACCATCCCTGATAACGTCTCCCGGAAACATCAAACATTTTTAAAGCATTTACCGACTGAAATTTATAAGAAACGCGAAGATATGGAATCAAAGTACGTTCCAGGAACATAGCTTGTAGTTCGGAATAGTATCTATTAGCTTTATGGAAAAAAATTGCGTGTTTATGTATGTACACTTCATGGTGTCTAGTTATAGTGATATGAAATTTGAAAGCGAATTTTAATTGATGGCAGGCTTAAATCATACAAGTCTTAACTGCTGGGCACTAGCCCCCCTTATGTTATTGGTGGTTAAGACATAGTCCATACTATTCGAAAGATATCTTTGAAGGATTCTCAACTAAGTAGGGTTCCTAAAGACTTTGTTTCTTTTTGAGGAGGCCGATGGCTGGCACATGCGAAATACTCGTGAACGGGTGCTGTTTGTGTGGACTGGTCTGCCTGATTTGCTTATTTCCATTCATGAAATTTTAACTTGGTTAGATGACAGTCTCTCCATTTAAGATGGCTATGCTGTTCTAATATGCAACACAATATTCTGATCTTGTATCAATGAGCTGCTCTAATTCGGGAAATTAAGTCTTTGTAACAATATTGTAAGCTATCTCTTGATTGGAAAAGAGCAACACTAGAGTTTCTTGCCCGTTCTTCTCTAGTGATGACTGCCTTCCGAACAGGGTGGTAAAATTTAAAATGACTGAATCTAAGTGATGTATTTGACATTTTATAGATTCAATAAATATTATTTCATTTCATTTCACTTCTATAAAAATAAAATAGATTACAGAATCACAAAATTCATACAAAAGAGCTGATTGGTGAAGAGTAATTCCAAATGTAGTTTTATTTAGCTTATATAAACATTCGTACTAAGTACAAGATAGTATGATAGATCAACATCGCATCTTAGGCGCCGTTGGCATAAAATATGTATTTATAATTTCCGAGGTGGACAAAAACGATGCCGTCATCCGCTCCAATTAAGCTATCATCTCTTTCCTGGTAAAATTGGTAGCATTATCTGTGAGCTACATCACTTGCCCTGCAATGGTAAGGTTACAGGCCAATACCCGTTCGTTTTGGAGTGGTGAGATAAGCGAAGAAGACGCACGCGCTTGTAAATCACAAGCGCTCTGATATACTCGTGCGTGTAATAAAACATTTGTATTTCACATCTGGGTCCAGCGTAGGGTTGGCAGGGGAAAAGTTAGAACGCTAATTTTATTGGTAAGCTGTCTTGTGAGTTTGGAGCTTATTTCATCGGCAAGTTATGAGTATATGGAGTGGAGAGGTAGTAGTCATTCTTCACTAAACCCAAAGGGTGCTAGAGTGATTGAAACATTGAGCTGGTTTTAGAGCCCTCATAAGATAAGTTTAGTTATTTGGAGAGCCTATATTTTTCTCAAAGGCCGGGTAACACACCGATGATTCCTTTGGTATTGTGGGTGTTCATGGGCGGTGTTGACCACTTAACATCATTTGCACGTTTTTCCAAAAAAAAAGAAAAGTTATGATTTTACTATTTTAAATAAAGGGGATCAAGTAAAAAAATTTAACAGGACAACAATGCGATAATTTCAGAGCCAAAATAACAAACCCAAAAACGTGCCTTCACTACTTCTTCATTCTTTAACTGTCCTCAAAATTGACTGGCCGTTTAGAAAAAACACCCCAAAACTTCTAAGCCATAAAACAAAAAGCCGGATGCGACAGCCCTGGATACCGTTCCAATTTTACTTGCAAATGCACTTAGCCATAAGGCCGTGTGGGGATACAAAAAGATGCACTCGAACTATTTAACGCGCACGTGGGCGCTACGATTCTCTTACTTGTGTCAAACGTGTGGTGAACACGCGTCATTAAGGATCTATGTTAAGAGCTTCATGGAATTGTAAATCATTGATGTTATGAATGTTATGGCTCAGCTCCAGCGTCATAACTCCATCTTGTATTTGATATCTAAATGTAAGTCTCTAGATTAAATCAGACAGCAGACGCCAGAAACAGTTACTCTCATGTTCAATACAATAGCCTAAGATTGTATTACGAGCTGCTCTAATTCGAAAAATTTTGTCTTTGCACCAATATTGACGGCTATCCCTTGATTGGAAAAGAGCAACACTATTGTTTCTTGCCAGTTTTCTAGTGATGACTTCCGAACAGGATGGTAAACTAAATTTTGAAATGACTGAATCTTAGTGATGCTTTTGACGTTCTATACATTCAACACATATTATTTCATTTCATCAGGTTAATCCCACTTATTTGCAAAAACTTGATGTTGTAAAGAAATTTTGGGCACCGTTTATAGATTAAACATAAAAACCATAAAAACTCAACCCAAGTAGAATTATCAAAGGCTAAAAGCTCGAAATGTCGGGAATTTAGGCGCCAGGGCAGGTAAAGAAATATTTAAGTAAGCGGTATACTTCAATGAAATAGTAGATTATGTTATCAGGCTAGATTAAAAAAGTTTTGGTACCTTCCATACTCTGATTCAGGAATTTCCAAGAACTCAGTTCCCACTTCAACTTCATTTACATTTGGGCAAATATTTGTCGATAAAATTTTATCTGCAATCAAACTTGCGATAACTCGTTTCTAAGTCTGGTTTGATTTGATCACTCTGACTTGCAATATACGCCAACTGGCTGATTTCGTAAAGTGATGTACAGAAGTATGTAAATAAGTTCATTGACCCCTTTTGACGAGAAAATTAGGGTAGTAATCCACTGCCAAAGTTTTTAATGAGTTCAGCATTGTCGTTTGATATTTCATTGACGACGATATCATCCCAATTCTTATGATCTTTGCAAAATCCTAAATGGTTAAGATATTTGTAAAGCAGACCTTTAATTTTGGAAGTCTTTTTTTATTATATAGGTATAGTATGTAATGTAAATGTGCATTATTAGCTTCAAAGGTGTATGCGCATTGAGCCCTTTCCTTCGGTAAGGCGGATTAGCGGTTCATCCGGTTTCATTCTTTGAGGATGCAGGCGTGATGTTTTCGTCTTTTTAACCACCCGCCAGTAAAGGGTAATGAATAATAGCAAAAACATTTAAAGATATTCATAATTAATTTAATTCAATAACCGTATTTTTTATTTATTCGGTACGAATTCTATGTAAAAATAATGTTCCTTTAGATAGTCGATCTACTCGTATAAATTTCTTAATGATTTACGGGTAAAATATGATAGAAGCGAATACAAAAATATTAAAATTCCCATGGAAACCGTTCAAATCGTTGGCGCGTAAACTGTTAGATTTTACTAAAAATACGTTTGGAATTATGAAGCCTCCTCAAGTAATACAAAAGGTTGAGAAAAAAAATCTAAAGACACCTTTGAAACTAGACCACACCTACAAAAACTCGGCTCATTCAGTAACTCGATACAATCGAGTCAAGAGGTCCCCAAACAAGATAATCCCATTGTTCGAGTCATAATGGCGTCTCTCGGGTGTTATACGTTATTCGGCTCCGTGAGAACAGCTGCGAGTCGCGTTCGAGTGGCAGTTTCCGATTACATTGTTAATGGATATACGATTTTTGCATCAGAACGTAATTTGGATTTGTGGGGTTTTACAAAAGGTAAGGTAAAAAACTATCTTTGTTCGGGGCTATTTTGATATTTATCTAGTACGAAATGCTTCAATGGGGATTGCGTTTTAATGCTTTAGAAGTTATTTTTTAAGAAGATATTTTTGCTTAGTTTATTTGGGCAACGGGTAAAGCCACGGGACTGGATTGATAAAGTTCTTACTACCTAAAATAAAAATCAAGAGACGGATTTATTGATTTCTTTCGATCCTTTCTGATACTCAAAAATGCTTATAGTATGGCAACGCGTATAGAAATTTGCTTCCTGATCAGCAATAGGCTTGCCCCCAATTGTAAGTAATCTAATAAATGCCAATACGTAGGTATAGAAACAAACCTCTGCCTTAATCTCGGAGACCCGGTCGTGAAAGTACAAATGTATTTTCGCTTTGACATTTGCATGTTCAATACATCTATTGTGAAACTCACAGCATACATTTTTCTTTATCGATCTAAAACAATGATCCATTACATTCTCACATAACAAACGAACGGTACACAATGACCCCGATCCCGTGTGAACACCGTAAGCCGATCATTTTAGCAACACACTGTGAATAATGACTGTCATTGCGTGATCATATATGGCTCGGAACAATAATTCATTTACAAAGTGTCGTTAATATCCGATGGGCTCTAAAACTTTCTTGTGACAATGGTAGGGCCACTAGCGTTTGTTTTAGATTCGTGGTACTGCTATTACTGCTATTACGTAGAAAAAAACAGGAAATAACGAGGGTTCTGACTGATGATATTTGCCAATGGTGTATATGTGATAAAATAATGAGATCATTTTTTTAAGTCACTTGAATTCCAGACTTCACATTAGGATTGCTAACTTCCGTTAGGAAAACATATTTGGGTCCCAAAGACTTGAATCTCGCTTTGAGTAGAATCTCCACGGATTTTCGTTTTAAAGCTGACTACTATGCACACACCGTTGCAGGCACACTTAGGTTAATAAATAACAAACTAATTAAGTCCAGAAATGTTAATTTTGTTAAGATTAAAATGTACATAATATTACTATATGCATAAAAATAAAATTGTGGAGTAGACAGTGGAACTTAAAGTTCTATAAATAGTTTTTACGATTTTAAGATTTTTTGCTTGATTTCTAGAGTAACTAAGGTCTAAAATAATCATTGAATCTTAATCATTGAAGACATTTTTAATTTGTATATCTAATAAGTTATTAGAACCGGTATAAATATCGTCTATAATCTTAAACACCTAAAAATAACAAGAACGTTAATCAACTATCACACAATCTAATTACATTCTCAAACGGATCTCGACTTCTTTTAATCTAAATGCTACTTATTGACGTAGCGCTATTCATGTTCTTAATAAAAAAAGAACAACAATCGACGAAGATCCAGTCATTGAACCAAGTGTTACGAAATAAATCGTGCCTCACTTTTTGCTTCCTAAGTGTCTCCAAAGAGGTTTTACACTTATCAGATTCGAGATTAGGTGCAAACTCCAAAGGTTTTTTTACTTGAGTTTTTTCATCAGGTCCTGAGTACGTAAGATAAAGTTGAAACGTTCTCGCAGCATTTTTACTTTGGTAAATTACGAGGGTCCCGTAATTAACAGTTGAGATATGAGAGATGGAACTTTTTAAATTAGGTGCTTAATGAGTGGGATCTATTTGAGCCTCTTTTTTATAGATCCTCTCACTTTGTGGGACTTCACACGTGTTACGTATTTGATTTCGTTAGTTGCTTTAAATTCAAGTGCCTTGTGTTCGATATGTAGAATTGTTGATTTAATATTTACGAGAAAAAAGGATATTCTAAAAAAATCATTAGGTACGCTGTTTTTTGCTTTAACGTAATTACCTTTCAGTCTTAATAATTAATAAGTGTGTGGCCTTCTGCTGTATCCACAAAATTGTAAATCACCTCAAACACATCTTAATCAGCAGATTAAAAAGCTGACTCACCGTGTTTGCCGCTGGCAGCGACTGTGACCACCCATAGCACGAGGAGAGCGAACCCGCTCGCCATAGCTTCACAAGACCTCTGGCATCACCTAAAACAATAAGACTTGTTTAAACATGTGAAAGCTTACCAATATTTGTAGTGCATTCCACGTTGTTTGACATGGCAGGTGTTTTATTGGGTACATGAGACCGCAATGTATTACTAAGCGAATACAACCGGATTTGTCAGTCATGCGGGTGTTTTACGGCTCTTTAGAAATATTTTCTTTGTCGGCAATATTTTCAATGAAATGTGTCAGCCAAAGAAAATACAGTTGGACATTTTCGTTTGCTTATTGCTGTGAGTTGTGGTGTAGAAACTACATGTCAATCTTTGTTGGATATTTTTGCTGTGATTTTCTGAAGCTTTTTTAATAAATTTTATAAATCATTTTCTTACCCATTTTTTTCGGAAAAATATTGGTCCCAAGTTTAAGCAATTTACATATTTCAATACACAACCTAATTCTAACCAACAACGTGCCAAATCTATCAATATTACTTCCAATATAAACGTAAAATCTTCCCAAATATTTTGTAAGCAGAGCATTTGTCAGATCATAACCCTTAGAATAGGCACAAAACATTTTTTATCACAATTTGACAAGTAGAACATTGTGCCCAACGTCTCGCTCTCAGCCAGTGCAGCGTGACTAATTGGGCCTTTTCGGACGTTTTGAGGGAAAAATAAATGAATGCATGGGCGTCAACTACGAGCGGCTAAACTTTAAAAAGAAAAGGTGAGCTGTAAATCTTTGACAAGTTCTTGAAATTAATAATGGGGTGTGATGAGCCTCCTGCGATTTTAACTTTTGTGGCAATTATGCATGGTGCCTTTGAAGTTTATAAAGTTTAGTAAATTATGAACGATTATTAATGTAAGGTTGTTCAAGTATCTTTTTAATTTAACGGTATGCTGCTTTTATTTTTATTTTTCTGGTAGTTGGGCAAGGATCTTGTGATAGTAATTAGCAGAAGAAATTTAGTACGCTCTGTACATTGCTATTGCTACCAAAAAATAAGATGATGTGTATATTAATTCATAATTATATGATGAGAATAAAAAACTATCTGATGTTCATTTTTTGTTGTTTGTGCAGTTAGAAGCGTATAATCAGAAATTAATTTAAAATACCTTTTAGCTATACACATAAATGTTACCAGAAATTTAGAATATACCTATACAATCAAAGAATATATTACTAACTTGTCTTACAAATTGAAACCGATTTTACACAGCAAGCTATATGATACAAAGGAAAAAAATCCAAAACAAAGGTAGGCCAGCTGTTCGAAACCAACCCTAACACGTGCTTACCCAGTGAGCACTCAAAGCGAATTAATTTCATAAAGCCAAGAGAACAAGAAAGGCGTATTCGAGATGACCGCGATAAGCGCACGGTAGCTGCTAAAGGCTCAATAAAGGCCCGATAAAACTGATAGCACGTGTCAACAAAGATCAACCAGATTACAGCTAATGCGAGGCCATTAAAAATGATTCATGAGAGCAAAGACAACTGACGGAGATTAAAAGTAAGAGTGAAAAGTTTGGTGAGCTTGCAACACTGAATAGTTTATCGGAGTCGCTCCTTCCCGTGGAGCTATCGGCGTGGAATTTAGCACGAAGATAGGGAAATTTAAGTTGTGCGATAAAAAATAGATCTAAGTTTTATACGTACTTGAGCTTTGAAATTGCATTTTTAATGAAAACAATAAAAATAATATGCATGAATATAACATGCTGGGGAAGCCGAGTACTTCCATCCTTTTTATTAAATATATCAAAAAACGGATAAGCATAAAAGGTGTGAACACTACAAAAACACTCACTTTCACTATAGCTTTATAAGGCACTACTATACTTCATTTAGACAAAATTTTCTTACATCGTTCTACCCCTTAATTTGTCATTGTGAGATCAAGACTTTGCGTGTGACCGTACCGTAATTCTGTTTATTCTTGCCCTAACTTCCCCAATATAACAAACCTCAAATGAGCCGAAAATTGAATCAGCTCCCAAGGACTCCATTCACCTACGGGATAATGATCAGCAAACACGCTCCAGGTACAAAGTAGAGGCCAACAAATTCCTACAATTGGTTTACATAATTCATAAGAATGTTAAGCCCCTGACTCATAGCAGATCAAATTACGAAGGGCCGCAAACAAACGGGAAAGGCACACCGAATCAGATTAATGAACCGCCAAGACGTTAAGTTAATCCTATAACTTAACTACTAAATGATTTATCAAACAGAAAATACGAATAAATTGTATTGGAAACTGAGTTAATTCCTTGTTTAACTTTGAATTTTGGGTAGAGATGTGATTAAACGAACGATGATTGTCGATGTAAAATTTTAAATTGTTCAATTCAAAATTTTGAATAATTACGATCAAGATTATTATTTCTGTAGTATATGCACGTCAAATCAAAATTCATTCCCTGCTTTTAAAAATGAATTCTAGATCTTGACAAACTACAAAATTAATTTTTGAAAAATACGTAGAATAAATCTCAACCAATAAGGCCTTATTATCATTGGCCATTGATGATATAAAAATGCAAATATGTCAATCAGGATATTTGCCAACACACAAACACGTATGTAGGTACCAGTTTGTCTCCCATAACGTTAAGTAGGTTATACAATTGCCACATATTTAATAGCAATACTATTACGAATTAGCATATGTGGCTGTCAACAGCAAACGGTTATCATAGTTTATGGAAGTTTCTACATTAGAATTGCTCCATAAATTGTATTGATAGCATGAAATGATACCGGATACTAGAGTATTATAAAACTTTCTTCATACTTCATTACCTTATTTACTTCATTGAATTACATATTACCTCTGCATCCCTCTGCTGGGCACGGGCTTTCTCTACCATTGAGAGGGTTCATTCCTTAGTCCACCACGCTGAGCTAATGTGGGTTGGCGGACTACACACTTAAGGATTGTTAATAACTTTTAGGGTTCCTTGTTCCATAACGTTGCTTTCCTTCTTCGTTCAAGCACACATGATAACCGCCTTCACTAAATAGAATATAACAAATTTGTCGATAACTTTCAAGCACATCCCTAAGCCTCAATAAGCAGAGTACACAAATTAAGTACGGCAAATACCGCGGTAATACCCGTATAGTATTACGCGACGCCTTGTAAGGAGTCGGCAGAGACGCGTGATAGATCGACGCTGATTGCACACCAATTTCAGAGTCGAGCATCTTGTTCAGTTAATTTGAGAGCATCAATATGGCTGTATGTAGGTGTTCTGAGGAGCATGTTATATTTTATTTTATATACGCAGTTGTTACGTTTTTATGAGAGTGCGTGATGGCCTCAAAGATAAGCGTCTACTGAGATGTCGTAGGTTTAGGATCGTAGTCACAAAAGACTGGGTGCTAATTGATCTATTTAGCTGTGACAGAAAACAAGACAAAGAAATCTGCGGTCTTAAGAGTTTAAACTAGAAATTTCGGAGATGTAATGGATCATGGTTTAAAAATTAGTCATTTTGTTGAAGAAAGAGTATATTGTGTAAAAAACACTCATAGTTACTACAAATTGTAATTAAGCATTAGCTTCATGACTTCCGCGAAAAGTTGCATAAGTAAAGTAAGCTCACTAAAGGACTTATATCAATGCCTAGGATTATATGCCAATACATGTATGCAACATAGTAATAATTTAGGCTATTTAATATTCAACGCAAATCAGTACATCTGTTTACGACTGATACCAATGTTTGTGCAACCATCAAACATTTAGTTCCTGACAGGCCGTTTATGCGATTGAAATGTTGAAAGCGAGTACCTTCATTAAATCATATTCACCATGGATTTTAGCAAAATAATTTATTTGACATTTGACAATTTATTTTTTGATTACAAAGGCAATTCAAATTATAAACACATGTTTAAATAAAGAGCTATTTTAAGGAGAACCTTTATCATTAAACAATAAAAATATGTTCTTTTGAATGAATTGAAACGTTAAAAGAAGAAAGATCAAATTATCCCTAAGACAATAAAATTATCCTCAATTACTGCTGCTATACAAGTTTTCAATAGGGTTTTTCGACACCACACCAACCTGTCGGCTAATCACCTTACAATAACTAGAAGAAACAATTGAGGCCGAGTGGTTACGACACACCTCACTTACTCGCAGATAACGTCGGCTCTTGTAATCTACAGGAATTTTAGTGAACAAAGCTGAGAGCGTTTGCATGTCGAACGATTGCGCTGATATACTGTGTCAGAACTGTCAAGGCGTACCCGTTACGATTGGGTCGTGAGGAGTTTGATGTTGCTTTGGAAATTCAATTGCCAATATCAAAATTTCGTTAATAGGGTAATGGGAAGATCGCAATCGGCTAATCCGTGTGTTGTTATTAAAATCTGTAATTGAATCACGCCGTGCTTTTGTCGTGACTAGAAATGCTTGATTAATGTTTCATATACACGCACCTGCCCGGTTGGTCCCACGGAATTAGGGAGCTATAGCTGATCGAAAGGTGCAGGCTTTGGGTACCAAAGATCGGACAAATGAAATGAAATGAAATTTATTTCATAACGACATATCATTCATTTATAGAGTATCAACAGGTCCCAAAATAGGCAAGCCCGTAGCTTGGCTCCCTGTTTATTTGTATTACCGAATTACATATGTAAACACATTAGCTAATAACAATTCACAATAAAAATGAAACAGTTCAATGTATTGGGTTTTTCAATAAGTAGAGCCTACTTACCGAATTTATCTCAAACCCAAAGCGAGAGTCTTTAAAATACATTGGGTGCAATGTGAAGGTAGAAATACACCAAAGGTACATATGTTATTAGCTTCTTCACTGTAGACTTATGGTTAGCTAGCTACCAAGTAGCTATTCCAAGAGGATATTATGATAAAAAGTCTAAATTGCCTTATCTACTTAATACATCCATTTGAAAAGCTGTTCTTTGCAGATTACTCGCCTTAAAGGTCTATAAAAATGGTGAAAGAAGTAGCATACTCGAGAAAAAAAGCAAGAGACTTTATGCTTCACTAAAACATAATTAGCGTTATAGAAAAGAAAATAGATTCATAAAATATGAGCGTTTGACCAAGCTAAGACTTGAATAGTTAGTCACTAATAAGTCAAATACAAATTCAAAGCGTCTACATGGCTTGTTAACTAAATTATAGAAATATACCTCCGTACCATCACTTTAACTCGAGTTCAGTACCAAAAGGCCGCCTTGGCCAATTTAGAAGGGGCTTTTGTTAGAGAGCCACATTATGATCGAAGGTTAACAAATTACGAATGAGGTTACAACCGCCATGATCATACATACATACCGTTGTATTAATCTTGTTCTAAAAGATTACAAAACGCTGATTAATTTTTTATCTGACAGCATAATTTTGATTCATTAGTTTGTATTTAATTTTGCTTGAGTTGTTTGACCTCTGGCGAGGCGTTTTGTGTGTGAAGATGTGATTAAGTTATTATGCTATTTTGCTTCGCATGTGTGGCATTGGAACTATCATTTCTTCTGCTTAGAGGTCGGGGTTCTTTCTTTTGTGTAGTCAGTTTAACTTCGAGTAGAGTTAGTTGAGGATTTGTTAAGTTTTAACAATAAAATAAGAATCACGATTACTGGCAGAAAGACGTTTAGATTCTTCTCTGTAAATCGAAAATCTCGTTTGATTAAAATAGCTGCAATGTAGACATTATAGTAACAATGAACTTTCAACAAACTTATTTTTAAGTATCAGCTTAAATTACAAAAAATAGTTCCAGCACCCTCTTCTAAGTGTTCCCACGGAACAGTCGTCCCAAATATCCCCAATTGCTATCACAACCGGCATCGGAGCCGAACTCCGGCCCAATCTCCAAACTATCACCCACACGTGACAAAGCTTGGTAATGGGAATCGACATTAGCCTATTTATATTGTGGCTTCATCTTATCTGATTCAGTTGAGTCGCCGCTTTTATGTCTTGGAGCTATCAACGTCGCACGCTATAGAGGGATTTTTATTTTACGAGTTTCAGAGCTCGGCATTAAGTTTGAGGTTCGGTAGCTTTTATTCGGTCTTGCGGTGTTTATTCTGGTGCCAGGGTTGGTTGCGACCTAAATTCTTTGAATTAAATAAGTCGAGGCTGTTTGAGAATTGCAGTGGAAGTCGGTGAATACTTTTGCTTGTGAATGGTTAGGAATATTTTTTAGGAGAAGCACTTAATGTATAATGGTAATACAAGAATAATTATATTATCCCTGTGATAAATAATTAGCTTCAGTATACATGTTAATTTATCGAAAGAAAAAGCGGTTTAAAAGCTGTTTTTTCTATAGCATAAAATAACTATATTTGACTTTGAAAATATAGCTTAAAGGGCACCTCTGCCTACCCCTTTGAGGAATATAGACATCTACGTATGTGTTTAAAAAATACTAATTGATAATAAAGTATTGAATAGTATTAAATTACAACAATAAGATTTAGCGATAGCTTTAAAGATAACTTAACAAAAAGTCACTTATTTTTGCAATAAATCCATAACCAACACTACAACGTTACTTTGTAACAATTTCGATTATTCTGTGAAGATGCTGCGGTTTCCAACATGGCGGTCTCTCGAACGTTGAATGTTGCCATAAAAAATTATAACTCAGTACTCGTAGATAGCTCTGTG
Organism: Cephonodes hylas; assembly: GCA_030295005.1. Taxonomy (NCBI): domain Eukaryota; kingdom Metazoa; phylum Arthropoda; class Insecta; order Lepidoptera; family Sphingidae; genus Cephonodes; species Cephonodes hylas. The sequence goes on from AP025361.1 coordinate 17,569,700, forward strand.
ACCGACTTCCACAATCGCTCCGCGGGGACTGTAATAAATCTCAACTTATCTGGAGAAATGCATCTGTCATAATTGGAAGAAAAACAACCGAACGTCGATAAAACTCTTGCGGCGATGACAGATTTTTTCTAACACAGATAATATAGATCTTGTGGACTGGGGTGCTTTCTCGGCGTAATAGAGGTTTGTGGAAATAAATCTAGAATAATTCTATATTTGTTTTTGACTCGAAATAATCTTATGAATAAGAGATCTTGTCTAAAAATGTTGAACTAAGTCCGATTATGGGAGCACCTAGATGGAGTGATGTGAGGGAAGATGTGAAAAAAATGGGGTAAATAAAGACATGTGAAAGGCATGTTTTAAAGGAGATGATATACTACACCAACCCCAAATGTAATTGGTAACAGGGCAAGAAGATGTTGGAAAATTATATTAGAAAATTTTGTGTAAACCTGCATACGGTTAAGTTATGTGCCCAATTATTCAATAACCTATCTCCGAGACAGATATTTAAAAAAAAATACAAATATTATTATGTAAAATCATTTGAAAACGTGACGTAATGTATACGATTATTGCTTGTTACAACATTATTTTTAGCCCTCGATCTCGATCGTAATTTTAAAAGTATCTGACGGTTAAGTAAAATATATCCTTCCACCAAATTTATTCATGTAAATGCAGTACCTAGTTTATGTTTGTATGAAGTATATGAAAAAAAATAATTTTTACTTTAATTAAATTAAACTAATTAACTAATATAGAAAACGTATACTGAACTGTAACACTTCATGATAAATATAACATTATTTTAAATTCTTAATTAAAAAAAAGTTGTATAAAACTGTAAATCATCCATTTAAATTTAGTGCGGAAACCGTGCCAGATTTTATAACAAAAAATATCGTATTCATTAATAATTTTCATCGTACAGTTTATGTCAAATTAATTTAAATTTATATGTAAAGCAGCTTTTGGATGCCGGTATGCTGTGAATTACGAAATTCCGTAAAGCGCGGATTTCCGTGGATTCCGAATTTACTAACGGATAACATGGGCATATTTATATTATACGATTGCCTATAAAGAGCTTTGTGATCGAATTCATGGAATGTCATATTATATTTGTGTAATTATTTTGAAATCTAATGTGGTATTGTCTCGTGTTCTTACACCACTGATATCTGCCTCGCAATCGAGAGTTCTAAGACTTGATACTCGGGTAGGACAAAGAATTATGGTTTAAAGATTTGTTTCAGTAAAATCACGAAATTCGGAAACGTTTCCTAAAACGGTAAATTTAAAAGTCAATTGGTGAAATGTGCGTGCAGGGTTGTACTTTAATACATTATATTGGCGTAATTATGTACGTATGTATGAAAATTATATGTTGTTTCTGAGGAAATTGGGAAAATTGAGTTAAATTTATCTCTCGTAAAAAATCTGCTTAAGAGCAATTTTATAAATCATCATCGACTAGACCGTAGCAATTGGATTGATACTAGTTTCCGAAACGATAGGTCGCGGGTTCGATATCCACACCGAGATAAATGTATGGTTTGTCCATAAATATCTGTTCCGGATCTTGTTTTTTGTGAGACGAAAAAGCTCTTATAGTTTCTGATACCCACGATACTAGACTGGTATCTTAGTGTGGATATTTTTAATACACAAAAATACAAATTATTAGTTTTTAACGGACTCATGGTCTTCTTTTAGTGTTCATATAAATTTATATTATACCAAAAATAAGAATACAATTACGGGAAGAAATAAGTTCCCCATCAGTTATTAGGTTATCAAAACATTTTAATGTTAAATTTGTTCTACTATTCGGGGAGATAAAAATGTCAAATTATAAAAAACATAAACATCTACAATAAATTCAAAGGTTTAACACAAATAGAAAATTCTATGATAGAAACTTTGAAACCAAAACAAAAGCACATATTTTTATCACACGGTATTCTCGAGTAATAATAATAAAAAAAAACTTGATATAAGAGATAGAAAAACATAGATAAAATATACAGTATAATTGCATGCGATTTACATTAACATAAAAACAATGATGGAAATAAACAAGTAAATAAAACGTAAGCTCTCAAAAATATTAAACATTACCTTAACTAAGAAAATTGTGAAAAACACTTTTTCATATCACCGAATCCCTCACAAGTAATTCACAAATCAACCATAATCCAGTAACACATGGAATTCCTATTCACACTACCATGTTCGTACGCACTTCACGTAATGAAACTGATTTCCGCGATCCCGAATCCCGAAAGCCAGAGAGGCGTGCGCTCCCTTCGAGCGCCCGAGTGTAACTGCCGTTTGTAAGGGGAACCGGCGACAGGGGTTCGCGGGGGAAGGGGTACCAAAGGAGATAGTTTGATCTTCGCAGCCATAGATTTTAATGATCACATCTGCTGGAAGAAAAAGTGCAGTTAAGTGTTAACGCCAAGGGTTGGAGGTGATAGAAAAACTGGGCCTGTGGTTGCGGATGACATTTTTATATAGCGGTTTTAAGTGACGATTGATATAGAGGCAGTTTAATGGCGACCGTGATGGTACATCCGATTTTATTGGGAGTTTGGAACACGAGCTTATGAGGTTTGAGTACACATGTATATAACATAACTCTTTAGATTCATCTATAGGTACCCATACAATTCCTTTAGTTAATTGCATTCTGCATTAATTGCAATTACATTTAAAATGTTGATAATTATTATTTTTTATTTTGACGCCCCTACTATAGTGAAGATATTTTTTTACGTAGAATATACCTTGATAAAACCAAAGAAGAAACCTTCCAAAAAGATAGTCTTTAGTCCAAGCCGTCACCCTAATGCAGGCTAATAAAGCTTATGAAGCTTATGAAGGCACTTCGAAATATCTCAAGAGAATAATTTCTTTACTATGCCGTCACGTCCTACGCTCAATTCCGTCACCTTCCCATCTCAGTTTGAAAGAGAAACTTAATAGTGTTTGAAAAAATGCAAACAGATACACACTTTTATCTTCATTTTTTTTCGCTTGTTTACGAAGTTCGTTCCCGTAGACGTATTGGCGCGCACAAAACCAAATCTTCTTCTTCTTTTTCTTCATCAACCCATATACGCCCACTGTTGAGCACGGGTCTCCTCTACCATTGAGAGGGTTTAGGCCATAGTCCACCACGCTGGCCTAGTGCGGGTTGGCGGTTGGCAGTTGTCTTAATTAACTTCAAATATAGAGGATCTAGTATTTAGACCGTGATTGGAAACTAAGTCAGGTGACCGACGTGACTACAAATTTCCTGGCGTTAAAGAAAATCCCGACCAAAAATATTTTTCTTTTCGTTTTTTTATAGAAGCCACAATATGTACATTTAATACCGAATGTTTTGAATGATTGTATGGAAATCTTAAATTTTCTGATTACGGTCTGAGTACAGCTATATACTAGTACATGATGAAAAAATGTGTTACGAAAAATACCAATTTAATTCTTCTTCTTTTTCTTCATCAACCCATATTCGCCCACTGCTGAGCACGGGTCTCCTCTACCATTGAGAGGGTTTAGGCCATAGTCCACCACGCTGGCCTAGTGCGGGTTGGCGGACTACACACCTAAGAAATTCCTCAGAACACTTAGGTGTGCAGGTTTCATCACGATGTTTTCCTTCACCGTTGAAGCAAGTGATAATTCAATTTGAATACACACATAACTTCGAAAAGTCAGAGGTGTGTGCCTGGGGTTCGAACCCGCGACCGTCGAGATTCTCGACCGCGCGCCCAAACCTCGAGGTTATGGCCTCGAGGCCATCACTTCTTAATTAAAAACATATAAATAACACTTAATTTTTCCAATTGTTTATTTGATTTTGTGCTTACACGGCTTTCATTGAAAATATTAGCCATTAAATAGTAAAGTTCAATACATTCTTCTATACATCGACACCACTTTTAAAACAGAATTTAATAGAGCCTAGCGCTCCCAGCCGCCATTCCTGTTATCAAACACTAAAATCAATACATCGTACAAATCAAATCTGTATGCGATAAAGATCGGATCTAAGAAATATACTCTCATCGTTTTCCCATCGAAGACGCGTTGCGCAAGTTTTTTGTCGACGCACATGTCGGCTGGGGCAGGTAGTCCCTTCTCCAGTTACATTGTGAGAGATCCCAAAAATTTACAACTGCATTGTCAGACCTCACAAAAGATAACAAAAGATACAATAGATATCAGCTCCTGTAGCATTATCACAGATATCATAGTAATTTGAGAGCTTTTGAAAATTTTCGAGTACAGATGTTTTTAGGCGTTTCTGGTAATGCGATATTAAAGTAGTATTCTTGAGTCTATTTTCTCGGAGGAAGTTGTGAATGGAGTTTGGGTGGGATATCGTAAAGTTGCTTGTTGAGTAACGGTCATAATCTCTAATTATATTTTCCTTTTAATAGATAAATAATTTAGTATAAAGCAATGTACCTAAATATTAATTTTAAATATGGTTTACATTTAATATGTTTTTATTACATCATATGTTGTAAATTTGTATTCGAAATAATATTTAGCCAGCGTATTGGACTCCCTTTTTGATCTAGAGTGAAACCTCAAAAGTAAGATATATTTTGGTTATCTTAGATAAATAGACGTTTTATGGAACCTAAAACAGATTGATAAAACTCTATTGTACCAAAACGAATATAGCTAACGGTTTCTCCAAGTTATACAAGATAACCGATCCTTATTATAAATTTTAGTTTAGCACCCCAAAAATATCTACTACTTCAACGCAATTGGGGAGCTTACAAACCGAAAATTCTAAAGACTTATTAATAACTTTAACACGAACCTATGGTGCAAAAAATTGCAAATAATTTACAATGCACATATCTCGAGTTCTATTGTATAGAAGTAACAATGGTACAACATAGTCTGCTCAAAGGGCTACTTAATAATTCCGATACAAAGGTGTCTATAATAAGTAATGCTTCCTTCCGTTTGTATGAGTCGCTCAATGGTTTATTATAATGCTGTCGTACCTCATGATGTCATGTAACAAATAAATTACTGTTACGTGAACTAAATCGTGATGAATTTTTAGATCTTCCACGAAGATATAGTGTATGCAAGGGTTAGTCCGTATTAGTTGGTAGGATATTCGTATCCTTCCGATTAGTGGCTAGTGCAGGGCGAAGGGGCCTTAGTAGCTCATGTATCTGGGTCGCGTTCTTGGGTCAGCTTGTTGCCGTATAGTTATGAACAAAGACACAATTGTAAGCAGTGATGGCGAGAATCGCGGTCGAATCTATGACTCTACGAAGTTGAGTGTATAGTTCCAATGAATCATATAACAATAAATTATGTTATATAATTATAACTTGCTTTCTGTCGTTCGCTAACCCGCATTAAGCCAGGGTGGTGGACTAAAGCTTAAATCCTCTCAATGGTAGAGGAAGCCGGTATCCAGCAGTAGGTTTTATATGGGCTGGTGAATACGTCATTAACTAGGCTAAAATTGTCTTTGCGATGACGATCTCTTCTACATTTCACCCTTAAAAGCCATAACCCGTTCTCTTTCATAAATTTGTAAGTAGAACGTTGTTAAAACTACCTACTTATGTGTTAAACTTGAAAGTTCTTTAAAAAGCAAGAGTCATTATCAAGATTATTACGGATGACTAAATAGTTAAAAACTGGCTGAACCAAATTATTAGTAAAATATCTCCACTCATATAAAGGTACTTATATTATCTCTTCCAACATCAAAAGAATAAAAATACATAAACACCGCCAAACAGCTAGTGATTTATCACTACCATTTAAGCACGTATGAACAGGCAAAAAGATGTATTCCACAAACACGTTACAATGTGACAAGGAACGAAATAATTGTTTAGTGAAAATGTGGCAGAGGAAGAGTGTTATACAGCCAGAACAACGCAGCAATAAATCATCGCAAACGGTAGTGTATGTTGAAATAAAAGGCCCTTCACACCGCGCCGGGCACGTAATGAGTAATAGTAAGGCATTCATTACTCATGGACTAGGGATGCGCTGGGGCATTGTCGACGCTAATTATTTTTTGACGTTCATTGCTGTTTTATTTCTTGGATTTTGTAGATGATTTGATTGAGAAAATAAAATTGTAAAGATTGCTTGATTATATATCTATATACCAGCACCATTGTATCATTTTGTATAACGTGTGACTATTTTGTCTTCAATTTAGTATTGTGTTGTAGGAATAAAGATTGCTTTAGAATAATTTAAATATATTTATACTGTCACGTACTATGTAAACTGAAAGGAGCAGCTACTGTCAGAAAATTCAGTGGTAGGTACTCAGATCCTTACGAAACTTTGAGTCGATGTAAAGTCACATGCATAATAACATGTTTCATTACATGCATCATGCAAAAAAAATATTTTAATAGATGTATAATTCATTTTGATGCTCAAACATAGCCCTGTAAAAATCACATCTTAAGCCAGTTTTCTTTACTCTAACTTAGAACTCTTTTCCTAATTTTTCCATTACCATAAAGATACGTTAATAGTCTAGACCTTTTTAGTATTTTTGTTTAATAATACGTCAAAATCCATCGACAAACATCATCCCATCTCTAAAGAGGCCGCCCCGTAGTTTGGCCGCCTGTCGTCGGCGCGCTCTTCGCGCCTGTAATGCTCCTAATGCTCTTTTGAACGCTGTGAACTTGGCCAAAAAACTCATATGTGGGAAGGTTATCTGTCATTTTTAAAGCACTATTATACAGGAGTTTTTGGTGGGACGTTAGAAGGTAGACAGGGGGATGTAGGGGGATGAACTCTTTGTTTTTCCAACTCCTCCTTTACATTGCTTTTCTGATTAACTTCGTTGCGGGATTATGACAATTTAGGTCCCCTTAGATTCGCTGAGCTTCATTGCTCGGCGCCAATACTGTGCGTGCCGCTGTTGATCCTGGAATACAGGAGTTGCAGTGGCGGGTGTGTGGTGGGATAGGGCACTAAAAAGGGGGATGTATTGTTATGAAGGAGTCTATCTTGAGATTTAATTTCTTGAACCATAGGTAAATGCGGGTACTGTTAAGATTAAAAATCAATGTTTGATGATTATGGAAAAAGTTTAGTTAAAATTACATATTCTTAAGTAGATTTTTTTAAATTGCCTCTTATGCAAACCATTACTCGAGTACACTTTATAATGTAGTAACTAATGAATACATTTGCATACTATACCACTTACATTTTTCTGCATAAAACAAGATCGTCTCCGTCGGGAATCAAGTCCTTTTTCAAGAGAAACTCCACGCTAATTAGATACCGAAGAGTTTTAATCCAATTCCTCGAGATGTTTATAGTTAACAACGAGCTTGAAAATTTATAAAATAACTTTAAAAAGTCTTTTGATCACTATCTGGAGTCGAGGTTCAGATTCCACCCGCGACGCGCAATAACTCGCGCAAATTGGCCCATTTTTAACACAGAATTATTTTACACAATTACAAAATGTCCCTTCTTAATTTTACATTAGTAATTTATCCATACAAATTGCTCGGAGTTCATTTGTGACCGCGCGGTCGGGGAATTTTATTGTTATTCTAAAAGCGTTCGGGTCTGTTCATCCGTCCATTTGTATAGTAAAGACTAGCGCACAAGCAATGTATTGTAAATATCGGCATACAATCGCGTCAATACTTGTAATATAACCATTATTTTATAAACTATTTTAATACAAGTGACTCATGAAGACTTCGTACAATATAATTTACAATTTCATATAGGTACAGACGTGTTGTACTCACTAAAATAAGTTTATGCCTGTATTTGTCCATATACCTTTTTTATCTATGTAAACGTTTTTTTATATTATAATCGTAGGTAAAAAGATGGAGAGATAAAAATCCTGAATAGCTTTTATTTTAAAGTAATTATTATTTAAATCACACTCATGTATAATTCTCGTCGTGAGAATGCTTAACTTTGATGCAAGTACAAAAAACTTAACAGTGGTTGTTAGTTAAAAGCTGAAATGAAATGCAAATTGCATTCTGGTACAAAACTTATTATAAAGCTATAATTAATTTTATAAAACTCATTTGCAATCCTTTGATATTTTAAACATTTATAAGTTAACGTTTTATTACTTTCAGTTGTTCATATTGTAAAGAAGAATTATTATATTTTTTGTAAAACTTTTTTTGTGAGTAAAAAGAAAATGGTTTCGATTTCTATGGCTCTTGGTACGAACGTAAAATCTATCTTGGAGAACAAACTAAATGACATGCCGCTAATATATTTTTTCTAAATCGCACTTACCGTTGACCCATGTCCAGCAGTGGGACGTATATGGACAAATGATAAAAAGGCCAAATGTGCCAGTTATGCTACTGATGCATCAATAATAGGTGCAGCCTCACCGGGAATCGAAGCTAGAACTATTAATTTTTCCCTCATCATTTTATGTTTCGAGCACAAGGAATCAGTTAAGCAATAACCAGCCTACGATTCAATAAAACCTAACGATACATTTATAATTTCAAATTTGTCTTCCTGCTGCCGATGTCGAAGTATTATTGTGCACAAGGCCTTACATTTTATCGTGTGTCTCCCGCCGGTCACGTGTCCAGTAGTTCCTTTATGGATAATTTACGCCAGCGTTCGATGGATATACGCCAGTTGGAAGGCTTTGTGCTGTCCCACTGTCACCGGGGCGTGATGCATGGCTCACGAGATGCGGTTGTGTAAACCTATCCGGGTATGTCCTATTGTTATTATAGGTATAGGAAGAAACATATAAATATGTAAGTTACTATGACAGTTCAAGAAGCTATTGGTTATTAAAGACGAATGAAAGTGTTAAGATGGAAACATTAAAATAGTATATCAATGGGAACTTGCGTTAATTAAATTGGGTCGTTGCGCCGTGATAAGTAAGTCATGGGAACTTAAGCTGGTGTGCTCAGAAATAAATAAAAGCTTTTACTTCTTTCTATATAATAGTAAATATAAAAATCATCAATCAAGAAGTATCTATATAGAGTATTGAAGCGGCTAGTTTTCCATAATATCTCGTTCCATGCCGACTTACGAAGACTCTTCTTCGCTAAAGGGCCTGAAAGGACATGAAACCGAAATATCAACTAGAAATTAATTCCTAATCAAACGTCATATAAGTACAGTAGCTAACTTCAAACTTGGACCAGCTTTGAAGGCACTACCTGTCCAGCGGAGTTCAAACAGGAGTTGGGTTTTAATTACACAAGCAATAAGCGGTCGGCAGTCGGGCTTATAATAACAGAAGAGCAAAATTATAGCGCAGTTCCCGCCCGCGGCCAGTCCATCGATTCCAAGTCAAATATGGAGAACTGTGTCTGTTAACTTTGCCTGTTGGTTTTGCTAGCGTTCATTTTATTTCACTTTGGAGATATTTTTTTATCGAATGATGTTGGTTGGGTTAATTAGGATGAGTAATTTTATTTTTAAGCAGTGATGGCCTCGAGGTTTAGGCGCGCGGTCGAGAATCTCGGCGGTCGCGGGTTCGAACCCCAGGCACACACCTCTGACTTTTCGAAGTTATGTGTGTATTCAAATTGAATTATCACTTGCTTTAACGGTGAAGGAAAACATCGTGATGAAACCTGCACACCTAAAAGTTCTTAGGAATTTCTTAGGTGTGTAATCCGCCAACCCGCACTAAGCCAGCGTGGCGGACTATGGCCTAAACCCTCTCAATGGTAGAGGAGACCCGTGCTCAGCAGTGGGCGTATATGGGTTGATGAAGAAGAAGAAGAAGAATTTTACTAATAACTTTATGGATTTGCTTCTGTAGAGTGTGTAACTAAACTGATAAACTGATTTTAATAAGTACAGAATATGATGGGAAGTTGGAACGAAGGGTTGTAAGTTAAGGATGTAATAAAAGTCTTCGTTATGATTTTCCAAATCGCCATATAAGGGCTTTTTGAATTAATACATACGTATATCAAGTCTTGGAAGTCATTCCCACTGCGGCACAAAGCTTTTCAAAAGTAGTGATGAGTAAGGCCTTCCAACCAACTTCCCTGGAACGGATATTGGAAGATATTTTGCCTTAGAAATGCGCTTTATCGATTACATCTTGTTTACCATAATGTAGGGTGTCACTTTGTCGTGTGCGTATAAAAGAAAAATATTTCCTCGCGATGATTTCCTTCGTCGATAATATGAAAAAAAATCGATTTCTCATAAAGCGTTATCTTGAAATTACGGATAAATAATCATGACGTTGGATGATTTATGAAGTGTGGGCTTCATATGGATCAATAAAGATTATGACATATATATTATTGACAACAGTACTCTAAAAAAGGTTATATTGGTAACCAACAAAAACAAAATAGTACTGTAAAATATGTTGGTAACCAATGAAAACATTCCAAGCGTTTCCATGAAATTGGTAGTCAAATTCGCACCTAATCATGGTGTTAGGAAACGCTGATAACTTGTTTATATCGAAATCCGTGATCGGTTGGCGGGAAGGGCGCCTAATATACTACGTGACTTTGGTTACAACATAGCTCGGGGCTCGAGGTAACATCGGCTAAGTCCAAATTTGTAATTTTACAATCCAACTTTCACAATTTGTTCAACAAATTGTTGTTCAACTGCGGTTTCAGTTCGGCGTTTGAGAAGTCTATTATCAAATTTATCTATTCGAAATTTTAGTTAAATTATTACTTGCGGCAGTTTGGGAAATTTCGACGTCTTTCGTGTTTTTGCTGTCGTGTACTGGCATAGTAACAGTAGTATAGTTAAGACTATCAAGTATGTAAAACCATTTTCCTAACACATATTAATTATGAGATTTTTGGCAACTAATATTACAATAACAAGATGTTGTTTTACTTCTTTTGCAATAACTCTACTGATACTTCAAAAATGAAAGATATTGGAGTAAGAAATAAATGTCCCATAAATAAACCATACATTGATGACAAACGAATTAGGTATCTAAATAAAAAAATACAGTAAAAATTGTTCCTAGTATTCAATACTTATTTCTTCTCAGTCTATTCCAATATCTTCAAAGTTATTCTTACCATCTCTATCTAAAACGAGAATTTTCTACTTACACCCTTCGAATTCCGAGTCCACGGTTAACAGATCGACTTTTAAAAGATTCCATTAGACTTTAGCCTTTTTTATCGGCTGTCGTGTGCCCATTCTATTGTTAGGAAGAATTCGTTCGGAACCGACATGCTTTTCAGCGCTTTAAAACATCTTATTAGGCGTTAAGAGTATTGGATTTGTATGTAAAATACAGTTAAACTTTTACAAAAAATAAATGAACCGGATACTGGGAGTTCCATCACAAAAATGTTGGTATTTGATTATATATACGTGTCGACAATGGTCTTCAATAGTTTGTCACGTTTCTTTGTTTGAATTGCTGGAAAACAGCAATTTCAGAATTCGGTTATCTGTTCTAGGAATTATACGAGTATTGATTTTAAGTAAATGTTGAATTTCATCTTGTAGTTGGATTATATGGCTGCCTAAATAGGTTTCTAGCTTGTATTTACTGATGGGGTAAGCACAGTTACATTTTTGCACCCAAATTCCAAATAATCGGGCTTATTTCCTGCCTGAGTTGCTTTTGAGAATTTCCTAAAAGAAAATTTCGATAAAACTTTTCCTTGGGACTCTTGGGTTTATATAACAGATACAAAACATATTGTAATTTAGCTGGTTTCAGCGAACTCTTTGAAATGGTACGACGAAGAGGTACTTAGAAAATTATTTATTAAACATTAAGTAAACCAAATGTAAGCAACTTTCTTCCATTTAGATACACTTTATTAAATTTCCCGCGAAGTTACAACGACAGGTGTCAGAAACAATTGCTGTGTTTTCCATAAATTACGCACAAAGTTTATTTTTGGCCATTACTTTCTTTAGCTTTTAACCTTCCCTAATTTTCATAACTCTTTTGACTTTCAATAGCTTTAGGTGATATACTGTTAGTCATTAATGTTTTGATCTATAATTTGGGAGTGTGGCGCGGTTAGCTAAACAGCTTGCCATACAGCGATATTTTTTTTATGTAATCCACAAACGTTTGTGACCTTAAAATGTCATTCGACGATTTAAGACTGTCTTAGTACCGTATCAGAACTAGGTAGGCGATTGTTAGGTGTTTTTTTTATTAAAATGACGACCGAAACTAGAAATCTAAGCCGACATCAATACAATATTGTCAACAGATAGCTTCGATATAGACACACACTATAGATTTTATTCTCTTTGGGGCATTTTACACATTGGGCGGCGATCTTACTGAATTTTACCAAGAAAAATCCCATATTCCATGCTCCTTCAAAAATCTAGAATCAAACTAGAGATCCGTTTCACCAGATAAATTTAAACCTCATCTTAATTCCATCCACTGTTACATTGTTAAACTTCGTTTGCCACAAACAGCTCAAATCATACCAGAAGCTCGCGTTTATAGGTAATAATATGTCGGTAGGTCCACTGGGAGGTCTGTGCAGTCGTGAGTTACTGTCGGGGACGGATCACGATATCATTTGTCCCGCTCCGAACGATCTGCATGGGTACCGCGTGGCTAATCTATGGACATATGAGCTTGTGCCTTGATTAATATGGAGGGATTGTGAGCCGTATTAGATGGTATGGTGGTGTGGTAATTTAGGCTTTGTATATGGCTAATTTAAAGAGGATAGAATTGGCGAAACGTCAAAATAAAAACGTGTTCGGAAATAATTATTTTATGAAAGCATGAGCATATGGCTATAGTCTATAAGGATAGGCACTAGCTTCTTTACAAACTGCATGGTGGAAATCTTTGTTTGAGGGTCGATTTTCTGCGCACAAGTAATAAAGAACCTTATCAAAATTCACTTCTATCTACATTCAGAGATACATTAGGAAAATTCACAATTTTAGTACAGTAGTAACAGTAGCATTTTAAACGACCTGTTAATTTAGCCAGGGACATACCGAAAACTTATACCACTGCAACAACAAATTATGTATTTGTATAGATTATGTTATTTTTACAAAGTATAGGCGTCAAACTGAAAGATTATGTTGTGTCGAATGTTAATCCATCCACATTTGACACGAGTGTTGCATGAGAAATGTCACTCTCACTTAATATTCACAGCTGCTTAAGTTTTTAAATTGCTGTGTCGCTTGGCGTATTTTCACATAGATTTGACTCAGAAACTTCGCATTGCCTCGTAAGCCTTTTTAAAATATGTTTGTTTCTTGTAATAAAATACTAGGTAATAGCTGACATTGTTTGTGTTAAAGTCTTACATCAGGTTATTTGTCTTCTAATTCACTTTTAATGGTCACTCGGGATTGAGTAAATATCTTGAGATTTTTCATATTATTCTTACATACATATATATTTGTGGAATGTCAAAGCTTGGTATGCCGAATCAGTTACTGTACTAGATTTCCGATTAGGAATATCTAAGCCGCAAATAGGAGAATAAAAATCTCCCAGGATAAAGTGTTAAAAGCCATGAAACTAAAAATTTTGCTGCAAATTTGAATTGTATTCTTAGAGAATGTATTCTACACTCTCAGAGACCGAATCAGATATTACACATAGTTCTATTTTAAACAACCTTAACCGTATTAAATACTTCCACACTATAAAAATCTAGCCAACATTCTCCAGGTAAATTGGATGAATTCCTCGCAAATGTCATCTGGCGAAGACCTTTAGGGAAGCTGTGTACGAAGGCAGGACACAGCCCGGGGCCCCGGTCGTGGCTACCGGCGCGACTGGCTCACGACGCCATTTGTCTAGGCCCGCAGGCGCAGCAATTTGCATCCACCAGCCACGCCTAGATGCTTCCACGCCGCATTATGCCATTGTTCCTGAATCGGTTATCTTTGCCATCGGTTTTTTGTAATCCTATGTATAGATTTGGATCACGAGTTTGTTATTTTTTATCGAGGTGGGTTTTGCGGTGATTTCTTTTGTGTTTGAGAGAAAGCTTATGTGAATTTGCTTTCTTGAATTTCAGCTTTGGTAATCTAGATTTTTTACTTCATTTTAATCTCTTACGACATAATGTCAAATAAGTTCATTCTAAAGCTTTATTAATATAAAGATTTATTTTTATCAATATTATTACGAAAAATGTTTTATTAATTATCATAAACAACAATTTCATTAAACTTTACCACAAACTAGTAATTGCAATGTATTTGTATCTTCTCTTAAGCGTATCAACTAAGCTACATTTCCAAACTATCACATTACCTCACATCTTTTATATCTACAAAGTAATTTTCGTTACATGGTCCTCGAAATTATTTATTGAAATTAAAATAACCCCGCGAATGAGATGCGGTCATCGCTAAGATGCTAAGCTAAGATCGCGTATGTAAATGATGCATACACTTAGTCAATTGCGTTATTTTGCTTATGTTTAAAATTTTCTATACATTCCACTACAAATGGTTTGTTATTTGTTGGCGCCGACCCGTCTTTGTCTCGTCTAAGTTGAAATTATGGTCTACAGTCAACAACTAAGAATCAAAATTGGAATTATATCATGTCAGAAGTTATAGTTGAAGTTAACTATAAACGGAAAATAAATTTGATTGAGTGTATTTTGGTAATGTTTGGTTGTATATTCCATAATTTTTATAGTCTATGTATCCGTTGCAAATGATCTGGCTAGTCGTGTCTTTTGTTAAACAATTTCGATTGCACTATTCGTTCACCGTTCTATTTATCCATCAGGTGCTACATTTGTCACTTTAACAAAAGTTCTTTTTTTAAACTGCTTGTTTCTCTAATATCAATGACATCAGTAATTTATTTTTAGCTATAGTTCATAAAACTGCAACATTTATAGAAAAACAAATCGATGTAAACGCGATGAAAGTGTACGTTTAATGCCCAGGATTGTAATCAACATTTAATTACAGGCTCTGAACGGTCCAGTCCGCTACACGATCATTACAACGCTATACGCTCGTAAAACCAACAATCAGTCAAGTCAGTAACTGCCTGCATAAATACACTTCAGATCATAATAATTCAGAAACTGAATAGAAGCGGATAGTAAGGCTGGACAGTAGTTGCGATATTATGTTTGAAGGAGTGTGAATCAATACTGATATTAATAGTAATTCTGTTACTGTTTTATGTTCAAACCAATAATTCGATATGGAGATATAGTGTTTCTTGGGTAAGACATAGGGCTACTTTTATAAATTGCGGGTAATTGGATCTAACTGGTAGTAATAAATCACTACATAGTATAAAACAAAGTCGCTTTCTCTGTCCCTATGACCCTTTGTATGCTTAAATCTTTGAAACTACTCAACGGATTTTGATACGTTTTTTTTTTAATAGATAGAGTTATTGAAGAGGAAGGTTTATATGTATGATAACATCCATTAAATATCAGCATTGCACCCGTGCGAAGCCGGGGCGGGTCGCTAGTCATTACAACTAGAAGTCCCAGAATATCCAACCTAATACTGTATTATGTTCGTTATCAAAAAACAGAAGAGACTTTTTGGACTCACAAACTAACAGATTGGAAATTAGTTCGACAATCACACTCGTGACCTCTCCAGTTTACAAGCTGGTAAATTCTATAATATTCCTAATTCCTTGGATTCAAACCCCCTCCCTTCAAAACAACGTCTAGACATACCGCGCGTTAAGTTACCCTAAAGCACGAACTGGTAAACTATTCAATGTTATAATAATATTCATCAGAAATTCCTGCTAGGCGCAAGGTATGGCCATGTTTTCCTGCAATCTGCCGCCTCGTACCGCGTCATATCATTTGCATTAATAATATCCTACTCCTTAGTTAATAGTTCGCTTGAAGCAACTCAGGTTATAGTAGGTTCAGAACTTGAGGAAGTATATAACGCTTTATAGAGACGAGAGCACGGCTTAGGTCTATCTATAACATACGCTACAGTAATAATATAGTTAAATTCTTTAGATGGGCTTAAAAAACATTAATGCTGAAACTTATTAAGAAATTTAACTTCAACACAAAAAGGTCATTTGTAAAAGATAATGCAAAATAAATTTGCAACTTATTTTATAATATAATACGAATTTACTAAATCTAAATTAATAAATATATAAATCGTAAATTTTCTGAATAGAAAAAAATAGATACTAATAGCTGCAGTTATACTACTTTAAAAAGTCTTGCAAAAATGGGTAACATTGTTACAGCCACACCAATGCAAACTTGGCAATAATTCACTCAGACCGTATGGCGCCACTGTCTTAAGCGAAATACGATGGAAAGAAACAGTTCTGATTAATTTACTGTAGGTACTGAGATTTATGGATTTAAAAAAACGATCCTCAAAAAACAACTGTTTTTTTTCCGACATTTTTCACTTCAATTCTCATAGATCAATCCTTACAAAACAAATGTCATTTCCTCTAACTATTACTATTTGAATACTTATAGATCGAAGGTATCAATACATCGAAATAAGTGGGTTTATAGTTAGCGATAAAGTTTCAAAGTCAGTTGCAGTAGATATTACTATTCAATAAGACAATACATAATGAAGTGGCATTGCATAAAAAGTTTACGACAAATTTTACTACATAACGAACAATAAACATTCAAAATACAACAATAACTTGCATGTTGCAATTAGAGAATCCCAACAACAAAACCTAATTTAGTAGATAAGAAGCAATTTACAGTCAACGTGTATGCTCCACCAGTGCAATAACTCTGTAAGTGAAGAAATAAATATGTTGCATTAGAATTGCATACAGAATTACGAATTAGTAATTTGCTCGCATAAGGTCCGTCTGCTCTGTTTCCTGTGCAATCTGTGGTATTAATATCTATAAAATTAAGTGCTTTGTAAGCGATGGTTACTAGGGAGAAAAGATGCACTTGTTATTTTTGCTCGATCTGAATTCACCATACTTAAAAAAGACTAGTCAGACAAGCTGTCAAAAATCTGTTGATGTCAAAATTGTTGCATAAGATTTTTTCATCAAGTAAATTTTATGATTTTGATATGTGAGATTTTGTAATGGCATTACAAAGCAAAGAATGTCAATGAACAATGAAAAACTAAGAGTTGTGACTTGAGTAGTTATTATATGGAAAATAAGTGATTTTATTTTAAATATTATCCCTATATATCGTCATTGAATATAAAAGCTAAATTTCATCCAATTTTAAATAATAAAAATTTAATAATTCATACATGTGGGAAATTCAAAATACATTTGATACTTGATAGGAAAAAATCACAATATTTTTCAAAAACGCCACTAATAATAAAAAATCCCTCACCAAAAAGGTTGAATAGCATATCCTCCATGTAAAAATGGCGCATATTTTCCGAAACTCGTCAACACATCCAAAACATTTATCAGTGTTTAACAAATAAAAGGTAATGACGGTTATTTTTCTCGTTGGCGCAGACGCAAAGGTTTCCTCCACAATAAATCATAATGTTGGCGCTTGGCTGCTGGATTAAGAGCGATGCTTTATTTGACGTGCCATCGTCCATTTTTCACAAGCCTAAGACAACAGTTTTGTGGCGGGAACATAATGTTGAAATAAGTTTTAGGTTATCTTTTTTGTTACGATTTTTAATTTCATCACCAGACCATATGAGAGGGTTCAGAAATTAGTCAATCACACTGGGCTTGTGTGGGTTTGTGGACTCCAGCTAAGAAATTCCTCAGAACTAGGTTTTTTTCACAATGTTTTCTTTCACCGTGTAAAAGGACGTGATTATTCTTTGTGAATTTGGTACCTCAGATGTAGAGGTATATTTATTTGTAATAGCGACCCGCCTCGGCTTCGCTCGGGTGTAATGCTGATATTTAATGGATATTATCATACATATAAACCTTCCTCTTCAATCACTTTATCTATTAAAAAAAACCGCATCAAAACCCGTTGCGTAGTTTCAAAGATTTAAGCATACAAAGGGACATAGGGACAGAGAAACATGTAAAAAAATACCTAATCACATGTAGTGATTAGGTATTATATTTTTAATTAAAAGATACATGCAATCTTCCAATTTAACTATAATCAACTCCAATGGATTTTTGTTAAAATAAATTACAACAATTACATTACGTACATACGTTAAGGGGATTTAATTAGGGAATTTTAATTAATGGTTAATTGTAATTGTTTTTCAGTGGTCGACAATTTATTTAGCCGCAAAGCACTTGCAATCGGACGCCTGTTACATAATTTTAGTGTGATTGTTTACTAAATAATTTGCTTTTCGTACCATGAATGACAAACAAAACAAGGTTCTATTAATAAAATTATTATAGTTGTTTGCGAGATCGGGAACTATAAAAACTCTTTGGAATCGAAACTTCGTCGACAATATTTGAGAGAAGAAATGAGGAGTGATTCATAATATCATTGAAGGAGTATGGATGATATGCGGCGGAGACAGTACTGCTACAGAATGTCTAGTCTATAATTATTTATTGTGGGGTCACGATATTCTCCTTTTTATTTCAAATTTCTTTTGTTAATTGTAGTTATTTTTTTGATGAACTACATTAGCAAGACAATAGCGTCTAAGTTTACTAGAGTCTATTCATATATAGTCACATATTTATAGTCTAGTAAACTAAAACTCTATTCTGTGTGTTACAAAACCAAGAAATATTCAGAAAAGGGCACGCCGCGCCCTAATCGCCCTGCGCGGTCACGTAACCCACCGTTATGTCCCAATTTTTTGTCCCAGACAGCTCAAATTTTTCTTTGAAACCAGCGGGACGTCGGTTCGATATCAAGTGTTATTTCTTATAAAAAAAATTGGATTGCGGTCATTGATTTTCCGTTCAGCATGTGCTTAACATTATGATACCAATCTATTATATTCGTTTTCTTTATTTGTTTATAATAATATTATAGATACGTGATCTGTCAAGGCATCATTAAATCAACAATACGCATTTTCTTCGTAACTCCGAAAACTCAGAAAAAATATTATGAAGCATTTATAATAAGGAAATTTTATCGTAAAGAATACATTCAGAAGAAGTTCTAGTAAAGTTTCCAAAACGTAATCATTTTAAAAATCACCTGGTGTAAGGTGGGTGTTAAATACATCTCTTCCTCCTTTGGAAATATTGGTGCTTATGCATATAAATACAGATAAAATAATAAAGTTTTCAGTGCTTGGAATTCAACTAATTGTACACAATTCCACACCTCAAAACAAACGCTTTACATAAACCGATATAACAAACTAACCAAGTACAAGAATTTCACAATTGCCAATAATCAAAAACATGTATTATCTAGCCAGGAAACTGCTTGTTTGTATGTTTGTCATGGGTCCGTAAATGTCAAAGGTGGTCGCTTGCTTAATTCGAAAGTAACATGGTTCCCAACATAACTTGTGTTATTTATCGGACCCCGGCAATATATCCTACGGACAGGTTGCAAGCCCTACAGTTTATTTAGTGTATTGTGTTGAATTTAAAGGTGGAGTAATTAAATTTTATTTCACAACTTTATGGTTGTAGCCTTGTAGCAGTGCGACAACCATAATGGTTATGTATACGGGTACTAAAGTTGGCATCCTAGTGTTTCTATATTAGCTAGGAAGTTCATATGTATGTCTTGACAACGTGCTGCTATAATAAAGGTTGTTTTTGTAACCTGAAAACGTAGTATAAACACTTTGAACATTCACATTTTGGACGTCATTCACATTTTGAACAACTCTTTAATAGGTATAGTATTATATTTTGTATTGATATAAATTAGGCGTGAGGTCTAATTGTTATCAATAAAATAATATTACTTTAAGTTACAGTGGCAGTGATGGCCTCGAGGTTTGGGCGCGCGGTCGAGAATCTCGGCGGTCGCGGGTTCGAACCCCAGGCACACACCTCTGACTTTTCGAAGTTATGTGTGTATTCACATTGAATTATCACTTGCTTTAACGGTGAAGGAAAACATCGTGATGAAACCTTCACACCTAAAAGTTCTTAGGAATTTCTTAGGTGTGTAGTCCGCCAACCCGCACTAGGCCATCGTGGTGGACTATGGCCTAAACCCTCTCAATGGTAGAGGAGACCTGTGCTCAGCAGTGGGCGTATATGGGTTGATGATGACTTTAAGTTACAACAGTATTTTTAAGTTAGAAACACATAAAATTTCACGTATTATTTCCGTTGACATGTTCTAGAAATATTTACTACAGTACAGGCTTAGCTGTGTCTTTGAATATTTCCGTAAACTTTTCAAAAGAGAATACGGAGCGCCATTTATATTTCCAACAAGGATGAGTCTAATCTACGCGGAGATAAGTTGGAAACTTAACTCTACCCCAGTGTATATTCCGACTTGGTAACATAACTTTACGAGAAAGAGAATCATAAGGAGACGATAAAATGCTGCAATAACAATGCGTAGTGCAGGGTGCTTACGTTTGACGGCGGACTTCCAAGAAGTCAAAATGACAGTTGGTGAAACTAAACTACTCTAGTGATACTAGGGCGGGGTCTCACAGACGGGGATAAGCGGCAGCGATTTGGAGATATATTAGGTATAAAACGTAAAGGTTTTACACAGAATACTGTCTTAAAAAGGGGGCAGAATAAATAAATTCTTTATATATTATAAATGATAGCCGCATCGCAGTTGTCAGAAAGAGACTGAAATGTCGACCTGCTTCACTTAGTTTGAGTCCATAGCACAGAATTTAAGTGGGATTTTGAATATTACTTTTGTGAGTAATACATAAATATTTATCCCACCGCCGCCATTTTGGGCCGCTCAGGACCGGGATGGTTGGCGCTTACTTGGGGAGGCCTACGTTCAGCAGTGGACGGCAATAGGCTGAGTATATATATTTATCCCACACTCATGGATAGTTAAGTTTTTTGAATAAATGTAAATAAATATTTTAACGCTACCGTGGCAAATTCGGTATGTGTGATAGCGAAACTGTAATATGAGGTTTGACTGTAACAGTTAGATATTTTGAACAATTGTCCAGATAAAGAATAAAACCCAATTGATTAAAAAATAGAATATATGACCGCGCCCCTTAAATCCTTTGGTGTACACCAAATCAATGCCACTCAATACAAAACTACATATAAAGCTATCAATACTAACACTAAAAAAGATAATATAAAACCCTAATAAAATAAAAGGCTTTTATGGCGAAAATTTTACCATAAAAAGTAACAGTTAAAGCCAGGCTTTAAAACTGCCGTAATATTTTACGGTAATTGAAATCCGCTGTATTCCCTGCAGTAGGACCGCAGCCGCATTGCGACTCAAATATAACAAACTAGTGGATGCATTGCTCGTGTGCCAGCCATTCCGCGCTATCAAACTTTCCATCGAGGAGGTCTGACCCTGAGGTCAACTGGGACGTCTTCATTGGGAATATCATTAAGTAACAAAACTGTACCAAACATTTACATTGCTATTGTGGAGTTTAGGGTCATGCAACTATGACATTTTCTTGGAGCTTTTGAAGCCGGGCTTTGAATCGAACTATGGCGGTATTTGTTTATTTATGATATATTTTTTAGAAATCTAAGGACCAGTTTTGTTGAGAAAATCAGCCTAAAAAGAACATTCCTAAAGACATAAGGGAAGGGATTAGATAGGATTCTCTTGTATACACATGTAGCTTGCAGTTGACGCGGGCGTCTAATCAATATCACAAGGATATCGATTTCAACGGCCATCAACCATAATAAAGAAGTAGGGTTTTCTACTTCAGAGCATATACAACCTCCTTTCAAACAAATACGACCTTACTTAACACACAGACTTTCGACTATTAAACTTATCTAAACGTATCACAAGATCGTAATAAAAAGATTCTACATACCTCCGTTTTATGCTGCAAATGTCATTTTTAACTATCCGCATGACTTGCGGTCTAATCGACAACTTCACTAGCACGATCGCATAAACCCCCCGATCCGTTGTCACAGTATATTTAAAATCCACTATTAGCCGGCAACACGCGAAATCCATAAAATCGTGTTGATTTGTTTGTTTTGAAATAAAACCGAGCGAGTGTGGAGCCCTACATAGTTTTTGCTGCTTGTTTGCAGGCCGTGGGTGAATTTATTTGCTCGAGGCATTGTGATGCTTTTTGTCTTGGAGCGTTTTTCTTGAATTCGTAAGGAAGTGACAAAACACGTGTTCTGTGTTGTATTTAGGGATTTGGGATGTTAAATGGTGAAATAGGGTTTGTGTTCGGAACTTATGAGGGTAGGCATTTCGTGTTTTGGTAACCTACATTTCTTATGTCTGGTTGATAGCTATGTTGCCCTGCTATAAGTTCCCAAGTGAAGTTAAAATGTCCCCAGTTCTGTGCCCGGGTCCAGCAGTGACATAGCGTTTGCAAGGATTTTATTCAGTACCAAATCTAAGTTTGAAGTCGTTGGATAAAATTAATTACGACATTAATATTGGTGATACTAATAATGATAAATTTAAAAAATAAATTGAAAACGTGAAACATATTAGTTATTCAGTTCAGATAAAATCACGTATTCTCGGGATTAGAACGCGTGCGTTCAAACAAGAGCCAATTAAGACATTTAGATTTGATAAAGTCTACGTTCTTTCCGAAATTATACAGTTCGGGAGGCAATTTAAAACTTCCAAGGCGAGTTAATTACGACCAGTCCCTGAGTACCCGGGTATAAATACCCACGTATTTATAGCCATTAGGTGGTATAATTCAAATAAGGTCTCAAGTGGTGAGATTGATGGGTACCACAGAACTAAAATGTGTGTTTAATGATGAATAATTGTGTGCATACGCGCTGATAAAATCGGACATAAGTCTTTTAGAAACGAGTCGGTGAGGCGAGACTGTTGTAATGTCTTTATTTAACGTGATTCGACAATGTGTCATGGGTCGGCTCAGGGTCACTCAACGAGCTATGGAGAGGGCTATGCTCGGGGTTTCCCTACGTGATCGAATCAGAAATGAGGAGATCCGTAGGAGAACTAAAGTAACCGACATAGCCCAACGGATTAGCTCGTTGAAGTGGCAATGGGCCGGCCACATGGCGCGGAGAACTGATGGCCGATGGGGCCAAAAAGTTCTCCAGTGGAGGCCACGAACGGGAAAGCGCAGCGTGGGACGTCCCCCAACAAGGTGGTCCGATGACCTTGTCAAGGTCGCGGGACGTCGCTGGCTGCAGGAAGCTTCCGACCGTTCCCGGTGGAAGTCATTGGGGGAGGCCTATGTCCAGCAGTGGACAACAATTGGCTGCTAATGATGATGATGATGATGACGACAATGTGTTTGTTCTTGAGACATGTAAATTTAAAGGAAAGTGAAATGTTCTAGTGATTGCTGAAGACTTTTTCTATAGTGGGGTTATTTAAATTGTGTTATTAGTTACGGCGTTTCCATCTATCTATAAATTTAGATTATTAACTTGGATATCATCTATAGGTATAGATATGTATAGTTATGTAGGTACATAACTATCACAAGAACTACATCAAGCTTTCGTGATTTCAGTTAGGAGGGAAAAGAGAAATGGCCAAATAGTAATTTAAAATATAAACAAAGAATAATAATTAATTGACACGTTGTTAATTTCTTTAATGAACATTAGAATAAATAAATTAAATAAATACACCCAACAGTCACATACATAGTCCTGACCCCACACTAAGATCTTCGTGTGTCGTGGGTATCAGAAACTACGAGAGACTTTTCGGTCTCACAACCACCCATACCCGAAACAAATATTTGTGGATCACACAAACATTTGTCTCGGTGCGGGGATCGAACCCGCGGCCGCTCGTTTCGCAAGCTGGTGTCTAGCCAACTACGCCACGGGGCTGTCAAAAAAACAGAAAAAAAAACAGCATTAGAATTTACATTTATTTATTTTCTGTGTAAGATTCACTGGCTGCAGATACGATTAGAACGGAAAAAGAAATTCAAAACTTTTTTAATTTAAACTTTATATTAACACAATGGCATTGGAGAGCGACAGTTAGAATGCCAATCGGTCTCAATGCTCCGAGGGGTAAGAAACACGAGTTTTGGAACGTCTACTAATCCCAATGGTATTGTTGCTTGTATGCAAATATTTGTACATACTATTTGAGTAGTCTGCCAAACCGCACTAGGCCAACGTAGTGGGCTAAGGCATTTTCTCCTCAGTGGAGGCTCGTACCTAGAAATGGTTACTTTATAAGTAGATGATGAGACGCATTACAAATAAAGCCTTCTTTCTTTTTTTGTAACTCCACAGGATTACAAATATAATTTTCTTCCTTTTTTCCCATTACCATTTCACTTCGAGGTTCAGTAAATTTATATTGAATAGAAAAAATATCACCCCCGTCGCAGTCGACCGAAAATAAGTCAGTGACGTTGATGCAAACTAACATGTATCCGAAATGAGATAGGATCGACTAGAAAACCATTTTAGAATCGGTCGCGCGTAAAAAATTCCCTTTACCACAAAAAACAATACAAAGTTTCTCATAGCGAGGCCTCGAGTTCAATCAATCAATGTCCTTAGAAATAAAAAAAGAGATCCCATCGACCCACGTAGTTTGGGATTTGGAAAAAATTTGGACCATGTTGGGGAATTGTTTTCGAGACGTATGGTGGTTCTATTTATACAGTAATAAAATAATAATAAACCCGGGGTGTTTGTTTGTAGAGGAGCTAGAGGTTCCATTTTTATGATTTAAATTTGATTCTTAGCCAAATGGAAATAGTTGTGATAACACAGAATAAGGGTTTTTAAGGTAAGGTAAGAATTTGGTATAGTAAAATATTTATGATGTACGAATTATAAGGTAAAACTTCATAGGTATGTATGTATATTTAACTAATTGTTTTAAGCTCAAACAAAATTGAATTAGTCGTCAAAATATTTAAAAAAAAATTAAAAATTTAAAAACTCTTTTGTAATAAATAACATAGCAAAAGATTGTTTTAATTAAAATGATAGAGTTGAAATAAAATCTTCAGTATCAAATTTAAAATTAAACAGGGCTGAATGAATGAATAGTTAAAATGTTAAAGCAAATATTTGAAAATTGCTGACAGTACTGCTGAGTTATCTTATTTTGTTTATCTGCATTGAGATGAACACGCAGAGAGGCAGTTTGAGTATGTCGTTGACAAGTGAAGAGTTCTTGAACACTTAACACTTGTAGATTAAGTGTGATAAACTATTCTATCCCTCGTTTTATACTAAGTATGTAGTTATAAAATTGTTTTCTATCATTTTGAATGTATCTCAAGAAATATACGCTTCTGACAGAATTTTAAGATATTATACTTTTCACTCTTCATTTCTTCATAATATAAAAGAGCAAATACGAAACTTAACGCGTTCAATCTTTTTGCATTTCAGGTTTCTGTGGTGGTCATTAGAGACGTTACCTTAATGATGGACATTTATTCCTTCATAAGGAATAATAGATAAGGTCAAAATTAAAAAGGTCATAACTACAGTCATTTTAAATGTCTGTTCGAATGAACTGGGACTTATAATTTTCCAAAAACTGAAGTTTTAGATACAGATTCGTAGCCGTAGATCACAATGTCATCTAATGAGAAGAAACACCAAATTCATTATCACATCTGTCATTGAAAAATTAATTTACGGTCCAATCAATTTGAGAATAAAAACAAAACCACAAAGGAATCTCGAAGCAAGAATTATTATTGCGAGACAACCCCCATATATCTCCTCTACCCTCTGATCTTTGGCGTGATGAATATTTATAACATGGGGCGGCTTTTTATCGTTTTCCACCGAACTTTACCTGCGAAGGCATTTTATGGGCAAAAAAGGCCGCTTTCATTAGAGGTTCAAATTAGAATGCATTCACATACCCCGCTTGACCATATTCGGCGAGAGCGGAGAAATTTTTGCAAATTATACTTTCAAATGTCAAAATTCCGTCAACTTATTCGGGAGTGGGTCTTAAATCGGCATCATTACATTGACAAGTTTTTGCGTTCGCATCGGCCGTTGATTCGTTTCGATTCGTATTTTCGAATTCTTTGTCTCATATTACTTTGAGGACATTTTCAAAAATATACTACTGGTCGCTGTATTTCATATAAAAATATCTATTTTGTAGATACGCTAATTTAGTTATCAAATTATTTAATTAATTCAGCTGTCATCACCAGCCTATATGAATACGTTCCACTGTCTCCTCCACAACTAAGAGGGTGTAAGTGGACAGCGTCACGTTGTGTACCAATGCTGGTGCAGCTATGGTACACGTGTGAGGTTATGTGTTGAGGTAGCAGCGAGGTAAATAAAACCACTTGTCTTGGTGCGTGCTAATGGGTGACTCTGCGTGACTCATCGTGTGCAGTAATCTTTATTCATATTTATATTAAAATCTGACCCAGATTAGGTTCGATGACAATGCTGACGATGTTATACTGACTCCACAAGGGTTTAGGCCTTCGCCCACCACGTCAGTTTAGTACCAGTTAGCGGACTACACAACTAAATTCTAAGAGCTTTCTAGACTTCTCACGTTTGGGTTCCGTTACCGACAAACTGAGTGATAATTAATTATAAATACACATACTAAATACATTAACTATGTTGGTATGTTGTTGGCTGTTATGAATACAAGCATATTGATTCTCGAAACGTTTCGTTCAATTTTAAACAAGAATTAGAGAAGACTTTTTTTAAAAGCACTTATGTAGCACCGCTTAATAACGGATAAGTGATCATGCAATTTATTACAACCCAACGTCGCGACTAGTGGTTGCTTGAGGAAGTTGCAACAGTTTGTAACAACAACAAAATTGATTAGCACTCGAGCAAAATTGGATTGCGCCAGCACCTCAAACTAACATTTAACACTTGAGTTGAAGTGCAACTTGACAAAAATGATGTTCAAATAACTATATATGTACATTTCAAGTGTTAACTTCGACCTTATATATTTTATTGTCAACTCGTATGAAACAAACAAAGGAAGCAATACATTTTCGCGCACACAGCATTTCGAATAAGCTATTGTTGAGAACCAATTGAAATTTAATTACACGCATTCGATGGACAAACAATTTTATTATTTTACGACGTCTAACGTCTATGGGAAGTGGTTTCAAAGCCAACAACGCCCACTCAAAAATGATTCCTATGAGAACACTATGGTTGGGACTTAATGACGGCATTAACGTCTTTGTGATTTATATAGAAAATAATTTATACAACCATTTAAGGATGCGGTCAGCTTGGACTATTACGCCCCGTAGCGTCTACGATGGTACTGTTATTAACATCGTGATAGCACCTAGTCGATGCATTTGGTATAGTGAAGATGTAAATTGACTTAGTTTTCTTGTGAAATTTGTATTGAATATCGGTAAATCGAGCAAGCTAACACCTTAGTTATAATTTAAGGTCAAAGAAATAATATTCACCTTTAAAATGATCGAAAGCAAAATCTATACTAATATTATAAAGCTGAAGAGTTTGTTTGTTTGTTTGTTTGTTTGTTTGTTTGTTTGTTTGAACGCTAGGATCTCAGGAACTACTGGTCCGATTTGAAAAATTCTTTCACTGTTAGATAGCACATTTATCGAGGAAGGTTATAGGCTATATATCATCACGCTACGACCAATAGGAGCGGAGCAGCAATAAAGAATGTTTCAAAATCGGGGACCTTTTTCCTTTTTGTGAGCTTCCGCTGCGTACGCTGCAGAAACGGTTAAAGTTTCGCTAAAATAATGTATGACAGAATTATTCCCCTTTAAAAATTCTAAAAGAATGTCCGCGACAGCATATGTCTATCTTTTAAGGTTGGCTCACTATAACGTTTTTTATTCTCACCAAATTTATTTTAAATAAAGCATTATTTGTGAAGGTGTTTTTACAAACATGATATTAATCCTTATCCAAATAAATACGTTATTCATTACAAGTATTTAATACAAAATAAATTTGTCCTTTACATCATTTGATTTCAATGAGTATCTTAGAAGATATCGCAGTTTCAAAATAATGATCAAGCGCGCAATAATGATACTCAAGGCGTCGACCGGCGCGTTACGGTTTCACGTTGAAACAATTTGACCGATTGTATGATTTTTGTATATTTAAGTAAATGGGGCTCTGCGGCGTAAAATTCTACAACTTATTTTCTTTCTGAACCCAACCCTGTAGTCCACGCAGACGGAGTTGCGCGCAAAAGCTAGTATTAGATATCCTTGGTGATGGGTCATGATTATACGGAAAAAGAAATCGATTATCAAATAAAAACTTCAAACGAATCTTTCTTGAATAGAATTGCATTTGTAGGTATGTGTGTAATATTTATTAATTTACCAATCATTTCATAGTTTCTTTTTTATGAATAGTCTTGTAAAATTATTGGTAGCCTTCATCAAATCTTTACGAAGGAACGGGATTAGGAATCTTCGTTGATCTGCCACTTTCCTGGAAAAAAGTAGCAAAATCTAACACATTTTTTTTCAAACGCAGAAACAAATACAATATACCTCAATCAAAATATATTTCAATCAACAATCTTCACAAAGTTTAAATATACAAACATAGCAATATTAAAGTTGAAGACTTTACCTTCCTTAATTATCACTTGAATGACTCGCTCTTAGAACTGCAATAAAATCGGGACAAAGGACCGTCGCCGCAGTTAAAAGCTAGTCAATAAAAATGTTAATGAAACGGCATCGGGTCTCATAAGCACACAATCCACCGGTGGACTCTATAATTTCGTTATCAGCGCATCTCGTGGGCGCCGAGACTTTTTGTCTTCACCTTTATCCCGTCTCACCGCTATTGTTTGTTTATCTTCAAGACTTTTGTGTTGGCGGGGGGTAGGCTGAGGGATATGTGGATGTATTGTTCAAGAATCAAGTAATTACTTGAGTGCTGACAGGTTTATGAGGGTTCTTTTGTTTTTGTGTCAAAGGAATGGATGTAAACCAAGACTGAGATGGAAGTATGGATCCTGACAAATACTTTTTGAAATACTCTCGATTTTCTAGTCAGCACTGCCGTATTAATGTAGGTACTGGTTTAATATATCTTTAATATTTCTTATTAGCACAAGATCTAAAACACTCATTATCTAACCAAGGGTGTCGTGTTCCGAAACCAGCCTATGAATATTTAGTTAAAACCAAGCGAAATAATTGTGACGATTAATACGTGGCGGTCTAAATCTTATTTGTTTCCAGTTGACGCCCTAAAATCTAAAAATCGCAACCGAAGGAAAGTCTTGATGATTTGTACAAAATGATAATTATTATAAGTAATACAAGTTCAAAAAAACTTTGCCCTAAGACCGCAAGCCCACGTAATTGGACACAATATCTAGAACCAATAAAGATCAAATATGTTACAAAATTGGGTCTCATAAGTCCACGTTCCTAATTGGCATTTCGTTCCAAACTATCAACTGAAACAAAGACCACATCCAAACAATAAAGCTATTGAAAATCTGTCACAACATGCTCTTGGGAAAAGTGATAGTTCCCATAGGGACGTGTTTGTATTCCCATACTGAGACCGTTCTAATCAAACATGTGACCTGTCTATGAACAGGACACATTACACGCTTTACGACGCTGTAAAGATATAAAGTTAGTAGGTCGTGTTCGTAATGACGCCCTAAATAGAGGAAAGGGTGAATTTGTCTCGTAAGGATTGGAGACTGTGTTGTTAGTGACGTGGAACCTCAATACTTGCATGTATTGTCTGTATATTGTATGCTTGGAAGCGTTTTGGGAAAAGAAGTTGCCTCCTATACCAAACATTTTTCTGATAGATTTCATTTAGGGATTATGACAAATTCATCCCAAAGATTTGTTAAGCATTAGTGCTCGGCGTCAATTCTGTGCGTGCTGCTGTTGATCCTGGAGTACAAGAGTTACAGTGGCGGGTGTGGGGTGGGATAAGGCACAATATATTTATATTAGATAGCTGAAAGCTATAAGCCTATATAAAGTGGATCGTAAATAAAACTTAAATTAAGGAAAACATCTCTGCATACTTCTACATAACATGAATTAAGTATTGTACACGTAATGTAAAATGACCAGTAAGGATCAGAAGAGACTAACTGTTGAAATCAAGAAGCAAAATCAGATGTTTCTAAAAAAGACACCCTCATTAGTCATTGTATTTTAGCTTTCTTAGCTAAAGCAAAGGCGTTGTAGCTAATTTCGAAAGCACTTATACACATAGAAGCTAGAATAAAACAGCTCAAAGCATGTAACCTCTAGTGCATGTCATAATGACTTCCGCACGGCTCAGTCACTACCAGCTAATTATTGCCGTCTCGTGTGGTGATGTATCGGCACATCGCTCAGTGTCGCGCCGTGTCGCCGGGTCACTGTTGTGCTGGAACAACACAATTTATACTGAAGTAACAGGAGATTTTGTTGGAAAAATTATTAAGTTGCAACTTATAATTATTCTTGGAGAAAATGGTTTGTTAGCTGTATTGTGTGGGCTATTTTAGAGTATAATCTATGTAGGTAGACTAGATCCTATGCAGATCTTTTATACAGACAAATTAAAGCATTATTTTGTTTCAAAACAAAATAATGGACTGCGAAAAATCTCCAAAGTATTACAATAGAAAATTGTATGAATTGAATGAGAGATGTACCTAATGTGTTTTCCGCTACGGCGTAATTCAGGATAATCTATGTTTATTGCAACCGAGTGTATCCAACCTATACTAAAATAATATAGTAAAATTACAAAAAAAGCATCTGACAAAAACCGGGTTGCAATCTGCTTCCTCTATTCCACCGAAATGAAAGAAATCGATGTTATTACATAATTTTATGTTTCTATTAATTTATTACAATCGATTACAGCGAGCGTGTAAAAGACGGTATTTGAAGATTTAAAAAATAAACAATAATGCACCAGACATCTGATAGATACGTATTATTTTTAAAAAAGTCGGACCACCCACGGTCTTCGTCTGGATGCGAGCGTCCCTCAACCGACATCGTGAAAGGATGTACTGTGTTCGACAATTATTTATTTTGTACTATTATTATTTTATAGGCTATGGTTCGAGCGTTCTTAATATTGGGCTTGTAATCGGATCTGGATTATAGGAAAATATCTGTACGAACAATAATCTCACGCTTTTATCTTTGTAAAGATAGGCGGGGTAGACAGTGGTTAATTACTGTGACCATGTTCAATCTGTCCACGTGATGCCATTTAGAATTTAAAATGTTGTCCGACCCCGAATGGGTAATTTAGAAGCACCGCTAATGCGTCTCGGTTTTTCTTACTTGCCTACCCAAATTTCGCCAAAGCCTAACTCACTACTGCAAATATATTAAACAATAAACAAATTTCAAAACGATACGCACACCTTAAAAACTAGACAAACAAATTCTCCAACACTCGAGATTGTATTCTGAATCAACATTTACTTAAATCAATCTCAATATTAAATGTAACTCAATTTATGAAGACAGGGTGCTATTAAATGCATTCAGACGGGTTTCAACAGATAGCGTCACTTTTGACAACTTTGATAAGCCACGTTTGGCTAAAAGGGTGTCGGGAATCGCAGCGCGTACATACAATTCAATCAGGCCACCCATCTCTATCGAGGGTGGTATGTTGTTTTAAATTTTCGCAAATAGGCGAGGAGAAACTGATATTTTATTCACTTACTTCTATGTTTAAATTTATTTTAAGTTTGCGAAATAATGAAGTAAGTGTTGCTATTATATTTTATCTATTTTGTTTTATTTAAAAATGCGTCTTAATTTTGAAATATTTGTTAAACGAATAAATATAAAAATATTTTTAACAAATTTTCGATTGATCTTAAGTTGACTAAAGTTACTAAGATCTTTTTTAAGCAGGAATCCAATGAATAGAACAAACATGCAAAAATTCAGAGGTTTTTGAAACATATAAGATAAACTAGAACGAAGTGGTTTGTAATAGTTATCTTGACCTATGAACCCAATTCGAATCGCTGTTTCAATTCGAGAAGTGCATCATCATACATGCTACCGTGATAGACCATAATAGAACATTCACAGAATGTCTTGAATTTTGACAGCATCATCTATATCCTAAGTAACAAAGAAAACTGGTCTTCGAAAAAGTTGAATATCTTTGTTGTGAGTAGGTACTACTTATTATTTACAAGTTGGCTGGCAGCGTTTGGATGAGGAGGGCCGAAGATCGAACCCAGTAGCGTGCGATAGGAGAGGCCTATATCCTGCAGTGAGCGTGAGAAGCCGGTGATGGTGATGATGATGAG
Source organism: Cephonodes hylas (assembly GCA_030295005.1). Lineage (NCBI taxonomy): Eukaryota > Metazoa > Arthropoda > Insecta > Lepidoptera > Sphingidae > Cephonodes > Cephonodes hylas. The sequence continues at coordinate 17,602,012 of AP025361.1, forward strand.
CACTATTAACGCAGTTTATCTAAATAACCTTTTTTTCTATATTCCATTTACATTAATTGGGCATTTGACTTAAATTTTCAATAAATATCATCAGGTATCATTGGTATTATATCTATCCCATTACTGACTTAGCATCAGCGTCATCGGCGATGACCAGCAAAACAAAACAACGCGAGAACGAGTTCCTAAATGTGATTTAGATATATTCATCTTGACTTTTTGTTCGTATACGATCATTGTGACGAGACAATGGCCGTAGTATTGTCACATCCGGGATTATCATTCGACACCATCGGCGGAAAGGGTGGTATGCGTTTATAATGTGGAATTATTGTTTTTTCCATTGTATCGTGATGGAGGATGATACGGCTCTCTGTATTCATAAGTGTGTGTTTTACTGGAACTATTTTGTTTATTCCTTCATTTGTGACTGGTGGTTGGATGACGTATCAAAAGTTCAATGATGGACAATGTTATATGACATTGTGAGATTCTTATTTATTTATTCTTCTTTTATTCTCTTAGAACAAAATTATTTTTCAAGAAGATTAGTTGATCAAATGCTTTATTAATAATGAAGACAAAGATAGCGTTAAAATCTTTAAAAAAATCCTGTACTTTAAAAGTGTAAGTAAAAAGTATTTGTTTAGTATGTGACATTTACCGACCTAGACTAGGCAGTCTTGTGGATTAAGCACTGGCTCCTTTGAATTGTAAAGGAGTTTCGAGCTCTGCATAAGAACAAAGAATAAGCAAACTGGTTTTTCTATTATGCAAAAGTTTATTATGTCTTTAGATATTCTATTTAACAGACAATAGTTCTCCAATATTTTTTATAATGAAATAAAAATAGGCCACTCTGACAATCCAGCATAGTCCATCAGATCTAAATAACCCTTTTAAATTAAAAAAAATCTAACTATTAGCATGAGGTTTGGTGCAGAAAATACCTAAATTTGGTAAGTACATGTCCCAAATGTAAGTCAGGTTATCAAGAACTAGTAGTGTGTTGTACAAGAAGAATTCTAAACACAACAACAAAACAAAGAGATATTATACTGTAATACTGAACAAACAAATGCCGTCAGATCCTAACATAACACTTAAAAAAAGAAGGGTTGTAGCGGACGTGTGACGCCAAGCAGGAATTTAGGCGCCTCCAACATTAGAAGTACCGATAGCCGGTATCGGCTAGCGTTTAAGTGGTATAAAATTTTTATTCGAAGCATAAATTATAGTTGAAAGTGCCGATTAATTCACATATTCACTCCAGTGTTTTATGGTACGCTTTTTATGGGTCGTGTGCATTTGAATTATCTGAATGAAGATTTTTATTGCCTCGTGATTTATCTGGAAGTAGGGAATTGTGATTTTTGTAATTCGTTTTAAATTTGATGATGTAGCTTAATTTGTGGTATTTGTCTTCATTGGTTTGTTTGACAGACTATGTAAATATGCGATGCTGGCGGAAGACTCAAAGTGGAATGCCGTAGTCGCATTCTGTGAAACCGTAATGGTTAAGAAAGAGACTGCGGAGCGCCACAGAAAGGGGGCAATCACGGCCCAGAGAAGAAGACGCGGAGGTGGCGACACTTACCGCAATTCATAAGCCTGAGCATAAATATGCTTAGACCGATGCGTGCTTTATAAGCAAGGCACTGGAGGCAATTCGGCGCGTTCATTTTGAGTTCCCGAAGCCCCTGCAAAGTGCCGAAGGAGTAACATGGGGTTTTTAGCCGGTAAAAGTCCGGCATACCCCGTTTGCCTTCTGGAAACGGGGATCCAAGAAGATTTTCCCCATGAAAAAAAAAAAGACTATGTATGCAGCACCTGATAGAAAGCAAGTGGCTCTTAAATAGAGAATTCATTACCTATTTACTATATTATACTCTTTGGGTCATATATGTAGTTTTCCATATTTGTCTAAAATATTGTCTAATTAAACAAGATACATGAACTTGTAAACTATTTAAAAAAATTGCTGAAGTTTTGTTTATGTTTGTATATTTAAAATGCCACACTGCTTTGGTTAGATGAGTGATTGTCAAAACTATATGACTTGTTTTGAATCTGGTTTCAACACTACACGATTTTTTTATGGAAGGCACTAGCTTTGTGTCCTAATGTTGGGTCAGGATTGTTATTTATCTTCAAATATTTCATAACAAGCTAGGCGTTTTCCATAGGAATAGAGGTATTGACTATCCCGAAGCGGTAGTTGAGTTTCCTGTACAAAAGCACAATAGATGCATAACAGACGCCTCCCAGACACGTTTTCATACATATGTTATTTGTAAATTCTTTACAATCAGTAAATAGCCATTGAAAATGTTACGATAATGGTTTTTTAAACCGTAAAATACAATCTAATGGAGACAGAGTGAATGGTGAATGCGTTGTAAATAATATAAATTGAAATAAAAACGATCCCCAACACGCCCTACACGATGGCCGCGGAGTTGCCAGCGTTACCGGTTTGGGGACGATTTAGAAAACCGTTGGGGTCAAAACTAAATAATATTTGTATAGAGGCATTCAGGTGTTTTATTAAAATTATAAGGTTTTTTTTTACCCTTTTGGATTGGCTTCACATTTCTGATAAAAAATCATATTATGTTGAAAACACCACTAAGAATACATTTCGGTAAGTGAGACCATGCTACCAAAGGGGTCAAGATCGTCATATTATATTTTCTACCTATAGGACTTCTTTTGATCTTTTGTCGATATGGTTAATGGCGGTGCGCTTATCGGATCACGACTTACACTGAAGATACTTTTTCTCTATCAACAACAGACCCCGTGTAATAAAATATTTTGGATGCAAGCGTCATCTAACAGGTCACTTGAAACCTTTGAATGGGTTTTAAACATGATTATTAGTATCCATCTTGAGGCTAATGATTTACCCGCCTGAAAAAACAGATGATTCTAATTTTTCCTTCTACTTGTGTTGCTAAAATTTTCTAACAAATCCAAGAAAAAGCACCGAATATTAAAAATGAATTCCTGGAAATATACGATCTTTCAGTTGGCAATCTTGTCTATGTCCCACGCGCGGTCACACTTAGCCACGCGCTCCAACGGGAATGTTTTGAAGGACGCGCTGGAATAATCATATAGGTCCCTAAGGACCCACACAATGGACCTCCGTATAATAATAGTTGTAGATTTGAGAGTGATTTGAATTTGAATGGCACCCTCCCGCGCTGCCTAGTAATAACAAATATGTGGTGTGTTGCGGTGTTTAATAATGTACCGTCATTTTCGTGAATAGCTGATTTGGGTTAGAATTTGCGGAATTACAACAATTTCACATGATGCACGGACTTACAACAATTTCACCAGTATATTTGGCATAATGTGAAATTGTTGTAAGACTGGGCAGATTGACATATATTTCAGTTTTTTTTTTTAAAGAATTCTGGATGTTAGTTATTATGATGCGTTGTCATTTGTTTGTTGCAGTGTAAAAAAATGCGATGGTGAAATACGTACCTATACATCAGATAGTTTCTCTAGGAATCAATATTATAGCTTAAAAATTTCTTTAGAACCAAAAAAGAGTATGATAAGAATTATGTTGTAAATTTTATGCATCAAACGAAAAACAAGGCTGTTATTCACATGAAAATGGAGAAATTATATAGATAGTATTTTATTGAAAAGAGTCATAATATCACATTATAATAATAAAAAAGAGAAATATATTTCTTTAAGGTTATGACTTCCTATAAATTTTCAACCGAACAGCTGCTAAAATACTAAGCTAGGTCACTTAATTCTTTCTCCTACTCCATGTTAAACACTTGCTTTTAAGAAAAAATCTTTTTGATCTCAGAAACTTACGAAAAAACCTTATTATCGCAACTGTTTGTTGCAATATAACTCTCCCCAATAATTTTGACTTTGGTATAACGAATTGCACTGCGTTTGTTATAGTATCGGATAATTATAGATATGTTAAAATTGCATGGTCCCATTTAAATGAGGGGATGTGTTCGTGTTATTATTTTTTGTAACACCGCGGGGGGCGGTCCGTTGTACCAGCCAGAAACTCCGTAATCCTTTGTAGATTATAGATTAAAATCGAAGTGTTGGATTTCATTTAAATAATGTGAGTACTGTGACTAATAATGTTCAGCAATTAAAAATAAAGGATTTTTCAAAAGTGATGGATAGACTTACAAGCTATTTGAAGTATGATCAAAGCGAATGTTGTCCATACGATCTCAATACAAATTATTTTTGTAATGAAACATATAGTACCATTGTGATATGTGTATAGTCGATGTTATCATCAATGACTTTCTGGTGTCAAAAAAACCGAGATTTGAAATAAATATTGGCAGACAACATTAACACAAAAATCAAAACTGTTGGTTTTTATGTCACAATCAAAATTTTATACAAGTTTGTACTCAATCTCAACAAAAAATAATAATAACTAGCTGTCCCGGCAAACTTCGTATCGCCCTACCAATCAATTAATGTCGTGTCACATATTAACAGAATTTTATTTTTAATAGCTGACCCGGCATACTTCGTACTCCCTCAACGATAAATAAAAGACCTAAACTTTTGTATAAAATGATTTTCGAAATGAGCAAATCGAATCCTTATTTTGGTCAATCAACTTTTAACTGTCCTGTCAGTACTATGGAAATTTGTCTCCCAGTAGGTTAGTACAATGAAACATTAATTTTTCGAAAAAAATTATATATGGCAATCAATTACAATTGCACATAAGTAATTATTTATTACAATGTCTACTATGATGCTAGCAAATAGATTTTGTTTGCTTTATAATTTTAACGACTTATATATAACTAATACATATCACTTCGACCACCAGTCCCATGGACAACCAAGACCGTTGTCTGCATTATTCAATATTTTTTCTTTCAATAATTGTCACTGATGAGTCTCCTTCAAGGGCTAGAGCATTTTTATTGTTTAATATACCTACTGGTAAATTAGATGGCCATTTTAAGCAATTTCAACTTAATACTTCTTGACGTTTGGAACACCATTTTGGTATTTCTTATCTTCTCTTTTTTCTATTCTTTATTATCATTATCGTATATTTCTTTTTGTTCATTTTTCTACCATTTCTGGCGGAATTACCAATTGCTCAGGCTAGTGGCCAAAACGCAAATGATGTTGAAAATGAATCATGATGATGATGAAATGGAATGAAGATATGAAAATATTAAGTCCCTATTGAGAAAAATTTTGGTACTATCTGGCAGGTGTTTAGGATGACAGCTTTTGTATTTGGAAGACATAAGTGGATGAATTTGGAGTGTTTTCAGGCTATTATGGAGGGACTTAGGCATGACACCAGTGGTGGATATAATGATGGGCACAGTGCGCACAGTATCTACCCGCCACTGTGTCTTCAGTTCTATGGTTAAGTCTGTATATTTTGCTATTTTTTCGGTATATGTGTTTTGCAAATTATGCGTATTGGGAATGGCGACGTCGATTAGTAAAACAGCTTTATTCTTCTGATAATCTAAAGTTATGTCTGGTCTATTGCGATGAATTGTCTTGTCTGTCATAATTGTCCTGTCCCAGTAAAGTTTGTACTCGTCGGATTCTAAAATGATCTTGGGTGAATATTTGTATTGGGTAAGTATTATTTTAGGATAATGGGTTTAAAGGAAAAATACAAATGGAGACGCTATAGAGAAACACTTAAAGCAGGCTCGGAGAAATTAGCTGAGCGAAAGAGAAAAAGAAAGGGAAAGCTACCATAGCCAATAATTTACTTTAAAAGAACAGTAAGGTTTTTCAAATATGATTCTAATATTTAAAAGTAAATTAACAATTTGACTGAATTTTTAAATGTCCAAGGGACTATCTTAACTACAGTCATGTGAATTTTTGTGTAAAATTTACCATAAATTGTTCTGCTCTATTTGAATTCCTTAAATATAAATAATTCTTCTTCTTCTTCTTCATCAACCCATATACGCCCACTGCTGAGCACGGGTCTCCTCTATCATTGAGAGGGTTTAGGCCATAGTCCGCCACGCTGGCCAAGTGCGGGTTGGCGGACTACACACCTAAGAAATTCCTAAGAACTTTTAGGTGTGCAGGTTTCATCACGATGTTTTCCTTCACCGTTAAAGCAAGTGATAATTCAATTTGAATACACACATAACTTCGAAAAGTCAGAGGTGTGTGCCTGGGGTTCGAACCCGCGACCGCCGAGATTCTCGACCGCGTGCCTAAACCTCGAGGCCATCACTGCTTAAAGCTGCTGAAGCAGTGATAAATAATTATCAACAACAAATACGTATAAAATATACAATTAAAAAAAATTGACAAATGAAATCTATCATTGATGATACATTTAAAAGTTGATTGACCCATTTAATAAAAAAGCATTTGTGAATAAAGCTTGAAGTTTTATTATTATTTTTGATACATCATGTTGCTTACTTACAAAGCAGAGTTTTCCTGAAATACTGGCTATTTATTAGGTTTAAATTTGATATTTACAGACACACACTGTTATGATACAGTCTGTTAATCAATTTAAAGCTTTCTCATAAAATATATTTTTTGTTTTGTTTTGTTTTGTTGTGCGTAAATAAATAGAGAAGACGGTTTTCCGACGCGCGAACACGGTTTGGGATTTATTTATGGTCATCGCAAAGGAATCCATCCTGTCGCACTTCAGAACACTGACAAAAATATTACGCTATTGTGTTACGATATCTATGAGTGAATCCTTCTATCTTTGTGGCTATGTGCGCGTGAACTTTCTAATTTTAATATATCATAATAATATACTTTTTCTGTGTTCTGAAGTGCGACAGGATAAATTGACATATTAGTTGGTTGTCAAATCTACAAAAAATATAAACAAATAATCTGACAGATTAACAAATGAAGTTAGTCGGAACGCGACATTAGATTCTCCAACGCGCACGCGAATTTGAACTTTATACAGCGGTAATAAATTAAAAATTGACTCTCCATTTTATTTAGATAACGTTTGTATGGGAAATAGAAAAGGGCTGTTTTGAGGGATTTCCCGGTAATTATTCGATTTTTTTTCACCTTTTAAACCTTCCCTAGACCTCCACAAACATTTTAAGACCAAGATAAGATAAATCCGTTCAGCCGTTCTCGAGTTTTAGCGAGACTAACGAACAGCAATTCATTTTTATATATATAGATAATCCTTTCGTCTTCCAACTGAACAGACGATAAGGAAAAAATAAATTGTCTCCGCTAGAAGCACTGCTTCACGGGCCAACTTCTACCACACAAATCTCCATTAGGCATTAACTTACGAGAGCATCAGGAACTCGCGTTTCACGGAAGCGTCTAAATGGACTCAGTAAACAATCGCCAACACTACGCCGTCAAAACAAAATGAACACCGTGGACCTTTATAAATCCAGCTCAACTCTAAACATAAATTAGTACGAATGTATCCGTCCAAAGAGTCAGACGTCCAAAACAAACAACGCACTTAAAAACTGTAGGGGACGTGGAGTAATTTGCATATGCATAAGGGGCCGCATATGCGACACGAGCTTTCACATGCATGATGCAAAATTTACCGTCTAATTGATACGCGGAGGCTGGCGGGCATTTTTTTCAAACTGTTGCTTTTTGCTTGTGCTCTCGCGGGTCTCGCGGGGTGAGGACACACGAGCCACGATTTACATACGTTTGTCTCATTTGCGTTTTTAATTTTACGAAAATATAGGATGGGCAATGCAGCGAGATTTGTCAAAAAATAGCTAACGAAAGCTAAGAATTGATAAAAATTTATCTAAGAATAGCAAAGATCTTTTTCATTGCGCAGTCAGATTCATTTGTAAAAGTCTTGCTTATTCCGTGTTATAAGTGCTGTTTTAAGCCATCGTTTTAGTTTAGTTTCTAACGACAGAAAGTTTTATTAGATTTTTATTTAAGTTAATTTCCTCGTGAGTAAACAGCTCAATACCAACATTATTTATGCAACAAACATCACATCCAGCCCCTCACAAACATCAAAACGTTCAATTAAAATGTATCACAAATTTAAATAATTCAAAACAGGTGCGTTCATATCCTGAAATCGTCAATTTCTAAACATAACGTGGCTAGATGTGCGGCGTGAACGGCGTCACGTCAAATGGCAGCTGTCACGCTGCGTGCCGAACCGCTGCCGACTGCCGTGCGTCCGACTTGACAACGCAATTTACAAATGTTACACGTTGTGACGTGGCTTTATTGAAAATTTTTAAAAATATATACATAGGACGCGCTGGGAATTATAACGTTTTAGTTTGTATAAAGCTATTAGAATTTTGGGTTGGTTGGCTTTTGTTTTAGAAGCGGGTATGATCGAACTGATGTTTGGTGAATTCGGAATATTTAATAATAAATATCAGTGGCGATATTTTAATAGAATGCCAAAAGCTTAGCTTGTCTTAAAAAAACAGTAACAATTATCATTAAACTTTAAATCACTATGTAACAAAACCAATTCTACAAGAATATCTTATCTCCCAATAAAAATTATATAAACTGGACCTTACCAAAATAACGTAGAACACTTTTGGGCTTCTATAGAGGTACCATTAATGATAAAAACATACCTACATTTTATAGCCAAATGTGCGAAGAGACAAAAAGTTATATAAGTAACATAAGGGTAATGTGTGACTTCTAACATGACATTGCATTGACACAATACCCCTGAATCCTAAGTGTTTCGTTTTTACTGTTGATGGATACGCTTTGACGCTGAGCTCTGTCACTTTTTTCACCCTTTCAAGTTCGAAATTGAAGTGTTTTGTGTGAGATCACAAAACTCTTAAATGTGACTCGATGTATCGTCTGCAGTCGGATGTTTGAGGACTCATATCTTTATGGGCAATTGATTTATTATTTCTATCTTTTACATTAAAATAATAGCACCGTAACGTTTATATATGTACATATTTAATATTTATATACGTACATTTAATATTTATATACGTACATAACGCTTGTGTTCTCCAAAAGGGTAGGCAGAGGTGCATTTCCGCAACCACATTTCACCAAGCATATAATAGTCCAACGTAAAGGAGGGCGAGTCTTTGGCGGTTTTTTTGGCAATATAGGTATCGTTTTTACTTTTTAAAACATCATTCGATCCTCTTAAGTAAAAAAAAAACTTTACCTAAGTAGAATTTCTCTCAAACCTGGTAACCTTATTTTTTTAAATCATCCTTATTGAGTTGACATAAAAAATTACGCTTCCAAACGGAACGCATAATTTATTCCCATCACAAAACGTCAGAAAGAGTTAGTTACCCTCTGTTAACGCAGGTGGCGTTAAAAACGTTTCAATAACACTGAGGAGTGCTGTCAAAAAGGTTAAAACAACCCTCGTGTGCGGCGCAAATTGCTGCGTACCTGGTGATACGCGACGTGACGAGATACGAAGCGTGACACCCGATTACCGGCGTGACGACGTGTTAAATAGATGTTTTGTAATTTACTAGATATAATAAATGAGGGCTAATTTGCTCTTCGTGGGTTTGCGATATGTAACGTGATAAGGTGACGTAAAGCGTGACGCCTCGTTGACGATGCTTGATTGTATATTTTTTAAGTGATGTAATTTCTTGTAACGTATAATATACCTTGTGATGAGAATACGTAAAAATATTTTTATTACAATAAAATACTAATGGATGTAACTTGCAAGCAGCTTATAATTAGGAGATCGTCGTTAGTATAACAGATACTTCTACTTGGAGTTCATGACACCAAAGAATCGATCGTATTTTGTGATGATTATGACTCAGTAATTGTGCGTAAGTGTAGTTAGACCTACCACACGATTTCAAATAAAAAAAAGTATTTTCCGTCATAATATTTATTTAAATTATTAATTACTTTTACAGTTCAAATGTGGGAGAAAGTAAATTTCTAAAAATTTATTTCAACCTTCCTACTGCCTACACCTTTTATTTATGTCATCTCGAATATCAACACGACTTCTCCCATCAACTACTTGAAAACGGCACTATCCGTACCCATTAAATAAAGAAATCAAAAACTGTCAAAAGTTGTTTTAAAAATAAACACGCAGACAATCCACACTCCATCCAATTGACACGTCCGGGCGGTGTCGAAAAAAGCGTGTTGCACTCGCGCCCCACGCTCCCCTCGGATACGACGCGTGGCGCTTGCTCGCAGCACGCGACGTGACAACGCTTAAATGAGAGTTGAGCGCTCGCTCTATATACAGGGATGTATGACGTGTCTGGCCTTTGAGTTGGTTGAAATAGGTGGAAAATCTAATATCATCATCAGGCCATAAATGTGATACTGCTGGGCATGAGCCTCTTCTACAAGTGAGATAATATATGGAATTAATTTTACAATGTGTTGTTGGACAAACATCCTGACGGTCGTTTATTACACCTCTTATACTCTGTCGCTAAATTATAGAACTTAGAGATCGGGTAAGGCGCAGGACTATTGAGATTTTAGCAATTCAATGATTAAAGAAATCATCTTACAAAAAGTTTCACTTCCCTGTAGTTTTAAAGCAGTGAACAAACATGATTTTTTTCATTTTTCATTAGGTACGTAGGTAGGTAGGTAGGTAGTTGTTTATTGTGGGGTCAGGATATTCGCATCTATATGTCAAGTTCCTTTGTTTATAAAAATTTAAAGCCTCAAGATGCAATGAAAGCAAACTGAGCTTTTAGTCTTCTATGGAAGTATCGCCAATGGTTCTAATACATACTGGAAATCGAACGAATTTCAATTCATCGCTTATCCTATAACTAATTAAACCACATTGATAACACCTCAGCTCCACCACTCAGAAACTCAACACTTTATCTTATCAGCGACAGATACCGAACTAATCGTTTCTAATATCGCTCCTACACGCCAAATTACAATATTGCATAGCAAACACATCTGTCAGACACGGTATATTCGTGATAAGCCCACCTTATCAGTACAAATTGATTGCTTAACACGTGCTTAGATAACTTTGACACGAATATGAAAGCTTGGTTATTGCGAAATTAAATGGAATAAAAAATTTGGGAGCGAATACAAAGACCTCATTATTAAGTAGTTTTAAGCATGTATATAACATCAATATATCTGGTTACATTGATATTGCTCATATCAGAGAAAAAGTGAATAAGTAGAGTTTTAAAACTCATTTAAAAAAAGACATTTAAAAAAAGTTAATATGGTACAAGCGGAAAACACTTCTAAAAGCGCAAATTCACATTAAGCGAAATATAATGTTTTAAAAAATATTGCAACACATGATTTGTTCATTGGATAACCAATCAGAAAACTATCGATTTGTGAAGTAAAAATCTTTCGTCTTTATTCGATTTAAGTTTTGTTACTGACTTATGCGAACATTTCGGAGCTTATCTTAGACTATTTGTCAAGTAACCCGAATATCGTAAGCTTGATGGAATATCGGCCAGTCACCTTCCAATAATGAGAGGGGACTTCTGTACCATACATATCTTTGATAAATCGATATCATACAAATTATAGAGACTGTAAGTACGGAACTATGATGAAGGTTTTATAAATATGAGTTATTATCAAACTAGAGGCGATACATAGACTTCCCTTACTACTCTATCTTCAGATATCATCATTATCAGGCGCCAATATTGGTCCACAGCTGGACATAGGCCTCCCCCAATGACTTCCACCAGGAACGGTCCTTCAGAAATAAGTCCTTCCAATTAGAATGCATCCTCATGCATAGAAACTATTTACCGTCAGAAAGCTCCTTTTTATCCAAGCTGAAAACATTGCAGGTCTCCAAACTTTAACTAGAAATAAATCCCACAGTATGAGTTTGCTGGAACGTGTCAACATTGGGATCAAGTTACAGCTATTTTCAATAAAAAAACCACGCTTACACCATTGTCTCCAGAAAGAGTGAACCAAGAGCTTAACGAACTCATTATAAGTTGCTAAGGGTAGCGATGGCTTGTGGTGCCCGGGAGATACTGAAGCGATGTGGATATTATTTTAAAGAATATTGGTATTGAAGGATAGTTTTCTGTATTTGACCTGTTGTATACGAGACAAATCAATATTTAGATCTTTAATTTTTTTAACGAAATAATGCACTGTTGTGAGTTTAGGAACGTATCTACGACATAAAAATATTCGAGCGTCGTTCACAGTTTTTTAAATTGTATATAATCCTCTCAAATACATGTTAGTGCATCTTGAACGGAACATGTTGCTATCTGCGATTTTGTACTGAACTTACTGAACTCTTACCCCCATTTTTCAAACGTATAACGACCTTGAATTACGACTTAAATTCTCAAGTGCTTCTAGACAACAGTCTCATACAATCCCCTGATTAAATAATGACTCTTCCTCTTGTTGTTTGGACTACGGGGCCATTTCTCACGGTCCACCGCCGCAAGGGTTTTGTCGCTAATTAATAGAAGGCGACTTCTCATTGGCCGATGGACGGTCGGGTGGCCGAGCCGTCATCGCCCCGTCGTCGAACTTCACGTGAAACAAAACACTATCGCCAGTTGTGATGTTTTAAAATAATTGTTTGATGTGTATTGAATTATATGAGGGTGGGTAGATGTGCAAATATGGTTTTGAGTATACGTAACGCGCAATGTATAGTTGGGGATAATGAGTCATTAATTGATCGTGTGTTTTTATATTAGAGTTAATATTGATTTTTGGCTTGTTGCTTTAGGTAAAAAAGGTAAACGGAATTAGTATAAAAGAGGGCAGAACTCGGTACTTCTACTGTATGAATAGCGTAGTTCACGAATCTAATTTTATTAAATGACATTAGAAATAATCCACATATCTTTCAGAGCACATACTAATACTTTAATCACGTCTTATGCAGATTCATAAATTACGATAATCTTTTCGACCTTATAATGCAAATGCATCATCAGTCAAATACACATTTGTCTCAGTACAGACACCTAACACATAATACCTGGTTTTTCCGTCTAAGAATGAATAAAAAATAAAGACTAGAAAACCTCCGCTGCTCTCTGTATCTTGGACTGCGCACAATTCGTATAAAGTTCTCTTCAAAGCCGCATTTAAATTTCAGTGCCAAAATTGTAGTATTTCATTACAATTAAAATTTCCTCTCTCGCACGTCGCACACAGGTCATGCAGGCTGCGAATGTGCTTAGTTTTTCCCAAACTAAATGAATTAAGCTCGGCGAATTCCGTAGTTGGGAATATTCTACCAGCGCTCTGCATAAAGTAAACATAAATATCACGCGCTCTATCGGTAAAGGTGCGGTTGCGATGATAGGATTAGCGGAAAAGGGTTGAAATGTTAAATATAATAACCAGCTCTTTTTATACGCAAAATAAAAGATGTTTTCTATATAATAATTTTCGATTTAGAAGCGATAGCTTTAATTTTCAAGTTGAACAGAGTGTTTTTGAACGCATGATATATTTTTTGTTTAAATAATTGAAATAACCTATTAAACATTATACTAAAAGGCAACGTAGTCAGTCAGAATTAAATTTAAACTTTAGATGTGCTCACACAAGAACAGTCTTACCACACCGTAGGTACTACCAAGTATGCGCAGATGAATTTCCAACTCGCTATCACGTTGCCTAGCAACAGCACTATTAAACAAAATATCTACAATGCATTCTCGCTGCTCTCGGGCACTGTGTCCACCGCCCCGTCTCCTACGTTGGCGCTTGGGGCTTGTTCGTATATTTCACGGGCGGTCTGCATTTAATAGCTCGGCGGTTCCCCGATAATTTTATTATTGGTGGATTTTTTTTCCCTGGCAATGACGTGCGAGCCGGCTTCATTGAAATAAAAATAATAGAATTAGTTTCGCGTTGATATATCGTGGCGGGGGGCCGGTTTTAATGGTCTCATTTGTGACGGAATAGGTTAAGTTTTTTTTTGTACTTATGAGTGCGAATAATTGGCAATTTATTCTCGACGGTGATCCCGCGGCGATGAGCTCACCGCTTTTGTTTAGTGAATTAATGAAGCACAGTTTTGAAGGCATATGCACCGCCTGATTTGCCTTTGTCTCGCGTATGTAGGAGGCGGGTACGGCGAGGCAATTTTTTCATTTATGCCAGACGAGATGAGTGACATCATAAAAGAATGCTTTCAAAAAAAAATGTTTTAGGTTAAGTTAATTTTTATTGGAGCATATGTATAATACTATGTATTAGTGTGTGTTACTAGAGTGTAGAAATGATTTCACATCTTTGCCGATCGGTTGTAGGTAAATAAGGATTCTCAGCTACTTAAAGAAAATAATCAATTATTTTGCCTAAATTGTTTATCATTCAAAAATTACTTTAGGTAGAAAATAAATTAGATTTCGTAAGTATTTTTTAAAAAGTTTAAAAAAGTTAATGACCAATTTCCCTAACATACAAACTTTTTCCAAATACACACATTTACACTTTAAAGTATGCACCAAAATATTTATTATTCAGCACACACTCAGGTAACGTTAGTGGTATAGATGGTCGACGTTAACACTTACATCCCCAGCTTTTCAAAATCCATTCACAGCGACAAGAGCTCACTCCTAATTCAAAACGATGACTCTATTTTTTAAATTAACAATAATGACACGGAAATGTTGTATAAAAAAGACCTTATTACATCCGAATAAGCATTGAGAGAATATGAGGAATAGTGGAGTGTTAAACTTGGGGTCACACAGGCCCGTGTGGGTTACAACAATAAAATAAAACGGTTGAATAGACCGATCCCGCACAATAGGTTCAAATCGATTAGTGACGTGATAAAACTGTTTTGGACGGGTTAACTGTAGTTTTGGAGTCGGAAACTACAGGATTAAGGCAGTAATTATTCATTTGCTTTCGCTCACGATTCTGCTAGCTTAGACTTAAAAATTGAAATGGCAAGAACAAACTTTAGTATTTATTGACTAAGAATACGAAAGTAAGGTAAAGTAATTTAATGGTAAGTCCTATAATAAACTCTGTTTTAGTGCATTTTTCAACTTAGATATTCTTAGTAAAATCGACGCTTACATTTGAGACTAAAAACACGACTGAGGAAAAATACATGATATATACAATATTTATATATGTCTTCGAAAGGATGCAAAGAATCTTCTCCATTTCAAATTAAAATGTTTAACACCAATGCAGTATGCTCAATAAAACGTAACAACTCCAAACCCTCTTTTTAAAAGCGTTTAATCGATACATGTCCCTTTGTAATCCCTTTTTGAGTTGCATCGGCCATTTTTCACTTCGATCGTGAATAGTCTCGCCCCGATAGCCAAATAAAAATTTGTCATTATTTATTACGTTTTGACATTCGACCCGATACTTGCTAATATTTGTTCAACTTTTAACGCAAGAATATTTTTATAGTTTTTGCTTACGATTATGCTTAATTTTATATATACAGTCCAAAATGCCACAGAACCGTTCCTCAAAAACAGATGTTTTTTTCAGTATTCAGAAATAAAAAGACGAAGTGTAACGTAACTACTAATTACTACTGTGCCAAAGTTTATCAAAAATGGTTCAGAGATTTTATCGTGAAAGCGCTACAAACAAATTTATATGCCTTTTTAAGTTACAAGTTTATGATTATGTTTGAATAAAAATTGAGAAAACAATAATATCAGAAGGCAACATCAACGAGAATTTATATTTTAGCACAGATTTCTAGTACATACCAAAAGGAGCTGAGCTGTATAGAACTCCATTTTGATGAGGTCGACTGAAACACAGATTTCCACAAGTCTGCGTTTATTTTTGGCTCTCAGCCTACCCAATTCATGCATCGTATATTTCTCTTCATATTTTATAAATTTAATATTTATTTCGTTTTTTTTTTCTAATAAAACTTCGTTAACATTTTTTCCAAATTTTATTTTTTAATATTAGTTTTTAATAATTGCTTGAGCCTTGTTGAAGTTAGCTTGTTCTGAAATATCGATAGCCAATAATAATAAAAATTCTTAACAACGAACTAACCTGCCAAAAATCATTTTTCCGACGCGAATATTAAAAGCCTCTGGATTCAAAAACTAGTTCTTTAAAATAATTTGCACCTACATTTCTCTCAAAAAAAGATCGTCGTTCGTTATCTCTTAATTTTACACGTTCTTGTAATTGGGTGCTTGCAGTCTAGGCATATTTCAACCGCTCATACAATGGACATGTTTGTACAATAGCCTGTACATTACATAAATAAAACATTTATAGCACTCAACACTTGGAAATGAATTGATTCAAAAAAACTACGTTCATTGAATCGATAACAATGAAAATCGCTATAACAAAGCCATCCGCTCGGCGCCGCGTAAGTTACGAGAGGTAGCGGGATAATAGAAATAAGTGTTTTATCTATCTCAAAAAGTATTAATCGATTTGTTTGTAAGTCAATTATGCTATGACAGTTATGCAAAATTGTTTGTATAAAAGTTTTCTTAACACGTAGATAGTAGGTATTGGTATATTGATTCAAAATTTTCAGATGAGATTTTTTTTTGTGGCTGTTAATCTATTATATTTACCATTATTGATGCCGCGAAATATGTAGATTTGCGTGGTTAAAACGAAAGGATCGTCGGATTCCCGGTACGAACAAATAAATTTCAAGTATCTCTATTAAGAAATAATACTTTACCTATTACGGAGAATTTAGCGGATCGAATTAAAAGTCGTCAAGGGTTTGTACTAGTATATTACGTAGAACTTTCTTATTATCATCGCTATGAATGAAAACAGCGTGTCCTTTATGTGTCCTACATAGTACAGTATCATTGCACCCTAAGACATCATCGTCACCAACCCGCCGCTCGCCGCTGCCTCGTCCAGTCCTTCAAGTAGAATCGCCATAACAAAGCGTCGAGCTTTGTGCGATAAAAATAAAAGTAAACTAAAGCACAATAATGCTTCGGCGTATTGTTTTATAATTCACATTGAATCGACTGTGCAAATAATTACGTATGGACCGTGTGCGTCAGGAAGTTTTTATGAGTGGCCCGAGGATCGCGGATGGTGGTATCCGGGATACAGGGGTTCAGGGAATGGACTTCCATAGGACTTGTGATGTGGATGACGTAGTAATTGCATCATGCGTGCTAGGAATGGGAGATCTAGTTTAGTACGCTTTAGGTGTTTAGATTTATTTATGACAGGTAGTTGCCGATTAGGCTGGAGTAATCATTAGTCTTTGATGGGCAGGGTTATTGGAACGGTATCTCGCGAAAAAAAATTTGCGACGAAGCACTTTGTAAGTATTGAAGGGAAGCGTTTGACCAGTAGTAGACGTTTTGACTGATGTTTCTTTGTTAATTGGGTTGTTTTCATGCTTAATTTTTCTTTAGAGCTTGATTGATTAGTAGATCATCTCAATGGCACCTGACATAAAATACTGATTGGGCATAAATGATTTCAATTATTTTTCTACAATTATTTAAATGATCTTGACCTTTTCGAGATAATTATAGAAATTTCACACCTAAACGTTCTTAGGAATTTCTTAGGTGTGTAGTCCGCCAACCCGCACTGGGCCAGCGTGGCGGACTATGGCCTAAACCCTCTCAATGGTAGAGGAAACCCGTGCTCAGCAGTGGGCGTATATGGGTTGATGAAGAAGAAGAAGATAGAAAATTCATGCAAATATATGACCCGTGAGTTTTTTGCAATGTTCTACTTACATTATCCCCATTGCAGTTAATTATAAACTTAAACCACTTAAAACTATTAAATCAATACTTACTGCTAAAATAAATAGTATATTCCATCGCTTGTGCTCGAGTACCCGAGGATTAATACTTTTGAATTATTCGAATGGTCCCACCCCATTGGAGATTAAAACTATTATCTCGCTGTTCAATCGAATAATCTCAATTTAAACATGCAATGGAGAGTTTTAAGTAACACGTTGCAAATTGCTGTATCTCCCTTTGGATAAAAACGTAATGCTTTTGTGTTATCATCGGGCCATCTATGGGGATCGCAGCGATTCGCCGATTAGTAAACGTGTTCCTCGCTTTCCGTAAGCCGTAAGATTTGATAACACGCACATGAGAGTCCTATTACATTATGCAAGGGATCGGAAAGCTGTACTTGTAGTGAATTTGGATTTTTTCGCTTTGCTTGTTGTCGTGGTGAATTTTTATGCGTTTTGAAATCCTTTTTGAATATGTTATTGGTTCTTAGCGCATTACAAGAATTTGTATCATAAATTATATAGTTTTTTTTTTATATATCAGGATTTTAGGACCCAAAGACGAACAGGCTTAATAGATTCAATGCTTATACTTGGCACGAGCCTCCTCAATAACAGAGGATTCATGATAGTTGGCCAATCTGGCCTTATACCGGTGTTCGGAGTACACCCCTAAAGTTGTTCAGGTTTCTTGGCGATGTTTTCTTTCATCGTTGAAGTAACGTATGTGATAATTCATTGTGAATACCCACTTACTTTGAATTAATAATTTGAATCCGCGACGTTTAGATTTTGACTCGACCGTGCTACCTTGAGGGCAACACGACATTACATCATGACAGAGAAATTTACTCTAATATTATGCTTATGAGTATCGATGTAGCCGTGAGGGTCTAATGTATGGATTTTTGAGAAACCGTACAATTTTCTGTGAATTCACACAGTCAGTTCCCATACTTACGTGGCCGATAGTCATCTCCATGCGTTGCTCCATCTGGCGACGGTCCAATGCTATATTTGTTTAATTTACTACAAACACGTATCACCAATAGGGATCCTACTTATTTTTACGTTCCAACTGACCCCCTCAACTCCAACTGTTGGGCACGGGCCTCCATTACCATCGAGACGCTTAAGGCCTTAGTCCACCTAGCTGGCGTAGTACGTTGGCGGACTACACACCTAAGAAGTTTCTAAGAACTTTTAGGTGTGCAGGTTTCATCACGGTGTTATCCTTCACCGTTAAAGCCATACAAAAGTCAAAGGTGTGTGCGTAGGGTTCAAACCCGTGACCGCCGAGATTCTCGACAACAAACCTCGAGCCTATCACTGCCCCATAAACATCGACGCATTATTATTTTAATCAAAATCCCGCTTCGTTTCCTCCCTTTAATCGCAGGCGCGTAATCTCCATGCAAAGTGCCGGTGTTGCCAACACATAACAATTATTCTACCACTTTTATAGATCTTGTTTGGGTGCATAAACTGTTGGCAGTTCCTAGCGAATGTTTCTTTAACTTGTAATTTTATTGGTAATGTTTGCAGATTGCCGGGTGTAAAAATCGGTGATAAGCACATCGCCCGCTCCTTCGGTTAGATATATGCAAATTGACCGGCGTTTTTATTGTATACATACATTTGTCTTATCTGCGCCATTTGTACGTTAGTTTATGAGCTTGTTTTTTTATTCGACATTTGAAATTTAACACACCTTTTTAGATTTCTAAGGGACTACATTTTTCCTACTGCTTTCCTTGCGTCAATATCAATTATGTCCTTTAAGCGACAAGAATAATATATTTAAGGAACCAAACGAACCGACTAAAAATCTAGAAAATCTAGATAAAAACTAGCTCTAAAAACTAAGAACAACGTTGTTAACGTGTGTTTCACGATACAAACAGAAAAAATTACACAAATGCCTTAACAAATATTTCGGTATTTCCAAATGGATACGATATAGGGACCTTCAAGAAGAGAGCCTATAATTTCCTCAAAGGCCGGCAACGCACTGATAATTCCTAGGGTATTGTGGGTGTTCATGGGCGGTGTTGACCACTTAACATCAGGTGGCTCACTAGCTCGTTTGCCTTCTTCCACATAAAAAAAATAATAATAAAAAAAAATAAAACAATCATTGAGATATTATTGCCACGTATTATTAAGTCAATGTGTACAATTAAAAGGAAAAACTACAGTTTAAACATAGTAAAGAAAACTATTTTAAACCTCGCAGTTTATTCAAAAACTTCGAGTAATGATAATTATTTTACGACGTGTTAATATTTTAGTTTCTTATTCTTCACGTTTTCGTTAAACATATCAAGTGATGTTTTAACAAGTATACACAAGATCGTGATATGTGAAACTTGACGTTTTGTGTAATTTTTTTAGGACAACTTGCATTATTGGCATCTTCTTTTGTATGTTGCTGTAGTTGAAAATCACTGCAGACACTGTTCTAGTTTTTTTTTCCAAACTATATTCTTGATGAGCACATATACACCCACTGGTGGACACGGGGCTCCTCTTCAAATGTGAAGATTTAGTCCACAGTGCTGGCGAACTACATACCTAGAAATTTTCTAAGAACTTCTCAGGTGTGCAGGTTTTTTTACACAATTTTTTCCTTTACCGTTAAAAAATCTGATTATTGCCAATGACCACAAGTCCTATACATATCATTACAATAAATATTTAAACGTAGTCTGCTCCTATAAAACGGTTAATAAAAGCTGTCCATCGGTCCTATGGGAATAAAGTTGTCCACTCGAGGATCTCATCAAAACATCCGCAACCCACCTTCACACAGTCACAAACATGGGGCCAATCAACCAATTATAAAACTCAACGGGAGGATTTAGCCCATTAGTTCATTGAGGGAATTAACAATTGTTTGAACACGAAATAAACTCGTCAAGTAATGTGCTCACGTCAGTTATCATTTGTCGAGCGTTGCCTTGCGATAAGTTGATTGACTTATTTATCGGCGCCGACCTAAATGCATTCGAATTATCAATGACTAACTATTGTTCTTGCATTTGGTTTGATCAAATGTTTGTGGCAAATGTTGTTGGCTAGATTAGGATAGCAAATGTTTGATCAAACGTTGTTTTAAAGCTTTTGAAACAATACATTACATACAATATCAAATATACATTATTTTTGTAAATACAATCAGCAGTAACACTGAGAAACATCTTTGGTTATAGTTTAGTGTTGGATGAACCGTGCCATACAGGTACTTCAAAGATGCATTGTCTTCATCGCTCATTTTATTCTCAACAAAATATGTCATAACTTTCTGATTAAAAGTGATCTACATGTCTACAATTGTTATGTGTAGTATAGTACAAAAAAGAGGATGAGACGCAAGTTAGATTTTTTTTAACAACCGTTTGAACTGCTAGCTATATATAGTATCAAGTATAGTCTACTACAACGCCAAGTCCACAAGCCTCATTTCAATTCTAGAAATTTCTATTGCATCATTCTGCTTACTCAATATCCAGAATATTCTAAATACCTAAACGAGAAATGACGAACTGCATGTAAAGGAACCGCGCGGAGATGCGTTTAGAATTTGAATTTGTATTACAGTTAGTGGAATTGTCAATATCGAGTTATGTTGATCGGACAGACAGATAGACGTCTTGGAAGACGCCAGTGACGGCATTTTATACCGCCTTGGAGACAGATAGAAGCAGACGTTTATTAAATGTATTAAATAATTTACTAGCTTTGGTTTCTTTCGATCAATTTGCTTTTGGTATTTAGGTAGCATTTCATATTTTATAGATGTTCAAGTTCATGCTAAAATTTAAGGGCTCAATTTCTTTGATATTTGTTTAAATGCTTAACAAGATAAGTTTCCGAGTCAAAAAATGCATCGATAGTAAATACTTGGAAGCTTAATAAAGCTACTATAATTCCATTAGAAAACGTAGTCTGATATAATAATGAACTGTGTATAAATGAATTTAAATGTTGTATTATTTATTAAGCTGTAGCTTGGTGTGTAATTTATAAGTTTCATATATGTCCGTTGATATTATGCAGAATTATCTGGACGTTTAAAGAAATGCATGATTTTTATTCCCGCAACACGATAGGTGGAGCGGCACATAAAATGGGACATTTCTTCGAATTTCTTTCAAAGGTCACCGAAGGTTAGTCGTTTACATTTCCCATGTACATAAATTTATTCGACTCGTATTTTGAAGGTATATTTGCATTGTAACTGGCACAATGCATTTTTAATTCCAATTTAGTTGGTAACAGATGGTGCGGACGATATTATCTTTTGAGTAATTGAATAATTGATTAGGCATTGAATGCAAATTGGATACTTGAATAATTACCACAGAATGACTGACAAATTTATCAATGCCTATATTGCATCGTTTAAATGGGTTTTGCATAATAAAACAGAAACAGCAAACAATGCGACAGAATTTAGTAACAAAACTGAATAGGTTCAAACTTACAACATGAATACTAATTATGCACAATATAATGCACACTGCAGTTCAGTGAAACGATCGTTGTACAAAGAGCTGTTATCAATAATCCGTTTGAAACCCAAGATTCGCCTCAATAAAGAATCTGAACGGCCCATTGAATAGCAAGCAAAAAGATTTATCTAATATTGAAACGGTGTCTGTATAAACTCAAGATAAAGCGGAGTGGAAGAAGAAACTGAATGATTAAATTTCCCTCCCCACAACAAAAACAACACGTCCGTCAAACGGCGCAATCCGAACAAATTGACTCGGCCGACCTCGCGGCTCGTACCACCCACGCGCCCGTCTCGCGGACATTTGCTAATTTCTCCTTTGTCTAATTGCTGAGAATATTTACCATCGCCCTACCACGCACGGTAATCTGGCTTCTTTCTATCGCTACAGTCCAATCCATTGCGGTTCCCGACCGCAACCCTGTTGCAATTAGCTGAGTTTTTGCAGCAATGGATCGAGAGGAAAGGGAAGATTTCTGCGGTGGTTTTATCTCGGCCATTCGTAATCCCGGGAAGGGCCCTAATTGAAAGTTACTCGGCGGAGTGACGGAGGGCATTAAAACAGCCGGCCACGGGCTGACTGCGCTTTGTTGGCTGTCAGATTAAGGCTCTCCCTAGGCGCCTTCACTAACTGTGTAACAAACTAGCATTGTCTGAACGCGAGGATATCTTTGTCGGAATAATGAGGTGAGGTTTGGACGTCCGATTCGGATTTAGAATTGTATAGTAAGTGTGGGATGCTTGGGAATTGCTGTGGGTGTTTGCTGGAAATGTTTTCGTTGGAGGAAATGGTTTGGATGATAAAAGTGTGGTCTAAGCTTTGATGAGAACCAAAGTTTATGAATTTTTATTTCTTTTTTGCTATGTTGTTATGCTGTTAGGTACAAAGTTAAGAAAAAATCACTAACATTTTCTAAAATGAATTAGGTAATTTTCAATGGAATATTTTTTAATACCATTATTCAGGTTATTGCACTTTGATGCTTCGTTTGTACTTCTATATAACCAACCACTATGTTGTCATTTTGCTGTATCAGATAAGAAAAAGCAGCTATCAATTCTAAATCCAAACAATCTTCGAATCGTCAAGACTTAAAAACTATAAAGATCACTAGTTCCGTCTACTAAAAGTTTTATACGTTTGTTTACGTTTTAACAAGTGACACCCTTATCTCGCAAAGTTCCCGTCGTTAAGTCACCGTCCCAACTTGACTAGTTAGCAGCCAAGTTGCCACTTACAGCCGAGTTGACAATTTCACCATTTGACGGTCACAAAACGTCGCGTCAAAGATTCCGAGCGGTTTCCCTTTTGCCACTTGCACCAGAAGTTTTACTGTGCTGGTTTTTGGAGTTCACATTAATTATTGATTGGAGAAATTAAGGTAGGAATTAGGGAAATGAAAGCAAGATAATGAAATATTGTTTTTTTATTTTGAATTTAGTTTATTAAAATCGCAATTATTATTATTTAAAATAATATTTATAGGTCTAAAGTTGCGTATTGCATTATAGCATCAGCCTTTGTAAATAAAGTAACTAATAGGCAGACATAATTGGTGAGATGTTATTCTTCATCTATATTTTCAATCTGTTTCTTCCTCAACTTGATTCCTTTGCCGTATCTGAAATAATTTTAATGTTCGAAATTTCCATAATAACAACATTTTTTACATAGCTTACGAAACGTGAGTAAACACAAATTTGTTTACCACAAGCCTGACTGTATTTAATTATTTCACTCGTGAAATATAAATTCCTTTATGACGCTCATTTTCGCCTACAAATAGCTTATTATGCGATGACACAAAGAAATTGCTTGCTTTGTGTGGTAACAATTTTTTATCAAACGTCAACATAGCACTTCGGTCAAAGACCTAAGCAAGTACCTAATCTAGTAAATTGAATGTATGTAATGAATAGAAATTATCTGTGCACATTCTATTAACATTACACAGTAGCCGAGTTGATATCTATTAGAAAGTACAGTTGTAGATGTGGTCGGAACAATAGAAAACATATATGTCTCCATTAAGACAACAGATGCCACAGTTTAAATAAATCAATTGGCAATAATCGTAATTTCTCCGATATATCTGCGCGCTGCTCATTTAATTAGTAATGACATAAAGGGAACAAGAATCAATCAAAGTTTATAACCCATCGATGTACGATCGGAATACATTAGCGCCGACTGTTCTATCAATGCTTTTTTGAATGGAAAATGCTATTAATTAAAGTCAAACTATTAGATCGAGCTATAAACATTGCATTTTTTTTACTTCTTTGTTTATTGTTTTAGAAACAAGGATCAGTAATGTGTATAACTCTAATTAACCTTTCTTTTTTCACTGTATTTTTTCGGGCTAAGATAATAGTTTGCCATCTTACCTGTTCTATGTATATACACTATACCAGGTGTGTTTTCTCGTCAATCAATAGTGTCTCTGGTTAGCAGGATTTACAATAGTTTAGTTACTTGATATTATGTTTTTAAAAAAATCTCTTTACCAACCCTTTAATTTTGTATTGTCCAAAATGATCTGACTTAAGAGTTCCAGAAGGTAGTTGCACTGTTGCAGTCCGCCAATCCGCTCCAAGCTAAGTCAACGGTTTTATGCCTAACACCTTACATTTATAGAGAAGACCCGCGTCCAGTAAAGAACATACAATATGTAGGACAATCTGAACACCGCCCATTAATATGATACTACACCGGTGCACAAACACACTGGTGCCATATTTTCCATTCTTAAAAGCACTCATCATTCACGATAAACATAGTTTAAAGTAATTGCAACTCGGACGATAAAACCGGGAGACTAACGGCTTGTATGACACTATGGGACTGATAGGCTCGTGTCAAATGTCAAATTTGTTTCGATAAAGATGCAATAACTTTGTCCGGTGTTGGAGTAAATACTTGGGTATTAAGCAATTGCCGCGATAGTGGCCTGTGTTGCCGTCGAACTGGGGAATCGGGAGTTTCGCTATTGGTTTGACTGGTTTGGCTTCATTAACTGGTTCCGAAGGGGGTTAGGTATGTCTTAGCTGTCGAAAACTACGAAGATGACCATGACATAAAACCTTAAGACGGAAAAGACTGTTTATAATATTCATTTTCACGTAACATGCATAAATAGAGAATGCGAAAAATTAACAAAAAATATATTAATGCTATTAATTAATGAAATTATCTTTGTCGACATAAAACACGTGTTAGAATATCTTATACGTGAAACTCACTATAACTACTCTTTCTACTCAACTCGAGGAAATGAACGATGAATTCTTAGTGATTCATTTCAAAAAGGATACGAACATAATTTCCATTTTGGTTTACTTTATTCTCACGTTCTTTGTATCAAAAGCGATAAAAAGCAAGCTCCTTAACCGGACGCATTCAACACAATCCACGGTTCCCGAGGGAAAACATTCTCTTTGAATAGCAAAATGATTTTCAACAATTTCTTAAAACAGAAAATACTAAACCATTCACACACGCTTTTACCCACGAATCCATAACGTCAAACGTTATTTAGTTTCTAAGAAATATTAATGTTATAAATCGTCGTCGAACGAACAGCGTGTCCAGTTTGTTTTGAGCCACTCCGCCTCCCTCAACTTACAAAAGTATTGACCGTGCGGTGGTTTTGTTGATGTTCAACAGATCTTTATATATTGGTCGTAAGTGCCAGCTAATATATTCTTAAGTTTGTCGTGAGTAGTTATTAAACATGTCTATCTTCGGGTCGACGCACTACGTACTGACGTGTCTGAGTTTACGAGTTAATCATTTGCAAGTGCTTCTCGGGTCAATAGTGTGAATCATTTTTTTGTTGCATGCAATATCTGGTACATTCGAAGGTCAAAGATTAAAATCAATTATTAAATATGGAGATAAGATCTGTCTTCTACATTGATTTATATTTGATAAGATAAACGGTCCAATAAAAATCATGCTGAAGTAAGTGTTAAGTTTTCACTTTTAAATTAAATTATTTTGTTGCATTAGTATTTAGACCCTCGATCTTTGATTCGTTGGACTTAGACCTAAACACTCTCAGTTGTAGAGGACGTCCGTGCCCAGCAGTAGGATGTGTGATGAGTGATGACTGTCATTGACAAAATCGTGCGTGAACCTACAAATGAAATTATCTATAGCTTGGTATATAACACCTATGTATTACAAAATAATCTGATTTTTTCTATAATTGATCCTTGTTGAACATTCTGCAAAATTTATTTAATCAAATAACGTAATTGAATTTTATCAGACACACCCAAAACTGGTAATTAAATCTCCCAATTAAACCTCATTTAGTCGATTAACAAAAAAATAGCAATTTACTTTGCCAATAATAGATTTTCAATTGGTAATGAGCAAAGGAAATAATAATTAACGGCACATTTAAATTTCCTGTTGCTCTACCGTTTTAATTTTACTGACTCTACATACGCTCTACATTTCACCACGAACTCTACGCTTACAATTAGTGTTGTAACGCTAACAGTTAATTATCGTGGTCGAAGGAAAGCTTCTCGCACGTAAGATCACCGCATCGATCGGAGTTCGATGCCTGCTAACAATGTGGCATGCATGATAATTTTTTTTG
Source organism: Cephonodes hylas (assembly GCA_030295005.1). Classification (NCBI taxonomy): domain Eukaryota; kingdom Metazoa; phylum Arthropoda; class Insecta; order Lepidoptera; family Sphingidae; genus Cephonodes; species Cephonodes hylas. Next base: position 17,628,860 of record AP025361.1, read on the forward strand.
TTGGGGTACCGCGGGCAAGCATGCTAAGCCGCTACGGTGTTTTTTGTTTAAATTAAACAAAATGGAAATGGTTTTTTAATCTATAAGTGGAATACAACATATAGTTTAGTGATTTCACGATTAAATTTATCAAAGAGATTAGTAGAGAGAGAGAGAAAGAGTTGGAGAAGAAAGTACAAGAAGTGAAGAAATTATACAAAAAAATAACTTGAGTTAGAGCTCACTTAAAGTTTTCGCTACTTAATTCGGGAGACGCTTATGTTATTACGTTAAATATTTTAATTTTAAGTACACAGTTTATAAATTTTATAGGTATATATTTCCGCCCACACACTTCAAGCGCTTTCTATCAAAAGCCATCTTGGGCCTGTGTGAACAGTGGATATTTTTATGCTGATGGTGATGAAATATATCCCCAGTCCTTTCATTCATTCATCGATTCATTTAGATTTAATGCCTTTAGAACAGGATGGTAAACTAAATTTTGAAATGACCGAATCTAAGTAATCTTTTGACATTTTATAGATTCAATGAACATCATATCTTTTCATAAATCCTAGAATAAACAAAGTAAAATTTAGCCTCAGTCAGCTTCATTAAAGATAAATTCTTTGCAATCCCTAACTGGTTAATCTCATACATAACATTTAATTATATACGGAACCTTTACCTATATTACGTGACCGACGTCGACTTTTTTTCAACGCAGTCTTTTGTTTCATCGTTACCCGTTGGCGATACTCTTATTGTTAAATACGTGCTTGATGTCGGCATGGCCTATTCACCACATCGATTAGAATCGGTTAGATTGGAATTTAACTACAGATAATGTGATAGCTTAACTTTATGCTTTATTTATTAGATGATCGTGGCTTGTTAATATTTCTTAGAAGAATATGTTATAAGAAGTACGTATTGATAAACTTAATCTACAGATGCAAACGGAATAGAAATTATGAATATAATGAAAATATCTGAACATCCAATAGAACGCTTTGGAAGTCTCTGGGGGAGGCCTATGTCCAGCAGTGGACGTCCTTTGGCTGATGATGATGATGATGATGATCTGAACATCATCAGCATCGTCAAAATCTTCATCATCACCACCACCACCTTCAACACAACCACCATCATCATCATCATCATCATCTGATCTGAGTAGATGGTATAAATGTGTCGGCTGGTTGAATATAGAAATATTATGTGTTTATATAGTCAACTTTATTTGAACGACAAAGCATTTGCTATTTTTCACTTTATTTTTTTTTACATTTAGGTATTAGATACTTCTATTAACGCCACCTTAGGCATTCAATAAAATTTGTTCACAATCGCGTTGTAAAGGTTAAAATCACTATTTTAATGGTTAAAATACAACAATCAAGGCGACCAAGTAGAAAATCCATTTCCTTCTTAAATTATTACAAAAACGCCTAAGGACACGTTTCAAGTTAAAATGAACAAACTGTTGCTTTAAAAGCATCCACACTTTATTATTGATTCTAATAATATCTACTAACAAGTTAAGCTAACATTTCCCAAAGTTTTGTCAGAGTTTGGCTTGGTGTATTTTAAAAGGCTTTTATTTTTAAGGCTGCCGGAAAGCGGTCTTGCGATAAGAGAGCCTTTTGTACTGGCGTAATTAAATTTTGTTTAATTAAATTGTAAAAATAACCTCGCAGCTATGTTGGTTTTATATTAACTCATACCAAATTAAAAGGAGGCGAAGTTATGATATAGTACCTATTATAAATAAATGCACAATACTGACATAGTTAGCTGTGATCTTAAACTGAGATAAAATTCTTGTTTCATTGGTATCAAAAGCAATAATAGTTTACGATCTCGCCAATACTTAGAATGGAAGCAGTGATTTATCGATCACACAAACAAATGTCTTGGTGTAAGAATTGAATCTGCAGTCTGATGTTTTGCAAACTGATGTCTAGCTAACCGCACTATGGGGCCTAATAAATTTATTTACCTAAAAAGACCCAGAAACTTTTGGAAAATATTTAAGTGCGGATGGCCTCGAGGTTTAAGCAGACGGAAGAGAATCTCAGTGGTTGCAAGTCCAAATTCAAGACACACGCAATCTTAAAATTTTTTTAGGTGTGTGTGTGTGTAAAGGGTGTTGGTATGGTTTAAGTCCTCTCAATGGTAGAGAAGACTCGTGCCCAGCTTTGAATATACAGGCTGATGATGTTGAAATAACAATAAATTCTCCTCTATTTCAACTCACTAGCAAAATACCTATGTTGAATGACACCATCGTCTCGTGTGTATGTAGTCTATGTTGCATCACCTATCATTTTGAGGTCGCGGCATTGCTCCCCATAGTTGCGACCGTAACATGCCCTATTCAACAAATTACCATACTTAGAACAATGCATGGTTGTAGGTCGATGACGCGACGTGTTAATGCAGGCGCAAACTGACCCATATAGCAGCGGATGGAAAGATAAAAGCAACCACACTGGGCGCACGCGACGCCACGCCACGCGACCGTATCATGATACTAGTGATTTGTCGAAACGAATGAGTTTCTAGTAATGATAGGGTTGGGAATGGGAATGCGGTGCGGGAATATTAATGTTGAGTTGAGGTGTATTGTTTGGTTGTGTAGTTTTTATTTAGGTGAAACTTTATTGTAAAATTATGGAGTAAAGTAGACTAAATATTTATATCTAACTTTAGTATATAAAATAGATTAAAGCTATGCAGTACAGTAGACTAAATTAGTACAATAGGTAGTCCTATAAGGCGATCTCTTGGTCTGTACCAAGGATGGAGATCTAGGAAGACAAAAGAAAGAAGGTAGTTTGTAAAATTTTCTATTTTATTTGTTATTTTAGTTACTAAAAGTATCTACTAGTTAGAGCAAAAAATTATATATGATTTTCAATATTTGACTCTTCTAAATATAATATTGCTCATTTAAGAAGTGCAGGGCTACATATTTTTTTATTGTTCTTTAAAGACAGGCAAAGGTAAAAAAGGGAACACTTATTGTTTAAATGTTGCTGATATTTGCATTTATTTTTACCCTTCACATATGCCATATAGTGTTGTTATCTATTTTTGCCCTAAAATATGATAAGCTTCGCGCGGCTAATAAAAACCCCCTCAAAAAGATAGATCCGCTTATCAAGATAATTCTGTTTGGCAACAGAAGTACACGCAATCAAATCTGAAATTGGATAGTCCCCTAACTGATATATTAAAATTTTATCTATAAGTGGACTCACTACTGAAATAGTCTTCGTGTAAATACGACAAAAAATATGCTCCCACGCTCTAGTATAAAATATTAACGTTGCGATTGATAAAAATATAGTTTTCGCACGCATTCCCCGAAGAGGTAGGCAGAGGTACATTTTTGCACCCACACGTCGCCAGCTAATCCGTCAGTCTGCTAACTGACTACCAGTCTTTCATTAACTCATCACTCAAACACACGAATTCAACTTAAGCCCAACTTATAAACCTCAAACAATTCTTCTGAATAAACATGACGTGGTCCACTACTCCGAAGTAATCATAACACAAATTCACAAACTGTAATTGTTCGAAAACATTAATTAAAATCTGCGGCCGCATTTAATGGAGCAAATTTAACCTCCGCTAATGATGGAGTGAAAATTAATTCCAACTTAGACTTCCCGGAGTTTCGCGATTATGAATAGTGTCGGGTTACTGTTTTGCTAAACTAAAATACGTGAACGCGAGAGTAATATTTCATTTTAATACACGCTATTACAACTAAAACTCGTGGTTTACTCCGTGATTATATACGAGTGAGTTGGCTTGGAGAACTATTTCGTTTCTATTCTATTAAAGTCGATTGTATTATAATCACTACATAGTATAAAACAAAGTCGCTTTCTCTGTCCCTATGTCCCTTTGTATGCTTAAATCTTTGAAACTACGCAACGGATTGATGCGGTTTTTTTTAATAAATAGAGTGATTGAAGAGGAAGGTTTATATGTATGATAGCATCCATTAAATATCAGCATTGCACCCGTACGAAGCCGGGGCGGGTCGCTAGTTGAATATATTTTGTGAAATTTACGCGTAAGGTCGAAAATCTTAAGGTCTAATCTTAAGGTCTTTTCGAAGTTATGTGTGTGTTTGTGTGTAATTAATGACAAATTATTTATACATGAAGGAAAATAAGAATTACCTGAAACTGGCACACCTGAAAGCTTTTAGGGATTTATTAGTTGTGTAGTACATACTCCATCGAACTTAAGGCCAGTCTGAAGAAGAACGTGGTCGGCAGTGGGGCGTATACAGATGATTCATTTAATTTCTCGTCTTTCTGTTTGTGGTCTTTTTGAAATTGGAATGTGTAAACAAACTTCAAAATCAATAAAAACTAGTTTAGAATCGCAAAAATATAACAGACAGTATTCTTTTCTTATTAATAATATTACCCAGCATAATTCGGATGTACCGGTATTTTTTACCGAGCTCTGGCTTAAGAAGGATTTAATCAACGCATTATGTTTTTTGCCACGTTAGCAAGACGTTAATTACGAGCCATAATATCTGGTATCCGCAAGTCACAGTGCATTGTTCCCAGAAGCGTTATCTCGGCGGCTTCAAAAGAACGCGAACATGACAGCATGTCGGGCGTGCGATTAATTATACGAACTTTACGTCAACTCGCCGATAAATGGTGATGTAATTTGTTATGCAGCCTCTTTGTGTAATGTTTTAACGACATGTTGTGGGATAAGGGAAGTTTTAGCTTTTAGATTAACATACTCATTATTGTCATAATCATAAAGAACCTCTTACGCATCCAGCGGAGTTTCGGCTTTCAGATTATCATCATCGTCATCATCGCTAACATGATTTTGATGAATATCTTCCTGCAGACCCAGCACAAATCCTGTACATCAGATGGTATGCACAGAAATGCACAGCGAGTCTCTATGGTAGCGTAAATTATTATCATCATTTTATTATTTTAACTAAAGAAAGAACTCTTAAGTATGTACTTTCCACGGGTTTCCTGTACCGCGAATAAAGCAATATTTGGTTACTAACACAAACTTCGCTTCGCAACGTCGTATCATCGGTACTCAGAGTGTAAGTAACAAATTTCTAAGCTAGAACAAATATTTCATCAAATTTTCAAAACCGTGTATAGGACAGAAACTGCGTTGAGACTTTCAGGATTAAGCGTGTCTTCTAAAGAGACCGAATTTGGCGATTGCAGATACTACCCCAAAACAAAATTAAGGCTACCTTTACCTATTTCCTTATTTTCAAGCTCGAAGTCATAAGTGCTTTTAAATGAATTATATCACGAGCAATCGCGATAAACAATAAAAAAAATATTTCTTCCAAAATTTTGGAAGGTATGATGCAAATGTGCTAAATGTACTGAATGCATTTCCTCTCAATAGAAGGAGCCGTGCAATCCCTATGGACTCATATAAAGTAGTAGGGACCCGAAGCACTGGGATGTCTATGAACTAATATAAATATAGATACAAAACCGATGTTTCCTTCCACAGTAATATTCTATTCTAAACGCTCTGTAAACATGAATAAACAATAAACAGTGAACTGTAACGTGAGACGTGAATATACTTCGCTATTGGCTTCTAAAATTAGCTAAAGATTACCATTCACCGGCGCGCATGTCGTGTCACAAGTTCGATGCAATCTTTAAGATTTATAGAGTTCAGTTTCGCGGTATCACTTCTCAGTAATCTATAGTTAGTGCCAATATTGTTATGTTTCCTTATTACTCCATAAATGCAGTAATAGTTAACGGTATGGACAATCCCGCAGAATCGTTTCCTCAAGTCAAAGACAGACGTCTATTACTAGATTAACATTCGCTAGCAAAGCTAACGTTAGCTTACTATAATGAGGAGAATTAGAGCGCAAAATTTAATATGCGCCTTCGAAGTTATGTGTGTATTCAAATTGAATTATCACTTGCTTTAACGGTAAAGGAAAACATCGTGATGAAACCTGCACACCTAAAAGTTCTTAGGAATTTCTTAGGTGTGTAATCCGCCAACCCGCACTAGGCCAGCGTGGCGGACTATGGCCTAAACCCTCTCAATGGTAGAGGAGACCCGTGCTCAGCAGTGAGCGTATATGGGTTGATGAAGAAGAAGAATATGCGCTTTGATAGCATAGTCATAGTTATGAACCAACAAGACTTACAGACTATCTATCTCTTTTGTCGTCAATATAGTCTTAAGCCTTTATCGAAAATAGCAACATGACATCCACGGCCCGACCTATGTATGTAACTCCAAAAACTTACTAAAGAACCAATTGGGTTGTGATTTCCATTCCCTGTTGTCACTCTTATCAGGGTTTCATTGAACCCTATCGTTGGACGCAAAAATTTTACCTAACTGACAAGTTTCACGGTAAAATATTATTGTTCTAGATACTGTGGGTTCCAAAACCGTTCTGTACTCCCAATTTTCATAGTTTTCTTACAAGAGATTTACTTTTTCCGCTCACATTCGATGACCTACATTTACACCATTTAACTCTCTTTATAAACACCGCTCTTTAAATATATATCAACACAAATTTTAATCGTAATAAATACAGCAATATACCAAAGAAAAATTCGAAAACTGCAGCAGCAAACAGCGCAAAAACACCACCATTAATTGAATTGAAACTGTCGTTGAGTCTTTTTGCTCGCATTAAAATCCTTTCAAGTTAATACGGATTGCTACCCGTTCAAGTTGTGTGGTGAATGGGCCGTTTTACAACAGTTGTTTAATGCACCGACGCTCTTAAAAGAGTCGCGATCGCACGCCGCCATTCGCGCTGCGAAGTGCGGAAGTCTTTCATTCTCGTGCGAGTATTTATTTAAACAATTCTACTTATGTTGGTGCTGCCACTTGAATGTATCGTGAGGATGTTTTCTTGTCCAATAAAGTCATGTTGTTTTATTGGATTATTGGAATAATCTTTGAAGAAGTACAAATTGAAAGCAAAACAGCCTTAATCTTCTTCTTCATCAACCCATATACGCCCACTGCTGAGCACGGGTCTCCTCTACCATTGAGAGGATTTAGGCTATTTAGTCTTACTAGCCTAAACCTATTTGATGGGGTTAATCTATAAATGTGTGTGTTTTTTACTAAAAAAATTAGATTTGATAGAAAATTTAACATTAAATGATTTCAATGGTATTCTTTCTAGTAATGGAAAAAGCTACACAGCATGCACAAGTGATTTTTGACCTATTTCCCCATCAATACAGAGAAAATTCCGTACTCGTATTTACAAAGAGATGCAATCGTTTTTTCTTATCATTCCATTTCACGATCAATAAATACAACCATTAAATTGACTATACAAAACTATAACAGTCCCAGTATGAATTTCTTTCGACACTGTGTTATCAACGACCAAATTTTAGATTTTCGAACGTCCAACAATAAGAAATGAAGATTACACTTTTTACCAACCGATACAATTGTAAAGCGTAAGGTTGTGCAACTTTCTAAAAAATCAAATAGGGCTCCATTACTGAGGAGAAAACCTTTGCGGACAAAAAGCAGCCAAAACGCCGGAGCGTGGTCAAGAATCGTGATTATGATAAAAAATTCTAAGGTGCAGCGACGACGTAATTTTTTCTGTAGATGCTTTAATGCATGATTTTTCTCAAAGAACCCTACTATGAAAGTCGACATTAGGTGTTCTAAAGCAAATTGTTGTATTCGAAAATGATTGAAATAAAAAGATGTTCATTACCCAATCCTAATGAAACAGGAAATAAATACTGCATATCACTATTCTCACATTAAATATTCGATATGAAAACATCCGTACTAAACCCGGAACAATCGCCAACGCAAATATTTGCTCTAACAGCGATGTCGTACTCTCGACGCATGCGCTCCGTACCACTCATAATTTAATTCAACAAGACTGCATATGATATAAATTAAAACGTTAATCGGCCGCTGTCATGCTAAGAATGGTAACAAGGTATAAATTGGTGGTCGACGAACGATAGTTCCCGCCCGATCGAGATATACGCGTTACGCGATCGATATCCACTGACGTTCCAATTACGTCTGTGCCGATCGTAACTCGACCGGGCTCGGGTTAAGGCCCATGTCCTTTTAAGTTTCTATTTTGTTTCTTTTTGAGATGTATGTTTCGTGTTGAAGCAATTGGAATATGGCTTCTTGTGCCTTGATGTTTGTGTTCTTATGCAATTTCAGCAGGAGTGTTTTAAATTTAATTAACTTGTTTGCTGTTGTTATTCTTGTTAATTGTGTTGAATAAAATATTAGGGTCACGAGAGAGAAGGAAGGAGGTGATTCTGTCACACTGACAAATGCTCTCATGCTTTACTTTCAAGTAGACAACACATACGTAGTTACATAGACGCAACCGATCTAAGCTGTCACCTTCCGAAAAGAACCTTTCACTTGATGAAACAATATTATGATAGAGGTAGGTACCTGTATTCCGTTGCGATAAAAATTAAGAAAAATGATAAAATCTACTTAAAATAATGCAAATCTTTCATGCAAGTACGAAAAATCAATAAAAAAAATTAATTGCTTAAATATTTAAGTTCAGAAATAGGTTTAAATATTTTTCATAGCACTCATGCATCGAACCCTTAAAGCAGCATTCATTTAATTGTAACACGTACAGATTTACGACGCATTCTAAATCGGTTATCTTGTATCTGTCGTACAATGATTTGTTTTGTTCGGTTTATAATATACGACGGCTGGGTTTTGTCAGTTGTGATCTAGAGATATTAGTCCTGCTACACATTGGGCCCGGTTATCTCTTGGCACAATATAATGGTATGTGCCCGCTTAAGAAATAGCTCCGAAGTTATCTGGAGCAACTTTCCAATCACTTACTGCGGTATATCTTGAACGATGAAAATTGAATAGCTATTTTTATTGTTCTGCATTGTTGTTTGGTTTCTTAGCTTCGTTATTAAGAGCTACATTACGATTTTTATCCTGTCAATATTTTTAAGAAGGAAAGAAATTGTTTCATACAAGCTAATGTGTTTCGTTAATTTGATGTAATTCTATCTTCTTCTTCTTCTTCAACAACCCATATACGCCCACTGTTGAGCACGGGTCTCCTCTACCATTGAGAGGGTTTAGGCCATAGTCCGCCACGCTGGCCTAGTGCGGGTTGGCGGACTACACACCTAAGAAATTCCTAAGAACTTTTTAGATGTAATTCTATAATAGATTTGAATTTTGAACTATAATGAAGTTGGATATAGGAACTCGTCGAAATAGCAATGAGTATTCCTTAGATTTAAATGTTTCAAAATCGGCTTGTGAGCATTTAGCTACCAACAGGCTGGTATTAATTCGCTTTCCTCTTGTGATAAAAAAAAGGCTGGTATTAATTGTGTCAATTGGGGAGGAATAATTGTTTATTGTTTTCGTTATGACGGTATCATTGCAAACATCATCAGAATTTAAAATGCTACTTAAAAAAATGGTCTACCTAAACTACCTCACACTTTAGGATAATTAAACGCACGATCGTTAACCGTAGCTTGACTTATAAAACTAATCCAAACAGATTAAAACTTCACAATGGGGGCTCGGTAACCTTTTAACTACGAATGCTTACAAAAAAACTAATCACCAACAATTGATCCAATTACTTCGGCCAATCCACCCATTCGTAAGGGAAGTGCATTAATTTATTCATTCCCATCAAAATCCAAAACATCACGCCCCCGATTGGGCGACTTCATCTAATTGTCAAACAACGCTAATGGCTGATGACGTCGTAATTGTACTGCCCTCATGCGGGCGAGCACGGTGGAAACGTGTGAGAAATTAGGGCGAAATCATGTAGGTTTTTGATTTCATCTCGTATTATCATTTCGTCTTTCTAAATTGTTAATGGATCAATTGATCTGCCTACTTCATCTAATATTTCAATATGATGAAATTTTAGATCTTTGCTTGCTTTAATTTTTTAATAATTCAAATTAAAGATATATTGCTTATTTTGTACTGGCTTGCCAATCCGATTTCTTCTTTGTAACTTTCTTTTTTTATATTTATTTCGGGTCTGGGTGTTTTTGAGATCAAGTCTTTGGTAGTTTCTAACACCGACTCGGACAAAAAAAGATATTTGATCCCGCTGTAGAATTCATTAAAAACGCCTTCTATACTGTAAATAAAATTTTTAGTTTTTTATTTCTCAGGAATTTCTAGTAATATCTCTAAATATGTGAAATGTACTCTATAAAAGCGGCAATAAGCCCTAGAGAGTTTATACTCAAACCAAACGAGAAATCAGAAGTTCATTTCTGCTCACATTAGAAAGAAACAACTAGACTTCGAAATCTCCTATCAATTACAGTTACGCCGGGAGTTTTTTATCGTGGGATTTATTGCCGTTTCCCAGAATGTGACGTGCGGCTGAGCGATCGCCACAATGAACCCTATGATGGATCACTATTTGATTGTACGCAGCTTTTAACCGAGACTTTGTATGACATGTGTCGTCCTACGGGAATATTGAGTGAAATCTCGTGTCAAAGCGTCAATGGACTTTGAATATTTTATGGGGTAGTACTTTATTAGCTCGTCTTCTATTATTGTTGCATTTATTCACTAATGTCAGGATCCTTTTGTGAGGTAAGCAGACGTGTTTTATTTATTACGGACGACATATTGTTATTTTTAAAAGCCACGGAGGCATATTTAGTTTAAAGTTGTCTTTTTTTTTGACTCATTAACTCGGGCATGGAGGCTGTTGATGCTAACTTTTGTTTCTGCCAGCGGAAGTCGTGTTTAGGATGTAACACCTCGCAGCATTCAATAATATATGCACGGACATTTCCATTAACATTAACCACAACCGACTTCATTATCCAATCAAAAACAAAAGCATCAACGGCCATTGTATTCGTATTTTTGAAAAAAGAACACGCGTTCGAAATTCGAATAAATCGTAAAACGGCTGACATTTGTAATAGGTTTCCGTGCGCACGCGTCGGCCGGACATCAAACGTTCCGCCGTCTGCAGTGACGACGCGGCGACAAGCACCATAGAGTAGAAATATGGATCGGATACACCTTTGATCTCTGTCCCACCGGAGTAAAGAATAAGGAAATGTATAAATGAGTTATTGACCCATAATCATAGAGTTGGATTTCTAGAAATATTTCTTTCAAAGACTTTAATCCTATCCTACTAATATTATAAACGTGAAAGCTTGTGAATATTTGTAGATTTTTGTTATTTAAATTTGCCACGAAAATAGATTGTAACGTGGATTTATGGATGGAATATTTTAGATTTCGGTGAATGGCCATTAAATCACTACAAAGAATTCTATTAAAATATGAACTAAAAATATGGTGCTATACAATGTAATGCGATTCAAATCACAGCTTGATCGTATTATAGATAAAACAAGACCGAATTCTTTTTTTTTATATGAAAGAACTGCCCCTGCCTATAGGCAGGAACAGAATACTATAGTATGTATGCTGGATTCTGTTCCATATACATTTCACATGCACTACATCCAGGTGGCGCGTACGAAAATTGGAGTAACAATGGCTGTTTGTACGAAATAAGAACGTAGTAAGACCTGAACACGGAGCAAACTATTTTATTTATTCCAAGGAATTTGGCATTTATTTGTCTGTAAATAAGAACGCAGGTGAACAATACAAAAGAATTTTACAGAAGGTTCCTTCGGTCTATAACTACTACAAAATATTCGGGACGTATTTAATACAGTGATAGCCTCGAGGTTTGGGCGCGCCGTCGAGAATCTCGGCGGTCGCGGGTTCGAACCCCAGGCACACACCTCTGACTTTTCGAAGTTATGTGTGTATTCACATTGAATTATCACTTGCTTTAACGGTGAAGGAAAACATCGTGATGAAACCTGCACACGTAAGAGTTACCAACCCGCACTAGGCCAGCGTGGTGTACTATGGCCTAAAACCCTCTCAATGGTAGAGGAGACCCGTGCTCAGCAGTGGGCGTATATGGGTTGATGAAGAAGAAGAAGAAGAGTATACAGTTTATACACTAAAACTTACACATTACACGTTTTATTTATTTACTTTTCTTAGTAGGAAAATAAACAAATTTATTTAGGACATGACGATCTATGCGCAGAATAAAGTTATATCTGCTTTTGCTTTTTCTCCTTCTCAGCGATTTAAACTTATTTAGGCACAAAATTATCAGTAACTTTTTTGTTCTGCACACAACAACAACATTTATAATTATTATTACTTCACTAACGCAATATTTAAACAAGTTTAATTCAATTATAGACATAAAAAGTACTTTGGTGTTATAGTCATAAGTACCTTATTCTATGCATAGGCCGATGAAATATTTCGAATCTCGTAGTTTATTGTAGCTAATACATAATATTATGTTCAGGACATTAGCCTTGGACTAGATTCACCTTGAACAGCCATATTTCCCAACACTAAAGGCAATAATTTCTTAAAATCAATAACATGAATAATATCTCCTCTGCCAACTATTTGCTCCTTGCCGTGACCACCTCAGTCGTGACGTACGTGACGGAAGCGCGCGCCTCGTTTTATTAAAATATTACCCCTTTGTGGATAATGTTAATGGTTGAATTATATGTCTAAACTTTCTACACGAGCGGTAATTGGGTATTAGAGTTGGGTAATGCACTATTGGATGGTATTGGACGGCTTCTGTAATGCCATGATAGCGATTGAGATGTTCTAAAATTTCTTTGTTAAGAAGTAAATGTTACAAGGTCTTTATATGAGGTTCTATCCAAAAGGTTTTTTTAAAAGCGATAATTTGGCTACACTGTTCTTTACCGCATAACGTGAAAAAAAGCAATGGCTTTAGTTATCATATGTCAAAAATTCGATTCTTGAAATTTCTGCAATGAAAGTTTTATTTCTCCACTTCTTTTTACATATAAAATATCACCAACAGAATTATTTGAAGACGATACAAAAAGTTGGCAACACTAGTTTCTTTGTCAAAACGTAACAGGACACAATCCAAATTTTAAATACTATCACCCAATATTCGGAAGAGAAGGAGAGAAGATTTACCCATTTCAGTAACACCACACGAGCAAATATGAAATTGCGACCGCGCCTTCTCAGTAAGCCTGGGTAAACATACTCCTCTCCCAGGACCTGACACAACCGCCGTTTGAGGTCGGCTCCTAAAATCGAATTACAGGGAACATTTGCACAGGACTCAGAAGCACTAGCCATTGTACTAAAGCATCACGTGGTAATGTGTGTTTAATGTATTAATGAGTCAAGACTGGGTAGGTGTAAAGAGGTGCAGTATGGCGACAAGATATTATTTTCAACATTATCATTTAACTAACTAGGAAAGTAGAATTTACTATTGACTTGATTGAAAAATTTAATGCATTTAAACATATTATACTCACGCCTGAGGTAGACCGAGATTATAGAGCGCCAAATGTTACAGACTAAACACACTTATTTCGCTTTCTCAATTGACGTTTTTTAAATAAATCACCAATTACATGTTTGTACATTAACCGAGGACGTCCTTAATTGATTTTAACACTACATGGTACACTCAGTGCTATGCAAATAGATTAGAATTTAGATTAGATCCCAAAGTTTTCGACTATCTCTTGCTAGCAGGCATATTATAATATTATACTTTTCTGACTGTTATAAATGGCATAAAAGGAAACATAATTGATTAAAGACTACAACTTAATTTATGTTACGAAAAATTAAGACAAAAAGCTAAAATGCAATACGACTCAAAGAGATTTCTACTGTATATCACAAACACTAATAGAGGTCTTATAAAGCACAGAAAATCTCCACACAGTATATCAAAGTCTAAAACAATAAAATATTACCTATCATACTGTTACTTACTATATCAGGGCCGTTCAGCAGTGCTGTGTCCCGTTCGCGAAAACTTTGCTGTTTGCTTTAGATGTGTAATCTGTTTAATTCAATATTGACTGAGGATTTTGATTAAGACTGCATGGTGTCTCAGCAAACGTTGCTTGTAAAGTCAATGGGACATACCGCATGGGTGATTTAATAGTAATTGTTAAATAATTTCTGTCACAGTCATGTTTGGACAGGATTGTTGGCGTAATGGCTTTGAGATGTGTCCCTTTACTTTGAAAGTTGGAAAGTTGAATCTAGTGTTTGAGTAAAGGTTTTGGACTAAGCCGCTTTGTTTTTGTTGAAGATTACTGGATCCGCAAAAGTTACGATGAAAAATCAAGTTGCATTAATTTGGTTTGATAATTATCATTAAATAATTAAATCGCTTTAAATATTTAAATTTTGTTGAGAAAATTATTCTTTACAAAGGAAAATATCTATATTTTATGGTACTAATAGTTGCACATTCCCCAAAAATATCCAGAGAAAAAAATCGAAGTTTTTCTCTTCACCTCATATTAATTAAATGCTAATGGAAGTTATGAAAACAACTTTTTTTTTCAAAGTCAATTTAAGTCAGTCATTTTTTTAGGAACCTACTCGTATACCCTTTTGTATTACCTATCTTAGTTTTCGATCACGGTCTTTTTACCTATATACCTACAAGCTAAAAATTTTTCTAAGATACGATACCAAAACATATTAAACGGTACCTACACCCCACAAATTCTACGATTCTCAAAGACCGATTCAACAACCCATTGTACTTCCACATCGGCAGATAAAAAGGATTATAAACTGCTTTATATAAAGCGGAGTTGACACCACCGGAAGGACCACACGGATCTGTTTGAACAGCCACAAACGCAGGAAGTCGAGAGCGGCTTTTTTAAATGATAACACGAGCAAACAGAGCCTCGGCCCACCTGCAGGTTGTAAATTTGGGGGATTTGTGTTGCAATTTTAGACGCTTTGTGGGTTTTTGGAGTGTTGGAATGATGTGTAATAAAAGTATTTATGTTTAAGCAGTGATGGTTTAAGTGCGGTCAAGAATCTCGGCAGTCGTGGGTATACATCTCTTACTTCTCTAATTGTGTATATTCGCAATTATTGCTTGCTTTAACGGTGAAGGAATGCGATTTCTTGTACACCTAAGAGTTCTTAGGAATTTCGCCAACCCGCAATAGGCCAGCATAGATAACTAAGGCCTCAACTCTCTCAATGGTACGTATGGAAGGTCCGTGCCCAGCAGCGGGACGAGTATGGGCTTATGATGAATACATAATTAACCCGCTGTGTCTTATTCTAAATTCGTTTAGCCAGTGCATGACGACTGCGGTAGGTTATTTATTCACATAAAAACAAATGAATTATACAAAAAAAAATCTGGTGGCCAATGTGTTGGCTAAAAATATTGTTGTGTAGTGGTATATTACAGGTAAGGGCAGTGTTGGACGTCCACCCACAAGGTGGACCGACAATTTGATAAAGGTCGCGGGAAGCCGCTGGATGCAGGCCGCTTCCAATAGAGCGCTTTGGAAGTCTCTGGGGGAGGCCTATGTCCAGCAGTGGACGTCCTTTGGCTGATGATGATGATGATGATGATTGTTGTGTAGGTATATATTCAAACCTTACACACAAAATACTTGCAGAGGTTCTTTTAACACCGAAATTACATCTACAACATTTCAACTCTATAGAAAATGGCTGGGTCCATTACCATTTATTAATTTCCAATATAGGTACTTAATATTAACCTACCATAAAATTGCGGTATATTTCTTTCAAACTTACCGTCAAATCGACTTAAGTCCCATTGACGCTGGCGTCAGGCTGTCATTATCTGGATAATGACAATCAAAAACCCAACAAAATAATCGCTAAACTAGAAATGCATTTGCAACATCAACGGCCCATTACAAAGTCAGTTCCTTCGTTCCGCCCTAATATGCTTACCGAGTTAAACGGAAAAAAGTCTTATGCGTAACCAATTGTATTACTTTAAGCGATATTTTTAAATGAACGGTAATAAGGGCTCTCGGTAGGGAGGCGTGAGAGATTCCTTTGATGTATTTACTTTGTGATAGGGCTGCCGTTTAGCTTTTTTTTTTTTTTGTAACTTAGGCAATAAGGAAGGACAAGTGACTGATTTCTTTAGAAATTAGTCACGTTGTCTGCTTATATAGGCCTTTATGTAATAGTATCAAATAGTGAGCGCTTTAGAAAGTATGTTATACAGGGTGTATTTAGACCGTGATCGAAAACTGAAGCAGGTAATAGCGATAGTGATTACAAACCCCCTGGCATTAAAGAAAATCCTGACAAAAAATTAAATTTTTGAGCTTTTCCGTACAAACCACATACTTTTAACACCGATGGTTGTATGGAAAACGTCAAAATTTTTATTTTTTGACGGGATTTTCTTTAATGCCAAGGGGTTTGTTATCACTATCGCTATTACCTGCCTCAGTTTTCGATCACGGTCTAAATACACCCTGTATATATAAAGTATGTATGATTTTAAAATAATATGATGGATGTATGTAACAATACATCCTTCCCCAGTACTATAGGTACATACCCTGTCTTAAATTTTGGTAGTATATTTCAAAATTTTATGTATGTTTGGTTGTAAATATGTCTTATGTTGAGCGACTAGTGGAGATAATCGCAAGCATGTCTTTTATATTATTTTTGAACACTAAAATTATCTTAAATTTTCAACATATTAATAACTCAACCACGAAAAGAAGAAATATATGCGACAATTCCAATAAACTGTTTGTAATCTCAAGACTACATCTAAAAGTTAACTGCCAACTATAATTTATAAGGTTACTCGTTGCATAACCGAATCTGTTCCGTGGGAGATTAAGTTAAACGGATTATAATAAGAAAATTATACACGACTATTAAGGAATTTGTCAAGCGACATTCTTTCTATGGTAGTGATTATTTATATTTGAAATGTAATAGTACTGATTTCCATATACAGAACGTGATCAAAAACTAAGATAGTCAGGCTCCGCTAATTCGGACAAATAATCTCTCTTAGCACTAAAGGATGCCGGTACCCCGAGTTTTGATTAATTACTTAACAATTAAAACATTGGTCACATACTTTTGTAACTATTAAATGAAAAAAAATCGAATGTTTGAACTACTCTACAAACTCTTTGTTGAGTCGACTATGGGCGTAACGAATTCGAACCCGCGACCTCCCAGCCCCCTACAATCATCTCAGCTATCACGCTCCAACAGTAAACTAATGTTATAATCAACAAAACGGTCACCATCTCGACACCAATGTCGCCAGTACGTAGATAACATCACAGGAAATAATTCAGATAAATCGGTGTCGTGTCGTCGTCGTTACGTCCCGCTTCATATGTATGAGACAATTAAAATAATACAAAAGTGAAACGAGGTGAGCTATGGCGCTGTACTTGCATTTAAATGATGCGTGGAGCCTTCTGGATGTAAGATGGTTACGGAGGAACAGTATGGAAGTTGGATTTAGTCTACATTTTTATAGGATTTAACACCTGATAATATGCCCTGCTTTAATATCGTAATCATCATGACTATATCGTCCCACTGCTAGCCACGGGTCTTTGTGAGCTGAAAGGGTTAAGAATATTTTGAGGGTTGGCGAACTGTATATATGTACTACTATGAGGATGAAATTGTTTTGATATCCGTTGCTCTATTTAGACTGTATCGTGCTCAGGTGAGGCTATTTTCACATTATGATATTCCAGTATTATGGAGAGTAATCTTTATAAAATTATTTGAAATATAGCTAAATGTAAGGCTGCACGAGTATCTTTTAAAATAAGTAAATGTCATTAAGATTGTATGTAAAACACTTTTAACAATTTTTATAAAAAGATGCCTTATTGACTTTTTTTACATCCTGTCAATGTTGTATTATAAACCTGAACATTGTATTTGTTTGGTGTAAGAATTTGTCGACACTTGTCGATGTCAAGAATACGTCTTAGAAAACAAGATGGTACCCGATAATTAATTATTATGGTAGTAGAAAGAAAATGTAATAAAAAATGTCTGACTTCAGGTAACACGTAAAATGTCTCTAACATATACAATATATTATTTCTTCCAGGAACAAAAAGTTGGGCTTTTTAGTTAGTTATATACTTTAAATCATACGCCTAATTAAAAAGGACGTTACAATAATAAAAAAAACATGTGCGGGTTTTGTAAAAGAATTTACCAAAGCGCGCCGAAATTGAGCGAAATTGGCGAATCTGTGACGGAATTGGTGCAATCGATCACTTGTGATGTAAAAATTGCGTCGATCTTAAACGTATGGTATTCATGAGTTAATTTGAAATTGTCAATTTCACGGTTAAGACGTTTTACGACTTGAAAGGATACAGGTACAATTTAGTAGTCATTTTGGTAAAATTTAATTTTGAAAAGTATTGATTTTCGTATTAGACTAGAGATGCAGATGTGAGAGTTGGCGATAATGTAAATCTAGTTATCATAAATATTAAAAATAAGTCTGTATCTTGTTTACTTCTTACTGTATTATTTTTTTGGAAATTTGGATTGCACTAACCCATTCATTTGAAAACTATGCTCCAAGGTGATGAACCATAATAGCCCTACGCAATTAACAGTCTCAACAAATAATTCCCCGTCCGATCCATCGACACGCCATCTGTTGCTCGTTAAACCCGAAAATTTCCCCGAACCGGTAAACTGCCATTAAATAAATCGTCAAATTAATACGTTTTAAAATTTTATTTTTCCATATCGCCTCAGACATCGGCTCGTTAATGAGACAACAGTTTTATGCCCACAGCGGTCGACGGCATACCGCACCTTATTTAAACAGAATTATTGCTTGTGTAAAATTTTAAAGGCGTGTATTGTTACGTGTATGTCAACATCGGGATTAAGAATAAGTCGATACAGGTATGCCAACGTGAAGAGCGTAGCGGGTTTCAAGAGCTGGTCTATTGTTTAGAACCGATCCAAAAATATGATCATGAGATAGTTGAGATTTCCAATAGTATTAACACATTGTCAATGAAAATTTTTATAGATGTTTTTAATTTTAAAGGTATGAATAATGAGAAAACTGCTTCGTTAGTCGGTCCGTATAATTAATGTGTGCCCTTTAATCAAGGGATCGCGGGCCTTGCAAAAAAATATTGATTTTTTTGTAACTGCAGCAGTAGGGAATATTATGATTATGGGAAAATGCCTCGCCACTTATATAATGGAATTAAAATGAAACAAATCTAAGATACACGTGTCGAAATACATAAATTAGGTTTGAAAGTATGCAATATGCATGTACAAATGTATAAAGGACAAGAGTTCGCCCTTTATGTTATTAAAAAAAAATCTAAGTCTCACTCAGTGGAAGATGAGTTTATTGCCGTTTTGAGACACATTTCTCCACTTCAGTGTTGATTTTAATAATTTCCTAATAGAAAATAGCAATACCACTCAGACCCTTTACTGACACAATCCTTTATGATAACTGCTTCTTAATCCTTCAGTTACCAATAAGGCTAGTTATGGCGTTTTTATTCGAAAACATGAGTGTAACTAAATGCCGATGTAAAGTACTAAACGTCGTCTGCTTTTATAAAGATAGCAAAAGAAATTGACCAGCTCAGGCAAGATGATATATTCCTGAGCCCATATTTTTTGAGACGTCAAATATTACTTTTACGCGTATTCTAGTTCAGTATGATTTAATTTACGATGCTGTAAAATCTATGATGGTATAGTGGACATGTAAGGAGATATTGGTAAGCAACAAAGCTTAACGTTTAAAATTTATTGCCTGTATAAAATTTACTTTGTCAAGAGCACTTAGGTGGCACAAAGTTTTGTTGTACCTCGGTCTAAATGAGCGCAAATTTTATAGGAACATCCATTAGTAGACAAGAGGATTTTATGTGTTACTTGAAGAGATTAAATGCGTACTATAGGGGTAAATAGGACATCTACTTTATATTAATGATTTCGATAGTACGAAAGTAAATTGTTGGTAATATCAGATAACTGCCTTATTTTTTGACAAATTTGTGACTAAGCACCTTTGCCACCTTTTTGGATATACACTTACAGGCGAAAGGGATGTTGTATTCATATGTAGAAGAAATGAAAAAACTGTCTGTACTTAACGACATAAGTGTGTTTGAGTTGAGGTTTTCAGTTCATGTGCAGTATTGTGTAAAACCAAAAAAAATATTTTAGGAGTTAAAAAATGTTTTAGAATTCTATCGCTCACGACACTTAACCTTTGCGTGGAGCTTAAACCAAATGATATTATGGATTAAAGCGAATTCCTTCAGTCTTAACAAAACTATTCGTATAAACGAAACTGGGTTATTCTCTAAATTCCGCGCAACTAACAAACTCACCCTCTTTATTAGAGTCCAGATTAGCCACCGAGATTTCGTTCCGTAATCTTTATGATTACTGCGGAAACTGCAGGAGATAAAGATAAAATGTATCCTTTATGTTAAACTAGAACGTAAACTATCATTATGCACCGATGTAATTGTAAGATATTGGTGCCTTAGATACAGTTTCTGTGTAGTTTCAGAATTTTGTACTATTCGAATGCTTCATTTGTTTTGATGGCAATGTTTCTACACCCATTGGGGCTATGTTAACTACACTGTGATGTCCCATGGGGAAAACAGTGAAATCCTTAAGCGACTTGCTTCAACGGTGTAGTAGTGTGTTAATAACCAAAGATGTTTGCGATCTCTAAAATACATTAATATTGACCTTTTTATAGAACAAAGCATATATTCTTATAACAATGATATCGAGATTTCGATCACAAATAACACTAACTTATATAAAGAACATAGATAAAAATAAAAACGAAGTGAAATATAACTAAACCACAAGGCAAATTTATGGAGACGAGGGCAATCTCGAAAGTAAATTTGGACAATCTATAAAGTTTGCCCAAAGTTTTTAAGACATCAAGCAAATTTTACAACAGATAAATTTTATCTTAATAGTAAATACAAAACTTATTCGTCAACCACTAAGCCATCTAAACCTTAGTGTAATAAGAAAAAATACAAAAAATGAAGATTGATGAAGAATCAATCCGATCTTGTCCCGAATCCGACGTTGGTGCGATCAATTTTAATCTTGCATGTTTCCGTCTCATCCCTTCTTACGTCAATATCCATCAGTTGGAAAAGGAAGGATATATCAATAAAGTTAAGTTTCCCTGAGCCAATGACGGAGGCCTACTTACGAAATTAAAGACGGTAGAAGCAAATTGAGGAGGGGTTAGCTAAGACAATGATGTAGGCAAAAAAGATAATGCGTTACACTTTATGTGATAATAAATAATGTTTTAGGGAAATTAACAGGAAATTTGTGGAAGTAAGTAGTCGTTAACATAATGCTCTGATTAGTACAATTTTCACCGGTAATTATGGAGCTGATGGCGACGTAGAATCCGGTGTGGCAAGAGACCCATTTTTTATAATAAGTGAATAGTACGAAACTACATATGTCAAAGGTTTAATGTACAAAAGTATAAAGTAGTACTAAAAACACATTATTAGAAAAAAACTGGTCACAAATTCATATCACACATTTTTTTTCTATTATATAGTAAAATAGTGAGAAAGCCTGCAAGGATTTTTTAGATAACTAGGTTTCCTGGATTATTATGATAATTTCTGTATGTCATGTAAAGAAGTTCAAGGTTGATGAATATCCACGCCAAAGCTTGTTAAATTTTAATATCAGCCATGTTTTAGCCCCATTACAGCGTCAATATAAAATATAAGCCCTGTGAAGCAATTACGAACTGAGATCGAATCGATATCCTTATAAGAACAGTCTATATACAAGCGAATGATTGAGTCATATTTCAAATACATATCTGTGAATGTTATCGCTCGATACCTAACTGAACAAGAGTGACTTGCGCCAAGCCATCCATAAATCTAGGATTAAAAACGCCAAGTCGAGAGCCAGTTACAAATATTTGCTGCGTGCATTGAAGTGTCGTGGCATGATTGATAGTGTGTTATTGCGAAGAGCTGGATGTTTCGTATGTGTAAATAATACTTCGGAACGGAACGTTACAATCGATTGTGTTTTGTTTTGTGTTGTTCGCCTTTGATTGTGAAGATGTTAGAGCTGTTTAAATTATATTTTGTTGGTTTATATATGTTTCTTTGCTCTTCCCACCATATACCTTGTAACTCTTGTGATCCAGAAGCTTTGAAGCTCAGTAAATCTAGGGGAACCTAGTTTGTCATAAGCCCGCATCGAAATCAACCAGGAACCTTATATGAAGGAGGAATTGGAAATATATAGTCCAGGTTGGGCACAAGCTGGAGGTTAGGCCTTAGTCTAACACGAACACAGGTGTGTGCGGCAGTAAGTTTTTAAGTCAGATTTCTTTAAAAGTTAATTCTCATTTTATTCGACTTCCATAATAGCATGATCCGTGGAAAATTTGTACAATATGCACATGGTTATAAAACAGCGATACTGAATTATTTTAAATAAATATAAACAATGTAAGGAAAAAAGGAGAAACCACTAGTTCCAATCCTTTTAATATTTCATTCTATGAATAATTTAACATCTTTGACTACACCAAACACTATGCATATAAAAAGTGTGTAAAACTGAGTAAAGACATTGCCCGTTAATATTCCATACATATTAGATGGCTTTACATATAAATTAAAGGCCTCGGGGTTCCGTAGCTTAACGGCTGCAATTGAGGCCGGCTTTAACATTTCGTTTACTCTGCGGAACCCCTGAGAACGAACAGATGGCCTCTAGTGGAACGCGAATACATAAAAACACGTATGGATTAGATGGATAAGGTATTATGACCAAGCATTTTCATACTTTCATGACCGAAAAACTAGACGAGAAAACTGTTTTAAATATTTTAGTTTTATTTGCGGCTACTTTTAGTAGGTTATTGACAATGTTGGTGCTTAGGAAAATGAAACACAGAATAATAAAGTTTCAAATCTGATTTAATTTCTCCGGAAACCATCAGAATTGGCGGGTCTGATTGATAGCTAAAAGAAATTTGAAAACAAGAAAAAAAATGTTCTTGTCATTTCCAATACTAATTAACCGACCCAAATTTATTTTACTACTATCATTGCAGTGGCGGAATTTCAATAGAAGCTCAATATTTAGGTTTGCCTTTTAAAATTCCGAATGATAAATCTTTAAGATTCAAATCCTTATTTAACAAAGCAATTTGACACAAAAATGAAGATATTCTCATTATATACTGATCCCTCAATCGTGTAATGATTCTGGGCGTCGAAGTACCGTCACTGTGTCATTATTATGTCTAATGTCATTCCTGCAACTACCGTATCTACATTTCTTTGCTACCTCAAACCACAATGGCCGTTTATTAGTCTTTCCTCGGCAAGGTAGTGTTTTTCTAAGGGAGCTCCGGCGCCCTAAACTATAAAAAATTCACGCGGCTGCCGCCGGCCGAGCTGCACTGGATTTTCTTTGCGAAGCCATTGTTGGAACTTCCAATCAATTTGGAATTTTTAAGTCGGTTTTATATTTCAGTTTTCCCCGGTTTCAAGTTCGATAACCGAACGGTGTAAACGATAACCGAACAAGTTTTACGAGGTTCTAGTTTCGTGAATTTCGTTTTTAACGTTTTAAAGCTATGAGTTGAAAATGCTGCCGTTTGCAAAATTGAGCGTGAAATTTGCAAACTATTCATCAATCATTACTGAAATCTATTTATTCCTAATCGTTTGCGTTATTCGAGATTCTGTAGATATAACGCAATTTCAAAATCAATCAATGGTGAGCATGATTCTCCTCTACAACTGGGAGAGTTTAGGCCATGGTTTACTTGGCGACAGACTTGGCGGACTACATACATCCTAAGAACTTTTAAGTATAATTTATTGCAAATGCACACATAGAACCTCCTTCGAACGTCAGTCGGTATGAACCCACGACCACCAAGATATAACATTACTTTTACAATGTACATATACATTGAAAATTTCGACTTTTTCAAACAAAAGGTACAAATGCATACAGACAATAGAATTATTTACAGTCATCGATCGGAGGCTTCATCGGTTATTGTTACATGACATGGAATGGGCGATACCTCTGCATTCTTACTTATTATATGTTCCTATGTAACGAAGACGTATAGTTCTTTAGTGGTCTTAGGTATTTGCACCCATATTAATTTATAATTTAAAAACGCAGTCATATGTTTTTGGTTTCATGTGTTTGTTTGAAGCATGTGTGGAGTGAAATTGGTAGATAGAGCGAGGAATAGTGTGGTAAGGGAAAATTGTGGATTGAAAGTCGATGTTGTGACCAAAATTGAAAAGGGGATGCTTAAATGGTTTGGCCACATTGAAAGGATGAATGGTTGCAGAGTTACGAAAGAGATTTACTGTGCGAGAGTGAGTGGAGAAGTCGGTCGAGGACGGCCCAGGTGTACCTACAAAGACTATATAGGTAATTTGTTTAAAAAGGGTAACATAAAGAGTCCTCGAAACCGACGTGCATGAATGAAGAGGATAATATCAGTGGAAGAAGCGAAAGAGGTATGTTTGGACCGTGGCATTTGGCGCTGTATAGTCTCTGCCTACCCTAATGGGAGACAGGCGTGAGTTTATGTACGTATGTATGTTTTTGGGTGATTAGTTGTTGAGATATTAAAAAAAACATGTTTTTGATTGTTCAACTTCAAAGTCATATTTTCTCTTTTGTCCAAATAAATTAACATTAGCGATTTAATAGTATCGTGTTTGGTTTCCGTCGAATGAAATAGTATTAGGTTTTTAGTGACACACTAGTCTAGGTCTTACGGACTATAGGGGTTAGTAAACCTGGATTTTGACTAGGATATTCGTATTCGCAACACACACTTCGCAAACATTTCGTACTAGAAACAGTGCATCGCACACTTTTATTTCAAACCTAACAGATTTTTAGAGCGTATCGCGCGGAAAAGCCAAAGGGAAATATGGAAATTGCATTTGAAATACAAATGAAACACGCGGCCGAAAATAAAAACACCAACATTTTACACCTTTCGTTTGCAAAAACGTGACGATAATTTTAGCCAGGATACGAGTGACCAGAATATGACTTATTCAAACTATAACAAGGGGGTATGGTGAGGTTTATTAACTCTTCTTCATCAACCCATATACGCCCACTGCTGAGCACGGGTCTCCTCTGCCATTGAGAAGATTTAGACCATAGTCCACCACGCTGGCCTAGTGCGGGTTGGCGGACTACACACCTAAGAAATTCCTAAGAACTCTTAGGTGTGCAGGTTTCATCACGATATTTTCCTTCACCGTTAAAGCTAGTGATAATTCAATGTGAATACACACATAACTCCAAAAAGTCAAAGGTGTGTGCCTGGGGTTCGAACCCGCGACCGCCGAGATTCTCGATCGCGCACCCAAACCCTGAGGCCATCACTAAGCTTTGAGCCCTCTCAGTTCAAGTCTTCGTCCACCACGTTGGTCTATTACGGGTTGGCGAACTACACTTCTAGGCAATTCGTGAGAAATTTTTAAGTGTGCAGGATCTTACAATGTTTTCCTTTATTATTTAAGTAAGGAATAATTCATATTGTGTATTTTTATGGAAATTAAATATCCCGTTAAACGCTTAAAATCTTTTTTAACGGTCCTCTATCCTCGGTCTACGATTGTATGTCTGAAAGGATTCAAAAACATTTAAATATTTGCCTACTGCTTTTACCTGTGTTTTTATGTAATTTAGAATTTCAAACCAAAAAGACTTGTCTATCTTTCTAAAATGAAGCTAAAGAAAACATAAACTCCCAAAGGTATTTGGGCACAATACCTCAAGACCCAAGTGAAACCGTCCGTACAACTCGAGCTCGTTGAATAAGGCTATTCCGCCTTTTGCCTGTACTTCGTTACACCTAACCGAATATTGAATAGCCTGTAACTTCGGCCCTCGCTGCTCGGACAGTTAAGTTCCATTGAGCGTCCACCGCTGACATTTTATGGGCTCATTGATGGAATGGTTGAATACTAACTTTATGCGGTAGATTAAGGTTTGGTTGAATGAGAATTTAGTTTTGTAATCTGCTCGAAGTTTGACTGGAATTTTGGCGTATGTTTGAGGTGTAAAAGAGGTTTGGAATTTTGAGGATTCCACGGGAATCTTTTTGTATTGCAGTTGATAAACTACATAAATAGAGAATTTTGATTCCATTCAAAAATATTTAATTACGCAGCAAATCTACAATCATTTTTTAAAATTACTATTACTTATCGTAAAAAAAACAGTACGGAGGCACAATACTAATACACAAAAGTAATTAGATGAAGAATCATCTGCTTGAAAGTAGTGAAATTTACTTGACCTATAATACCAAACAGCACTGCCAGCTTATTGCAAGAAGAACATGCATTTTCCATGTCTCCACATATCTTTCCGCATTAATAACAACTAATTCCAAGCAAAAACCAATACAACTCCATTTCAAACTCGCTGTACATAATAAGAGGCGACAAAACAAATTGCTTTAGCGCAGATACTGGATACGGTTAAACTGCTTAATAACAATTCCTTCATTATAAGGTTGTCGGCGGCGTATTCAGGCTTTCGTGATTAAAACGATAACGACTGCTGGTTAATTGGTGTCGTGTAGACTGATGATTAAGTTACAAAACTGTTTATGGTTTAATTGTGATGGGGCGTTAAGTAACGCTTCGAGATTGGAACGTAATGTTTCCGTTTTTATTACATCGTTTGTCGAGGAAATTTGTGTGACAGTGCTTTGATGTCCTTTTGATAAAATTAATTAATTTTTATTGGTCGTAATACTTACTTAAATATGATATTTTTTTAAATTAAAATTAATTCATATAGCTTTTTATACGGGAAACATTCGCTTTTGCCACATTATCTATTCCTATGGAAAGCGTGATGAATTTTTAATATCAATCAATAGTTTTCTTCAAAGGTAACGCACCAATGTCTTTTCTAGTATTCTCGTTTTTTATCGGCGATGTAGACTACTAATGTGGCTCCATCAGCCAACAAACAATTCAGAAATTAATTTTATTTTACACATTAATGAAATCTTTTGAACGTAAAAAAAAACATGCAATGCAATATTCTCATTTTAACTACAGTCAGAACTACACAAACAATAGAAAGATGGCCGAATCGATAGTAAAGCGTTCAAGTTTTGGTGCCAAGTTTTGAAGAAAATAACGAGTTTCTATTATTTTGTACAGCGTTATTATAGTTTAACTTTATCGCATTCCAAACACTATTACAACTTTGAAACAACTAATGCTTAACAACTCATAACTACTTCGTTTTATAAGTCACCGACTTTGTCAATTTTATTCTATTATTCTTTTAGTCTACCACTATTCTGGTATACCAGATCTATACAGGGTGTATTCAGACCGTTATCGAAAACTAAGGTAGGTAATAGCCAAGGTGATTACAAAACCCCTGGTGTTAAAGAAAATCCCGATAAAAGAAAAAAAATTGTCGTTTTCCATACAACCATCGGTAGTAAATATATGCGGTTTGTATGGAAAACGTCAAAATTTTTATTTTTTGTCGGGATTTTCTTTAATGCCAGGGGGTTTGTAATGATCTTATATGTCACTAGCCTTCGTTTTCGATCACGGTCTGAATACACCCTGTATAGGATATATATCAGATTTTGGTATATCAGATCAATGGCCGTCCTGATACTTAATATTAGGTGTAACGTAGTCAAAAAAGGTCAAGAAACGAATATGAATAATTCTTAGCAGTATTACACTTGTTTAATTTCGGTGTTATATTCTAATACTGTGTATTTTTAACAGTATAAGATCAATGCGAATATGAATTCACCTCCCAGATCTTATTTAAAATACTAATATTTACAGCATCTCCAACAATTTTATGATTCCAAATTATTCAATTGAATAAATGATCAACCACATCGATCAATTCTCGTGTAAACATCGTTCCTCTAGATACGGCCACGTCGCCTTACATCACAGGGCAGATAATCTACGCAGCACGAGTCCTGTTTTGTCACATAAGATATTTATCTCGCTCAATGTAATCCGACCGGCGAACACTAAACCGCTCTGTTAAGAGATATCTGATTCTACGTAGGTGGTGTTAGGTCTTAATTATATAAATAGGAAACAGGTGACGGTTACTGGCTATCTGGATGATTAATATGCTGAGTTGTTGGTCTTCTGGTAGAGAAATTGATTAATGCAACGAGACTAATGGAGAATTCGAGATTTTTATTGATAAAGAAATAAAAAATGAGAATGACAAATTAAAAAGAAATTAACAATAAAATACGGACGTAATATCATAAACATTGTTAAAATTCACAAACAAAACGTCCAGTTGTCTTTTATGACATTGTAAGAGTAGGTCACAAAATATAAGCATTTACTAAAACCTCTTTAAGGGCCGGATTAGTATATTTTGGTGTAATAACTCTCAGTAGCGTAGTAAGGGTTAGCGATTTCACATGAAATTCTATGTAGAACTCTAAGAAATTTAGCTTTTATCAAAAAAATCCTTGAACTGTATTACAAATTAATATATTATTATCCCCAGCAGAAGCAGAAGCAGTGATGACCTCGAGGTGTGGGCGCACGGTCGAGAATCTCGACGGTCGCAGGTTCGAACCCTAGGTACACACCTCTGGCTTTTCGAAGTTATGTGTGGATTCACATTGAATCATCACTTGCTTTAACGGTGAAGGAAAACATCGTGATGAAACCTGCACGCCTAAGAGTTCTTAGGAATTTCTTAGGTGTGTAGTCCGCCAACCCGCACTAGGCCAGCGTGGTGGACTATGGTCTAAACCCTCTCCATGGTAGAGGAGACCCGTGCTCAGCAGTGGGCGAAAATGAGTTGATGAAGAAGAAGAAGATATTATTATCCGTAATTACGCAACCTTCAAATACAATTTAAATCTTACTTTCACGTATCTACAGTACAATTCTATCGCAGGAAATGGTATCTCGACAATTCAACAAATATTTCTCGTTAGATAGAATCGAAATTCCAGTTTCACTATCGAATTCCGAGTGAATTACTGAACGCAATAAAACACCGCCTTTATTCCGACCAAACATCTAAATTATCCAGTGAAAGTACCTTAGGAATTAGTGCGACCAAGGAACTAAGATTGCTTTTTTCGTTTCGTACTTTGTCATATATCTCTCTCATCTCATCAGCCTATCGCCGTCCACTGTTGAACGTAGGCCTCCCCTAGAAAGCGCCAACCATCCCGGTCTTCTGCAGCCCTCATCCATATATCATCATCATCATCAACCCATATACGCCCACTGCTGAGCACGGGTCTCCTCTACCATTGAGAGGGTTTAGGCCATAGTCCACCACGCTGGCCTAGTGCGGGTTGGCGGACTACACACCTAAGAAATTCCTAAGAACTCTTAGGTATGCAGGTTTCATCACGATGTTTTCCTTCACCGTTAAAGCAAGTGATAATTCAATTTGAATACACACATAACTTCGAAAAGTCAGAGGTGTGTGCCTGGGGTTCGAACCCGCGACCGTCGAGATTCTCGACCGCGCGCCAAAACCTCGAGGCCATCACTGCTTATATATATATATATATATATATATATATATATATATATATATATATATATATATATATATATATATATATATATAGTTTTAACTACAGCTCGATGTGACAACTAGTTTTATCTGAAAATCAAATATATCAGTGGTAAATTCTAGTTTTAACTGGGTATTTCTAGTATTAACGAAGGCATCAAGTAAAAACTAGTTCTAACTAGGAAAAACGCGTTCTATCTAAAAACCTGTTTTAACTGTAACATATATATATATATATTGTCATATATACTCTTTGATAAATTTTGATTTAACTGAAGGATGGTAGGAAGCGCCCATGAGTAAATGGGGTGTCATTTAAAGTCAATGGGGTATTGTTCACCACTTCAATATGGTCTACTATCACTTAGGAAAATAATATGCTTGCCATCCAGCTTTTCCTATTAAATGTGTATATGCATATGCATACATTAATGGTCAAGACAAAGATTGTGAAGTACAGATGCACTCCTAAAAGTTCTTTAGAATTTCTTAGGAATGTAGTCCGCAAACCCGCCCTACGCCAGCGTTACGGACTAAGGCTTAAACCCTATCTGTTGTAGAGAAGGCCCGCGTCCAGCAATAGGGATAGTAATGATCATGATGATGATCCAAAATTCTAGTTTGAAATTTAACAGTGGTTATCAGCTAACATTTATATTCTTTATTGAACACCACAATAATACAACATTGATACAAGTAATTCTAAATCACGTAGTGTCACAATTGGCGGCCTTATCGCTGTCAGCGATTTCTTCCAGGCAACCGTTAGATGGACTGGACCGATCGGAACATTTGATGGTGCCAACTTTTGAAAGTCAGTTATAATCGCTTTTTAGATAAAGAGGAAGAAATCAGCTCTGATTCAAATTTCCGCTCACCGCTTATGACTTACACGTCTGTAACAATCGGACAGGTATAAAGTATCGATACAAAGTGCAGTACGGAACCGGTGTTATTTGCAAATTGATTAAAAGTTTATCGAGTTTATTACCATCGGTAGCGGGAATGCGGTCACGGCGCTAACACTACGTTAATGTTGCAGTAAAAATATAAAGTTATTTGCAAAATTCCCGTAGTTCAATAATGCCTACTGATTTTTTTTAATGAAATATTGATTCAAAAATATTTTATTGAAAGCAATTTTTATGGATCCTAACCTACGTGATATCAAGATAAAATTTGTGAAATAAATATATGGTCTAAACGGAAGATAGTATTTATGATGTAGATTCATTTGGAATTTTACAAAAATCTTTGTATTTAACGATTCCTGATAACATTTCTGAGGGCACGGATTGATTACTTGCAATTAATAACTGTAACCAGTAATTTTATGTATTTTTTTCTCCAAAGCGTCAGTGATAACTCATTAATGTTTATATTTATTAAAAATCTTAAATACTTTTTCATCCAATAAAGGTTAGTTAGAGTTGCATTTTATACCCATGTTTTCTTTTTGGTGTACACGTACATACTTAAACTTTTAATTCTCTACAGATTTTTACCTTTAGTCGTACAAAACAAATGAGTTTTAAAATACAATGTTATTATTTTTTCCAATTAGACACATTGCGAAATAACAAACTATGTTAAGTGTCTGGAACAAAACATAAAGCTTTGATGAAATGCTAGTTGTAAGGGTGTGGTTATGAGCAATAAATAATAATGAAAAAATGCCTCGAGTTTTAGTATAAACACAAAACAACATGCCTATCTCGAATATAACTATAGATAGGCAGACTCGTTAGTCTGATATAGTTATAAAACCAACTTTTATACTTTCGACAGCCCCGTGGCGCAATTGGATAGATACCAGCTTGTGAACCGAGAGGACGTGGGTTAGATTCCCGAGAAAAATGATTGTTTTTGGTTTCGGTTCTGGGAGTCCGCGAGAACAAAAAGTCTCTCGTAGTTTCTCGTTGCAAAGAACATGATGGAATATGCCAGTTGTGTAAAGTGGTTGTTCTACAGTATTACTCGCTGAATATCCCACTTATATTTCAGCCAAACCCTAAATTTACTCGGTTCAGCCGTTGTCATCTACATATGTCTAGTTACTTACCGAAAACTCTGCTAGAATTCAAAATTCATAACATTTTATTCCCACGACAGCGTGTGACAAATCATTCACATCAATAAAATCTGAAGTATCATTATCGGAACCCATATTTTCATATCTGATGATTAGAGCGACATAAAAATATACTGTTGGTACTTTATAAGTTATAGTAAAGCCGCTCTTAGTTTTATCGAATTCCGACAATCACGTTAGAATTACGATCCAGCTCTATAATACTTAAGAGCCTTTGTAAACGGTAGTAAAGATAAAACGTATCGCTTATGAAATAATTGACTACTTTATTACTATGTACTGCGGGATTTCGAACAGTAATTTAGAATTGCCGACTGCACCTTTAAATATTTGATTTATCGAGTTCGACTGTTGTTGAAGGACACATCTGTAGGTAATCAATTTCCTGGTCATCTTTTTATCAAATAGATATTGCTTCTAAGAACCATTTTCCTTCTTTAAATTTTTTTTACTTCATTCAAAGTTTCTTGATCTGAGAATTCTATCACATCGGATAGAGTTATATGATTATAGCTTTTGCCCGCAACTCCGTCTGCGTGGACTACAGGGTTGGGTTCAGAGAGAAAATAAGTTTTAGTATTTTATTCCGCAGAGCCCCATTTACTTAAATATACAAAAATCATACAAATCGGTCAAATTTTTTCAACGTGAAACCGTAACGCGCCGGTCGACGCCTTGAGTATCATTATTGCGCGCTTGATCATTATTTTGAAACTGCGATATCTTCTAAGATACTCATTGAAATCAAATGATGTAAAGGACAAATTTATTTTGTATTAAATACTTGTAATGAATAACGTATTTATTTGGATAAGGATTAATATCATGTTTATGAAAACACCTTCACAAATAAAACTTTATTTTAAAATAAATTTGGTTAGTATAAAAAACGTTATAGTGAGCTAACCTTAAAAAATAGACATATGGTGTCGCGGACTTTTTTTTAGAACTTTTAAAGAGGAACATTTCTCTCATACATTATTTTAGCGAAACTTTAACCGTTTCTGCAGCGTACGCAGTGGAAGCTCACAAAAAGGAAAAACGTCCCCGATTTTGAAACATTCTTTATTGCTGCTCCGCTCCTATTGGTCGTAGCGTGATGATATATAGCCTATAACCTTCCTCGATAAATGTGCTATCGAACAGTGAAAGAATTTTTCAAATCGGACCAGTAGTTCCTGAGATCCTAGCGTTCAAACAAACAAACAAACAAACAAACAAACTCTTCAGCTTTATAATATTAGTATAGATGAGTAATTATCTGAGTTACATTCTCACAAATTAGGCGGAAATCTTATTAGATTCAGGCTTTGAAAGACGTAATTTGAGTTCTACGTAGTCAGAAGCGATCTATTAGTCGTTTTTCGATCTCATTTTTCGATCCATGGGGTTTCTGATAATTGCTTAAACTAAAAAACAATTGTTTATCCCAAAATTCTGACTTGAGCTTTCAATTGGAGCACACTCATACCTCAGCACCAACGCTGCCTCGTTGGTCCAGGCTGATTTAAACCTTAAATAAACCACGTTTCAATTATTTTTCTGCATATAAATACGTGGCTATGAATTCGCTGAGTTTATTCCCAATATTTATTCATGATTGTCTACTTTACGATCGGCCGGTCAGCCGGACTCGTTAAAACATGCCCTAACGAGGTAAGGTCGCGTTTGCCTGGACTCAGTGCAATAAACATCGCTATTGCAAACTTGCGATTGTTAAATGCTAGTTTTTTAACTGCGGATCGGGTTGCGGAATTTCAAGGCATGGGATATGGCGGGGTTACTGTAGTGATGTAAATGGAAGTACCCACATTCTCATTCTTAATCATTGTCTAACCTTTTTTGGCATTAACGACTATGTGATGTCATCATACTTGATGAGAAAGAATTTATTTGCTTATACTTTCTAGGAAAAAAATTAATAAATCGCGAAACTTAATTAAATAAAAGACACGGCGCGCGATGGTTAAATACCAGCTTGGAAAACGAGAGGTCGGGTTTGATCCTCGCACCGAGATAAATGTTTGTGTGACGCAAAAATATTATTTCGAGTCTAGATGTTTGTGAGAACGAAGGCTGTCGTAGTTCTTGGTACCCACGGCACATGGTATCTGTGGGATTAGAGCTATGAGTGCGATTGTTTGGAATTTATTTATTTATTTCTATCCTTACCATAAATAAACCGAAAACTGATAATTTTAGAAGTATTCGATGGTTGAATATAATTAAATCGCGTAAGTTAAGCTCGCAACGCATAATAAATTTATAATGGAGTTAATATCCAGGGTAATATCATTAAAATATCCTTTACATATTATAATATGGTCTATCGCTTTTGCCTTGTACTATGTCTGTTTCCTGTTGAATTGATCAGACATTTGTATTGTAAGTATTCTGTTTTAAAGTTATAGTTATAATATTTTTCATAGTTGGTTATTTTTTATGTTATCTGTATTTTTTTTAATCCGTGAGAAAATCTTCTAGTGTACAAATAATAATGTAGCTAAATTAATATATATAATATTTAAAAGTTTTTATTATACAAGTGATCCCGTGAGT
The DNA here is from genome assembly GCA_030295005.1 of Cephonodes hylas. Classification (NCBI taxonomy): domain Eukaryota; kingdom Metazoa; phylum Arthropoda; class Insecta; order Lepidoptera; family Sphingidae; genus Cephonodes; species Cephonodes hylas. The sequence continues at coordinate 17,663,124 of AP025361.1, forward strand.
CGTTTTCAACTAAATTCCTATGTCAATGCCAAAAAGTCAATGAGTTCTAGTCCTTCTTCCAAGGTAGACTGATTAAGTTGTATTAACACCGTAGGTATAATATTACCCATCCAATGATTCGCACTCCGGCGTTTCAAAGATATGTATTTACTCCGAATTATCACGTACCTTAACGGTGAATGAATAATTCTTAGGAATTCTTCATCAACCTATATACGCCCACTGCTGAGCACGGGTCTCCTCTACCATTGAGAGGGTTTTAGGCCATAGTCCACCACGCTGGCCTAGTGCGGGTTGGCGGACTACACACCTAAGAAATTCCTAAGAACTCTTAGGTGTGCAGGTTTTATCACGATGTTTTCCTTCACCGTTAAAGCAAGTGATAATTCAATGTGAATACACACATAACTTCGAAAAGTCAGAGGTGTGTGCCTGGGGTTCGAACCCGCGACCGTCGAGATTCTCGACCGCGCGCCCAAACCTCGAGGCCATCACTGCTTCTCTTAGGAATTCCTTAGGTGTGTAATCAACCAACCCGCAACGCCAGCGTGGTGGACCACAACCACTCTCCGAGTAGTAAAAGACGTGCATGGGCTGGTGATGACAAATGAACATCATAATCTGAATATCAATATAAACCAGCATCCATAAATAAAGGTATGCATCGTCTTGTCCGCGAATGAAACAAAAATATAAAGGTAGTGAATAAACGCGAGTGTATCGTGTTACGTTAAAGAAGACATTTCGCTCGTAACCGCTCCACAAGGAGGCTTGCTGTGGGCGGCTGTAACGATCCTTGTGACACCGTCCAAGGGATAAGAGATACCGAATATAAGGAATGAAAGTCTTGAGTGTTTTTCCTAAATCATTTGCATACGTAAAGTATTCAGGTATGTTTCTCGGAATGGCAAAGGCAGAGGTTCGGCGTTTCTGAAACCATGTCTCGCAAATTGTGTTGTCAAAGGATAAACATAATGATATAATGCTTAATCCCAATAATCACATACATAGGTTTCCATAAGTAAGTCTTGGGTCGTAAGTATTAGAAACGGCTATATCGGTCTCACGAATACCGACAGAAACAAATATTTTTGTCGATCAAGATATAAAAAGAAATGCATTGCCAAAAGAAGCTTTTATCCATCACATTTCGAGGATTTTCTCAATAACAATGCCTACTAACGAATATACAATTCGCCTAAATCCTTTAACTTGACAGCCTGATTTCGTGTGTAGATTAAGTCGTTGTGATCTTAGCGTTCGTTTAAGATAAGGTTTTTATGTTTGTGCTGTCCTGTAGCATTAACACTCGTAAATATATGATATATTGCCACTGAATCATCTCGCTCAAAAATGAAGATGGAAAAGATATTGCTTCTTTCAATTGCTTGAAACCTCCCAAGATGAAAGACTCTTTCGTCATTTATGACGAAATTGATAGTGGTTCACAATCATAATTTTACATCATTAAAATTTATATATGTAATCTATATTCATTAATACAAATTGCAATATCAATTAATTTTAGAAATAATCCTCGTTTTCAGAAGTACTATACATCGAAATTGGTTCAGTAGTTTAACGAAAACGAAACAAAAATCTTGAATTTTGTAATTATAATTTAAGCTAAGACAAAAATTCTAACTTCATGACTAAAGTCACATTCATCCTCTAATAAGTTTTTCCACTGATACTTCAACTGAATGATAATTTCATTCAAATAGTCAATAGTGTTTGTATTCAGCCCGAACCTAGAAAGTGTATTTATCTAGCCTGCCGAGCAATATTTAATTAAGCCCATCAAAGCCTGTACCAGGCTGATCTTCAAACAAACTTAATTGGGTCAGAGGGTTGTTGGAGAGAAACACGATTTGTATCTACAGCAGATTTGTTTTTATGTTCATTTAAATAAGTAAAAAGATAACTTTTTTATATACAGGAGAAGAAAAATTGCCGCTTTGAACTGTGCAAATCAGGCAAATTATGTCGACTGGTGAGAAACAATTTTTAATATATGAAGAGCAGTGATAGCTCATACTGTAGTTTACTTAAACTGTTCGTGGTCCAATTTTACTATTCGTATTTTAGCTCAATATTTTGTCACCCGCTTTGCTGTGGAGGGAAGTGGACAACTCTTTGTTTTCCAACTCCTCCTTTACATTGCTTTTCTGATTAACTTCGTTGCGGGATTGTGACAATTTAGGTCCCCTTAGATTCGCTGAGCTTCATTGCTCGGCGCCAATACTGTGCGTGCCGCTGTTGATCCTGTAGTACAAGAGTTGCAGTGGTGGGTGTGTGGTGGGATAGGGCCAAAAATTCGTATTTAGATGAGTATCGTGCAACGAGGTCCACGTACTACCAGTTGAGATGATTTCATATTAAATTCAGAGCGGTTCTAATAAAGTATCACCATCAATCATCAATCATTTCCAGGAATTATTATAATATCCTATGTTTAGGTACTGACTATATCGCGATTAATGTACTCCTTTACACTAGGATCAACAGTGGTACAGAGAGAAAAAGTTTAAGCTGAGTCGGTCTTTATGAGCACTTCGCTTGTTTTTAATTCACAACGAAAACTATATAGTAGAAAAAAATACTCATTGGAGGAGATGTCCTCCAATAAGATCCTTTTAAAATATCGCCTAGTCCAGCGTTTCCTAACCTTTTTCAGCCACGGACCCCTAGGAAATTAGGGACAGTTTTCATGGACCCCTTTAATAAAAAATTGTTAAGTAAGCGTAGCGATTACGAGACATTAGCATTTATGTATGATCCAGAAATGACACCGCGGACCCCCATACATATACTCGCGGACCCCCAGGGGCCCGTGGACCACAGGTTAGGAATCGATGGCCTAGTCTACTATTGCAAGTATAACATCGAATGTGTAGGTAGCATATGTCTCCCCATTCTATGAAGTTGTTTTATAAAAAAATCATTTGCAGTACATCCCACGTTCGTACACGCTTTTTAACTCATTGAAGGCGTACTGCACAACCCGTAATGCGATCCCGAACAGGATCCGTACCACAATTGCCTGATAAAGTCTCTCAGTATAAGACTCTGTCATTTTTACGCCGTCTCTAAGCCAACACACACCATATTCGTTCATTTTCTAGGGCTATTGAAATTAATATATAAACTTTAGAGCCTCGAGAGGTCGATAAAATTTATTCTAAATTGAGGTGTAAGTTTATTTACTATATTTCTGATATCGTGGTTGCATTCATAACTTTTATGTCTTGCATATTTACGTCCACCGTATTTGACTGTGTCAATCCACTTATAGAAAAGGCTTCTATGATAATGATATATGTATCCACCAATGTACGAAGTTTCACGAATAAACGCATTTAACAAGTTACGCCTCCTTAACTTATAGACCAGAATTATGTGAGCAGTTTTAGTTTTCTTTCAAGATCATGACATCGTCTGAATGACCTTCAATATCCTTGTCCTCCTAGCGTTATTTTCCTCATTGCTAAGAGTCATGATTCCCTGCACCAACAGTAGTCAACCTTCTTACTATGCTGCGCCACCTGTTCCTGTCACTAGCATCTTAGAGCACAACGTAGTCTCGAAATAAGCGTCGAGCAGATTTGATTCGATCATCTGATGGGGCATCAGCCTCTTAGACGTTTGTCCTCGATTTTGCCAGTGACCATCTGTTCCAAGTTATCTCCGTCTTTTCTGGCTGTTTGACCAAACACTCCAGTATATTCTGAAACATACAGAAGCAAATACGTAAATACCAGCACGCTTAAGAAACGCACATATGCATCAAGCTACCACGCACGCGCGATTTCATACAAACACGCTTCTATGCTAGCATCAGCTCGCGCGAATGCAATGTATCTAAACGTACATCCAGTGTCACGCATAAACGCTAGCACGCTTATTGATTTAAAATGTAATAAATTGGAAAATAATAATAATAAAATTGGATTTATAACAATGTCCTACCAGTGCCAATTCGTAGCCATAAAAGGAAAGGTGAAAGTGGAGTAACTATTACTGTTAAATAAACTTTATGACGCTATCAACATCAGGAAATTTATTAGCTCGATCTGTAACAAAATCTGGAATTCACTTTCATAGCCTAGATGTTTTGTGATACCATGCATTTCACCAATTAAGTAGATTATATTTGTCCAATTATCGACCCAGTTGGTTCATAATACTGGCAACAGTCAATTGAAACTAAAAATAATAAAATAATTTGACGCTAGACATTCCCATGCAAAACCCGTCATAAACGAATACATTTTGAACCAGCATTTGTTAGTAAAACGTTAATTTTTTTGTCAGGATTTTCTTAACGCCAGTCGTTTTTTAATCACCTTAGCTATTACCTGCTTGAGTTTTCGATCACAGTATGGATATGGAAAACACTGTATATTTATTGTGTACGATAATAATTTGTATGTAAATAAATACATAATCTAACCATCCGAATCAGACACATAAAGCAAAACCAAATCAGTTTTATTAACACCCATTAAAATGCCATTGCGACATTCTAAACCTCTAACCCGAGGCAATTCAACAAATTTCAAATACAAATACATTTAAAGCAAGGCGATAATAAGACAGCGGTTGGCACACGTCGACGGTAAGTGTCTGGGCCGCGAATGGCGACAAACAAAAGGCCAGAATAGAAGCTAATGGCGTTAACTGGAGGACAGTAAATTTTATTAATAAGACACGTTCTAACTTGAGACATGGAGTAGGCGTTAAGTGATCGAGATACGGTACCGATCTATAGTAAACATTGCACGTTTCCTTCCCATGATTCATAATTGGAGACGGCTAATAGCTTTGTCAGGAATAAAGTGCATCAGGCTGCGACGAAAGTGATTCCAGAACGTCTTACCTTTTGTGGATCGAATATTGATACGTTCATCACTCAATTAGGTATAGGTTCTGTGTCATTTACAATAGAAAGAAGAGAATCATAAAGAAAAACGGTAATTATGGAACAATGAAATAAGAAGATGAAAAATTAAAAATAATTTTTTAGAAGTATATTGAAGAAGAACATGATTTAAAGTGTATGTGAGTTAATTGAAATTTAACAGAAACTCATAAGTATTTTACTTATCATCCTTATCTGATATGAAAGAAAACACTGCTTCTTTATACAGAAATAGGTAGAAAACTAATAAAATAACCATCAAAGCAAAGAAATCCCAACTGTTCGATTTCACAGGGTAATTTATAATATAAATAAAAATTAAAAAGACGTTTGCAAATACATCACGGGTGAAATTAAAACCTTCGACAAAAACACACTATCACTGGGAATGAGTTATCATGAGAATAGGCACGTGGTAGCACACACGGTGTTTCCGTTAATAGATTTGTTTCGATAATGCTAGAATACACTAGTCGATTTTATGGAATTTCTTAAGGTCTTTTATTATTGTTTGTTGGTATAAAATCTGTCTGTTGGAAGAAAATTTCTTGAGCTACCATTTAAGAACTATCGGGGTGACTGGGTTAAAATATTGAAAAATTTCAATTTTAAATAATTGCTCTTCCTTAGACATAAAGATTAAAAATCTTAATTTTATCAAAATAATTTTGTGAACAAAAATTGTATTGATGATAAATTGACACATGAATTGATTTTATGTCTACATAACTTTAACACATCCTTATTAGTATCTTTAATAATGTTTAATCACTTAGACATAGATAAATTTACAGCTCAGTAATGCTAGTTATTAATTTCACCAAAAATCATAAGCGAAACATCCCCAAAAATTTCCACCTTCCAAAATATCGTTTCTGAAATTCCCGTCGGTTCAATTTTGCAAAATCGCAGCTCGTGTTACATATCCCACGTCGCGGCGGCAGACAGGCCGTCTCTATCATGCAATATTCAAAAGCTAATGGCAAACAGAATCGATACACCTTCTTTACTGTTTGAAAGCTTTGTCGCGACGTTCGTGTCCTGTTATTGTTCAACGTACCTTGATTTAGTACGGTATTGTTCCGCATGGATATAAACAGCATTGAAAAGATATTGAATCGTTATGCTTGTTATTTGATAAGGACCTTCTTCATTTACCAGGCAATTGATCCGGACCCAAAATATTCCCAGACGGGAGATGTTATATCATAATCTGAAAATGTTCACAAAAAATGCAGAGCGGACTAGCACTAGAAAATTTTCACATTGGCATCCCTCTTATTGGGCAAACTGGGTAGTCTTTACTTTACATTATCTTAATTTAGTTAGCAATAAATAATTAAAAGGAATGATAAGGCCTCGTAGCAGTTGTAGTATTTTAATCAAAATAATTTCTTCCTAACAATGAGCATAACAATTCAGTCGACGATTATAATTTCCTAAATGATGTTTAACTTTCTAATACTCACAAAAAATCCATTATTCGCACAGATTACACAAATATCTCAAGATACAAAACAAACGAACGAGATCATAACTTTCCTTTTAAAGTTGCCAATGCGAAATTGAAAGCAATTTCTCGAATCGTTGAACTTTAAACATCGCAGGAAGTCAAAGTCGAAAACAATAAACAAAGTGTATCCAAAGGGAAAAATTTCCTAATAATTCTCTTGTTGATAACTCAAACGGGGCTATGGCAATATTTGTAATTTGTATATAGCAGAAATCAAAGCTTTGTTTGGTTTACTTGTAAAGTAAAACTAAAATACAAAATGTATTAAGGAATAAAATATTCTTGTTCAATTTTATGACTTTATTTATTCAAATGGCATTGTTATGCTTCAATGATATTCGATGTATGATTCTTTAAGAGTTGAAATATAGCTACAATTTAACATTATCCCAACTGGAAACACCTAGTGCCTGACGATTTATAATACTTTAATGACAAATATTGTATTAGCTGATCAATGATTTTGATAGTCTATTTATATCAAATCTTTATCATTATCGTCAAAATCACCTTTGAGCTAATGTATCCTCCAGACACAATACAAATAACTATTGCATTGAAACATTGTTCTAATACTTTTAAAGTAAATTCCACAAGCAAAATTGACAAAACAGAAGTCAATTATTTTTCAATATCGGCACACATCAAGACCCTTATAAATATTCCGAGGCTGTTTCAATTCCGGAGTTAATCTCCAAAAGGATTGTTTATGGTAAACATTTTGATTCAAAGTCAAAGTGGAAGGATCGCGAAGCATCCCCGAACGCTCATTTGCAATTCTAATTAATCTTTCGGCTGCAAGATGAACGTCTTGCAAACGTTTTGTTCCCAAGGAATTTGATGGACAGAGATGGTCAGGATTTGCATGCTGATGCTCTAGGCCTGGTTTTGTTGGGCGAATACTAATTTTGTATTATTCGTCTTGATTTTGTAAAGGACCGAGAGCCGTTGAGGATGGTTGCTTAACTATTGACTTACAGGAAATTGTATAATATTTAGTATTCTTTCCTTTTCATTACACAATAAATATCAGCTGTTATTGATAAATGATGAAATAGTTTAAATGCGAAGTATCCAAATCCTTTACCATCCTTAACTAAACTTCTAATAGCAACAGTAACTGCCTTATCGATTATCTTAATAACTTCCATAATATCCGTAATTACATACTGATCGTATGCATACTCCCAAGGCTAAGCGTATCCACAAACAAATTTAACTGCATCCAAACAATAGCCAAACTTGGTACACTGATATAAAGACAAACATTTAGTTTATAACATACGCAAACTGTGCTGGCAGCGTCTAGGACGAGTTTACACAACTCTCGAGACGATGTTCAATATTTGCGCCACTCCAAATGTAGCCGTCTGATGCCATTGGAAATATGCGGTCGATATTGTATATTAATAGCTGAATGTGCTCCATAGGCCTAAGTTCTGGCAGCCAAATGCTATTAAGGAATGAAGTCTCGGAGCGTTTCGTCTGGGCGATTTTTAGTTAGGAGTTGCTGTACTTATGTGGTGGTAAAAGTTTCTTGTAAACTACTTGATAAAAATTATGAATAAAATATTTAAAAATGAATAAAAAATAAAGGAATAGAAATGCAGATGGTGCGGCTACCAAGGTATTTTTACATAGAATAGAACCAATAGACCCAAAACGGAATCTTGTGATACCTCAGAGCCTGCAGCTAAATTCTTTGACATTAATTCTCTAGCCTTGAATGCGCAATAATTTTTATAGGACCATTACGCGTGATCACAGGTCTTTATTTACACAAAATTAGTCATTGTGCAATTCTCAAAACTAAAACCTACGCCAAATAAATTCGAATAAACAACGAAACTCCTGACTGATGCAGTCTAATCAAGGAACATATCCTAACATTAGAGCACGCAATTTGAACATATAAATCCATTAGTCCGAGTACGTAGTGGATAGTAAATTTCATCAACATTTCAGCGCTAACACGCGGACACAAATCTGTCCAACATTTCAACAAAGTTACACAAAACGCGAAAACATATAAATCAGAGGCACACGGTCCATTGTGGCTCCACGGGCTCCGCAGGCGCTGTTTGCTCTCGAGAAGAAATAATATTTGCTGATATTTGAACCGCGACATTAATTTCCTTTTATTTGGCGGCGTGCTCGCAGTGAGTGCTAGATGAGTAGGAATGCTCCTTTTAATTGAACGTGGAAGGTGAGTTCTGTATTCAATTATGAAATAAATGGCTTTTAGTAAATACTGATGGGAGTTGTTTCTTCAATACTGTCTGAAGAGTGCTAAACTTATCATCAGATTTAAAAAGGATAAGTAATAGAATTTAAGGCGCTTTCAATATTCATTTTTATTATCTTCAAGCTTAAAATAACATATAAGTGTACTAGTGAAGCTGTGATGCAGTATTTTATATTTTAAACTACTGCTGATGAATAGAAACCTCGTGTGATTATAAGGTTTAAAGTCAATTAACTAACAAACATAAACTTTCTGAAAGCCATCTACGATATGACGCTTCACCTATAGTTGTTAGACCTGCAATAGTTATGGTTTTGTAGATTTTTTATTGTTTGTAATTACAAGTACTGCATTGTAGCCAGAAATATTTCCTTCCTAATTCAACTAGAATTCAATTGTACTGTTACGTCTGGTCATAGCAAGGCTTATCCGGAAGAAAACCCATGTGAATATCAAATGTGTCACTGTGGGCGGCACGTGTACTGCTAATCAGAGCACTATTGTCCCACCGGGCGCATGCATAACGAACCAATGACGTCATACTGCATTATGACGTGGACTGGCACATTAGTCTTGGCTTTTATATTTTATTTAAGGGTAGGGGTTGGGTACTTTTATGCGAATAATGAAAGGTTTTTTTGTGGAATTAATAGGATTGCTGGATAATAAAAAAGAAAAAGGTTTTTGAGACTTCTTTTGTTTTCCTAGACCTTTTTAAAAGGGCATACGTGAAGAAACAATTTAAACAGATGCTTCGGGTTATATTTTTGTATGAATTATTAGAATGTAGGCTTTTTTTATGTGAGTTACCTAATAACCTGTTGACTAATAAACGAATAAAATAAAAAGTACCAAAATCGTAATGAAAACTAATCCAATTACAATATTATTTTTTCCTCTACCGTTATCACTTGTTAGCGTATTAATTTGTCTACACCATCTTACTCTCTGCAGTCTGGACCAAAAGCCAATAGGAGTCTGGATATCGAAAAATACCCAAATTTTACCTTACCTTCGAATACGTTGCATTCAGTTATTTTCGGAGCTTGCTAAGAGACATTTGAAGCGCAGCTGCTATGCAAATGTGATTCATGGAACCAACGAATCGATTTTGGACGCAAAAACTACGATGGTGGTATTTTTTCATTACATTCTTAAAACTGCCTTGTTGGTCTTGCGGTACAAGTTTATGACATGTGGTTGCGCCTGGGTCGATAGATTCTGGGTTTGATTCCCGTGTCGGACGGGTGTTTTATCTTATGCATCTTTTCTTCTAGGTTAGCCAACCGAGTTGCACTTCGGGTCAGCTCCAGTTTTATGGTTTGTTACGTCAGTAGAATGAATTACACTTAAGTCACGGAAAAAAAGAAATATATAAATTTGTCATAATGCATGTGCTCGTTCAACGAGCGAAATCAAGTGTATATCAACGTCTTCACAGTACCATTAAACAATTATCAAGTAATTCCATTTCACTGGAGGGATACAGATAAAGCATATACTCTGACAGTCCATTTAGTAATTAGCTTGACAAGTTCATTCCCAACGGGATCGTTCTAGATCCATCGATTGTGGTTGAGAAATTCTAAATACACAACTTAAAGCAATTAAGGTTGCCCTGGGAGCTATACCTAGTTATATCAAGTTGAAATTTTATCATGATCAATTCCACTTATGAGTTATCTGATGACGGAGTCTTCGTCTATATACCTGTCTTGTTAAATGATTTATATCATTACAAAAAAATAGGTACTCTGTAATAAAAATATGTGGATTATAGTCTTTACCCAATTAGTTGTAGATTAGACCCGTTACCAGCAATGGGATTTATATGGTAAGATGATGATGATAAATAATACTTTGCCACGCCTGAGATGATGAACAAACCTTTGCTGACCTGAGAATCTGACCAGAAACTTCCAGATCGCTCGGTACATAGGTACTTGTACTGTGAAACCTCAAGGCAGCAATGCAAATGTAGGGTTAATACTAATAAGTCACTCGTGTTTCTACAATTTTTTTTCTACAATGATGCTTAAACTCATATTTTTGAATTAAAACAAAGAAATTAAATTTAATAATATGCAAATCTTTTTCCATTTACGGTATTAATGAAAAACTGGTGGACGGAGGGTTGTGACTGTTAGGTGATCTACCTTCGATATGAAATGTGAGCGCATAGATCGAAGGTAAGATTCCCAATATCGTCGCATGATTTAACCCTGAATTCTAATAGTATTTTCGTATTAATTCACTCCCACAAGACTGTTCTAAAAGGTAGGCAGAAAAGAATTTTTACAACTCCGTTTCGTCAGCTCGTCATTCTCTTGCCCTGCTCCCAATTTTTATTTGGGGTCGGCGCAGCATGTTTTGTCCTTCCACACATCCCTATCAGCCGTCATGTCTTCGGTCACGCCTTTCTCTTTCATATCTCCTTTGGCCTTCCTCGGCTTGTCCATCCTTCAACTTTCATGCTCATTACTTTTTTACCAACATATTATGTTTCGTCCCTCCTCATAATATGCCCATACCACGACAGACACAGTCACAGACAGTTTCGTCAGCTATAGTTTTTTTTATTACCTATGTAGTTGAAGGAGAGTCTATCGCCGTTTTAGGTACATTTTCTAGTATCTTTATATTGTACCAAAAACAGAAAGAACTTACTATTATTTTTAAACTATTTTAGTTTTCAATAGCAATTTTTCTATAAGAATATTACTTAACCCCCTAATATCTTTCCAATCGCCAATCAAAAACTATCCCATATATAAACATTCAAACAGTTCAATACTGTATTACTTCGAGTGCATACAAACAAGGCCCAGGCCTACAGTGTCGAAGGGCCCAGCGGCCCGCCAAATGGAATCGACCGTCGTTTTTAGGTAATTGGAATCCCGGACAGCACTAGCGCACACCAATATCGATTAGAATCGCTTGCTATGCACTTTAAAAACCATTTGTTGAATATTCATCGGGTGTTTTTTGTTTTAGAAACGTGTGGAATGATCTTGATTTTTTATGTGTGTGTTTGTAAGGGTGTTTTTGTGATGAAAATGTTTTCTTGAATTACCTTTCGTAAAGATATATTGAGTTATTTTATAACACTTTTAATGTAACGTTAAATCGATTTTAAGCGGATTGTAACAGTTGAGATGGTACTTATATTTTATTTTTTAAAATATTAATTTTCTAAAGGATTATTTTTAAAGTGTCTCTTTTTGAAATCTATCTCAATGAACGGAGGTTCTGGCAAAAGCTAGTTGAAACACAAATATAAGTTTACAGGTAGTAAACCTTTTTTATATGTTATTGAATAAGATGCTAACGACTTTTTCTGGAAATAAATAAAATACAATATCTTCTTCATCAACCCATATACGCCCACTGCTGGGCACGGGTCTCCTCTACCATTGAGAGGGTTTAGGCCATAGTCCACCACGCTGGCCTAGTGCGGGTTGGCGGACTACACACCTAAGAAATTCCTAAGAACTCATAGGTGTGCAGGTTTCATCACGATGTTTTCCTTCACCGTTAAAGCAAGTGATAATTCAATGTGAATACACACATAACTTCGAAAAGTCAGAGGTGTGTGCCTGGGGTTCGAACCCGCGACCGCCGAGATTCTCGACCGCGCGCCCAAACCTCGAGGCCATCACTGCTTCACAACAAAAAAATTCTAAATACAATAAAGAAACCGTTAAATATTCGAAATTAGAATATGGGTTTAAAATATCCAACATATTCATTGAACATTTTTAAAAATACAGTACCTACTTATTCATGGCATCAATTTAAATAAGAGTGAGGGATAGGGTCTTATAAAAGAGCGTTATAGATGAATCTCAAGTTAAAGTTAAAGGGCCGCAGATGTGCGCCGCGGGGTTCAGTACCTACTAACAATTACCCAATACTTTGTACCCTATGATCTCGGAAACCGTTAACAGGCGTTTTACAAATGGCGCTTCCATTTTCGATTTCTTGATTAAAATCAAGAAATCGAATAAAAGAGGTTATTCTCTTCTTTATAATATAATATAAAAGAGGTTAAAATAAATTCAAGTAAATAATATTTTTGTAATGGTATTTATGACGATTTTTTTTCTTGCTCTATAGATTTTTTTGTAGTTTCAAATTGAATAGATCTTTCCTTTTCTAATTCTTTGGGGGTCGTTTTTTTTGCTACAGGCAAATTAAAACAAAACGAATAGAACAAGACTATACAATATTCAATCAAGAATTTCTAAGTAAAATCTCGCCCTGCTAACATAAAAGAACTGCATCATTTATAGCCAGACTTACGAATCAGTAAACAAAGCACTGCCACCCGAAAATCAGTAAAAAGCATACACACACCAGTTTCTATTCCCAAAAACAAAGCAGGCAAACTTGAACGCAATACGAAATTCAATTAAACGCTTGCATGTTTACACAGCACACGTATAGTTATAAACAGTATGGCAAGTCATTAAGCATTCAATTAAGTAAAACGCATCGTTTGTTTGCTGTACACTCCGCGCGTCGATATTTGAACATTTGAATGCTGATGTGACGGCGCCGTTCGTATTGGAGGACTTGATTTTTGCAGATGTTGGAAGGTAAATTGAATGTTTAGAGTTGTCTCTTCTATGTGCCTTTTTATATGTTTGGAAATACTCTTTGTAGCTTTTATTTGGATCGCAATATACTTTCATACTAAGTGTATTTAGACCATAATCGAATCCTAAGGTAGCTAATATCTACGTCGACTACGATTTTACGCTTATTTTGCATTGTGGTGATGATAATATACTAATATAATAAGCCTAAGGCTTGCACAATCTAAACTCAGAAGGCACATAGCTACGCGTCTTTTCGTCGTTTTTATACATTTTTGTAGGGCCTTTGACAATTTTGCTGACCTAATAAGGCTTTGAATTTTTTACCTTGATTGCGCGTTCAGTTGTTTCTTGAACCGATTGCATTCAATTACCGATACAAAATATCAAACCTCAACCTCCATTTGCGCCTACAACATAATCTACTAGAACTATATCCACCAATCTCATATTACGAACACGTATATTTCAAGTTCTAAACAGCGCGTGTCGCCCCTAGCTCGCGGAGTTACTAGTTGCTTAGCGCCGTTTGCCGCCATATTATGCGCCGGCAAGCTCCGCTGTTTATGTGTACCACCTGGCCGTAGAATACACACGAAAGCTTCAAACAGATGAGACACTCTTTTGAAAAACTTTGGAACATTTTTTTTGCGGACTACCTAGATATACATAGGTAGTGCTCCCATTGGTTTATTAGTAGTAGCTTACAAGTGTTGTTTTGCCATTTCACTTTCATAGAATATTAAAACGGATTCATTTGAAGCTAATGTGATTTTTATTATGACAACATCTCTGCACCAACAAGTCTTGTCTTGTCGTTTGGAGTACGATCTTAATAGATGCAAATAGGAAAATGCTATTAGGAGAATGTGTTCCAGTCCATATGCCGTTCATTTCATCATCGGATGTACAAACTAATCCTCATGTATCACTATAGCGGCTTTTACACCTAATGCTATATTATGAGATTTGGGATAAAAATATCCTTTTGTTATATTAATAATTAGACTTCGTTATTTCTGTTTTTTTTTTAAGGCAAAGGTACCTGCTGGGTGACCCGACCTACGGTTTGGTTGCTCTACAATTTTTACCTATCCTCTCATTAGTGTTTGAAAGTGCAAGACTTAGCAGTCTAGCATTGTGCAGTATCAGACACAAAAAAAGAAGTTTTTCACTGCGTCTCGGTATAGGCATACAGTAGTGTCGGTATTTGCAATGAACAGAATATATACCATACTAACCGAGTAATTATCCTCGTGAGAGAATTACCTACCCATTCATAATATAAAAATCGATTGGGAACCCTATTGAAAGAAATAATATTTCTTACAGGTGTCTTAAAGAAATAATATTTCTTTCAATAGGGTTCGCAATCGATTTTTTTACAAATGTGTTTTGGACGATATTATTCGAGTAAAAAATGAACATCTGTATCCAAACCTTAAATTAACTATTCTATGGCAATATGCTTGTTACGAAACCTGCAGAAGGAATCAAAATATTCGAAGCGACTTCCCAATTTCAAACTACCCACAATAAAAGGTAATGGCGGTAATAATCGAACGACATCGGCGATATTATTTCTTGATTTCTATATTTAGCGTGTAACTCTGTTAGTCTGTGTTGGTGTTGTGGGTTAGATGTTGGCGCCAATGTTGGACCACTAATTGAATATTGGCTCCGGTGGTAAGTCTTATTTAGAAACGTTGATTAAGTCTGGGTTGAGATGACAGCGTTGCTTTATTTAATGCATAATGGCATATGCATATGGTTGTGAAAGTGGTATAAAATAACAATAAGGTAAAACCAACTTCTATAATTTAGGTTCAGAATTTGGTAAATTTCATGGTGGTAAAAAAGTTGGCCAATGCTGTAGATTTGAGGAAAATAAATACTAAAAATAATCAAAATACGTGTTTTTAATACTTTTTTTTGGATTTTGGTCCAATTTGTACTCGTGGTTTTCTCCATTCTGATTTGCATAGTATGGTATTAAATTAAAGGGATAGTTTCTCTTATGTTAAGATTTAGATTAAGATTAAGCTCGATAAAACCATTGGCCGGTTTTGATCAAATATTGTATCCAAACATGGAAGTCGATGAAACTTTATAATATTGCTCTAAATGGAGACAATTTAGACATAGAATGGCTAGTGTTTCAATAAAATATTAATGTTGGCGCTATATGCATTATTCAGCCATTTATTGCATCAAAATACATTTGCTTGAATTTAAGTGATATTTCTGTAAAATTGGGAAGGGAAGCGTTAAATCGGCTTTGTTATTGTGAGGCAGGAGATGGACATTTTTATTATTCATTCATTTATGGACGAAGGATTTAAGGATTAGGAGCGATTTCTGATTAACATCAAAACTTTCATTTGGATTTTAGACACATCACAATTCGACTAAAAACTTAATATTCAGTTGTTCAATTTCCTAGCTCTTACTTGGTATAGGAGATGACAGCAATTCTTTCATTCATGTATGGATTAAAGCTATAATAAACGACCAAACATTGAAAAATTACAAATGCCCTAAAAAGTCCTGCTTGAAATGGTTAGTATGAAATCGTATAAGATCCAACACACATCGATCGCTCTGGTCAAAAGTCAACCTCGAAATGAATAATAAAGACCCAGCGCAGAGTTGATAGCAATCTCTAGAGACCAGATACTAGACCGAACTTCAAATTAAAATAGAGTTAAAACTGAAAGACAAGCTTTCTTGAAGCCTTTAATAGTAACAATATTCATTGACACCAATTTACTTCTTGCAATGCCTTATCAAATTCTATCAAAACTGTCGCTTTAATAAATCGCACTTGCTTAAAGTTGACTCGAGCGAGTAACTCAGTAACCGCCACATATTTAAATCCAAGGTGTTCCCGAGAATGAGACTGTTTATCACAAATGAAGGGCAATTAATTTTAATTAAACCCAACTAACGGTCGCGCGATATGTCCGACAGACTTGAAAACACTTCAAATAGCGTCAGTTATATTTGGATGGAAATTATTCAAGATGTGCTATGCAGTGGTGTGTTTAAAACGCTTTGTTTGCGGGCAGATACAACCTATTTTTAATTTTTAAGTATTTTAAAATCAAATTTGAACTATATTTTAACTAAATTATTAAGAGTAAGGATTGTAATAATACTTTTAAATTTGTTTCTTATCCACATGAAACTAAGCTCTATCAATAATATTACTAACAAAAAATTAGAAACTTCAAAAAAATAAGGGATGTTTTTATAAACATGTCCTACACTTGCCTTCCTACTCAATACTTAATGAAAATATAGAAGATTTCGTCTCCTATCTGATCAAAACGTCGTGTCTAGCTTTGTAACGCCAAAACGAGCGTTTAAAAGACACCAGTGTACATTGCAAGTTGGCATAAATTTCAAGTTGAATATGGTAAGCACATCAGTCAAGTCGTATGTGAACCCAATAAAACTTGAAAGAAATGCGTATTTCACATCTCAAAGTAATCAATCTCTTTGCTCAAGGATTTAAGCAATTTGAGTTTCTAATTGACACTGAGATCGATGGGTAAGCTAGGTACAGTATGGTTGTCGAAAAATAGCTTTACAAGTTGTGGACTTTCCTAGAAAATGTGGGCGGTTGACTGCGATGGTCTCAACCAAAATGACAATAAAAGGAATGGCAGAGGTTTCAGAGGCAAAAATGGAGAAATAGACTAATTATGATACTGCAAAAAGTTACAAAAATCATAGGTTTGTTTGGTAATTGAAAATTTGTATATGTAACTTCGTAAAAAGCAAGAGACACCAAGATTTCTGTACCTACAAAATTATTTATATTCTTATCTGCTATTTATTTGCGTTTGGTTGTTGATATTTTACAATATTATTGCCTCTCTATGCCAAATATTTGCCAAAAAAGTATTCAAACAATGTACAGACCTCTGTTTCGTCGGCGAGTGCGAGCTATATTCTGGAGATGAAACATGAGAAACAACATGGCATGTTAGAATATGGCGAACTCTTTTGTACCCAACTTCAGCAAATCCTCTCTACTGACCTCGGGCCAAAAAAATTAAACAAAAAAATACTATCTGTATTCATCGATGGTTATAGACAACATGTCAGGTTAAACGGTAATAAGAGTTTGGAATCGACATATATTCTAACATTTTCAACGTCAATACCCGTAGGATTTAAGTCGTAAGGGAGAACATTATAAACAGCTTGACATTTCGCTGGAATTATATTTCTTCACTGTGCAAATGATTTGTCTACAATAAAACGGATTCCGCAACTTCTGGCCAGGGACTAAAGGTTGCTATTTCCATTTCTGTAGAATCTGTGGTGAAATTCAACTGATATTAGAAATGTTAAGGTTCGCTTGGAAGGTTTGTTAATACTAATATTAAATTCTCCTAAAATAAGCATAAAATTAGCCTCAAAGAACTTCCTTTAACCCCTTTAACCTGGATTAAACAACAAGAGAGTTTTTATATCATTGATTGTCATGATCTGTGCTTCTCATCGAGGATACATTTCTAAAATCTACGCTACGACCTAGTAAGAAATATGTGATAATCACAATGGTTAAAAAACCTATTAAGCCAATGATAGCAAGAGATTTTTGGCAAAATTATTTTAATATTCAAAATCTAAACCAAAAACCAATTTGGAATGAGACAAAATTTCTAAATACTTATTTATGGGTAAAGTTGCTAACGTCATACAAATGCAATCCCCTCTTTGCTGAGACTCCAAAATGTAATTCAATGCCTCTTCTAAATATTGCACAGCACAATAAACAAAGACAGGAATGCTAAGTGACGTCACAATTGTCATCGAAAGAAACTGATTCGATTCGACTGCGGTGTAGCGCAAAGTTTTCATGAATAATAAACCCCATCTGCCTCCGCGACTAAACGAGCTCTATGGACTTGTCGACGACTGTCACTTGTATTGCGCCGCGAGCATTTGTTTCATATAATTCGAAATTGTGTATTTAGCTGAATTGTGCTGAATGAAGTGGTGGAGTGCGCGTCAAAATGTCACCGTTCCTTTCAATTTCCGTCATGTTGTTCTGCAACTAATAAACTTAGGACGTACCCAAGTTTTGCAAGTTTGGAAATTTTACGTTTCTTTTTTGTGCTTCATCGTTATGTACTTTCTGTATATGATTAACATTTTTCAAGATTATTATTTGCATTTGACAGTTTTTTTGTGATTAAAAATGCTTGTAACAATGATTTACGTATTATCTTAGTAAAAATAGAATTATTAAATCCTCCGCAAGCTGCGATTTTCTTTAACGATGCTCAGAATTCCGAAAGCCCAACACTTCTTACTTCTATGGCTACTTATATTTAACAAAATATAAAACACAGAACAAAACACAAAACAAACCCTCTCAACGGTACAGGAGACCCGTGCCCAGCAGTGGGACGTAAATAGGTTGATGATGATAAAATATCTAGTAGAAGGTCTAGCACCTGCATGAGTATTTTAATCAGTTTTTTGTGTTTTTCAGTACAGGTTAAACCTGTAGTAATTGGTCATTGTTAGGTCATCGGCAATTTCACGAAATATCTCAATATTGGTTATATTGCCGATGGCCAACCAATATGGACATTTTATAGCATACTTAACATTCAAACTATCTAAAGAGAATCTTCTAAAATAGTCCTGAATACATACATACTACGAAAATATCACTGGAATCGACTAGAATTACCATACAGGCCGAACAAGTCTACAAATGTCAGATAAAGTCATAAAAGACTTTGTTGCATTCGATATCACAATTCCCGAGTATGACGTCGTTGAGTCTGTTAACACACTGACTGCAAACACTAGCGGCCACAATAACGTATAAACCAGGAATCGTTATGCCTTCAAACGCTTTCAGCGCGTCCTCAATTATATGTCAGCTAAATTTTTACGATCTCGCAAACGTGTGGGCGGAGCGAGCGCTTTGCTCTGGGGGCTTGAAGGTACCAATTCGATAATGCTGACGTAAAAAGTTCTTACTTAGATTTTTTGTTACAATTGATTGTTTTTTATGATGTTGGCGTGAGTGTTCCAATTAATAATATGTAGGTATGTTGTTGCATTACTATCAAACATAAAGAACATTTCAATCCCCTATCAAAATCCTAAGCCAATATTTATTGATAGCAAACATGTGCCCTTCACGGATCGAATCCGCACCCCTCATTTCACAAACGGCTTTCACCCATTTTGCTTCGAAAGAGGCTACCTTTACCTTTTTATTTTCTACATAAGCATATTTAATACTGTCTTAGATTTTAATTAGCCCTCTAGATTTCATTAAAAAAGTTTCGGCAAAATAAACTAAGCTTAGAATATTCTTTCGAGATAGGGGTATGGAGTCAAACGTTACATCCCAACTGCGGCCATGCTCAACATTATCAGTGCATTCACCATCCGATGCTAAAATAGCTGTGGAGCAATTGTCGCGATCTCTGGAAGCGAGCCAGCGTGACGCGGCGCCACCGCATGACAGCTGTCATGACACGCTTTGTTTTGCCCTCTTGTCAACTATTTGCATTCCCTTCGCCGCGCCGTAAGTGTAAAAACTCCTTTGTTTACTCTGGCTTTTTGGGAACGTATTTGCTTTCACATTGGTAGGACGATTTTAAATATTTTCATGTCTCTCGAAATTACTTTCTAATTTTCAATCGTTTTTTTTTTATTTATAGGAATGCACGACTTGTTAGGCTAGATTCAGTCAATCAATCTTTGCGAAATTATATATATTATAACACCTTTAAGTCCCATAATCTACACAATCAGATAAAAATCAAAACTATTTAAACGACAAATTAATTTTAATTGAAACTTCATTAATCGAGCAGTAAAGGGAGCATTTATTCAGCTTATCTATTAGATAAGAGCAAAGAGCCTGAGGTGTCGACTTGATTGCATCCACTCCATAGCAGATACGTTATCAGATGAGGAAGGAGATTAACTGATGCTGAGATTAGTGAGGCGTGCAGGTTGTTTTAATGTGAGCGAGTGCCGAGTGCAATTCGTGTTTAAGTGTAACCGAACTATCTGCTGATCTGTTGAAGATTCCTTTGGTACGGGACTGGTAATACATGTGTTAAGGTAATTACTGTTACTAATACATAAGTTGCCTTAAGGTCCGCACTTTAGAATTATAAAACCATCTGCCAATAGAGAATAAAGTACGCGGGTAACAAAACTTTGAATCACAAGATCTATAAAATTAAGACCACAGTTATAATTATGCCAGATGAGCACAGGCTGATCGATATATATGTTACACTTTTCAGAATCATTCTTATCAGGGTAACCTGTCTCTTTTGTGTGGTAGAGCCATGCTTTGTAATTGTTAAACACAAAATGACGCTTGACATGGCGAATAACTTTAGTAACTAAAATTACTTTTTAACATTTTGAATAACTTTTCATCCTGCCCCTCTCTAACTTTCAGCTTATACCAATTTCGTTTAGCCATTCAAAAAAATGGTCCAATATAGTGGTATTAATTTGAATTCAAAAAGCCATAAAAATT
Source organism: Cephonodes hylas (assembly GCA_030295005.1). Classification (NCBI taxonomy): domain Eukaryota; kingdom Metazoa; phylum Arthropoda; class Insecta; order Lepidoptera; family Sphingidae; genus Cephonodes; species Cephonodes hylas. Next base: position 17,683,944 of record AP025361.1, read on the forward strand.
GTCGAATGTTGTAAATAAAAGGAATAACTCCAAAGCCGAGTGTGCCTAACCCTCTCGCCGCACTGAAATTGGACTTTCGGTAAAATTACTCACGACCACATATTTGGGTCAACGCAATGTTGATTTTATTTATTCACGTACACTGAGGTATTTTGGACCGGATTGCGCATGTATTTTAAATGGATTAATTTGTGTCGCCGTGACCGGCATCACGGAAGGGTTGGATACGAAATTAGGAGTAAAATTGTTGATGGGGGTCATACTGACCCTGCTACGGCTTTTCCGTCACAAATGTCAACCGGAAAATAGACAACCTTATTCTTTGATGGGGGTTGATTTTTTCATTTTTTTTCTTTCGCGTTATGTGACGTTTTTGGCACTCTAATGGCATGCCTCTATAAATAATGGGTACAATAATCAAAAATACAATCTTTTAAAAAAGGAGAATATTGTAACTGCAAAATAAAAAAAGCTCTTTAAAATGCGAAGTTTTAATAAAATTTAAAAAAGTAAAATAATCAAAAGCAGTTAACACCGGAAACGATACGCTCGTAAATTAATTCCAAACGGTGTACGAAACGCACAAATCCTCTATAATGAGCCAAAAAACTACCCTCTTCCAAAGCCATAAATCATAATTATAAGTAAAGTTTCACACATGCATTCTATTAATAATAATTAATAATTTCTTTGGGGGTATATTTTGTGTGTAATTAGCCACAGGCCGGCTAGCATGTGTCTCCAATTACTCCCCATCTCTAACGACCGTGAGAAATCGGTATTTCAAAAATAGACCCCTTTTTACGCCGCGGGAATAGTTTAATATTTAAAATTGCTGCTTTTAGACGTGTTTAAATGATTTCTAAAAGCCTTAACGATAAATAATCTTAAAGTATCTATTGATGTATTTTGACGATCCTTGACTTTCAAAATAATCAATCAAATATGAATTCTAAAGTAATTTTTACGCACTTTAAAAGGGGAAGGGAAGATATTCTTAAGGAAACTGCAAGTCTGCTAATACTTCATAAATGAGGTATCAAAGTGGACTCGGTGAATTAGGTTTGAACCTCAACAGTATGGGCTGATCTTATAACAGAAATTCACGTAATCTTCGACATATATCGGAGTGCTAAAAGCATTTTATTTAAAACATTTCAAACCCGCAAAGCCACTCACAATATGTGCGCAATGAGGCATTAAACGCAACAATTTAAGAACAAAGATTAATTACCACTTTCTTGGCGTCGGGAAAAAAGCGTCTTTAACGTGGTCAAGTCGTGCCTGCGGTCAATAAATCCTGGATCCAATAAATGGTCGTCGCGTTCCGGCGGCGAATCGAAAGGTGCTGCAATTAAATCCCACGAGATTAAATGGACTCCATCCATTTGTGGTCTTGGTCTCCTCGATGTGTGGGACAAAGTATGAGCGAAGAGAATCCTTAGCGCCGATGTTCGGCTGTCGGTGTGTGAGCGAGATAGAAGGTATTGCTTGCTCTTTTCCTCGTTACGGTAATCGTGTAAAACAAATCAAGACTTTTCAACCCTAGGCAAGAGGTACTAAGTTGCGTATTTACCATATTGCTAAGTTTCACGCGAAAGGCAAAGTATTGTTAAAAAACAAATACTACCTAATATTTTTTTTCTTGACATATCGTGATGTTTTTATTTCCTAAGAATTTATAAGATAAGATAATATTATTAATATAATTAGGTACGATCTGATTTTAGTCAATGTGCTTTGGAACTGCTCCCACGACTTTTGAGATTTTTTTTAACAATAAGAAGCTAATTTAGAAATGATATAGGTCAATATCAATTTAATTTTAATATATCAATTTTTGAAAAGGATTCCTTTTCAATTCACTATAATGGCGTCAAAAAGAAATGGTTTACTATAAAGAAGTTTTAATCGTATGTAATAAAAAACGATCAAAACTGCCTCCAATTTTTTAGACCCGTCTTTTTCTAGCGCACGAAGCTTAATTCTTCTTCTTCTTCTATTCACCGCTAAATCTCCCCACTTGCGCCAGATCATACACAGCAATGTCCAATGGCTAAGTAATTAATGCTTTCATGTAACTTTCTTATGTGCCACTGCCGGGTACAGAGGAGATTGGGATCGAATAAAAGACGCCCCGCTACCCCGCACATACCCCTCTGACGCCAGATTAAATTCTCACGCGGTAATGTTAAATAATTTAAAAGGGTATTAAGGTAGTGACGTGTGTATTAAAAGATACCCATCAGAGATTTACGGGGGCCTCAGTGATTTCACCGGCAAATATTGTAAGCGGTAGTCGAGTGTTGGTATAATCTTAGGCTTAAAGGTCAGTGTATTTATAAATGTTTTATTGTTTTTATTTAATCATGGGAAGTATTTAAAAAAGGAGGAATGATTATGTGACTCTAATTGTTCTACGTAAATGCCCATTAAAGAGCTGTAGTCTGAGAAAAAGCATCAAGAGAGTAAGCCGTAGGATTTTTAAGCAACTTCATGAATTTCAATCAAAATTACAGTTTATGTAAAATATTTTTAATTCTGTTAACATACCGTTCATTGATAGGCGATATTTACAGTTTAAATTAGTTTTGGTGAAGCCATAGATTCTGTAATCATACTTCGAGTAACCAATAACTTGATAAAGATATCACTAAATAAAAAAATCAAAGGGTGCCGAAAGCTACCGTATTGTACAAACATTGATAAGAGATATCATAAATAAGATAAAAATACCACAAAGCACGTCCCACGCTTGCTTAACTTCTGATAACAGCTAATTAGGTTATTTGTTAGCGATAAGGGTTTTATAAGCTCCCAATTAATTTTGGTTGAAAATGATAAACCATTAATTCAGACACTGTAGAAATAAAAAGTACAAAAAAATTCTTTTTTAGAGCAGAATCTATGGTAATAAGTTAATACCATCTGTATCATCTATATCAGTTATCAATGACTTAGGTCTTAGTCGACCTCTATGACATAACGTGGACTGCATACCTTAGAATTTTTATGAGACCTTTTGGGCATACAGGCATTTTAACTATTTTTTCCTTCACCATTAAAATGCCTAATAAATTATTGTAAATACGTACTTTACTTAGAAAAACCTACGCTTTGAGTTTGAAGCAACCATGACCATCGAGATTTTGTCTCGACCTTCAGCAATTATTACAACTTGTAAACATACACAGCATACATATACTCACGCCTATTCCTCGAAAGGGTAGGCAATAAGGCATTTTAGCACCCACATTTCGACCATAGTGTTTCCTTTCCACGCATTAATCATAAATCCTACTACTATTATAAAGGCGAAAGTTTGTAAGTATGGATGTATGGATGTTTGTTACTCCGTCACGTAAAAACTACTGAATGGATTTTAATGAAACTTTACAATAATATAGCTTATACATCAGGATAAAACATAGGATACTTTTTTTCCCGGAAAATGTAGTATTCCCGTGGTAATGAGTATTTCTGGATCTACCAAAGCGATTTGAATGAAATTTGGTATAGAGAGAGGTAGAGCTCACATAATTCACATGGAATAGTTTTTATCCCGGAAAATGAAGTATTCCCGTGGGAATGGGTATTTCTGCATCTACCAAACCGATTTAAATGATTTTTGGTATGTGCATAAATAGGACTCTGAGATGTAAAATAGACTATAAATTATTTTCTATCTAAACTCAACCCTGTAGTCTACGCGGATGAAGTCGCGGGCAACAGCTAGTACAATGTAATAGAGAAAAACACGTAACAGTCATATGCTATTATTCTTTCACAAAAGGGCTACCACATTCATCCAATAATGGTATAACTATAAAGGATTAATTTGGCACAAATAACGCAATTAACCCGATTTATTGATATTAATTAATGGTTCGTGACAATAAACATTGGTCCCAGAAACTGGTAAACGGTTATGTCGAACATAAAATGTTATGGAACCTATTACCCCTTAATATATGATGACGCAAAGTAATTAAGGAAACCTAGTTGTTGATGTATTTAGGGGGAGGAGAATGGTAGCAGATCTATAAATATTATATTTAAAATATACAGAAAATTGAAAATATTATAAGAATCTCTTATAAGAGTCATCTTATTGCCCTGGGTCTTTTAAAAATAAAGAAACATCTCAGTAGACTAGCATAAGTGGTTTGAGATGGTTGTTTATCAAGCAGCAATGGAAAATGTGGCAAAAACGAAAACAGAATAATTCTTTCTAATTTTAGTTTTCGCATAAGAAGTGGGGGGCAGCAGGAGTTAACTTTATAAACTGGCTCATTGGTCTTGTGGCAAATGTGTGTACAGGCCGATTTAAAGGGTTATAGGTTAATTCCCAATTACTTAAGCCAAAATCACATTAGGCGGCACGATACCCCTTTAGCGACACAAGCATAAGTGTGTAGATATTGAATTTAAAGAAAAGAAAAAATATATATCACATTATAGTCTTTAATCCTCTTTCAAATTAACCAAAGAATGTAATTTAAACAACATCGTTAATATCCCTCATACTCGCATTACTAATAAATTGTATATCAAGAATGACTTTTATTTACCTCAACCACTTTTAATCGAAACCTGCAAATACCAGGTAAAACGGTAAGTGGTAGTTAAAGCGAGTGGCATGACAAGTCGACACGAGGACCGCAGCGGCCTGACGCGGTGTGTTTAAATTGATTGATGAGCTGACGGGGCCTGTCTGTCATGCTTTAGCACTAGCTGCTCGTCCTCGTTTCGATACTTATATAAACTAACAGCTGGGTATGTTTGAAGGTCGATTCTATAAATGTGCTTTTGAGGTTTCTGAACCAAAAAGTAAAAAAAAACAGACCTAAAAATCGGATGAGGAGATCTGACCATACATTAAGTTAAAATCACGTCATGGATACCAGAAACTCATCATGATTATCATCATCAGCCCGTATACATTCCACTGCTAGGCATAGGCCTCCTCTACCATAAGGGCTTAGGCCGTAGTTCCTAATGCAGGTTGGCGGAGTACACACCTAAGAAATCCTAAGAAATGTAAGGTGTGCAGGTTTCGTCACGATGTTATCCTTCACCGTTAAAGCAAGCGATTAATCAGAATCAATCAAAAAAGTCAGAGGTGTATCTCTGGCGTTAGAATCCACGACCGTCGAGATTCTCGACCGCGCGCCTAAACCGCGAGGCTTTAGCATTTCAACATTAATATGGTAGTTTTTATACACCTGAAGGTAAGTGCTGATGTAAATGTGTATCTAGATAGAGTGTAGGGTGTATGAAGTAAACGCGACAAGTTACTGCACGTCGCCGCCTCGAGGCAGAACGGCGTGATCAAATTGATTGATACGCACTGTCGGCAAAGCTGTCCTTACCGGTATTAATATTACTTTTATGGCTTTGTAATATAGAAACCTGTTGAAATTTATTGATGGGTCCATGAAGAGCATATATGGATGTAGCTAGGTTGATTGAAGTATTTAAATGCGCTTTAAATAAAACGTGAATGAAACACAGAAAATGTCTTTTTATTACAAGCTTTTATTTAACTTCACTTTTGTATGTATGTATGTATGTATGTATGTATGTATGTATGTATGTATGTTTGTATGTTTACAAATCTTGCAATGAAGATTTGAACCACTTCCAATAGACCGATTGTGCTGAAACTTGGTATACCTACGTAACTTGGATGACAATACAATAATATGGTACCATGGAGCTGGTCTGATGATGAGGTTGGAAGATGACCATAGAAACATCGGTTCTTGTGGACCGATTGAGCTGAAATTTGGTATGTCTTTGTAACTTCGACAACAATACACAAATATGGTATCATGGTGCTGATCTGACGAAGAGTTGGAAGATGCCCATAGGAACTTCGATTTCTGTGGTCCAATTGAGCTGAAATTTGGTATGTCTTCGTAGCTTCGGTAACAATACAAAAATATGATATTATGGAGCTGATCTATTGAGGAGTTGGAAGAAGCCCACAGGAACTCCGATTCCTTTGGACCGATTGAGCTGAAATTTGGTATACCTATATAATTTCGGTGACAATATAATAACAAGGTATCATAGAGCTGATCTGACGAAGAGTTGGAAGATGCCCATAGGAACTCCGATTCTTGTGGTCCAATTGAACTGGAATTTGGTGTGTCTTCGTAACTTCGGTAATAATACAAAAATATGGTATCATGAAGCTGATCTGATGAGGAGTTGGAAGAAGCCCATAGGAACTCCGATTCCTGTGGACCAAGTAAGCTAAAATTTGGTATGCCTTTGTATTTTTAGTGACAACATAATAACAAGGTATCGTTGATCTGGTGTCATGAGAAGTTGGAAGGTGCCCATAGGAACACTAGTTTTCATGGACCGATTGAGTTGAATTTCGGTATGACTACGAAATGGATAGACTTAGAAATATTTCCAACTAAAAAGTTAAAAATAAATTAACGGTGAAAAACCCATTTTAAAATCAAGCTTTTATTACGCACGAAAAATTAAAAAAATAAACTAAGAAAACATTCATAAAATTCGTATTTTTTTTAAACTTTACAAGTAACAATTCACAAAAGTGTTCCGTTTATCAGTAGAAGTATGATACATAAACATATATTATCTATAATTAGTATATTAATATTCTTAAGTGATCTAAAAGCTTGTCGCGCAATTTCGTTAATGCAAAGACCTCGGCCGCGACGAGCTTTTAGATCACTTAAGAATATTAATATACTAGTTATAGATAATATATGTTTATGTATCATACTTCTACTGATAAACCGAACACTTTTGTGAATTGTTACTTGTAAAGTTTAAAAAAAATACGAATTTTATGAATGTTTTCTTAGTTTATTTTTTTAATTTTTCGTGCGTAATAAAAGCTTGATTTTAAAATGGGTTTTTCACCGTTAATTTGAGGAAATTTTAGCAAATTCCATTACAGAGATTTATTTGACAAGTAAGTATTTAAAAATTCGTAATAAATTGGGTTTAAAAAAATATTAACTTGCCTACTTTTACGAATTAATTCAATCACCCCAAGAAGATCCCTTGCTTTTATGTAGAACGTAAAAAGATGAAACAGAAGATTGAGCTTCGAATTTCTTTCTTCCTAATGGCACTGAGCCTTTAACACTAAAAAAGCAACTCCTACCAAGCAAAAACGGAATAAACTTTAAAAATCAATTTCCTTATACATAATACACGGCTAATAATTGAAATGAGGCGAAGTATAGTGGAAATAACGCGTGAACATGAAAGCTGTGGTGTTAGGTCATTAGACCGCAGAGTTGTACGGAGAGCGGGCTCGCGCCGAGACGAGCCTTGCAATCTACGAAAAGCTAGGGCGGGGACCGTATTTAGATGATATCGATGTCGACATTTACAATGAAATACAGTCACATATGCAGAGTACAAAGATCGCTAAGGTTATTAGGAAAACTTATTCATTTTGTCGAGATTTTTATTTCATGTTTCGATGTTTGTAATTATCGGGTTGTAATTATGGCCTCGAGGTTTAGGCGCGCGGTCGAGAATCTCGGCGGTCGCGGGTTCAAACCCCAGGCACACACCTCTGACTTTTCGTAAGTTATGTGTGTATTCACATGGAATTATCACTTGCTTTAACGGTGAAGGAAAACATCGTGATAAAACCTGCACACCTAAAAGTTCTTAGGAATTTCTTAGGTGTGTAGTCCGCCAACCAGCACTAGGCCAGCGTGGTGGACTATGGCCTAAACCCTCTCAATGGTAGAGGGAACCCGTGCTCAGCAGTGGGCGTATATGGGTTGATGAAGAAGAAGAATTATCGGGTTTATTGTCTGTCTTAGTTTCCGATCATGGTCTTTATACGTGTTTTTAGCTCAACTGTTTTTGCACAATATACATTTGGAAAAATTATATGAATAAATAAATGCACCCAACAGTCACGCACATAGTCATAACCCCACACTGAAATGAAAGCCCTGTGTCGTGAGTATTTGAAGATCTTTCGGTCTTAGAAACACCCTAACCCGTAACAAATATTTGTAGATCACACAAACGTTTATCTCGATACGGGGATGGAACCCGCGCTCTCTCGTTTCGTAAGCTGGTGTATAGCTAACTGCGCCACGGGGCTGTCGTATATAGCTCTTAAAATAAGTGGATACCATCGATAGCCCTACCATCGGCGTGTATCCCAACACTATCTTGCTTGAGAGTTAGCAGGATGTGTGACACGGTGCTCTTGAGGTAATTGCCGCATTTCACACTGCAACCGCCCCCAGCACTATTCCGTAAACTCGTCACTACATCGGTTCTAGTTTCACAGTTTCTTTGCCCGGTTTCATGTTGAATTGGTTTGCGATTTATTTGCAGATCATTGAGTTTAGAACGCGGTTCTTTCTCAGGTTGTTAAGATTTTCAGGAAGATGGAAGGTATTTTTTTCAGATTTTTGATTCAACCAGGCGAATTGGTAACAAAAAAAGTAACTGTAGGAAAAATATACCTACTATTACATGACACAAATATGTCCAATTATTCTTTTCTATCAACTTATCCAGAATAGTGATCTAAGTATCGTTTAGAATTGTTTAAAAGGCAAGTGTGGTTTGATGAAGAGATCGCACGGCCCGTATAAACACAGTCACATTATAAAAATTATAAAAACATAGAAACAATAACACCATCAAGACCATATCAGTCTGCGTCGCATCTATTAACTTGTATTTACTCTTAGATCTCCAGAATAAGGAGAACTCATGTAAAGTGTTGGAATTTAACGCGTGGCCGAACCAAACGTATTAGAGATCGCACCTCGTTCGCCCCACGCTGTTCAAATGCTATAATTGCATCGGTTATATGCAATTTATATGACTATATGATGAACTAAGTCTATAGAATTGGTGGTTGTGGTTGTCTATTGAACGTTCAACAGAAAATCGAAATCTATTGTGGTTTGACATGCTTAAGATTTCAGACCCACTACTGTTTAAAGGTTTATCATGTGATGAAAGAATCCTTTTAATAATTTAAAGTGTCATAATGGGTAGCCTTTGAGTTTCTAGCGGGTGTCTGTAACTCATTACTGATTAAGAGTATCCATTCGAGAAGATTAAAATTATACTATGCGATTCACTGATTTCGATCAACTCAATAAAAATAAACAATGCAAATTAACCATAAAAATATAAATAACAGCGAAAACATACCTTACCGCTATAGGAAAATCCTATCCATTATAATATTTCGCTCCCATTGCGATATCTAATTTGCCATTCATCGAATACCGTATTTTTGGGCGCCCTATACCAAATTCATACTGAAACTGTAATTTGAACTCTGTACTTTTGGGGTTAAGGTTTCAAATTGCCTGGTCTTCTGTTGAAGTAATGCTAAGCAATACGATATAGAATCCAAGGAATGTATTTTTTTCCTTAAGCGCAGAGGAAAGCCTGCTACATCGGTACCAATCCGATATATTGGATTAAGATAAAGAAATATGATTTACAGACGATTGTGTCGCTTAATGTATTGGCAAGTATTGTTTTTTATTCATATTCAGCTTGCGTTTAGATTTATTAGTTCAACAGCTTTATTTATTTTTCCCTAGCGTTTAATATGAAACTTTTATGAGATACTTTGAGTATTCTCGAAGAAATATCCTTGATATTAATTTAAAATCACAGTTCTCTTTTGTTTTAAGTAGAAAAGCTAACTTTAATTTTTCTAGTATTAATTTACTAACATTTGGTTACTGATTTGTCTCGCAAATAAACAAATAATAACCGCATACATATTCTTAATCTTACTTCGGGAAGGGTAAATAAACTTATATTATCACTTACGCCTATATCTCTTAAAATTTCTCTTTGGTGATCGCGAGGCGGCAAATCAGGAATGTCGCTTAAAGTGGTTTTGTTATATCATAAGAAATACTTAATCAAAAATGTTAACTAAACATGAAGTCTTAGTGACGTTAATGAAGATATTAAAGTTACAGACTTTCCATTAAGGATGACTTATTTCAATCGAAATGGAATAATTCAATATCTACTATAAGACGAACGTTGATGTTGGATTTCGTCTGATACAAAGAAAAAGTCATAGAAAGGTGCCTATTGCTGTTCAAAACCAAAACCAAAACTGCTACTCGGAATTTATATATGAACAAAAAAATTGCAACGAAATTATCTCATAAAAACTATACAATAATGAATACATTAAACATTTACACGACAATGCACGTAAGCGAATATAAAACAAAAGCACAAAGCACCTGAAACAAAATTAAACTCATATTTTAAGTGGAAACAATACCCAAACACGGCTCCACGCTCGCACGAAAAATGAAAGTATAAGAAAAGAACAGTTTTATTCCAAAAATACTTCCCTTTGAAGTGGTGCACAATGTAAAAGCTGACGACGGGACGGCGAAGTATCACATGCTGTTACCATCTCGGCTGTCCGTTAATTTGACGACGCCTGTACTCCTTACAATGCGTTTTTAATTGTATGTTTATTTAATTTTTGTATTTCTGTTTGCAAGTTTAAAAGTTCGATTGCATTTTTGTTTGTTTCTCAAGGAACTTTATACATATAAAATTTACGTAATATGTATTTTAAAGAACCTGGTTTTAACAATAAATGGATCGGCCAGAGGAAATTGAATTGATAGAAAATAATTGTAACAATAAAGTGAAGAATGACATAGGTTTTTAAAACCTCAAGCTTCATATAAAGATAATTTAAAAACAACAAAGGAAGTTACATTATTACATTGAGATTGTCGTTTCGACTTAACTCGTCACAAGATGATCAGGCGAAAGAAGAAAAGGCGCCTGCATAAAAATTAATGACTTTTTGCAGACGGACGATGAAATGTCAAACAACTTCGTACGACAACAGGAAGTGTTAACATTTGTCAAGATCAAATGACACATTCAGAGTTCAGAGAATAAATTTTTTTGGAAGATATCAAATGTATGATAGAAGTTATACAAAAGGGACTAATCAGTTAGGATCTTTAAGGAAATAAATTTAAAGACAATACGTAGGTTTGCCATATGCATCTGCTTTTAAAATGATACAATAGACCAGCGGGTGATACACTTATTGAAAAAAAAACCTTAGTTACTCAGCCAATTTACAACAATATAACCAACCAAAGAAATATTAAAAACATAGAGAAAATACTATTCGTTGTTGTTTTAAACAAATCCCGATGTACTAAACGATTCCCGTTCGATCTTCCGCTAAACACAGGGGAGTGAAAGCGACCTATTAATCCGGCTGCAGTCTTGGTAATCATTCAATTAGGTGCTGAGTTTAACTCCTCGGATTAGAAGCTTACTGTTACGGCGGTAACTTTGTTTCTTTATTTGTATGTTTACTCTTCCGTCAACTGTTGGGTATTTTGATAGCCAGACAGATAAAGAAGAGGAATATTCTGATATTATCGCAACTAAATAACATTTCTTGAAGTTTATTACTTCTGTAAGTTTATTGGATTAATCCTGTTTAGATGATAATTTTACCAGCTTTCCTCCTTTATTGAATTATAAGTTGAATAAGTAAAGCGAGAACAAGTATCTTGACCGTACATAATACGGATACAATATTATTGTATCCAATGATAAAAGATCATCACCAGACCACCACCACTCTACTTACTTTCAGGCACCATTTTTTTAATTTCTTTGTTGCTAGTGATGACAACAGATTTAAAGTCATAAACAACTATCGTTTTATATAGCTTTTCACAAAAAAGAAACTAATTACAAATACCTAAGCACAGCACCACATTCCTTAGCAATTCCTTTACAGTCCACGCTGCACGCTCAAATTAAAATTTCCTATAGCTTATATATATATATATATATATATATATATATATATATATATATATATATATATATATATATATATATATATATATATATATATATATATATATTTATGTATGTATAGGTATGTATATTTATATATAGTATGTATTTATGTTTATGTATGGGCTAGTTATATATTATTTATTTATATTTTCAAGACAACTGCCACTACTACAACTTTTTTATTCCGGTACCGTGGGTTGTCTGGAAGAAATCGCAGCTAGCGATAAGACCGCCTGTTGTAGCTATATATTTTTTGTTTTTATTAATTATTGTCAAAGTTGTTGGTTTCAATTAGTCATTAAGTTGTTATGTATTATCTGTGTATGTCACTGTATAGATAGTGTACAATAAAGCATATTAAATAAATAAATAAATAAATACAAAAGCAAGTACGGCTTTATCTACAAAAATATAATTCCTGTACGACGTCCGTTGAGATGTCACTCACACGCTAATTGAATGAATGCTTGATTGAATCCCTCGGCCCTCCGGAGGGAAATAGTTCCATTACCCTCCGTGAGGGAGTATCCTTGGATACTGTGCAGTTGCTTTTGCTTAGAAAAAAATATAGAAGCAAAAAGTTTGGTTGCGATCCGTCAATTCTTGAAGTAAATGTGGTATTTGATCGTGGTAAAGATGTTCTTTACGGAAAACCGCCTTCTATTTGACGCAAATAGTCATAAAATTAACTTGATCACTGCTACATAGATCTTCATTTTTTTGCTGATAATTTTAATGTATAATATATTTTAAAAATTGTCTTCGATGATAAAATATTGGCAAACTTTGCACCTTCAAATTTAAGAATTCACAATAAAACGTCTAAATCACTTGGACCAGTCAAGGCATTCCTTCTTTTTCTTCTTCATCAACCCATATACGCCCACTGCTGAGCACGGGTCTCCTCTACCATTGAGAGGGTTTTAGGCCATAGTCCACCACGCTGGCCTAGTGCGGGTTGGCGGACTACACACCTAAGAAATTCCTAAGAACTCTTAGGTGTGCAGGTTTCATCACGATGTTTTCCTTCACCGTTAAAGCAAGTGATAATTCAATGTGAATACACACATAACTTCGAAAAGTCAGAGGTGTGTGCCTGGGGTTCGAACCCGCGACCGGCGAGATTCTCGACCGCGTGCCCAAACCTCGAGGCCATCACTGCTTAAGGCATTCCACATTACTTCAACTTTCAAACCTTACCCACATCGACACTTGTGAAGAACCTGACCCGGACATCCGATAGCGGTTAATTTATTTACTCACCGAGCCCGGAGCAATCGACCCGGATATTTCCACTCAGGAGTTTTTCCGGATATAACAAGATTCAGGGGGCGGGTGAGAGGACTGAAATTGATTACCGACTTATGTTATTGTTTCATTCCAGCGTTTGGAGGTCTGTGGAAGATTGTATGATACTTGTAGATGGGTAAATTAATGAAAAGAAGGAGACACTAGATGTAAAATAATATGGCATTAATTGGATAGGTTGACTGCAGTGATGCTCTTTATACAAACTCATGAAGAAGAACGTTCAATTTTGATAGATAAGAAGAAATTGCAGGGGATCTGCGATATTTTATTTCCTTACCAAACCACAGGGAGGACATTAGTCTTGGAACAAAAAATATTATAAAGATACTTCTACGTGAAGTTTTACTATTTCCCATCCAACTTTCTTAACAAACGTCTAGCTTAAATGAGCCGTTCCGTCCATTGTTCTCAGCACAATCCCACTACACCCAAACGAGATTTGTTCAAACAAAAGGCTGCATCGTATCCACGAATCCCCAAAGCGTGTAAAAAGACATGAAATAAAATTTTCCGCAAGAAATCAGCGCAGGTTACACGGAACAGTAACTTGGACAAACTAATTCAATCATACGAGCGTGTTATACCCCTAAGGATGGAAAGTTTGTGGGCTGCTTTATTTCTTTATTCGTTCTTTGTTAGTTTCAACGATTGATACAAATTGCTTTAGGGGATTGAGGTTAATCAGATAATATTGGCCATTCAGGTACCAAGCTTTATTACTGAAGGTATAATCTTATTTCTTGTTACTACTTTGTGGGGTACTGCGGCTGGATTAATTAGTGAAACAATCTAAGAATATAGGAAATTGATGGCTAAAGGATTAATCATCAATTGCTTTAGCTATCTTCTTGAACAATAAGACAGTTTCTGTCCAGAGAATAGTTCTAGGATAGATGGGTTGTCAGTCTAGTGATATTCATACAATTTAAGAAAAAAAGTCGCAAAAGGATCTCCACTTAAAAAATTGTATAACGTTTCAGTGTATACAACACACAGAAGTTGAATACCTACCTTGTTAAAATATCGCTTTTCGACATCAGCATGCCTTCATTATTTGTGAAAATATCGTTATAACGATATCAAATTAATGGATAAAATATATTAATTTTTCATCAGCGTATCTGTTATTACCACGGTCCCTGCTATTCCCCTGGCTAAACAGAGAAAAACCCTCCAAAAAAAAACAAACGAGCAAAACCAGCTTAAACTAATCCTATCTCACGGCAAATCAAACATAACAGATCCGATATAAAAACAAGAATCGCATGAAAAAAACAAGACGCGGCATTGCGTTCTGAAAGCGGATGAAGACGTTTGTAACGCTCCCATTCTAGTCACGAAGGGAGGGCCGGTACGGAATACTAAGGGACGGCCAAGCCCTGTTTGTATCGCCAACTAATCTCAAAGGAGGTGGACATCGCGAGCTCCAATTGCTTCTGGAACTTTCTAGATTACGTTTTACCTGCTAAAGTTGGAGGAGAATGTCTTATTTTGAATTTTGAAAAGGATATTTAAAAATCAAATATAGGCTATGATGATTATTTGAGGTACATGTAATGAACATGAATTTACAGTAAAAAATAGATGAAATTGCAATAGGTGAGTAAGCATAAGCAAAACCCAAGCCTAATCGATATACCATAAAAGAATAGGCGCGCAGTCGAGAAAATCTCTGTGATCGTACATTGAGACCACAGATCTTTGATTTGCCAAAGTAATGTAAGTGCTTGATGACTAACAATTATTATTGATATAGAAAACATCGTGAGGATATCTGCACGCCTAGGAATACTCCACAATAATTTAGATCCGCGTATTCTACCAACCAACATTAAGACAGAATACCATGGTTTGATCCTTCCTTATAAAGGGAACACTTACCTAGCAATGAGACATATGGGATGATATACAAAAGATACAGAACTAAACTGCCTAAGCTAAGCCATCACGGAATATTGCCACAAAATAAGTCGGCTTTAATATAGCAAATGCATATTTGATGACGCCATAATCCGAGACGGCGTTATTAACCGTCGTACAGCGAGATAAGTACAGATTTAACACGCCGACTGGAGTTTGTCAACTATTCATATAAATAATTATGGCCCGACCCGGCTTTGTACCGTAGGAATGGATTATGTTGTTGGGACCGGCGACATTGGCAGGAAATATGCGATATATTGTGTATCACTTGGGATGTTTTGTTGTTCCTGAATCATAGTTTCATTTATATAATTCTTTTTTTTGTATTATAGTTTTCTCCAATGGCGTTTTTAATAAATAACTTTTGGGTGATGCAGACATTAAAAAGTCGATAAATAAAGATAAGGCGAAAACAATATAAGCGCCGTTTACTATTTCACCGAGATCTCGAAGACATTGAGACAACCATCATATTTACACTCACATATTTCGTATGCGGATTATAATCACGGATATACATAGATATTCGGTTTGCTTCATTCATAATTTAAAGATTTAAACGTTGGTCTACATTTCACCCATCCTTTACGGTAACCTCTTTCAGGCTTACGTGAGTAGGTACTTATGTATTACTGATGGTAATTTTTGTAAGCTCAAATTTATATTACGGGGACTTTTGTACTACCAACCTAATAAAATATGTCCATGAACCACCGCGGCTTCTTCTTCTAATTTAACGCAAATGATGACTTTATGTATAAACTCTGTTTTTAACTAGGTATATTAACTACTAAAAATTCTAAGCATCGTTTAAATTGTAAAGAAATGTCCTCTATGCGTTTTAAAAACTGAAACAAGTCTCATCGTTTTTAATTTGCCACGGCGAGTTAATTAAGTGGGAAAGTTCGTTGAGCTAAATGAAAGTAAACAAAGTTCTTCTGTTGCAATAAATTCATTCCTTTTAAATGCAAAGAAGACGGACAACCGTCTTCATAGTTGTATTAATGACGAAATTTAAATTTTAACACTTTCTGTTGGCTGGTTAAGGCGAGCCAAAGAGTTTGCTGAAACTTACTGAAGTACGGCGATAAGTTATGATTAAGTACAATTTACAAGATTTTAGCGAAGACAAACATATTTTTAATTTATTCTATAGGTGTTAGTTATTATTGCCTAATTTTAAGATATTATTCTAATCTATCTATGTAGTAAATGTACAAAAGTTTAAAATAACTTGGTAGTAATCGAAGTGCGTCCTATTCCTTAATCAGCATTAGTGCAATCGACTCCTTGCAGTTCGACATTTTTTTTACCGATTATTGAGCGATAACCAAACGATTCTGCATCCAACCACCAACCCGCACTAGGCCAGCGTGGTAGACCAAGGCCTAACCCCTCTCAATAGTAGAAAAGGCCCGTGATCAGCAGTGGGGCGCATATGGGCTTATTATGAATCGTCGTCGTCGTCGTCGTCATCAACCCATATACGCCCACTGCTGAGCACGGGTCTCCTCTACTATTGAGAGGGTTTAGGCCGTAGTCCACCACGCTGGCCTAGTGCGGGTTGGCGGACTACACACCTAAGAAATTCCTAAGAACTTTTAGGTGTGCAGGTTTCATCACGATATTTTCCTTCACCGTTTAAGCAAGTGATAATTCAATTTGAATACACACATAACTTCGAAAAGTCAGAGGTGTGTGCCTGGGGTTCGAACCCGCGACCGCCGAGATTCTCGACCGCGCGTCTAAACCTCGAGGCCATCACTGCTCATGATGAATCAGATGATATTAAATTGGTAAGACTGAAGTGGTTTACTTTGATAGTGAGTCAAAATATTGATAGCAAATCTCCAATGCTTTTTACAAGTATCTACATTATATAAAGATCTGTAACTCCTGCTACAACTTTGGTCTGTTCAAATATGTGAATAAATAGCAAACCACGATTTTGTATTTGGTACAATTGTATTTTATTTAAACAATTCTCGCTAATCTTTCAACACTCAAGACTCGAATTTGAAGACAATACAAAATTTAATTTAACTTGTCTGGATAGTTTATTGGTTCTTTGAGGTTTTGTTTTATCGACGTAGTTTTCTATAAAAAGTCCATCGTTACGAAGCCATTTGCTGTCAATTCAGTTCTACCTTCGTAGTCATAAGCTACGTCCCATTGAGCACAGCCTACCTCTACAACTGAGAGGGTCTAGGCCTTAGTTCACCATGCTGTCCTTCTGAAGGTTAGCGGACTAGAAAATAAGGAAATTCTTAAGAACTTTAAAGTTAGAGTTACAATCACTGCTATTAAATATAATTATGTGGTTTCTATGGAAAACATAAAATTTTAATTAAAAAAAAAATAGCTGCACGATTTGAATATTGTATGTATGTTTATATAATACATAATTCATTACAAATAACCCAATTATTAATCCCATAACTTTAAAAAAAAATGCCAAGGCTCCATCACTCTCAGGTGTACGGTAAAATCTCATTACGCTGTACTTCGTGCCCCGTATGGGAGCAATATTCCCGAGCTAATAAAACGTAAACTAAGACGGCAGACATCTTAAGACCCATCATTTACCGCTGAAAGCTAAAGTTACATAAAGTAAGGCGGTATTCGATGGCAGTCTCTCGACGAACAAAGAACTCTTTTGTGAGTCTAGCAGAAAAAAAATGTTTTATGGAATCTTTGTCTTTAAGTGGGTTTTGATAGATTTCAATAACGATCAGCGATTCTGAAGGATTAGGTCTAGATATGGCGGAGTATAAACAGCTAAAAGACTCCTCACACAAAAGTATCCATGCCTAGGTAGCTAAATATGTGTATGTTTATATATTCCACAACGATATTATGTAATATCAAGTGTGGTGTTGTTATTTTGCCGTGATCAAAATTCGTCTTCATAAACAAAACCTTATTGTACCCATTTCTACACACACATACACACCTCACACCTGATCTGGGCAAATATTTCAGAAGTTTATCCACTCCTTCTCACTCCTCCTTGTGGTAATGGATAATAATGAAAGAATAATGGACCATAATGGACCATTTATGTTCAGCGGTGTTTCGGAAATAGACATAAAGATTGGTTATTAATTTCAATCATAAGTATTTTTTTTATTGTTTGCCATAAGACGGTAATAAGCACGGAGAGTCTTCTTTAGTTGCATCAAAGATGATTTTAACGAGTTTATATATGTATTCATTGCATATAATATGTTGAGAATGTTCTCGAAAAATCAGCATTTTGGAAACCACAGAAAATTCAAATAAAACTTTTGAATTTAAAATATTTATTGCGTTATCTAATAATCAGGTCAATTAGGTAATATTGTAGTCAAATAATTACTTTCCTTTTGCAACAATTCTGATATACTCCTAAATAAAAAAAGAATGTTCTGAGTTCAAAAACTACAAAAACCAATGGTTAAATTAATTAAAGATTCTATAAATAACTTATTTCCTAATACTTGAGTTTGTTTTCAAGTTAATTAGAACGCATACCTTTTACATCTGTGAATGGGCGACCTAGTTTGTGAGTAAAACGACGAGAAACGAGTTCGATTTCCGGCGGAGGAAATCGTTTGTTCACATAACAGTAAGGTGTTGAGTTCGTTTGTTTTCGGTTAGCTAAGAGTTTTATCATCTTTTTTTCGTTCAGTGGAACAGATTATTGCCTCGGTTGCAAATCAAAATCTTGCAATTTCTGTATTCATCATTTGGTTATGGCTGATAAGAATACTATGACTCGACAACGAGAAATATGAAAAGATTTGTTCACTATAAACTCGATTGACCCGCACTAGGATCGCATGATTATATTTATAATCAGGAATTCTGTATGCTTTAACCTTTCGTTCTATATTTAAAATACTCAATTTATTTGACTAATTCTTGCTTATGTTAGGACTTTTGTAGCCACGTACCAACCACGGCATAGAAGTAAACTAATTTAGTCTAGTTCGTGTCAAAATTGAACTGACCTGCAAAATTATGGCAATAGAAGAATGATATTGAAAATTACATTTCCATCACACTACGAGTAGGTCTATTGATCTAAACACATCAATGACGTCATCTTCGATGTTTGTATAAAAATATACACCAAGATTTCTTCCAAACAACCACAAACTTTTACTGGGTATTCAGATGTCAAAGTCGGGAGTACATGAAGGTCCCCCCTTCTCGGAAGTTCCCAACAGTTGCCGTTGACAATGTTCCTTGTAATTCACTCCGCAAGGGACAGAATAAATTTGTACGAAAATTTTCCAGTCAAATCACGCCGTCCATGACAGATGTCGTTGGTCGTGCGAGATTTTTTCCTTCATAACTTTATTATTTTTTATTATAATGCCAGTCTGTTTTTGTTTTAATAATGAGGTATTATGGGAATTTTATCACTTATTACGTCGCTACGCTTGAAATTAATTGTTTGTAGAAGAATTTTAAATAATTATTATTTTACGACATAAACAATTTTAAAACTAGTGATACCAATAATAAATGAAGATTTTTTTAAATTTTTCAACCGACTATAGTTCATTCATTAAAGTGGTATGTAAAAGCGACAAAGTTAAACTATTCAATTTGTTGTATCAATAGATCAATGGTCTAAAAAATATTACATTGTTGATAATAATTAACTTCACCAACTCAGTACACATATCAAATACCTCAACTGACAAGAACGACATAAATTGCGTCACATTACTTCCCCTGCCGTAGTACATAACACAGGTAATTTCCAATACACACAAAATGATTTGAAATTCACAACGGAACGTTTCCTCGGCCGCAAACCAATAATTTCTTCAACTCAATAATTCCGTAGGCCCTCGTGCTATAAATATTTGAAGAAACGGTATTATTTCCTACCCGGTCATTACTGTGGGGAAATACAGTCCAGTTGTCCCACGCATCGGTGGACGAATCAAAGAACTCACATATACGCTCATTAAATATTTTATTGTTCGTGAACGCCTTGATTGGGAATCCTCAATCGATAAATTGTGAAACTAGCTAGCTAATCTAGCTTATAGTAATTACCGTGGGCCCCAAATAGAGTTATGCAGTTTTCATTTAAGATGACTATGTTGTTCTTATATACAACACAACATTCTGATATTGTATGTATTAATGAGCTGCTCTAATTCGGGAAATTGAGTCTTTGTATCTGTATTGTAAACTATCTCTTGATTGGAAAAGAGCAACACTAGAGTTTCTTGCCCGTTCTTCTCTAGTGATGACTGCCTTCCGAACAGGGTGGTAAATTTTGAAATGACTGAATCTAAGTGATGTATTTGACATTTTATGGATTCAATAAATATTATTTCATTTCATTTCATTTCATTTCATCATCATAATCATCAATTACCATATTATACCTACCTACGTCTGACTGCTAGGCACGGGCCTCCTCCACCACGCTGACCTAGTACGGGTTGCGCAGTTTTATAGACTGTTAAATAACCTTAGTGTGATGATGTTTGTATAATACGTTGATGCTTTAGCAATACGTGGAGAGATTCCTATTTTATGAGAAGACTCAAATAATATCGAAGAACTTTGCGTGACATGACAGAACGATTAGCCTTACAATTTTTTGTTAAAATAAAGATCATCATCGTCAGCCGATGGGCACACTGCTGGACGTAAAGAACTAGAAGACTTCTAAATTGCTCTGTAGGAGGCGTCTTGTATCCAACGGCTTTCCATGATTTTATTTATTTATTTATGCTTTTTATACAATACATTGTATAAAGGTGAACTTATTGCCTAAGGCATTTTCTACCAATCAACCTTAGGGTGGTGCAGAGATACTTGATAGGTGCATAAATATTATTTTCGTTGTAGCGTCAGTCCACCTGGTGGATGGACGTCCAATGCTGCACTTGCTAGCTCACGGTCTGAAGGGAATGGAATTTTGGACGATACACTATAATAATTGTAGCAGATACAAAGATGAGACCTAATAGTCTGAAAGAAACATAAATCCAAAAATAACAAACGTACCGCCAGTTCAAAATCCATCAATAATAAAAAGCTTTACAAATAGCGAACACATCTCCAACATATTTTAAAATACTTCTCAAATGAAACGAAACAGTATATTTTCCGAGCAAGCGGAGAACCATTAAAAATACAGTCTTTTGTGAGTTTCTAACATCACTTTGTTTCAAAAGCAACTCTCTAACGACTAATGGATATGAAATTCCTTCTGCAAAACTTTAAATTCAATAAACGTGGACCATATTTTGATGGGTGTATGGTTGGAAATGGCAAGGCAGGTTGTAACAAATTTGTCTTGTTCTCACAAGATAGCAGACAAAGATTTATCTTGAATAAATGTTGATACAAACGGAATCTGTAGACACACGAACGACAAAGCCGGTGGCAGAGACGGAGGACCTAGGAGTATAAACTGGCAGAATTTTTTGACTTCATTGAATTCGCGACGACTGAACTAAAGTTACGACTAACTCTTTAACTGCGACAACAAAAAACTGATAAGCAAAGCATACAATGGCGACTCCAGGCTAGATTACTTGATCAGACAGAGCGCTATTTAATTTTTCAGAAGCAGAAGTCTGCAAATTTGCGTGAAAAAGGCTCGTCCCATGTTTTTCAGACCTAATACGAATTGAAACTTGAGACAAGACATAATCAAATGTATCACGAGTTTTTCCCCTGAGATCGTGTTATTATTTTAAATTACGAATATACAACCATCAACAAAATATCCTTTCAGACGGAAAAATACGCGTGATTTTAAACTTGATAACATATTTTCATTTCATATAAACCGGACTATTTCAAGTAGTAGAAAAATCGTGCATTCAAGGCAACAAACCAGTGACTGACAGTGTAGAAAAATTATACGTTCACATTTTTCGCAACGTGATTTTTAGATTTTTTTGGACAGGATATTTTATGGTACAAATATTTTCGTGAGGTTTGCGTTATGCGTATGACTTCAAACCAAACAGCCCAAAAAATGTGCTTTAGTGTTATCCCTTTTCTCGACGACGTATAACAATAATTTTCGCTGAAACATAAAATTTGGACAGCAGTTTTAAAAAATCTTACTACTTAAAAATTTATTTTTAGAATTAAATGTCTAAATATTTATAGAAAAGGATAGATAACAAAGTGAAAAAGCATTTATTTTTATTCAAAGATAGTCCCGAATGAGCAGTGATGGCCTCGAGGTTTGGGCGCGCGGTCGAGAATCTCGGCGGTCGCGGGTTCGAACCCCAGGCACACACCTCTGACTTTTAGAAGTTATGTGTGTATTCACATTGAATTATCACTTGCTTTAACGGTGAAGGAAAACATCGTGATAAAACCTGCACACCTAAGAGTTCTTAGGAATTCCTTAGGTGTGTAGTCCGCCAACCCGCACTAGGCCAGCGTGGCGGACTATGGCCGAAAACCCTCTCAATGGTAGAGGAGACCCGTGCTCAGCAGTGGGCGTATATGGGTTGATGAAGAAGAAGAAGAAGCCCCGAATGAAAAAGTATGAGTTAGAAAGAGCTAATAGTATCTAAGTAATAGTATCAAAGTATCTATAGTATCTGAGCCAATATCTTAGTTTATTTTTTAAAACCGATTTTAAAAATATAAAATTTAATACATCATACAAAGCTTCTCTGTCTTTCCTTTATATACATACCCTATATTTGTAATATATTGATAACTCTCTACGATTATAACATATTCTCCCAGGCGGGATCACTGCACCATAACGTTGTACTTTTGATGACAAACCAATTCGCCGGAGATAAAAGCGCAGTGCATAAAAAGTGGCGAATAATTACACATTCTTGTACGAAAGGGGTAAAGTACAGCGCGTGTGATGGCAAGGGGTTGTAAACAAAGGGGTTTTGTTTTACTTTAATATCTCACCGCTGTCAGCAGCGAAAGATTCCGCTTGATTAAAACTTTTTGTTCGCAGCACACAGTTCGGTATTATGTTTCGTATTTATAAAGATTATATGCGAAAATTGCTTGTGTGCTGCGGTTTTAATCACGCCCAAATAGTACTTTATATGTACAGTGGTGGGTTGGTGAAATAATTTTTTCTGTAGGGTATGCGGGCGGCCTACATTTTTATCCTGGTTTTGTGTTGCTGGAATAGTTTAACATGATTCATTTGTTTTAAAACAAAAAGGATAAATATTTTGATACATAACATTCAATGCTTGCAATTTCTACTGTATAGAGATCAGACATAGGCTTAAGGAAAAGAGAATGTGGTTCGATAATAAGAAAGTTAGTTTATTAATTTGTTTTACGATATTTCTTTAGGTTATCATTATACAGTACCTAGAGCATTTTGTAGTTTCATAATCTTACCTAGAATTTTTTTAACTCAGTAACCAGACAAATATAATATATCGCACAATAAAAAACCGGCGTAAGTTATAGACTTCAAATCTTTAAAACTTTTTCATTGGAATTTTTTGTTCAGTTCCTTAGTTTCGCGGCTGTTAAGTTCCGTATCGATCAGATACAAATATTTAATATTAAATACATTCGTAAACATAATACTTTACTGAACGCAATCAAATAATAGCGCGTTGCAAATTATTTGCGCAATTAATAAAATGCAATTGAATTCGTGTTGACGCGTTTCATACGCGAATATGTCATTCAATATCGCTTAATCGAATCAATAATTAGCGCTGTGCCCTTACAAACAACGGCCGGACGTTTCTGATTAACAATCAACAATTTCATAAATGGACTATTTGCGATACGTCTGAGTTTGTTGTTCCACTGGTGCATTGTTTTTGAAAATTATGTTTTGTTTTCTGTAATGTAGTGTTTGCATCGGAAAGTTCATGCTTATATTATGATTAACATAACCTATGTTTTATACCATGTTTTATTAACCGTAGTTGACAGTGGTTTTTGTGGGTATGACCTGATAATAGTAGCAAGGTGAAAGGTGAAGGTAAATACAAATAAATTCCAAATTGTCAATGCTAGAAAGGTGGCGGGTTCGACCAATACAGGCAAACAGCCTAAAACCAAAACAAATACTTGAGGAGCACACAAATATTTGTGACTTGGATTTAGCCTGCCGCCTCTCGTTTCGCAAGTTAGTAGCTATCTGCGCCATGGGGCTGTCAATGCACACTGCGATATAAATTAGTATAAGGAAATTCTCAGCAGCAGCACGGAGTCTGGAAATATCTATTTGGTTTGCGCTCACATGCAAACAAAAGGAGGTAAAAGGACTGACATATGTAGTATATTATAACCATTTTTTTTAAAATAATTTACTTATTAAATCCGTGTTTAATAGTTACACTATGGTTTAGTTACATAGTTTTACCAAACCATTGGTGAAATCAAAATGCGTGAACGACCCTTAACTAGATTTTCCGCTTGTAACGAGTTCCGGGGGAGCGTGGGGCGGGCGGCACAATTCCATCAAATTGGCTTTTTACATTACGGAAACGGAAATAAAATATTTTGCGTTAGGCATGACGTTCGGGCCAGATAATTTGTTTTGTGAATTGGCGCTATTTTTACGTTTTGGGGTGGCATTGAAGGCGCGATGGTTTTGAGGTTTTAACGTAAAGTGACAAACTTTCGGTGGTCGTGGGTTCAAAAACCAATCATAGATTTTTGACATTTTACACTTAGATCTAAAATACTTATCACGTATTTTAAAGTTGAAGGAAAACGTTGTGAAGAAGCAGGCATACCATTTTATTAGGTATTCCTTAGTGTGTTTTCCGCCATCTCGTGCTATAATACCAGTGTGTCAGACTAAGACCTAACCTATCTCAGTTGTTTAGGAGACTGGTGCCCAGCAGAGTGACGAGGGCTGATATTCAAGGTGTATTCAGACCGTGATCACAACTTTTTATTTTTCATTTTTGTCGACAATTTTTTTAACGCCAATGAGTTTGTGATAAGCGTAGCTACTACCTGCCTTCGTTTCCGATCACGGTTTGAATACAGCCCGTATAGTTTCGTTTCGACTTCTTCTAAAACCCTGGCCGTGATATTACATCTATTTTTTTATACCAGGACGTACATATATATACATTAGTTGATGTTGATGCCTATTATTGGAAGTCTGTATAACAGTTCGCACGTTAGGTCCAATTTAAGCAATAGTTATCTATCCGTGGTGCGTTACTTGCGTCAAATTTTTTGGTAATTGTAATTGTCTTTCTTTATGTGAGGTTAAACCTCATAGCTCAATGTTTTGTCACCCGCTTTGCTGTGGAGGGAAGTGGACAACTCTTTGTTTTCCAACTCCTCCTTTACATTGATTTTCTGATTAACTTCGTTGCGGGATTATGACAATTTAGGTCCCCTTAGATTCGCTGAGCTTCATTGCTCGGCGCCAATACTGTGCGTGCCGCTGTTGATCCTGGAGTACAGGAGTTGCAGTGGCGGGTGTGTGGTGGGATAGGGCCATATGCATTAGTTGACAGTTTCTTTGCAACTGGCTTTAAGGGTCCCGTTTTGACAGCCCTATACTTATCATCACCAAGCTTGTTATTGGGACCTGTCGATACTTGAAAAATGTAGATGTGTTTAGAAAATTAATTTCATTTCATCATGTGTTGTCAAATTGACGAGCCAATATAAAAATGTATGACACATAGTAAAAATCCACAGTCAGCACAACCCGTTACGTTCCGTTCCACGGTGGAATTCGCTTTCTCATCCACTCGCGTGATTGGCCAATAGTAATCGCTCAATAACCTCGGACCTAAGAGGTTTTTCCGCACAAATAAGCAATATGCCACTATGTCCAAACACTCGTGTGCCAATAACCGCCACGTGTCGCAGCCTATCTCAATTTGAACGCCACTTCTGAAGAGCCCTTCAATTTACATCAACAGTCAATTTTCAACCATATCACAAAGTGCTAAAGTAGCATTAAGTTTGGCGATTACGTTGCAACATACACAATTTTTGCCGGTTCAGTAGATGAATTAATATCCGCTGGTAGTGACAAGCGAGCGTTCGATCAGATTTAGAACTTAAGCTAATATTCATTTATTCGTATAAAAATATATTTTGGAGACATTGGATCGATATTTCTCGTTTTATCCCTTAACGAGCTTTTTTCCGATACTGTTACTTGCTTAGCAGGGAAGAACATTTAAAGTAAACAGCAGTTTATTTTATAAAACGAGATTGCCATTTCAGAAATCTTAAAAATATACTTTTGAAAAAGGTTGAGCCCATCCAGGATGAAGCTGAGCATTATCGCAAAAGTATGGCACTGCCACAAATTCTGTTTAAATTATTGGTTTAAAACATTGAAAAAATAAATCTATCCTTATAATCTTCCTATCCTTGAATAATTTATGTAAACTATATCAGCTTATATACGTCCCACTGGTGGGCACAGGACTCCTCTACAACTAAGAGGGATTATGCTGTTGTCAACCACGCTAGCTCAATGCGGGTTGTAGAACTTTACACCCAGGCAATACCTGAGGTATTTCATGTTTTTCTTCATTGTTTGAAAAGTCAAAGGTATGTGCCTAAGATTTAAACCGTCCAATCGCCGATAATTCATCTCGATCGCGCGCTAATGCCATGACCATCCCGTTTCACTTTACCTACATACCGAAGCTGATGAAATTTTATAAATAGAACAATTTCCTTGTGATTGCACGTCACCTCCCGACGTCAAGCGTCGATGTATCACGTGGAGGGCCACGTCACGGCCCATAACCCGCCTTTGACTACACGCCCAACTTGCGACATTAACCGACGCTGAAATTATCGGCGAGCCGAGAATGCTTCACTTGCTTTCCATGAAACGGTTGTTTTGTCGAATTTTTACGTAGGTTTAGATTAGCTCGATTCCTTTTTTAAATATGTATATTGAAATACTATTGCTTGATTTTTCCATCAATTGAATTTTTAGGAGCAGCATGAAGTCTGAAAATGCACCCGAAAAATGCTCTTAGGCTTACCACGGGAACTAATGCATACCTGACGAAATGTGGATGCAAAAATGCACCTCTGGCTACCATATCCTGCCTCAGTTTATGTATGTAAATAAAAATATGCTACCGATAACTGTTGCTACTCTAAAAATGTATAATATATCCTTATGAAATAAATTTCATTTCACATTTCATTGCGAAATGAGAGGCCGTGAGTTCGATCCTCGCCGCAAGAGAAATACTTGTGCAATTCACAAATATTTTCTTCGGGTCTGAGTGTTTGTGTGGTCGAAAAAGTCTCTCGTAGTTTCTGATGCCCACGACTCGAGACTCGTATCTTAATGTGGGGTCAAGACAATGTGTGTTACTGTATTGATTTATTATTTAAGATTATTGGTATTCATACCCAAACTTAAAAAGAAATGAACCCAATACTTTACAGTTTACGTTCCATATACCAGCTATCGTCTCGATAAGATATTACATGTAATGATTAATGGATCTCCAATAAGATGACTTGCTAACTGCGGCGGTCCGTGTCATTTTTCATGCACTATTAAGCTTATGAGATAAGTTTTTGCGAATCACATTATGTGTTGAATTTTTCTTGCTGTAATGACTAGAAGGTTTTGTTTGAGAATGAAAATGATAGAGCGTGTTATTTTATTGTAATATCAAGTTGTAAATACGGACGAAAGGCGACTGCATGCAGCAGAAATGCGAATGTTGCGATGGATGTGTGGGGTGACACGAATGGACAGAGTGAGGAATGACTATGTTAGAGGAAGTTTGAAAGTAGCTCCGGTGATAGATAAGTTGAAAGGAAACCGTCTGTCGTGGTATGGTCATATTATGAGGAGGGATGAAACGTATGTTGGAAAAAAAGTGATGAGTATGAGTGTCGAAGGATGGGCTAGCAGAGGAAGGCCAAAGAAAAGATGGATGGAATGCATGAGAGGTGATATGAAAGAGAAAGGGGTGACTGAAGACATGACGGCTGACAGAGATATTTGGAAGGAAAAAACATGCTGCGCCGACCCCAAATAGACTTAGGAAAAGGGCAAGTGGATGATGATGATGAAGTTGTAAATAGTTTGACATTTAATCCTCACTAATATACTAATTTCATGCGATTGCTAATATGTTTGATATGCTTTATTTCTACACTGCTGGAAGGTTTTTGATGATTGTGGACATTTTACCCGATTTCTGAAGAAATTCCTTTAACAAAAACAATGTACCTCAGCTGCCTTTTTCAGGTATACAAGAGAGACATTGTTTGAGTTTGTGTTTGCATAATAGTTTACATTAATTTACATGGTATAGTCACTCACAAGGTTATTTGACTAACGTTAATGCGTTCCATGCTTTGAACCAAAAAATATAACAAAGAAAAAAAAATAACGACATTAGTGCCACCACAATAAGATCGCCTTCTGACAAGTCACAGTTCCAACGTAGGGGAGGGCGGGGCAGGTACTAGCAATCGCAATTCCTCGTTCTAGCTTTTAATGCTATAAAACGGAGAAAATACCAAAGTATTCAAGGCACGAATACCTACAAATATCGTCGAAAATATCACCACGCTGAAACATCGAACTGAAATAATCCTCGTCCGAACTTAATTGAAGCCTCTCGGTGGGCTCAATATTTTTCTGCCCTCGACCTATTCGAGTACTCTGTTTTATTCAACTTACTTGAAAAGCACTCGGCTTGTATCGAAAGGGAACCCTTTTGATGTAGAGGTTTTTATCCATCAAACACACGGCGTGTGTGCCTAACGTTATTCGAGGCTTTTAAGATGTTTCGGGGTTAAGTACTCGGAATTTCCTGGTGGTGTTGTATTTTTATCGGAAATAGATGTTAGAAGAATTGAATTTGGTGAAGTTATTTTCTGATATATCGTCAAAGAATTTGTAATAAGATGTATCGATAATCGATTGTAATCGAAAAGGGTGGGCTAATTAAAATCGCGGAAAGCCGCTGGATGTCGGCCGCTTGTAACGGCGATTGGGAAGTCTTTAGGGGACCCGTTTGTCCAGTAGTAAACCCTTTTCGGTTGATGATGATTATGATGATGACGATGAAGGTGAAACATTAAAAAAGTATGATTAAGTTAAGAATTAATCGATTTAATTATTAAATAAATCCCGATCGCTTCAAAGCCAAATGTAATGAGATAAGGCATTTTCGGTCTATGCATGTTCCGAAATTATGTATGCATGTGTTCACGTTGTGTTTAATAACCACGGCAAAAAACAACAGACTATTCATGACCAAATGTCAAACTGATTCTAAAACGCGATAACCGCTCTCTGACATTACACTTTATAGCGATTACCTTATTGTTTTTTATTTGATAATAATCAACAAAAATATCAGCAGTGATTTAAACATCCAAAACGCGCTACAATTGAAAGTCTCAAAATCAATAACATTCTATTTGCCATGCAGAATAGTATATTTTCATCGAGAAACTAAAACATAAAGAAATGGAATAGCATATTTTGATGACACACCAACACATACAGAGAAGAATCAGGTAAAACCAAGTCGAATCATAAAAAGACTAAAAAACTGACTCAAAAGCGAGGATAATATTAGTGCTCATCTTACTACAATCACAATGGAGTCTCAATACATTCCCTTACAAAAGATAGTCTTCAACCGATCCCCATCTTCACGATTAATGACACCTGACCCATATACGTTTGCATTTATCATCACAATTGGAAATAATTATTTAAATGATATTCAGGGCCATTTCTCAAATATCCAATTAAAATGATAAATCGTGTTTAACATCAGCGCCAAGTTTTGCCGGCCATTGTACAACGCAACTCGTAAATAACGTCGGCTATTGAAATTAAAATGCTTTTCATTGCTCGCTAATGCTTTCGTGGTGATATTAAATTTATCCGGATTATACTCAGTTGGCGTAATTCTATTATATTTCGGTCTCAAATCTACGGGTAATTCTCTGCCTTTTATTTTGGATGAATCATTTGATTACGTAATTTAATTTAATTTCAGGAGAAACTAGTAAAAAATTTGGTGATAATTTCTAGATATATGTTTTACATCAAGTCTGCTATTTTTTCTAATTCCAATGATCCTTACCACTTGACTTTTACAATCACCAAAGCAGAGATTTTGGTAAAAGATTCTGAGTTCTTTCTATAAAATTCAAAATAATATGAAATTAAAAGATGAAATTCAAAAATTAAAGAAAAATTTAAAATTACAAAACCACTTTAACATGGATACGTTTATCAAAAAAGTAATGCTATTGTTTTATTAACTTATGCTATCAACTAAGAAATAGCCAATTGAAATTTTTCCGATACTTCCAACGAACAAGGGCAAAGGAGTTCAACAATATCTACAGAACATTAATACGTTCATATATTACGTTGACTATTATTAGTCCGTTTTCTCATTAACTCGTCTAAAACCTCTGAATTCTATTGAGCCAAACGCGTCATTAAACGTATGCCCTTACGCGTGTGCTTTCAGCTTTCAGAAGCGAATTGAAACATCCAACGGTCCATTTGCGCGCAATGGAGCGGTCTCAGCTCGCTGCTGCCGTCCGGTCCGCGGTTCACTTCTTTGGTACACTTATAGATTTATCGCCGTTCGGCACTTTCGCAATGTTTCCTTATGGATAGATACAATTTATGTTTAACTACTTTTATACATCCTTTTCACTGTGATGTGTTTCGAATCTTTTCCTGTGGTATGGTTTAGAAGGCGCTTCCTCTGGCGACGGCTTTTGTGTTTCGTAGTTTTTATAAACAAGCGGCTTCCCGATATTAAACGTTTGCATTAAATGTTTTATAGTCTATTGCGCATGGTGTCTTAAACAAATCATACTATAGTTTTGTTTGTGTACCTTGTTGTATCGAACGAAAGTCAAATTAACGTGATTTATCGCTTTATACAAATTAAAGATTAATACTGAATCATTTTTTTTAAATACCCCGAATGAGTTGGAGCATAATGAAATTCTTGAAGAAGTTACCAGCTTTAGTTTTGTACTTGCTTCGGTGACTAAGACCGCTAAAGCAAAACATGCAAACCTTTCTTCCTATTATTATCTATGAAACCTACCAAGCTACTATAATTTTCCATAGCTTAGCATGTTACCTGACAACAAAAAATTAAGTCATAAAGTCGGCCACACCGTCATACAGTACAATAGCCGCTATCTGCACCACATTTACGATGCAAGTAATCAGTAAATTCAAATGAAGACACTGACAAACGTTAATGCATATAATAAATCAACGTACGGACGCTGGCCGGGACAATCCATTACAAGCAGTATGCAAATGCGTTGCAACCGCTAAATTAAGAGCCTCTGCATAACTCGGCCCACAACTGCTATTAGCCGCATTCAAACTATACGTTTTAACGGTAATATCCCGCTTGGTGGGTATGAAGTTAACGATTCATCATCAACATCATCAGCTTATAAACTTTTCACTGCTGTACACTGAGGGGGTTGAGGCCCTAGTCCACAACGCTGGCCTAGTGCAGGTTGACGGACTACACACCTAAGAAATTCCTAAGACCTTATATTAAGATGTATAGGTTTTGTCACGATAAATTGATTGGCTTATAATAGAGGTTGACCATATGAAGAATGAATGAAATAGAAGATATGGAAGTTTTTCGTGTTCTCTTTCTTGTTTGCAGTACCAAATAATGGGGGCGAGCCTATTACGTTTTTACATGCATAAAAACCAAAATTATTGATTGAGCGTCTTAACCCCGAGGCCTACTCGCTTTTGAAAAAACTTATCTATAGAATCTCTTGTACTTACTCCTTCGAGGACACCACGTAAATATCCACTACACTATTATATCACAAGAACCCGACAGTATGGTAGTATAGTAACAGCAGTAACAAACCTGACGTAATTTTTAAGTTCGCAACTGCGTCTATTTGTGTAAGCCCCTCAGTAGTTTTTTTTTGTTAAAAGATAACATGGGAATTTCCAATGATGTAATAGTTATTATGCATGTTAATAAAAGACAATTGTTCCAATACTTGCTTTTCCGCTTTTAATTGAATTGTATACTTGAAGAAATAAATTATTGACCTATAATATCATCACTCCCTACCCTTGTTCCTATTTTTATTTGGGGTCGGAGCAGTATGTTTTAACCTTCCAAACATCTCGATCAGCCATCATGCCTTCATTAACCCCTTTTTCTTTCATATTTTCTCACTCACTCCATCAATTATTTCTTTGGACCCTGTCGTTTTTTTATTATTGTCCATACCACATTGAATGATTTGACAAATATTTTATGGCCTGCTTGACTGACTCTTGTATATGTTATAATGTTTGTAAATATCTTTTTTATACTGACCAAATTACGCTGCTTAATTAACTTAATTAACTCCAATACTAAGATTTTTACCGTCAACGTGTTTATATTGGACAAACCTATTCTTGCATTTCCTCTATTCCATTGTCTATATTCAGACCGCGTGTTACGCTGAAAAGGAATATTATTTATCAAGCGTCTTATTCAGTGAGTGTTTACATTCAACAGTCCATTTATTAAAGCAAATTTTCAACAAAACCGCCGATTTAATTTAGCAAATATTGCTACGGTCTTTTATAGCCGAGTGGGTCTTCCAGCCCCGAGATATTCTTAATATTTTCCAAAATTACAATTTCACATAAACCTTAGCGTCGTTTGCATATTACGCTTAGAGAATTACATTTCTCATTAATTCGAATCCAGATACTGTGTAGAAATATTAATTAACCGACTGATGCAAAGAGTAAACAAGAAAATGGAAGAGGCGCGAATATTTTTTTGTCTTATTTATAGCGATACGGTGTGTGAATTTGAATACAAATAATATAATTGTGTTTAAATTATATTATTCTGGGAATTTGGACAATGGTTGAAACATTTTTTTCTGTGAGATGTATACAATTAATAATTCTACCATTAGTTCATTTAAAATTAAAATAAAAAATAATATTTATTTTAATGGGAACTCTTTCGTGGGAGCAGCATACTAACAAAACAAAAATGTTTTCATCAGGTATATTCTAGACCACAAAAATGTTTAAGCTAATACCACACCGAAGGTACTGAGCACTCATGAATTTATAGGATGCCTTAAGACGTAAGTTGCGTAATGACAGTGTACATAGAAAATCCATTAGATTTTGTTCATTTATGCTCACTAATGTCTGCCTAGAACCAGACCTTACCTTAATGGGACTCTCATAAAAACCGAGGTAGCATATGGTCATCGAATCTCTAGTTTTATGAGCAAATAAAATTAAGTTTTGATGTAAAATCTTAATATATAACCACTAGGTACCTGATGATACAATTATTTCAGCCTTTTTGAAATTATTATAAGGGCTAACACTGGCCATCCGTGTTTTTTACCTAAAGAAAAATAGCTATTTATTCTTAAATTAAAAATGTTTCTTCCCAGCTGTCGCTTATGAGTAAACAATCATATCATCATCCCTAAAAATCTTGCATATAAGATATCAGAAATTTCGAGTATTTGAACTTTTAAACTCAGCAATTTCACTAGACACACTAGTACTGGCCAGCTTCAAATAACGAAATACTCGTTCGTTCGTTCCTCCATAAGGCTTCGAGGATACAGCCATGATAGAAGCTGTGTTTAATAAATAAGGTAGTTAAAATATAGTGATATTTTAATTTAGAAACGATCTCGTAGTGTCGGGGAACATGTGTGAATCAAGAACTCCCGAGTTCGATTTCCGGGTCAGGCATAGTGTTATAATGAAAACTTAAAAAAAAAATATTTCAAAGATGTACCACCGGTCATAGTTTCACCTCTTTTACGTGAGAGCAGAAAAGTAACTCAGTCTACCCCTTCTGAAATAAAATGTTAATGTGTATCCAATATCCATGTATGTAATAATAAATTAGGCATAAACCAATCGGCTGCTAAAGTGCGGATCCTAAGTGACGCATCTGCATAAATGTGTTCTTTGAACAGAGGGATTTGCAATTGATTTGCATATTTCTAAATTCCACGCGGACATTGTGTTTATGTTGTTATAAACTGCGATTTATCTTTGCTATGACATTACCCACTTTAATTATAACCTATTGTTCGTGCTTAACAAAGGCCTAAATATCTTGTTTAATCAGTGTTTGGCCAAAATTATTTTAATAGCCAAATCTTATCAGATGGGTATGGAAATAAATTTAATTATAAGTAATTGTGAAGTATATAAAAAATATATAATAGCAGACACACAAAAACTCGTATCTTAGTCATCTGAAGTCACCTTACAACTTCACCAACCACCTACTTTGAAAATGTATGTCATAAAATTATAATCTACAATAACTAACATTAAAAATATAGGTAGGTATATAAAATTTACTTAAATAGTCACTTTAATATTCAAGTAATGTTTTTTTTATAATTCTAAGTTATAAACTAAAGAAAGGATATAAATCCCTACATCCAATAAAAATTAAGTATCTAATTCCATTTCTAAACGAAAACAAAAATTCACCCGTTGTTATACATCCCATAATATGTCTCTATCGCCAAGTTTTGGTTTTCATGTCCGAATTTATTGTGGATCCATTAAACTGATGATCGGGCAATAAAGATATATGGAGCGCTGTGTCTCTCAGCTGGACGTCAATATAGATTACAGATTCTTGGCGAGATGCTTATTTATTGTGAAATAGCGCCATCTAGCGGCAATGTGATGAAACTATTTGTACCTATTTACTTATTAAATTTATTCGCTCCCTTTTAAAATTATTGTTCCCCGTAAATCCTATGACGTTTCAAAGTGTTTCTTTGTCTTGTTATGATACATGTATATTATGTATAAATTTAATAATATAATAAGTTTTATAAAACAAAACTCGATAAGTATTGATACAGACGGTCCTTAAACGATTGAGACTTAAACACCATTAAAATCTTTCTCAATAAAGAACATACAGATTTATTTTTCCAAGCCAGCCTTGCAACAGGCTTCGACACAATGCTAAAAGATGAGAGGTTAACACATGTTTACCAAACTTGTATAGCATTTGTCGTTGACTGTGGCAACACCGTCACGTACGAACAAGCAATGTTCCCAAATGCGCATCGATTTCCATACACCGCGGGCTGAATGTTAAACAGCCGTCGATGTTTTGGGCTGTTTATTTATTTTTTGCATTGGTAACACTAATGTTTTATGTCAACAGAAAATTTCAAATTGCGAACATGTCGCTTGTCCGGAAGAATACTGTATCATGTCAAAATTTGGCACTAACGGACTTAATAATACAGTTCGACTAAAAAAAATCCGTTCTACCTTCTACACGCTTCTCCTGAAAAAGTACTTTTTCAGAGTTAATACAGTATTCTTGCGGGCAAGCGATGTATTACTGGTTTGTTGTGTGTGAATTTAAATAATGAAAAAAAAATTGAGGAATAAATCGGTGGTAAGGTTGTTTCCGGTGGAAGTCATTAGGGGAGGCCTATGTCCAGCAGTGGACGAATATTGGCTGTTGATGATGATGATGATGAAGGGTGTTTACAGTTTTTGAGGCCGTGATATCGGTTTTTTAGATTTGCGCATAAATTATTTACATGACATGAAAAAAAAGTTGTTATAGTGCTGGATTCTGTGATATGAATCTATATTTGCAATCTTGGGATACTCGATGAGACTTTAGCAGACTGGTGTTACAGCATAGAATGTAGAGATGGTCATGTTTCTTCGATAGTCTGAGCAGCTGTCATCGTACTTACGATTACAGTTTTTAATTCATTTATTACGTGCATTTTATTTACGCCTGTATCCCAGAAAATGTAGACAGAGTCAATTTGTTCGGAACCTCTTTACCTTATGAAATCTATATAAATTAAATCTAAGAATTAATTAGGTACCTAGTTAGTGCGTAACAGACCCACTTAACATGGGTCGAGCCTTTTTCAAAAGGAAAGCCCCAACAACATTTTGCTCAACCCGGAAATCGAGCCTGAAACCCTTAGATCGCCGGCATGTACCATCGCAGCGAAAACATGAGGCTGTTGTGAAGTTCGAACCTGAAAAAATAACATACTCTACCTTAACTTATTAATAGTCCCATAGCGCCAATTATACCAAATCGTAATACACAAAAGTTATTCTTCAAATTGAAATTTACAACTCCACGCTTTACGAAACTAGTTTAATTTATGCACGGTGAATGACCGCCAAAAATTGTTGCATAATTTTCGCGTTAAATATTCCTAATGATCTACAGATCAATAAAACGGAACAGTAAAAGTCTTTCGATACAGTTGAGTGGATTTTACTACACATAATATATACGGTAGTTGACAGGTATTTTATTGTAATGATAAACCTAAAAAACGGGAGAATCAAGAACAAAAATAATACCTAATTGTGTAAAAAGCATCTGAATTTAAAGAGCCCTTACTTTCCAACCAATGTTGGTGGCTTTTTATTAATTAAAAAAATATATTATTTATTATTTCTTTTTTAGAAGCACATGCCCCTTGACTCTTTATTTTGGACACCAGCTTTTTGATTTAGAAATTACATTAAATAATGTTAAGAAATTATTTTTGGTCAATTGAAAACCTCACTAATATCTCAGCTCGTAATATCCAAAAAAGAATAGTAATGTAATAAATAAGTTAAGATTTTTTTTACTTTTATTTACAGACTTATAACTAACCATGGTATGTAAAAAGATAAACGAAAGTATATCTCCAGTATCGGTCAAAATATCGACAATCTGTTCGGAAAATTCATCAAGTCTTATCCTAAAAAAACTTGCATCAATAAAACGGCAATTCACACCCAAAATCCTTCGGCAAACACGCAGTTATTAAAAACGTGGTTTGCACTGCGGTTTTACCCGCAGATCAGCCCAAATATTAAACTTGGTCCCAAAGAAATATTGCGCGGGAAACGCGGGATTAAGCCGATGTCAACACTTTGGCTTGCGACCCTAATTACACTGCGGGACATACGAAATTGTGTTTTGAAATGTTGTGATATATTCGTTTTGTTGTATGGGATTATTTGAAGTGCTTACAATAATATACAGTCTATATAACGGTACAGTACTTTTAATTGAATACTACAAAATATTATTGGGCCAGACAAAATATTATATATTTGTTGCAAAAAATCATAACACCTAGCAAATAAAATAATAATATTCCCAGTGAATAATAATGCCCAATTGCTGCGGACAAGTATTTAAAATGTATTAGTTTAAGAAACAGGTTGGTAGAAAAGCTTAGAGAACCATGACTACACAAATACTTTATATCTGCCGAGTCCTAGGAGGATGAAAGCGCGATGTTCTGTATGACTATTACAAGCAATATTTTTCAGCCTCAATGACTAACATGCAATTTGTAAGGTATTTCAGGAAGGTAATGCGAGTAATATCACGGTCAAAGTTACAATCACTTGCGTGTGAATAACCTACCACAAAACCTTGAGTGGCAACATTTAACCCGCCAAACAAGTAATAATTAACATCTAAAAGAAGCCTCTATTTTTTTAAACCAAATTATCAATTATAACTCGGCTATAAATAGCTGGTTTTGGCTTTGTCATATTTCAATTATTTTTTAGCGAAATGTGAATGTCCTTACAAATACTATTATATTATATGCAAAGAGTGAAAGGAATGACGGCCTCATGGTTTAGGCACGCGGTCGAGAATCTCGGCGGTGATGAGTCAAACCCCAGGCACACACCTTTGACTTTTCGCGGTTATGTGTGTATTCAAAATGAATTATTGTGAATGATAACTGCACATCTAAAAGTTTTAAGAAATTTCTTTGGTGTGTAGTCCACTAACCAAGACTAAGCCAGCGTGATGGACTAAGCCTTTAACCCTCTCTACGATGGAGAAGCCCGTACCCAGCGGCGGGACAAATATTTGCTGACTATGAAGCATATTCTAACTCCATCAGTAATTTTGAGTATAAATATTATATTTAACTATTTTATTGGCCGACAGTGTACCAGTATTCCGCAAGTACACGTAAACAGCGACCGTTTTTAATATGGCGGACTCGGGATGGTGTTGGTTTAATGAAGCATTGGGGTAAATAAACACACTTTACCTACTTTTAAAAGTAAACGGAAAATATGTAAAGCCTGCTATACAGACTGAATAAAAAATTACATTAACTAGACTGAAAACTATAAAATGACAAAAATGAATCTTTTCTCTTTTCTCATGTTGCTTTACAGATGAATTCCAATTTCAGAAGAAGAGTTAGTAGAAGTAAGAAGAAATGCTAATATGTGATGATCTAGATTCTAGCATATCACACACTTTTAAGGGGCCCAATTCAAACAGCTTACAAACTGTATAAACATGTAAATTGTGAAATTCTGTTCCACACATAAATTCTATAATGTTTTATTACAAGGCTTATCAATATTCAACAGCCTAAATTACTGCAATTACTTATAACTACCGTAAAATATCCCGTATGTTAATGGTTCCGTCTAAATTCATATAAATGAAGGTATTTTCTTACAGTTGAATAAGACTGACCTGATCATATATTTAATACGGCCGCTTCTTAGTAATACAAGAGGCGTGCAATATCAAGACTTTTGTAAATTTGTGACAACCAACAGCTGCCCTTCATTTTTGTTAGAATTTTTTTACATCGGTCGTTTAATCGTAGCAGAATGAACAGGTGACAGACATGCGGCGGCTCTCATCACCATACAAAATATTTCCCTTCTAATCTTATTCAGTTGCTCAATGTTGATTACTGAACTAGACATTTTAACGTGGCTGTGGCGGGTATAACGTATGTGTTCCCTCGCTCTTCCAAACGCAAATTGAGCCTCCGGCAATCTAACTACCGAACCGAACGTATCGCTTCACTTCGTTTTTCAATACGACGGCGGTGACGGCCTCTTGTTATATGTTCATATTATGTTTAGTGACATGGAGTAAATCAAAGTTTTTACCGGTTTTCGGGCACGTAAAAGTTGCCTTATAAAAAAGGGATTAACATCTTGTTCAGTAAGCGAACTTGTAACCTCGAGATCGCCGGGCAAAGATTTTGCTACGGTACTACATACATACGCTCAAAAAACATTTGACATTTCTCTGAAAGCGTTTTTCTATTATCAATACGAAACTCTAGAAATAGTTAAGGGTTTCAGCAACGTTACAACATGATAACAATTATAATGATATAAAGAGTAACAATAAAATACAGGTGCTAAACTAATTTAGGAACCGCTTAGAAATGTGGTTCGGTGGA
This sequence comes from Cephonodes hylas, assembly GCA_030295005.1. NCBI lineage: Eukaryota > Metazoa > Arthropoda > Insecta > Lepidoptera > Sphingidae > Cephonodes > Cephonodes hylas. The sequence goes on from AP025361.1 coordinate 17,723,292, forward strand.
GTGTTAATAGTTGTTGCTACAGCCCATGCTACCTTATATGATTCCTTCTCTGGAGAACCGGCGACTAAGTCTCAAATCCGAAGATATATCGCAGTAAACACTACGTAGTAAGTGGTCATTATATGTTCAGCCTATCGCCGTCCACTGCTGAACGTAGGCCTCCCCAAGAAAGCGCCAACCATGGTATATGTAGTTGAGTGCTACAGACCTGTCGTCAACGAAAAACAAATGAAAACACGAAAAAATAAAATTATGTTCACAGTTACTGCATAACAGATGTCCAGCCCTGTGACCCTTACGACTATCGGCGAATCGATGGAACTTGCAATAACCTCAACAATCCCCAAAGAGGTGCCATCCACACTCCTTCTTATAGAGTACTTCCGCAAGTATACAGTAAAGGTAAGTGAGTACTATGACAGTGCCTCATTGGTCCTTCGAGAAGTATACCTTATGTAGACGTCTCAAGGTAGATTCTTCGGGTGGTCTTCTGTGAGCAAACTACGGAAGGGATTTTGGTGCGTTCTACTAGAGATCCCAGAGTTCCATTGCTGTGCTGATGCTGGATATCATGGGGCTTTTTAGTCGGCATACTCCGTTTGCTCTCAAGGCAAACGCAATCCAAAATGATCGTTCCTATGAAAAATAAAGGTCAGTCTTCTATAAGGAATTCTTCAGTAGTAGAACAGAGACAGTATATGTGGAAAAATCGCTTTGAGTTTGTTTACTTTATTCCATGGTATTTGAAATACTACTCTATTACTTTGACCAAATATTTAATTGTGTTTTGACAGCCCCGTGGCGCAGTTCGCTAGACACCAGCGAAACGAGCGGCCGCGGGTTCGTTCCCCGCACCGAGACAAATGTTTTTGTGATCCACAAATATTTGTTTCGGGTCTGGGTGTTAGTGAGACCGAAAAGTCTCTCGTAGTTTCTGATACCCACGACACAAGACCCTTATCTTAGTGTGGGGTCAGGACTATGTGTGTTACTATTGGGTGTATTTATTTATTATTATTATTTATTTCGTAGGGTACACAAATAGAAAGACCAAAGATAACAAGGAGTTAAAAAATCCTCGGTACGTTCGCACTCAAGCATTGTTGACTGGAAAGGCGTCTTCTACAAAATTTACTCAACTTACTCTTTACTTCTTGGTTTTCATGGTGAATGATATTGGATCGCTGGAAGATACTCGTGAGTGTTCTAATATTTCATGGCCAACGACTGTCGAGTATGTGAAATGTTTCGAGATATCAAGAAATGATAAAATTTATAAGACCGTAAAGATATTTTTTTAAATAGACCTTAAATATATAAACTGAAAAGAAATTTAAAATTGGAGGAAGTAATTACTCTTAGCGGTGCTGTCTTTCCATTAACAATAAGCTCCATGATATACCAAAAAATACACATGTGATTAAAAGAGGTAGTAAATACATGAAACTAAAACAAAATAGCCTAATAATGTCTTGGCTTGTTACCAATAATGTAATCTTGAATTCTAAATTTTGTAGATAAAGCACTGTGATCTTAAACCTCTTTAAAGAAAAGATAAATAAAACATGTTCGTTATGCAACTCAACGACCTGAATCCTAAATACATTCTACTTATCACCTTCTTCTTTCTGTATTTCAGTCAACCATCTGGTGGATAGGCCCTATTGCTGCGAGCCGCGTGGTAAACTAGATGACATGTGCGCTCCTGTTCTAATACCATACAACGATCCCGTATTTAAGTATTCACAGATTCGATGCATGAACCTGACCCGGCCGTTCACTTTCCAATACTATAAGTGTCTTAGCAATGACACCACTCCAGAGCGCGTAAGAATATTAAGATTACATAAATTTTATTAATCTGTTATTGCTATATTGCTCTTTATTTTCCAACTCCTCCTTTACATTACTTTTCTGATTAACTTCGTTGCGGGATTATGACAATTTAGGTCCCCTTAGATTCGCTGAGCTTCATTGCTCGGCGCCAATACTGTGCGTGCCGCTGTTGATCCTGTAGTACAGGAGTTGCAGTGGCGGGTGTGTGGTGGGATAGGGAAGAAAAAAAAAATCTGTTATTGCTATTTTTTTTTTTTAAAGCCCCTCGGCGCAGTTGGCTAGAAATCAGCTTGCGAAACGAGCGGCCGCGGGCTCGATCCCCGCATCGAGACAAATTTTTGTGTAATTCACAAATATTTGCTTCGGGGCCTGGGTGTTCGTGAGACCAAAAAGTCTTTCGTAGTTTCTGATACCCAGGACACAAGACTTGAATCTTAATGTGGGGTCAGGACTATGTGTGTGACTGTTGGGTGTACTTTTTTTGTTATTTGAATCCAAAAAGAATTAAAATCATGACTTCTCGTGTTGGTGAGGGATTTTCTTGTAATTTCTTCTTGACTACATTATACATTCCGAAGCGACAATGTCATTAAACTTGACACTTTACAAGAACTTGTAAAAGTCCACATGATAAAGAGTATTGTAACCATGACCTTGAATTAGTTGTATTGCATTGGCATCAAACAATATTTAAAGCAAATTAGGAATAACTTACTAATATCAATAGTAATGACGTTAATTGTAATTGTACGCATTTTAACATTGCTATTGGAAATTATTTCCACCATCGTGTTTGAATGTAATCTTCATATTATGATTAAGATGAAGGTTACATTCAAACGTGATAATATTATTATTGTTATATTTTTTTAGTTTTATCTTTTAAATACAAATTATAATAATTTTAAATGTGATAAAAGATGCAAATCAGCTAGTCTAAACTGCTTTTTGTTACTCAATCTGCAGTATATAGTTGTATTTTGCGTATTTTTTTCTATATTACACATTATGTCATATTCTTCGAACCCTTAGTAATACCGATGCGAATCATTAATTGCCCTATCAATTGCATCCAAAAAATATTTCAAAGAGTCTTTCAACAATTTCTTCTTTGTCTACCCTCAAATTTCAGATAATGCCTTCGACACCGTTGTTCGATTTATCTCAAGTCTATGATTTTCCTTCTGGAATAAATGACAAATTGAGGGAATTTTCTGGTGGAAGAATGCGATCTGAATTCATCAATGGGAATGAGTATCCACCGTCTAGTACCACTGTCAATTTTGATCCTTGCTTATCTAACAGGCTACCTACGGAGACTCATTGCCATCGTTATCGTAAGTATGTTTTATAGAGATATAATATATATTATAGTCATACAAAATTTAAGGATTTTTTTTTCAGAAACATTGATAATACTTTTTGTGTTAATACATCTTGTGGAATGATAAGAGCTAATTTAGTAAGTCGTGATGGTCTTAAGGATCTCGGTAGTAGCGGTCTTGCAACCCCAGGAACACCAAACTTGAACTTTTCAAAGTTATGCGTGTATTTACAAATATATTTCTCTTCCTTTAATCTCTTCATCAACCCATATTCGCCCACTGCTGAGCACGGGTCTCCTCTACCATTGAGAGGGTTTAGGCCATAGTCCACCACGCTGGCCTAGTGCGGGTTGGCGGACTACACACCTAAGAAATTCCTAAGAACTCTCTTCTCTTCAGGTGTGTGCCTGGGGTTCGAACCCGCGACCGTCGAGATTCTCGACCGCGCGCCCAAACCTCGAGGCCATCACTGCTTATTTTTCCTTTAATGAAGTAGGAACACTTTGTGAGGAGACTGGCACACCCAAAAGTTCTAAGGAGTTTCTATGGGTGTAGCTCATCAACCCACCAGTGTAGATGACAAAGCTTAATCTTCCCGTTTGTAGAGGGGATCCGTGCCCAATCATTATTGACTTATTTGGCCTGATGTTGATCAGCAATTCTTTTTTTTTTCCTTTTTATCATTTTTTTTAGATTCAAACGGAGTTCTCGGCACAAATATTGTATCTACATGGGTCTACAGGCTGCATAACTACATAGCAACTAAATTATCGAAGCTCAACCCCCGTTGGAACGACGAGAAATTATTTTACACCGCTAGGGATATTACCATAGCATTCGTACTACAGATATTTTTATACGAACTGCTTCCAGCGTTACTTGGTAATTCTTTATATTTTTTTTAGTCATTTCAACTCGAATAAAACTGAAAAAATAAATAAAAGGAAAATTGCTTTCAAACTTGTTTGAACTTCGCAGGTGTATAAAGACAGTACTGTTTAAGCAAGTCAATTAGTATTTACCGTCTGCGAATGTGTTTAACCAGATGTCTTGTAGCCTTTCACTAATATAATAAACATGTATACTAGGCCAAAGCAAGGATTATTTTCGCTGATTTTATACTAAGATCCTTTAAGCAACACACGATGATACATACACAGGGTATATTGAGACCGCCAATAGCCAAGGTGCCTACTTGCCCCTTGGCGTTACAAAAAAAACCTTAAAAATAACGTTTTCCTAACAATCATAGGTATAAAATGTACCAATGCGAATGCAAAAGTAAATGTCTATGTAAATATGCATAATTAACCATAGTATTTTGTATAGTAAAAATTCAATGCAATGAACAAACAGAATTAACAAAATTCGCTGTGAACGTATGCAAAGATGAATTCGGATGTCAAACAGTACACCTGTTTACATTTTGCATCGATGAGCTAAAAAATTCTAGCCAAATAAACTGTATAGGTAACATTTTATTGGTAATACATTTATTATTTTGCAGGACGAAATAATTTGGTTAAAGACGGCGTGATAAGCTACAGCAAAGGGTTCAGGGATATTTATGACGAGAACATTATACCGCAAATGTCAGACGAATTTTCATACGTGATGCGGTATTTCCACATCGCCCAGGAAAATAGCGTCCAGTTAGTATTTTATTTGCAATCACATTTTTTTGTTCCTAGGAGCAATTAATACAAACTTTGATAATCGTTATGTTTTATAAGAAATAAAAGGTAAAACCTGTCTGAGATTTTCCTTCAAAATATCTAGGATACCAGTAAATCATAACTCTGAGGTCAAGTCTAACCAGAAAATTAGACACCTACAGTTTTCACTTCACACAGATACACATAGATGACCAAGGCTCGAATAAGATTTGCGAGCCATAACATGTCCAAAATAAGTTCTCTAATGTTTAATTTTCTTTTTCACTAGTTAGTTATTTGTATAAATATGTCCTATTTTTTCCTGTCTTTTTAGTATGTACGACAAGAAAGGTAATTTCGTCAGGTCCTTTCCAATGGTAAATTTGACAGGCAGGACTGGTTACCTGGTCGAAAATGACCATGAAGGTCAGATCACCCGTGGAAGTTATAAGCAATGCTCAGGAGCTTCGTTCGATTATGCCGTTGACCCTGGAGTAAGTACATTTATTTAATGGTGAACAAGTGATCTCTGCATTCAAACGTAATTTGAATGCACAAATAATTAAAATCCTGAGAAAAAGATAGCGCACGTAATTAATGGTATATTCGAAAAAAAAACTTGCTTAGTTTTCTTGCCTTTTCATAAATAAGTAAAAAACATATATATTAACAATCTCACATTCAAATTATAATAAGGTACTTGGTTATCGTGTATATAAATATAATTGATAAATCATACTATTAGTCTTAAAACTGTTCATCTGATTCGTATCTTTTATTCGATTTTCATATCCGATTTATACGAAAATAGCAGTGATTAAGGCTTCTAGACTATAAGACAAAGTAAAAGCCATCCAAATACAAAAACTATATACGCGTGTAAGTTATGTTATCAATTTAGTTCATTTCCAGCTTACAGAAATGGGACTTGGCGATGAGCAATTAGCGTTCGACATTCCCACTGCAGATATTGCTAAGGGTAGACTCTTTGGTATTGCCCCGTACAAAGACTACAGGGAGTTTTGCACTGGGAAGAAATACACACAATGGGAAGACTTTTATGACGCTATTAGCCCTGAGGTAGGTACTTAAAATTGTTTTTTATTCTAGAAACATTTAATGTGAAGAAATTTGGAAAGAAACTTATACTCATATTTTTTATGAAGACTAGTAGTTATTATTGTCAATTTTAAATACAATATTAATAAACCCTCATATCTGTATCTACCAGTAGAAAGTTTATGGACTGATGATGATGATGATTATGATGAAATACAATGTATGACTGTAATAAACTTAGTAGTGGAACGTAAAGAACAAACTTGATGAATGAAATATGCTTTCAAACTTATTTAAAATTTAAGTTTATTACCTTTTTAAAATTTACTTGAAACAATTTATCAACACGTACTTCTTGTTAAAATTCGTAGAGGATATGCCGACTGAGAACTATTTACAAAGACGTAGAGGATCTCGAGCTGATTACTGGCGTGTGGTCTGAAGGGCCGGTGGACGGAGGCGACGTCCCTCCGACCGTCTACTGCTTGATGGTGGAACAGCTGATACGGAGCATTAAATCCGATAGACATTGGTACGAGAGGAAGAACAGGCCACATGCCTTTACATATGGTAAGCGACTTTTAAAAGGCTTATGATAAATGTTTATTTAGAAGTTTTTGGAAGATTATAGATATGATAGAATACTATATTATGTACACATACTGTATTTTATAAAGCTAAAATTGGTATAGCTGCATAAGACCAGGACGGCGATAGGCTGAGTTCATAAAACTGGTATAATATGCCTACTAGATTTCAGTATACAGCAACTGATCTCTGTTGTCTTCCGTTTTTTATACTACTAAGATACTCGTTAAACTTGCCATAAATTTAACCATTATTTCCTGGATCTGACTGCTTAGCTTCTTTATTTTAGCAAGTGAATCGAAAATGATGATTGTAAATTATTTAAAATGTAGTATTTTCTAGAAATTATATTCTAACTACTTCAATAATGGTAAGCATTGAATTTATTTTCAGAACAATTATCAGAAATCAGGAATGCTAACATGGCGTATTTATTGTGCCTCGTCACCAACGATGTTGATAAGATACAGCCTCGTCCATTCGAGACGTGCAGTCCTAAGTAAGTAAATGTATACATATCTTCAAAATGTATTATATCATCTTTACTATATACTTTAGAAAGTTTAACTGTAAAGGGAAACATTGTGAGAAAACCTGCTGACCTATAAAGTTCTCAGGATTTTTTAACTAATGGACTAACGCTTAAACTTTTTCAATTGTAGAAGAGGCCTGTGCCCAGCAGTGGGTCGTATATAGGTTGATGTTGGTAATTGGTTTAATTGCATAAAGTTTTAACTTTCTGCAAGTCTAGTATTGCTTATTAAGTAATTGGGCTTCGTTCCATCTAAAACTGTTTAATTAATTTCCTCGATATCAGCTGTACATTATGTACAAATGTGTTGTGTATTGCGAACATTTTGTTAACTTATGCGTCAAACAATGGGAAATACAGTACGATCTACTTCGAACGTCGAGAAAAAAAAAGTAATAATATTAATTCAAACATTTTTTTACAGAAACGAATACGTCACTTGTGATAAAATAAAGAAGATGGATTGGAGCCCCTGGAAGGAAAGTTATTAATGGATCAACCCATCTAGTTTTAAGTAATTTTATTTTAATAAATAATACAAAAGGATGAATGAAAAATGTTTACTTTCCATATCTTTAAAATGATCAATTTCATACTGACTCGTATTCATGTGAATTGTGAAAATAAAGAGTTTATGATCTCTTATTGTATTACATGAATGGTATTTTCATTTTACCAATTATGTTATCGAGAAAAATATATAATAGTTTGGTATTTTTCTAGATCCACGTTTCTTGTCCATAAGGAATAGAAACTGAGGTTATTACTTCAGATTACTAGTGAGGATTTTCTAAAATGAAAACCCAATAACACGTTTCCAGTATGGTGATAAAAACCTAGAATCCTACGTTGTTAATCGTACGCCGCACACTAAATAGGCAATTTTTCAGAACTTATTCAATAAACATTAGACACTACAAATTAAAAAAAAATGTTACTATCACCACATTTCAAGGTAACTACAAGTTTATTACCGTTCACTCGGAAGTAATTTAAAAAATTACCACTTAAAAACGCAACAGTTTCCTGCATTACTTTATTTTTCGACTCGTAATTTTATGTACGATTTGAAATGTTCCGTGGCTTTATTTCGTGTTCCTATTTCCGATCTACGTCAAAAAAATCATATAGCTACATAGTTAGAAGTTGATTCATCCCTCGTTAACAAAATAATTCCAAGGCAACTTGAAGTAATGATTTTAGTAGTTATTTAAGTGGTTTAGTAGTATCGTTTCATAAGAAATGAGTACGTTGTTCCTGTAGTGTGAACCGCTGTTAAGGTAATACAAAAAATAAGTTATAAGAATACCAAATATTTCCGAGACCGGCAACAAAAGTAACAATGAAGTAATTAATCACGCACTGGTGCTGAAACTAGAAAAACAATTTAAACCAATTATTATTTTAGAGTTCCACAACAACATGAGATAAAATTGCTTTCTTTTTTATTTATTTTACAAGGAATCGGTTTTGATTTATGAGAATTGTTAACGGTTTTCTGTCTAATAAGCCATGCGTAGTGCCGAATCATAATAGGTTATTAATTATATATCTTATTAAATAATATGAAAATTAGACGTCTGCGACCTTTTTTTTTCATTGAGTTTTTATCGAAGCACCAACACAAATATTTGTGTGATTCGGAAAATTTTTGTTGCGGGTCGGCGTCTTGGTGAGACTGACAAAGTCCCTCTTATAATGTGAGGTGGAAACAGAACTACATCTTCATTTGTTATAATATTATTAAGGGCGACACATTTACATGCATATGGGAACACCAGAGCCCGCTTTTTGCTGTCGGGCAGACAAAATGTGGCGGATGGCAAACCTAGTCGAAATAATCGAAATTTTGCCGCCTGTCCTTGATACCATAGCACTACCTGAATTAATTTAAGAAAGGGGATTCTTTAGGACGTTGGTACCCTCCCGAGATGTATTTTATATAAGTATGGATATTATACGTTCTGTAGCACGATTGACCGACGACTTGAAAAACGTGGCAGGAAACGGATGGATGAGGGCTGCTCAAGACCCAGATGGTTGGCGCTACCTTGGGGAGGCCTACGTTCAGCAGTGGACGGCGAAAGGCTAAGTAGTATGGACATTATTACGAAAAAACATAATCAGTTCTGAATTCAATACGCAAGATGATTTATTTTTACATAGATAATAAATACTCTAAATACCCTTGAAGCAGTAAAGGAAAAGGCTTGTTAAAAGCGCAAGAAAAAAATATAACATATGTAGCATTACATAAAACGCTTCTTCATCAACCCATATACGCCCACTGCTGAGCACGGGTCTCCTCTACCATTGAGAGGGTTTGGGAAAACGCTTACGCGGCATAAATGTGCAGCACGCTATTTATATTTTTACAAATTAAGGTGGTTGTCCATATACTTTGGTTAACTACTACAATTGATTGAATTGAATTTGGTTATTTGGCGTCAGTGACCACTGAAAGGTTGACCTGTTTGAGGTCATCATAGTATCAGTCATACCTATCTATCAGTCGCCATGATGTCAAACACCTAAAGGTATATTACTTTTGATTTTTGGTTGAGAAAGACGACGGCCCTAAATGTTTAAACATTGTGCCTTCTTTTGTTTTCTTTCATCTTCTACATGCGAGGCGAGTGTTGAAATATGAACCTTTATAGGTAGTTTATACTCTTTTTTCCCAGCACTATACACTATACATTGCTTTGTCAGCCTAGTGTACGAAATTAGACCATTTTTTTATCGTGCTCTCGACTGTTGCGGTCGAAATCAAGGCCAAGTAAATTATATATGCAAATTATTTCCTTTTATAAAATCTTAAACCTGTTATAAAATAATTATGCGTACTTCAATGCGTTGAATTTTAAAAATATACTCCGGAATAGAGACATATGTATACCAGTAATATTACACTTACGTGGAGTAATGACCGCCAATGTGATAAGAGATCGCAAAAAAGTCGCAATGATTTCGATTGTACAATCAAAAGTATAATCAAATTTAGTTAATTGAATAATTATCATCATTAAGCAACGGCGGCCGAGACACTCTAGGCCAGCGTGGTGGACTAAGGGTTAATGGAGGCCAAGCAGTGGAGCGTATCTCGGTATAAGCAGTGATGGCCTCGAGGTTTAGGCACGCGGTCGAGAATCTCGGCGGTCGCGGGTTCGAACCCCAAGCACACACCTCTGACTTTTCGAAGTTATGTGTGTATTCACATTGAATTATCACTTGCTTTAACGGTGAAGGAAAACATCGTGATGAAACCTGCACACCTAAGAGTTCTTAGGAATTTCTTAGGTGTGTAGTCCACCAACCCGCACTAGGCCAGCGTGGTGGACTATGGCCTAAACCCTCTCAATGATAGAGGAGACCCATGCTCAGCAGTGGGCGTATATGGGTTGATGAAGAAGCAGTGGAGCGTATATAGACCGGTGATAATAATTAGACAGCGAGCCTTCCCTATCCCACCACACACCCGCCATTGCAACTCCAGGATCAACAGCGGCACGCACAGTATTGGTGCCGAGCAATGAAGCTCAGCGAATGTAAGGGGACCTAAATTGTCATAATCCCGCAACGAAGTTAATCAGAAAAAAAAATTAAATTAACGATATGCGTAATAAATTGAAGTGTGTTGAATATTTTTTACACAGCTAAACAGCGAAGGAAAACATCACGAGAAAGTACTCCTAGAAGCTATTGAAATTTCTTAGACACTGAAACTGGACTGACATTTAGCCTCTCTCTGACATAGAGGAGCCTTATACCTAGCAATGGTCGTAGGTGGAGCTGACATAAATTGATTACCAGGTTTTTAGTCTAGGTACTTTTGCCACGCAATTCATTTGTTTCAGTGCCAGGGACAAAAACGGCTCATAAATATTTGAGATATTGATAATGAGGCTATTTATTCTTAGAACCCAAAATATCAACAGTCATAGAAATAGCCATTATAATATTAATATCAGAAACAAATCGAAAAAAAAAAACATTTATATCCGTTCAAAAGTGCATACTTCCCTTCCTTTTACCCTTAAAGCTTCGGAAGAAATCAAAAGCTTTATATTAAAAATATACAATAATGCGTCTTAATGTCTCCACCTGATGTTTTTTATGGCATCCGATGATTTCACGTTAAGCACGTTTCAACGTATTAATATTTGGCTATTCGTGTTCCTGCCGAGATTCAAGACCACTTCTATAATTCTGATCGTTGGGCTCGAACGTTCACTCAGCTCGAGTGATTTTAATCGTTGTTTTAATTAAGACAATATGTTGAAATTACTCTTGCTCCTTTGCTGTTTGTGTTCTGTTAATTGTGCTTTGTATTACGATTCCTATTATGGGACAACGATAACCAGAGAAGAGCTGAAGCGCCGTGACAAATCAAATACTACATTGTAAGTTTTTTTTTCTTTTTCAATCATAATTAAAAAGAATAAATTGGAACATTTTGATATTAGAAATTTATATTTGAGACAAAATAGATTAGGAACAAAGCTTACACTAATGAAATGCTTTTATTTTTGAAATTGGAAACTTCAGTTTGGAAAAAAATATTAAGAACACATCATTGGCAATAATGAGACTGTTTCCTTTATCTGAACCTTTTGAGAGAACCTTACAGTAAAAAAATCAACCCGTAAATTCAATTCAAACAGAAACAAGTAATAAAAGCAATAACTAATAAACAAAATTTTATATATTAAAAGCACCCGTTTTTATCGTACTTAAAAATCTTGCAACAACAATAGAATCTTAAACATAACACATATGACATCAATTATATTAAACATTTTCTCATAAATTAAAATTTTGAATCACTCAGTGCTAAAATTAACTTCTTTATAGTTTATATTTGTTTCAAAAATATGTTTTTACAAAAGTAATTAGACAATTATTTTTCCATCCGCATCAAATTAATTCTAATAATAAGCAAATTATCATGCTTTAGAATCTTTCATTAGATCGAATACGAACCTTTGCTCCTTAATTTAGATGAGGATAATGACGATAAATTTTACTATTTTAATTAATTCCAGTTTTTTGTTTATAGTGTTAGAGGGCAAGAAATGCTTATAATTGTTACAAAGTAATATAACAAAGGTGTCGTAATATTTAAATTGACTCCTTTTTTAACAATAAAGTATTGAGTCCAACTTAATATAATTTTAGTCCTTTTGGGCCGTCACGACGTTGGCGTGTTCCGTACCATTGAATGGTCCTGGATTCTCTTCTCATTTGAAGAAATGAGATGATGTAGTTGTCTACAAAGTACAAACATGCCATAATATGGTAACAGAGCCGATCTTTACTGCGTGGGATTTAAATATCAAACTTGGGTGTAGATAGAAACTTTTAACTAGACAATCGAATGAATAAAATAATTATTTTATCATAAAATATTGTGTCCATTTATATAAAAAACGCATCATAAATAAAAAAATACAAATGAATAAACATCGGAATAGACTAGAAGCTATTCAGCCTCACAATCTATACCTTTGGTGCGGGTAAAATGCCTACAGGCACTAGTCTTATGCTGGAGTAACATGTCATTGTTTCAGTTGGTGCGTGAATGAGATTGAGCCCTGCGACCCCAATGAAGGCAGACGGGTTGATGGCTCGTGCAACAACCTAAAATATCCTACTAGAGGAGCTACTCACACACCGTTCTACAGAGTTCTCCCTGCAATCTATGATAAAGGTAAACAAAGATATAAAACTCACGCCAAGATTCCAAAGGGCACCGAAAAAAAAATCTCCACTTTTCTGGTTTGATAACTATCCAGAATTTTACCGAAAGGTACTTTGACCATAGTAAGTAATGTGCTTGCTGCAATTAGCCGTCTTTACTGACCTGCTTTAAATTCAAGCTTCCTCAACTTAGATCTACGAAGACCTGGTTCTGGATCTGGAAATCTGATCTGCATCTAACTTAACTGTTGCTTAGTAATGGAAAACTTACAGATTATGAGCCCAAGAAATCTAAGTCCGGCAACGATTTGCCTCTCGCAAGACATTTGAGAACAAGTCTCCTTTCTGAAGGTCGAGTTCCAAGTCAACTCTTCACACAACTTGCTATACACGACTTGGTATTCATGTCTGCTGATATAGTATCCTTGCATGACACAGGTAAGTTGAAATAGAAATACAGATTGACTCACTACCTAAACGTTCTTTATATTTTATCCAGCTCTTGCAGTATTACTCCGTTTTACAGTTTAATGGAAGCTTCTTCTTTTTCAAAAATAGATTAGGCAATGAAGTTTCGAAATACTGAAGTTTCCTTAAAGAGTAACATACATTTCAAACATCTTTTGAGATTGAAAAAAAATGAGATATTTATATTTTAACGTGACTGTTATTTACGCTGTCTATAGTTTCCATTCTCACACTATCCCAGAGGTTTAAGTTCAAAACCACATCAAGGCTTATCTCATTCTTTCAGTAAACTACATTGTATGGAAGCCTTACTGTTGCGCGCCAAAGGGTAAGACTGATAAAGCTTGCACTCCTAACAAAATTCCTGATGACGACCCAGTACACCGGTTTTCCGACATCAGATGCCTGAACATGACTCGACCTGAATCTTTCCAATCTATTGGATGCATCAAAAATGGCACGTTGCCTGAAAGAGTGAGTTAAATCTTCATCATACGTCCCACTGCTAGACACGGGCCTCCTCTAGAACTTGACCATAGGACTACACACCAGAAAAATTCCTATGAATTTTTAAGTGTGCAGATTTCATCACTATGTATTCCTTCACTGTTTTAGCAAGCAAGTGCAAGTGATAATTAATTGTGAGCATCTTAGTTCTTACGGTTGAATCTTAGTCAGCTTTAATCTAGATGATTTTTTCAAATAATATGGAGGCAATCAAGGAACGTAACAGTTTTTTTTTTAAATAATTGACTTAAGGAACGTATCTTCTGTATAATGGCATAAGATTAGTCTTCTGAATAATTTATAAGCGTTAAATGTGTCTAATCACGATATGTACCTTTAGTGTTTTTATTGCATTCTAAATAATATTTTTAACTATTACATCATGATATGAAACAATAAGTACGTAAACATACTAACTAATCTTTTTAGTATATATTCCAAATTATTAACGAAAAATCTCAACATATGTTTCTTCTTCTTCTTCTTCATCAACCCATATACGCCCACTGCTGAGCACGGGTCTCCTCTACCATTGAGAGGGTTTAGGCCATAGTCCACCACGCTGGCCTAGTGCGGGTTGGCGGACTACACACCTAAGAAATTCCTAAGAACTTTTAGGTGTGCAGGTTTCATCACGATGTTTTCCTTCACCGTTAAAGCAAGTGATAATTCGATTTTGAATACACACATAACTTGGAAAAGTCAGAGGTGTGTGCCTGGGGTTCGAACCCGGGACCGCCGAGATTCTCGACCGCGCGCCTAAACCTCGAGGCCATCACTGCTTCTCGAGGCCATCACTGGACATATGTTTACGAATATGTAAATGTGGATACTAAACCTGTTCGATATTAATAAATACACTGGTCATTGACATCCAAAAGAATTTGCGTATTAAATTATAATAGATGCTAAATACCGTACGATTTTATTATGTTTATCGCCATTAGTAAAGTCATAAGAATTGAATAATCAACATATTTACATATAGGAAACTGAAGCAAAATACATGCATAGATTAAAAAATAAGAATGAGGGGTTGAAAATACCACTTTTTTTTTCAAGTCTATAGTACACTAGCGACCCACCCCGGCTTCGCACGGGTGCATTGCTGATATTTAATGGGTGTTATCATACATATAAACCTTCCCCTTCAATCACTCTATCTATTTAAAAAAAACGCATCAAAATCCGTTGCGTAGTTTCAAAGATTTAAGCATACAAAGGGACATAGGGACAGAGAAAGCGACTTTGTTTTATACTATGTAGTGATTATTATCTGTGTCCATCAACGCAGCGATAGATAAACAATATACCAACTTAGAGTAGGTAGAGAACGTTATAAACAATAGGATTTCCGAAAAAATCACCCCTCAATGAAACGCGGATGCAAAACTATTTCTTCCTGTAGATTTTTTGCCAGTAGTAGTCCAGCTGTCATTACAACATGGTTCCATAATAACAATTACTGGACAATATAAATATTGTATTGACACCGATCTTTTCTCTAGACGCTGCGAAAAGTTAGAGTCATGCCTTATGATCTGGCTCTTGACAAATTCGTGACGTTTGAGTAGAAAACCAAACTAGTGATAATAGTCCATATACCAGACAATGAGGAATTTTATAGAAACCGCATTGCTTTTCAGATCGTATCCTCAACACCACTACTGGATTTATCAGTTATTTACGGAAATCTATTGAAACCTTTATTGTCCAGAGGACGGCTTTTTGAAGGTGGTTTATTGAAGTTCGAGATATCTAATGGACGAGTCTTTCCGCCGAGCTATAAAACTGCTGCTAATGTTTGCTTTTTGAATCAAAGACCTAGAGAAACCAGATGTCATAATATGCGTAAGTTGTTTTATACCAGCAATGTAAATACATTGCTTTATTTTCATGTATCGAGTTTATATACTTTTTTTATTCTTTAGGATTTTGTTCCTTATTTCTACTATAGTGAATGGTAATAATGCATGAGTGAAAACCTTAAATCCTCATATTTTTGTGAGGGGATTCATGCGGGTCTGTTACCTTTTCTTCTTGTGACTTAATCTTAATAACTGCAATAAAACATTAAAAGCAATTAAAAGCCTAAATAGACTTGCAAATTTACGCAGGTTCAGAAATGTGCAATATTTAGTTTATGTTTATGTTAGTTAGACATACACATTTGCAATAGTAAAATAAAATTTTATCATTTTGGATCAGATTTAACGACTATATTATGAGGCACTTGAAACACAAATTTAGGAGTAGGATTTTTCAAAGAAACCTATTACACCCTATTCACATACGTAAATCGTGAACTGATTATCACAATTCTAAGTATAATAATAAATGGTGGAAAGAAAGACAGTCTGGGCACCTTTGATAAGGAGTGCCGTAAATTAGCACAAAGTAGAGAGGCGTGGAAGAAAAGAGGAATGACTTTACCCAGTAGTGGGATCTAGATGAGGCTAATAAAAAATAGTAAGTGAATAAAAGAAGTTTAATACTAAAGTGTATCTTTACAGCGGAAGACGGAGCTAATACTTTAGCAGGAATCAACATGATGGCCATGTGGTTCTGGAGAAACCATAACTTCATCGCAAGACAGTTGGCGCTCGTCAATCCGTGCTGGGACGATGAGAAACTCTTCGATACCGCACGAGACATTAATATTGCCATCTCTTTACAGATATACTACTATGAACTATTACCTCCTCTGTTGGGTACGGATTTTTAGATTTTTATTATCGGATGACGTTGTAGAATTTTAAGAAATTCTAAGGACAGCGTCATGGTATTATGTCGCACTTTTTATATTGAAATTTTTGAACTCAAAATGGAACATTTTTAAAAAATAGCAAAATTTAATCAAATAGTGCTGGTATGCTAAGATGCCTTTCTATTCTTCTTGACTTCACATAGTTAAAGATTATGCAACCAAGTTTAACGAAATAAGGCGCTTGGTAGCAAAAAATAATATACCTAAGAGACATCAACGAGAATTATTGTTACCGACTAGTCTAAACTAATTTAGTGATCAATAAGAATAATATATTATGCCACCGTAACCTTAAGTGTTCATTGTTGTTCGATAGAAGCAAATAAAATTCTACGACCTTTCGATACAATAGGTACATTTATTATACGCAGATTAATCTATGCATGATTCGCCAATAGTGGAAGAAAAAAATCATGTAGCTATATATACTCGTACCTCAACTACATACATGTATGATGTACGTATTGTATATGAGGGATAGGTAATCAATAACTTTATTTTTTTCTCAGGACAACGTAATCTCATTAGAGATGGTGTCATTTCTCCGTCTCCTGGTTTTAGAAATATCTACAACCCTGATATAGTTCCTCAAGTCTCATTAGAATATCCATTTGTTTTACGATGGCTTCATACTATGCAGGAAGGAATGCTGAAGTGAGTAAAATTTGTCACGTACAGGGTGTCTTCAGACTGTGATCGGAAACTAGGGCAGGTAATGGTTAAGGTGATTACAAACAGCCTGGTGTTAAAGAATCTTCATCAACCCATATACGCCCACTCCTGAGCACGGGTCTCCTCTACCATTGAGAGGGTTTAGGCCATAGTCCACCACGCTGGCCTAGTGCGGGTTGGCGGACTACACACCTAAGAAATTCCTAAGAACTCTTAGGTGTGCAGGTTTCATCACGATGTTTTCCTTCACCGTTAAAGCAAGTGATAATTCATTGTGAATACACACATAACTTCGAAAAGTCAGAGGTGTGTGCCTGGGGTTCGAACCCGCGACCTTCGAGATTCTCGACCGCGCGCAAACCTCGAGGCCATCACTGCTTGCTTGTTAAAGAATGTCTAGACAAAAAAAAATAAAAAAATAATACATTTTCCATATTTTGTATGGAACACGACATACCAGAAGGTTTGTAATTGCCTTATCTAAAATTATCTTAAGGTAGGTGACAACCTACCCGCCAACCCGCACTAGGCCAGCGTGGTGGACTATGGCCTAAACACTCTCAATGGTAGAGGAGACCGGTGCTCAACAGTGGGCGTATATGGGTTGATGAAGAAGAAGGTGACAACCTGCCTTAGTTTTCGATCACGTTCTCAACACACCCAGTATGGTATTGAAAGCAAAGATGTTTTTTTTTTAAATCTTCCATTTCAGAATGTACGATAAAGAAGGACATTATCTCAAGCAATATCCTATAGTAAATTTGACTTTGAGAACTGGATTCTTTGATGTAGATGACAATCTCGATACTTTGACACAAGGTTCATTCAGACAGGGAAGTGCTCATATAGATTACATTGTGGATCCAGACGTGAGTAATATTTCAGCAATAACAGAATACAATCTTCTTCTTCTTCATCAACCCATATACGCCCACTGCTGAGCACGGGTCTCCTCTACCATTGAGAGGGTTTAGGCCATAGTCCGCCACGCTGGCCTAGTGCGGGTTGGCGGACTACACACCTAAGAAATTCCTAAGAACTTTTAGGTGTGCAGGTTTTATCACGATGTTTTCCTTCACCGTTAAAGCAAGTGATAATTCAATTTGAATACACACATAACTTTCGAAAAGTCAGAGGTGTGTGCCTGGGGTTCGAACCCGCGACCGCCGAGATTCTCGACCGCGTGCCTAAACCTCGAGGCCATCACTGCTTTCAAGTTTTTTTATGGTTATGAATTTCACAACAGTCTCATGATTTCGCGGCGATAGTACGTGCCAGCGATCTAAGGGTGCCAGGCTCAATTTCCGTGTCCAGCAAAATATTGTTGAATTTATACATTCGAAAAAAACGCTCGACCTATGTTAAGTGGGTCTGTAACATACTACCTAGGTACCTGGTTAATTCTCTCCTGGTTAGTTCCAACCATTAGTAAAAGTAACTCTACAGACAGTTGACCGATACTGTTGTTCTTTCAGGTTGCAGAAATTGGTCTCGGACCTCATCAGAGAGCCGCCGATATCACAACAAACGATGTTTCCAAAAACAGATACTTCGGCTTCCAACCATACGTTAAATATAGACAGTTCTGCTTTGGACACCCTGTTAAGACTTGGGACGACCTAATCGGAATTATTGATCCTGAGGTAATTAGAGTTGATAACTTTATTGATCTTATTATACTTATTCAAACTACATTTCGTTACAATTCAAAATCGTAATAATATCAAACAGAATATCTATGGAGAAAAAAACTGTTTATCTAATGTACCTCGCGTTAATAAAATTTAAGTACGCAATTTTATTACTACAGTAAGAAATCATTATATTCAATTACATTTTTATAGGCATTAAAAGAAACTTAATTGTATTTATTTTGTTTATATATTTCAATACCTACATATGTATGACATTTAGAAAGTTACACGTTATATTGTGAGCTAATAGTGTACGTATTATGTGGCATATCATTTTAGCGATTGGAGATCCTTAAAGATCTTTACGAAGACGTCGAAGATGTGGATCTTCTGGCAGCTATTTGGGTCGAGAAACCTATCAAAGGAGGTTTTGTTCCTCGAACGTTCTACTGCCTAGTGGTGGAGCAACTGGTTCGTAATGCGGTATCGGACAGGCATTGGTACGAGAGTTCTGAAAGGCCAAATGCGTTTACTATTGGTAAGGAATAATCTACTTTAAAATTGCTTTAGGATTCCAAGTGATTTTAAACAAAACAATTGATTTTTATTTAAGTTATTTTTTATTAGTTAGTTACATGTTGCTTTTATCAATAAAAACTAAAGACAAAGAAATTATTGCCATTGATGTGACGGTTTGTCAGTGTTACCAATGAGTATATGACAATTAAGAATGAAAGTGAAACTAATATTTAAAACATAATAAAAAACAGGTCTATTCAAAGAGTATCTAACAACATAATCTATTTTTTTCAGAACAATTGTTGGAAATAAGAAAAATGACAATTGCAAGGCTTCTATGTGACGTTGGCGACACAGTCACTGAAATCCAACCGCATGCTTTTTTGAAACCTGGACGAGGGTAAGATCTGAGTCTTTGGGAATAAAATCAGTATAGACTCGACATTGGTTCGTGCCGTAGTTAATATAAGCCATTTTTTTCAGAAATGAAATTTGCAACTGCAAGCATATACCCTTCGTTGACTATCGAGCGTGGAGAGACGAACAGTGCTACCGAGGTGATCCGTGGAATAAAACCGTTTAAGGAAAACCCTAAAGTTGTCCTTTATTATGTAACCTAGACAATAATTTAACAAATAAAGTTTATTTTTTACATTAGAGGATCGAGGCATTATCCGATTATATCATGAAACCTCTGTTTTTTGGTCGTTAATATATCTTTGAATCCATATCCTTTATAAACATTAAATTAAAGGATATAAAACCAGGTTTTTCATTATTATATTTTAAGCTTCTTAAACAGACGCAGCGTAATGACCGATATGGTTCGTTATTAGAAATAATTAAGTTATAAAAATAGTAATATAATTATTCTATTTTTAAAGATATGTATAATTTTACTATATCAATGATGAGCAGGGAAACTGACGTAGTACACCAACCCATACTAGGCAAGGGTGAACAACGGTCGAAAAGCACTCAATGGTAAAAGATGCCCGTGGAGAATGATGATGATGTGAGCTCGAATATATACCTAGAAAATAGACCCATATTACGAGTCTAAAGACAAAAAAACATGTGACGAAATACTGCTCGTTGGGTATTTATATATATGCAGAAACTGAGCGGTGTAAATTGCAAAGATGTATAGTTTTATTACACTCATAAAAATTCTAGCAGCTAATAAAAACTATAAGTTCTGTTAGCAACGATAAGGATTGGAATTAACTATAAGCGACGTTAAAAGTGGGGTTGAATTTTTTTTGGAACCATTTCAAAATGTGGTTTAGTGGAGTTATGCTAGTTTTCTCTGCAGTAAACGCTGTTTTATACGACTCCTTTACTGGAAAACCAGCAACTAAGAGCCAACTTAGAAGATATTCTGAAGCAAACACTACATCGTAAGTTTAACTTGGCATTTCATCAACCAAATTGCTCATAAGATTAAAATTTTAAAGAAAACTGCGTCCAACTTTCGTTGCGAAAATTATTTCTCTCTCAAATCTTTGTGTTTAAAAATGCGTTTTAGTAACGGCTATCATGTTGTTCAGAACACTATTAGTGAAATTCCTTTAGGTGGATATTTGTCATGTATTATCTTTGTATTACCTCACAAGGACACACTCTCGGGGCAATAACTTTCATAATTGGGTAAAAAGCGAAAATAGTTTTGGATAGACCGATATCATTGACAGTAACATGCAATTTTTCACTATTCATAGTCCTGTTTATCTATTGAGGATAAATAAAAATTAAGAGAAAAATATTTATTGCTAGCATAAAGATAGGTAAAATGTTTAATAGTTTTTAAATATTTAACCTTTCATTTTTGAATTATTTGTTAACGCTAACTACACATTTTTTGAAACCACATGGCGGTGGAGTGTTGTTCCAACAATAAGTGGCTGCATACTTAAATGATCTAGTGCAAACACCAACACAGGAACAGACAATGGTTTTGTGATGGTTCGAGCGCCATGCGTCACATATCAAAACTATAAAATATCTTCATTCTGGTGCACTTATCAGTATAATGACAAAGTATGTGATAGTCCAGAGAACACAATCTGTGACACAGAACCGTTTCCGTATAGATGACGATAGTAGCCCTCAAAAAAAGGAACCTGCCTGCTCAGTAATAGGAAGAGTAGGTAATAGAAATAGGGACGGTACATTAAACTGAACGTCTATTAACCGCGTTTCCAGCTTCTGTATAACTAACATCAAGCCCTGCGACCCAGAAGAATATCGACGCATCGATGGAACTTGCAATAACCTCAAGAATCCTCAAAGAGGAGCCATCCACACTCCCTCTTACAGAGTACTTCCACGAGTATACGGTGAAGGTAAGCTGACTCATTTTTATCGTTACTACAAGCATACTTATATTAGCAGTGATAACCACGAGGTTAAGCCGCGGTTAAGGCGAGCTTTAGGCGAGGTTTAGATCTTTGACTTTTCAAATTGACGTACTCATAATGAATTATTATTTAACAGTGAAGAAAAACATAGTGACACCTACAGAGTCCGCAAAACCGATCTAGGCCAGTGTAGTGGACTAAGGCTTTAACTCTTTCAGTAGCAGAGGAAGCCCGTGCTCAGCAATTGGAAATGTACTAATGATGACGATGATCATGAATGTGGAGAGATGTATGTATGAGTTTCGTTAAAAGTATCATCTGGCTGAACAGCTGTGAGTGCATAAGTGAGTGTGTGTATGCGTGTATGTTTGGTTCATGAGAAACATCTGGTTGAAACAGAAAAAAACACTTGATTAACACCAAAAACCATTAAATTTATGTCAATAACTTTTGATAAATTTGGAACAAAACAAACATACCTCGATATTTATTCATTTCCGAATGAATGCCGTATTATGTCAAGCATAAATATTTGCATATTATATGACATGAACATACGCATTCACGTTTGTATTTCCTGAAGGAGTAGGCAGAGGTGCATTTCTGTATCCAAATTTCGACGATAGTGTTTTCGTAACACTTAATAGGCTCGCTATTGTATTTTTCGGGCCTATTACTACACTCACACTGAAACACTTTCCCATCCCAGGAACTGAACCCAAAATTACTAGAACTCACTGCTCATACTTGTGCCGCGAGACTATGAGGGATGAAGTACAATATGATACCAATACATATTTTTTAACATTAAAATTTAATTTCCATCTGACGACCAAATCATGTAAGTTCAAATCTGCATTCTCTGTAATATCTACATTACAAAACAAAATATAGACTAGAGAATGGTTAATGACAGAAGAAGATTGTTGAAGATTTGTAGATTACTTTCTGAAATTACCATGGATCCTGGTTTAACTAAATATTGATAATAATAAGCAGACTTCAAAGAGTTTTCTGAGTTTACTTAAAGTTAGATTAATAGATATTACGTCAACCTTAATTAAATGAAGTAAGTGAGGACACAGGAAATAGTTAATTTTATTTGCATTTTATTACAGCAGTTTTTTCATCAATTAGCCTTTGAAAAATATCAAAGGAAGTACTTTTATATCTTAACCATTTCTTTCAGTCATTATTTTTATCAACAATTGTTGAAGTTTATTTGTATTTACGTTACATTCATACCTTATTCACATGGTGTTGAAGTACTATTCATGGCTACTTTGACTTCATTCCAAAGTCCAAATCTTTATATTTAAAAGTCGATACGAACTTTAGTTTCATTCTTCTAAATATGATAAAATGACATACTGTGATAATACCTTTACAGGTTCGTTAAAATAGCATATACAGGGTGTACTTAGACTGTGATCGAAAACTGAGGCAGGTAATACCGAGGGTAACCACAAACCCACAAGCGATATTAAAAATCCCGACAAAAAATAAAAATTTTGACGTTTTCCATACAACCATCGGTGTTAAAAGTATGTGGTTTGTATGGAAAACCTCAAAAATTTCATTTTTTATCGGGATTTTCTTTAATGCCAGGGGGTTTGTAATCACTATCGCTATTACCTGCCTCAGTTTTCGATCACGGTCTAAATACACCCTGTATAAAGTAACCAACTCCACTCCTATTCCATTTAGGCAACGTAGTTACGTAGGACGCTCCAAAATTTATCCAAAATTTATCCTACTCTAGGGGCATACAGCAAAGCGATAATTAAATTGTGGACAACCGAACGAAATATATCAATTCAAAATTGGCCTTGCTCTTAAAATTTCCTTAGAAGTTTCTTCGTGTTCTTCTCAGGTTATACAAACAGAAAGACTAAAGACAACCAAGAGATGAAACCTCCCCGCTATGTTCGCACTCAAGCGTTGTTGACTGGCAAAGGGTCCTCTACCAAATTCACACAGCTTTCCTTATATTTCCTGCTGTTCATGGTAAATGATATTGCCTCCCAGGAAGACATACGTAAGTATTTTGACGGATATTTCATCAACTCTGTTTCCATGGTTACCCACAGAAAGTTGTAAAAGATTCTACGTAGTCGTAGAAGGTTCTAGATATTGTATACTTTCGTCGAAGGTTTTTTTTTTAATCTTAGGGAGACATTCACTGCACAATGACTTACAAGTTTTATTTAGTTCCCTTACATATTGATAGCTGGCTTAAATTTTTTTTAATGAAATTTGGGTAACTTGCAGGCCAGCTCTCAGACTCAAAAATGCAATGGTAACAGGCAGGCTATAAAAGAAAAATAATTAAAGTAGTGGACCAATTTACAAACAAACGGAAATGATAGATAAAGTTAAAGCCAAATCAATTTTATTGAAATGGACTCTCAGAAGTTCTTTTGTATTGTCACTTATAATAGATACTATTAGTGAGGCTTTATAATGTGATACAGCTTCAGTATTTGATTTTTTCTAAAAATAACATTAAGATGAAAGGAGCTTTTCTTTCTTGCTCCTAAGGCGCTGTGTTCCATCTATAAATTCAATACACCCAACAGTCACATACATAGCTCTGACCCCACACTAGGTTACAAGACCTGTGTCGTGGGAATCAGACACTACGAGAGACTTTACAAACACCCAGACCCGAAACAAATATTTGTGGTTCACACAAACATTTGTCTCGGTGCGGGGATCGAATCCGCGGCCTCTCGTTTCGCAAGCTGGTGTCTAGCCAACTGCGCCACGTCAAATAAATATGAATGATTCTTTTTGTGTTTCCAGAATATGTTTGTCTCGCTTCCTCTAGTATCACACGTCAATAGGCAGAGTAAGACAACTATACTGCCGCAATCATATTTTTCAGTAAACTACGTTCTAAGGAGACCTTATTGTTGCCTACCAAAGGGCAAATTGGACGACATGTGCGCTCCAAACCTAATATCACACTACGATCCTGTGCACAGATTTTCTCAAGTCCGCTGTATGAATCTCACCCGCCCTTACACATTTCAATACTACAAATGCCTGGACAACAACACAGTTCCAGAACGAGTAAGTAAATATTTATGTATGCATATAACTATACATTTATATAATTTAAATAATCCATAAAAAATGTCTCCAATATTTTAAAATCATTGGAAGTAAATGGTGTGTGACACTTATAAAATTTCATTTGTTTGCATGGTACTACTGGATCAGTATTGAACGGTAAAGCGATTATGATCTAATTTGGAATCGGCGTTCGAAATTACAAGTATCAAAATTTACCATAATATTACTTATTAATTCATATTCTTAAATTGGATTTGCTTAGACAAGTGATAAGATTTAGTCCTCCTACCTTCGCCTGCATTAACATGCGTGTTCTTCTTCTTCTTCATCATCAACCCATATACGCCTACTGCTGAACACGGGTCTCCTCTACCATTGAGAGGGTTTAGGCCATAGTCCACCACGCTGGCTTAGTGCGGGTTGGCGGACTACACACCTAAAAAATTCCTAAGAACTCTTAGGTGTGCAGGTTTCATCACAATGTTTTCCTTCACCGTTAAAGCAAGTGATAATTCAATGTGAATACACACATCACTTCGAAAAGTCAGAGGTGTGTGCCTGGGGTTCGAACCCGCGACCGCCGAGATTCTCGACCGCGCGCCCAAACCTCGAGGCCATCACTGCTTAACATGCGTGTTAGATACATTAATATCCATCAAATATAGATTAAAAAAAAAGAGTTACGAATTGATAAAATAGTCTCGTGATACGTAAATACGAATAAAAATAGTTTTAAAATTGAAGAAAACACCTTTTGATTTCACATTTATCACCCCGATCTTTTTTTACATTACAGATAATGCCTTCGACGCCATTGTTTGATTTATCCCAAATATATGATTTTCCCGATGATACAACAGATGAATTAAGGGAATTTTCTGGTGGAAGATTGCGGTCTGAAACTATCGACGGATACGAGTATCCCATATCCAGTAGGTAGTCTAGTCAACATGTTCAAAAACGTGTTAAATAGAAATAAAGCTCCTAAAAATATGAGCGATGGCTCATTCGATTCGGAATGACGTCTAGAAAAATGTTTTTGAAGGGTATATTAGCACATAAAAAATTGCAATTGTTATTAACAAAATAAAAAAAATAAAAAAAGGTATTTAGTTTTTCGTTAATAACTTTAAAAATAATTATATTTAAGGAATTTTGAAAAAAGATCCTGAAAGAGGAGAAAATTTCCAATAAAAAAGAATTAACTCCCGGAACTCTATCTATATTATTCATATTATTTTTTTTATACTGAAAATAGAGCTCCGCGAGGGCGTTACGGCATAGGCGCCGCCTAAAAAGCCGGTATATCACCTAAAACAATTTATTTTTAATATTAAATGACAATTTAAAAATTTGAAAAAATTTTGGTGTAATGTAGACACTTGAACGAAAAAAACCTCGGTGACAAAAATTTTTTTTGTCGATTTTTCAAAAAGTTACATCATTGTTAATTAACTCATTTTTTTCCAATCTCTGTTTTTATAAATTACGGCATAACATTTTTAATAATTGATCTAAAAATCTTTTCGCTTCGTGGAGCTCTTCATGTTTATGTACCTTATAAAGTTATGCAAAAAAAATTAATTTAAGTTAATTATTTTGTTAATTATAATTTTTTTAAATGAACTAAAAATGAAATTTCTAAAAAATGTTATTAAAAAAAAATTTTTTTGGTAATGTATTATTATTGCTGTTTTTGCATCTAATATAAGTATTAATTATCATCGGAAATTTTTTTTTTACGTCATTTGTTAAGAAATTATTTATAAACAAATAGACTATTTTGGGACTTAAAAAAAAAATCTTTTTACCATATTATAGCATAGGTGGAATAATGATTTAAAAAAAAAATTTTTTTCTTAAATATTTTTTTTTATATTTTATAATCGTTTTTTTTATATTTCAATTGTTTAAATAATTAGTTCAGAAATTATATTATTCTTAAATATAATCACTGACCCTTTTCAATAGAATAACAGAGAAATATTTTTTTTTTTATAAATAAATTAATTGCTTATTAATTTAAAAATTTGTTATAAACAAATAATATTAACCGTTATATTTTTTTCGAAAACTTCAAAAAATTACAAAAACAATCATATATAAAAAAGTTAAGAATTTTTTTTTTTTGTATTTTTTTTTATTTTATTACAAAAAATTTTTTCTAAACTTTTTTTATATATGTTTGTTTTTGTAATTTTTTGAAGTTTTCGAAAAAAATATAACGGTTAATATTATTTGTTTATAACAAATTTTTAAATTAATAAGCAATTAATTTATTTATAAAAAAAAAATATTTCTCTGTTATTCTATTGAAAAGGGTCAGTGATTATTTTTAAGAATAATATAATTTCTGAACTAATTATTTAAACAGTTGAAATATAAAAAAAACGTTTATAAAATATAAAAAAAAATATTTAAGAAAATTTTTTTTTTTTTTAAATCATAATTGCACCTATGCTATAATATGGTAAAAAGATTTTTTTTAAAAGTCCTAAAATAGTCTATTTGTTTATAAATAATTTCTTTACAAATGACGTAAAAAAAATTTTTCCGATGATAATTAATACCTATATTAGATGCAAAAACAGCAATAATAATACATTACCAAAAAAAAATTTTTTTAATAACATTTTTTAGAAATTTCATTTTTAGTTCATTTAAAAAAATTATAATTAACAAAATAATTAACTTAAATTAATTTTTTTTGCATAACTTTATAAGGTACATAAACATGAAGAGCTCCACGAAGCGAAAAGATTTTTAGATCAATTATTAAAAATGTTATGCCGTAATTTATAAAAACAGAGATTGGAAAAAAATGAGTTAATTAACAATGATGTAACTTTTTGAAAAATCGACAAAAAAAATTTTTGTCACCGAGGTTTTTTTCGTTCAAGTGTCTACATTACACCAAAATTTTTTCAAATTTTTAAATTGTCATTTAATATTAAAAATAAATTGTTTTAGGTGATATACCGGCTTTTTAGGCGGCGCTTATGCCGTAACGCCCTCGCGGAGCTCTATTTTCAGTATAAAAAAAATAATATAAATAATATAGATAGAGTTCCGCGAGTTAATTCTTTTTTATTGGAAATTTTCTCCTCTTTCAGGATCTTTTTTCAAAATTCCTTAAATATAATTATTTTTAAAGTTATTAACGAAAAACTAAATACCTTTTTTATTTTTTTTATTTTGTTAATAACAATTGCAATTTTTTATGTGCTAATATACCCTTCAAAAACATTTTTCTAGACGTCATTCCGAATCGAATGAGCCATCGCTCATATTTTTAGGAGCTTTATTTCTATTTAACACGTTTTTGAACATGTTGACTAGACTAAGGGATGTGAAAAAGCCCCACGTTCCTTGTGTAGGAAACAAGCTACCTAGGGAGACTCTGTGCAACTTACACCGTAAGCGAAAATTCAAAATGAATCTTAAGAATCTGATATCTAATTTGTTCCAATGATTTCTGTTATATTGGGAATTCTTATGTTGGTTGGGTTATACTGTGGTTCGTTTTTTCGAGATGAGGGAACATTTTTTTAATTATTAGGTGTATTAAGTTGGGTAAGTGTATAGTTAGGCAATGTCGGGCTAAAGCCCTACTCCTCTCACTTGTAGAAGAGGCCGATTGCCAAGAGTGCGACGTATTTTGACAATATAGAAGAGGATGGATTGTGCGTAGGTTAGGTAAAAAAAATATTGAGAAGTTAGAATATTTTATTTAAGCGTAATTTTTTTTCTTTGTTTATATAAGCCTAGTCAGACTACCTCGTGGTCTTGCAGCTAAAGTATCTACTGTGTGATCAAGAGTTCAAAAGTTCGAATCCGAGTCAGGCAATGTGAGATTGTTTTTTTAATAGGAAATTCTCTGTAGCATCACAGATACTGGAAATGTGCCCTATATGGGGCCTATATATACATACCTGGTTAAGTGTAAGTGTATAAATGTAGCTCTGTCCAACACTTCGGTGAATACTGGGTAATTCTTTTAAAAATATGGTAATTCTTTTAAAAAAAAATTTCAGTCACTAATGGTGTGCTCGGCCCAAACATCGTTGGTATATGGGTCTACAGGCTTCATAACTACATCGCTTCTAAGTTAGAAGAGCTCAATCCTTGTTGGAAAGACGAAAAACTCTTTTACACCACCAGAGAAATCACCATCGCATTTATTGTACAGGTTTATTTCTATGAATTGCTGCCAGCTTTGTTTGGTAATGTATTTTTAGTCAAATTATATACACAATTTAATTATGAACAGTTTTAGTTAGTATTTAATTTCCTATGGAATGCCTGCATTATTTTTTGGAACGCTTTCCAATGAATCGTAATAGATTTCTTTGATACATTTATGTCGGCCTGATTCTAGTAATTCATGTTTTAAACAAAACAAAAACGAATTACTACTAAAACATACAACGAATCCTGATGGTAATTGCAGTGTCATAATATATCAGCTTATGAGAAAAAACTTCAAGTTTCACTCACCAGTCGAAATAATTTTGTAGTCACATAACCAGTCTTTCACTTCCACTGCTAGACATAGGCCTCTCCTATGGCACGCCGCTGGGCTCGATCTTCGGTAGTATATTTGTACTCACGATGCTACTCAATATACAAATTTGAAAGTGACACACTTGCATAATATGTAATTGGAGCGTAGTTCACACCTAATGTGCCTTATTTTTGACAACCCTGCAAGTGGCTAGTCACCAGCTTTTGGAACGAGAAGCCGCGAGTACTATCCCCGCACCGAGATAAATGTTTATTGTGGTCCACAAATATTTGTTATTGAGACCGAAAAGTCTCACGTAGTTTCTGATACCCGCGACACAAGTCTTGTGTTTTTTTTTGGCACAGTTTTTTGAATGTTTTTGTTTTAATAATATAATTTTCCAGGAAAGAAGAATTTAATAAAAGACGGCGTGATAAGCTCCTCCAAAGGCTATAGAGATATATATGACAAGAACATAATACCGCAAATGTCTGACGAATACGAATATATTCTAAGATATTTCCACGTCGCTCAAGAAAACAGTGTTCAGTGAGTATCAATTATAATTAATCAGATGTCATAAGAATATTTCCCTAAAATATTTTTTATAAATAACTAGCTGTTCCGGTAGACGTCGTCCTGCCCGGAAAAGCTTTAAGTGATATGCCGACAGCAGCGTCACCTACCGGGTCTGTTTGTGTTTTGAAATCTTCCAGGGTCCGATTGGAATATACATAGAATCTATGTGCCTTAATTTTTTGTCGATAGTAAAATTGGTCGTAGCAACTCGGAAACTTTCTTCACCACATGCGCAACGAATTTGGTAAAGATTTTCACACAATCAAATACATAATTTACAATTCTATAAATAACATACAGACAGAAAAACATTGATTTTTATATAAATAGATTATATTAATGATAAAGTTGTTGGTAATTTACACAGTTTATATTGTGGGGTCAGAATATTCTCCTTGACATTTCAAATAGCTTTTGTTAAATTAAGATTTAAAACCTTATGATTATTATTCCGGAATATTAGTTGGCCTTATAGGCTTCTATTGAAGTATTGTTACTAATATAAAGCATCATATATAGTTAGTACTATCCAAAGATTATTTATAAGGCCAAAAGCAACTGTAAATAATCATCTACTGTCCTGCATAAAATTTCACCTCTCTAAAAAAAGTGGACTTGAAAGAGCGTATAAGGCGTCTATAATACCGTGTTTACGACATTCATAGACAATTAAATATGCAGAAGACAAAAATATAAAGAGATTTAACAATGCCTTAGGAACTTTTGATTCTTTTACCACCGGTAAATTATATTATCCTTTATTTTTATGCATATCTATGAGTTGTGTCTCTTTGAAATAATTTTTACGCTTTTTCAATTATTCCCTTTGGTCATATTTATAGTTTTACTAATTCTTGATACAATTCTCTGTCATTATTTTTACCTTTGCAGCATGTACGATAAGAAAGGATATTTTTTGCGGTCTTTCCCAATGGTAAATTTAACAACGAGGACTGGCTTCTTCTCTGTAGACGACCATGAAGGCCAGATCAGCCGTGGTAGCTATAAACAGTTTACAGGAGCATCATTTGATTACGCAGTCGATCCTGGTGTAAGTATACTATTCGAAAGTGAGTCTGCCTTACTTAAAAATTGCATCTGAATGAATGTTGGTACGTCCTCCGACAAGACAGTCGGACGAACTTGTGAAGGCCGCAGGACGTCGCTGGCTGCAGGCGGCTTCCGACCGATCCCGGTGGAGGTCATTAGGGGAGGCCTATGTCAAACAGTCGACCTGAATTGGCTGACTATGATGATGATAATGATGAAAGTTGGTACTGAACTCTATACAAAGTAAGGATAGATATGAAAGGATGTATACAGAATCTTTAATAAACTACTCCTTTAGCTTGCAGATCTGGGTCTTGTTGGTGAGCAATATGCGTTTGATATCACCATGGCAGATGTTGCTAAGGGTAGACTTTTCGGCTTTGCCCCATATAAAGCCTACAGGGAGTTCTGCACTAAGAAGAAATACACAAAATGGGAAGACTTTTATGACGCAATAAGTCCCGAGGTATGAAGCTTGAACTAACTTGAATGTGATTCAAATAAACTGGTGCCAGTAAAAAAAATACTTTTGCTGTC
The DNA here is from genome assembly GCA_030295005.1 of Cephonodes hylas. Classification (NCBI taxonomy): domain Eukaryota; kingdom Metazoa; phylum Arthropoda; class Insecta; order Lepidoptera; family Sphingidae; genus Cephonodes; species Cephonodes hylas. The sequence continues at coordinate 17,754,662 of AP025361.1, forward strand.
AGATGTGACCGAACAAACTAAAATCTTGAGATGGAAATAAGTTAAATATTACGTTACTTATTACAGGGTAAAGGTTAATGTTTTCCTAAAGACCACTAGCTCATTCAAATGTTCAGGATATTTACAGACTCCATGCTGTTATAAGGAGTTTCAAAGGAAATTATAATCGTATACTCCGAGTTCTAGAAATCAATCCGGGACACTGCTATTGACAAATCAAGCAGTGGTACCAACGAGGCCGTCGAAATTAGTTATCATAGAAACCTTTACCCTACCATAGAAACCTTTTTTTTTATTTAAGAGGATATGCCGCTTACGAACTATCTACAAAGACATAGAAGATCTCGAATTGATTGTTGGCACCTGGTCTGAAGGGCCGGTGGAAGGAGGCGACGTCCCCCCAACCGTCTACTGCTTGATGGTGGAACAACTGATACGCAGTGTTCAGTCTGATAGACATTGGTACGAGAGGAAGAGCAGACCACATGCTTTTACATATGGTAAGACAAGAAACGAATTATTACAGGAGGATTAATTGAAGGAAAACATCATGATGAAACCTGCACACCTAGAAGTTCTGTGTGTATGTAGTCCACAAACCCGTACTAGGCCAGCGTGCCGGACTAAGGCCTCAAGCCCTCTCACTTATAGAGAAGGCCCTTCCTCATCAGTGGAACGTATATGGGCTGATGATCTTAAGAAAAGATAACCAGGGGATAGCTGTGCCCATGCTGAGGCGTTTTATTGAGTGCTAGGATATTAGTCTCCCCCTAAGTTTTTTAAATACTCGCCTATAGTTTTTATACTGGAACCCAAAAGTAATTTCTTATATGAGAGATGTTTATTTTTCAGAACAGTTACTGGAAATCAGGAACGCTAATATGGCATATTTTATGTGCCTCGTGACTCATGACGTTGATAAGATTCAGCCACGTCCATTTGAGGCACGCGGTCCAAAGTGAGTAGATAATGTAACTGCTTTTCTTTCTTCTCCTTCTTGCCCTGTTTCCAGTTCATTTGGAGTCAGTGCAGTATGTTTTATACTTCCACACATCCCTATCACCTGTCTTGTCTTCATTTACCCAGTTCTCGTTCATATCTTCAGTCGTGCACAGTGCTTTTCTTAATAGTGTCCAATAAATTTACGTGATTTAAATATTTCTTCTATTTTCAGAAATAAAGCGGTCACGTGTGATGAAATAAAAAAGATAGACTTCAGTCCTTGGAAGGAATGTTAAACATTATTTATTCTTTTTGGAAATAAACAGATGTGTATTGTGATATCTTTGTTTTATTACCTGGAATGTTTTTTTGAAATACATATTCAATACTGCGTCCAACCACGCAATAGTTAAAATAGTGTAATAAAGTGGAGAAAAGTATGGGTATGATAAACAGAATCTTATTTCCTCGTGTTTTTTTTATTTACCCTAATAGGTAATAAAATACTTTAGTAACTGAATACTGTATCTTACTTCAAACTTATGTTGATATGACTCTTAGTGCATTATTTATTACTAGCTGTTGCCCGCGACTTCGTCCGCGTAGACTACAGGGTTGAGTTCAGAAAGAAAATAAGTTGTAGTCTATTTTACTCCTTAAAGTCCTATTTATGCCCATACCAAAAATCATACAAATCAGTAAAATTATTTAAACGTGAAACCGTAACGCGCCGGTCGGCGCCTTGTACATAATAATTATTGCGCGCTTGATGATTACTTTGAAACAGCGATATCTTCTAAGATACTCATCGAAATTAAATGATGTAAAGGGCAAATTTCTTTTTAATTAAATACTTATGCTGAATAACGCATTTATTTGGATAAGGATTAATATAATCTTTATAAAAATACCTTCACAAACAATGCTTTATTTTATAACAAATTTAGTTAGCATAAAAGAGGTTATAGTGAATCAACCCTAAAAGTTAGACATATGCTACCGCTGACTTTTTTGTAGATATTATCAAGCTCTACAACTTTTTTCTAGGACTCAGCTATATATCTCCCATGGGTAAGGCAGCGTTTGCAAAAAACGGTTTCGTTCGCCCGTTTTTTCTCCGACTTACTTCGCAAATCCTGCTACAACAAAAAAGTCTTATCATTATTCGGACTAATATATAGCCTATGACACTCACAAAGAACGTAGCTTTCTATTGGTAAAAGAATTTTCAAAATCGGTTCAGTAGATTGCAAGTTTACTTTCTACAGCGTCACAAACATACAAACATACAAACTCACAAACCTTACCTCTTTATAATATTAGTATAGATTTATAACATGCTTTATTGGACACCACAATAACAAAAAACGAATATAACAAAAAAAACTAAAATAAACTATTGTTCTTTAAAGCAATCAAAATTAATGTTCTCATGTGTCAACGACGAGAAATATTAGCAGTAATAATTCTTAGAAATATTCCATTAAATATACGTACCTTAGTCTGCAAAATGTTAAATATTGGATCGGCGGTCAATTTGGTCACTTCGCTAATAGATTAGCAGAATCTTGATAGTTTTCCGCTATGTCAGTAAAATATTAACATACAAAGCCAAAGTTTACGGTCAACTAGACACAAAGTAAAAATGGGTTATCTGTTCTAATCTTCCTGTAAATTTTTATCTGTTCAGTATAAGTTTGTCTTATACTCTTTTTCTTTGCCTTTTTTAGTGTTTAAAATGCATCGTTTTCTTTGAACTTAGGTCCTTAGCAACCACGTCAGTATTTAGGCATGTCATGAAAAAAACTGCGACGTTACGCATAAAGAAAAAAATGGACAACTTCAATATAACATTACAATGTTTGTATTAAATTCACAAAACTCTTGAAGTAAAAAGTTTTACGCCATTGTACAAATTCAAATTTCCAACGAACAATACTTTTACTATTTGTACAAATTATTTCAATTATTAGTATGTTAATCTACAGTAGGTTCAATTTTATACTTATTCGATTTTATTTCGTTCCGTGATTAAGAAAACTGTACTAAAACAAAATAATATTATACACAAATAGTACTGAAAATTTCATATTTTTATATCATTTATATCTTATTCACTATAGCTTGATTCTTTTGACATATGGACTAGTGATGGGAAATAGAAAATATCTATTAATCCTAAAATATTGCGTTTTAAAATACTGCATTACTTATGTTTAAAATTCTTTATTACTCTCGACATGTAAAACATTATGTACATAAGCGACGGTGGGTCAAAGTTCATTATAAGTAGGTACCTATTTAATATAACAGGGTTATTTTTAGACCTCCCTCCAAATTTAAATAGGTATTTCAGACCACGAAAGTAAACGGTCGAAAAGTGAAAAAAAAATTCAGTCCTTCTACACGAAATCGACCACGTGATCGAGCAGTTTTCTATTTGAGGGTCGAATTATTTATCACGTTTCGACCCATGTTTCTTTGGAAAAGTTGTTTAGTTTCATGGTGTAGACCAGGTGGTTAAAATAGGTATTTTAAGTTGGCGGGAGGTCCAAAAATAACCCAGTGTGTAAAAATTAAGGTTGAAAAATTAAATAGTTTTATCTTTAAAACAGTTTTTATTAAGAAAAGTCGTCGGAGCTTGTGTCATCATCTCTAACTTCAATTATTATTTAGTGTTCAATAAAAGTGTCGACGTGGACATCGATATGAACGATGTTACGTTCCTTTCCGTCCGACCGATGTAACATTGTACAAGCGTCTATTATTTTCAGTGTTCCTATTTTAATTTTACTTTGAACCAATAAAGTCTCAAAATTTTCGGATAACGCTTAAATCTTAAGGAAGTTTTGTGTTGTATGTATTTTTTAAAATATTTATCAAATCATTAAAATAATAAAATAATACGTTTTTTATTTCAATGTTATGGCTCAGAAAAATTGACATCTGCCAAAAAATCAAGTTATCGTGAATGAGGTATAACAATAACCTCACTTATTAATATGTAAATAGTTACGATCTATTTGTTAGCCGTGAAAGAAGGCAGGTAAAACAACATATGCCTATAAATACCAAACAATGATAAAAATATAATTTTAGTTGAGTAAAGAGAAATGAAAAATATTAGGCAACCTAACAGTCAATCAAATTATTGCGATAATATGATGATAATTGATACAAGCAGTGATGGCCTCGAGGTCAGGGTTGGGCAGTATTTTAATTACTTGTAATTAAAATACGTAATTGAAATACAAATACGTATTTTGTATTTGTATTTCAATTACTTCCTTAAAATGTAATTTGTAATTCGTATTTTAAATACCTGACGCCGAGGTATTTTGTAATTAGTATTTCAAATACTTGAGGCTTTAAAATACATTATTATTAAAATACAATTAACCACCATGAGTGCAATAGTGGTAAGTGGCGAGAAACGGCATAATCCTCTCAATGAGTGAAACTAGGACCAGGCTTCCAGTCCCCGGCAGCCCCACTATTCCTGGTTACGGTAGCGGCCATATTGGTAACGGCGGGGCAGGGGGAGCTAAGAATCCCCGGGTTGGCCCCGGCTACCACACCCAACGACGACTGGCCATGGTTACACACAACATACGCACTTTGAGGACAAACGAGAAGATTGTTGATTGAATTGAGTGGATAACACTGGGACATACTGGGGTTGTCGGAAGTCCGAAAAATCGGGGAGGACATGACAACCCTGAAGTCCGGTGTCCCGAGGAGGAGTCGGAATTCTCATCCACAGGTCTCTCATTATGAACATCGTATCCAATGAAAGTGTGTCGAACAAGGCAGTGTACCTCATACTCAGAATATTCAAAAGATATTCGTTGAAGGTCATACAGGTATACGCGCCGACCTCGACACACCCAGATAAAGAAGTAGAGGAGATCTATGAGAACATACGTTGAGCCGTACATACTTCCAAAACGTACTTCAATGTTGTTATGGGAGACTTCAACGCAAAGTTGGGCATGAGAAGCGATGCGCAGTTGAAAGTGGGGCAATTTGGACATGGGCAACGCAACCCCAGGGGTTAGAAACAGACCGATTTTCTGAAGAAAGAGAGACTCTTTGCGATGAATTCTTTCTTCCAGAAGCCGCCTCACAGGAATTAGACCTGGCTGAGTCCTGACGGTTCTACGAGAAATGAGATAGACTTCAGTGACGTCTTTGTGATCAACAGGGTGAAAACCGGCAGTGATCACCGAATGGTTAGAGGCTCATTGAATATCAACGTCCAATTAGAAAGGCGTCGCTTGATGAAGTCTATGCTTCGACCTACTCGCGCCCATATCCAAAACCCCGAGAGCTTTTAACTCGAGCTGAAAATTCGCTTTGAGTGTCTAGAAGAAAACCATGTAGTAGACGAGTTAAACAGCGGTTTGGTAGAAGCTATCTGCGGCGGGATCTAAGCATTTTAGACCTCGCCGTAGAGATAGACCACAAAAACTTTCGTTCACACTCTTGACCTCATGGCTGAACGTCGATTCGGATTGTCCGTCGTCGGTCGGTTTCCGAAAAGGCTTTAGCACCTTAGATCACATCCATACGCTTCAGCAAGTTATACAAAAAACCGAGGAATATAACTTGCCGCTTTGTTTAGCATTTGTAGACAATGAAAAAGCCGTTGATTCGATCTAGACGTGGGCTGTGCTAGAGTCCCTCCAGCGGTGCCACATTGACTGCCGGTACATCAAGGTGTTGGAAAGCATATACAGCAACGCCACCATGTCGGTCCGAGTACAAGATCAGAGCACGAAGGCTATTCCACTATAGAGAGGCGTGAGACAGAGAGATGTTATATCTCCGAAACCGTTCACTACTGTGCTGGAAAACGCCTTCAAGCTCTTGGAGTGGAAAGGATTCGGCATCAACATCAACAGCGAGTATATCACACACCTTCGGTTTGCCGACGATATTGTAGTCATGGCAGAATCGCTGAAGGATCTTAGCACTACGCTCGAAAACCTCAATCGGGTCTCCCAATAGGTGGGTTTGAAATGAACATGAACAAGACGAAAATCATGTCGAATGTTCATGTTGTCCCCACCCCAATCGCAGTTGGGGGCTCGACTCTCGAAGTTATTGACGAATATGTCTATTTAGGACAAGTGGTCCGGTTAGGCATGTCGACCTTCGAGAGAGAGGTAAATCGTCGAATCCAACTCGGTTGGGCAGCGTTCGGGAAGTTGCGAGACGTCTTCTCATCCGAAATATCTCTGTGCCTGAAGACGTGCGGCACTGAGACGTGGCATCTCATTAAAGGCGTTATTGGACGGTTCAGAGTCACTTAACGAGTTATGGAGAGGGCTATGCTCGGGGTTTCCCTACGAGATCGCCTCAGAAATTAGGAGGAGAACTAAAGTAACTGACATAGCCTAATGGATTAGCACGTTGAAGAGGAAATGAGCCGGCCACATGGCGCGGAGAACTGATGGTCGATGGGGCCAGAAAGTTCTCCAGTGGAGGCCACGTACAGGAAAGCGCAGCGTGGGACGTCCCCCGACAAGGTGGTCGAACGACCTTGTAAAGGTCGCGGGACGTCGATAGCTGCAGGCGGCTTCCGACCGATCCCGGTGGAAGTCATTGGGAGAGACCTATGTCCAGCAGTGGACTTCGATAAGCTGATGATGATGATGATGAATCTTCTTTTCCTCATCTTTCCAGACCATGCAGATTACTTATTAAGTATTTTGTAATTTGTATTTGGTATTTTAATTACAAATAGCTAAAATACTGTATTTTGTATTTTATATTTCAAATACCTTACTTAAAAGTATTTTGTATTTCGTATTTTAATTACTTGTGATAAATTATTTTGTATTTTGTATTTCAATTAAAGTAAAGCATGTATTTTGCCCAGCCCCGCTCGAGGTTTAGGCGCGCGGTCGAGAATCTCGGCGGTCGCGGGTTCGAACCCCAGGCACACACCTCTGACTTTTCGAAGTTATGTGTGTATTCAAATTGAATTATCACTTGCTTTAACGGTGAAGGAAAACATCGTGATAAAACCTGCACACCTAAAAGTTCTTAGGAATTTTTTAGGTGTGTAGTCCGCCAACCCGCACTAGGTCAGCGTGGTGGACTATGGCCTAAACCCTCTCAATGGTAGAGGAGACCCGTGCTCAGCAGTGGGCGTATATGGGTTGATGAAGAATATGATGAACTATGTAGATGCAACTTAGACTGGTAAGCTAAGACTAATAATAGAAGTTAATATGATGTTGATTTAGATAGGAAGCTTAAAAACATGTTTATAATTTCATTCCCCAAAACATGTTAGCAAAAATTTAACGCGATCGAAGCTGTGTTTCAAAGCCAGAGTAGTATTCTTCTAATTTTTGGATATAAGCATCCTCTATAAATGACACAATTTACCTGTTACTCTACCAGTTTGAACTACATTATGTTAAAGAATATCACACCATCATAAGCCCATAAACGTCCGACTGCTGGATACGAGCCTCCTCCACAAATGAGAGGGTTTAGGTCTTAACACTAAGGTAGTAGGACTACACACATAAGAAATTTATATTTAATATGAGAAATACTTTCCTTCACGCGTTGAAGCAACTGATAAAAAATTAATGGTGAATACACACATATAACTTCGAAATGTCAGAGGGAGAGTAAGCCTAGGGTTTGTACCCGCGACCGCGGAGATTCTCGAACATGCGCTTTAATCTCTAGGACACTACGACTTACATACTGCTACTAGTTAATATATAAATTTGTCCATCCCTGGTTGTCAGTAAAACATCACCTTGAGTGATAAGGCTGCTTTTTGTACTTGTCTAGTTTACTGTATATCTCACTTTTATTGTTATGTGTACTAAAAGTTTTATATAAGTAATAACGACCACCAGTAGCATTTACGACAGTAGTCATCGACAGATTATTGAAGAACATCACATATAAGAATTATATTAAGTAGAATCATACTGTACATAATCCAGGAAGAAAATTTCGCCATGAGATCATCACAATATAAAACAACTGTACAAACGAAATAAGTAAATAGACAGCCATTTAAAAAGCAGACGCAAAATTGCCAACACTGTCGAAAACAGTCGACTCGGTCGACTGGTTACTAGGAAGAATGTTGTGGCAACTTCTTTTTACCGTCCTGCTGTCGAAGGCTAGTGTGGGAATCATCTATGATTCCTACACAGGAGAGCCGGCTAGTGATGAAATGATCGCTAATTATGAGGAGAAAAACATCTTGGCGTAAGTTCTTTTTCTGTTTACTAAGACTAGCCGCCATTTTAAATGTCACGTAAAAAGTGTGAGGCAATTGCTCTTTTTTGGCATTTTTTCAAACTACCTACTGCTACTGAGAATACTTGGCAACACTTTGCTCCACCCGGACAAGAGTCTTAGAGCCAGATGGTTTATTTGATTAATACATACCACTGACGAGCCTATACATAGGTCTATATGTCATGTGTTTCTTTTCAGGAACTGTACCAATGACATCGTAATGCCTTGCGACATGAGCGAGGCCAGGCGCATGGACGGATCTTGTAACAACCCTAACTACCCGGCCAGTGGAACCTACCACACACCGCTGTTCAGACTCCTCTCACCTGTCTACAGTGAAGGTACATAACTTTGTTCTCACATCAGTCGGTTCCTAAAAAATAATGAAGATTGCAACATTAACTTCAACGAAAATTGTTTTCTTCTAAATTAATACAATTTTATATGCAAAAGTCACTCTTTTATGGGTAAACTGGGAGTATTGAATATGACAAGCTAAGAATACACCTCCTTTACCTAACCTAACCATCCTAATAGCCCCTATTATTTATTTATTTATTACAATATTTGAGGTTCCAATACTTGATTTACCTATTGACTCTACACTAAGCAAAGCTTGTTTCGTAGAGGCAGAATGCTCAATGACTAACAGCATTGGAGTATACACATAATAGGACAAACTTAGGCAAACGGAGATAGTAATTAAATAAATCGGAAAATTAAATTAGTCTCCTCTTGTAGAGGTTACCGTGGCGGTTTTTTTACGCCCCCAAAACATAGGACGAGTCGCGTACAGGCACTCTATTTGGTGTACATTGTCTTCATATTTGTCACTGCCATAGCAAGACGTAAAAAAAAATATTCACTTGTTTTAAATAAATATCTTTTCGTAGGTGACTCACCCAGGTTATCCGTGAGCGGTAGTGAGTTGCCTCTGGAAAGACGGCTGAGGAAACGTTCACTCCACGACGGTAAAGCAGAAGACCCAGAGTTTACCCAATTTATCACTCACACTGCAGCTATTACTTTTGCTGACTCTGGTTCAGTCCACGATTCCTGTAAGTATTATTTTTAATTTCAGTTTCTTTTTGTAGTATTTATTTATTTATTAACACTTCCTTGTTACAAAATAAAAGAAGAAATAAATATAAAAATAACAAGTATAGTATTATTTAAATAATATTTTTGCTTCCCTAGTCTAATCATCATCATCATCATCATCAGCCAATCGTGGTCTACTGCTGGACATAATCCTCCCCCAATGACTTCCACCGGGTCCCTTATCTAATAACTGCTACTAGTTAATATATAAATTTGTCCATCCCTGGTTGTCAGTAAAAGATTACCTTGAGTGATAAGGTTGCTTTTTGTACTTGTCTAGTTTACTGTATATCTCACTTTTATTGCTATGTGTACTAAAAGTTTTATATAAGTAATAACGACCACCAGCAGCATTTACGACAGTAGTCATCGACAGATTATTGACGATATTTTGATCTTGAGTATGGGTTAGTATGAAATTTAGTGAAAATCCAAGGTCACTGTTTTCGTTTCAGTAAATTATATACGCGACACGTTGTACTGCTGCAAAGAAGAAGGAAAGAGCGACCACATGTGTACACCTATCGAAGTCCCCGCTGACGACTCGACTCACAGATTCTCCGGCATCCGTTGTTTGAACTTGACCAGACCTCAATCGTTCCAGTCATATGGATGTGCTGCCTTTACAGAACAAGATCCTTTAAGTAGGGTGAGTTTTATTCACACTTTCAAAGACAAGCCTCGTGATCTCGCGGCACAAATACCTTATATGTGCCAAGTTCAATTCCCGGATCGGGCAATGTTATTATACCATTTCAGGTGTAAGTGCTTTCTTATATTTCCATCTAATGTATCCATTTCACAATAATTAAAATAAAGAATGTCTTCAAAAATCAAGATGAATAATATTCCAGTAACATGAGCGAGTAGTTCAGATTTTCATATAGACTTTCTTCACTGGTATTAGGGGGAAGTCCCCTAGTGACGGACACCTAAAGTATTTGAACAATATATAAAAAACTGTTTCGACAAATTAAGCTTTAATAATGAAATTATTTTAATAACAAAATATAAAATCAAATTAAATCAACAAAACTTGTAACTCTGCTTAAACATAAGTACAATCTTCAATCAAACTTTGACAACAAAAAAATTAGTCTCAGAAAATGGCACCAAGTACCGGACATGTTCAACCCATCGTACATCGATCGCATATGTAGGATTCTGAACATTCAGGGATATCTGCACATACTTCATATGCACGTCCACGGCAGCTGGAGCACTGTATCCAGTATCTAGTCTTCATCTTGATCCTCTAATCTAAACTAAAAAGCATTGTAGTTATACTTTGATCTTAGGTGAGGCAATGTATTCCTGCCAAATGTAGGAACAAACTGTTCCTATTTAGGCGTTGCACGATCCTGGCGAACCACGACCCGGGTCGTGTATTGTTACGTTCCCCCGCACCCCTATCACCCGCTTTTTAAATAAACGCATTGCTAGTTGTCGGGATACATCGAGTGTCCGGCGCTAGGTGCCGTCCGGCGTTACGGGACTTCCCCCTATAGCTAAGTGTCAGTTGGTCAGGGATGCTCCTATCTTTAGTCAGGGATGCTCCTATCTAGTGGTCATGGTCTGCCCTAGAATAGGTGCTACGAGTACGCGACCTCGGCCCCCGAGCTACTACAGTCACTACCATCCTTTCCTTCCGGGACTGCAGTATCCACTCCTACAGGCCACACTTTCCTCTCACATAACTTCCTTTACCCGTCACTATTCCCTATACCCCGCTTGATGACGGGCAGCAGCGTCATCAATGCGATCCCCCTACTGCGCTCGCCAACCCGCCAGCCAAGCGTGGCGAGTATCGGCAAAATTCCCCCATATGATTAAAACTAGGACCAGGCCCCCAGTTCCCGGCAGCCCCGCTATTCCTGGCAACGGTAGCGGCCATGGTAATGGGGGGCAGTTTATCCTTACAGGGACATGGGCTACTCTAAGAAGGTTTTGCGAATATTGTAGAGTATATTGTTTGTTTCAGATTGAATTCAACACTCCTCTCTATGATTTGTCGTTCATATACAGACCTTCAGTCCCTGCTCCTAACAACAGGGTTGGAACAGGTGGTTTGCTGATAGTGGATGAAGAGGATGGCTCGGTATGGCCACCATCATCAGGTCCGCTCAACACCACATGCTTCAACAACGTCGCCTCAGCTGGAGAAGATAAATGTTTTGGTGTTGGTAAGTAGCAGTCAAAGTCACATTACCTTTATTTAAATAGACTTTTACCAGTTTTTTAAGTCGTCAATTTTAAACTTAACTATTGCCGCTTTGAAATGTGTCAGCAACACGAAATGTCATGTATACAGGGTTTATTTAGACCGTGATTGGACACTTAGGCAGGTCAAAACCACTGGCGTTAAAAAAATCCCGACAAAAATGAAAAAAATTGAGATTTACCATACAACCATTGGTATTAAATAAATTAAGTCCTTGTTAGGAAAACGTCAAAATATTGTTTTTGTTGGGATATTCTTTAGGGCCAGAGGATTTGTAGCCTCCTTACCTATTATCTGCCTTAGTTTCTGATCACGGTCTGAATACATCCTGTATAACTTGGCATTAATACGAGTCTTGCAAGGTATTTCTTCTATATCCAAAGTTGTAAACAGAAACTAAAAAAACATTGCCTAATTTGACGGCTTATCGAATGCTATTAAAATAAATGATTAAAGTATAATAATAATTAACAGGCAAATAGCTTGAGTTATACTATTTATTTTACTTTGTAACGGGTTAGAACAAGCTAAATTTTCATAGAGACTCGGTGAGTTTCATTGCTTAGCGCAGTATCATAACGTAACTAGTAAATATTATTCCTTTAAGTTGTGTTTTGATATTATCGCAATGATGTCAATAATAAAAAATAAATATTTGTCCAGTTCCTTGCAAAATAACGGACCAAATAACATGAATACAACTAATTCACGGCTAAAAGATCAAGTAATAATTCTGCTGTTGACCATATTTAGCTAAAATTTCTTGTATCGCTTAGGTCCATTTAGATAATCTTCTGACATGGCTTTATTCGCTTTTCAGTTTTCTATGGTATCGACACTAGTAAAGATCGTAATATAAATCTGTCAATTTAGATAACTTTTAATTTTCTTTTCAGTAAGTGCATCAATTGTCGCCGTGAATATGTTTACCATAATGTACTACAGGCTCCACAACGTCGTCGCCATGGAATTGGCTGCCCTCAACCCGCACTGGGACGATGACAAACTGTTCAACACAGCAAGAGAAATTTGCATCGCCTTCAACAATCAATTCAACTACTACGAACTCATGCCTGAACTTCTGGGTGAGTTGAATTTGTTCCTGGTAATATTTTTCTCAAGTAGCTCAACACGCAATGGAACGCATGCCATATACCCATGCTGGGTATATCCCTCATTGACAAAGTACTTAACACAACGATACGCCAAGGAACACAAGTGGTTGATGCAGGCGAGCGCATCACAAAGCTTAAATGGCGATGGGCAGGTCATGTGTCAAGGAGGAATGATGGTCGATGGATATAGGCCGTAACAGAGTGGTGGCCTCGGGAAGACGCTAGAAAACGGGGTAGACCACCAGCCAGATGATCGGATGACATAGCACATGTAGCTGGAAAACTATGAATGAGAGTAGCCCAAGACCGGGAAAAATGATGAGCATTGGGGGAGGCCTATACCCTGCAGTGGGTTCTTGTGGGCTGAAAATGATGATGATGAATATTTTACTTGTAAAGTTTCACGTAGTAACAGTAACCATACCAGCAGTGCCATCATCATCAACCCATGTACGGCCTATTGCTGATCTCCTCTACAACCGAGAAGGTTTAGCTCTTAGTGACTACACTCCTAAGAAACTATGATGACTTCTTCAACATCCTAACTGCTAGCAATATTTGCGGTCAGGTCTAGTAAAATTTCTGATAATGGTTCCCCGTTCACTAGACGTTTATAGCTTCATCATTACATTTCATCACCAACCCATATACGTCCCACTGCTGGGCACGGGTCTCCTCTAACATTAACAGGGTTTAGGCCATAGTCCACCACGCTGGCCTACTACGGGTTAGCGGACTACACATCTGAGAAATTCCTAAGAACTTTTAGGTGTGCAGGTTTTATCACGATGTTTTCCTTCACCGTTAAAGCAAGTGATAATTCAATATGAATACACTACACTACATAACTTCGAAAAGTTAAAGGTGTGTGCCTGGGGTTCGAACCCGCGACCGCCGAGAAACTCGACCGCGCCACCAAACCTCGAGGCCATCACTCATTACATAGTATAAAACAAAATCGCTTTCTCTGTCCCTTTATCGCTATGTATGCTTAAATCTTTAAAACTACGCAACGGATTTTGAAGCAGTTTTTTTTAATAGATAAAGTGATTGAAGATGAAGGTTATCTTATATTTTTGTTATCTTGGGCATTTTGTATATGCACGAAATTATGTCACTAGTACTAAGAACTTAAATGTGATACTTGAAAATACAATAACTGAAGTCATACCCTTCTTTTTGTTTGCAGGCTTGGAGAATGCTTTAAACTCAGGCCTTATCTCAGATTCTGTTGGATTCAGGGATCTTTATGACGAAACTATTGAACCCCAAGCTTCCTTAGACTTCATGTACGCTATGAGGTGGTTCCATTGTGTACAGAACAGTGGTATTAAGTAAGTACAAATCTTTTCCGCCCTGTGGATTGGGGGCGTAAGAATTCCGCCATGATATCCCCGACCTGTCTTACAAAGCGACTAACAGGGGCCACTGGGTTGGCTGGGCGTATTGAGGGGGTGGTACACTACGATAGCAACTCCGAGATTTGTGGCAGAGGGCCTCCTGACCATCGCGGACGTTCACAAAAGGTGAACGTCCAAAATAGCGTAAGTGGAGGGCATCTCAAGCCCTTCCAGTTTGGACGGTGCGCTGGGCGGCAGTACCATTTTAGGCGCTTCTCGTCCTGAAATGCCGCAAAACCTAAATGCGCGAGATGGTCTTAGGCGGTATGTTGGAGTAGGATTTTGGTTCACCCAACTCAACTAAGCGAACAACTGCTCCGCGCGCCGAGTTGGAAGGCCAGAGAACCAGAAATACTCCTTACGGCTTATCCCGAGGTAATGAACAGGGAGCTTAAAGCGCTTTCCTCTCGTAAAAAAATATACAAATCTTTTGATACAAATACAGCCTAGTAACTGCATCGCTCCTTTTCTTTACAAACGCAAAATATTATTCACCTATCACGCAAAATTGACATATTTAACGTAATTTTAAATGCCTCTTCACGGCATGCCTATTACACTCTGAAATGTGAAATACATTTTAAGCTATTATACTATTTTTACTGATATACTTTAAAAAGGTAATTTCCTTCTGAAAGATTTTGTTTTGATATAACAATTATTTTACAATTTGGTTTTCTTTCTTGCTAGGCATATAACATTGTTAAAATAGGACTAATTAATACAGAAGGAACTTACTTGAACAGGCATATTATTAATTTTCCGAACATTACAGATTGCGCGACGAAAACAACGTTTATACCAAAGAGATTCCTGCTGTGAATCTTACTTTGAGGGTCGGATACTTGCGAAAGGACGACAACTACGCTGGAATACTGAGAAACGGATTCTTGGATCCTTGCGGGAAACGCGACAACCTTGTTGATGCTGATGTGAGTATTTTGTGGGCAAAGTGACGTCACAACTGATTACTTCCTCGATAGCTGAGAGTTTGGACTACAAGTCTACGACCATCCCTCACAGTCAACGCAATAGTGTCAATATCATATTGCGAATAAATTATAATAATAAAATATAAAATATATAATAAAATATACAAAAGAATCAGCATAAATAATAAGCCACGTCAATTTCCTGTAAGTTTTGTACTAAAGCAGACGAGCCCATTCAGTTGTTTAGTCCAAGGTCACATCTGCGTGGGGCTCCTTTGTATGGAAGAAAGGACATAAGATATCTTTACTATTCTCTGCTAACCCATTAATGGTAAGTTGGCCCTATCCCACCACACACCCGCCACTGCAACTCCTGTATTCCAGGATCAACAGCGGCACGCACAGTATAGGCGCCGAGCAATGAAGCTCAGCGAATCTAAGGGGACCTAAATTGTCAAAATCCCGCAACGAAGTTAATCAGAAAAGCAATGTAAAGGAGGAGTTGGAAAACAAAGAGTTGTCCACTTCCCTCCACAGCAAAGCGGGTGACAAAACATTGAGCTATGAGGTTTAAACTCACTTAAATAAAGACAATTACAATTACCAAAAATTTGCCGCAATTAACGCACCACGGATAAATAACTATTGCTTAAATTGGATCTAACGTGCGAACTGTTATACAGACTTCCAATAATAGGTATGGCAAAATCGCTGAAAGGCACGGAAATTCCTCCTAGATTCAACGAGGTCTGTATAATAAACAACATCAGACGTTACATGCATACTATTGAGCATACTGTTACGCTCATCCGACCAAAGATTGCACTCCCAAAGGATATGATGTGCGGACTGTTCATACTCGCAATCATGTGTTGAGCATTGGCACATAGGAGAATCAACCAACTTAAATGAGAATAATTTGCTACGAAAATTGCCGTGACCCGTTAGAAATTGCGACACGTAATGATCAATCTCAAGCCAGGTTTTTGCCAAGCGATCGCTAACCGAAGGAAAATATTGATTGAGATGACGTCCCTTTACAGACAGCTTCCATCGGTTTTGCCATTCTTCTATTAATTCCGAGTAAGTCTCGGCGTATGGATTAAATAATCGAGTTATTTTTGATAAGTCGCGCGATGGAAGGAAATCCCTATCAATACTTTGCTTGTTGGCAAAATATAACGCGGCGCGACGCTGTACTTCCACACAGGAAGGAAGGACAAAAAATGCTACATAAGAGTTTTGGCATATGTTTTACGGCCAGCCGCCTGCCTGACGCCAACCCTCCTTGGGACTTTCATTGTTTTAGGATGGGATAGGGATAGCGTGTGTTTGGGTACAGGATATTGCAGGAAAGGATATTTGGCCTGATGGTAAGGATGCTACAGTCCCGGATAAGGGAGTAGTAGGAGACTGCAACAGCTCGGGGGGCCGAGGTCGCGTACTCGTAGCCCTGTTCCATGACTGGCTAGATTTATGGAAAAGGCATCCCCTGACCATTACTCGTATTATAAGTATATACCATAAATTATTTTACTGAAAAAAACCCTAAAAATTTCGCTTTCATGTAATGGAACTTATAGTAAAATAGTTGACAATGATTGTATTCACTTTATTAAATCTTAATCACATGCATAAAAATAGTTATAGTCTTAGGAATATTGCTAATAATACATTTTTTTTACAGTTATCAGAAATGGGATTCGGAGGTTTGCAGAGATCGACTGACCTCACTACCGCCGATTTGCGCAAAGGCCGATTGTTCGGCATGCGGCCGTACGTAGAATACTTGGAGAAGTGTGGCGCCACAAGACCCGAGTCATGGGAAGATATGGAAGAATTCCACACCAAGGAGGTAAAACAACACACACTGTATTTTGAATACAAATTAGAAACCCCTCCGAACTTCTGTTTACCCCACGACAAGTTAATAATTACCCTCACATGTCTTCATCTATATTTTTTTTATTTTGAGCCTATTTAGTGATTCGTGAATCGATTACCATTTAATGAATGAATCATGTTCTAGAAAGTTCCACTCTCGCGTAAACAACATTCATATTTCGACTTTATGCATATGTGATATTAATGACCAAGTATCTCTAATATATCTGACGTGTAATATGAGTAAGCGTTCTACTTACGCCCTTCCTAGTAGTTTAAGGAATCAGATAATTATATATTACCATTATCAGCCCAAATACGTCCGACTGCTGAGCACGGACCTCCTCCACTATTGAGAGGGTTTAGCATTACAAACCCATTGACATAATTATGATGTATGTATGCAGACAATCGAATTATGGCAAGAACTATACGAAGATGTGACTGACGTAGATCTTATGGTTGGATTATGGGCTGAAGGCAGCGTGGAAGGAGGATTTGTGCCTCCTACAGTAGCTTGCATATTGAACGACCAAATGCAACGTGCCATGCGTGCTGATAGACATTGGTATGAAAGGGAAGATAGGCCTAATGCCTTCACATATGGTAAGTAAATTTAAGAGTACTTCGTCAGTGATATAAAAAGAGAATTGAAATGTTAAAGTTAAGGAGTCCTTTTTAATATGACCTTCTAATTTCAAGAGTTACATTGCTTCAATCTGTAGCACAAATGTAGTAAATGATAACATATATTTCAATTCCACATCTATTGTTTAACAGATACGATATATCATGAATATGCTCTTAAAGTGAACCAAGAACTCGAGTTCAACCTTACTTCTCATATTGTAACATTTTGGTCTCATATTATGACTAAAACTGTAGATTATTTAACTAGATCAAAAATCTTCACAACGGTTGAAATTGTCACCGGATAAAAAAGTTTCTGGGGCCATTATTGTCGTATTAATTAATTCATATACTATTACAGAACAACTACTGGAGATCAGAAAATTCAATTTAGCCAACTTTGTTTGCGCTGTTGAAGATAAAATCAAAACCATTCAACCAAGACCCTTGAGAAAAATTAGTGAATCGTAAGTTTTTTTGTATACATTTATGTTTAACCGGACGTTAACGATTAAAATTGCTTGTCTGGCAGAATCCTAATTGTTGATCAAATCTCAAGACTAAAAAATTGTTTTGAAGTCAACAAGATTTTGTGTTCGCTCCCTTAACGGGCCTACGTTTATATCACTTAACATATTTGCTCTAGGTATTTCTACAAAATGAGAAAGATCTTTAAAAGTGTACTATATCGTAGGCTAGTCAATCCCAATAACAGCAGCCTCACATACAGTGGAGCGAGCCAGCAATATTTACAAAGACCTACAATAGAGGGCCTATAATATCCTCAAAGGTCGGCAACACACAGATGATTACTCTGGTATTGAGGGTGTTCATCGTAGGTCCTGATCACTTAACACTACATGGCTCAAAAGCTCGTTTCCCTCCTCTTTCCATTAACAAAATAATATAGCTCTATATTATAACATTGGCCTGTTAACACAACTATTGTCTGTAATTAATTGGATAAGTTTACCGTGAATTTGAAATTATGACGTCATTTCTTAGAAAGCAATTAAAACGCATTTAATATTTCCAGAAACCCTCTGACCAGCTGTGATGATATTGGTAAGTGGGACCTTTCCCCTTGGAAAGAGGACGCTTCATCGTTTAGCACCACATCATCAAGCCGTTGCAGACGTCATGCACACTAAAATATCACCCTTGGAAACTTTGTTCGAACACCTTGCAAAGCAAATAAACTTGTGATTATTATGCAATGTTTTAATTTGAATACCTACCTCAACCCTCACGCCTAATTCCCAAAGGGGTAGGCAGTTCTGCAACGGGAGTTTTATGTATCGATATGGAGTATTCGTTAATCGTTTTTAAGTCCCTAAAAATAGTGGGTAACAGTATTGCCATTTTTTGCGCAAATTTCTAAAGACCACGCTGCTACTGATAAGTTTTTTGATAGAAAAGCCCAATTAAATCGATCCTCGGAAATTTAGATGAGATAGCACACACTTGTGCTGCGATATCCCGAAGGAAACTTTATTATATAATTTTAGAAATAGTATAAGCCATCACGAATGTCTTTGTACTTTGTAGCTACAACATTTTGACACAAAACTATAATGAAAAATTTCAAGATGGGACCTTGACCAAGCTATGTCAAAATAAGCTCACTTCCGTATCAATGGCGTTAATTTCACAGCCTTAAAAAATTTCAAATAATAAACTTTAAGTTTTAAATGTTTATCAAAAAAGCAATTTGACAAATACATGTAAATATCCTGACCCCAAAATAGAGTACTAAAACTAGACATTGAATAATTAACCTAAGACGCTTTATAGTTTCTATGGAAGTACTAACCACTATTCCATATCCCACCAAAAACATAAATGTAAAAAAAGAGAGCCAAGTTCAACACAAAAATTATTCTCGGCTGTGGGCTTCGCCGCAAAAAGAATGGAGATCTATTTGAGTGCCAAGTTCTATGCAAAATCCAAATATAAATAATAGGAGAAAAATATAATTATTAACAAGTATTAAAGTCCATTTCTTTGCTTTATTAGATTAGATATCTATATGTAGCCTAAGGGCTGACTTGGCTAGTTTTCATTTACAAATTATATAGCCTTCGCATGTTCTAAATCTGTTACCTTTCGGTTCTTATTTTATTATTCCGAAAATTTGGCTTGCTGGTAGAAACCACCCATCGAACATAAGGCTCTTCCATAACTGTGTAAAAGTAGGTACTTAATAATAATTCGTGTAGGAAAACTAGCCAAGTCAGCCCTTAGGCTACATATAGGTATCTAATCTAAAAAAGCACAGAAATGGACTTTAATACTTGTTCATAATTATATTTTTCTCCTATTATTTATATTTGGATTTTGCATAGAACTTGGCACTCAAATAGATCTCCATTCTTTTTGCGGCGAAGCCCACAGCCGAGAATAATATTTGTGTTGAACTTGGCTCTCTTTTTTTACATTTATGTTTTTGGTGGGATATCATTACTTTTTGTAAAGAAAATTTGGCAGGTATTGAGATTTTAAAGAACTAAATTGACATTTTTAAGCAGTGCCTATATTTATGTGTCGCTTGGGAGCGCTTTTATGTATGTAGATTTACTTTTTTCTGTGTATACTTACGAGTATGTGGTGCCGCGCGCCGCGAAGACACACCGTTGCGTTCGCCGGTTGTTTAGTGCGTATTACAAGTTTTTTGTATGGGGACACAACTTATTTTTTGGCTTAACTTTATTTATATATTTCTGATATATGGCAAGTGAGAAAACTAATACATATATTGGGATAGTTTTTTCAAATATCTGCTTGTGACGGTTCTAAGGCTACAATTATAAAAAAAATGTGTGTGGACCCCCCTTATTTTTTACCTTTTTTCTATTTTTAGATTTTTTCCTACGTTTACACATAATTACCGAGCTGGATTCCAAATTTCATCCTTCTAGGTCATCTGGAAGTAGGTTAGGTTTAGGTACTATCAGTCAGTCAGTGCTAAAATTCACGATTTTTTTAAACCTTCATATCTTTATAACCGTTTGAGCTAGCTTCATGAAATTTGGGCTTCTAAATGTCTTTATAGATATAATTAAACACATGTAGTTTCACGTGTTTACATGAAATAGGTTTTAAGTTATAGAAGGGTCAAAAGTGGCGCCAAATGGTTCGTGTAATGATACACTCGGCGCTGGCTAGCCAGTTTTACTTGAACTTGGCTTGACACGCTGCCGCGTGTCTAGATCCCTTCATCACTATAAAACATTAAGTCGTATCCTAGGCAGTGATGGCCTCGAGGTTAGGGCGCGCGATCGAAAAACTCGGCGGTCGCGGGTTCGAACCACAGGCACACATCTCTGACTTTTCGATGTTATGTGTGTATTCAAATTGAATTATCACTTGCTTTAACGGTGAAGGAGAACATCGTGATAAAACCTGCCCACCTAAAAGTTCTTAGGAATTTCTTAGGTGTGTAGTCCGCCAACCCGCACTAGGTCAGCGTGGTGGACTATGGCCTAAACCCTCTTAATGATAGAGGAAACCCGTGCCCAGCAGTGGGACGTATATGGGTTGATGATGCGTATCCTAAAGCATCTTAAAAGTAATCGTTATCTATGGTATGCCCTATCGCGAAGACTGCGCTTAGGCAGACGTAGTGTGGGACTTCCTGCAGCACGATGTTCCGACGACTTGAGAAAGGTGGCGGGAAACGGATAGATGTGGGCTGCTCCGGGATGGTTGGCGCTTTCTTGAAGAGGCCTACGTTTAGCAGTGGACGGCGATAGGCTGAGTATATATACTACTTGAGTCTATATTTGGACTGCATCCCACTTATCATAAGGTGAAATATTGTCAATACTATCAAAAACAGGAAATGCAATTATTTTATTTATTAAACGAATAAAGTTTTATTTAAATAATTATCGCAGTACATGTAGGTCGTTGAAGTTGATAATGTCAACTTGTTTTGAGCAAATTGAAATGAAAGGTTGTTCTTTTTTTAGTAAAGTAAGCGTTGTCTTACAGATATGTACCGTATTTTTGACGCCATTGTGACTGTATCTAACTGACGAACGCAGTGTCTGAAAGGTAAGGATAAAAATAAATGTTGATATGTAAGATAATGTCAATAAAAATGAAAAAAAGGAAATTTTAATGTAGCTTTTTAGTATCCTTTGCTCAAATAGCTTGGGGACAATATGTTAGAACCCTTAACTTTGTCAGTCTTTTTTGCTTAAGCGGTATTTTATGATACAATTTACTGATACCAAGAGGATTTTTAAAGATGGTCTTTTTTTCAAACCTCTGTAATGTCTAATTGGTAAGAAATGGTCTCATTTCCCTTACCAGTCAACACAATTATGTTGGCTTAGCGATTCGATACGTCGTCATTAGCCATCTAAAGCAAATATTAGGTTCATACCTACGTCAATGCAATGATTATATATAGAGACTTGCTTTTGTTTACATTAATTGTCAAGTTGGAGGTACGAAGAGTGAACAAGTGAATTGACTTTCATAAACATAATAGGGTAATGTTTTATTATTTTTCTTTAACATCAATATCTGTTTTTATGTTTTTTTAATATCTATATTTAAAGGACATCTAGGGTACGAAAAAAAAGTTACTCATTACAAAACAATTGGCTACATTCATTCAAAATATTTACATTTTTATACAAATGTTAAGTTTTTAGATCATCGCTAAGGAAAATTTTGTGAGATGTGGACGTTGCTATTTATTCTGAATGCGGTTTTTGTCCTCGTCAATGCTGTCACGTACAATACTTATTATGGAGTTCCTGCTACTGAAGACGAGATCGAGGAGTTCACCTTGAAGAATATTGCTCAGTAAGTGATCAGTGTAAAATATTTTTTTCTTTTGTTTTAATACACTTTACTAAACAGGACGTAAGTATGGAAAGCAAAAATGACATAAGCAATAATGGTAAAAAGACCTTCAAGAAAAGAGCCAAAATTTTTTTAAGGGCTGGCAACGGATCCATGATTCCTCTGTGATGTGGGTATCCATAGGTATATAGTGTAAACCAATTAACATCAGGTGGCTCACTAGCTGGTTTTCCTCCTTTACCATAAAAACAAACAATAGCTACACCGGGCGATCGTTCAAGCTATGATCTATTTTATATTTCCTCAAAGGCTGGCAACTGCAACGCATGATTCCTCTGGTATTGTGGTGTTCATGGACGGCGTTGGAAAAGCACCCCATTTGCTAATCCCAAGTGCCAGCTACTACCACACCACCAAATGCAACAAGGCCTAGACCTTCTCAGTTGTAGACATATCTCGTGCCCAGCATTAGATATACAGGGTGTATTCAGACCGTGATCGAAAACGAAGGCAAGTGACATATAAGGTCATTACAAACCCCCTGGCATTAAAGAAAATCCCGACAATAAATAAAAATTTTGACGTTTTCCATACAAACCGCATACATTTATTACCGACGGTTGTATGGAAAACGACAATTTTTTTATCTTTTGTCGGGATTTTCTTTAACACCAGGGGTTTTGTAATCACCTTGGCTATTACTTACCTTAGTTTTCGATAACGGTCTGAATACACCCTGTATTAGCTGATGATATCAACAAAAATAAGTACATTTTGAAAAGGTAATAGTAAACATGACGATTCAAAATTTATTAAAATATATTTGTAAATTATTCTTTGACTTTAGCTTTGAACACATACAAAGTCTTACCTTAATAGATATTAATACATCGTTCATTATGACCCTATTAAGTTGTTGTTTTTAGTATCTGTACTGTCACGTTCAACCCATGCAACAAGACCGAGATGAGAAGACCAGATGGCTCTTGCAATAACCTCAAGTATCCCAGTTATGGAGCTGCCCACACACCACACTGGTGGATGCTGCCCCCTGTTTTTGGGGAAAGTAAGTTCCTTTACGTGTATAGACCCCCTCACGCTTTTGTCGCCGACGCAGTAGGAGGCATATTTCTACGTTCACAATTTTCATGTTTTAATTCTTTCGTGATACTACTAAAGTTTTTGGGAGAAATTTCTAAATTCCACTAAAAATGGCCAAATCCCAGTATCGGATAGTGTTATTATTGTGAAAATATATTAAAATTTGATTCAATTTAATTATTTCAATAAAAAAACCCTAAGTGACAATACTCCTAAAAGTACATCTTGCCGTATAAATTCCAGATATTGATAATTAAGCTTAACAATAGCAATTATACATATAAAGGTTCTCCTTTTATGACCTTCTCTCCTATGCTGAACCCACAATAGAAAACTATAAAGTAGACGAGGAAGAACCACCACTGAGTATGATGTATTTTAAATTCAAACTGTGTTAATATTATAATGTATTTCGCTACAATTGCAAAGGAATCAGCTGTATTAACCTTCGTATACCAAAAAAATGTTCGCGTAGGTGATGATTCATTAAAATACAAACGAAAAGACAGTGATGATGGATTCAAACTCACAAGTCTTACAAAGATATAGACAGACATGGCGCCTTTGCCACTTGATGCTTTCTTTTTACTGGATAAACTAAAACGTGTCTTTGCAGATTACGAACCACGACTTACTTCTTGCGGTGATGAGTTTCCAAACGCGAGGCACATACGACAGCTCCTGGTCAAAGTAGGGACAGAGATACACCAAGAGTTGACCACAGCTGGCGCCTACTTCATAGAGTTCGTTTGTAATGACATCATATCCATCCATGACATTGGTAAGAACGTTGATTTAGTAAATGTGTTTCTTTTAGCATTTTTGTTCTTTAATCAAATATAGGTTCAGGCATCATCGTTTACCTTCCTTTCCTGTTATTATAGAAGCTAAAATAACTGAAAATTAATACCGATTTACGCAAAATTTCCTCACAAAGGTCTTCATAAATATTGCTTTTTTTCTAGCTAAGCCTGCATGATGGACTAAAAATTTACCCCCTGAATTGTTAAGACTATTACAAAATTTTATTGTATTATTTAAGTTCTTGCAAAGTGAGCAGTGTTTCCATAACTGTGTGCCGTTCTATTACAGAGAATTTTGTTTTTCGCATTACCCATTGCTGCGAACCAGCAGGGCAGAAAGACTATATGTGTACACCAAATAAAATACCTGATCGCGACTACGTACATCGTTTCTCCAATATCAGATGTAACAACAATACAAGGCCGATATCATTTCAAATTACGGGATGTGTACCGAAAGATTCCGTTCCCGCTAGAGTAAGTTTACTTCTTGGAAACAATAATAACTAACCTCAAGGTTAAACCTCATAGCTCAATGTTTTGTCATCCGCTTTGCTGTGGAGGGAAGTGGACAACTCTTTGTTTTCCAACTCCTCCTTTACATTGCTTTTATGATTAACTTCGTTGCGGGATTATGACAATTTAGGTCTCCTTAGATTCGCTGAGCTTCATTGCTCGGCGCCAATACTGTGCGTGCCGCTGTTAATCCTGGAGTACAGGAGTTGCAGTGGCGGGTGTGTGGTGGGATAGGGCCACTAAACAATAATAACTACTTTGATGCAAATCATTAATATGCCACATATCAATGCTACTGCAATTTTTAGCAGCTGAATTTAACGCTGAACTAAAATAATATTCTTAAGGTTTGGAACAAAAAGTGGTGGAAGTTTTTTGGTTTCTGCATAAGACTAAATGTCGACGGTCGTGGTTTCATCAGTTACATGTTTTATGTTTGCATATTTACAAAGGAAAACATCGTTAGAAACTTGCGCATCTTCAAAATTCTTAGCTGCATAGTCCGCCCAAATATTCTACTACCCTAAGAGGACTGATGGACTAAGAGCTAGACCCTCTCAGTTGGGATCTATGAATGTCGTGTTTATTCAGCATGCGAAAACAGACATCATGTTCGTTTTTATTTTACCATTTTCTTATGAACTACCTTCAATTCCAGTCTTAATATTTTAAGACCAATACTTCTATTTCTCGATATATTTTTATTTACCTTTTCAGGTAAATTTCGCGACTGCACATTTAGACCTATCAATGACGTATCTTTTCCCCGGAACATCTCTTGATGAAACGAGGACATTTGAAGGTGGACGCCTGAAAGTTGAAGTTGTTGATGGATACGGTTATGCCAGTGCTGCCGATGCTACCACAACTTGTACTATTAGGGCAGCCTCCAAGACTAACTGCCCAAGAAAAGGTCATTCATTAAAATATTCTCTCATAATTTTTTTTTATAACTGAGAGATGTAGACTTCCAAAGATCGTAAATGAAAGAAAAGAGGACGAACAAAATGCATTATATTCTTTTAAAATTGAGTTATTTTTTACCTTACATCATGTAATGTCTCGCTGGTGTCTGTAACACCTGTTTTTAGACGATGTTTACTTTTTTCTCTCTAGCAATAACATGTTCTAAACTTAACATTTAATCAGTCTTATCATCATCAGCCCATCGTCACATACAGTTGGCCCCGGGCCTCCCCCGCAACTTCATCAGTAAATTTATAGGAAAATTCGCGAATATTTAGAGGTACATCATTTGACACAATTTAAAAGACAAGTGATTTTTTTTTCAGTTCCTAACGGTCTTCCCGGTACAAATCTGTTCACGACATATTTCTGGAGGCACCACAATATGATCGCGGATGAACTGGCTGCACAAAATTCTTGCTGGGATGATGAGAAACTCTTTCTGGTCGCCATGGATATAAATATAGCGTGTTACAGTAAAATACTGTTCTATGAATATTTTGCACTTGTGCTTGGTAAGTCATTCATACAGACTCAAAAGAAAGTTTATTTCTAAACAGGTTTCTTTATAACTTGCCAACATGGCGCCATATTACTCGTACCATAAATAAAACAACACACATTCCATTTTTTCATTGTATGTGTAACAACACATAAAATAGAAAAAATGTCAATACAGCTGTTTTGAAAATATAATTTGTATTGTTATGACAATGACATTGTTTTCAAAGAAATGTAATAAAAAATATGTAGAATTACTTGGTACATACATTAAAAAAAAAAGAGTTTAAAAGTAAAAG
The DNA here is from genome assembly GCA_030295005.1 of Cephonodes hylas. Taxonomy (NCBI): domain Eukaryota; kingdom Metazoa; phylum Arthropoda; class Insecta; order Lepidoptera; family Sphingidae; genus Cephonodes; species Cephonodes hylas. The sequence continues at coordinate 17,781,172 of AP025361.1, forward strand.
AAGTTACGCCGTTTTGTTTTGAAGGGGAGGTACTTTATTTAAAATACCGTTTCAAATGTAGTACAGGTTCACTATGACTTTAAATGATTGCGTGCAGATTTCTAATGTATAATAAACAATAATATATGATCCCGCTATATAATGACCTTCACCGAGCTGTTTATTTCATGAAATAAATTTTATATGCCAACAAATATATTGATTTGGGTTGTCTTACAAATTGCAGTTCAGGATATGATTAATTAATAATTAAAAAAAAACATTTCAACGGTTTGATTAATTCTTCTTCTTCTTCTTCTTCATCAACCCATATACGCCCACTGCTGAGCACGGGTGTCCTCTACCATTGAGAGGGTTTAGGCTATAGTCCACCACGCTGGCCTAGTGCGGGTTGGCGGACTACACACCTAAAAAATTCCTAAGAACTTTTAGGTGTGCAGGTTTTATCACGATGTTTTCCTTCACCGTTAAAGCAAGTGATAATTCAGTTTTGAATACACACATAACTTCGAAAAGTCAGAGGTGTGTTGCCTGGCGTTGAACCCGCGACCGCCGAGATTCTCGACCGCGCGCCTAAACCTCGAGGCCATCACTGCTTGATTAATTATATTAGATAAATTTCATACCAATCGAAGGTGAAACCCACAAATATACAAACGATAGGTTACGTATTCTTTTCCAGTCACAACTCTCGGGCAGCCACAGCCAGGTACAAACAGTTACTAATATTTTGCACCGGTCAGATTATTGGATTAACTTAAATAAAAATTCTATGGGCCTCATACTCTCGATTGTTATAAAATTTATCTAATAAACAAACCGTTGAATTTTTTTTTTTATTAATAATTTGATTAATTATCCTCGATTTAAATTTGTCAGACAACCCATATGCAATATATTTGTTTGCATATTAAATTTAATATGAAATAAGTTTCATCAAATAAGCAGCTCGGTGAAGGTCTTTGTATAGCGGGATCTTAGACTACAAGAAGTAACAGACTTTTTTTGGACAGCTCCGTGGCGCAGTTGGCTAGACACCAGAGTGCGAAACAAGCGGCCGCGGGTCGATCCCCGTACCGAGACAAATATTTGTGTGATCCACAAATATTTGTTTCGGGTCTGGGTGTTTGTGAGACCGAAAAGTCTCTTGTAGTTTCTGATACCCACGACGCAAGACTCGTATCTTAGTGTGGGGTCAGGACTATGTGTGTGACTGTTTGGTGTATTTATTTATTTATTTAATCAGACTCATAAATTTTTACCATTAATTACTGTCGCAAAACATTTTTAATTTTTTTAGGTAAGAATTACTTAATTAAAGACGGTATCCTTCGAAATAAACCAGGATTTAGAAATTTATACAATAAATGCATTCCTCCCCAATTGGCAATGGAATTTGGCTACGCCCTGCGTTGGTTCCACGGTACTCAGGCTGGCAAACAAAAGTAAGTTCATTATTTATTTGTACAACTAGCGACCCGCCCCAGCTTCGCACGGGTGCAATGCTGATATTTAATGGATGTTGTCATACATATAAACCTTTCTCTTCAATCACTCTATCTATTCTAAAAAACCGCATCAAAATCCGTTGCGTAGTTTCAAAGATTTAAGCATACAAATGGACATAGGGACAGAGAAAGCGACTTTGTTTTATACTATGTAGTGATTAGCACGGTAAACGGTTACACAAATTGCACTAATCGACAATAATCTATACAATATAAACATCATAAAATTATTGTGTTACTTTGACTCCTACACCGTTAGCACATTTTGCACATCAGTCAACGAAAAAAAACACGACAAACGTACAATGCGCGAAGAAAACAAAGTTAAATAACACAAAAAATACAAAATATAGCGAAAGAATAATAAATTAACAATCATCATCATCATCATCAACAGCCAATATTCGTCCACTGCTGGACATAGGCCTCCCCCAATGACTTCCACCGGGAACGGTCGGAAGCCGCCTGCAGCCAGCGACGTCCCGCGACCTTGACAAGGTCGTCGGACCACCTTGTCGGGGGACAAGGTGACAATTAACAATACATCAAATTATATTACAATCAACAAAATATACAATCTATAAAATTCAATTCAAAATATAAACACAGTCATGCATCACACATTCAATTCACAATACCGCAAACATTCCAACAAAATCACCTTCCACTCCTCTGTAAATATAATATCACAGTGTGGTGCACTGTCCAGGAGAGCATTGAGCGCCGTGAGAGTACGCGGTATCATCGATCATTAATATTTGACATTCATTGTTAATATTTGACACCGGCATTGCTTAGGGACAACACTAAAATGTTAAATCTTCTTCATCAACCCATATACGCCCACTGCTGGGCACGGGTCTCCTCTACCATTGAGAGGGTTTAGGCCATAGTCCACCACGCTGGCCTAGTGCGGGTTGGCGGACTACACACCTAAGAAATTCCTAAGAACTCTTAGGTGTGCAGGTTCCATCACGATGTTTTCCTTCACCGTTAAAGCAAGTGATAATACAATGTGAATACACACATAACTTCGAAAAGTCAGAGGTGTGTGCCTGGCGTTGAACCCGCGACCGCCGAGATTCTCGACCGCGCGCCCAAACCTCGGGGCCATCACTGCATTTCTGCAAAATGTTAAATGGCAAGAAATAATCATTAATCATTGTTTCGCACAATTATGTCTTAACTTACACCTTTTCACTTAAACTAATGCTGGATCCTTAAGCGGTAAGGATCTTCTTTTACCATGCCCGTAGGCTGGCAAAGCATTATTTTTTTTAATATAGTTTTCTGACACAACTATCTTATTGTACATGATAATTTACTAACATTTAGATTTACCAGTGTGGTATACATTACATAATTTGCATCAATACGTGTAACCCTAAAAAACCTCGTTGTCTCACGGTATGGAAGCATACCCACTGGATTTACAGGACCAGGGTTCAAGTCCCAGCTCAAGCGAAGTGTTGGATTTGACCATTAAGAAATTCGCAATTGCAGCCTTCAGTCACAATTTAACCGAAGCTTTTGTGCAGAAATGTAACTCTGCCTGCAAGTATGAATTCATCTTCATCAGCCCATATATAGTCCACTGCTGGCCACCACACTGGCCCAGTGCGGGTTTGCGGACTACACACCTAAGGAATTCGCAGGAACTTTTAGAACGAATTAATTTAAATATCATTATCATCATTATTTGCCAATATACGGCCCACTGTTGAGCACGAGCCTCCTTCACTAATGAGAGGGTTTAGTGCCTTAGTCCACCACGCTGGCCTATTGCGGGTTATTGTAACTAACAAAAGCAGAATCAAGATAAACTATTATTACAGATTATACGACGAGAAGGATAACTATGTGAAGACGTACCCAATGGCAAATTTCAGTCTTCGCGTTCAAGATTTACCATTCGACAACACCATGTTGCATTTAACCCATGGACTTTATAATCAACCTACTGGTGGACATGACTACACTGTAGATCCAGAGGTGAGTCAATAATCTTTTTTATTTCTATCTCGTTATTCTATTTACACCCAATATATAAGCAGTGATGGCCTCAAGGTTTAGAATCTCGGTGGTTGTGAGTTCAAACCCCAGGCACACACCTCTGACTTTTCTGTGTTATGTGTGTATTCACAGTAAAATATCATTTTATTTTAAAAGTGAAGAAAAGCATCGTGATGAAATCTACACACCTAAAAGTTCTTAGGAATTTCGAGGTGTGTAGTCCACCAACCCGCACTAGGCCAGCGTGGTGGAGTTAGTCTTTAATCCCCTCATTAGTAGACCAGGCCCGTTCCCAGCATACTCATAAACGTTAGTCGCTTTTAAAAACATATTTTTAACCTGTCTAAACCAGCTATTTTTTGTATATATTGACACTAACCAACTAGAATATTTTTCCGTATCCGCTTTTTATGAAATATGCTCAATGCTCATATAATATTAATCAACAACTACATAATTATTGATACCTGAGTTAAAAACTTAAGGGCAATTTAAAAAACTAAACGTATTAAAAAATGCTGCTCTTTTTGGATTTCCAGATGAGCGAAAGTGGTCTTGGACAATATCAAGATGCATTAGACCTTTTGACAGCTGACTTGGCGAAAGGAAGATATTTCGGTTTTCAATCGTACATAAAATACCGAGATTTTTGCACAAATTACACCGTCAAACACGAGACATTTGATGATCTGAAGTACATCATGAAGAATTCTGTGAGTTAAAAGGAATATTTACGTTAGTTCTGTAATTCTACTATGATTCAACCCATAGCAAAGTTATATTCAATTGTTCTGTGGCTCAATCTATTTGAAATAGTTTGAATCCATAATTGACAATTGTTTAATAGAACACTGCTACTTTGATTGTGGCATTGAAACATATTATGCTTGTGTTATCGACAGACCATTAGAAGAATACCATAGAAGAGGCATAGGCCGTGGTTCAGTTGGCTAGACACCAGCTTGCGAAACGAGCGGCCGCGGGTTCGATCCCCGCACCGAGACAAATGTTTGTGTGATCCACAAATATTTGTTTCGGGTCTGGGTGTTTGTGAGACCGAAAAGTCTCTCGTAGTTTCTGATACCCACGACACAAGACTAGTATCTTAGTGTGGGGTCAGGACTATGTATGTGACTGTTGGGTGTGTGTGTGTGTGTGTGTGTGTGTGTGTATTTATGTTTAGCAGCAGACTTTAGGCTGGTGGCGTTGAGAATAATGATGATTATTTAATTTAAATGATAAATAAATTATTTGCAGAAAATTGAGTTATTGAAAATGGCATATGAAAACGCCGCTGATATAGAACTTATGGCCGGTATTTGGGCAGAAAACTTCGTCAAAGACTCTCTAGTACCACCAACGGTATACTGCCTGATGGTGGCACAACTTAAGCGAAGTTTGGCTTCCGACCGTCACTGGTTCGAAAGACCTAATAGACCGAATGCTTTCAACCAGGGTGAGTAGTACATTTAGGAGCATAAATCTAGATTTGTAAGCCTATCCTAATTGTATGAGAAATATGCACAACCTCAAATCGATTTTACAGAACGATTTTAGGTAAACACAGAAATAAATACATGTCGTTGTAATAGTTTTATAAAACCTCGTAATATTCATAACTAAATAAGTGCTCATACACGTGAGTAATACTACCTTTTTCATCGACCGACACGATCAAGCGATCTTCTCGATAGGTGTAGTGCTTTCTTTCTTTATGGTTGTTATTTTATACGACAAAGTGACAATACTGTACCTAGTTGTAAGCATAAATCTGTCCAAATTAAGTTAAAGGAGTTTAGCTTTCATATTTTTCATTTTCATAGTTTGTAAATTTAATGTTAAATCCTGATCGTTGACACAATTACGCTTATGTGTCTAAAACTGAGGGTAGCCTCCTGATACCGCTAGCTTTAACTGGTATTTACTGGTTGCTAAGATCGAAAGACGATTAATAGATTTAAGAAACAGATAAATACCAACAGCCACATGCATAGTTCTTAACCCACACTAGGACACTACATCAGTATCAGAAACTACGAGAGACTTTCGATCTTACAAACGCTTTTATAGAAAAATCTTTGAAATATCTTATGTTTTAAAAGATCAAATGGATCAAGTTGCTAAAGCATCGTTGGCTAGTCTCTTCTGTGCTGTTGGAAACAACGTTACGAGGATCCAACCTGAAGCTTTCCGAAGAGTTGGACCAGGGTGAGTATTTCCAATGTATTTCATTGTTAATAAAGGTTTGCAACGTAATAAAAATAAATACATCCGCACATACATACATACATACCGCATACATACATACATAAACGTCAGTATTCCATAGGGGCGTAGGCAGAGGTGCATAATATCTGCCCCCACATTCCGCCAAGCATGTATCAGCCCCACGAAATAGGGGGCGAGCCTATTGCCGTTTTCTGGGTACATTTCCAGACTCCGTATTTATTTAGTCTTAATTGAGTGCTGCTACTGAAAATTTCCTTACGGAAAAACCCAATAACACTTCGCCTGACCGGGGAACCGGACTCAGGATCTCTAGATCGCACGGGATATGCTTGTACCGCAATTCGACGAGGAAGTAATAAAAATAAAAAGTTTAGTACAAAGCACTAGATTTAAAAGACCATGATCTAAAATTAATAAGGTAATAGATACGGTAATTACAAACATAATATTATTTCTTCCTCAACTTCTCCCCTTCATCATCATCATTCTCCTGCCCTGCTCCCAATTCTTATTTGGGGTCGGCGCAGCATGTTTTGTCGTTCCACACAGGAAGTAAGGACAAAATATGCTACATAAGAGTTTTGGCAGTTGTTTTACGGCCGGCCGCCTGCCTGACGCCAACCCTCTTTGGGACTTCAACTTCTCCCCTTATAAATGAAAAGTATACATTTTCTTTACTGGCTTTGAAAGTATGATTTTAAACTTAATGTTTTTTTATTATTCTTACAGTAACCGGAAAATCAGCTGCGACAAAATCCCGAAACTTGACTTCTCTGCATGGCTGGATCCTACTTGCAGCTCATGAATGAGTCAATAAAATTGTTTTCTCTATTTTGTCAATTCTTTTATTTGTATACCATACATGCGTTAAACTCGTTGATCCGACAGAGACATCCCAGAAAGATGGGGCGCGGATCTCAAAAATTCTACTACCGTCAACCTGCACTAGGCCAGCGTTGACTATGGTCGAAACCCTATTAATTGTAAAAGGGGCCCGTCCCTAGCAGTGGACCGTATAAGAATACGGTCTACTGCTAGGGACTAGTAGAGATGATGATGATGATGATGACTATTATCTTAAGGTCTTACTGCAAAAGGATTTGCAATCACACGGACCAGGGTCGTTCCCGGTATACATTTTTAGCAGCAACGGTGTCTGCCCGAAAAATAGCAAGCCCCCTTTTACGGGAGACGGATGAATATTAGCACAATGTTGCGGAAGAAATGCACCTCTATTTGACCCTTTTGGGAATGCAGGCGTGAGTTAAATAGATAAAAAAAAAATATTATGCAGAGTGTATTCAGGCCGTGATCGGAAACTTAGGCAAGTGATAGCTACGGTGATCATAATCCCGCTGGTGCTAAAGAAAAATCCCGACTGATAAAAATAGATAAAGTCGTTTTATATACAAACCACGAACATTTAATATTATTGGCGTTAACAAAAATCCCGACAAAAATATAAAAAAATTGACGTTTCCCATAATTTATTTTTTGTCGGGAATTTTTTTTTTTTGTTTTGAGATATTACCTTCCTTCGTTTCCGATTACGGTCTGAATACATCCTGCATAACTTTAGCCACTATCACATCTACATTCTAAAATCTAAATTATTACTCTTTTGCGAGCATGATATTTTCGTCACTTTAGATAATATTATTTCCATGCCCAGCAGTGGGACGTATATAAGTCGATGATGATCATGATGATTTCCATGCGATTTCCCCCACATTAAAAATAAATAAAAAGTCTTTGTTATTAAATGTAAAAGTGAAAAAAAAAGAATGCAAATTATGTGTTTACCAGTTTGCGGAAATTTTGAACACCTAATTAAATAGTCTTAATTGCGTGGATACTGAATTCATCAAAACAATTGGCCTCCATTATTAGGCCGGATACATAATAATGTACAAACCAAATTAGGTCTGATCGATATTGATGACGAATGAGATTTTAGTTCACCTAGCTGGCGTGGAAGATACGGTGTGGTTGACTGAGCAATATGAATATCATTATCATCAGCCCACATACGTCCCACTGCTGGGCACGGGTCTCCTCTACCATTGAGAGAGTTTAGGCCGTAGTCCACCACGCTGGCCTAGTGCACGTTCGCGAACTACACGCCTTAGAAATTCCTAAGGAATTTTAGGTGAGCAGGTTTCATCGTTGAAGCAAGTGATAATTCATTGTGAACACGCACATAATTTCGTAAAGTCAGAGGTGTGTGCCTGGAGTTTGAACCCACGATCGCTGAGATTCTCGACCGCGCGGCTTAACCTTGAAGCCATTACTATTTAACATGAATATTCGACCTGGATAAAGCCACACTCACACATGACCTCAATTTTGCTGCGCTAGTTTGGTATAAGTCTGCATAGTTCTGCTAGGTGGAATAAAAAATCTTTTTGTAAAGTATACATTGAAATCCTCATCTTTATCAGTCCTCCCACGCCCTCTGTTAGACATAGGACTCCCATGTGCCACGCCTCTAGATCTTCGGCCATTCTCATCCAACCAGCGCTAACTAGCCAGAAGACATTCTATATTACGTATGCCCACCCACGGTCTCCACTTCAGAATTCCATTACAACCCTAAAATTTACTAAAATTGCATGGACCGTAAAAGAAATTTGCAGCCGCAATTTTTTCAATATTCTTATTTTATATTTCTTTCTCAGACTACCTCGTGGTCTTGCACTCAAGCGTGTACTATGCGATCTAGTTCGTTCCATTCAATGTGTTTTTTGTTTTTCTCATATCGGATATCCCAGTAGTAGACCGGAATTAATCTAAATATGATAGGCTCGCCCCCTATTACTTGGGACCTACAATAGCCAGAAAAATGTTGTTCCAGAAATGCACCTCTCTGTCGTTTTCAGCGACCCAGCCATACGTACATAGATAAATAGGAAAAGTAACAATCATCGCAATGATGAATGTGCAACTATATACACTAAGCAATGAGTTATTTTTTAAAATTTCTATTGAAGTTTAGGTTAAAGGGTACATGACAAAATAAAAACAGTTTGGGGCTCTTTGAATATTCGCTTTTTGGATGTAATAAAATGAAAATATATTGTGTAATTAAATGAACAGAGTCGAATGCCAGTCAAGCCGCGGTACAATGATGACGACTTTCCCCGTGATGAAGTGTTTAACATTAGCAAATTTTTAAATAATTAAAAATAAAATAAACAACCGAATTTCATATAAATATTCGGATGTCGGCCTCCAATTCATTTCACGAAGTAGACTTAGCAGAAGAAGAAGTAGTAGAAGAAAGGGACTTCTACAATGTGGCGCTCATTTTTAATATTTAACTTGCTTTATTGCATTGTTAATGCAGTCACATATAAAACCTATTATGGAGTCCCAGCTACTGACGAGGAAATAGCAGATTTCACGGAGAAAAATATCGCTGAGTAAGTTTTGTTACATTTTTATCATCATCTTGCACTGTTTTTCAATTTTATATGAGATCGCCGCAGTATGTTATATCCTTTCACAAATATTCTTCAACGTATCCTTTGGGATTTTAGACGTTATTTGATTTTTCTATTTTTCTTTTAATCCTGTACTAGATGGTGATTATGACTCGTCTAATATTACTATCTTGTACAAACAAATAATTTTCAGTATTTGCACTCTCACATTCGACGAATGTAACGAAACCGAGCTGAGAAGACCAGATGGAACCTGCAATAATCTTAACTATCCTAGCCATGGAGCTAAAAATACTCTACAGTATCGGATATTGCCCGCTGAATATGGTGAAAGTGAGTTCATTGGGCGTTTATTTTATTACTATTTTTCATCATGATCATCATCACTACGTTTGATGGTCACGGTCCTACTCTAGATTTGTATTTAGATCTTCGTCCGTCACACTAAAAAATTCTTACTTTCTTTAACTTATTACTCTGAATTAGAAAAAAAGTCAGGTAGACCGTTGGTCTGTCTCAATAGTCAATACAAAAACTTCTCGACCATGCCTTACAATTAAAATTCAATGATGACATTTTTGGCAGATAACGAACCAAGACTTACTAGTTCTGGCAAACCGTACCCATACGGGAGAACCATACGACAGCTTCTGGTCGCAGTTGGCGAAGGAATAAGCGAAGAACTCTCTACAGCTGGTGCATACTTTATAGAGTTCGTGGCTGGTGATTTGGGCTCCATCCATGACATAGGTAAGCATTTTAATAAATATTTCAAATGAGGAAATCTTTTTAAATAATAATTGATACGAAAGTCTCTTGCGTCGCTTCTTCTTCACAGCGTTAATGCCTTTTGAGGTGGTAATAGTTTACGTTTGTAGCGGTTCCAAAGTTCTTTTAAAACTCTATACCCTATTGGAATAAAATTTATTTCAACTGTTATTTTGACTGTATTTCCGAAACTTGGGCATAAGTCTGCGTATCCCTCATATCAATTCAAGGATGTGATAAGTATGTTCTCAGAAATACAGAACAAAAAAAAACAAAAGTAAAAATAGTAACTAAAGTATATATTTTTTAATTAGATTTTTTCGCTCAAGCCGTTTAGAGAGAACTATAAAATAGACATAAAAGCACCGATCCCCGCACCGAGACAAATGTTTGTGCGATCCACAAATATTAATTTCGGGTTTGGGTGTTTGTGAACTTTCCATAGGGGGATTTAGCATAGTAACAAAGACAACTACTGCTGGTTCAGGGGATCACGACCATCAGCAATGTGAGGGAGGAAGTTGTTTATGAGACCAAAAAGTTTCGTAGTTTCTGATACCCACGACACGAAACTCGTATTTTAACGAGGGGTGAAAACTATGTGTATGACTGTTGGGTATATTTATTTGTTATACTTTCTTCCAGAAAATTTCGTGTTTGACACCACTTATTGCTGTAAAGAAGAAGGTAAAAGTAACGTCATGTGCGCACCAGACGTAGTAACTCCGGTAGACAACGTTCACAGATTCTCACACATCAGATGTCTCAATAATACAAAGCCTATCACTTTCCAAACAACAGGTTGCGTTTCTAACGATACTGTTCCTGCAAGAGTAAGTTATTTTATTTGGTCTTATAGAAACAAAAAGAAAATAAATAATTGGCTCAAATATAAAATAAAAAAACGATTTGTTAAAATTTGAGAACGGTCTCGAAAATAATGTTAAAAAAAAACACGGTTTCACAATGGAGGAAGATATCAAAATAGCTGCCTGAATCCCCGATATACTTCATTCAGACTTTAAAGAGGGATCTGGAATAGGAGATTAGGGGTTTCTGGACTGAACTGAATTATTATAACACTAAGATGAAATAGAATGAAGTTAAAATATTAATAAATCTATAAAATGTTAAACTACCACCCTGTTTGTACTGAGGTTATCACCAGAAAAGAATGGGGAAGAAACTCTAGAGTTACTCTTTACCAAGCAAGAAACCGTTTACAATGATGCTCTTCTTAATAGATGCCGGTGCAATGAACTCCTTTAAACATTCTAAAATAATATACTTCTCGTTTCAGATTGATTTAGTTACAACGTTCTTTGATTTGTCAAGTACGTACCTTTTCCCTGCTACATCACTTGATGAAACGAGGACTTTTGAAGGTGGTCGTCTAAAAGTTGAAACTGTTAATGGAGCCGATTTCCCAAGCGCTGCTAATGAATCCACAACTTGCACTATCCTGGAAGCTGTGAAAACGAGTTGCACAAGAAATGGTGAGGAATTAAATACTAGTTACCAAAATAATCTTTAATATCTTAGTACATGATAGATACCGTCAGGATTATAACTAATTCAAATATTTACTTTCATTAAATGTAGTATTTATTGGAACTACAACGAGTTTACCGCTCGTTAAAAAAAGAAGCCGCTTATGCAAATATTTGGATAATAATCGAACCATGACGTTTTTTGCAGTTCCCAACAGTATTCTTGGCACAAATCTATTCACAACATACTTCTGGAGGCATCACAATATGATTGCCGATGACTTGGCTGCGCAAAACCCTTGCTGGGACGACGAGAGACTGTTCCGCGTTGCCTACGACATCAATGTGGCATACTACAACCACATCATGTATTACGAATATTTTGCTCTTGTACTTGGTAAGTAATTTCTCATTTATAAGATATTGCACAAATTGTTTCGCTTCCCAAATATTTGCTCAACCCATATACGTCCCACTGTTGGGCACGGGTCTCCTCTACCGTTGAGAGGGTTTAAGCCATAGTCCACCACACTCGCCTAGTGCGAGTTGGCGGACTACACACCTAAGAAATTCCTAAGAACTTTTGGGTGGGCAGGTTTCCTCACGATGTTCACCTTCACCGTTAAAGCAAGTGATAATTCATTGTGAATACTCACATAACTTCGAAAAATCAGAGGTGTGTGCCTGGGGTTCGAATCCGCGACCGCCGAGATTCTCGACTGCGCGCGTAAATCACGAGGCAATCATTGCCAAAATATTTATTCAACGATAATTTTCTAGGCAAAGACAATTTAGTAAATGATGGAGTTCTTCAAGAGACTCCTGGATACAGAGATCTATATGACGAAAGTATTCCGCCACAGTTGACATTAGAATCTCATTACGCCCTACGTTGGTTCCACGGCACGCAGGATTCCCAACAAAGGTAATGTATTCATGTCTTGTAACAAAAACTGGACCATTTTGACGTAGATTATTTCATTAGTAAATCATATAAGAAATGATATATATATATATAGTTACTTTTTTATATTGTTATTTATTTAGAAAATAAATTAGGATGTTAAAAAAAAGAGTAATTTTAAGGAATAATAATATTGAATATTTACTTTCACTCATCAATCTTTACATAAAATCGTTGTTAGTTGAAAACTTGTAAAAATTAAGATAATTCAACTCGCGACGGCAAAGCTCTAGTTTCCCGTAGGTGCTATAACAACTACTGAAGTAAAGATTTTGATTTAAGAACTTCTCACCAACTTCACTCACTCATGTTCATAAAAATCTTTATGTCTCTGCCTCATAAACAATCGATAGCATATAGGCTTTTAATATGAAGTCTTCCCATGAAGAAATAATTGCTAGTTGCATTTTTTAAATTTCAGAATGTACGACAAGGATGATAAATACGTGAAAACTCGCTCAATGGTTAACTTTACCCTTCGCGTGCAAGATTTGGCGGTAGACGATAACATTCTAGGATTTACCCATGGTCTCTACGAGCAAGCATCCGCCGACTTCGATTACACTGTAGATCCTGAGGTGAATATTATTCTGCTTATTATTGGTCTCTCGGCACAAATGTACGGTTGTGTCATCGATTTATCTATTAAAAATTTGTCAGTACCCGCAAGGAATCTTGATAAGGATCCAAGGAGGTGTCATAGACTCGTACACTATTTTTTGAGAGTAAAAGTATATTGCTAAACGTACATTTCGATGTTATTTTTTGTCCTCGATACAGCCAGAAACAAATTTTTATTCAACTTTTAATATTCCATCAAAGAGAAACAAATTGCAATCTACTATTGAAATTGGGGCAATTTATAGATTTTAATTGACCCTCTGTGATAAAACGGAAATGTCGAATTATCCCTTACTTTAATTTCAACTATCAATGCTTGGTTCTGAAGTCGGTAAATACTTGTATTATGGCCATGACAAGCTACATCAAAATACCTACTGAATCTTTACCCTTTTAAGGTATTTGACGAAACTATACTAAACAGAACAGTATACTATTGTATATTTTTAATCAAAAATTTGTAATTTCAGATTGCCGAGATCGGCCTTGGACAATATCAGGACGCATTTGACATAATGACTGGTGACTTGGGCAAAGGAAGATATTTGGGATTGCCATCGTACACCAAATACCGTGACTATTGCACCGACTACACCATCAGCCATGAAAGTTTCGACGATTTGGCATACATCTTGGATGACTCTGTAAGTTTTAAAGTATACCCACACTACTTTAGTAGCAGTAGTAGAGTATTTTACTTTACTTGCATTAGACAATGACGTAAACTACTTTTGCTTCATCTACTCGTAACATGAACTTACTTATCTTATAATACATTTTCGTCCTCGCAACGTTTTTTCATATTTCTGGCATAGCATTACAGCAGAAATACAAATCTACATTTGTACCCTTACTGAATGCAGACGTGAATTATTGAAAAGAAATGTATATGCCAAAGAAAAGATAGATGGAGTGTGTGACTGAAGATATGAAAGAGAAAGGGGTGAATGAACACATGACGGCTGATAGAGACGTGTGAAAGGATAAAGTCCACTAGTCTAGATACTGCGTCGACCCCAAATAAAATTGTGAACAGGGCAAGATGATAAATGTATTTTTTTCAAAATTCCAATTAATATTTTTGCAGAAAATAGACGTTCTGAAACTTATTTATGAAGATGTTTCTGACGTAGAACTATTCCCTGGTATATGGTCCGAAAAGTACGTCGAAGGAATGATGGTACCACCGACCATTTACTGTTTGCTTGTAACACATCTGAAGAAGAATCTTTTAACTGAGCGTTATTGGTACGAAAGACCTAATAGACCAAACGCTTTTAATGAAGGTGAGTAGCCGTTAGTCCTGTGTGTGTCGGGATTATTAAAACAATATATCAGATAAACAGAAATCAGAATGAAATCAACGTTATTAGGTTTTAGTACCTTACGTAAGATCATAACTGAATATGAAGAAAAACGAAGATTTTAATTCCTTTTAAATTTAGCGTTAATTTTTTTCTTTTTGTATCATATTGTAAACATCCAGTTTATTGAGATTTACTTATTTAACTGAGGATACATCTTATGTGACGTAATAAAAATGTCTAATTTTTTGCAACAGAACAATTGAACGAAATAACACAAGCATCGCTGGCCGGTTTGTTCTGCTCAGTCGGAGATGAAGTGACTCAGATCCAACCTGAAGCTTTCCGCAGAATCGGGCCTGGGTGAGTTATGAGTATCAACGAAATATTGTAACTGTGTTTAATACCTGGACTGGATTCATGGTCTTGCGGTACAAGTATGTGCCGTACGATCTAGAGGTCCTGGGTTCGATTCCTGAGTTGGGTAAAGTGTTATTGGGCTTCTCCATAAGGAAATTCTCAGTAGCAGCACAGAGTTTGGGAATGTGGCCGAAAACGGCAATAGGCTCACCCCCTATTATGTAGGTCTGATGCATTCCCGGCGAAATGTGGATGCAGTAATGCAATTCTGCCAACGTATGTATGTATGTTTTCAATAATGACTTAACAACCTTCGTAGCGCGTTAGTTTGGACACCAGCTAGTGAAACATGATGGGTTCGATTCTCGCACCGAGATAAATTTCTATATTGATCGCAAATATAAGACTAGCTCTTGGTGTTTTAAAAAATTAAGTCTCAGGAGGTTAGTGATAAGGTCTTAAAAAATGGCGGAAATTAAAGAAACGATATTTTTTTTATTTTCCGATGGTTGTTTTAGGCGTTTAGTGAAAGAGTATCTAGAGGGAAAATTACTGTTGGGAAGTGATATTGATTAATTTAATTGTTTTTTTTTTCCTTTCCACAGCAACTACAAAGTAAGTTGCGATGAGATCCCGAAACTTAACGTCAGCAAATGGTACGACGCTTCATGCAGCTCTAGTTGTTGAGAAGAGAAGTTTTTAATAAAACCGTGAATATTTAATTCAATAGTTTTATTCCTTCTGTCTATGTATACAATATTATCCCTTTATACCAAAATCATGAATAAGCATCTATTTCATAAGAGGGCGGCGGGGAATCGAGAAATCCCAGATTTTTGGAAATGAAATGAAAAATATTATTGAATTCATAAAATATTAAATATATATCCTAAATAATTTGTTTTAAACATTCTAAAACCTATTTTGGAGGGCAGTCATCAGTGAACAGGAATGCGCAAGAAAGTTAAGTGTGGTGCTATTACGTTCTTAAAGTAGTATACAATATTGGGAACAAAAATAAGATTTTCCTAATGAAATAGGGCTTAAATTCTTTTTTCTTTTTTTTTTTAATTTTAAATACACCCAACAGTCACATACATAGTCCTGACCCCACACTAAGATACGAGTCTTGTGTCGTGGGTATCAGAAACTACGAGAAACTTTTCGGTTTCACAAACACCCAGACCCGAAACAAATATTTGTGGATCACACAAACATTTGTCTCGGTGCGGGGATCGAACCCGCGGCCGCTCGTTTCGCAAGCTGGTATCTAGCCAACTGCGCCACGGAGCTGTCAAATTACACGAGGCACAAAACTTATGCAGTGGAATGTGCTTGACACCCCTCGAAAATTCGCATGAGACAATGTCTGTACGTATCAGTATGAAATTAAGTAAACCAGCTAACTCATGATAATGAAAGCCATACTATTGTGCTAATATCATCATCGTCATCATCATCAGCCCATAAATGTCCCACTGCTAGGCACGAACCTCCTCTACCATTAAGAGAGTTTAGCCCGTAGTCCACCAAACTGGTCTTATGCGTGTTGGTGTACTACACACCTAAGAAATTCCTTAGAACATTTAGGTTTGGAGCTATTATCACGATGTTGTCCTTTACCATTAAAGCAAGTGATAATTCATTGTGAAAACAAACATAACTTCGAAAACTCAGAGGTGTGTACCTGAGGTTTGAACCCGCGACTGCCGAGATTCTCGACCGTGCAGCTAAAGCTGGAGGCCATCACTGCTATGCAATGATGCTGCATCAATCTAATGGGACCTAAATTGTCACAATCCCGCAACGAAGTTAATCAGAAAAGCAATGTATAGGAGGAGTTGGAAACCAAAGAGTTGTCCACTTCCCTCCACAGCAAAGCGGGTGACAAAACATTGAGCTATGTGGTTTAACCTCACATAAAGAAAGACAATTACAATTACCAAAAAATTACTTTATTATTTACTGATTGATAGCTGAATTGCCAACTATCAAATACAAAATGTGTTTTACACTTGGACTACGCCAGCAAACCTAAAAATTCAACTGAAACCGTCTATGAGTGAAATCCGCAATAACTTAGTTGCCAATCTAATAAATTCATTTTTCAAAACATATCATACGCAGCTACCAACTTTTCCGCTGAGGTAGTTTGCAACACTTTAAACTAAAGACATTTATTTAAATTCAGTGAGTAGTTGGTGATAGTAAAACAAATAATGGTAAAACATGTATTTATATCGCTTCATCATTCTTTGAAACATCTGAACAAATACAAAATTGCAGTCATATAATATGATTGTAAAGATCTGGTGTCGAGTTCAGTATCAATAAAATTAATTCAACTATTCGACTACATTTATATTAGCAACTAGTATTATTTTACATGCTCCATTGGTCAAGTGGCTAAATGGAGGGGCATATGGTTTAGAGAAGAGGGTTCCACACCGAAGACAGTACGGGACGTTTTTTCTTCTTAAATTTTCAGTCATTTTTCGGAATTTGGTAACAAGTTCGATGATTTTTCTTTACATAATATGAAATTAATTTGTTGTTATTAGTCTAAGATTGCTATGATATGTTTGTTACTGTATTTCCTTTTAGTTGCGTCAGACCGTTTATATTTGTTATTTTTATTGTTAAATTGATATTTATAAGTGCGGTTCTGTGTGCTCTGTATTGGTTTACAAACAATGAAGTTATTATTAGTATTATATTATCCGCGTAAACGTAGCAATAAATATTGGTTTTGTCGCTAACATTATGGGTAAATTCGAAACAACTGCGATCATGCTACCTTAGTCAACATGTTTTGCTAACAGAAATCGGTTATGCTTGAGGTAGGTGGACGCAGCAGGGTTCTCGATAAAACTATATAACACTTATGAATAACGAATTAAAAAAAATGATTCAGAATAAAAGACAATCGACAACAAAGTTTTCTGCACTATACTACTAAAGATACTATTAACACTTGTGCACACGGAAATATAAAGAAAGAAATTAGCAAAATTGTACATATATATGCATGCATACCTCCTGACACTCAAATCCACTTTCTTTTTAATCGAAGAGTAAAGACTGTAAAATGTGGAGATCATTTTTTATTTTTAATTTGCTGTATTGCATTGTAAATGCAGTTACATACAACACATATACTGGAGTCCTGGCTACTGAAGAAGAGATAGCGAAATTCACAGAGAATAATATCGCTGAGTAAGTGCCTCTTGTAGAAACTTTTCATTTATTTTTTGTTATTTGTTTTTAGAATGTGTTTTATTAGAATTTTAGTCCATTTATAATCGAAACGCCGTCATCAATCAATGTCAAATCAATCGAAAAGCATCTTTACCATCAGGCCAAATATTTTTTCCTGCAATATCCTGTACCCAAAGACACGCTATCCCTACCCCATTCCTAAAACAATGAAAGTCCCAAGGAGGGTTGGCGTCAGGCAGGCGGTCGGCCGTAAAACATATGCCAAAACTCTTACACAGCATGTTTTGTCCTTCCTTCCTGTGTGGAAGGACAAAACATGTTGCGCCGACCCCAAACAAGAATTGGGAGCAAGGCAGGAGAATGATGATTTGGATGCCTACGATAAATCGTTCTCAGCGATAAAACATCCAATTTTTCTATTTGTCTATTTAGGAAGTCTCAGTCCTGGAGCGGGACACACTGATAAATGACGAATGACGATGATGATGGCACACATTTACTACATTTCAAGTCTCCATTCCATTACCCTCTTTTGATTAGTCGGATATACTTTCTGGACTGATGGAAATTAAAATCCTTTCAGCATTTGTACCATCACATTTCCTGCGTGTAATGAGTCTGAGATGAGAAGACCAGATGGTTCGTGCAACAACCTCAAGTATCCCAGTTACGGAGCATTCCACACTTTTCAGACTCGAATGTTGCCCGCTGACTTTGGTGAAAGTAAGTTTAAGTAATATAAATAGTTCCGAAGTAGGTTTAGCGAGAAATGATTTTGACTAATCCTTAAGCTGCATCTCATTCGAGCGACTTTTAGATGGTCAGCCAATAAGTAAGTCCAATTTTATCTAACATCTAATCACGCTCAACTGAAAAGTAATATTGAGACTATAAATGTAATAGTATAGAAGAAAATAAAATTTGAGGCAACTATCAAATCGATCTTTTCGCAGAATAAAGTCATAATTGGGCACAAATTTATCTGTAACTTTTTTTACTTCACTAGTGCAATATCTTAATAAGTTTAACTCTATAAAGACATAGAAAGAACTTTGGTGTTATATTCATAAGTAACCTTATTCTATGCATAAGTCGAATTTTTACTTTGGAGTTGAAACTACATTATCGTCTCAAGTGGTAAAAGAATACTAAAAAGTGTTCAGTAAAGTGATTTTAACAACCCTTTTTTACCTCTCGATTAAATTCACTTTAATAACCCTTTTTAGTTGAGGATTTTATAAACCTTTTGAGCAGCTAAGAGATGTCAATTCCTTCTGTGCATTGCACAATATGTCAGTTGATTAACTTATTTTTATATTTTTTTTGCAGATTACGAACCCAAACTTACCTCATCGGGTCTCCCGTATTCATCCCCAAGATACATTCGTCAACTCATGGTTGGAGTGGGTGAAGGAATAAGTGAAAAGCTTTCAACGGCCGGCGCCTACTTTCTAGAATTCGTGACGAATGATTTCATATCGCTTCATGACACAAGTAAGCATATCAGCACAAAAATTGGTTTGTCTGTGCATTCGGATTAAGAACCCGCTTTAATAATAATGATTTAATTATTTTTAATCATTTGACAGCCCCGTGGCGCAGTTGACTAGACACCAGCTTGCGAAACGAGCGGCCGCGGGTTCGATCCCCGCACTGAGACAAATGTTTGCGTGATCCACAATTATTTGTTTCGGGTCTGGATGTTTGTGAGACCGAAAAGTCTCTCGTAGTTTCTGATACCACGACACAAAACTCAATGTGGGGTCAGGCCTATGCATGTGACTGTTGGATGTATAAATGTTTTACAATTTGTTAATATTACTGAACTTCGAATAAGACTACTTCATGATATACGTGAAGCAATTCTTTTTCTTTTCTTTTTTTCGTTATTGCCAAGACCAACTGCCATCACTTCCCATTTAACTATCTTTATATCTATTTCAACTCTTGAAACATAGACATAACACATGTGTCTATGTGTTAGTTGAGTCTAGTAGAGTTTGTCTAGTAGTTTGACATGAAAAATTATCAAACTTCCAATCAGTAGAGATGACGGACTTTGTATTTTAATGTTTTTTTTAGCGAATTTTGCATTTGATACTACTTTCTGCTGCAAGGAGGAAGGTTTAAATAGCCCCAAGTGCGCCCCCATATTGGTGCCTAGAGACGACAACGTCCATCAATTCTCTAGTATTAGATGTCTTAACAATACTAGACCGCTAACGTATCAAAGTACGGGATGCGTATCAAATGACACTGTTCCCGCTAGAGTAAGTATTTATATTAAAAATTCTATTACTATATAAAATCAGATCATATTTAATAAAGTAATACGAGTTTATTCTGTGCCCTATTTTTTTCTTAAAACCAGAATAATTATAACATGATTGCGTTCTTTGAGTGACCTATTTAGTGGTAGCTCTAATTTTTTTTCTTTACTACAAGTAATTTATTCTTTACTGCACACTTCTTTAGCTGTTCGTCTTCCATAAATAAAGTTTTGTTGATATTTGAGTTACAATAATCCTGTTTTTCGTGGTCGATGGTTGAGGAAAGGGAAAGGTGGCGGGTAACAGATGGATGTGGCCAGCGCAAGACCGGGATAGTTGGCGCTTTCTTGTGGCGCTTACTTTCAACAGTGGACGGCGATAGGCTAAATGTATATTAATCTTGTTTTTCAGATTAATTACGCTACACCTCATTTCGATTTGTCAATGACTTACCTATTCATTGGTATAACCCTTGAGGAAATTAGGACCTATGAAGGTGGACGACTTAAGGTTGAAGTTGTTAATGGCCAATCTTTCACTAGCTCTGCTACCAACACAACTAATTGTACTATCCAGCAAGCTACAAAAACCAGTTGCACGAGAAATGGTAACTTTAGTGCTTAATTATCTTGTATATACAGGGTGTATTCAGACCGTGATCGAAAACTTGGGCAGATAATAGCTAAGGTGATTACAAACCCCCTGGCATTAAAGAAAATCCCGACAAAATATAAAAAAAATTTCGTTTTCCATACAACCGTCGGTAATAAATGTATGCGGTTTGTACGGAAAACGTCAATTTTTTTTTTGTCGGGATTTTCTTTAATGCCAGGGGGTTTGTAATAACCTTATATATCGTCTTCATTTCCGATCACGGTCTGAATATTCCGTTGATTAAAAAGCTATTTGGTTCAGCTATATAAGTAGCGATGTGAGACATCTCATACTTCTTTCTTGTTTTATTATTAAGTCTTTTCATTTGATTTTTTATTAAAAAAAGATTAGATGGTAAGTGGTCAACAACGCCCATGAACACCCATTATACCAAAGGAATCATAGGTGTGTTGCCAGCCTTTGAGGAAGATACAGGCTCTTTTCTTTAATTCGTTTCAAATTCTCAATTCGATTTAAAAACCATGGGTATTTTTCCTTGTTTAATTACTCCAGCATATGTTAATTAGATATATATTTGTTCTTTCAGTTCCTAATGCTCTTCTTGGCACAAATCTATACACAACATATTTTTGGAGGCATCACAATATGATTGCTGATGCTTTGGCGGAGCAGAACCCTTGTTGGGATGACGAGAAACTCTTCCTGGTTGCAATGGATATCAACATCGCTTGCTACGATCGGATTCTCTTCTACGAATATTTCCCACTGATCCTTGGTAAGAGCTGGTCACAAATGCATTCCTAAAACTTATCACTTATTATGAAATCATTTAATTATTTCAACACTAGCTTTTGCCCGCGACTCCGTCCGCGTAGACTCTAGGGTTAAGTGCAGAGAGATTTTTGCATTTATAACATGTTTATCCCACGGGATTACATTTTCCAGGATAAAATTATTCCATGTTAATTCTGTGAGCCCTACCTACCTCTATTCCATAAATCATTCAAATCGATTTGGTAGATCCAGAAATACCCATTCCCACGGGAATACTTAATTTTCCGGGATAAAAACTATCCCATGTTAATTCTGTGAGCTCTACCTCTCTCTATACCAAATTTCATTCAAATCACTTTGGTAGATTCAGAAATACCAATTCCCACGGGAATACTACATTTTCTGGGATAAAAAGTATACGTATGGGATAGTAAGTATAGTGGTAAAGTTTCATTCAAATCCATTCAGTAGTTTTTACGTGAAAGAGTAACAAACATCCATACATCCATACTTACAAACTTTCGCCTTTATAATAGTAGTAGGATTGCATTTGAGCGACTGTCTCAACGTTACCCGGCCTAAGTTTGCAGCTCTCGACAACAGGTCTCGACTTCGATTATTGAGGCGAATAAATTAGGTTTTGATATTTCACAATTTTGGTTACGAGCCAGTACCGAGAATTGCACTTGTTAAATTATGCTTGTATATCTATGAGCCAAATACAGCGTTTAGAATTCGTACAATCCAACAACAATAAACTTTTTTTTTATTTCCCAGGCTACGATAACATGGTGAACCTAGGAATCATCCTCGATTACCCCGGATTCAGAGACGTTTATGACGAGGGCATTCCGCCTCAGCTACTGACTGAATTCAATTATGCATTACGTTGGTTCCATGGTACACAGGACACCAAACAAAAGTATGTATTATATTTGCTTGCTGCATATGTATTGGTATACGTGTTTGTTAGTAGCTGAGCCATTCCTAAGTCAGTTTGGAATGAGGTACGAATTGGTAATTAACAGAAAATAAGCATGAAGAATTACTGTTGCGTCTCGCTTAATAAATAAGAAATAAATACACCCAACAGTCACATACATAGCTCTAACCACACACTAGGTACGACGACGATAGGTTACAAGACCTGTATCGTGGGTATTAGACACTACGAAAGACTTTTTGCGGTCTCACAAACACCCAGACCCGAAACAAATATTTGTAGATCGCACAAACATTTGTCTCGGTGCGGGGATCGAACCCGCGGCCGCTCGTTTCGCAAGCTGGTATCTAGCCAACTAGGCCACGGGGCTGTCGCTTAGTGGATGAGATTGTCAGTCTCAGATTAGGTGCTGGTATTATAAGATCATCGTTTCAAACGGTTATCCAGCTAAGTAAATGAAAAATAAATATCAACGAATGTCACTATGACATTTGTTTGTTTGACAGGTAAGAGAGATACAGACGGATCGTACCGTGTGTGGCGCCCATAACACTATATTTGAATCGCGATAAAACTATCGTCAGACGTGTGTGTTGTGACTATTATTTTTTTTACCACTAATAGCTGAATTGGCACGTCAATCCTTGTTGCAGAATGTACGACAAATATGGCAACTACGTAAAGACTAGTGTCATGCTGAACTACACTCTTAGAGTTCAAGACTTAATATTGGATGACAACATGGTGCATTTAACACACGGCCTTTTTGAACAAGCTAGTGCTGATTTCGATTATTTAACCGATCCTGGGGTAAGAGTTTAATATTTGTGTTATATTTTTATACATCTCTCGTAATGACAATAGTAACGTGACCTTTAATTTCGTCTTCATTATTGAGATTTAAAAATTTATATAAATCTTCTTTAATAACAGCATATGATTGGAAACTTAAACTAGAAATAATACTAATGTTTCATTTAACACTCAATACTTAATAAAAAATGCCATTTTACCTAGTTTAATATGATCAAGTGTACCGGTCGTCTTCTTCCAAAAAAAAACTATCAATGCATTATAATATTATAATTTTATTAATCTGCATAATTTTACCTCAAAATTGAGGTAAACCTCGACAATAAAAACAGTCATCATTTAGAAAGGCATAGGGTTCTAACTTCTACCAAATACGAGAAAATATCTTCGTAAAAAGTTTGCTTTACCAATGGCTCCAACTTTTCAGATGGCTGAAATAGGTCTGGCGCAATATCAGGATGCTTTTGACATTTTAAGCGCTGACCTCAACAAAGGAAGGTATTTGGGACTACAATCGTATGTTAAATACCGTGACCTATGCACCAATTACACCATCAGCCATGAGTCGTTCGAAGATTTACTATACATCATGGACAAATCTGTGAGATTTTTTCCTTTTATTCCTTTTTTTAGTAAATATAATCAATGTTATTTGTAATGCCTGTTCTACCAATTATTTTGCAGAAAATCGAGCTTCTTGAAGAGATATACGGTAACGTCACTGATGTAGAACTATTTGCTGGTATTTGGGCTGAGGACTTCATGGATGGAGCTATGGTACCGCCCACTATCGCCTGCCTCATTCTTCCATACTTGAAGCAAAGTGTGATGACCGATCGTCATTGGTTCGAGAGACCGAACCGACCAAATGCTTTCAATGATGGTAAGTGTTATTGCAGCTTCATGATAAAGATGTGTTGGTGTTCTACATTGAGTAGTTATTTAAAGCATTCTAAGAAATCTCATTATAAACGAATGTCTAATTTTTGCTGCACTGATTTTAGTATCCAAATGTCATAACATAATAATGATCCGCTTCGAATTGGTCGCGGTGCTTCTTTATTTTTAAATAATCTGATGTGAATTGTTTGTTTTTTTCAGCACAACTGGAACAAATAGCTAAAACAACATTGGCCAGTCTTTTCTGTGCAGTAGGAGATGAAGTCAGTGAGATCCAACCCGAAGCTTTCCGCAGAATTGGATCCGAGTAAGCAAAATCGGGAATTTAGATTTCTTGATATATCATTATCTATATTCTATTATTAGATTTATTTTTGAGTCTGGATTTCTTAAGAAGAAGAGTCTAGTTTCTAATACTCACGCTACAAAATCTAACTTTGTAAAGTCAGTATGCTGAAGAGTTTGTTACTTAAATTTAATCATATGTTTAAATATATTTATTTTTTCAGCAACGCTAAAGTAAGCTGCGATGAAATCCCGAAACTTGACTTCAGTGTGTGGAAGGACGATTCCTGCACCTCAACCTGTTAGAATGTTTAAATAAAGTTATAATTGCAAAACGGTTTTTTAATTTTTTTATGTCATCCTATTACCTCACGCTGTTAGAAACGCGCCTCCCCTACCGTAACTAGACTAGAATCAATTCAAGCAGATGGTCGTGGAGTCCCAAGATGGAATTCTGGAGACCCTGATATCATAATCATACTAAAAACAAATAGTTTATATCCTGGAAGGGGTAGGCAGAGATGCATTTCTGCACCCACATTTCGCCAGGTATGTATTAGTCTCACGTAATAACGTAAAACGTATATTGCCGTTTATTGGGCACATTTCCAGACTCCGTGCTGCTATTGGGAATTTCCGAATGGAAAAACCCAATAACACTTTGCCCGACCCGAGAATCGAACCCAAGACCTCTAGATCGCAGGGCACATACTTGCACCGCGAGACCACGAGACAGTCAACCACGAGGCAACAAGTTTATTTACCCCTATAAACTGTTCTACCAAATTTCCTGTCAATCATTCAGATGCAGTTAGAGGCCCCCTCAAATAAAAGAACGTAATGAAATAAGAATTTTGAATCGACAATACACATATATCCACAAAATTCGATTAATTGCGTAGTGTAGATTTTAAAAATGCAAAATAGTGTAAGTAAAGACAAGGGACTGACATTTATTGGCTGTCAAATATTAAAGCGTGCGTTCAGAAACTTATTGTGTGTAACTAAGGATACAATTTCAAATTTACTCTAATTATGACGACCCACTCTATGTTTCTGATCTCTCCAGTCCATATAACGGTTGCCTGGAAGAAATCGCCGATAGCGATAAGGCCGCCACTTGTGACACTGTGTTATAGAGTTTGTGACTATTTATATTGTTTCTTTTGTTTTTTAAATGGTGTACAATAAAGTGTAATAAATAAATAAATAAATAAGGAAAATTAATCAAGTCTAATTATCCAACTGAACTGCTAATCTCCTTGGTTGTGCCTTATTTTTCAACTTTTATTATGCTTGAAGATCTAAAACACGTAAAATATTAATGAATGTATATCATAAGGAGCTTTATCATCATCAGCCCTTATACGTCCCACTGCTGGGCACGGACCTCCACAATAACTCAAAGGTTTTAGGCTATAGTCCACCATGCTGGTCTAAGACAATCATTGTTATTATTTAATTGCTGACATAAGTCCAGTAATCAGTCAATATGGATATTCTTATACTAATAATATAAGCAGTGATGGCCTCGAGGTTTGGGCGCGCGGTCGAGAATCTCGACGGTCGCGGGTTCGAACCCCAGGTACACACCTCTGACTTTTCGCAGTTATGTGTGTATTTGCATTGAATCATCACTTGCTTTAACGGTGAAGGAAAACATCGTGATGAAACCTGCACACCTAAGAGTTCTTAGGAATTTCTTAGGTGTGTAGTCCGCCAACCCGCACTAGGCCAGCGTGGTGGACTTTGGCCTAAACCCTCTCAATGGTAGAGGAGACCCGTGCTCAGCAGTGGGCGTATATGGGTTGATGAAGAAGAAGAAGATACTAATAATACTTATGGATAGCAGCACTAAATATATGATAGTTCTAGTCCAAAAGCGTCAGTTCATTGTGTAATGTCAAGTTTATAATTCTTTATTGTGGGATGAGGACATTTTTATTTATTCGTCAAATTGCTTTTGTAAATAAAGGTTTAAAGATCAAAGATTATGTTTCGGAAAATTAATAAAAATATTTCTATGGAAAATTTTTATTCTATTGAAGATTTTCAATTGTAATTCATGTGGTTGAGCAAGAATCATCGGCCCAGTAGCTGAAGTCAATGCCGGATATGTCAGCGCAGTCCACAATTGCATTGCTGAAAGACAAAGAATGTGTTAGAGATGTAACAGAACAGAAAAAAATATAAATTAAATATTATGTATAACTGAATGAATAATGTTTTTATTCTCCGTCACAGCTCTGTTAATTAGTTCTCCACTAGTTCTACGGAAATACACTCTAAAATCGGCAATATGCTCGCCCCTTATTAGATGGATTTTGTTGGCTCATATAATCCAGAATACTTACTCGTCACTGGGCAGTTCGAATGCGCTCGGTTGTATCTGGGTTACCGAGTCTCCGATAGCGCACAATACTGTCGCCGCACTCACATTTCTTATTTGACTAAGTTGACCTGAAACATAGAATAATATCATAGTTTTTTGTAGGCTAGGCTCGAGGTTTAAGCGGTCGAGAAACTTGTCGGTCTCGAATTCAAAGATCATTACCGGGGTTTATACATACTACTCAGTGGCGGTACTTCCATAGAAGCCCGAAAGCCCGACTAGCCTTACATAGTTCCGAATAACGAACTTAACGATTGTTTATTTATAAAATTACGCTATAAACGTGAATGTGAGTACTAACCGGTAGGTATTTATTAGTCCTACGTACCAAAAAAAATATGCTGCTGCTAAATAAACATTTGGGCTTGCCTTAGTTTGACACCCTAGGCACGCCACTGGTACTACTGCTGGGCACAAGCGTCTTTTACAACTGCGAGAGTTTAGGCTTAGTTCACCAAGCTGATCTAATGCGGGTTGGTCTTTTTGAGATATAAGGGTTTGAAAAAGATTTAGGTTTAAACGTTACGAGCGAGTGGCGTACTATAGAGGCTTGAAAGATATGTACCTGAAGTAAATGCGTTTGGCCTAGTATCCCTTTCATACCAATGTCTGTCAGATTTGATATTGTGAAGGAGTTGCTCTTTCACGATGCAGTAGAAGGTAGGCGGGACATTGCTGTTCTCCATCAGGTTCTCCACCCAGATACCAGCCAACAAATCTATGTCGCCAACACAACTGTACACCTTTTTCAAAGCGTCTATTCTCTGTTGAAATTACATGTCAAGCTTTAAATATATTCAGGTGCTATTTTATGGTTTGTATCGAACATTGTATATTGTCTCCATGGTGTTCTTGTAACTTACAGTTATTATTAATATCCACATTTAAATTTGTAAAAAAAAATATTTGAAAATATATCAACAGTAATGCCGGCATTCTGCTTTCTAAATATATGCTAGAACATTGGTTCTAGGCCAGAATCAGGCCTTCAGAAATATCACTTATCGAATTAAATAACTATTACGTCTGTACGTTGTAGATAGTAATACCACCACATAAAACATAGAACTGCATCATAGTACCAAACACCAAAACTTATACCGCCCATACACGGTGCGATCTATCTGTACTATCCGTCGCGTCAAACCGATTGAAACGACGAATCGATGGTATATGTCAAGATCGTTAACGATTTACTTTGATAAATGTATTAAAATTTTTGATGCGATCAATCGTCACGATTTTAATCAGATCGATCGTACAGACGAATCGTACTGTATATGGGGCCCTTTACAGAACACATTGAATATTATTAATAAGCAAAATAATTTGCCTTACCTCCTCAGGTATTAAAGTTTTAAGGTCGTCAAATGACGTAATATCTAGTCCAAAACAGTAATCGAGGTATTTTATGTATGGTTGAAAACCGAAGTATCTCATCTTGGCTAAATCATTCGTTAATATGTCGTTGGAGAATTGCAATCCTCCAAGGCCCATATTGAGAAGCTGTTGAATAGACAATTGTAATTAAATTTTAAGGTTTGACTTGTAGTACTTTGACAGAAAGCAGAGCCAATTCCTGTGACAAAGAAATCTGCGAAATAATAGTTCTATAGGGAAATATGTCTATACTTGTAACCTAGAAAAACATCTTCTTCATCAAACCATATACGCCCACTGCTGAGCACGGGTCTCCTCTACCATTAAGAGGGTTTTAGGCCATAGTCCACCATGCTGGCCTGGTGCGGGTTGGCGGACTACACACCTAAGAAATTCTTAAGAACTTTTTAGGTGTGCAGGTTTCATCACGATGTTTTCCTTCACCGTTAAAGCAAGTGATAATTCAATGTGAATACACACATAACTTCGAAAAGTCATAGGTGTGTGCCTGGGGTTTGAACCCGCGACCGCCGAGATTCTCGACCGCGCGCCTAAACCTCGAGGCCATCACTGCTTCAACAATAAATGACATGAACTGTTTAGTGATAAAAATGAGTATCAGGCTATTTATTGTCATTAGAGGTATAGGGTCGACAACGTGTTCAGAATTTTTTTAATATTTTTAATGCTTGGGGATAACAATTTGTTAATGTTGTTTTCGATGCTACGATTGATATATGTTATGAAATTATTTGGGATTTCTTAAATTGTCATTTGACCCTTTCGTCCAAGGCTGGAGTTTTGATTTTTTTCGACGGTCATCTCAATTTTCAATCTTTTCACGAGAGGAAAGCGCCTTAAGCTCCCCTGTTCGGTACCTCGGGGGAGGCCGTGAGGGGTATGTCGGGGTCATTGGCCCACCACCTCGGTGCGCAGAACATTTGTCCGCTTACCTGAGTTCGATCCCTAACTAACATCCTACGCCAGCATACCGACTAAAACCTCTCGGTGACCTCAATTTTGAATCTGCTTTCAAGTAAACTCACATCTGAATCCACAATCAAGTCGTCCACTTTACCACAGGCCTGTCGGAAACATCCTTGTGTAATATATCCCATATGATTTGGTTGCTTTATGAAATTTAGGTTCGAAGTCAGGTTCACCATAGGGAATGTTTCATTGAGGTAGTTACCATCTGAATCATAGAACCTACAAACAAAATAGAAATATTATTTTAAAAGTAAGATCCGTATGTTTTGTATCGGTGATAAAGAATATTGTAAAAAGATATATTTTTTTATCTAGAGAATAAACTCAGGCTACTAAAGCTCTATTATATTTTTTTAAGAAGAAAATAGTAGACATAACAAAATCTTT
Organism: Cephonodes hylas; assembly: GCA_030295005.1. NCBI lineage: Eukaryota > Metazoa > Arthropoda > Insecta > Lepidoptera > Sphingidae > Cephonodes > Cephonodes hylas. The sequence goes on from AP025361.1 coordinate 17,810,840, forward strand.
ACAAAAGCATTTTTGCAAACTATGCTACCAATTATTAGGGATTAAGAAAAATCACTTCTTAAGTGAATATAAAGAAAAATCTTACATTAACAAACCGTCTTGCATCTTATGCATATTACGCAGAACTGCAGGGAATTCCAATGAAATGCGTGGTGTCAATGAATCGTCATAAATATCTCTGAAATCGTACTCCTCCAAAATTACTCCATCGGCTACTAGGTTAGCTTCACCTGAAATAAATACAATTACATGGTAGTCATACAAGGGAAGGGAAGGGTAGTATCATCACCATTATTAGTTTAGTGTCTATGCTCGTCAATCTTTTGAGACGATAAACACACAAAGATACAAGAAATCCATAAAGAAACCGTCACTAGGAAGTAAAATATAGGATAAAAGTTCCAATATCGAACGCATTACTTCATAAAGCGTTTGGTTTAAAGAAAAAAAACAATCTAGATGTTTTCAAATCCAAAAGGTTACTCACCTAATAATTTAGACATCAATTCGTAATACCAAATCTGGTTACCAGAAGCGATATTGATTTCTCTGGCTGCAGCGAAAATTTGCTCGTCAGTCCAACAGGGATTGATCTCAGCTAAGTTCAAGGCCAAATAATTATGGAACCTCCAGAAGAATATAATACCAATGAAGTTAATGCCAAGCAACAGGTTGATGCCAGCTGAAAATTATATTCAGATTAGGTCAAGAGAATACATGAGGGGATAAAATAATATTATTTCCATGTATCGGTGAAAGAAAGTATCGTGATTAGAGGATTCGATCCCGGGATCCCGGTCATATTTAATCCCGAAAATTTCGGGACTGAAATATGACCGGGATCCCGGGATCGAATCCTCCAATCGTGATGGAACCACACAATTCCACCATAAAACCACCGTACAAACAATGAATTTCTTAGGAGTGTAATCCGCCATCCCACATTAAGCCAGCGTGGTAAGACCTAAAAGACCTTGGTTCTAAGACCCATGTCCAACAGCTAGACGTATATGAGCTGATGATGATAATGACGATTTCTGAGTTCTATGAGACGTGACAGAAATGATGACTTTTAAGTACTTAATATCCGATAAGCACTTAAGAACCGAGATATAAAAGTAACTATGATACTTTGTCCCAATGAGATGAAAAAAAATGTACTATTTATAATTGCGGGTATTTCTAAATACTTACATGTTGGAGGGAAGACTGTCCCGTTTATTGTTTCCGTACGCAAAGTTCCGTTCACTAACGTCCTTCTGGCGGTGTCATCGACGTTTCCATAAACCGGTGACAAATCGAACAGTGGTGTTGCATCTACAATCTGCAAAAGATTTTTTGAGAACATTAAGTACATATTTATTATTTGGGATTTTTGTAGAAACGTGGAGACAGATAGAAAATATCCACCTAACCATTATTCTCGTAAATCAGAATCGACAGTGGCAGACATAGACAAGGAGCAATGGAGCTCAGCGAGACTGTAAGAGGACTGTTGATTCAGAAAAAATCTTAGTTAAATAGGAAGAGTTACAAACATTTTTTTTATCTCTCCACAGCAAGGCATGAGGTAAAAGAAACCTTTACTAACGTATTATATAAAGTAGATATTGAAGAAAAAATACTTACCCTCAAAGGAGTGGTAGTATTAGCCAGACATCCAGAAGTCTGGAAGGTAAGGGGCCTGGTCATATTCAGGCATCTGACTCCGGTATATCGATGTACGTAGTCGTCTTCAGGCACGTAGTTTGGAGCACACTGAGGTTCCGATTTACCCTCTGGTAGACAACATTTTGGTCTCCAAGAAACGTAGTTCGCTGAAAAGATTTTATTTCATAATATAATCTTATTTCTAACCGAATAGAAAGTTTCAGTACAAAACGAATTTCTAAAAAGTGTTTACTGTATTTGGGTAAAAATCGCTGTGGTAGCATTATTTTTAACAACATTCTGAAACTGGACTTGGGAAAACGTGTCGCGATCCTGATAGAATCCATATATATCCATTTCCTAACTGTTGTACTTTTTGATGGCATGAAAATTGTTAATTGTCCTACCCGCTTGATTTTTTCGATAGTGGCACTTAGCAATATACAATATACCAGAAGCAATCACAGTTTTGACTTGCTTAGGAAGACTTACTAGTATCCTGAGTGTTGGTAATGTCAGTGGCAAAGAACACAGCGAAATGAGTGATGCATTGAGTCAAACATCCGTCTTCAACTCGCCCGTCCACGAGTAAAGTGCGACGGATATCTCTTGCGCCGTTCAGCGACGACCCAGTACATGTTGAAAGTCTGGGATCGAATACTGGAACAAATTGAGTTAATGTCAAATAAATGCCAATGCGTTTACCTTGATTTATTTTATAAACTTAGATCCCTGCGACGACGTAACAATTTTTTGTCATAAATAAAAATGTATAAAAATACACCTACCAGCCACAAATATATACATGTGTAGTTCAGAACGCCACTTTAAGATACAAGCTTTGTGTTGTGGGTATCAGAATTTACGGTCTCACAAAGACCAAGACCCGAAATCAATATTGAACTAAGTTCGCAGCCTCGCGTTTCGCAAACCAGTTTTTAGCCAACAGCACCACGGTAGGTACTGCCAATATTAGTACATGTAGCCGGTCTACCCAGATCATCCATGATGGGAAGAAAATCTTTATTTTTTTTATAAATTACTTTATTTAAAAATCCTTCTTACCAGTAGCAGAGGTGCGGTTGTAAGTAGCGTCCAAAAGTCTCACATACGGGGTTCGAGTGCCGCCCCTGCTGGGATGGTTCAGGTTGTTGCACGTTCCATTGATGCGTCTACCCTCCGTAGCGTTACAGGCTGCCACGACATTGGTGCAGTTTCTGAAGGTAGAATAAGAATATACAACATTGTATACAGCTTCAAATAGTCTCATGAAGTATCAGTAGACATAAAAATGAATTGTTATTAATAAATTCGAGAATTTACCGAATGAAACATTTAAAATGGGAAATTTCCCTCTGGATGGTTTTTTTAACTCTTAGTGCACCACGCTTTGCTATTGTGAGTTGATGGACTACACACTTAATTTTCTAAGACATTTAGATGTGAAACTTTCCTCGCCATGTTTTACTTCATCATTAAAGGACGTAAAAAATAATTTTGTAAGCACACATAAATTAAAATATTCAGTCGTGTGCCTGCGGTGTAAACTGACATAAAATTCTCGACCGCGCGCGTAAAACTTCAAGGCCATCCCTACTAACACAACACAGACTGAAAGAAGACTAGCCTAAAGTAAACAACTCTCTTTGAGGTTTTAAAGTATTAAGTAGTATTATACTAATTCATATTATTAATAGATATTACTGCCTCGTGGTCTCGCGGTACAAGTATGTGCCGTGCAATCTATAGGTCCTGGGTTATTGGGTTTTTCCATTAGGAAATTCTCAGTAGCAGCACGGAGTCTAGAAATGTGCCCGAAAAACGGCAATAGGCTCACCCCCTATTACGTGGGACTGATACATACCTGGCGAAATATGGGTGCAGAAATGCATCTCTGCCTATCCCTTCGGGGAATATAGGCGTGTAGTATGTTTTTTTTTTTGTAATAGATATTATAAATATCAAAGTAAACTCACGCCAACGTTCCATTAGATCTGTAGTCAGACACTTGAGCAGTCGTCAGTAGCGTTCCTCCATAAGTGCTGTAATAATCCGCGCAGTTTACGCCAAACAAAAACAGAAGTACCAAAGGTACTATAATACTTTTGCGTGTCTCCTCCATCGCTTCAATGCGGAACTTTCAATTGTTTCTCTCATATATTGAATTCGTTTATTAACTCAGCTGTTAATACGATGTTGAAACACAATTGGTAAAAAATTTCAACAGAGTCGCTTTGTTAATATGGTAATGTAAATACCTACACCAATTTTAATTACTTGTATGAATTTTTTGAACTACACACCAGGATCGGTTTTTGTTAAATAACCAGCTACAGCACATCATAACGAGCTGTTGCAAAATTGTCAAAAAAATCCACAAGTCTTAATAGCATTCTAGTTTTATCTTAACGGTACTGAAATTATTTGGAATGAAGACGTTTAGGAAAACTTTTTCTCTCCACTTCCATGGTCATCCTTAGAATATACTAAACATACAACCGGTGAACCCATGAGGAAATAATCTTATATGGTCAGTAAAGAAAATAATTGTTTACAATATCATCAGAATAAATGGTAATTGCGAATTAATTTTGCTTTATAACAAACCGCTGACACAATGATGATATGAAATTGCTTTATTTACAATAAAAGAGTGTAAGTATAAAAAAAGAAAAATAAAATATTTTAGCTTTTTAAGGCTTTAGAAGTCACCATACAATGTATGTATGTATGGCATACATACATGCAAAAGAATGTATAATAAGTTGAAACTGTAAAAACAAGCTAATTAAATATGAAGAATATTATTTAAATAAAATTCGTCTTGGCCTTGACAACGAAAATATGTACTCAGACGATATAAAAGAATAATTTTATTGATACAATGAAGTGAAACTTTAGTTGCTATTATGATTCAGCAATTATACGAAATTAAGTTTGTAAACGATAACCATAGTTATTTAATTATAATGTTTAAATTTTTAACCATTTTAAAGATTCAAGAAAATTCACAAATTTTTTTTTTGGTACAATAAAATTTCTAGCGCATATGAAGGTCAGATTCATAGTCAAATCGGATATCGCTTACAAAAATCTTTGGCATAATCGGGTACTGCTTGATAGAATTTTGAAACCAATCATCAAACGATCTAATATGAATTGACAGTTAATCTACTGGGTCTAACATCACAATAACCGAATATACACAGAGTGATTTCACTGCATATGCAGAACAAATTAGTTCTCGATTCATAGCTTTATAAACTATAATACTAAACTTCCTTGATGTTGAAACCAATCGCTTTACTACCTTTTGGATCCCAAACACGTATGGCACTTAAGCAATACATTAAGGCGACCGGACGTCTATAAGCCCCGTGAACATTTTATTGCTTCGATTTATGCAAATATGTGATAGAATATACATCAGAGGAAAGAATGCCCTCATACAGTCTAGCACTGTGTAAATAGAATGAGATGGGACCACAATGACAGACCAGCGGTCTAAACGCGGCGTTTTTATTAATAAATTGCCAGACTTTTGTTATAGTTGATCAATTTGTTTTAATCAATTAATTATTTGACGTATCTAAGCATTCTAGGGTGCGTTGTAAATAAAAACATCCTTGATGCCTACAGCATAGCAGCAGTGATGACCTCGAGGTTTAGGCGGTCGAGAATCTCGGCGGTCGCGGGTTCGATCCCCAGGCACACACCTCTGACTTTTCGAAGTTATATGTGTATTCACAATGAATTGAATGAATCACTTGCTTCAACGGTGAAGGAAAACATCGTGATGAAACCTGCACACCTAAAAGTTCTTAGGCATTTCTTAGGTGTGTAGTCCGCCAACCCGCACTAGGCCAGCGTGGTGGACTATGGCTTAAACCCTCTCAATGGTAGAGGAGACCCGTGCCCAGCAGTGGGCGTATATGGGTTGATGAAGAATGATACCTACTTCTCTGAGGTTTGAGATAAATTAAAAGACAGACTAAAATATATTAAAAGTTAAACATATTCTGTTAATAATATTTTTTTAAACAAACGAGTATTTTTACCAGAAACGCGGCGACAAAACGCGAGCACACATCGTCCACAGCACGAATGTTGCATACAAAATGGACAAATTGAGTCAGCAATGGCACCTCGGAATTCCGAACGTTTCCAACAATCGAACACTTTATTGACTTTAAAAATCTATACGCAGCCTGTCAAAAAGGCGACTGTCTCTAACGTAAATAAGACAAGACATTGTATCTTATAGAAACATGCCACGTTGCCAATTGATATCCGATTGTCGTATTTTTGTTATTGAATAGGCCGGAGGTAATAAGTCTTCTAATAAGTGTTGCTTCGAAGAAACTATTGTTTAACAAATTCCTTAAGTGATGTATGAAGAACTTAGTCGCGATATGATACTTTACCTTTTATTTTTTCTTCTAATAGACAGCCCCGGGGGTGCAGTTGGCTAAACCAGTTAGCGAAACGGGAGGCAGCGGATTCGATTCCGCTGAGACAATTTTTTGTGTTATCCACCTGTATTTGTTTCAGGTCTGGGTGTTTGTGAGAGCGAAAAGTCTCTCCTAGTTTTTATGTCAGGGCAAAAGACTTGTATACTAGTTTGGGGTCAGTTGTATATAACTACCGGGAGTTTTTAATTATATAACTATTTAAAGAAGGTTAAAAAATAATTGAGTGTTTATATAAATTCGGAGACTATGTACTCAAATTGTTGTAAATTTAAAAGGAGACCTTGACCAGTAGTGGAGGTTAAAATTAAAATTAATTTTAGAGACAATGACCGCTGTTTACTTAAAGAGTGTCTAGTCTGTGCACACATTTCGTGTTTTAAACATCTTGGAACCCAAAATTTTCACACTCGTCCTAAAGTTACACCTGCTCACACAATTTTTAACAAAAATAGCCAGTCTCCTTTTTCGTGATAATATTTGCGAAATTAACTTGCAATACACACGAAAAACACACTGCGATTTTTGAGTGTGTCCGTGACAAGTTTAACAGACTTGTTTACCGTATTTTTGATACGTTAATCAAGATATATATACTCATTTGTTTTTTATTCTGTACAAGAGGTACAGACATCATAAGATTATGTTTCCTCCTTTATTTTCCTCTTCTCTTATCCATCCGAAGGTTCTCTCTAAAGTTCCAAGATTAATAAGACAGCCACTTGTACATTAGGATAGGTTTAGTTGGTCCATTAATTTGTTTTTATTTACCTAATCATATAAAAGAAAGAGTAAACAAATAAGTTCGTCGATCGCGAAGTACTTTTTTCATATTTTTTTTTACGATACACTATTTGGTGTACAAACAATAAGCTAATTAATATTTGTGTATCAACCCTAGCACACCCCTACTACAGTGTCCTATTACCGCAGATCGCTCTAACGTTAACTGTCGCTATCGTTTACTTGGCTCCACAATATTCACAGTTGATTTGATTACATCACAAAAACCCTTTTATATCAAGGTGCTAGACGTGTGGTAGGTTCAATTTCATTTTTTTGATGCACAAAAAAAAGGAATTATACACTCGTACTGTTAAAAATAGATCTTCTTTGAAATATTGTAATACTTTTATACAGGGTAAGCATATATTTTATTGATCTAAAATAAAATTTGATAATTGATAAAGTTAAAAATATTAACCAAGTAAACTGAAAATCTACTTACCTCATAAAAAACGATCGAGACCTTATGTGTACATACGACTAATAATTTTGGTCAAGGGTATTTTGAATGTCAATATTATTAGTCCAAATATTAAATTATTCTTTAACTATTTCAACCTTAACGTTACTTCACCTAAGGTACAGCTGATAAACACCATAATTTTAAGTGAAATACATATATACCAAAATATGCAAAATAGCCCGAGTGACCCCTGGGGCATTTCACGTGAAGCGGACAGGGAAAAAAAAGTGAGGTTCTGAAAATCGTTCATATTCGGCCCATTTATACCTCTAGTAGGGATGAATGTGGACACAAAATATTTTTTTTGTTTATTAAATATTTCACAAGTTATGGGCTTCTAAAGAATTGCCGTAATTGAAATATCAATTTTTTAAAAGTCGTTTATCGTATTTAACAAATTTACAATAAAATATTTAACATAGCGATATATATTGGAAAAATACTGTTCTTTTTAATGATGAAATAAAATTTAAAAAAATATTTTTTTTTCATGTCCTAAACCGGAAGTAAACTTTTCAAACCTGAATTTCAGTCAATTCGGCCGCTTTTTTTTCTTCATTTTTTTTCCAAATATAGCTTAAAGTGTACTAAAAATACACGAGAAAATTGAAAATGGAATCGCTATAAGTTTCGGAGTTAGAATAATTAATGTACCATCGCGACGCATTGGGCGTGATATCTGACGCTTTTAAGGTCGAGTATTTTGCGCGATATTGCATTAAAACTCGCAACTTTATTAAAATTTTATCTCGTTTCAGCGTATTTTAGCTCTAAAAAAGATATGGAATAAGTATTATTAATAACAAAATTCAGTATCAGTAGTTTTTGGGTGCAAGAGTAACAAACATATATTTCATTCCATATTCTTACAAATTTTTGCTTAAATAATATTAGCAGACTATATATATTAATATTATGTCATCTTCATCATCATCATCGACATCAACAATCCATATGGGCACGGGTCTTCTCTACCACTGAGAGGGCTTAGGCCATAGTCCACCACGCTGGCCTAGTGCGGGTTGGCGGACTACACACCTTAGAAATTCCTAAGAACTTTTAGGGTGTTCAGGTTTTATCACGTTGTTTTCCTTCACTATTTTGTTAAGCCAGTGATAATTCAATGTGAATAAATACATAACTTCGAAAAGTCATAGATGTATGCCTGGGGTTCGAACACGCGACCGCCGAGTTTCTCGACCGCGCACCGAAACCTCGAGGCCATCACTGCTTTAATATTATGTACTTAACCCAAATATAAATTAATAAAATATTATAAAGAATAAAATCATTTTAAGGAAGCAGTAGATAAAAATATTATTTGCGAAACACGATAAATAACGCAATCTGCAGCGTAAGTAAGTAAGTAGTAAGTGTCTTCCTTAAAATGTTTTTATTCTTTAATAATATTTTATTAATTTATATTTGGGTTAAGTACATAATATTTATATATATAGTCTGCTAATATTATTTAAGCGAAAATTGGTAAGAATATGGAATGAAATATATTTTTGTTACTCTTCCACGGAAAAACTACTGATTAAATTTTGTTATTAATATTACTTATTCCATATTTTTTTTAGAGCTTAAATACGCTGAAACGAGATAAAATTTTAATAAAGTTGCGAGTTTTAATGCAATATCGCGCAAAATACTCGACCTTAAAAGCGTCAGATATCACGCCCAATGCGACACGATGGTACATTAATTATTCTAACTCCGAAACTTATAGCGATTCCATTTTCAATTTTCTCATGTATTTTTAGTACACTTTAAGCTATATTTGGAAAAAAAAATGAAGAAAAAAAAAGCGGCCGAATTGACTGAAATTCAGGTTTGAAAAGTTTACTTCCGGTTTAGGACATGAAAAAAAAATATTTTTTTAAATTTTATTTCATCATTAAAAAGAACAGTATTTTTCCAATATATATCGCTATGTTAAATATTTTATTGTAAATTTGTTAAATACGATAAACGACTTTTAAAAAATTGATATTTCAATTACGGCAATTCTTTAGAAGCCCATAACTTGTGAAATATTTAATAAACAAAAAAAATATTTTGTGTCCACATTCATCCCTACTAGAGGTATAAATGGGCCGAATATGAACGATTTTCAGAACCTCACTTTTTTTTCCCTGTCCGCTTCACGTGAAATGCCCCCCCTACCACGGTGCTTGATTACCGCACGTCACCCTATCGTTAACTGTAGCTGTCGTTTACTCGCCTCGATGATTATTATTCACACATGAGGCGACATGACGCGCGCATCTGTTTCTAATGGTCACTGCACGTGCCGAGGGATGCCTGGGTAGATGCAAGAATAAATGTTATCGGCGAAAAAATATTAGTACCTTTCGACTTAATTTTTAAATCATTAGTTTGTTGGGTATATTTATTACTAGAATAAATATTATGTAGAATATTATTGAATTCCATTAAGTCTAATGATTCAATTTTACTTAGTCTTGATGTAAATTGAATAAAATCATCTTCATCATCATCAGCCCATATAAGACTAATATATTAGGTATGGGCTACCTCTACAACTTAAAAGGCTTAAGCATCAGTCTACGCTGGCTTAGTAAGTTATAAAAAATATATATCAAAGATACATGTGAAAAATATAATGAAAATTTGCATTTTAATTTTGCAGCGCGTACAAGCCCTAAGCGAGTGGCGGTTTGCAAGTGTCATAAACAACGCTGCGATCGCTCCGAACCCGCCACAGCTCAGTCGAAAGTTTTCGGCAATTAGTCTAACTTTACACGATCGATTAGGTTGAGGTGCAAGATGGAAAAGGAAGCGGATTTTTTAACGTCCATTAACACAAAATTTTCATATAAATATGAAGTACATAAGCATACAGGGAAAATAAATAAAAAACGATTAATTAATTCCAATTTTCTTAATATTACTGGGTTGTATGACAGTATACACCCTTTTGCTGAGCACGGGTCTCCTCCACAACTGATTGAGTTTAGGCTATAGTCTATCACGCTGGCCTAGTCTAGTCTGACCTGGCCTGTGCATTGGCGGACTGCACACCTAAGATTTTTTAGGTTTGTAGGTTTCCTCACGATGTTTTCCATTTCTGTTAAAAAAAGTGATAATTCATTATGAATACAACATACTTCGAAAATTCAGCGATTCTCGACCCCTAAGCCTCAAGACCATCGCTACATCTCATATTTCTTCAACTCAAGTCCAACATTTCTTGGGTAGCAAAATCATTTGCAGAACATCGCTCATGACTTAACCACGAATGGCCGGCGTGTGATTTTAACGAGCAACACGTGTCGTTTCCGTGTGCTTAGTTATTGTAATTAACTGTTACACGTCCAGTGCAGCGGAGATCGTCCCGTCGATCTAACTATTCGTATACTACACACACCCGTGGTACTGACATGGGCAATCACTCGATGAACGCGCATCGTATTTGCACCGACGTCATAAACATTACGATAAATATAAACAGTTATTGTAATGTATGTTTTTTTAAATATATATAATTGACACGCGAAATAAATTATGCGATGGAGTTGTATTAAATAAAAACGTTATAATATTAGTTTATGTTCTATAAGTAACCCTTTGCAGTAACTTGAGTTTAAAATACAATTCACATACATGTATAAAAGGCTTTATTTCATGCATACACGCATAACCTCACGATTGAATTCCCCGGAAGGTAGGCAGAGATGCGTTACTGCACCCACATTTCGCCAAGTATGTATCAATCCCGCGTAATAAGGGGCGAGCATATTGCCGTTATTTGGGCACATTTTCAAACTCCGCGCTGAGATTGAGAATTTTCTAATGGAAAAATCCAATTAAACTGCCTGACCCAAAAATCAAACCCAGAACCCCTAAATACCAGGTCCATACTTACGCCACAAGAATACGGAGTCGAAGCTTTATTTCATAAAACAGTACTGAAAACAACACAATACATTAATTTCGCTGAACATATGGACTGCGTCATATGCGCATAATATTGCTTTGAGCGCACCTCCACTACGCGATCTGCGAGATGGGACACGCGAATAATATCGTGTGCTGAGAGTTTGTTCAAGACTTTCAAAAGGAAAATTGCATTTCCAAGTTTCCACCGCATTAGCGTTGATGTCTGAAGTGTAGGTGCATATTTAGATATGTATTTCTACGTTCACGTTTAACTATTAAGACCTATTGTGGAGTGCATAAAGGGCACATTTTGGAGGTAATGTTAAGGATGATTTTGTTTGTAAGAGCCAATAATACTTTGGTTGATCTTGGAATTAAATCTGGAATCTCAAAATCACGTGAGCCATTCTGATGCAAAAACCAACTGAGTACTCTTTTTAGTACATTTTAATTATCCAGTTTTAGATTCAAATCTAACCAGATACTTCCAAATAGTAATGTTTTTTATTTTCTTGTTGTTGCTTTTCCGTTTCAACACGAAAGTAAATTGCAGGTAGAAATCTCTAGCTGCTTGTATCCTGAATATTTTTCTTTTACAATAGAAACCGCTTTCTTGGTGAAAAACCCAAAATGAGACTAAATTAATTTTACATTGCCAATCGACATAATATTGATGAATTATTATTTTTTGCTAAAAATAGTTCCTTTAAAGTCTGCTTTGGACCAATTAAATCTTAACCAAAAATTACACTCCACTAAATATTTACTTACTAAAAGAACTTATGTTTCAAATAGAATTACAAACATTCATCGTATCCTAAAGAAGCCAACGTAAACATTCAACCAAGCCCTTTTGATATACGACTCGAATTATATTATCAAATACGGGAGGGCACTTCACGCATTTAAGCTTTCCTTCTTGAAACACCCCCTATATCCCGTAGAAATAGAGGCAATATACCAGGCGACATTTGTATTTTTACTGGGGTAGGTCGAGGGATGCCGTTGCCATGGTAACGGCACGAATACAGATGACAAAGTCCCGCTTGTCCATTCAACTGTTTGTAAAGCACTGGAAATCGCCGGGAAAATGCGAAGAAAAGCGCTTGGAACGTAATACGGTCAGCTGCGTAAACAAAGTATAAGGCTTAAACGATGTTGTATAATTTTATAGAGCTTCAAGTAGGATTTGAATTTGTTTATTTAGAAGCGTAAAGAGGATAATAGGACAATGATAGGCTGCGTGACGTGATAATGTTAGGAATCGAATATGTAATACATGGATAGCAATTATTCCCAATGTTTAGGCTCATAGTTTTGCTTGCACTTGGGCTAGGCTTCAAGGTAAGTTTGTATGATAACAACCAAGGAAGGACAATCAAACTAGATTGACAGTTTAATCAAAGTAAGTTGTTGGTTTAAAACTATTACAAATAGACTCAAAATTTATCCACAAAGTGTGTTGGTGATACCAGATCAATGCATGCAAACATCAATCAATGTTTCATTTTAAAAAGACCTACACAATTTGAGCTGAAAGATTAACCAGCCTGGTGTTGTAAAATAGGCTCTTTAGAAACAAATATATTTTATTTACGAGTATAAAAAGATAGACTTTTCATGAGGTTAGACTATTAAGAGCGAGAAAAAATACTTTTTCTAAAAAGACGATTACCCTAGGCTTAAAAATGTTTTCTTTTCAAAATAACATTGAATGACGCCGCGATTAGAATCGGCATTTGGTGGCAAAAGTTGTAAACGATTTATTCTCCCCGTTCGAATTGAACGCGAGAAGTTGCGAAGGAACATGACGCGTTAATGACCGTTTCATCTCTCATCTCGGGCTGATGTCGTGAAGCTGCGTACATAAAGAGAGGAAAAATCTTAAGATCACATTATATTTTCAAAAGGTTTCTGAAGTGGGCCTTAGACATCCTGTGTTTAAACAATTTCAAAATGCGTTGACTAGATTCCAAATTATTTTAGCGATTCTTGCTTACTTTTCAGTAGTAGTACGTCAAAAAGATCGTATGAACACTTGATACCATACAATCTAAATAGTGAAATGAAACATGTCTTGTTACCAGTCGATGCAAGCATGGTTTATAATTAACATAAATAACCATTGATCCTTTAATCCTAGTTCAAGGTTAACAAAATTGACTATCGAGGTTGGTTCTTGCCAGACAACAATCTATCACGACCGCATTGCCTGGTGTGTTATTGTCACTTTGCCTTGCCAGTGTCAAAAAAATGAACTGTTTATTTATAATATGCAGCCTGTATCTGTATGAGTGAGGAATAGTGTGGTAAGGGAAAAATGTGGATTGAAAGTAGATGTAGTGACCAAAATTGAAAAGGGGATGCTTAAATGGTTTGGCCACATTGAAAGGATGAATGGTTCCAGAGTTACGAAAGAGATTTACTGTGCGGGAATGAGTGGTGAAGTCGGTCGAGGACGGCCCAGGTGTACCTATAAAGACCACATAGGTAATTTATTCAAAAAGGGTAATATAAAGAGTCCTCGAAACCGACGTGCATGCATGAAGAGGATAATGTCAGTGGAGGAAGCGAAAGAGGTGTGTTTGGACCGTGGCATTTGGCGCTCTATAGTCTCTGCCTACCCTAACGGGAGACAGGCGTGAGTTTATGTATGTATGTGCATGTATACTGTATCTGTATTTTTTGCCAGGATTTCCTTTATCGCCAGGGGACTTGTAATGACTATATATTACCTGTCTTAATTTCCGATTACGGTCTGAATACAACCTGTACATGATTTTGCGTGTAACAAAAAACTTTCTTGTCCATACTATTTATTACTTAAGGTCCCAATTCCGGATAGTGTGGACACGGCTTTGGAAAACATTATCGCTGACTCGCCCCCCGTGTATGAATGCCCTTAATTTAACGTAGTTAGCAAACTGTGCGGTTGAGGCTGACGCGGCGCCGGCGCGAGCCCTAATTGGACACAAACGCACTCACAGTTTATAATATTGTTGATATCGTATCGCAAATACTTGAAGGTTTTGGATCAGAACAGAATTTTGCCTCGAGATAAAGGCAAATCTCTGACTTTTCCAATTCAAGTGAGTATTCATAATGATTCATCACTTATTTTAACAGTGAAAGATATCATTATGAGGGAACCAGTACACCATGGAGTTCTAAGGAATTTCTCGGGTGTGACGCCAGCCGCACTAAGGCGCGTTGGAATAAAGCCTGAGCCCTGAATCCTCCCAGTAGTAGAGGAGGCCCGTACCCGGCAGTGAGACGTATAACATATAAGTTATTCATTCATCATTCCATTCCTCACTACATCATATGTAGGAAAAAAGGTGATGAACATGAAAGTGGATGGATGGGCGGGCCGAGGAAGGCCAAAGAAGAGATGGATGGAGTGCGTGACTGAAGATATGAAAAAGAAAGGGGTGAATGAAGACATGACGGCTGATAGGGATGTGTGGAAGGAGAAAACATACTGCGCCGACCCCAAGGAATAAATTGGGACCAGGGCAGGCGAATGAATATTCATCGTTCCATTCCTATAGGGGAAGGCTGACTTGCATCTAAAATCATATTTGGTGGACTGTGAAATCGTTGCTTCTTAAACTCATCTCATACTGCTTAAATAAGCATTTATTATGGAGAAATATCGACAAATTTTCAATCGTTATTTGAAATTAAAAAAATAAATGCTTATACCACGCGTAAGAAACTGGCGTGAAGCTATCTCACGTAATGTGTAAAACTGAGAAGCACGATTAATGTTCGTAAAGGGAGCAGGTGCGTATAAAAACATCGCATTAAAACTTTTATACGAGTTTCAACGGTTTACACTAATACCTGTCTATTTATCACTTCGAATCATTTAATGTAAACACGCAAGAGTCTGTATAATATTGAGGCCTAGTTACATGTCTGTACAACTGACGGCCGTTGGGGCGAAAAGGTTTTCCAGTGGAGGTCGTGTATTGGCAAGCGCAGTGCTGGACGTCCACCATCAAGATGATCTACCGAAAATCATTTTAGAAGTCTTTGGGGAAGGCTTATGTCCAGTAGTGGGCGTCTTTTAGCTTATGATGATAGACACAAATAAATAAACTACAATTTTATAATTACCACTAATGCGTGGTGTAGATACTAGTAAGGTACCTACTGTACAAAAATAACAGTCGGTATTTTTTTAATATAAATATCATTTTTACCAGACTCAACATAAGCATTGCAATGGCCTACAATATTAATAAATGATTCATCATAATCATCAGACAAAATACTTACCAGTACTGCTCACGGGTCTTCTACACATTTGAGAGGATTTAGGCCTCAAACAACCACTCTGTCCAAAAATAAGTATATAAATGATCATTTCATTTAATCCCCCAACTCCACAAACAATGAAACACGGATATGCCATAGCTAATCAAAACGACCTGTCTAGCCTTAGTGGAAACTATTCGAAAGCTGGCTAAATCAAGCCCCATCTCATTTAGTTCAGGAATTGCGATCCATGTAACATATTCAGACGTGGGACGGTTAATTTCCGGCTTCCGCAGCCAACTGGCATATTTCACATTGTACTTGCAGTTTGAAATCAAATATCTGGCGTTTCGGAACGCATTTATTAATAATGTCTGGGTTTATGGCTCACATTGTTGTGATAGCCGTGTTAGTGCGACGAAAGCGATATTCTGCTCTTTAACTTATCATGGTTATGGCAGGAACTCAGTTTAAAATCTAAATTTTAGTAACAAAGATTTATGTCCGTGTGTTTGGCGAGTATAATAGAAATTGTTTTAAATATAGTAAAATAAGGAAGACTGCCTTTGAAAACTTTTAAAAGCAATGAGATGATTCTATGATTGATATAAGCATGCAGAAAAGTGGGTGGAGAAATGCTCTTCTGGGCACCTCTTCAAGGATCATAGGTGTGAGTTTATGTATACATGTATGTACATATATATTTTGTATATTAGTGTACAAAAACCATGATCAAAGCCTAAAACGGGTAAAAGGCATAGTAATTACAAACACCATAGTCCGTGACATTAAAAAAAACCAACAAAAAATAAAAGAATTGGCGTTTTTCTAAAAACTAAATACATTTTATACTCGTGGTTATTAAAAAAACGTATTTTATTTTAATTTTTCGTCGGATTTTTTTTTTATGTCACGGTGTTTGTTATTACTGTTGCTGTTGCCTGACTAAGTTTTCGATCACGGTCTTTATACACTCTGTATGTATAGAGAGTCGAAGTGATATACAGGGTGTATTTAGACCGTGATCGAAAACTGAGGCAGGTAGTAGCGAGGGTTATCACAAACCCAGTGGCGATATTAAAAATCCTGACAAAGAATAAAAATTTTGACGTTTTCCTTACAACCATCGGTAATAAAAGTATGTGGTTTGTATGGAAAACCTCAAAATTGATGCCAGGGGATGTGTAATCACTATCGCTATTACCTGTCTCAGTTTTCGATCACGGTCTAAATACACCCTGTATAAAATCCATGGTGTTCAAGGGCGGTACTGACCACTTAACATCAGGTGGCTCACTTGCTCGTCTCCCTCCATAAAAAAATATAATACTAGAACGAAAGAAGCAATATCCACCAATAATTTAAAAACGCCACGTCGTATTTTACAATATATTAAGAGGCACGCGAGGACGCGGCTTCCCCGAACCGCCCGTAAATCATTTAAATGGTTCACGAAAATAATTTGCACAAAGCACACGGGACACGCTGTTAATATCTAATTAAAATTTATCTTTCACTCATACGCTTGCGCGTGGAATGTGTTTGTCTGTTGGTATAGAAGCCTTTTTACTTGACAATTACTTGACTATTAAAATCATCATAATTAGCTGGACATGTATAAAGAAATATATTGGTATAGACAAGCCTTTTTACTTGACTATTGCAAAGATCCTCAAAATTGGCATGACATATATGGGAATAGACTTCTCTTCTTTCAGGAACTCGAGTCATAATCGAAATATCTTAATTCTTGTAGTCCTTGACGAAATTTTTATGTATGTTTTAGCAGCGAAATTAAAATCGAAAATAGTTACTCAGAAAAATAAAAATAGGCCGAGGGACTGACTTCTTATTAAATAATCATTTCCATTCCAATTTTTAATGTAATTTATTATTTTCTCCTTTTTAAGAATATTATGATAATAAATGCTTCTTTCTTTCCTTCTTTAACACTTACCCGGCTAACGATTCCCGGTAAACTTTTGCCCCAGGAATTTGACTTTATCTCACTACAAAATAATACTAAAATATCTCCACGCAAAATAAAACTCGGAATATTATCCGGATGAAGAGAAGAAACAGTGAATAACGCCACCGGAAGGCGGAAGCTGTATATCTTCAAGTTTGTTGGCTGGCTTAGTGCGCTTGGATAGAAAAGTTAATCTGAATATTAAAATGCAAACTTTAAATAGAAGTGAAATGTATTTTTAGAAGGACATTTTTAACTGTTTCCCTTAAAAGTAAATTTGATTTCTTCAGCCTAGGTATTGTCTCTGGTAGTGGTGCAGTACGGTCAAAATATAATTAATGGTTGAGTATCGATTGAACAGAACTATTATGTCATTCATCTTGTCACTTATCCTAATGAGTCCTATCATGAAAAGCATTTTTTGTAACAGAATGATCTTTAAAAAAGAGATTAAAAAAGAAAAAGCAGTCTTAGCTTATGTTATTGTCACAATATATTGATACGGTTAGTAAGGTTGCAATAGTAACATTGAACGACTATCGACTGACGAGAAATTTCGTCATAATCGTAACAAGTTGATATTGAAATACAAAACATTGTTGATATTGAAGTTGATATTGAAATACAAAAGCAGTGATGGCCTCGAGGTTTAGGCGCGCGGTCGAGAATCTCGGCGGTCGCGGGTTCGAACCCCAGGCACACACCTCTGACTTTTCGAAGTTATGTGTGTATTCAAATTGAATTATCACTTGCTTTAACGGTGAAGGAAAACATCGTGATGAAACCTGCACACCTAAAAGTTCTTAGGAATTTCTTAGGTGAGTAGTCCGCCAACCCACACTAGGCCAGCGTGGTGGACTATGACCTAAACCCTCTCAATGGTACAGGAGACCCGTGCTCAGCAGTGGGCGTATATGGGTTGATGAAGAAGAAGAAGAAATACAAAACACACAGGTAGAACTCACTGATATTTTACACCTTAAATGCGGTGGTCTTTTAAAGCTAAACACTCAGAAAAATGTCTTTACTTTTACGTATAGACAGCTAAGTACGTGAAATATTTAAGTCTACCTCGTAATAAAATCTAAGGTTTCGTAGTTCAAAGGTTCATAAGCCAATAAAGAACGCTAGACATTTCCACGAAAAAAACATTATGACGAGGATACCAAAATATCCCCTCACGTACGCAAAACTTAATAAAATATTAACATTAAATCACAGCGGGCACCGAGCGACGTTGTGAGCAAACCTTGTATGAAAAACATAGATATTTCTGATCAGAAATTGGGATATGTGAAATTCAACCTTAGTGACATAAGCCAGAGCTCAAATTTCAATGAATTTTATCTCAATTACCTGAATACGAATGCAGACGACGTTCCCAGTAATATAGCAATCATTCATACCCCTTGCTAGTTTGAAAGATTAATGTGGAAATATATTCTTAACAAGTTAAGTATTAATTTTACCTAGAAAACATCACAATTATTGTTACTTGACTAACGATTTGAATGCGTATTCAAATATCTACGATGCAAAATTGAAATGCCAGATAAATCATAGCTAACGGGAATGTAAATTCTTTCGTGTAAAACTTTCACGGCCTAGCATCAAAAACGAACTTCATTGATGAAATTTTTGCATATGTCGTTACCAGAGAAAAAATATTTTTTAAAGTAAAACAACCAATTAATAAATTTGATAACCCAGACTAGCTTATTATAAATAAACACTTTCGATACAAGACATAATTCCTTAAACTTTAAACAAAGTTTTTGTTTTGTAAAAAAAACAGCGAGAATTTATTCAAGGTCCTAATATAAAAGAGCAACTGCCTCGTGCTTTATGATGTCTCATGTTCAATTTCCAGGTCGCGCAGTGTTGTGGGAATAATACCTAAATAAAAAATATTGAAATTAAAAACAAAAAAAAACAAATATTATATTATCTTTGCTTATTGTAACATTAACTTCTCTTTAACCCCCTTTTGGGCCAAAATCTCACAGTTTCCCATTGATATATTTCATCTTAAATATGAATATTACTCATATGAAAATAAATGAAGCGTGGACCACTTCCTGCATCGACATCATGTCGGACGGAAACCAAAATAAACTGAGTCGGTGCCGCCCATTCCATGTTAATGCGCCTCGTAAAAATATTAATTTCTTCATCTCAAATAATATCTGGGTGTTAAGGCGAATGGTGGTACAATTCGTTTGCTGGCGCCACGGCATGAACAAATTTTACGATAAAGACCTGGCTGGATTTGTGTAAAAAAAATTTTTAACCTTTTGTCTGGACATTTTCAGTATAAACTCTAGGTATTAGAAGTATCCCTTATTCTATCTTAGCCGAAGATCCGATTATCACTATCATATAAGGGTCTTAATTTCCTATTAATTTATTTATACTATTGAGTATGGGAACGTAAGACTTGCAAGAGATAACTCACAGAAAACTGACTTGAAGTAATGCTGTTACGTTCTGTATACTAACTGAAATTTTAAGTTGAATTCACTCGTGATAAAAAAATTACAACCAGCCAGATAACGAGGCAATGACAATGGACTTGTAAGATTCAAGAACCAGCTTTTTTGTATCTGGTAATAAAATTTACATAAAAAAATCTTCCTCTTAATTTTCAATCATGACCATCGTAGTAAGCGTTTTAAACAACCATTTATACAATTTGTACTGGTAATATGCATATTAATGAACATGGATCAATAAATTACATTCGGCTTTCTTATTTATTGATGGTATCACGCCCTATTGCCTTGAGCGATGGCCAAAGGTCACCTACCTTCCGCTGAGTATCACGTATGCATGTACAGCTGTATTGTATATACAGGGTGTATTCAAACCGTCATCGAAAACGAAGGCAGGTAATAGCTATGGTGATCACAAACCTAATGGCGTTAAAAAAAAACCCGACAAAAAAAATTGACGTTTTCCATACAACCATCAGGATTCAAAGTATGTGGTTTATAAAGTAAAAAAGTAATATTTTTATTTTGATGTTTACTCGCCTACGTTTCCGATCACGGTCTGAATACACCTGTAGATTCGCAATTGGATAAAGAACACACACGTTTGACGAATATTTTTGTATTTCTATGTTCTTGACTTGAAAAAGGCAGATGGATGAGGGCTACTCAAGACCGGGTTAAGCAGATTTTGCCGAGCCGTAGTCTATTTTGGGTCGGGTTAGAAAAGCCGAAGATCGAGCCCTGTGGTGTTCCATAGAAGAGCTTCAGCAGTTGACGTTAAGCTAGTGATGATAATGATGATGATTTGAATCAAACCAGATTTTGTGAGATCAAAAAATGTCACGTAGTTTTTGAGCCGATTCTCATAAGAAGTATAGGTGTGTCTATTATGTATATTTACATTATTACTGCATAAAAACCTTATTCATGAGTTCATTAAAGTGTTAATCACAAATTGTAATCGAGTTAGGCCACCCTTTTACCTGAAAGTCGTTAGCATAAGACATAATTATGTATTCAGGGGCTAAATAAATTTCCATAAAGTAACATATGCATATTAAACAAGCCCTGTATTTGCCCTTATTACATATTCCCTCACGATAATACATTTCACATCTCGAAAGCGGAAAATATTACGTAAAATAATTCATATGTGTGGAGTCTTGGATAAACAAGTCACCTCGTTCTTTGTGTGGAATTATACATGAGATGTATGCAAGATCCAAACTTTAATTTCTAGACTATGTAAGTTTTCATCATCAGTGGAAGATGTCTACTGCTTGACATAGTCTTCCCCCAAAGACTTCCAAAGGGCTCTGTCGGAAGCAGCCTGTATCCAGCGACTTAGTGGGATCTTCGTTAAATCATTAGTCCATCTGAGAGTAAGTTTAAATATTCCTAAAATAATGATGATGATTTTACAGACAGTGATACCAATCATCCATAATACCTGAAAAGTAATTTTGTTATTAACAATAAGAGACTGTAATTATTGAAAACAGAAGTTGAATATGTTACTAGTATTCAGATTTATGTGTTAAAAAGCAGTGAGATCTTCCTCAAGTTGTTTAGATTAAACGATTGTTATGATTTGTAAATAAAATTACTTAAAAAGATTTCAAATATATTAGGTTATCCTAACGATTATATCTGTCCTGTATTAAAGTGCATGATGTAAATATGAATTTCGTGAACATGAGAGTTCCATAAACAGCCACAACAACGGGAACATGAAGTGAAGTATCACACACAAATAATTTTATCAAATAACTTAGTTACATCTTCTTTGCCATACTGGTTCATGTTGTAAATTACCTCTACGTATTTTCTTTATTTGGCATTGCAAAATTACCTTTTATTTGCTGCATGTAAAGGAGCAATAGAAACTCAAAGCGGTGCAATGAATAGGTATCGATTCCCTTTAAAAATTAATAGTATTTTGTTTTCCACCCCTTGTTTTTCCAAGGAAATTGCCGGATCCGCGATCCCCCCGGATAGCTACACTCGAACGCATTAGGTAAACTTGCTTTTGCGTCAGCGTTAAGGGCAAGACTTATTCTAAATTTAATAAATATAGTAGCAATACCATAATATACTCAAAGTCAGATCACCTTTATTCAAGTTGACCTTTACAAGTACTTTTGAATCGTCATTTTAAAACAATTTTTTAAAAGTTATTGCCGCTTCGAGTTATGTTATCGCTGTGGACAAGATACTGCAAGAAAAGCAACATCCCTCAACAACACTCGCATAAGTGCTTTGGACTCCGATACGACTGTTTCTAGTTGGAAACATCCATAACCTGTAAAAGTCGACAAAGTAGCATGGACTAAAAGTAGATGTATCTCATAGAAAAATAAAATGAAACAAAGCTTTCCTCGAGTATTCTACTACAATATTTATTTCTCCAGACAGTGTTATTAATATAGCTTCTCCTCTTCAAAGAACCAGAGTTTCAGTTTCCAAGGAACACCTTGATTATAAATTGTAAAGCTTAGTTAAAGCTATTCCACGCAAATAAATGAATTCTAAATAATTATAGATCTCTCGGAGTGGTAACCACTGCTGTTCTTAAAATGAGATGGTGGAATAAGCTTGAACAACCTTTCAGAGCATTCATGAAACAAGATTTACAAATTAACACCTTATTTTAAATAGATTTAAGAAAGAAGTTCTTGGTATAGTCCTTAAAAGCCTTCGAATTTCAGTTAAATCCAATACTGCACCTTAACGTCGGTTCTATAATAAAACGATGCATAATTAAATCGTAGACGTTTGATCTTCAGAAATAAACAGGATAATGCAAACAATAATGTATTTTTAACCATTTTTGCGAACTTAGTGAAATGGCAAATAGACGACTTAAAATAAAAATGCTTTTAGAAAATAAAAAGTGTTTTTATGTACTAAATTTTGCAATCCTAATAAAACTATAGTTTATATATATGACAACACGGCTCTATTTCCATACGTGGCATATGTACCTACACTGCCCTGTGGCAAGGGGCGTCAGAATCCCACCACGGTATCCCCTGCCTGTCGTAAAAGGCGACTTAAAGGGGCCCTTGGGGTCGCTGGACGTGCTGAGGGGGCAGCGCGTCCACACTGAAAGTGACCCCGAGAGGGGCGGCGGCACTGTGGCCTGTGTACGTCGCGGGCGCCCATCCACAACCGAGGCGCCCGAACCAAGAAGTGGGGGTGCAACTGCGCCCCCTAAAACTCCGAGACGGCCGAGGCAATTTCGTCTCGGAGGCGCACCGGGCGGCTGTGGTTAACGGTGTGCGCTTCTCACTCACGTACCATGGTCGCCCAATCTGGCGCGGAGATGGCCACCGGGGGGTTTTGGTCGGTATGCCGGTTTAGGGATTTTGTTAGGGACCCAGCCCGGCACTAACACCTGCGCGGATATGACGTCGCCGCGCGCCGGGCTGGAAGACCGGTGACCCCGACATACGCTTCCCGCCCCCCTCCCCCGGGCTGGCGGGAAGTAGAGCCATAAACAGCTTTCCCCTCGAGAACAAAAAAAAAAAATATGTACCTACATACTTAGTGAATGCATGTTTATACTATTTTTTTAATAAAAATATCAGTCGGGGCTATTTCTCCTTCGCCGTTTTCTGATTGAATTAAAAAAACACGCAGGTAAATACAGGCTTGATGTTTACCCTCTACATTGGAATATACATTAATCTTTTATTTGAGTGAAGCATGAAGACAGTAATGGAATTCATATTTAAAACAAGGCTCTCTCTAACCTAAAAAGACAATAAAATAGATTTCAAAATCAGAGACCATTAGACGCATAATACCTAATTTCGTTCTAACCTAAAAACCTTGATCATTTATCGGCTTAGTTTTGGAAAACAGCTTGAGCTATTTTTCTTAGATGTTAGCTTTATTCGGTATAATAACAGACATTTTAATAGCAGCTATTGGAATTGACGTTTAATTTTTATTCGTATGAAAAGTCAATATTAAAAGGATCTTAACAAAGTCAAAAGTATGATCCACTCCATCGTATTCTACAATCCCCTACCCCTTGATTTTAAATAAAACTTTACTACTTTTAAATGGCCGTAAAATAATATTTATATCTTCAACCACCAGTCCATTAAGGAAGCGTTTGAAGAGCATTAAACTGTCCAATCAAGAGCAAACACAACGTTAATTACACATTTTACGATTGCCACTTGTTTTCACTGGATATAGCTTTCACGTCTGCTTGAATTGGGGCATAGAGGAACTACGGCTTGGATAATTTTAGCTATTTCTCGTCCTAGTGCTTGATTTGATATCGAAATACCGACATCGTGCCTTGAGATTATCAATCTAGGCTTGTTTGTCTTTGGTTTATTGTGTAGTCTTTTAATGACATTGGAAGCATAAGGAGATGTCTCAAATGTTGCGTCAATTATTTAAGACAAATTACAGGATCTCAAATTAAACTTTAAGTTGTGCTAATATTTCCGATCTCATTAGATTTATATATGCCATTAAAACTGAAGTGTATCTTAATAGCTGCTTTAAATAATAGCAAACTACTGAGGCCTACTTAATAGCCACCACTTACAAAGACTTATAGTAAACACAAACACACCAAATCAAATCATCAAATGAAAACAAACCATAATTCACACCGTCTATCAAAATGTTGGCGGTCAGTTAACATAAGTGTAATGAAATTTCGACTTTGTTTGAAGAAGCGTAAAATATAAATTGCAAAGACAAAGAAAGTTCAAATGACATTGCTGTGTAAACAACTTAATGTAGCCTCGTCGGCCGCGGATTATGCAAAGTAGCTGAAGATAATTTCTTTCTTCTATTACCATAATACACGTGGCAAAATGTTTGTTGTAATGTAAAGCGACGTGGGAAAGGCTAACTTCGTTTATCCGACTGTACGGAATGAGGGGAATACTTACGAACACCACTACAAGCCACTTTATGAAGTCTTCCCTATTATTTACATCACATTTGTATATTGTATATTTGTATAGGCTTATTGTATAATACTTACAATTTTTAAATTCCAAGCTGTTAGAATGACTTTAATGACAAAAGTATAATTGTCAAAGACTAATGCTCAAAAAAGTAACCCATTATGATTACACTCGTAGATGAAAATTTTACGTAAAAAATTACGAAGGTAATAAAAAAGGTTTTGACCTTTCATTATGGTAGCAATCGTATGGTCTAAGAAGGTTGAGGTCAGGGGATGCCTTTTCCATTGATCTAGCCAGTCATGGAACAGGGCTACGAGTACGCGAGCTCGGCCCCCCGAGCTGTTACAGTCTCCTAATACTTCCTTATCCGGGACTGTAGCATCCTTACCATCAGGCCAAATATCCTTTCCCTCAATATCCTTTACCCAAACTCACGCTATCCCCACACCATTCCCTTTAAAACATAGAAATTCCCAAGGAGGGTTGGCGTCAGGCAGGCGGCCGGCCGTAAAACATCTGCCAAAACTCTTATGCAGCATGTTTTGTCCTTCCACACAGAAAGGAAGGACAAAACATGCTGCGCCGACCCCAAACAAGAATTGGGATCAGGGCAGGAGAATGATGATGAGGTTTCATAGAAAATCAAAGTATTTTTTTTATTTTTTCCCACGACCAGAACTTGAGTGAAGTTATCAAAATTGACATTTTAAAAGAATTTTTAAACAATACTCTTTACGAAGCATCGGCTAAGTATGCCTTCAGCTATACTACGTTATAATGTACAGATTCATACAATTTTCGACCTTATTACAAAGTTAATAGCAACCAATACATCCGCAATATTAGTTGACAGTAACGAAAGTATGCGGGTATTTTTTGTAGATTTGTTCTGCGGGGTCGTTATTATCAAATTTCAGCAATATCGCATTTCACGCAGATCTCATTTTGTCTCTCTTTATGATACATTTTGTGATTGTTGAATATTGGGTTACTAATATAGCTGATCACAAATAAAAGATTTTCAATGATAACTTTATTATATCCACAGTTAGAGTGTGCTGCGTAGAATAAACGCCTAAATTCTTTTCTGCTCGATAGATTTTAACCCTTTATAGCCCCTGGTGACATTTCTGTAACAAACCCAAAAAGTCTCTATAAAATTTAAACTAAACGTTTAACATTTGTCAAATCAATATCAATATATTCTTAAATAACACACCGAACATTTTAGCATCAAATATAAATCATAGGTAGTGTAACTTGCTCCCTTTTTGGCTTTGAATTTCGTGTTTTGATGAAAATGCCATGTTTGAACTTGCAAAAAGTTTAAAATTTATAAAAAAATACTAAAAGTATATAAAATTGTATAATTTTTGTTGATACCCGTAGGTAAGTAAATGATTTGGTTTATATATCATTAACAATTCATACTTTTGATTTTTTATATGTAAAAAGTAACTTTTTATGTTTGTTACATTTCTGTTACATTGGGTGACAATGTCATAAAAAATACAACTAATGTATATCCATATATTGATGAATTTTTTCTCCTATTTTTTAAGATAGGGGTAGTTCTTACACAAAAATTAGATCTATAATATAAGCCTTAAATAGGACTTTTGGTGGAGTTCTATTCGAGGTATACCTTTGTGTGGATGAATAGATTTGCTACACTAAGAGAAGAAACAATTTGAATAGATATATACCTATAAAAAAAACACAATTGGCGTTAAAAGTTTTATGTACTGAGCGTAGTTTCAAGTTTCGTCTATAATATTGAACCTGAAACAGGAACTGAAAGAGTTTTGCTCCTAGTAGAATAAAAAAGGAGCATATTGAAACGTCGTATTTAGAATGACGCGGGCATACCCAGACATCAGAAATAACATATATATTTGGATAATAACTTTACTTCCGTGGCATGAAACTTTACTGGAGTACTTAGCAGAAGTGGATATATCTTGGACTTGGGGAGTCCTGGGACCGTACGGAATAATCTCGTTCCAGATTGCAAACTACCCCCTGACGAGAATGTAATAAAAAGTAATGTAGATTTTCTGTTGATTACGAAGCAAATATGGCAATAATAGCAATACGACGCAATTGATGTGTCAAAATTTATATGAAAAGACAACAAACTTGTCACGCTTCTCTCAATTTTTGCTGGTGAGTGGTCGAAGGTCCAAGTCGTTACGATAAGGCTAATAGAAGTACATCAACATTGATCGGTCTCATATCGTCGAAGAATGTAATGGGTATATTGGAGGTGTAGATTTTATTAACAGCATTATGGGAGCTTATAGTATTATGACACGAACTAAAAGATGCCAGGTTTGGATGTTTTACCAATTATTACACCTGACCATGGCCAGTTCTTGGCTGATATATGTGAGAGTAAGGCAGACTAAACTATGCAATGACAAACAAATGTCTTCAGCAGATTTTCAACTTGAAATTGGAGACTTTATGTAAGCTTTGCTTGAATCCTAATGTCCAACAGCGAAGATTAATTTAAAATAAAATACAAGCCAAAATCACAAGAGTCCGGCGCAACATGTCCCCCCATTGGCGGTGGGACAGTATCAAATTGGCTACTGACCGAATAAGGTTTGAAAATCATTTGGCCCAAGTTTCTTCGGTGTCCTGATGTAGCACAAACAATTTTTAAAAAGTTCGGAATAGTAGTTGTTACAAAAAACAAAATAAATCTGTTAGATCCTTCCATACTACGTTAAAACATTTTCTTCCAGTTTAACCCAATGTGACAGTAATGTTACAAACCCTAAAAGATTCAATACATACGGAATAAAAAATATTTTTGAATTTCCACGAAACACGTGTTTTTTTATTTGTTCAAGCCTATCATATACCAAAGTATTATAATTTTTTATGATCTTGGGCTACGAAGGGTTAATACTTCCTAACATTTCTTTTACACGTTGGAAACAATGTGGTAAGCTGATGTCGAGGATTTGGAAACTTTATGTCGCATAAAAATAGCGAACCTCTTGCAAAAGATCACCTTCTCGAATTAAATTTCCGTAAAAACATTAAAATGTATAATATTAGTGTAGGTATTACTTTAATGCTAAATCTTGTTTTCTGCTAAAATTCGTCATTATTGCATCAGCTTAGACTTTGCAGTATGACAGACATACATACAAAGCTGCTTAAGCAATATTGCAACATAGAAATTAAAAGTGATAAAAAGACTAAGTTGACTAATAAATTAGATGATAATTAAAAATTCACAAAAAGTTTATTTACCATCGTTTGTTTTCAAAACATTTGTAACATACGTCCTGAATTAATTAAAAGAATTACATCCAAGAGGCTGAATAAACGAAGAACATTTGAAAAATGACAGAAAACAATCACGGCTCATGTGTGAATCATAAATTCTTCAGTTTGTTTTGACATGTCTTTTTTCATCACTTAATGTTTATTTATTTATATACACTGTATTGTACACCAAGAATATACAAAGGAAAAAAAAATATGTAAAAACTAGAGACAATCGGTGGACAATAGGCGGTCTTATCACTAACTGTGATCTCTTCCAGACAACCTATTTTACAAAAAGGATATTAAAGACTAAATGGTATGGGTAATTCATGTACAAATAATAAATAAAAAAAATGATGTACTTAAACAAACGAAAAAAAAAAATAGCAAAAACAAACAAAACAAAGGGGAAGAAGGTCAAGTAAAACAGAAAAAAAATAAATAAAATAAATAGTTACATTAAAATAATAATACCTAATAAAAAAAAGCTTAATATTTTTTTTTTTTTTTGAAGTCAACCATACACATCTATTAAGGCACGGGCTTCCTCTACAGTTGAGAACAATTTAGGGCTAAATCCAATAAGGATGATAGGATACTTGAACATAGACTAAAATTATTTAAGGTTTTCAGATAATCTAGTCAAGGGTTTGTCAGTCCTTACATTCTAGGAGAATTGAATCTAGATTAAACATGTTTATTACGATTTTTCGCTAATAGGTATGTACTTGGTAGGTACCTATACAGTATTTAACTGTATTTACTAACACGTTCCTTGACGTCATTTTGCTGTAACTACTAAATAAAAAAATACAAAAAAGTTTATAAATAAGCGATTCCAACTTTTAGTATCGCAAAACATTTTCTTAACAGTACGATTAAGCGTAGAATGTTGAATAATCTCAGCAGTTCCCAATAGGTCAGGCCTAGTTGCCTCTGGATGCTTAACTTTTATAGCTTCGTTTACAGTATTGTAAAGTATAGAAATCTGGTAATCACCAAGAAGTGGTTTTAAAAACATACAAAACTCCATCCAATTATTTCTTTTTCCTTAAAATATACTAAGATGGAGGAAACTACCAATACCATCATATTATACTCTTCATGTAAACAAAGAAAATAAAGGGAATCTCGTCAGCGGCACGTCCGTTTGCGTCAGCATTAGGAAATGTCAATTTGGTGTGTATCCTCAAAGCGTCACAGTGCGCAGGAGTGGCAAGAATGTCTGTTGCCAATTAGGAGGGTGGGTGACAAATGCGGCCGACACTCCGGATACAATCACACACATATTTTTTGCTTAAATACATTTGGAAGCACGTATCCTTCTTTATGACTAAAGGTTCAAAAAATATTTTAGGTAAATTTTGGGAATAATGAGGACCGGAATAAAAGTAACGAATTAAGGACAGATGGTGCGCTACGTGCAGTTCGGCTGCAGTGGTAAAATATTATACTACCATCGATTGTCATAATGTTTTGTGAACTCTAATGAAGGAAAACCTGTGTCAGCATCATTTATTTTATTTAGTTCTCCGATAGTTCCTGGTTCTTCATAATCCATAACGTAAGTTTTCCTAGTGTTACAATTTCAGTTATTTCGAATCTGTTCACCTGAGACCTATACATAATATTTTCTTACGGAACGTAAAAAATCTGCTGTTTCTTTGAGGGATTTGTATTTGTTTTGACAGTATATCACCCTTTAAAATACGTCTTCTCAACAGAAAATTACCGTAAATTTCAAATTATAATAAGCAATTTGCGATGCTGTCCCTTCAAATATATTCAGTATTTCTCGCCGTCTGTACCAGAGGCCTCATGCTACGTTTGCTTTGACTAATGGCTGCCTGATCTTACAGTGTTTGCGTTTCGCAACACATACGTACAGACATGCGACATTTAAATTTAATTTCACACACTGAGTTTGTCTTTACAAATATCTTAATGTAGGAGCGTGTTGTAAATCTTACGGCTGACAAGCGCTTCATTTTGGTTTGAATTTTGTTTGGTATTATGTAGATTTTAGCTTTGGCGTTACAAAATTAGCTTTGTAGTGACACGTGTGTTTATTTACTTGCTTATTGCAGATACATGTGGTATGTAATAAAAATAAATTGTCGATGTAACTTTATTTGTGGTAAAATCCCGTAAGTCGAGAATAATATAGTAGGTTACTAGAGACTGAGTTAGGCAGAACTGAGAGACGCACAATAAATATATGTTCTATATTTTCTACCAAGTTCTGAAGTCATCAAATCTCAGAATTGAGTAACAATATACCTATTAGGTCTACAACTTTGCTTCCGCCGTTTTGCAATATACGTTGCAGCGGTAAGTGGTAGTCAAAATAGATAGATCAAAGATGTCATACAATAAGCTTAGATATGTGTTAACATAACGCCATCGAAATATAAGTCAATTACTTTCTGCATCATAAAGTTATTCTCGATTGAACATGTGCCTTACGAGTCAAATTCTCGTCATTTGCGGGAGGTTTTAATCTTCTGCCTTAATTTGAAGAAATCTGCGCCTGGGGCTCATCGAATGCTCTGAAATACCAATGGTGAGGCCTCTACTAGTGAAAAAGCATGCCAAAAGTGGTTTCCACGCTTCAAATACGGAAATATTGGCGTCGAAATTTTCGAATATGCATTATTATAGGCATTACTTGATCAAGGCTCGTGTTAAACGCAACAAGAATTGGCAGGATCATTGGGAGTGATGCAACAAACTATTTGAAACGCTTAAAAGTCAAGGGTATGATTCAGAAACAAGGAAATTGAGTATCGTACGAGTTGAAGGCGAGAGATGTTAAACAGCGTTTGTTTGTTTGTAAAGAGCTGCTTGAAAGGCGAAGACGGAAGGGATTTCTGCACCGCACTGTAACTGGGGACGAAAAATGGGTTCATTACGATAATCCCTAGCAGAGAAAATCGTGGGGATATCCCATATGTGCTTCCACTTCGACGGCTAAACCGAATATTCACGTTTCTAAGGTCATGCTCAGTATTTGGTGGGACCAGCTCGGCGTAGTGTATTATGAGTTGTTAAAACTGACTGAAACAATCAGAGGCGATCGTTATCGAGCGGAATTAATGCGTTTGAGTCCAGCATTGAAAGACTAACGGCCGCAATACACCAAGAGACATGATAAAGGGATTTTTCAGCTCGCCTCATGTTGCAAAAATGGTCAAGACATACTTAGTATCGTTGAAATAGAAATCCTACCCCACCCGCTGTATTCTCCAGATGATGCTCCCGAGGACTACCACTTTATTGGATCATAGGCACTCAGCTTGGCTGACCAGCACTTACGTACTTATGAAAAAGTACAAAATTGGATCGATTCATGGATCGCTTCAAAAGAGGACCAGTTTTTTCGACTCGGAATTCGTATGTTGCCCTAAAGATAGAAGAAAGTAGTGGCCAGCGATGGACAATACTTTGAATCACAAATGTTAAACCAGTTTTTTACAATAAAGACTCGAATTTCGGAAAAAAAACGGCGGAAGCAAAGTTGTAGACCTAATACCTTGACCAAAGTATCCATCTTCAATAACAACAGTTCACAACTTTGACAAGGAGTCAAACAAAAGAATGTTGGCATGAGCATCATTCGGTAAGATAAGTACGTAATAATTGCAAGTCTTCGGTCCTCAGGGACGTATGATTAATATAGTGCTTTGTACCTGTTATAACAGATGAAACCGAAACGAGAACAATGATTAACAATATCCACAAGATTAACACGCTATAATATAATTGGATTGGTGAAGTCTATCGACGACTGGCCTAGACGTAGTATAGGTAGTTATGAGCTAGATTATCTGGTTGCTTTAAAAAAATTAAGCTCCGCGAAAACCAATTGTCAAACCTCAAATACGTACTTCACAACCATTAAAGATCCTGCTTACTTTATTTCCCATACCCATTCCAATATTGACTTTAATATAATCTGTATACGACTCCAAGTCAAGGACAATTCATAAACTTAGACATATGTAGATATGTTGCAATAAGTACGTCCATACGATGACAATCGGGGACAGCGAAGAGACGCACTTTGCAACAGCCCTCCACAACTCGTAGACAATTCTAATAGCCCTCAAGTCCTTCTCGATTGGAGCAAACAGTTTTACTCTACAGTCCACTTCGACTTTGTCCTACAACACTGGCATAATTGTACAATTGGTGTAATCCAAAACCGACATTATTGTCAAGATGATAAGGGTTGATTTAACTGCACTACTAACATGGTTTTCAGTTCGTGCCGTTGCCATAGAAACGAAGACCGTCTGTTATTTTTTTTAAAATACCCCCATTGAACAATATGTTCTAATGCATGTCTGTAAAGTCCAAAATCAGGTGTATTGGAGCAGTGAGCGTATTGTTTTCAAATGATACAATATTTCCTACAATCGAAGCTTTGTTTAGTTGGTATTGATTATATTGTTCGTTCAATTTATTTTTAAATACGACAGTCCAGAAGTTTGAAAGCGATTTCGTTTGTTTACGGATCATAGGAAAATTACTTGGAAATATTTTTCAGGAAAGTGTAAAAAGAAGACTTTTTCTGTATTGACTTGAAAGGAATCATTCAAAGAAATAATATTTCTTTTAATAAAATTACGTAAATCACAAGAAAAGTCACTAAAGAGGATGTGACATCAAAAAACGCGGAACAGTATTTCTGCGTACTATATACCGTAATCCCATTCTACGTATCTTTTAATTGGCCATAAACAGTCTAAAGTTACCAAAGGGCGTAGTAAACTATGCGTCTATTATTTCAGACGTGGGGATTATAAATCTGGGACTAAACTTGTACTATTTTTGTCGGGTGAGTGTGCATTGTGTTATGAGAATAAATCGCGAGTCAAGACAACAAACTGAATTGTGCACGTCCCCGCTGAGACGGGAGGTGTAAGGTGCCGCTTACACGCGCCGAGGCGTTCTATCTTACAGGAGGCATAAAGTTGGCGAGCCTTTTTAATGTCACACTCGATTTACTATCAGATTTTATGACGTTAGAAAATGTTATCTTTGTATCAATATTGTGAACTATTTCTTGATTAAATTGCCTTCGAATCGGGATGGCAAACTAAATTTTGAAGTGACTGAATCTAAGTGTATTCTTTTGCTGTAAGTTATCTTTATTATTACTTACATTTGTTGTTTTTTTTAATCATAAGTTGAGAACACTCAACTTATTACATACTGTTGTTGAGTATTTGTTTTAATTTAGTAGTAGGTACTCTCTCTGAGGCAGTGATGGCCTCGAGGTTTAGGCGCGCGGTCGAGAATCTCGGCGGTCGCGGGTTCGAACCCCAGGCACACACCTCTGACTTTTCGAAGTTATGTGTGTATTCAAGTTGAATTATCACTTGCTTAAACGGTGAAGGAAAACATCGTGATGAAACCTGCACACCTAAAAAGTTCTTAGGAATTTCTTAGGTGTGTAGTCCGCCAACCCGCACTAGGCCAGCGTGGTGGACTATGGCCTAAGCCCTCTCAATGGTAGAGGAGACCCGTGCTCAGCAGTGGGCGTATATGGGTTGATGATGATGATGATGATGATGACTGTCTCAACTGGAAATTTTTCACAAAAGGTAATAGCTTCGAGCCTAATTAAATAGTTTCCTTATGAGTTCCATATATGTGTGTGGGATGTGTTCAAACTAAAATTTCATTTTTTTAAGCGAAAACTACTTTAGCATTGTTTGAAAGTGGATGAAACAAAAAACAACACAAAAAAATCCCAGCATATTTTTTTCAATGCCTTACCCATTGTACAATACCCCGAACATTAAAGTATCTGCACTTGATATTTTCTCCCGGCATGCCGTTATCTTGCAGCGCACAATAAATCCTTCAGGTCGCAGGACGTCCTGCAGCCTCGTGTGTTGTCAACCTGCAAACTTGGAAATATGAAGTCACCGGGGAGAATGATAATAGTTTTCGCGGATTTGATGCTTCTTTATTGTTTAATGAGGCACCAGATTCTGGGTAAGATGTATTTGTTCTTGGAAACGGCTACAGGATTTAAAAATATTATTATTTTGAATTGTTGTTCCAAATGAGATTATGGGTTTAAGAATCAAGCGGTGTATCAAAAAATACAATAATACTTTTACAGACTGGAGAAGTTACTCAAGAAGAAACGTTTAAGTTTGCCTTAAAAAGATTATTAAGTAAATATGTAACTGATGTAATAGATTCAAATAATATTATAAACAATCCAAAACCTTATAATCGTAGAGGAATATGGCCTAAAGTAATGACTCATTACATAAAATTGTGTAAACCTTACTTCATTACATTTCCAAAAATACATAAAAACACCTCGAATTACAAAAGTTAAAAAAGTATATCGTCATCAGCTGTAAGACGTCCATTACTGGACATAGGCCTCCCCCAAAAGTTCATATGAAATATTTTATATCCTAGGCAATACCTTACAGAAAATCCTGGGTATATATACAAAAAAAAAAAAACAAGAAACAAAAGCAATCTTAACATTATACGCTCTTTTATCACTAACACAACCAAAGCTAAAACTACCCTGACTCCAGCAAAACATAAGCACTAAACAATTAAACGCTCGATATTCCCATTCAGAGAATTTTATCTAGCGTACATACAGAAGCGCATTAAATCCTGCATTGCAGTTAAACCGGACATAATACCGGATAAAGCGTCGCGACCGCGGCCGGGTACATTGCATCAATTAACAGATTAACGCCCTCACGGATTATACCGACGTGGGGACTTCGCTAATTGTATGAATGCGATTTAGTTCTGTTTCTGTTTGATACACTGGCCTCTTGTGATCTTTGGTGATGAGTGAGGATTACAAAATTAGGAAATGCCTTCTTATTCACGATTTGGATGTGTGTATTTCTTTTTATTATTTATTTCTTTTTTATTTCTTATTTTTATTCATATTAATCAAAAACCTATGGAACACACTATCCATCTATCCATGAAACTGTAACATGAAACTACCACGTTTCATCTCTCCCTCCCCTAAAGATAAGTATTATCTTCCAATGCCTATAGCATTAAGTTTATCCGGTCATTTATATAATGCTGTAAAAATACAAAGAGAAACGATGCACGTAATAAAGATGATACTTACATATGAAAGAAAGTAATATTGCCGATGTTTATGAAATAGATAACGAAAAGTCGTCGTCGTCATCAACCCATATACGCCCACTGCTGAGCACGGGTCTCCTCTATCATTGAGAGGGTTGAGGCCATAGTCCACCACGCTGGCCTAGTGCGGGTTGGCGGACTACACACCTAAGAAATTCCTAAGAACTTTTAGATGTGCAGGTTTCATCACGATGTTTTCCTTCACCGTTAAAGCAAGTGATAATTCAATGTGAATACACACATAACTTCGAAAAGTCAGAGGTGTGTGCCTGGCTGGGGTTCGAACCCGCGACCGTCGAGATTCTCGACCGCGCGCCTAAACCTCGAGGCCAAAGTAAAAGTACATAAGTAAAGGAAAAGTACCTACATAAAGATTGTCACTCTACATATCTATAGAAGCAGTATAAAAAAATATTATGTTTTAAAAGCAACTCAGGAACGTCTATATTTACGTAAGAGTCGTTTAATAATTACAAAAAAAATACTAATAAATAATTCATTTACTTAGCCAACTAAATATAAACACAAAGACGAATAGTATTATAAATATTCTACACTTTATTTCCACTAGAAATAACTTCGCACTGCTACTCATTCCACCTGGTTACATTGTGTCACAACTGAATGTAGAGACATTTTGCTAATTGGACGTTTCGTTAGCAAGTCCATAAAAATGGATAACAAAGAACAAGGATACCGAATAACTGACCTTTATGTAATAACAGGTGGTGGCAGCTGTATCGAGGAAAAAAAATTGTCTGCAGTCTGAACAAATGCGAATATTTGCAAGGAATCGATAATTGAGTAAACCATTACTCACACACCGCCGTCTTGGCCACCGCCGGAGGCTCACTTGACGGTGGCGGGCGTGCGAATTCCCATCGGCTCCCAGATGAAGTACCTAGGTCTGATTTTGGACAGTCGGTGGGAGTTCCGCGCCCATTTTGAGGAGTTGTCGTCGAAGTTGGTCCGGACAGCAGGCGCTCTGGGTCGCCTGCTGCACAATAGTGATGGTCCTGGCTTCCCTTGCCGAAGTCTTTATGCTGGAGTCGTGCGGTCCATGGCCCTGTACGGATGTCCCGTGTGGGCCGAGTCCGAGGCGGTGGTTTTAATCACCAGATTAAAAGATTATTTTTAATATGATTGCTTTTTTAAATATATTTTAATAAGCGACTTATTATATTATTGATTTAAGAAATTCAAAATTAATTTGATAGGAATAGAATCGTAAGTCTGGTTGTACAAGTGCCGTGCGATCTAAATGGATGATCCCGTGTCTCGGGATCGATTCCTGGTTTATAGTGTTACTGATTTTCTGTAATCTCTATATGAGTTAAAAAGCAAATTACAGGTTCATTCCCTTATAGAATAAACTATAGCTGACAAAACCTGGAACGGGAATACCGTCGTCAATTTAATTCATTTAAATATTGTTAACTACACCATTTAAAAAAGACGATACAGAGAATTAAGTACTCCAATTTGACAGTTCAATTGCTTTATATTATTCAATTCGTGTGAGTGGAAGATACGCCAGTGTCAGAATGATTGGCCCGGCAATGCTACAAATTGATTTAATGTTTGTCGTTTAATAATCAAATACAATTCTTTAAATATTCTTTTAATGATGTCATATGCGATGGCTTAGTTGGTATAATTGTGTGTGTCCTTATAAATCTTTATACCGAAATTAATTCAAATCGGTCCACCGGTTTAGCCGCGAAACTTTCGCATTTTAATAATATCAGTATCGATTACTACAAATGATTTTGTAAAAGCAAGATACTGGGCAAACAGGTACTGGGACTTATCAGCATGTACATACGTAATAGATCTCTACAATTTATTCAATAGATACATTACGAGTATGCAGGTATGTAAGTGCTGATCGATGACAAAGCCATTGACAAAAGAAAAAGTGCCAAGAGTTGTTTTTTTTTTTGTCCATTTCATTTAACTTCATGAAGACTTTCCAACGGATCTTTATTCGCTACCGAATGCATTGAATAAATATGATTTTCAATCGTGAGTTTGTTGTTTTTAATGTTTGTTAGCCCTGAAACTTATTTTATGTACGGCGTTAAATATACTGCAAGCTACGTTTCACCTCAAAAATTAATATCAAACACTATCCCAGACAAGAACTAGTTGTATTTACAACTACATCTAAATTACATACCCGACATTCAATTCGGGGCAACTATAACAACTTCGCAGATACAAACGTTCAATTAACACCACAATCTTAAATTTCACTTTACAAACTACGAGCGTTGTAGAAATCAGTAAATATAGGCATTTCGCAAAATGTCATATAGTTTGTCTGTCAACGTGTCTTGCAAATAACAGCGTGTCACAGCTAAACATAGGAATGCGCTAAGGCGAGAACTGCCTGCAAGATACCAATTATTGTACTGTGCCATGTCCGAGCCATTGAATGAGCGATTTGAGGCAATAAGAAAGTAGCTTAAGCACGAGATCATTTAAATAGTGATTAAATGCGTTACACTTAAATATTACTCAGCTAGCTTAGTTTAATAGCCTAAGCTAATGTATGAGAAGTCATGATTACTCGAGGTTTAAACACACGGTCGAGAATTTTGGCGGTCGTGAGATCAAACCTCAAGCACACACCTCTGACGTTTCAAAGTTATGTATGTTATCACAATAGACTATTACTGTAAAGGAACACCTCGTGATGAATCCTGCAAATCTAAAATGAGAATTTCTTAAATGTGTAGTCCAGACTAGGCCAGTATCGTGGATTAAAAGCTAAACCCTCTCAGTTGTAGAGGAGGCCCATTCTGGGACGTATATAGGTCATGATGAAAAATGTTATCTATATATAAGAATATTAAATATTGAATAATTACCCAGCCTGCGTATCTAATAGCCCCACATTTCAGGAGCAAGGTGTGCGTTAATTAGCGTTGGTGTACAATTTGTGAGCCTCAAATTGGCCGCGGCGCGACGTACGCCGACAGGCTTCTCCGACACTTCGCTGTAGTTATTGTTGACTTAACGGACGATGGAGCAAAATATTACAGTACATTTAAGCAGTATTAAACCTCTGGCAAAAGGCTGACTTCATCATCAGCCCATATAACCCATTGCTAGGTGCGGGCTTCCTCTACAACTGAGGCGGTTAAGGCGTCAGTCCACCACGCAGGCCTAGAGCGGGTTCGTGAACTACACACCTGAGAAATTTGTAAAAATTCTTGTTGTGTGTACACCACGATGTTTTTCTAAATATTTCACCGTTATAGTACGTGATTCTTTGTATTTACACACATTACTTCTAAAATGTATTCTTCATAAATCTTGAAAGTTATAATCGCTTACTATAAGATGATGTCAATGTATGCCACAATGTACTAAAGTCACATGTTTCAATTAAAAATTTCTGCTAACTGTACAATAACCTTTTCAGTTTAATATAATTTAAACACATTGCCAAACAATGTTAACAGCAGACACGTGTCAGTACGCGTGTACTAAAATTGATAGTCATTTCCATTTGTTTTTGGCATAAATAATAGTATACGTCATATCATTGTTTCACTTTTGTACTAACACTATGGAAGGTGTTTTAACAGGTGAAAATTATGTATGCAGCTATAATTGATTGCCAATTTGCAAAATAGGAGGTCGCGGGTTCGCTTCCTGCACCAAAACAAATGCTTGTGTGATATATAAATATTTGTCTCAGGTCTAGGTGTTGGTGAGATCGAAAATTGCCTTGTATTTTTCTTAACTACGACACAAGAACTAATCTTAAACTTAGCATGGGGTCAGAAATTTAAATGTTTCTGTTGGGTGTATTTATTTACTGAATGTAATAAAATTATTCTTCACAAATTCGGAACCGAGAATAATATTTCCATATTTAATGTGCAAACAATGTGGTAGGTACTCTAAAAGACCTACGTTTTAAATTACAGTTGAATTCCAATAGGGGGCACTCAGTGTATGTAACCAATACACTTTCTTATTGCACCTCATTGGTTAAATCAGTCAGGCTTATTTGTCGCTGTTCTCAATATAAAGCTTTATTTTAGTCGTGAAAGTAGGCACAAAATATTTACTCAGTGAGCCATAAATCTTACGATAACAAAGTCCCTGAAAATCAATACTCTAAATACAGACAGCCCCTAAACACGAACAAGAATAAACAATTTAAAATCAAATCCGTCACTTTTGTTATATACCGAGAACGTCCCCTAGACGAGACTACTGCAAATAAACAGAGCTGTACACGCGAAAATCGACCTTAGTGAAAACACATAAGGTGCTTTTAAGCAAATATAATGGGGGTAGCAGGACAAAATTACAAATGCAGTTGGACAACGCAAAAAAGTCCAGAAAAATAGGGGAATGCCTTATCTGCTTGAAATTTTAAGGAATATGGTAGATATTGAGCATTATAAATTTATTTACAGATGAGTTTTTATGTATTCTGCATGAGTGTGGGATATATAGGTAACAGTACAATAGCTCAGTGGGGAGAGATACCATTTCACAGTTGGTATTTCTACCAGAATTAAACGATTCTAGAAAAAAAAGAAGAATTCGTTTCGCGAATTAGTTAACTTCTAAAATACATAAACTTGCTTCTAATATAACTTTCTTTCTTTCTTCAATGTTCTGTTTAGCACATAGACTCTTTTATAAAAGATTTTTCAATGTAACTGGATAGTTTGGGAGATTAATAAAAAGTTTTGCAAATAACCCACTTCAAGCAAAATTCAACTTCTCATTCTTTAATATAGATATTTACAATTAGTGAAAATACTGGATTGGGTACTATATTTTTGGTTTATATTTTCGATTGTGATTGTCCTGCATATTACCCAAACAAAATTCATAAATTTGACAAATCGCCTCAAACATTTTACCATCCTGTAATTCTCTGCCTCACAATACACCGATCGGTAATGGATCCTTTGTACCGTAACAGCAAAACATGGTTGGCACATCACTGGACCCTCCGCCATTGTGTTCCAAGACGTTTTTGGAAGAATGTCGCTGCGATTTCGGATGTGTCAGTCGCGGGCGCGCTGTCACGTCACACCACAGTGCAGGGGAGATAGCGGCCCCTTGAACAGCGGGTGGATATAGCGAGCAGAAATTAAATATTAAATAATCGTGCAAACTACGCAAAGAAAAGTCTTTGAATCATCCTAATCAATTCAAATACGTCCCACTGCTCGGCACGGCCTCCATCCTCCACCACTGCTTTTTGAAGGTACAAGCTTGGCTTTTTAGTAAATCCGATATTGGGCTAAGACAG
This sequence comes from Cephonodes hylas, assembly GCA_030295005.1. Taxonomy (NCBI): domain Eukaryota; kingdom Metazoa; phylum Arthropoda; class Insecta; order Lepidoptera; family Sphingidae; genus Cephonodes; species Cephonodes hylas. The sequence continues at coordinate 17,851,514 of AP025361.1, forward strand.
GACACGTTGTAACTCGTCGAAAATATTTGCGAGAAAGAAGGTTGGCTTTATTAATGAATTCTCCATTTGAATGTGAATGGTATAAAGAATTTTTTCATATACCGAAGACCAAAAAAAGAAGTGCAACGGTTTCTGAATACAGTCAAAGTGAAGCTTATTGGTGTAATCCATTCGGAACATTTGGAACAACATTTTAAGTCGTATATTAATAATTTAGATAGACAGTTTTGTTTTAAATTGTAATGTAAATTCAATTATAATCTTTCTTATTGTAATGATTGAGGAGGAAGAAAAAGACGAATCTTTATCCGCTTCCCGATCTATCCTCACTCCTTGTGATTGTCGCGAAAGTTCTACCACCTCGTCAATTTTTCTTTCTTTACTCGACCTCTAGCATCAACAATACCATAGCCTGAACATACATATCAGATATTCCACAATAAACCTCAATGCAACATCTTATTTCATGGCCCGGCAATCCGCAGCCTCCCCACCATCAAGTGATTGCTTACATCACGGGGGCAGATTGAATAACGTTTTGTTTATTTTCGTTTCGTCCTTAGCTCGCAAACAATGGCTCCAGTTTCGGAATATTACGGAGCATAATCCCGGGACGAGGTGCGGGATTATTTTTTACTATACCCACCTAATTGATGCTTGGAGAAAACAAAATGCTTTGTCTAAGACAAACTCAAATATGGAAAAAGAAGTAAAAAATATTTTTATTTCAAATGTGAACCACAAATATTTGTTTCGGGTCTGGGTGTTTGTGAGACCGAAAAAGTCTCTCGTAGTGTCTGATACCCACGACACAGGTCTTGTAACCTAGTGTGGGGTCAGAGCTATGTATGTGACTGTTGGGTGTATTTATTGTATTTATTTCAATGATATTTTTGTTCTTAAGATTTACTTATGTGTCTACTCGCTAACCTGCACTAAATCAGTGTGGTGGCCTAAGGCCTACACCCTCAGTTGTAGAAAAGGCTCGTTTCTATCAGTGCTACGAATGTATATGGGCTGACGATGAAATTTGTTTTAGCTAAATAGAATATACACATCTCACTACTGGGCACGGGTTTTCTCTATGAACTTGCGAGTTAGCTCACCGGCCTTGGACCTTGGCGGGCTACATACCTAAGAAATTCCAAATAAGAACTTATGGGTGGGCATGTGCATATTACGATGTTTTCCTTCACCGTTAAATCACTTGATTCTTCGTAAACCCATGAGTGAACTCGAAAACATCTGACTGCTCTTTCGATAACCAAGGCCTAATTTATATATGTAAGTATTGTCAATGCTTTCATCGAGATCTATTGAAGCCAGAAGCATCTATTGAAGCTGTGTTGCACAAACGCTGATCCAGTAATGTTCCGTTGATGAAATATTTGCGACACCCGCCCCGTCAGTCATGCGTCGACAGTATTCTGTTTGCCCGTCCTACGCGGGCCTCAGCTACTGAAACTTCAAACTTGAGATAACTTTGAACTGTTGGGTGTATTTATTTATTATTGTCCTCATCCCATATACGTCGCATTGCTTGGCACGAGCCTTCTCCGCCATTGAGAGGGTTTGGCCCTTAGTCCATCACGCTGGCCTAGTGCGGGTTGGCGGACTACACACCTAAGAAAAAACTTTTAGGTGTGCGGATTTCATCATTTCCTTGACCGTTAAAGAAAGTGATAATTCTTTGTGAATACACACAAAACTTCCATAAGTCAGAGGTGTGTCTGGGGTTTGAACGCGCTACCGCCAAGATTCTCGACCGCGTGTCTAAACCTCGAAGTTATCACAGCTCTATATTAAAATGGTTAGTCACAATTAACAATCCAAAGTGCAAAGTCCGCACAATACCCAGTCCGTTGCCCCATACCTACAGTATTGGGGTAAATTGTTAAATTACCCGCAGAACTCGGCCGCTGTTTACCTGCCCGCCCCTTGCCCCTTGTTTGTACTGCTCGCTTGCACTTTTCACTCGAACCCTATCGATTGACGTCATTATATTTTAATATACGGGCCATATTCAAGGGGTTGTGAGGTTTTAATATCTGTCAGAGTTTTGCGTTCGGCGAGTGATGTATGTAATTTTTGCGAAAAGTATTTTTAATAGAGGTATAATACTCAACCGAAAACTCGTGAGACAATGTCTCGAAATGAGCCCGGAGACTACAACAAGCTCGACGCCTATTAAGTGGGTCTGAAACATATCTAAAGAAATGTAGGAACAGAAATCCACCTCTGCCTACCCCTTCGTGGGATACGGGCGTGAGGTTGGCGTATAGGTCTATTAAGATAAATTCCTTACGTCTACAGGTATTAATAGTTCATAATATAATGTATTTTAATTTAGCTATAGATGAATAGAAAAATTGTTCACACCTATTCCATTTCGTTTTCTTTACGAATATGCACAAAACAAAATGCATTAAAATTTATATGCATAGGAAACGGTCATTGGCATGTTAGTAATCTTAGTAATCTTCAATGTATTGAATTCTTGCGAACAACATTCATAAAAAGCTTGAGACCGAATAATAAGTAGTATTTAAAAAATCGTGAGGAACATGTTCGCAGACCCAGTTCTCGTGCAAGTGATCACACTTCAACCACGACCGACCCGGTTTAGTATCGTGAAGTTCCGATTACAATGCAAGTGTTAACTTGCAGTAATGACGGTGGTTAAATGAAACCTCACGCCCAAACTAACGAAAGAGTTCAATTAATATTGATTAGATGCCTTTCGTGTAGAAGTGAATATATGTTTGACCCACTGGTTTGATAAGAAGATTGCAGAGATATTTTAGAACTGTGTATTAAATTTTAGTTTATGAGAATAGTATCATCATCAGCCCATACACGTCTCATTGAAGCAGTGATGGCCTCGAGGTTTAGGCGCGCGGTCGAGAATCTCGGCGGTCGCGGGTTCGAACCCCAGGCACACACCTATGACTTTTCGAAGTTATGTGTGTATTCACATTGAATTATCACTTGCTTTAACGGTGAAGGAAAACATCGTGATAAAACCTGCACACCTAAAAAAGTTCTTAGGAATTTCTTAGGTGTGTAGTCCGCCAACCCGCACTAGGCCAGCGTGGTGAACTATGGCCTAAACCCTCTCAATGGTAGAGGAGACCCGTGCTCAGCAGTGGGCGTATATGGGTTGATAAAGAAGAAGACACGTCTCATTACTCGGCACGCGCACGGGCCTCTTCTACCATTGTGATGGTTTAGGCCTTGGCGCTGACCTAGTGTAAAATAACAATAATAAATTACAGTTGGCGTCTTTGCTATAACGGACAACCACAATACTGACTTCTCTTGACTCAAATATTCAAATGTGTAATAAAATTCCCGTAAGCAATTAAAGTATCATGACAGAAGAGAGTTAGAAGAACACAGTTTATCCAATTTTCAGTTTACAGAAATTAAACCAATAGATGAATTGTTTTGCATAAGTAGTATAACATACTGATAATATATTACTTTACTTACTTACGCAAAATAATTCATCTATTGGTTTAATTTCTAGTAGGTAGTTTGAGAATATACTCAAACATATCAATCATTTCAAACCAGTGCCACTACTATGACTAACTCATTCTCAATCAACAAATGGACATGTTATTTTTCGCACTCGACTCAGATGTCATAGTAAATTCAGCGCCACATGCGCTGCGCAGTAAATAGCAGCAGCGGAGGCGCGCTTATGCGACGTTAGTGCAACACTTAAAAGATAATAAGCCACAAACGTCATTGTCGGACAATTCCCCTCGGTTCTTGAAAAGAGACATTAAAGGGATTTACGACGCGGAAGGCGAATGACTCCTGCAAGCCTATAGTCATAGTTGCAAAGATTATTTGCACAGATACGACATGTACATTTCAGTAGGTACTGTACTGTACTGTACTGTAGTAATTTACTATAAATATACCTTAGTTTCATGACCAATAGGTATATAAATAATATATTGGTAATATAGTTATATTGTATCACTACTTGCCTTAGTAAGAGCACTTCAAGCGGATAGGTTTTTCAACTTGGTCATGAAACTATGGTATTTTTATAGTTGTATTATGTAGCCTGTATCAAACATTATTCCCTGAAACTGTTTTTCTTTGCTACTACTATCATATGACACGAATAGTGACGCTGTAAACATAACAAATATTTTTTTAATAACAGATTTGTTACAGCTCTGGTTTTTGAAGTGGTTCAGTCAGAAATTACGTAAAATGTTTAGTATTCTTTTTGTGTAATATTTGTACAAATGTTCAAAACAGGCAAACCCTGTGAATGACCACATTATTTAGTCCTAACAAGCGGCCTGTGCTTTCATACATCGCATCATACATTCAAGTTGTAAAGAACGTTACCAATATCTCGTAAGAGTTCAACCACTGCAAATTCTCTATCCACACACTCCAAAGATATCTTCTATTTACATAATACATCTCTACATTTAATGCTGCTATAGAATATACCAATAGAAGAACCGATTCCTCCATTTCCCTCTTTTGTCTTAGGCATAAAATACAACTGTGTCGGCAACATTTTATATGCATGATCTATAACGAAAAGTGCGCGTTCCGCACCGAACAAAAAGCATTGGAAACCGTTCAATAGTCATAAGTGGAAATCTGTCAACATTGTTGCTTTCTATCTGTTGCTAAACGACCGAGCATGTTTTACGATTGCAAATGCATGGGTGCACCACGCCGCTGGCGTAGTGAGGGATTGCTGTAACATTGGTGCAGGTTCGATTACTTCTTACGAGCTTTTCGTCAAAATAACAAAAATTTGTCTTTTTAGTGGATGTATATTTTTCAGGATACTGAAGCAGGTATGTTATTTCGAGTATTTTTTCTAGGACTGCTGAATGAATCTGCCCAGCTTCATCCTTTGCCATAACTTTATCAATTTTGGTATTTTAACCAAATTATTTTATTTCAAACAAAACCCTACAATAATAACCGTTCAAAAACCACCTCCTATCGCACCACGCTAAACGCTCCACGTTTACATTAAACACTTTGTAATGCGAAAGATTATTAAAAAAAATAACATCCGACGCAAGGAAATTCAGTTTCCGGCCGGCTCGGTTAAATCACATTAACTGGACGGGCGTGACCCCCCCCCCCCCACGTCTCTGAACCCCCACCAACCCCCTCCAACCCCATGAAACCCCGACATGGTATATAATACTATGACAAGCTGCCGAGACATGGCCACCAATAAAACACTAATTTTTCCACAGTAAGCCTAGTGGCACAGTGCGAGATAGGCTGGTCTGTCAATCATGTTGAAGTTGGAACTGTCTCGGTCTGACGTCACAAATGAGGCTCATGTATCCAAGGAGCTTTTAGGATAAATTATCGAAACAAAATCTTAGTATGTGGCGAGTGCCTATTGAGTAATAGTCTGTAGACCCTTACGAGATAAGGACGTCAGCGTATCAGAATATATTTATTGCTGAAAAACTATTTATTTTGAATTTTCGATGGTTGTTTCTAGCAATTCAATGTGTTCATCCAAGATAATCAATATTGGCCGAGATGAAGCTGCAAGTTTGACTAACGATCAGACCGCTTTAAACAAAGATCACTGGAATTCTTTGGGAGAGGCCTATATCCTAGTGTCTTATGTGATAGTAGTGCCTGATGGTGATGAAGATATTGTTTGCTGATTGATTGAATAGACGACTAGGACAATATATTGTAGAAATATTCCTTGTGTAGGATTATTTTATAAAGCGTAGCTTCCAGTGGTCGTCAGCAATAAGTTTGTGAACTGGACGAAACAGGAAATTAACTCTCACCCCGTCGCGTGACAATTTAATTAAGAACACTTTTTCTTTACTTATTTGCGATTTATATTTCCTCTTGTTTAACTAACTTGGCTGGTATTGACTTGAACCTTGCTTTGTCTACACATTGCAGACGCTTTGCGAAAAAATCGTAGATGGTAAATAATAATGCTAACAATTTTTTTGTTGCGTTTGTAAACTGCCTTATTACAAGTATTTCTGATAGATAGTATTATTGGAAATAATAAAAACTTTCGGATTTTAGTAAAAAATCTGTCATGATATTTACATCCCAGCTACGCAGAAGCCATGTCTTGATAGTCAAGTACTGGCCGTATATCTAGACTCCAGGCTGCTGAGAATTTCTTACAGAACAAAACAATTACAACTTAAGCTACAGTGTTAAAATCATCAAATAATTGCTTCTTAGTAGTACCTGTAACAACATATATGGATTGAAAAAAATATTACTCAGGCTTCACCGCAGTTCGAATAATAAAATCTGCATATTCCGAGCCGCATGACGATAATTTCTGTCCATATTATTCTTCCCTTTACAAACGGAAGAAAAAGAAATTTGCCTCTAATCACCCTATACTGTAGCAATCCTAAGCATACTTCCTACGCAAACAGCCCTATTAAATCGGCAGCATTAAACAATTAACGACACAAGTACACCATAATTCTTTAAGCCACACTTAAAAGATTTGCAATCAGACCGCCATTCTTAGGGGCTCGAGGGTTTTTTGATTAGAGACTTCTTTACTGGGGTAGGGACGTGCGTCTGTGGGGTAATAACAAACGGGAGATAATTTTCGGATTAGGGGTTCGATGAATGGGGAATGTTATACACAAGCATGTTTGACTGGTTATTTGTAAATTGTTGCTCAATTTTGATTTTATGAAAATCATGAGTAAGCTACCACTGTGTTGTGGAGCATAATCTAATGCAATCACCGTATTTGGTGAGATTTTATTGAGAAACGACGGTATGAAAATGTCTCTTTTATCAATTGCATCAATACAATATTATATTAATTAATGATTATAATGGATTGAATTCATTGTTGTCATTAACAAACGTCTTGGCTTTTGGCTTAACTTTTAATGCCAAACTTAGAAGTTTATTTAGCGAAAGATGTTTTTGCTTAAAGATTTATGATAAAAAATGGAACCCAGAATTATAAGTCATCACTTTTGTTTAGAATTTCCTTTGCTTTTAGAATCATCATTACGAATACTGAAAACAGATTTGTAAAGAATCAATCAATGGGATAGTGCGGTAGTGAATCGGCTGTAAATGAACAAGTAAATATGAAATCATAGATCGAATATATGAGTGTACGATTAAATTAATGTTCGGTTCAATAGAGTGAACGAGCTAAGTGATTGAATGAATGAACGAATAACCGAACGTGAGTCAATAAACAAATTGCTACTCAACCGTCGGCGCCTTTGATGATCTCCACAAATAGAGTTAAAAATCGTTTGTATGGGCCAAATAACTTCATAAAATCACAATAAAACGTTTAATTTATGTGAAACGAGGCTGTATGAAACACGGCGGACAGTCGCGACATTTAATGCCCATAAAGTGTTTACGAGTGTTTTTGTTCGAACGCAACTCTTGAGTGGGGAATGCGTTTGACTGAACGGAGGTGGCTATTGACGAATGCTCTTTATGACCGCTGACTTTGAACTTGGAATCATCATAAACTGCTAAAACTGTTGGAAGATCGGGTTACGAGTTGTTTGGAGAAGACGACGCACTGTCAAACAAGTTACACTTGGATGTGTTTTGACATGTTTACTCATCTATTATATGCTATTATCCAAGTGTGTCATTATCATATTAAGTGTAGGTAAACACCAAGAGGTTTAGGCGCGCGGTCGAGAATCTCGGCGGTCGCGAGTTCGAACCCCAGGCACGCACCTCTGACTTTTCGAAGTTATGTGTGTATTCAAATTAAATTATCACTTGCTTTAACGGTGAAGGAAAACATCGTGATGAAACCTGCACACCTAAAAGTTCTTAGGAATTTCTTAGGTGTGTAGTCCGCCAACCCGCACTAGGCCAGCGTGGCGGACTATGGCCTAAAACCCTCTCAATGGTAGAGGAGACCCGTACTCAGCAGTGGGCGTATATGGGTTGATGAAGAAGAAGAAACACCAAGTATTATATTCTGTTTCCATTCTTTCTGTATCCTTTTCCAATATTAGTTTTATGATTTCATTAAATAATCAAACCTAGAAAATAATTGCCAAGATTATTAGTCTTAAGACGTCAGAATATCATTGTTTCTTAACTTTCAGGTAAATTAAAGTCTACTTATTTCCCTATTATTTACCTAATTTAACCACACTGTATGTATAATCCAACAAGCTACAACCAGACAGATAGCCAAGAACTCATACCTCTTCACTATAAAGGTACTTGGGCTGAAGAAAAACATGACAAGTTTCCAAAGAAAATTAGACTCCATAGATCTAAGTTTTGCAAGTGTCGTAAAAGCTGCAACACAAGGAACAACTCACAACTTGCTACTCTCTAGCACTCTACAATTACACAACTGTCTGATTGAAAAGCTTTCTTAGCGTTTCAACAGTCCTAGTGTCCTCTTGAAGTTGAGAGACGGGAATAAAATATTCTATACAATTCTGTCTCTTGTTGAATTTGTACAGCTACTTAACAGGTTTAGGTGCATGCTGGAAAAAGGTAATAACTCCGGTTGCTATAAATAGGTACATTAATTTTGTGACAATAAAAAGGAGCGTATTTATTGTATTATCATACTCTGAATGATCAATAAGTTGATTTTTTATTAAAATGAACCATTTCTGACACTTTTTTGAATGTTTATTTTTGCTAGTTTCAATGTGCCCTTTGTTGAATTGAAATGTCTTAGACATGTGTATCCTACTCTTCTAATAAGTTTTTCATAATTTTCCTCAACAATAAGCACAAATAGCGGTAGCAGCATTAACTATTAAGATGACGCCTCGACATCCTTCTCTCATAACTATGCCTTCACGCACTACTAAAGCAAAAATTATATTCCAACACACTCGTAACATTTTACATTCCAAATTTACACCCTTTGTAGCATCTAGACTTAATCAAATTTCCTTCTAAATGCCCAAATTAACCAGCTCTTCACACCGTACTGGATAGCAACCTTTTGATGCGTGAAATGACGTCTAATTAACGAGTTGCTGGTCATTAACCGCTATTGATATGACGCATTATGCGAACGAGCGCGTCCTGTGGCAGTGATGGAGTGCTATTCCACATGCACCATTGGCAACGTCACTGACAAATGAGTTTATTTAGCTCCAACGGTTTTTAATTAGGCTTTGTTTGTGTGTCTGGAACCCTGGTTGTAGTGTGGGCTTGAACATCCCTACAAAAGCCTAAAGATATTTTGAAGTTTCAAGGATGATAGGAGAAGGTAACTTGGATAGTAAATATTTCTAAATAAGTAATTTATAAGGCAAGCCTAGTAGAATGCTAAATTATTATACTCCGACTGATTAACGAAAAACGATAGAATATTAGATAGATTAAAATGTAATTAATAATATTAGCAATTTAGCTATTTCTCTGGATAGATAAATGTCATGCTCGTTCGTTAAAATTAAATAGCGATACCAAAAATGACCAGGTAGTTTAGACACACTGTTATAAAAGATTGGTCGAAGTTTCGTTGCTGTCAATAATAACTGCGATGTTGGTTTGTTGGACTAGTTTGACTTGGCTAAGACCACTATCCCACCACTAAATAGTTCATTGAAAACATCTTTACGGATCTGTCAAATAATAATATTGTTAAAACATGAAATCAGAAAATCATCCTAGAAACTACAATTTAAATTCAAGTGGCCTAGATCACGGCCATCCATGACACCATTAAACATAATTTATCACGAAAATAGTAAGCGAATATTTAGGTGACAAACCATCAAAATACAAGCGTCCGTATTGCACAACCGCATAACACGAGCCGCAGCCACAAATGGCTTCGAAATTCATCGTCGAATTTACATGTCTGAGTAAACACTTCTAGTCAATAGATTTGCGGTGGCACCGGCCCGCCCAGAGACGTTCCTGCCTGAATGTAACCGAATTATTGCCAAGCGCTTCGTGTATATCACTTTAATATATGCCTTGGCTTCTGTTTTCACATATATAGTATGGGTAAGTCAGTTTTGTACCTGGTATATATGTATGTATGATAGATTTTCCGATTTGTCAATTTAACGCCTAAACAAGATTTCTATATAAGTATACAATAAAAGTGAAACAGACAAAGCTAAAGAGACCAAAATTTTGTCTGACTTATAATACCTATACACCAAGAAGAATTTATCATACAAACGCCGATTTCATTTTCACACGTAAAAGAGGGTGATCCTATTACCGATTTTCGGGTTTAACTCCAAATTTCGCGCTGCTACTGAGTATACCCTTATAAAAAAACCTAATAACACTTAGTCCGTCCCACGAATTGGACCCGGGACCTCTTTATCGTACAGCAATACTTTTTCCGAGAGACTAGTAGCCAATCATCATCCGGAAACTTCATGATAATCATCAACAATAAAGTGACCCATCACGAGTGAGACTAGCACTAGGCTTGTCATAATCCTTGCTAATTCCCACTACTGGAAACTCTATCTAGTTTGTAGTTTTCAAGTCAGCTTGGATAGTCGCTCCAGCTAGCCGATTAATTGCTTCGACGACAGAGGAACTTACAATACAGTCGGCGCTTGAAACTCGGATATCTGTTTTAAGCTTGTTTGTCGCCAACAGCGCACGTCTGTTTATCTGCACGTCCGTGCTGGATATTACAGTTTATTCTTTATTTTATGTCAGTCAATCAATATGTGGGTATAAAACCATGGAATATAATATAATTGAGGGTAATTACTCTCTTTCGCCTTTTATTTGCAAAGCAGGATTTAGTAGTACAATTTTTAATAGCATCTTTGATGAGTAGAAATTATTGACTATAGAAAGCGAGCTTCATACTATTTATTACATTAATTTACTAGGTCATACATTACTAATTTATTTATTTAAACTTTTTACAATGTTTGTAAAGGTGGACTTAATGCCGATGGCATTCTCTGCCAGTCAAACCTTGGGTGATGCAGAGATAATACACAGCAGGTGTGCAAATAATAATAAGTATATGGATATTTGCAATTTCTTTATGTTCATTTACAGGCTCCCCATCTTTTTTCAGCTATTCAGATCCAAGAGACACCTGCCAATCACAACACATCATTACGTTTAACACATAATCCGCTCTCTCCACAACTGCCTCCCCTTTATGTTCTAGGGTCTAGACAATCCCCGGTATGTGGACGGTCAGTTGGGTTACAAGTAATTCGGTCCCGCAGGCCAGCTCGGCAGACGACGGCACATTCCCGGTCGGTTGTCGCGCGGCGCGATCACGACGTATCGGCCGCACGCGACGGATGTCTGAGGATTGGACGGTTGAGAGCATACGATGCTGCTTTTGTGGTGACCGAAGGACTGTGATTTAGAATAAGGAGGAATGGGTTGAAGTACCGATAGTATCCGTTACATTCAAGACCATTTGTTTGGAATAAGCAGTCAATTAATTAGCCTGCAATAGGCCAGAATTTGAAAAAAGGCATAAACACTCTTAATTGTAGAGGAAGCCCGCTCCCAGGTGAACGTTTATGGGCCGATGATAAGACAATTAGTAGTTATTTTGTATTGTAAACCAAACAAGGAGTTTAATAAACAAGAAGTCATTACATAATGCTCTCAAATTCCAGTATTATTGTTTAGAACAATATTACACCTTCCAATCTTTCCGCAGTAAACGTATACTCATCATATTCTCGCAATTTGAAACTTTGAGTTGAATATGAAACCAATACAAGCAAACTGCCAACTTTCATACAATTGTAAATTGAATAAATATATTAGATGCAGTATCTTACCGCTGCACAGCCGAAGCTCGCAGCAAGAACGTCGATTCCATTGCAATCGAACATCTCTAGGACATTCTGTTCGTTGTATAGCTTCCGAATACACAGGAATATGCCTTCAATTCTATAAAACTATATTATAAAATCTATTTCTATTGTAATAGAGTTGCAAATCGATCACAGACAGGCTGTATTTATCAGAAAGTTGGAGACGGGGTACATCGGCCGTGCATAGTCTGAATGAATGAATGATTGATTCCGTTCAATGTTTCGATCATTGGCTGGAGTTGAATCGAAGTAGTTACAATACCTCAATATCGAACCAGACTGGTCTATTAAAAGGAATGTTTAAGTTGGAGCTAGCGAAAAGGGGAAACAGTATGAAATTGCACCAAGTGAACAATCACCCCTTTTTTCATTTTAATCTGCTACCTTTTTATTTTTTACCTTGAGATTGAGATTTGTAACAGTCTGGCTACTTGTTTGTAATATTTACAAAGTCTAGCCAAATACAGTAGGTACTTGGTAATAATGCACCCCTTGCATTCGCAATGAATTATAATTTACTTTAATGGTGAAGGAAAACGTCCAACCGAAACCTGCACTCCAATTTTTTTTAAGAATATATTAGGGGTGTAGTCTCAGTTTTAAAAGAAGCCTGTGCCCAGCAGTGGGACGAATATGGGCTAAAAATGAAAATGAAGAGGCAATATTATGCTTTTGGCAATAAACAGTTGACAGACAGTTGATAAACCGCAAACACTATTATTATAATTCTATCACATTTGTGTTGAATACAATTTACAACACATGAGTCTGTTTTTAATACGATTGCTTAATATGAAAGGATCGATAAACAACACCTATTGTTTATGGAAATGGTGGCCAACAAAGTAATAAACCACCTGATGATAAACGGTCATTGCCGCCTATAAACACTCACAATACCTGAGGAATCATCAGTGCGTTGCCGGCCTTTGAGGAATATATAGTGTTAAATATATATGTAGCTTCTGTGTTAAATATACCTGTATCCATACAATACATTTGATATTGTGACACTACGTTATTGAGCTGGGAGTTGGGACCAGTGAAAAATATTCTTTCTATCTTTATGGGGTACTACAAAGCATAATAAATAATACAAGATAGGAAAAGCAAAGCAAATAGGGAACAAAAAACACCTTCTATGTGGTTACACGCAGTAAGAAAAGTACTAGCAACGTATTCGGGAATTGCTGTAACACATTCGAAGGCACTAACAGGCCAATTAGCTTAATGAATATGCGGCCAGTCTTACTCTGTGCAAACAGCGTGCATACTACCTGGTACGGGTGGCTTACTACGAAATACATACAGCTTATGTATCAGCTTGCTTAGGTAGATACAGTAGGTGATGGTAGTATCAAAGAACAGTTGAAGGTGTTTAGAAAAGAAATGTCATTATGCCGAGCGTACTGAAACTATGATTGGATTGTCGTATGTTTGACACGGCATTGGATATTTATTTATAACCGCATTTGTATTGCATTTCAGCTATAAGGTCAAATATATCAGTATCTAATATTGGATAATCTAGTCACACCAAAGCAAACGATGTTAACATGATATGACTTGTATACCAAAATATATACAACTCTACGCCTGTTTTCCCTGAAGGAGTTTCTGAACCTACATTTCGCTAGGTAGTTATCAGTTTCAAGGGGCCGAACCTCTGGTCGTATTTGGGGTATGCTTCCAGATTTTGTGCTGCTATTAAAAAATAATGGAAAACCCAATAAAACTTTCCCTGACCTGGGAACCCATGATAACCCGTACAGATGTACATGTTATACAAACATTTGTATCATTACTACCGAGTATACCGAAGCAGCTAAACTAATAAGTCTTTATTACTTATAAATCAGAGTAGGGTTCCAGCAGAAGTCCATGTCACTCTAGAATCATCAGAGATAGTAATTACCCTAAGATGTAGTACACAGACCGCTTCCAAAATCTCATTGTGATACCAATCTGATAGCAATCAATATCAATTTTTCCAATGAAGTATTTGGATTCAATTTTGGAGTGAAATCTGTCTTTGACCCAATCAATGTACAAATTTTATTAGTTTTCAATATTAGGCTATCTTGGATTAATAAACATACAATATAATATTTATTTACGTTCCTTATTGAAATCTAGCCGCACTCCGTAACGTAACCCTTTAAGTTTCGCTTTTATCTCTAAGTCACCGTTGTTTCTTATAGCAGATACTGGTACCAATATTGCCTGACGATTGGATTTTTTTAAAACTTGCTTAAATTCATTTTACATTCCTCATAAATTGAGATTTACACACGTAACTACAACGTTAACCAAATGACAGAAAAACCTCTAAAGTCAGTCTCTAAAACAATGCCTATACCCTCTACATCCTCAACCCTCGATACAGTTCACTCAATTGTCACTGTAGTATGAAAATCATCAAATAAATCGATAACAGATATACCGTGGCGTGCTCGGTCGGCGCACGGTTCCGTATAATTGGCTAATTGATTGATTAGTGGTGTAGACAGGAAGCTGTCCGCTGTCCGGGGCCGCAATTAGCCACCGCTGATGTCTGTATTAATATGCGCTTGTAGGCCTCAACTATATTCAGACGTTGTAAACCTTGAGCAAGCCTTGATTGATAGAACAGGCTGCTCGTCATCGTTAGCCCATATAGGTCCCACTGCTGGGCACGGGGCTCTTCTAAAATTGAAAGAGATGAGGCTTTAGTCCACCACGGTATACTAGTGCGGGTTGAGGCGCTACACACCTAAGAAATTCCTTAATTTATTTTTATATGCGAATGCTTCAATACGATGTTTTCTTTCATCGTTAAAGTACGTTATAATTGTTTGTGAATTCACACATAATTTCGAAAAGTCACTTACATGTACCAAACAACACTTAGGCACGAGTACGACGTAACAACTAAAAACCACTAGAACTTACAAAAATACAAACATTAAATTAACATTATAGAGCCTTACAAATGGAATTTTCCTTTGTTTTTGTCACGGTTTAATTGATTCTCCAACCTTGTTTGTCCTATTTTAATAATAACACATAGACTCCCTCTATAAGTCTATAATAAAGCTTTCTAACATTAATATTATTGTGGAAATTTGTTCGTGGTCCAGAGATTACCTCCTAAAACCGCATAAACTTTAATAATTTATAATCTTCTTCATCAACCCATATACGCCCACTGCTGAGCACGGGTCTCCTCTACCATTAAGAGGGTTTAGGCCATAGTCCACCAGGCTGGCCTAGTGCGGGTTGGCGGACTACACACCTAAGAAATGCCTAAGAACTTTTAAGTGTGCAGGTTTCATCACGATGTTTTCCTTCACCGTTAAAGGAAGTGATAATTCAATTTTGAATACACACATAACTTCGAAAAGTCAGAGGTGTGTGCCTGGGGTTCGAACCCGCGACCGCCGAGATTCTCGACCGCGCGCCTACACCTCGAGGCCATCACTGCTCAATAATAATAATTTATAATATTGGTATGGATTTAAAATTTGCCAACATCCACTGGACAACAAAAATTGTCATGTTCCAAAAACCTTTTTAATCGGTCTGTTGGATTGTTCTGAATCCTATGACGCCTGCAAAATTTACGAGTACTTCACTCCAGTTACGAATAGACGCCCAACGCAAGTTAAATTATGAAATGTGATTTAATTAAAACACTCGGTTCTTACTAGCTAAAGTAGGCCTATTTCTGGAGCAAACTCCATTAGTGGTTCAAGTGTACAATTTGACTCATGCTCTAAGGATGTTTTTCGTATAAACTCATCTCAGTTCCTAGAATTAAACATCTAGGTCGGCGATTCTTGGAACGAAATATGACTTTATTTTAAGCATCTTGGGTGTCCCTGCCATTATATAGAAAAAGACTATCTACGCAAGCAACAAAGAAAGGTGATTTCCGTTTTATATGAACGGGTAAGCTAATTGGTTTCTAGAAATAATGAAGAAGACATAATGTTTGTCCCGAATTTTCATCAATATTGTTTGTGTATCCAAATTGATTGTAAGCACTAGCCACAGATTTGTGATATATGTTTTTGGGGACACTTGCTGTGCTAAAATAAAATTACCATTCGGGCGGATTATAAATATTTGCTACCAGCCATTTTTGAATTGCAAAGAGAACAATGAGTGACGACAAATATATCTCAAAATCCTGTTATGATGTCTCGTTCAATTTAACTGTAAAAAATGTACCGTTTTGAACAGAAGTAACGCTAAGGAATTTCAGTGAAACTGATTAAAAAATACTTTGTAGAGAAATTTGCATGAATAATAAAAGATTTCTAAGAGATTTTTAAGTAGGCGTCACTAATCGCCGAACAATAAGCCAAGAATGAATTAAATCCTATCACAACTCAACAATATTTACGCTGTCTAGTAGTGAAACAGTCTCTGAACGGACATCAATAAACTTATAAATAATTATATAAATCTTACTTTCTCTCAAGTAGACATAAATAAAATCAAAGTGCGCCGGTTAATAACTCGGAAAGTATCCAACTGCACCCATCACTTGAATGACAAATGTTAAAAGGGATCTTTGAACTGGTTCTGCTAGTACCCTTTGACAAATGGCGTGATATATAAATAAAGCTCTTGTTTGTCCCGCGTGGAATATTTATAGGGCACGTAACGACTTCTATACGACTTTTTTGGAAGTCAGGGTGGGATGTACCTAATGTAATGTATGATGTATCTAATGTAAAAATGCTTTATTGATTGCATAAATTATATTTAGTGAGGTACAAACTATGCTGTGTAAAGACCTTATGACTTTGATCACGAACTGCTACAGTATTTTTTCTGGCTCGCCAAGTCGTACTTAAATGTAAACCAATAACTAAACTATGAAATTAACAGGCGATCGCAGACGGTTTCGGTATCTCAAATTTGTAAATGCATAAAAAAAGCCTGAGAGTAGTAGGGATACGTAGAAACTTCGCTGTATTGAAACCTTTTATTTAAATCACATTTGTTGTTGAAAAGCTCAGGTTCCGTAGCTGATACTCTTATAAGCCTTGCTCTCTATTAAGACTATGGAAGAAAGGCTCCTCCAAAATTTTTATTGTTTCTTCCGCCAAACCGCACTAGCACCGCACAGTTGTAGAGTAATCCCGTGACCTGGACCCGTGACGTTGGAACTAATATGGACCGTTATTTATATAGAATCAATCAATCCTCGTAGAAGCAATAATATCTAAATTAAAAACCCACTCAATTGAACAGTCGTGGCCCAGACATCGTGGGCTATAAATACGCGGTCCAAAGTTCTGTTATCGTGCATTTAAAAGATTCGAAAGTAATTAAGCACTTACGGTTCGTATGTAAGTTGAGTATTATTGGGTGGTCGGATATTAATGATTCATTACTTGACGGGTCGTTGACACTAGGAAGGGCCGGTGCTAGTAGCGGCGGAACAGTAGGGTAACTCGTCGATATAATTACTATTACAATGTGCTTACTGTAGGTTGATTCACTTCATTGAGCTTTGAGTGTAGAGGAAAACGTATAGTCTAGACTCTAGATAACCATGATTTTACTATACCTGTAGAGGCTCACACTCGTGCCTCGAAATTGGCAGGCAGAGAGACAAAAATAATATTTCTACATCGACTAGCTTGCTGGTTACATATTTATCCAATTAATACGGTTGCACTAATTACGCTAGTTAGTGACAATCTATGAAATCAAATAAAAAAATTTAACAAAAGTGCTACCATTCCAACAAATATGTCTTTTTTGGATTTGTCTGTATTTGAGACAAGCCTATTGCCGATTTTCTGGGATATTTCTTAATAAAATCTCAAAACCTAACGTTCCAATCCCATTCACTTCCTAGCCAATGTATTTTATCTCCACAAAATTAGAAGTCTATTTTCACTAACACGACTTTTCAAGTCTTCTCCTTTTTCGGGACCTCTAGCCCACTCTACAGCTCAGGGGTCTGCACTTAATCAATTTGAAGTGGCCTCTGCAATAACAGTTGTCTCTCGTGTCCTCTCAACGAACCGACCGACTGACCGCATTCCGCCTATTTGAA
The DNA here is from genome assembly GCA_030295005.1 of Cephonodes hylas. NCBI lineage: Eukaryota > Metazoa > Arthropoda > Insecta > Lepidoptera > Sphingidae > Cephonodes > Cephonodes hylas. The sequence continues at coordinate 17,869,388 of AP025361.1, forward strand.
ATATTATGTTAGCAATTTACTTCGAGTGAACCCACTTGAGTCTAGGCGTATTTTGGTACAACGTCTATATCAATCTTGTCTATTAAGTTGAGTTTCTTTGAATTTTAGTGATGAGTTTCTTGAGAATTGCTTCTAGTTACTTAATAGGCGTGTAAAAGCGTTTGAATTTGGTAGAGGAAATAGTTATTTTACTGTAAAAGATTTTAAACATGTCAACCCATCGAAATACCTAACGCTTAGTAAAATTACCTTAGGAATACTATGTCTACTTACGGTATTTCAATGACTCTTAAACATCCGAACGGAATTTAACCGTCCCATATATGTTTCTAACCCTATACTAAGACCCTAGTTTTTTGTCATGGGTACCAGTAACTTTGAGGGACTATTCGGTATCAAAAAAACCCAGACCTATAAACTGTCTAGCAAACTGCATCAAGGCACTGTTAAAGCTATGGTAATTTATTTTCAAATATTTAAAAAGTATGAAGTCACTTGTCAGTGAACTTCATCTTTCTGCTATAAATCCAAAAAGAAGATCAGCTGTTCACCAAAATATTTCATTTACTCTGTGTTTTCAGCCAATTCACTTAGCATATGGGGTACGGCTCCCATTAGATGTACTGCCTGAATCATTTACTATTGCTAAGCCGATCACTAATAAGGAAGTGGGTTGTAAAGCAATTGACTTACCGATTTAATATTTAGTTTGCCCGCTTTAATGTTTCCGCCTCATATTAATTAATCTGCTTGGAAAGACATTGGCGACAATTTATCTATCTTCGAAGTATTTACTGTAACGCGTGTGGGACAAGCTTATTTCTATTTATAATGGTTTTATTTATAAACCCTGACGTGGTTAAAGGCTTTAAAGTCTGTAAAGAAAGATTAAGGAATCAAAAATATATTAATTTGCAAAAAAACAGGTCTATTAACTCGGTTCTTCTGCGTTTGAATGTTGTGAGGTCCATGTAATTCAAATCACTTAATTTATTCAGTAGGGGGTGAAAGGATCTTCTGTCTTAAGTCATTACGTAATAATCTATAATGTAACAACACTGTATATTGGCCATATCAATAAAAAAATATTTTGTGTTTTAAATAGATAAATACTAATAATTTGACATTTTATTTATTTTTATCAGGATGTTTGCATGATTATAAAATCTTCTCCTTTTTTTACTTAAGATACTAAGACCACTGAGCGTTTGAAACTTAACTGTTGTGCGCTCTTCGTTAATAAAACAAAATTAAGGAATCGATCGTATTGCGTTTGTCTTTATAATGGTCATCATCTATATACTATGACATACTAGCATTGAATATTATTTTGTGTATTGCCCAATATGTATACCTACTATTCTAATTGCCATTACACAATACAAAGATAAGCAAAGGCACTAAACTCATCCCATGAAGATTATGTAACTTGAGACGACTTGACGACTTGAGAAAAGTGGCGGGAAACGGATGCATGTACAGTAGCATGTGATATATTGCCGATTTTCATGCACGTTTCTAGACTTCTGTACCTACTGCTAGTGAAAATTTAGTAATGAAAAACAAGTTAAATTTTGCCTACCTGGGGATCAAAACCAAGACTTCGCACGGCACGTACATGTATACTTGAACATCGAAACATCAAGGAAGTTTAATTTTACCATCTTTCTTAAGTCGTCGTTTGTGTTAAAGATTTTTATTATGCATTCCATTTTTACTTCCAATCATCTCTTAAGCTTCAACATGATCATCTGTACCTATTCGTCCAAGATGAAATTACAACTCTCTATAGAATGAGAACCAATCACCATCAGGTCATATACTACCCGTGGGCACGGGACTCTTTAACTAGGAGGGTTATAGGCCTTAGGTGCCCCATACACAATATTCTGATTGTACAATATTATTGAACGTGTAGGGATAATATTGAAACATTGCGCAGTGATTGAACAAAAGATTGAGGGAGCTTAATTTTTATTGTGCAATATTTTTTTATTGCGCTGTGTAGGCTTAATATTGCGCAATATATTTCTTTTTGTTTTCTTTTCAACAAAATCACCAGCGTGGCTGCCGCCAAAACTTCGTCGTCAGTCATGTTGCTCGCACGAAAATATTGATCAGACTGGTTAGTCAATTTTATTGACAGAATTTATTGAACGTCTGGAATCAAAGGGGGTGTTTAATATTACTGAACAATAAAAAGATTGTGCGATATTATTGTAGGTGTATGGGGCGCCTTAGTCCATCACGCTGGCCTAGTGCGGGTTGGCGAATCAATAAAAGACAACACATTTTACGCATTAGTTTATTAAAATATCACAGATTAAAATACATTATGTACATAAATAATTACAATAAACAAGAGACAGGAGACAACGGCAGCATTCTTATCAGTCTTAGAAATAAATTGAGATAATACAAAGAATATACAAGGCTGGTATTAAGCCCAGCTGTTCTACTGACATTAAAAAACTGCTGATGAAATTGGTAAGATATCAAGACTGGTTGCATAAAGTCTACGCTATGACACAAAATTAAAAATATATACTTTGAGGTCTTAAACACAAGGAACTGAAATTTCTCCGCATATCTGACCACATAATTCACGGGATGAAAAATTTGTATAGTTACGTGGGGCCAGAATGTATGTGACTGTTCATCATCAACCCATTTACGCCCACTGCTGAGCACGGGTCTCCTCTACCATTGAGAGGGTTTAGGCCATAGTCCACCACGCTGGCCTAGTGCGGGTTGGCGGACTACACACCTAAGAAATTCCTAAGAACTTTTAAGTGTGCAGGTTTCATCACGATGTTTTCCTTCACCGTTAAATCAAGTGATAATTCAATGTGAATACACACATAACTTCGAAAAGTCAGAGGTGTGTGCCTGGGGTTCGAACCCGCGACCGCCGAGATTCTCGACCGCGCGCCTAAACCTCAAGGCCAATGTAGGTAAGGTATGTGACTGTTAGGTGTTTTAAATTTAATATTAATAATTAATAATGATAATGGCCTAATAATGTTTTTACTAAACCTCATGAAGAAAATACATTCATAGAAGATATTATTTTATTCCGGCCTCCTTACTATGCTATATCTGTAATATGTGATACCAAAGCTCTGTGCATGTTTAAATATAATCTAATACGGATATTTCATCTAAATCAATTTAGTGTCGTTGGTCCGAAATGCTTTATACAATTAATAATATTAGATAGTATAATTGTTTATGGTAAATGAATATTTATTTCTTTTCTAAAAAAAATATTAAAATTGTAAATTAATAAAAATAGAATACAATATTTCAAGATATTATAGACATAAAAATGTATTTTTTTAATGATAATGAAACCAATTAACTTATATATGTAGTATATTTTCTGTCATATATATCTTTTAACTTTGCATTTGTATGTATTGTGCATTAATAGGATGATTTTGCTGCTTATTTTTATTTCGACTGCCTGCTGTTTTTAGTTTGAATAAATAAACAAAAAAAACTTTAATAAGAAATTTGAATACTTTTGTTTTTCCTGGGATATTTGACATGTTAAATAATTTCGAGTACATGATGTCAGCATAAAGTCTATAATAATAATGATCTGAAGATTCGTTTTTAGCTCATACCTTCTTATAATTAAACAATACTTATACAAATTTTTAGCTACTAAGTAACTACTAAAATTTACAAAAATAATTTTCTACGTAACTTACACGCTTCCTCTTCCACGAGGTAGGCACAAACGTACATTAAATACTATTTTATAATTTAACTTAAAAGACAGAAAAACTTAAATATCATAAAAGTCAGAAAAAACAACAGTAACTCTCATACGCTTGAAAAATGAAATTTGAAAAGAAAAGTCAGTTCCACGACCAGTAGTCGGGGGGTAAACTTAAAAGATCATCTTAAAATATCTTTTAGAAATTTCATACAGCTTCGTCAAATTTTAATCATAGAATATCAATATATTTTGTAATACAGTCATATAATATCAAGATTCGTTTAAATTTATATTCCCAACTAAAAAAAATACCTTTCAAAACAATACAAAAAAATCTCAAAATATCTGCCCCCCACTTACCAAAGTACAGTCATACAAAAAGTTTATTTGACAATAGTGAGACATATTTTGTCTCTGTAGCTGGTGTCCAGTTGTCCCACAGGCAGGGTGACAGCCACGTCCACCTTCGACAAGGGCGTGTGAGTGTGTGTCATCAGTTCCGCGGGTGACGAGCACTCGCTCGATCGTGATGTCATTGTTCGAGCTGTGGGAAGTACTTCATCATCATCATCACCGTCATCGCCATCACAATCATCATCATCATGACTATCACAATCATTATCATCATCATCATATCGAAGTTGAAGATTCCTGAGAATCTTTGGGTGGCTAGGTTTCCTGACTATATTTTCAATCACGGTAAAGCTCGTTGTAACTTATTGTATATTCTTGGGGTTTGAACCCTAGACAGCTGGGATAATAAAGAAAAAAGTCAAAAGTCAAATCTCCTATATTCAAATAGACTTTTACAAGCACTTTTGAATCGTCATTTTTTTATGCTATTTTTTTTAAACTAGCGCCTTAATTGACCGTGTGTCGATCAATCAATCAAAATTATATATTATGTATAACATCAGGTGTGATGTTATCTTTTTGCTTAAATAGCGCCAAGAATATTTAGGATTTATACATAGTACCTTACTAATTTAGAAGTTACATCTTTATATAATTTGCGTATACTGCCTGAATTAAGTTCAGCTCTTTTAAACCAAACCAATACAGTAAAGCACTATTCTTGCAAAGTGCGTTATTACTCTTTTCCTTCCCTGCCACTTAAAAGTAAAGGGAGGTCAATTCCCAATATTGGCAAGTATATGGAGAGATTGATATAAATACTTACAGTTGGTATAACAGCTAGAAGCTGAGTCTCCTGAAGGGCTGTAAGGTTTCATCTCGTAGTGGTTGCTCCCTTGCGAAGACTGCTGTCGGCTCTTATTGCCAAATGGGGACGAGTAGCTATTTAAAAAGCATTCATTTTAATAACGGCCATTTTGTGATTGGTTTAACGACAAAATTGGACTTGTTGACCTGTATGGTTGTCTACTAATCGACTCAGACAGTATTCTGTATGTTTACAGTACAAAAGAACTGTGGAAAATTAAAATACTATATGATGCACAAATGTTTGTCTGGGGTCAAAATCATTGTTAACCATTTGTCATTATATAGTAAGACAAACTATTTCAAATGGCTTTTTATTGCTGAAATGGAATAAATAAATAATATTTCACCCGATAACAATTAGCGATAACCTGATTAGTTAAGCGAATTGCATACAAATGCCGTGTATTACGTAGGTAATTACAGCTCTTTATAATTAATATCTGGACAATTATTCGATACCGCCAATGAGTTATGCAAATGTGATTAATGTGCGGGCATGTAGTTCGGTTGGGAACATGCTAAATACTACCATTATTATTGAATATATGAGACTCGATGGGCTTAACCATGTTTACTGTCGCTTTATTAAAAAAATATAGGCAAGAGTTTGATGCGTTGTTATGACAGTTATGCATGCAAGTAAAATAATTTGGAAAAGACTAAAAAGGATTAAAAATTGTTGACATCGTCATGATTCGAATTCAAACTATCTGTGACACAAAATAAAGAATATATAATAGAAATGAAACTAGACTTTCTTGCTAGTTATAGAGAATACTGTAGAGATGAAAGCCTTCCGAACTGGATGATAAATTAAATTTAAATAACTACATGTAAAGGATGTATTTATACATTTCATTGTTATTTATGTCAATTTGTTTAAACCTTTTTGTTGTTTATGCGTCTAACTTTTATCTCTACATGACCCAAAGTTTGACTCTAAGAGAAATTATGATCAAGCTGACTTTATGCCTTATTAAATGAAGCGAATTCCTTAGGCATTAAATCCGCCTGTCACTACATAAGAAGAATAAATAAATAAATGAAATAAATATATTCTACCTGTCCCTCACGTGAGGCATATCGTAGTGGTTGTCTGGTCCTCCCATCCAGTACTCGTTGCAAGTCCTCGTGAGGTCCGGGGCAGCGTTGCCCTTATCTCGCCCGGGACGAGATTTCGGTGTACCTAAATGAGATGTAGCTGAATTCTTGCTGTTTTGTACAGACACCCAATGAAAAACATCGCACATAAATATGTAGGACAGACGGACAAGCATTTCTGCACCCACCTTCGCCAGATATGTACCAATATTACGTAATAGAATCCCTATTGTCATTTCGGGCAGGTTTCCAGATTCTGTGGGGTTACTGGGAATTTCCTAAAGGATAAAGCCAATAACACTATTCGCGACCTGGGACCTCTAGATCGCGTGGGACTTACTTATTCCACGAGATAACGAAGCAATAAAATTGTTACATAAACTAAATATAATTTCAAAAACAAGCGTAATAGTGTATCTGTGGATAATGTTGTCCATTCTTCGATTTGGATACAAAAAAATCATTGAGAACCATGAAGCTGTAAGGTAAAAGATTCCTTTTGCATAACAATCATGATTCAATAAACCATTGCCATCGCAGTAATATCCTGAACTATTCATAATATTCTGATGCTTACCAGCTCTTGCAGCGGAATACCCAGGCCTGGTGTTTCTGAACTTGCACCAGACGTATAGTATCGCAGCTGCTGCTATCAAAGTCCCGACGGTTATCCCGATACCAACGTACAGAGTTACGTCGTTGCTGTATAACCCTGATAAATTAAAAAGCTTTGTAAATGAAGTCGTTGAATGCTCGTTGAAGTGGCAATGGGCCGGCCACATGGCGCGGAGAACTGATGGCCGATGGGGCCAGAAAGTTCTCCAGTGGAGGCCACGTACGAGAAAGCGCAGCGTGGGACGTCCCCCGACAAGGTGGTCCGACAACCTTGTCAAGGTCGCGGGACGTCGCTGGCTGCAGGAGGCTTCCGACCGTTCCCGGTGGAAGTCATTGGGGGAGGCCTATGTCCAGCAGTGGACGAATATTGGCTGATGATGATGATGATGATGTAAATGAAGTGTTAGGAATTTTGTTACAGTTCTCCTGCGGTTAGAAGAATATTACTTGACATCAAGACAAAATAGTTCTTCCGAAATGGGTTTGACAATTAAACTTAGATCCAGATTTGTAAATATCCTTCCCTCATAAAATTTGGCACGAATTTCAGGTATCAATATTTACATTACATTGACGGAGGAAACATCGTAATGACACTATCCAAGAAATTCAGGGTTATATGCATCATGCATACGTAACATGATTGAGAAATAAGTTCCTAATGCAAAACACATTCTTGAATTGATAACAAACTTAGTACAGGTTAATTCGACAACTTTGTTATTTATGTCAAACACATACCTACTAGAACGTTTGTTAGTGAGATTAGATATGAATAAATCCCCAAGCTAAGATAGTTTTGTTTTCCTAACTTATTAACTACAAAACTGAGATACGCAGCATTATAAGTCTTGTATTATAAATTCTTTATCTATACCAGCTCATGTAATTTCTATTGCAGATCTCGTTTCTTGCTTATAATCTTGCTTGTGACTTATTATTGTTAAGAGTTCTTAAGCTTAGTAAAAATTAAAATGCTGCTAAATTATTTCCGCATAATGAGATTACTGCAAAAAACCCATAGAAGTAGAAAAATTGGTCTACTTACTAAGGCCAGTTGTGCACATGCCGTCAAGACAATTAGCGTGCTGCAGCGTGGAGCCTGTGCATTCTCCTGAGCACTCCCGTCGACGCACTCTGATGCAGTCTCCTCCGCAAGAAGACCACGCGCTCCAAGAAGTCCAAGTGCCTCCTAATATAGGAAATTCTTATATAGCAATAAATAATCTGACTCTTCTTTTTGTGGTACATAAGTACGAGTAACTATCCACAAAAGGAATGTTTTCCAAGGACGTATCCACTCAATTAAAGTCAATCCGCAGGATTACCTGATAAATTCTTTTTGGTTGCTTTATTCTCAAAAATAATAGAAATATTATTATATTTGTTGTGAAGTGAAATAAATCCAACAGACTTAGATCTTCCCTCATTATTTATTGGGAAATCTAGTTATGGTTGTTTTGCAACACCTAAAATCAATGAGAACAGAATAAAAAAGAACAGTATACTTAATTACATTAAAAAGCCCGTCAATGTCCATTTAATGTCGTGAACAGCACAAACTAGTTGCCCTTTAAAATTATTACCACAACAATCGAGGGGCTTGTCCGAACAGATTCCGGTTCTGCAGAATTGAATGCGTCTCTAACCGTTACACTACTTAAATAATTGCTGTGTAGGGGATTCGAATGTGATCTTATTTGCAAACAGGCCACTGCTGGGCCCGTTATGTCATTTTTTATTTGGTTGTGATTTATTTGCCTAGTGATACAGCTTGCAGTCGCAGCTTGCAATCAAGTATTATTTAGCGCGGCTACAGTGTCGACAAACGCACTAATAAGATTATAAAAAAAGAGATTTAGATCAGTCCACACACTGATTCACACTCAAAAGTATTAAAAGTTTGGTGACTACTTTCTCTCATATGTATGTAACATAATGATGATAATATCAGCCTATACAAGTGAAAAAAGGTATTCGGAAAAGTTCTAAATATTCGAACTTTCTTTCTATCTGATGCTTATTTGAAACAAATAACAGTATTCGCAATATACCTTCAACATCAAAAACCGATACCGAATGTTTGCTATTGTCGATAAACCATTACGCCCAAAATCGGAGAAAGTATGCCAAAACTGTCTCTTACCATTCTGACATCTCATACAGTCGTCGTCGTTCTGAGACGACTGTCCTCTGCAGGGCGCCCCGCCGTTCGCAGGAGCTGGTTCTGTGCAGGTTCGCGTCCGTCGTCTCCCACTGGACTGGGAACCGCACTGGCACTGCATCCAGGGGGACCAGTCGGACCAGCCTCCATTAACTACGAAGAAATACTATGGTCAACTGGTGGAGTAACCCATGCCACTAATGTATGAAAGTGTGTGTTTGATAAGTAGGTTGAATTTATAATGTGATTTAGGGTAAATTTGACTAGAAGATAGTTTTCACATGAATCAGCAAGTAGGTCTATTTATTCCAGAAAAAAAAATGATGCTTCCTAATGAATAAAAAGATAGAAACTAAAGAACGTATTTAAATTGTTGTGTATATATTATTATGAAACTGACTGAAGGCAATATCCAGAAATTATGTCAGACCAAAGCATAATTTTAAAGTTACAAATTTATGAAGCGGTTATCATACCTAGAGACTCTGTTAATATCATTTACTATAAGAAATATAACGAAATAAGATGCACATTGTCTGATGAAGCAAATTTTCTCATTTGAAACTGTAACTTTTATTTTCTCATAACACTTTTACTACGATGTTTGATTTATACAAGCCAGTGCCTCTATACTTATCAAAACAACGAGTGCATGAAGTCATAGTGTCGCTATCAATGGTGCTTGGTTACAAAACATACCGTATACAGATAACACAGCCACGTCAGACTCGCGCCGGCCCGCGATGTTCTCAGCTATGCACGTGTAGTTCGCCATATCCTTGGAATAATGAATAAAATCTTTAGTTAAATGTATTTCCAAACCTGTGACTTCATATAGCAGACTTTCGGATGCTCAAAACGGTTATAAAAACACTAACGGTTCATGGACATCAATCTGCTAGACGCCGACCATCAGTAGCGTTCACGTAGGAATCAAGCGGTTTAAAGTTCACGAGCCATATTTTTTTAAATAAGACTATCAGCTACCAGTTGCCAAATTGTAATAGGTTGCTAATTATTACCAAGAAGTTGTTTATCCATTTTATTTAAAAACCCACACTAGGCCAGGTAATGAGGCCTCACTGAGACCTATCCTTGCCCAAAAAAGGCAGGCCTTGCAGTAGAACTCATATATTTGTGTGAGTATAAATACCTATGTAAATATTAAAAAATCTCTTAGGAACTTAAAAACTTCTTAGGAAAATCTCTAATTTATAAATAATTAAAACAGCTTACCTGCAACCCAACTCTGGGTAGTACCAAGTTCTCGTCCTTTGGTTCTATAGTGATGCCGTTCCTGGTCCATTTGAGGGTAGGAGGCGGGGCGGCTGGTGGCGGAATGCAGCGGAATGTGACGCCGCGACCTGATTCTATCGTCGCTGACTGAGGTTGTTGGATGAACTGCTTCTTTATGTCTAGGAGTTAAAAAATATATATTTGGCTTTGTTTCATAAGTTTTACAAGTTTACTGTTATGACTTAAATTTAGAGGTGAATATATTTGGTTATTGCTAGAATGAGTTTTACTTTTTGTTATTATTACCCAAGAATTATTTTCCTAGTTTTTAGCTTGCATTACTAGATTAGTGTTTATAAAAATATTTGTTTGTACAACAGGTCTTATTACAAAATAAAGTATATAATCGAATTGATCTTGAGTTATTCTCAAGAGTATGTTAACAAACGCTACGATTTTCTGTGAACAACAGAACTATTTGACTTTTCTATAATTTTCCTTTATAAAAAGTACCAAGCTACAAATCATACCTAAAAAATCAACGGGAGTTGTTAAAAAATATCCAAAACGCTCAACTTACAAAAACGATAAATTCGCAGCGACCCTCAGCGAGAGTCGTGCCAACTCGACATTAAATTGGCACCATTGATTTGCGAATGTCATAGAAAAAACTCGGCGAACAATAAAGAAATACGTGAAAGTTGGGAATAACTTTCCCCGATCATAATTTTTAACGAGCGATTTTACTCTCATCCCCGACGAGGGGTGGGCGACTAGCGGAACCATTATGTGCAGGAAACGTCACTTCCGCCCATCAACCCGAATGCTTTGCACTTTGACGGATGCACTGAAGCACTTTCCAAAGTGATTGAAGCTAAACGAGTGGGTGAGAATGTTAGTTATACGCTCAAGGGTCTTAGGATGCGGTGGGGAAGTCCTTGGCGAGATAGGGTAGACAGTTTTATTTCTATACAAAGCATCTTTTTTACAGTGGTCTCGAGGCATAAACTTGTATCGATTTCCATTCGACATCTAGAAGTAGAAAATAGAAATGAATTTCAACACTCACATATAGCGAATTTTTAAAGTTCCATATAAAAGTGAGTTGCCGTTTCATTTTCCTACTTTGGATGGAAAATCTTTTTATCTTTAATTTCATATTTAGGCTAACAGGACAGTTCTAGAAGCATTATGGCACGTCTTCATATTTTTTCAATATTTAAATGGAAAACAACTTAAAACTCAAAAGCCCTATAACGGAGCGAAACAGATGCTCGCTTGAAATCCCCCGAGCATCTCTAAAAGTCCCTCGGGATACACAGGGGAAGAGAGAAGGATAGGGTAGACAATTATGGCACTAAACAATTTGAATACCTGTTATAGTTCGCTTCAAATGATGAATTGAATAGAAAAATAAGTTTCGCTGGCTCACTATTACTAGGTTCTATATTACAATTTTTGATATAAAACCTTGTACATAGTATTGATAATTAATTAAATAAGTGCTAAAATTGTAACATTGAAGCTTGTAATAGCGAGCCAGCACAATTTTGACTATATAATGATGCTTAGTATTCATTTATGTAGAAATAATTGTCAAGGAAGGTATGAAAAATTAAGTATTTAAGCGCCACACCAAACAATCGCTAGGACTTCCGACCGGACGTATTACTATAATCGCGAAAGGCGGCCAAATTTAGATCGATCGATACAATATCCGGCAATGGATTTGGCAGTTCTTAGAATTGTTAAATCAATCGTGAGCTAAATATAAACAAGTCTATGATGAGACCTTAATTTATTAAATTGATAAGATGTACCAAATTCTAATAATAACATAGGTTTCGCAACATTTAGGATTTACGTAAACAATGATATATTTATCTAAACACAGTATGAATAAGGAATGCAAAAAAGCAGCACCTATGATAGTGGTGTAATTTTTTAAAGTAAAATTTAATAATACAAAAAATCCTTACATAAACAAATATTTTAAATAAATTTCCTTCATACCATTCATTACATTAATGACTAGAAAACAGTATGTTCTATTTTATTAAAGAGCAGAACATTGTTGACACAATTTTCAGAACGCAGACACACTTACACCCGCGATTCTATGAGCCAAATGTGATACTAAATGATAATGCTAACTACAGTTTACGGAACAGAGGTATTGTGCCAAAATTCAACGCCGTTTTAAAGAAAATCTCAAAATGTCTTGTCTTGAAACATAAAACTAGTGGAAATGATTTCAAAACGTGAAAATAACTTATCAATTATCAAGCCGTAGATTTTGTCCCGACTTCCCACCTTAAATTACTTAAACAAAGCGTTTTAGTAAGTATAAATAATAGTATTAATTGAGGTTATAAGATTATCCTTAACCTTACTATATGTCCTATACTGTGTGTGGACTTAACAACACTAAACCAAAAGTAACTGGATACGGAGAGTACCGAAAGAACTAAGGAGAAACTTCATTGACAAATTCAAAAATATCAAAAAAAGGATATGAGATGCATATCAAAACAGAATAATTACTTACAAGCGTATTCAATAAACACAGCCTGACTTCGAATCTTGCCTCTGCTGTTCCAAGCGTAGCATTCACAGCTATATTTCCCACCAAAGTACTCGTCTAATTCATTCCTCGTCACGTTCAGTTCAGCTTCAACCACTCTCACTCCATTCTGAGGGTCTACGTGCTCCAACTGTACAGTCTTATCTGTTCTGACGTCATTGCATTTGAAAAATACTTGTAAGGCATTAGCAGCCCTGCATAATAGAGTTGCTGGTTTTGTTCTGAGAACATATGAGTTTTTTGGCTCTAATAGGAATATAGGTAGACCGTCTATCGTCTCGTCATTTTCTGGTAGCGGTATGTAGTCATCTTCTTCCACTTCTGGCTTGATGTCTGATAGGTATGGATCGAAGTTGAGCAAGCCATCTGGGTGGATATATTCCGGCCTCGTTTCTTTTTTGGTTGTTTGCTCTGCATCTGCAAAGATGTAATTGATTAAGAAACTGTAAAGACTTTAGTATATTTTTTGGTGATTTATAAAGATCTGAAAAAAAATTAGGAACGCAGTTTTAAAACATTCTACAAATAATGACTAAAAAATGATTATGATTGATCAATGATTTATCAACTCCCGAATCTTGTAATTCGTTATTTAATAGCAAACCTGAATATTATTGTGTGAAATAAAAAAATGTAACACAATACAGGTAATTTCGAACTCATGTTAATAAAAAAACACTAACAGCATATACAACCATGAATGAAAATAGTACACGCTCCTCATAAAGCATGACAGTATTAGCGCCACAACGACGCGTGGAATATTAATAAACTGTTTTTAGTACTGTTTAATAAATGTCGTAAAGAAACGGATGATGAATACATTTATTTTATGAATTGTCATATCGTGACAATGAGTCATTCTAATTCCTACTACATCTATTTATGTGAGCCGACCGGTCGTCGTGTTTGCTCCCGGGGAGAACACCGTAATAGTAAAAATAGGAATATCCTCATAAATTGTTTCGCGGGCGTGGAAGCCAACTTAGGAATAAAATATATTTAACGTACATTTTTTGTGCAGGTACGACATAACTGCCTCGTTGGTCTTGCGACGTAAACAGTTTGGGATCAAAAAGGTTGTAAATCTAATCCTGCTTTGGACAATTGGGGTTTTGATATTAGAAATTTCTTAATAGCAGTACGGTTTCTAGAAATTATCTTAGACTTACTTTGACTAGAATCTAGTAATAAGACTGAAAATTTATTTTGTAGTCACAATAAATAAGATGCAAGATTTGTTTCTTAGTATGCCTCAGGACTGTATTTGTCACTGATAGAGGTATTTATCATTCCGAGTACTACAACTCTAAGATAGATCCATCCTACGATAACATCATGTTTTCCTTTCAAGATCATAGATAAAGTATTCAATTTAGCTGTACACTGAACCTCGTGTTATGTTCATTGAAATCCGAACGGTAACTTCGAGAGGAATGTACAACATCTGACAGTTGTCTCCGTTATGTCGGCCGGTACAAAAACTGCTTCACGCGTCATTTAAATTGCGCGATATGTCGGGGATCTTGTAACGTGGCTTGTAGTCTATGGTTAATTTATGATGGTACTGCCGTTATGTATTTCATGCCCTGTTATGAATTTGTCGAATATTTTTTGATCAGTGGCGATACTTCCATAGAAACTTAAAGGATTTCTCGTTAATTCTGTAGTGTCTAGTTTATAACTGCGTTGTTATAGGGCATGTATCTTATCATTAATATGACCCAATGCTTTTTTTAAACCAATATTTTAAGCTTAAAGATTAATTATTATTCAGTATTTCAGAAAAAATATTATTTAGAAATTTTGGAAGGCAAATTGGACGCTTAGGCTTCTATGAAAGTACCGCCACTGATTTTGATCAGTAAAGTGAGTAAGAGTTATAAAAACTTTGATGTTGTAAAATTGAGACTTCGAATTATCACAATGTTGGAAGAAAAAACAGAAAAACTGTAAAAGCAACAGTGGACAAGCTTTTAGAAATTAATACAAATAGTAGATTCAATATTAGCGTATCTTGATACTTTATACATTTTTTATATCGTCATCTTCAGATTCCGAAGCATCGATTACCATGACATTACAAATGCCATAACAAGTTATTGCATCAGACATTTCTCCGACAATATAAAGCCTACTAAACGTTCAAAAAACAAAACGTTATATCGAGTTACCGTAAACAAAATCGTAAAATTTTATTTCTACAATAGAAAGGGATTGCAGAAATATAAGAAGTAACTTTTCACAATCGTGACTACGTAACGTTATTGACGATGTTATCGGGATAAATATAAACGACTTGCTGCCAATTTAATTTACGATAATTATATAGTGTTATTGCTTTAAATTATCGACTATTTACTACGGTAGTAATATTTCCAGCTGATAGAGCTATATGTCGTATATATGTCGCTGCATCATAGTAATATTGCGACATATTTAAGTAGATTCTATTTCAATTTAATCTACCTCCCTCGTTAATCCAATTTAAATTACATTTCACAGACATTTAAGTTGTAAAGTCGAACTATTGTTTTAAGAGGCTGGAATTATATTGTCCTGTAGTTTAATAGAAATGTTAAAGATAAAACTACTAAGTTTCTTACGCAGTTTATTAATACGGCCCCATATTCCGGGAGCATAAACTGCTAATTCTTGAGATGCGTTTGAGTAAAGACAAACATTTAATTATCCTTAAACGAATCAACAAGAATTACGGTGTTCTGCGTATGAGACAATTCTCTCACTGCAGACGGTAGAAGAGCTATATTTTTTTCATTTTTAAATAAAACTACTTTTATATATACTCCAACAAAGTGGCCGTGCTGGTTCCTTATGGTGATTGCAATGCATTTCTTATATTGTTGAATGGCGAAAAATCATTATAACTAGATCTACTCGAGCAGCTTGCACAGGTTAATTCTGGGGCGTGATTCAGTCAAATATGACTACGGAGAGTTTACCCCTTTATGATAGATCTGACCTACACGAGAGCCTTTACTAAAAAAGTTTTAGGCGAGTCCCGTGCCCAGCAATAATGAATACAGATAGCGCCATCTATTATAAGTTTTGGAAAACATAAATATTTAAATGTTACCATCCCAATTACGCGACTTTTGATTCATGCTCGGCAATATATCCTTTCGAACTAGTGACGGATTAAAGTGCGTTTTGAAATTTGAAACATAATTCCTTTGTGAAAAATACTCAAGACCTCTTCTCTAGTTGACATAACTATGCGAATCAGTTCCTCAACCAGCAGCAGTGCCTGAAAAATGGCAATAGTCTCTACATGTAAATTATTTTCATTAGTAGTTAATGTAGGTAAAAAAATGCCCCTCTGTAATAATTATAATTTTTAGAACTAGTACAAGTACAGAAAATATTTTTTCTATAATAGTTTTCATCAAATGTCTTTAGCGTTTCAATACCTTTGATACCTCCAATATTTGTTCTACGTAGCTATCAACCACACATTGAGAACTATTCACGTGGCTTAAGTAATGAAGTCCACCAAGTCAAGTCTAATCGAAGCAATCGCTCGCATACAAAGAGCTCATTAGAGCTAATTACTGGGTAGGGGTTATGCGTACAACGGTTGGCAGAACTGGAGTGTACAAATAGGTCTTGAATTAACCAAGCAGACGTCTCGACTGGCTGGTTAGAAAGCTTTAAACCAAAAAAAAGTATTCAATTCATATTTTCTCGTCCTTTTGTCTTTCTGGTTCTAAGAATGGATTATTCTAAAATTAAAATTCTTTATATTTAAGGTACCGATTTTTTAAATACCTTTTCTAGATATTCAAGGTTTTGAGAGCCACGTAGCGCAATTGGCTTGACACCGCTTGCGGAACGATAGGCCGCCGGTTCGATCCCCGAGTCAAATGTTTGTGTGATCCACAAGTATTTGTTTCAGGCCTGGGTGTTTGTGAGACCAAAGAAGTCTCTCGTAGTCTTTGATACCAACGATACAGATCTTATAACCTAATGTGAGGAAGAAAACGACCTTAAAGGCGATGAAGACTTAAATTCTCAAAAAGACCTAAAGTATTATTCCGGGTCCATACTTTGGTTAGTATAGATGCATTAGTTTTATAGAATCGAATTGAATATTTGAAAATCGAATGCATTCGAACCAGGCCCCTAAGTAATGCAAAAGTCTACAATCTAGCTTAGACTAAATGATTAGATCGACAAGATCTGGTCAGTACTGGCTCTTTGTAACCTGAAAAAAGAATGCAAGTGAAGAACAAACTTTGCTCAAGTGTCATAAAAATGCCGTACCCGTTCAGCCGTCTTTCAAAAAGTACAATCTTATCAATATTTACGGGGAAAATGGCTAAATGTCTTGGTATTTTCAATCGTCACTGATCAAAAATTTTGTTTAAAGTAACGTGGTTGGGAAACAACAAACCTCTAAATGGTTTTGAAATCATAGAAATCTTACGATTCAATTATGCACTTACATAAGTAAGTCATATAAAAAGTATATAAGATACAACTTAACTTACTCATTATGTTATACTTATTACAATATAACAAATTGTTCAGGATCAATATTAAAGAGAGATTAATACAATGAAAACTTATATACATGTCATTTACTCATTATAAAACGCCAAGCAATAAAAAAAATCATTGAATAAACATAGAGATTTCACTATCCCGAATCTGGGACAGGATATTTAAAATAATGTTTCTTAAAGTATAGATTAAGAATCTTGATTTATAGACTCTATCAACATCACAAACAACAGAATCGCTTACATACTAAACAATTATAAATTTGCAATCAAAAAATCATTTTCATGAAATCATAATATGAAACACCGTTCTATTAACAGATACGTATTTCTACTTAAACAAAATATAATTTAATACCAGCGTTACAAATAAAACAACAAATAAACTTGATACGAACTCGCGTGTTTTTGTTTGTTTATTGTTTATCCAAACAATGTTGAACAAAACTGGTTTATGTACAAAACAAATATTTGTTACCAGAGAGTAAATTGTGAAGGATCTAAAAACACCACAGTTTTCCGTTTGAAAACACTCGCTCACCACAAACCGGGCTATGCTAATACATCGGAATATTTAACGGGAGTTAACGGTAAGGACACTGAATAAATTTCAAACGACAAAACCTAGCATCTGCTAGCAATTTCGATTAAATTTGAAAAAATACGTTACCTCCATTTTTCACTTTGCCAACACACATCACTATCAATATGGAGATCCTAAACAGTTTTTCCACCAACATAACTGTACAATGATCGCACTCGATTACAACGAATTTAGTAAATAAACACTCATTGTGGAACTAAAACCTTTTCGGAGCACGTGCGTTTGAATTTCGAACACGCGCACACCCCGCGGTGACTCGCGCCATACTGATGCTCCCTTATTCCCTATACATGCTTGTAGCACGTTTGATGGTGTCATAAACACGAGAAGAGTTGTTTGTGTACCGGTCAATACGGTATTATTAATCATATCTAATTATAGTTCTTTTTTCAAAAATTGTATGGTGCCAACCTATTGGCAATAATTTAGAGTTCGAATTTCAAATTGAATAAGAAAGTTTTTAAAAAAGTTTGCATACTTTATCATAATTACAGTTGAAAATTAAGTTCTTTTAATATTAATCGTAAAAGTCTCATCATTTTTCATTTAAAACACAATGTCATTATTTTAAATAAAAGACTAGTTGGAGTCCATTTTAGATAGATGAGTCATTGTGAAGGGTTAACCGTTGCTACAAAATGTAATGCATAATTACTATACGCTTTCTTACATTATAAAACAATGTACGCCATCTATCGGCAAGAGTTGCCAAAAACAAAAGCTCGAAAGCTCTATGCTTGAAAAAGCTTTCATTTACTTTAACGGTTGCGACATAACGAAACTTTAAAAGCTTACAACGTCGTTTGGAAGGTTTTCACTAGATGTCACTACTAGTAAGACCAATAGAGACCTCTTTCGACAAAAGTTGGAACTGAAATGTCAGTGAAAAAGCTGGTAGACGCAATTTAAGTTATTAATATAGATGGCGCTGTACTAAGTTAGGTATTAAGAGAAAGTATTTAAAATATAACAATAGATGTCACTGTGATGTTATTCAAAAATGTTAGTTTTCAGTTTTGGATGTAAATAATGTAGTTCTTATAATCATAGACACAACGAAAAATACAATCTAATTAGATATGAATGCAATAATAGCATTTATGACAGCCCTATACGCGTATATAAAAAAACAAAATTAATTAAAATTTGGCGGACGTAAAATGCATTGGTTTATATTAACAAACTACGTTTATTAATTTTATATTTGTATCGAAATTAATTTAAAAAATAAACTGCGACGCCTTCTTCTTGTAAGATTAGACTACATTATGCAATGCTATACTTTTTGAGTTAATTATAATATTAATGTGATCACTTCTTGATCTCGCATAACAAATATGTATAGTGCGTACTACAGGCCCAGGATCAATTCTAGCGTTGAACATAGTTCGACAGGGTTTTTTCAATTAGATAAATCTTTTTTTGAAACACGACCTACTGCTGGGGGTCCTCGACAACTGAGAGGCATTAGACTTTAGTCCACCTAGCGAAGGAATAATATGAGTAGGAATAATAAGCGGTCTAATGAAGGTTGGAGAACAGTACACCCAAGGAATTCCTTTTAAGTTAAAGAAATTACTATGAAAACTCGAGGCTGTCACATCTTGTGAAAAATATTAAGGATGCCAAATTATCTACGTCAAATTGATATTTAAGTACTCTTTATTCAAATCTTCGGACGAAAATGTTTTATCGCATACATTAGCCATTTGCAAAAATTTACACATCGAACGTCTTAGAAATTTGAATTTCCAAATGATTGATTCGAAATTCAAACGCGACTAGCAGTGTTGCCAACATTGAATATTGATTGCACAAAAGGCGCTAGGCGGCAAAGCGTATTCTCAATTCAAAATTATTCCTAAACCACACTCCTTTTGATGGTGCAAAAATATGTAAGTAGCCGATTTTCGAGTCACATTTTTATTCGGAATAACATTTCGTGTCTCTTTCACACTTCAAAAACTGCGCATTTTATATCTCACTCACAATTTGCGGTACGGAAATTCAAATTTGACGGGTTGGCTCGCCTTTCCGCTGTAGATTTTCAAAGTATAATGAGCCTCTAAAGGTGGGGCAATCAATGGAATATCAAAAGATTTCACACGTTTTTATCCCACACTATAAAAAGTGACTCCTAAAGTCTTATAAGAGATCTCGCTGCTTCCATGAAGGTAAGTTAGTAGTAGGTAGGAAAGTTAGTAACAAATATTATAGTGATTTAAAATTTTAGAAATCATAGACATTGGCATTTTTTTATGTTGGGGAAAAATATCGGCAAGAGCAGTTTACACTTGGCAACATACAGCAATCAAAATGATACTTAAATTTATTACCAGGCGGCATTAAAAAAAGTTGGAGTTCGTGTTGTTCATTTCAATGAAAACAGTAATATAACGTCATTTCAATTACCGCTTAAATAATGCAATGGATGGACATTTGTATAAAAAGTTATGGACTTGCTTTTAAATATTAACATGCCTCAAAAAAAGACCTTACTATAGATCACTCACTCTTTTCTGATGACATATAAATAACTTTAGAAAAGTTACAGTATTGTTACCAGCCTATCACGTTCACTATTGGTCATAGGCCTCTCCTATGGCACGCCACTGGGCTCGATCTTCGGCACTCCTCATCCAACCGCTGCCAGCCTTGCGTATACCCTACCTAACCAGAGTTGCAGTA
This sequence comes from Cephonodes hylas, assembly GCA_030295005.1. Taxonomy (NCBI): domain Eukaryota; kingdom Metazoa; phylum Arthropoda; class Insecta; order Lepidoptera; family Sphingidae; genus Cephonodes; species Cephonodes hylas. Next base: position 17,889,854 of record AP025361.1, read on the forward strand.
CTTTTTAAATTACCGTTAGCCGTCAACAAAGTAATAGTAAATACAACTAAATAACCAACAAACTATGATAAACACTGTTTCCCAACAGCGTCTCCTAGCAAATAAAATATTTGGTATACATAAATGTTCGCAGTACTTGAGAATCGAAATGAACAAACTAAGGAGAGTAAATCCGTATTTGTGGTGAGTGGATAAATACTGCGGGGACGGTCGCCACTTCAGTTAGGTGGGCTCCGGCGACCGGTAACACTTACACTACGAGAAAGATCTTTACAATGTACGATGTTGAATTGTTTGTTAGAGCTCAGAACTTCGGTTTTATATAGAAAAATTATATCAGAACTTCTATTTCAAGTTATTTAATGTGACATGAATTGTGTGATCGAGGATGTAAGCAATGTTTTAATTATCATAATCAGATAAACCAATTGCTAAATCATCAATCAACAGGAAAGGGAAAAGTCCTTGCATGTCGACGTGTTTAATTAAATCTGACTTAAAAAGCTGTTTAGATAATATAATGACACAACGACTTATTAAACTCTGTGGGAATATCGTAATTGGAGACAATTTTCTTAACAGTCTGCAGGTCGTCCTTCACTACGTCTGCCTAAACGTGGTCTACGCTCCCACATTCGTCTACTCCACCGGCCGTCCGACAGACATGGCCGGCCCAATTCCACTTTACATGCGGTGCGGGGTCGAAACGTAAACACTCACTAAAGATCTGCTCCGAAAATTCTTACTGTATTCTAGACTAATACCAACGTTTTACTTAATCGGACTATCACATCAGAAATCGTATCGTATACGTCTCGTACTGTGTAAAAAGAATCAATAGAGTGTCTCTTGTCGATCCCAGTCACGTGTAGCAAACGATTGCGGCCCGCTGAATGTTCGCCAATTGTTCGAATCTTTGGGGCTTAACCGCATCAGCCGGTTGCCAGGCGAGAAACCCGATTAACCACACTACACTTCTAAGATAGCGGAGACTTTGTTTATATCCTTGTTGAAACGATTTTGCTTCGAATCCTTTAGTGGGAATTTTGTTTGTTGATATATTTTCTGTATTAAATGCTGGCAAGGAAGGAGGTAGCATGAATGATTAGTTAAAGATTAATTATAGAGGAAATCTGTAAGGGTTATTTGGAAATTGTTAAAGCATGTGAAATTTTCCAAACTAATTTTAACTTTAGTTATCCAATAGTCGCAAGATACATGTTAAAAAAGATTGTTCTAAATAACATTTGTCTCAGTGCGAGAATCGAACTCAAACCCTTTCGCAGTTTCGCAAGCTGCTGACTATCCAACTGCACCAGGGGCTGTCGAACACAACAATGGATCTAGCAATTAAAAATCTTACACATTCAAAAATTTCTATCATTATATCACAAGACTGCTTGCATCGCAACCAAGGTTTCTTCATAACATTATAATGAATACGAAACTATGACGTTTCCCCTCACTGCAAAGACTGAAGAGTCAAAATTGCCCCGTCTGATTTCAACCTAACTGACAGACATTATAAAAATTCTCCGTTCCCCATCGACAAGTGTCCGAGCTCCCATAGACCGCACATGAGCAATAACAATTTCATTTTTTAAGCGTCCAGAATTAAAACCTTTATCTGATTATCTTTTATCGGTTTTTCCATACACGTATAATATTTTATTATTTTCCAACGGTTAAGCTGATGGCATTTTTACGGTGCGCTGACTCTTTATGAACACGACATTTTTTATGAAGATTATTTTGTTAAGGGTGTGATTAATTCGGATGGTTTGGGGATGGCAGCAGTCAATCACCGCACGTGTTGAGATGAAAGAGCACGTTGGAATAGAAAAAGAATGTATATCAACAGCTGATACAGATTTTTTTGTTGTTGAAGATCATGTGATATGAATAGAGGCTGTTAAGCTACTCAATATTTCTGTTATTGTAATAATCGACCTAATTAATCACAATATGACAAACTACACGCTGTTCAATTATTTCTCAATGGAGTTAAAAAAATTGTCACAAAGCATAAAAACTTAACGATCATTCGTTAACGTTACGGTGAAATGTGTGAAATTTCTGGTGTATTATTAAAAAAGGTAACTTTCGCCAATGACTTAACCAAATTTATAGCATATCAATTAATACTGGCACATAAAAAATACTAATTAGATACTATTGCATTTTTTAATGAATCCTGATAAAAAAAAGAAAATCGATAAACGGAGATATAGGCATTTTTATCAAAATCGAAATAATATTGTAAAATCAATAATATTGTAGAAGTATCGCCACTACATTACAATCGTCATATACATCAAAATTGTATTTACATATATAGCAAAAAAAGTCATCTACAAAAGAACGCCATGAAACTTCAACTAGTATAAGGCGTGTGTTCCTCCTCACGGGGCGGTGTGAAGCGAGGAATATAGATAGTACCGCGTGCGAGATGTGCTGCTGTGGGCCGCGCTAATCCGCGAACATTCGTCTACCCTTTAACCAATACGTGACCACTGTTGCACGGAGCAAAGCTTTTGTTGGATGTGGTATCTCTGTTATTTTATTAAGATACACTATGAAGAAATAAATAAATATCCGCTTACTTTACCATGCCTAGTACAAATCTATTTATTAGTATTTGTTCACAATTTTTTTCCTTAACATACAGAAGTACCGAAAATTAGAAGGCACTTTGTAGCACAGATCTGCAAAAAGATTGATTCACTCAAATATTATCTATATCTATGAAGAGATTGATCAATGAGAACTGCGTAAGACTTTGATCGGTTATATTGATAATATTGGAACAAACCTCATAATTAAGAGACAAGACTTTCGTTCAAAATTATATGTTTATTTCGCTTATTGCTATTAGAGCTATTAATTTGACATCCATTGGTTCAAAAAGAGATAGATTATTTAAATTTAGAAAAGCTATTTATAAATACATAATCGTTATAGAAACCCATACTTTTAAAGTAATTACTAATTAATCAGTCCTTTTTAGAATATGGTAATACTCGTAAGATCGCTGATAACGATGAGACCGCCCTTTATGGTACAATAGTATAAGGTAGCTGCCCTATTTAATTTTTTCTTTTTGATTTCTGTATATTGTGCAATCCATCATACTAAATAAAAAACAGATACCAGTATTCCCAATATTTATACCTCATCAAAAATTTCTCCATTTCACAGCCGCAGCAGGCTTGTCTCGTGTCTCCCACAATCGGCTCAGAGTCCATCATGGCGTAAAATTGTGTTTGACGTGCGCTCGGCCGCGCGGGCAGCGGGGTACGCGGCGGGGGGCGGGAGGGGAAATTAACTGGGCTTAGGACGAAATCTCCGTGTTATGATATTGCGTTGAGCGACCGGCCGCGTGATCGCTTTAAGTATGGCACGGGATTTACGGTGTCGGATTTTCGCGCAGGTGCTTTTTGGGATTTTTAATTAATTTTGTTTGTTGAAGGATAGTATGTTTTGTTGGGTAATGAAACAATGTCGGATTTTGGTGAATGAAAAGTTGTGTTTGGTTATGTTTTTGACAATTCTTTAGTACAGATTTGAATCGATAAACTAATAAAAAAAGTTAACTTAAAGTTAGCGAAAAACACTTGGATAGTTTATTAAATAAGATGTAATATTTCAGAAACAGAACTTTCATAAAAAAAGAGGAATTAATCTTTCTAACTACGCTACACGCAATAGCAAACTCTTATAGGCAGTTGTACTGTAACGTTCACTCTAACTTATTCCAGTATTCATGTGTAACAGAACAGTATTAATGTGCAACTACTTACTCGTACTTGGAACATACGTAATAAGTATATTTAATATGAAAGTATCAAATAAAGTTTCAAAGTAAAAGTCAAATTTTTCGAAATAGTAAAACTTTAAAAACCTATTTAACATTTTTCTGTGCTTATCAGAATCATGATACTATTTTATAATGACAAAACTAGAGTTTACAATCTAAATTTAATCGCTTCTTTTTAAACAAGGCTTCAACTAGCGAAATCTATACACTAAATCTCGAGCCTCAAAAACCTGTCCTAAACCATACTCTTCTGCGCAATTCAACTAAATTACTTATCAATTGAAAGTCCCATTCCCTCGTAAAATATGAAAGTCCATATTCCCGCCGCGACACAGTCTGCAGAGTCTCATGGGGACCGTAAAAAGTGGTGCTAAAGCGTCACTCTCATCCGACCGAGAGAAAATCATATTCTGTTAAACTCGTTACGTGTCCACGCCTTGTCGCGCTGACCTGGCAAACGGGAGACTAGTGGGGATCATACTTGTGCGAAATATATTTAATTCTTGTAAACACGCTTTTAAATACATCAAACTAAAAAGGAAAATGACTAACGAGAAAATGACTGCCATTGTTTTAAAACCGGTGGGTTACTAGATTCTCAACAGCAGCGCAAAGATAAAAAATAAGCAAAGAAACGGAAATAGACGTACGTTTTTATTGGGAAGGATTTTAAATCGACCTATGCATCGAATAAAGTTACATGTGCTTTTGCACAACTTCTCTTTCTCAGCGATTTAAACTTAATTGGGCACAAAATTATCAGTAAATTTTTATGTTATTCAAACAACAACAAAATTTATGATCATTATTACTTTACTAATGCAATATATAAACAATTTTAACTCTATTTAAGACATAAAAAGTACTTTGGTGTTATAGTCATAAGTAACCTTATTCGATGCATAGGTCGAAATATAGTTGCGAAAAATTAGATTTAGTTATGCAACTGCCTAGCCTTTCTTTAACATGAGCGTGCGTATGTGTAAGTTGAGTTTAGGTTATTGGTATAAATACTTTTTTCGTTTTTCTTAATCGTACATTACTTCAATGTTATATTTGAACTATTACCCCCTTTCCGCTCATATCTTCTAAGTTCTAACGCACTCTAACCATCGTTTCTCTGCCCTTCTACTTGCCCATCCTTCAACTTTCATGCAAATAGAATAAGTAAATACTTTAATGCATTTCTTTCAGCATATCCATACTATGTCAAACAGCAGCAGTTCGCTGTGAAAGCAATACTGTATTGAGTTTTTAGCGGTGGCAGGGCTCAACTGTGCCCGATAGCGCCAAATATTGAGCCGAGTATATTTTTACCGGAGCACGTCAACTTGCGTAGCACGTGACCATACATCCATGATAATTGTTTGAGTTGTAAGACTTACTTACTCACTATACTCGTATGTAGCAGTGGCGGTACTTCCATAGAAGCCCGAAAGCCCGACTTGCCGTACATAGTTCCGAATAACAAACTTAACGATTGTTTATTTATAAAATAACGCTATAAACGTGAATGTGAGTACTAACCGGTAGGTATTTATTAGTCCTACGTACCAAAAAAAATATGCTGCTACTAAATAAACATTTGGGCTTGCCTTAGTTTGACACCCTAGGCACGCCACTGGTATGTAGGTATATTAAGATTGTTTCAGTGGTCACCTGTAAATGACGGGAAATAATTTATAACGATTGCTTTGAAGCCTTGAATAAAAGTAGTTAGTAGTGATTGTCTTTAGACATAGACGCGTATTCACGGATTCAAACCTCAGGCACACACTTCTCACTTTACGAAGTTGAATGTGTAAAGAAAACATCGCGAGGAAACTTGCACACTTAAAATTGTACTAGTTTTATTAATTTTCGCCAGACAACGTGACCGACTAAGCAAAAGTTTCAATTTAGAAACTACCTTATATTTTCACTATATTACTATATATTCTATAGATATATTATATTATTATTATTATATATTACTATAATATATTCCCACTGTTTTTTGTAACCATTTTGTCTGAATAAAGGCTTATATTATTATTATAATTATTCTCACTATAAAGACAACCGAAAATTCTAGATAACAGTACAATATTTAATTCCAATAACCAATTAAAAGGATTTAAGCAATATTCACACGGAAAGCACGCAGCGGTCAACGGCTCTCGAACAGCGGGAGCGATGTATGGGAGAAACCTGAAAACAATGTCATCTACAAAACGCAGCGACCCGGTGTCTCTTGTAATTAATTCTTTGTTCATTTTATTTTGATCGGACCGCGTATCAAGCACCTATCGCATTGCACGGTTAGAGCACCACCAACTTAATATTACACTTTAAAACCACCCTATGACTATAAAAATAAGAACTATTTTTGAATAGCAGAGATGCAGAGGTAAGTTTGCATGGGGGTGGTAAGTGGCAACCGAAGGAAAGGCTTCAAGATAAGAGTACTTGAAATTACAAAGCCTGGTGATTTTTGTAAATTAATACTGCATTGACTTTTATTGTTTGAGTTGTTGTGGGAATTGATTTTTGTTAATTCAATAAATATAGTTCATTGATAGAATAATAATTCCAGTTAAATTGAAAAACCAACTTGTTTTTTTCTAGAAAAATGTTAAGTTAGGGAAATACATTTATAAGCTTCAATGATCTTTCATAACTATTTTTTTGCCTCCCGTTCTCGCACCACAATATTTTTCATGCGATTTAGAGGTCAGGCAAAGCATTATTGGTTCTTCCGTTAAAAAATTCTCAGTATCAGCACGCAGACTGGAAATGTGTCCGAAAATGGCAAATGGCTTGCCATCTATTATGTCCGACTGATACCTGGCAACTTTTGCACTGTGGGTGGAAAAGTGCACCTCCTACCTTCGTCTACCCCTTTTGGGAATACATACTTCAGTGCGTATGTAGGTACTTCAATCCAGAAAAATAACTAAGCATAGATATATAAACGTCCTTTCATTTCACTTATGAATTCCGTAGTTCTCTACGGAAGGTATATAAAATCAGATATACTTAAATAAAAAAATACTCATATAGTAAAACCATTACATTTTTACTTCATTACTCTCATCTTAAACTTATTAATCTAAATCTATATCTCACGAATACCTTAAAGACATAGTACAACTTAACTCATTTATTTTACTAAATCAATATTCAAATACATATTCTGGTAATTTCCATAAAACTCGCAGTATTCCCAGCCAACTTATGCACGATTCACACATCATTTAACCTCACACTTGCCGTATCTCCTACTTTAATAATACCTCCTATGAGAGCTTTACAAAAATCCCCGCTATCACAGGGCCCAGTTATTAATAAAGCCAATATTTTTACGAGGTAATTTGGAGGAGAGAGGATCCGCGCTATCGACCGACGCCGTGGTTTGACCAACATATTCTTAAATGCCTAACGTTCTTCTTCGAGAAAGGGAATATGTGGAGTTGCCTTGTGGTGAGGGATAACTTTGGTGTAGTATCAATCTTAGTAGTTAAGGATGAAAAAATGTGGGTGGCAATGATGATAAAGTGCTAAAATTTTGTGAAAGTCGACATTTTTGTTTTTTATTAAATTATCGGTTATAGGGAAGGCTCTTTATACGTACGATGTCTATGACTTACAAGAGTAAGTTCTTCGACATCTAATTTCTGAATCGAATAGATGCTGATATGGAAAGTAAGAAGATGATACGTAGTATTTTTTGATGCATGACATTATTTGGCGAAAAAAGCCAAACATCCATAATTTTTATATGCAACTCCACGCCTTTTCTATTTTAATAAAGGAATATATTTTTACGATTCCCGCGCCATCTCACACAATCCGATGAGTTAGTGTCTCGGAGCGTGGGCGACGTATGCTCTTATATATTCAAATTGAACGGCGCTGAGAACGCGACCGACGCCATTTTGTCGTCGTCACGGCTTCGAGAAAATGGCCGACGGTAAGCCGCTTAGCGCGGGAAATGTGCTCGACTTGTTATTTTCGTTACGCTGAAATATGTTTAAAATACGTTTGCTGATAATTTCGCGATGGAAGATAATTTATTCCATTTGATACATATTGAGTGGGAATAGAATCTAAGCGGCCATTATTTTCGTAATCATCTTATAAAAATTTTGGCATAAATTTTGTAAGGTTTTTGCTGAAAATTGGTGTATAAGACTAATTAATATATCAAGATAGAATTCACCACATTTCGTTTATAAGCCGATGTATTAGTCACCAAATATTTAGTGCAGTAAATTCAAATTGGAGTACCTATAGTGTGATTATTTCTCGATTATTTGATACAATTATTTGTTAAGCTCGCATGATTACTGTACTAAAGCTAAAAGTTAGTGCGAGTGTATTCTGATACTTCGTCTTCTTCTGATAAATTACCAATTCGTGCGGCAAAAATTTAACCAATATTTCTTTCAAATAAAAATCACCTATAAACAGAGCCAAAATATTATAAATAAATATTGTATCGCATGTTTAAAACACACAAAGTAATAAAATCTCATTTTCCAACGTCTATTACAATCGATTATGAAACAACTTATCGGAACCCAATCAAAATGCCAGTTTTGAAACAGTTGTTCAAAACATTCAGTATAATAAATACATTATGATACGCTCGTTTTGCCCAAGTCGCGAGTTAAACCGCACAATCGATTCCAATTTTAATTCGATTAAATGTAGAATCGAGACTTTTTCGTCGCTCCAACACTGCACAATAGGTTATTGGTTTTGCGGGGTCATTTTTTTCTATAAATTCCGCCATGCAGTTTATTTAATGTGATTTTGAAATGTTTATCGAGTTATGAGACTTTAGGTCATTGATGTGTTGTTAGATTTATAGAAATTTTATGATTTGATTAAAGTAAAATTTAATTATATGGTATGAACTACTGACCATTTTTGCGCCTGTGTGAGAATTCTTCTTCTCTTCATCTTCATCAACCCATGTACGCCCACTGCTGAGCACGGGTTTCCTCTACCATTGAGAAGGTTTCAGGCCATAGTCCACCACGCTGGCCTAGTGCGGGTTGGCGGACTACACACCTAAGTAATTTCTAAGAACTTTTTAGGTGTGCAGGTTTTATCACGATGTTTTCCTTCACCGTTAAAGCAAGTGATAATTCAATTTGAATACACACATAACTTCGAAAAGTCATAGGTGTGTGCCTGGGGTTCGAACCCGCGGCCGCCGAGAATTCACTGCATTCAAAATGACTATTTACTTGTACAATGACAAATGCATTTGATCTAGACGCCATTCTTTCGGGTGATCCTACATTGGGCTGAAATCTTATGTACAATAGTATGTTTATATGCAGTCTCATCTACTGAAATTTTTTTGTTACCATTTCATTCGAGCTGGCCATATACATGGACCACAGCCAACTACGGCGTAGCACTTCGAACATAAAAGTACTCGTAGGCTGTACTTGCTAATGTTTGTCTTTCCATTCGAAATACTCACGAGCAGTTCTTAACACGTCCAATATTTCACTTAAAATTATTTTTTTACCTAAGTTATTAAGGTTTTATTATAGCATAGTTAGAATATAACCATGTATCTTATCCCACACTCGCCTTGTGAGCCTTGTACTACTTGAGAATTTTTGGCCTAACACAGCGTTTCCTAACCTTTTTCAGCCACGGACCCCTTTAATAAAAAAATTGTTAAGTAAGCGTAGCGATTACGAGACATTAGCATTTATGTATGATTCAGAAATGACACCGCGGACCCCCATACATATACTCGCGGACCCCCAGGGGTTCGCGGACCACAGGTTAGGAATCGATGGCCTAACACATACATCCTAAGTGAGCTTCTGAGACAGAGATCCAACTCGCGGCCTCTCATTTCATCGTCTACGCCTAACCAAATCCGCAAAGGATTCTACAACTACCGCAACGCTACATCTAAAACTAACTAAGAACTATTATAATTACTCTTTGAGAGATCTAACTCGCGACCTCTACTTTCATCATTTAGGCCTACACGTCAAGGATGCTATAACTATTGCAACGCTACAACTAAGTTTACTTGTATAACGCTGTCTGTACCATGAGATATAATATAATTAATACAGTGAGGATTACGTGTGGGTAGTACCGTCAGGTGCGCCGGCACATGTGGCTCCCACCGTCTTCCAGTTTACATAATCTGTGTGATGCCGGACTCACCGTCTTAGCACTATAGGATGTGTTGAAAACTATTGTAATATCAACTACAGATGGTTTTAATTTGAGAAACATTTTTAAAATATACGTAAGAATACCTTCCGTGGGCTCATGTAAGTAATTGGAATTGAGACAAAGCTCATAGCACTACAGGACGTATTGAAAACTATTGTCATTTTGAAATTAGGTGTTGATAGTTCAAAACTCGTTCAAAGACATACATAAGATTACCTTCTGTAGGCACTTGGAGGTTTATTGGAGTTGTCTGCCCCATTTTCAGACTCTGGATTTTTTTTTTAATAGCCTATATCAGATCCCACTGCTGGGCAAAGGCCTCCCTCTTTTTCTTCCATACCACTCTATTTTTTGCCAACTCACGCCAGTCCCTGTCAAAGGTCTCTAGTCCTGTCCTGTCTCTGTCTCTAACTCTGGAATTGCCTGCTGGAAAACCGAAATGTCCATGTATTATTTTGTATAAAACGTATCAGAAACTACTAAACTACTAGAAAAACTCTTAAAGCGTTTAAACAGTAATCAAATGAAATATCACCTAGATTCATTAGGACTGCTTCGTGGTCTCGCGGTACAAGTATGTGCCGTGCGATCTAGAGGTCCTGGGTTAGATTCCCGGGTCGAGCAAAGTGTTATTGGGTTTTTCCATTAGGAAATTCTCAGTAGCAGCATGGAGTCTGGAAATGTGCCTGAAAAATTGCAATAGACTCGCCTCCTATTACGTGGGACTGATACATACCTGGCGAAATGTGGGTGCAGAAATGCATCTCTGCCTACCCCTTCAGGGAATATAGACATAAGGCATGTTTGTTTTGTTTTTTCATTAGGATATATTTCATTCCTAACCTAGTCTTTAGTCATGTCCATTAACACGGTTTTATATATTATCTTAAATTTATTTTAATAATTTCTTTTAACCAGCCTGTGTGTGTATAAATACATATGCGAGAGGTGCGCGCTACGAGCTCTCCGTACACGCCTCTAATCAATCTAGGATTAACATGTTGAATACTAAACCGTTCCCACCGATACTCGAGCAGGCTTGTTCATCTCCCTTGGACTGTGAAGGGGTAAACAGATTTGAAGCTTTCAACAATGAAATACTTTATTAGCTTCTCTGGATTCTAAATCTGGGTCGGAAAAAGTGCTATCAGTTTTTCCCAATGGCAAAGTTCAAAGTAGCGGCAAGTGAAACTATTATTTCTTGTTGGACACAATCATACATTATACAATGTACAAGGATGCTTCCTTTACCAAAAGGTTCCCTGGAAAATTTGTTACGTTTGGTAATTTATTTTTGTAGATATGAAATTTAAGGCAGTCATCGTTTTTAAAAATAAATGTGAGGAAGAATTATTGTGTCTCGAGTATGATCTCTATTCTGCATTTACCAATTTCATACATCTATTTCACCCAATTAAAACCTCAACTGTCAGGTAATTAATAAATCCTTCCGCATCCCGGAGTGTCGTGGTCTCGGGCTCTCGTGTCCGCAATAAATTATCCGCGCGCGAGTTAATCCGCACTTTTGCGGACGTCCAGCACTATCTGTTCGGAGCACGCTGCAACCTTCCGCGCATCGCCGCGAATACGGACGGACGCCCAGCAGATACCGGCCGCAGAAAAAGCTAAGTTTTTTTTTTATGTGCAGTATATCGTCAGTCGTGGATACAAACAGAAGTTGAGTTAGGTGCCACTAAGATGACTGAAATTAAAATGTGATGAAAATTACATCTTATGTTGCAAATAAACTATCTGTAACATTTCTTATAGTTATGATGTCCCAAACTTTCTAACTTTCATTCTTCATTCCTAGATTTTTTTGTAAACGTTTAATTACATTATATTTTTATTCTACGGTTTACTCCTTGAGCACTCGCTGGAATGAGTTTCTCCTTTGAGCTTTAGTCCACTTAAGATCGACCGTGGGAATCTAGGTAATTTAATGAGTCGTATTGCTTTTCAATATCCATTATAAATAAATTATTATTTTTAAATTAAACATATCTTATATCCACTATGCGAGCCATTTACTATCAAAGAGAACTTTCTTATCAACTATCACCTAATACAAAAAGTCTAATATAATAACAAACGTATTTTCATATGCTGTCGGTACTCACAGCTCGGCGCGCAGCTATTAATCATGGTTTATCGAGTGCTAATCCAGGTTTAAATAGATAACTATTTGAGCCGCTCATTGTCAAGCTCAACACTTGGATAGGGTTGGCGCTAATCGCTGATGGCCAAATTGAAATGGTAGGAACTGCAGCGGAGATAGAGAGAGATGATGATATAATCTTGGTACTCCATATCTTTATTGTGGAATAAAAATCAAATAAATATTGATTTGGATCTTAAAAGATTTAAAATAGAAATTAAAGAGATTATTTTATAAAAAGCAGTGATAGCTACGAGGCTTAGCTTCGAAGTGGAAAATCAGTGGAAGGTTTAACCCCCAACACTCGGATCTAACTTTTCGAAGCTATGTGTATTTATAATGAATCATCATTTATTTTTATGGTGAAAATAAACATCATGTGGAAACCTCCACACTCTAAGAGTTCTAGTTTCTATGTATTCCGCCAACCCGCACTCGGTGGTTGTGGAATAAGGCTTAAAATCTCTAAGTTGAACCTCAAAAACCAGAATCAGATGCAGAATAAAACATCAGTCTATTAAAACACATATTTAAAACAATTAATCTTCATGTTGAAATTTCTGAACGAATAAACAACGTTCTCGTTTAATAGATGTGTTCACAAAGTTGTCAATTACGAATCCTTGTGCTAATACATCCAACCCTACGCGACAGAACGCCTTTACAAAAACCATTGTTTTATTTATCATCTCTCCCGTTGATGTATCCGCACTCGATAGTCATCACTGCTGGGCACGGGCCTCCTCTACAACTGAGAGGGTTCACGCTTTAGTCAACTATGCTGGCCTAGTGTGGGTTGGTGGACTATGCACCTGTGATATCCTTAATAAGTTTAAGGTATGCAGGTTTCCTCGCGATGTTACCCTTCGCCGTTAAAGTACATGATGATTCATTGTGAATACACACATAACTTCGAACAGTCGTAGGTGTGTGCCTGAAATTTGAACCCGCGACCACCGGGAATTTTGACTAACCACGATGCCATCATACTTGAATTAAATTTCTATGCTAATTCACTTATTCCATTAAAAGTTATCTGTTATCACTATGATCGAAAATCGTCCGATTAAATTTTCTCAACTGCATGAAATTTAAATCAAAAGGTTACTTAAAATATTTGGGATTGGGAAAACTACTTCAGAAAGGTCCATGACTAGCAGCGGACGACGATTTGCCGAAAATAAGATATAATAGTTTGAGAAACTATAAGTATGATACATTTCTAAGCGTCACTTTTTTTTAAATTGACTTTTTAAAATAACTTATGAAAACATCTTCAAGACTTCGATTCTACCTTGTCCATTTGCCAATAGTAAAATAAACTTCTGGCTAGTATTGAATGCGTCAACAGACATTGAAGTACGGGAGGGGTCGCGTGGCCCCTCGGCGTTCATGCTCACTCAACTTGTAGCTCATTGGCATTTCATATTGTCCGACAGTGTTTAACGGTGGTCGACACCTGCCTTTTGTACTAAACATGAATATATACTTTTTTAACCGCGCAAAAGTATCGCACTGGCACATATAGACTTAATATGTTAGGAAGAAAAATAAATTTGAATATTGCCTGCATCTAGGCGGACTTTATCAAAAGATTTTCTGAGATAATTTATTTTCTCGATATTCAACTAACAAGACGTTATTCTATTATAGAAAGAAATGTTGGTCCTTCCGGTAGAGTGAGGTCATGCATGGTAAATATAATGTAATTATTACTTCAACCAAGAGCTGTACACCGCGTATTCTAGAATTTTACTCTAGAAGCCAAGTAAGAAATCTTGCAAAGATGAGTACTAGCACCCTTGATTTTTTTTTTTATAATCTTGAGCAGGCATGTTTTTCGAGTATTTTCATTCTTTACAGTAAACTTAGAAACGTACAATAACCTATGGCAAACCTCTCAAAATTCCTTATGCTAAAATCCTTAGCATTAAAAAATTACACCCATCTTTGTCTAAACCCCAAAACATTACGAATCAACAATTGAATACACACATCAAATAAATCATATTTAAAAAAGGAAGCTATCACAATCGAAACGGCGCATGCCGCTAAGCGCGATCAAATCTGCAAAGGCATAAATTTAAATTTAGAATACCCTTTGGAACCCTTTGTACATTTTAAAAATCATCAAGCGATGGAAACGCTTGAATACCTGTGAACACTAAACCCTATTACAATGAGCATAGAGTTTAGTTCAGTTCGTTGAATAAAACGGATTGAAGCGCTTCAACAAAAAGAGTTTAATAGAACAGCCCGTATCTTACTAATGGAACGTTGGCGTAATGAAATAAGGTATTTTTGCTGGTAATGGGGAATGTTCTCCGAATGCGATTTGTTAAAATCTTTTTTTTTACAAACTGCCAACTCGGAGCTTGTGTTTTATTCGATTATCGATTTCAGGCCATTTTAATTTTATTGTCTCACACCGAATAGTTTTTAACAGCTTATATAAAATATGGCTTGAACGTTTTATGGAATTGACTCATAATAAAATAATTTCTCTTTCAAACTTTGTATTTTGCTTGATGCCATTAGATATTAAACCGAAATGTGGTCCACAGTGAGTACTTACTTCGTATTTTACAAAAAAAAATCTTAATTCATATTTTTGACAACCAAAATAATTATTTTAATAATGATCAAAGTAAAGACAGACTCGTAACAAAATAATGAAACGCGTTGTAAAAGATTTTGTAAATGCTGAAACTCTAAAACGTCAAAGGCTCGATACAAAAATATCTTCCATCGCAATATTTTTTATTTCTGTCAACCCCGTAAAGGAGATGACGCGAAGTCAAGTGAGCAGAAAAGAAACCAGCAATCGAGTGAAATAATTAAGCGACGTAAAAAACACCTCGAGAGCATTATCTTAATCTCAGTCCATATACCAACTGTCAGACTGGAGGAAAAGTGGAAAAAATGGCTGGATTCACGTCGCTCGATTTGTTTTACATGGCTGTTCCGTAGGAAAATTTGAAGATGTACCGTTTTTATTTTGTTTTGTATCTTTGCGGCCTATATTGTATACAGAGTAATTTATAGGTTTAGTCTTAGCTGCCCAATTTTGCCTTGATAGATGTTTTAAAATGATAGAGAGAATTTTTGATTAACATCAAAGAAGCAAGCAAAAATCAGTTAGAATTTGTTCAGACAGTAGACAGACGTAACACATGGGGCTGATCCTATAACTAACTTCCACTTACATTACATATTCTCACTCAAGGAATTTTAATGCCACAGGAAACATACTATTCTTCTTAGACTATCGCCATCCATTGCCGGTATAAGGTAGGCCGTCAACGATCCCGATCTTTAGCAGCCCTTATCCATCCTGACGTAATATAGGCCGTCTTGCATCATGATGGTCCGACGATTTGCGAAAGGAGTCAGGAGGAGTCAGGTAATAGTTAGACAGTACACAATATTTCACTTCAAGTTATAAAATATACAAAATACAGCAATGGCAAAATTCAAATGTACGAAACTACAGAAAACCCTTTCCCAAGCGATTTTCCACTGAACCCCGAAAAAAATCCCCAACGCTTATCGAAGATCTCGCTTGAACAAAGGGGAGAGGATATTTAGCATAATGAGTGACATCGCCGCAACGTTTAGCGTGAGCGAGACAGAGATACAAAATGCCGTACGTTAGAAAGAGACGGCAAATGATTTAGAGAGAACAATAACGCAATCTTGTTTCTAGACCATTTCCTTTAATTAGTGGTAGAGGACAGCGGGTAATTTATTAAAACGGTAATGGTCGAGATAGACGTTCGAATGTGTCGGTTACGTTGAAGCAAAGGTTTGTATTCGCTTCGTGTTTTATGGGTTGCGACGTCAACGAGTTTTACGCAAGTACTTGGCTTTTCGTACTGTTGTCTTTGCCTACTTTTAATTTAAAATGAAATGGGGTAACCTTGTTTGATATGAAAACATTTCTTACTGCCTCGTGTTCTCATGGTACTAGTGCTGAGTTTGGGTGCTGTGCTGAACTTTGTAAAGGTCCTGGATGCGATTCCCGGGTCGGGCAAAGTATTCATTAGGAAATTCTCAGTGGCAGCACAAGGACTGGAATTGTCCCCGAAAACAGCAATAGGCGTAAGTCTACGTACGTACGCACAATTGGTTAAACGTGGATATAGAAAAGCACCTCTGCCCACTTTTTTGTATTTTGCTTTACTTTATTGTATAACTTTTTATTGTTTAAAACAAACACAACATTATGTATAATACACACAACCTGGAAATAGCAAACAGAAACACAACAGCCTGTTATACACATTGGATACACAGTAAATCAACAAGGCCATAAGATGTGGTTCCGAGCGGTGATAAACGACGTTCGGTTCGCTGGAGCTTCGTGAAATGCTGACCAGGAGTTTGCTGGCTATAGCACCAAGTTTAAACTGTGGTCGTTTGTAGGTATTGTTTCATATCAAAAGTAGTATAGAATAAAGTAGGTTCCTACGTCGCTAAATTCTAAATTGTTATAGAAGGTGAAAAAGGAACGTGATCAAATACTAAGACAATAGATAGTTATGGTGATTACTGATATTAAAGTACTCCAAAAAGTAAGCTTTTTTCTCATCCCCATATACATTTAATACTTGTGGTAGCCAGGAAAAGTACTTTTTTAGCCTCTTTCCTCATTGTGATGAACATAACAATAATTTGTCTTAATTTTCACTATTATAGAGATACATTCTTGAACATTGTTTGAGAGCCACGGCACTTACCCTTAAGTGCCCATTGTCATTTTTTATACCACCAGCATATTGAAGCCTAAAACTCATAGAATTGCTAACATGACTCAATTAATACGATGCTAGGTCAGTAAAACTTTATTTTGTAATAGTTTGTTGCTATTTACATAATACTTGTAAGAAAATAAAATAATCTTACTTTATTATAACGAGGTACAAACTAAAAATATGGAATAACCAATAAAGTTGAAATAAAATAACATTATTTTGGTAAATTAACCCTGGACAGCGTGCGAAGGGTAGTAAATACCGCAGAACTCGTTGTCCGTCACGCCTATTACACTGAATTGAAACATTTAGAACGGGTCAAACCGATCAAATTAGCACCATCACTAAACTTGTTATAAACGCTCACGTGGCTATGTATATATTTTAGAGAATATTGTGAGATTAAACAAAATACTTATATAGGTCTTGTAAATTATTTAAATGAATAGAAAACAGCATATTATGATTAGGCTACAGTTATGTGGCAGACGCCTTTTATAAAAAATGATTTCCCTTTTAAAATAATAACTGGATTTAAGTTCTTTCTTCAGGCACTATTAAAGGGTGGAGGATCGATTAATATGAAAATAGTCAGCACATCAAACCTTCAAACACCATTTCTTGAGTATTAAAACAAACGTATAATTTGTGAATAAACTGATAAACTCATCTATAACAATTAAATATAACTTGGAATTTATGCATGAAATGATCCAATAAAAAAGAACATAAAATCTGAGCCAAAAAACCAAGACCGCATCGATTAACTCAGCTCTATCAATATGGTGGTGAACATAACGCGTTTGGCAGACGGCTTAAAGAATCTTGGCTGTGGCGAGGAAAAATCCAAAAGGACCCAGTTAATAAATCATATCGGCCCAGACGGCCCGGCCCGCTGGTTTCTGAATGCATAATGAGACCCATTCATTTGAGGGTTACTTTTTTATCATTTCGAATGGATTTCCTCTCGCGAGTCGTTAGTAATGCTTGCTGTATTGATAGTGTTTTCCTTGCTATTGTTGGGGGAATATGTGTTGGCACGGAAACGTGTTGGTGGGGAAGCGAAACTTCTTTATTGAATAATTTGTATTAAACAATTTCAGGGGAAATAAAAAGGAAAGGGAAATAAAAGATATAGGATTTCTAATGACTGCCTCGTGGTCTTGCAGTACAAGTATGTGCCGTGCGATCTAGAGGTCCTGGGTTCGATTCCCGGGTCGGGCGAAGTGTTATTGGGATTTTCCATTAGGAAATTCTCAGTAGCAGCACGGAGTCTGGATATTTTCATAGCGACTGCAGTCCTTCATAACATATTGGCCAATCATAACATTTTAGACTTGATCCAGACTTTGGACTGCGGGCCCTAGGATCCGTAATATACTGATATGGATATGTCATAATTGCCTAACTATTAAGGTTAGTAAATAGTCGTACCTACCCAGGTTTCTGAATCTTTCTCATATAACAAATTAATGATAAGGAATATTCATTTTCAATTGATGTTTCAAAGAACATAGCTATTTCGGTATGTGAATGTGTTAGATACTTACATAGAAATATCTGTAGCATTTCCTACATTATCGAGTCCACACATAATTCCAATTACCCACCGATACCGCAAGCAATAAAAACCTCATTTACAACTCTCCATAACAATTTAAACAGTTCAAACAATTTGTTATACAAATAACCGCTGAATATTAAGTAGGTGAGTGCCGTTTAATTATGAGAGCGATGAAAAAAAGCCTTATAAAGGAGCAAACTTCTCCCCTCCACAATGGGGGCAGTTATTCACGCAGGCTTCCTGCCCCGTGTTCTCGCGACATTGTTTTCTTTCGGGCGAACTTTTTCTGTTCATTTGTTTTCGTTTTTTCTGCGGTAACAATGTTCAAAAGTCAGGATTTCTCGAACCCATATTTCACGCTCATATTGTTCCCCGTTTGTATGAGAGTATAGCGAGTCAGCTTTATTGTTTTCTTTCATTATGTAGTCTTTTTGTCCCGTTGTGATGGACTGTGGTGCAACATTTTTAAGTTGAGTTTTATAATGAGATTCATAGGTGTGATTTATCTTAGAACTTTCAGCTCTTGACTGAATCCAGAGGCAACAATTACAAGGTTACTAAAAATTTGCAACGAAACTGTTTCGTAGATACAATAAAATCCATCTTTATTTATATACACTTTTATCTCTGCATAGACTCAGCTTAAAATATCGACATATGTAGCGTAATTAACAGACGAAGATCAACAGATATGACGATCATGTATTTTAAAGTAGTATATATAAAAAAAGAACATCGTGACCAAATCTATAACGTAATTTTTGTATCAATAGTAATTATAATCATCCTCATTATCATAAACCAAAAGATGTCTAAGGCTGAACATAAAATTTCACTCTGTTAAAAGCGGTCTGCAACGCAAAAAAGATTTTTCTTTTTCAATCCAGATTTTTTTCTTTCAACTATATCACTCAAATTCCAAAGTATTGATTGTGCAGTCAGAGACGGCGAGTGCATTTACCACCACATATGTCTAAGTGGGATGTATAATTAAGCGACGGGCACTCTCAGGGGTAACTTAATGAAATTAGAGTAGAATTTTTCGCGGCATATGGCCGACTTTGCGCTTCCAAACGTTTGGGGTGACGCATTGCGCGGTTTTTTGGCGTATTTGTGTTTTAAACTAGCGTATATGTTCGAGTTTCTTTGCGGTTTTTTTGTCTTTAAACTGCAATTACTAATGAGGTATTATAGTAATTGTAAGAAAAAACCTTTTAAATTCAACGTTCCATTGAATAAAGTTGCATTCTATACAGGAGTAACAGAGTTTACAGTCAGGTGCGCTGTAGTCACTTTCCCGTTGCCAGTATGTGAAAAATCTATTTTTATCTATTACGATACTTCCAAGTCTTGGTATTGCTAGTTAAATATACCATTTTATAGTAACTTACAATCATTTTTGTAGCAATTTTAGATGTATTATAATAATAAAAATAAGAACAAATATCTGTATAATATTGCTTGGAACATGGATGCGTCGTGGTACTTTCATTAGCATCGCAGCCCCGTCCCCTGAGACAGCTAAGCCCATACGTGCATATGGCGAATAAATGCCCATCGTATGGCCCCAGAGAACTTTAAATGCTTTGATGAGCTGAAGAATAATGCGGTATTAACATTCATTCTTGATGTGGGGAACGGTTTCAGTTACAATAACTAGAAAGCTATAAAGATCTGCGCGATAAATGTCTGCTTAATTTTATGTGGAAGAAGAAAAGATATGTTTTGAAGATTTTATGTTGTGTCGTCAACCTGTCTATCTTTTTAGCCCAGAAGGCTTCTCAAAAGTTTATTAAATCATTTACTCCTGCGAAACAGATGATGACAGTTTGCAATTTATCAGATATGGTCTATTATATCAGTGTTATTATTACGACGCAACATTAAAGATTTTTACATTGGACGCAGTATTCGATTTAATCACATGTACTTTGCCGATGCAGTACTTAAAACATTAGCTCATGTTATTGATATGTGAAATGAATTATCTTAAATAAATGATCGGTTGTTTCAATTACTTCTTGACCCTTAAAAAAAGGCAGTTTAAGTACAATGACTTTCCAATACATTTCTTTTTATTTTGAGGGAGTTGAACTGATAACAACGAAAGACAGTTGTAACCTATTTTTTTAGTAAAACCGCAGGTCTAACCCAGTTCCAGCATCAATACACAATTGCAAACCCACAACCATTTAATTTCTATCTTCTGCTAGTATCGGCGAGTGCTCAATACTCTGATTACGCAGATAAATAATGGTTGGGGGACGATCAAAGAGTACGCTCATTGTGATCAGATGGCAGGTCGCCACTAGCGCATATGTTGTGTGCTTCTATACAAACTAATACTAATAGTCTTGGTACTTGCGGTAATATTGAGGAAAATCATTGGATGGAAAAGCTATTAAAACTAACTGCAGTGTTCAACAATCGTAAATTAATCAACATAGCCTTTTTAATTAACTGATGAATTACGCGTTTAATTTTTCACCCAATGAAACTTGTTATACAGGGTGTAAAAACACCGTGATCGGAAACTAAAACAAGTAATAGTTATGGTAATTACAACACATTGTCCTTAAAAAAAAACTTTCTTTCCTGACTAATTATTATTATTAGTATTACTTTCATATGAAGATTACTATTATAATTAGAGTTAAATTATTACTTCACTGGGCTAACAAAGTGAAACGGCAGAGAAACTTGGTCAACAACCAATGCTGCTCTTTCACAAGCAAAATCAGACTAATATGAAGTTTCTGAGTTTATAAGTGTGTTTGTATATATGTTTGTTAATGCTTATCAATTAAGATTATTAAAAAAAATCAAAGCATAATGTATATATACCTACTTAGAAGCAAAATTCAAAACATTAAAATAAATGATACTCTCAAATACTCAACACTATGCAAGTATCAAGACATCTCTCTCCAAGTACAAACGCAGAGTGGTGCCATACAATATGCATTATTGCATTTCTTTGTGCAAAATGTTTATTTGCGCGCGCGCACATCGCTCCCCATCATTTGACAAGTGGCTTAAAGTCCACACGTATTCAATTATCATTATGGACCTTGTATCTACTATAGTTCTTATATCGAACCTTTATATATTAATTTCTTTTTGGAAAAGAGCTGAAGACAAAATTCATTATAGGAAGAGAATGAATCTTAGAACCTTATAAAAACAACAAAGAAGGAGTCATTGTATTATTCCAAGCAATTTTGAAATGCTCGGATTTATGATGCTGTAAAATGATGTCTTTTTCATTCTAATGAAACAGAAAGTATTTTTCACAACTCATATTTCATACATGATGTTTAAAAATAGGGCAATTTCAGTAGGAAAGATAAATGAAAAGGATTGTACGTTATACTAACAAATAATTTAAAAAGGGCGCAGAAAAAATACCACAACTATTGATCGATGCTCTACCTTCATAAGTTCGTATACAATACAAATCTCTTAGAAAAGCATTTAACACATCCCATATGGTTAGTAGGTCCCTGGGCCATGGGGGCTCATTGTCCACCGCCGCTTTCACACCATATGCCATGGAAATTCATAAAAACAAGTGTTCCAATCTTACTTTATTACGTTACGATTATTCATAATCAAAAATATATTTTTTCCCATTCAAAACCTTAATTTAACAAAAATAAAGTTGAAAATTATTTGCGCGATAATCATGCAATTATTGATCTAAATAATGGTGCTAATGTAAACCTTAATAGTGATGGAATAGGGGTGAAAGCCACTAATAAAAATGCAAAAGTAGACGAAGCCCTAGCGCAAGTTGTAAACCCGAACAAACTACAATAAACAAGCTTGTAAATCGAATCGAATTGTTACTGGAAAATAAATCAAATGACGTAGAACTTAGAGTATAAGTTGCAAGGGATGAAGTAACGAATGGTTTTGACAATTAATAGGGTGAGTGATCTAAAAGAGTGAACTGCGTGAATGGATATGATTGCAGTCCAGTTGAATCCACATTATTACCCATTGTCAGGGATCGGGACACCATATGTTGTGTTGGTATTAGCACTCTGTTGTGTTTTGTGGATTATGCTAAGCATATTTTAATGCAGGGCACAGGTGGCTTACTGTTCAATAGATGACATACTGTCCGTGTTTACTATGGGTTTGTGATTTTTTTCTTTGTAATTGCTAATTAGTGTTTAGAAGATTACTTATGTCGTTCCGAATTAGATTCTCGAGTCGAGGAAAGGATTTTTGGGTTTTACATTTCACTATTTTAGAAATTACATGACAGCACGGAATCTGAGATTGTGTCTGAACAACAATAGAAGAACCGAACTACACAATCCGGGATACAGATTAAGCATATCATTATTTTTCTTCAATTCGACTGTTAAAAATGGTCCTTTTACTTTTTAAATTAAAATACCTTGCATCATTATTGACCAGAAAATCTTCATCGAAATCACTAAGAAACTAAAACAAAACTCATCCGCACCAATGCTAGATGAAACATCGATGTATCAACGTCTCGGGTCCCAATACTAATCACGAGTGGCGCCTCGGGAGCAGAAACAATCGTCGGCCCGAGACGTCGTCCATCACACGTCTCAACGGATTGAGTCCTCCGGGCCCCGCTCAATCTAACTTACAGATGCGACCTGCACTCTGTATGTATCGGTTTTTGGCTCCTGTCGATTTTGGTTTTGAAGACTTTCTCATATACGACAAAGTAACAAGGTATTTATTTTATTTATTTATATACACTTTATTGTACACAAAGGAAAAAAATAACAATAACCAAAAACAATCGGAGGATCCTATCACAAGGTATGTAAAGTTAGAGAATCTAATATATTGGAGTAAAGAGGCAAAATAATTCTAGATTGTATAAGAACGAATGTAAACAGTGAGAGTCAGCATGTTCTGAAAACTACTTAACCGCCAAATATCTATCATAATGAAACGGATTAATAGACATCAATAAATATAAAAATAATATTTTGAATAAAATAACAAATAGAAGTATAACTGTTTCTAATAACCTGCAATAGATCATACTGCTTGGCAAAGGCCTTCCTCTACTTCTACCACTCCTTTCTCACTTTTAGCAAGTAACGTCACTTCTTCTCAAAGGGTATCTCTCTAGCGTACAAGCGGCCTGCCTCGCTTAGAAGTATAGAATGTCCTAAAAATATTTCAAATGACAATTAGCACTAAAAACAGCATCAATTCAAATCAAAAATCAAATTGATATTTTGTATCAATATGAATGAAACAAATTAAAAATTTAATCCAAATCCTCGAACCGTGAGCCGTATCAGCTATTCAATCACCCTTTACAATATCGACCGCAAACCCTAATTGATAGAAGATTAGAGTAATAAATAAAAACATCCGGATTTATCTTATCGTGATCGCTCGTCCCTCTGCCGCGTGCAGGCCACGTGCCGTCGATTACTTACCGACGTGGCGACGAAAACGTAATAGTAATATCGACTTATTGGATAATTTTATGTGATTGACAATTTAGGATAGGTTGAATCCTGAAGATCCAAAAAAAGGACCAAAATTTTCGATTTTCAGATCGATCACTAATCACTATTCAAATAAATACACCCAACATTGTAAAAGGTGGCACCTATTTCTTTTTTGAGACTCTTAATTGCAACCACACTCTTAGCTGTGTAAATTCAGTTCCCATCCAAAAACCGGGTCATTCTCGAATCAGTCTTAAGGCCAATCCACTCAAGGTCGGAGCAAACAACCATGCCAGCAAAGCACATAATAATATTAGCCAAAAAATATTCTTCCATTTTAAGAAATCTGTAAAAAATGTGTTTCTAGCGAGTAGAATCAGTTTCCCTGCTCGCGGCGGACCATTTGTCTTGTTCCTGACATAAAACACTGTAACCTCAACCCGAGTGCCTCTACCGCGAATAATATGTTACTTTTATTCCATAACTATATCTTTTTATTGGATAATAAGGGTTTATTTAAGTTACATTATATTATTATATTGATCGAAAGAAGTAACTTAAATTTTAAATATATGGAGAGAAAAGAACAAAAGGTAAAAAAATACTTAACAGAAACGAGGTGTTTAAATTGTAAAATCATGTAAAAATCACAAAAATTAAATGAGATGTATCAAATGAGTTAGTGGGTACTTTAAGTCATTTTTCATATAAGTTACGTTAGTTCATCCGTGGCATAAGAAAATCTTTCATCGTTTGCTCGAGTGTTGTGGATTATACCATTATTGTACGCTCCTATTCTTTAGAAATTACTTAAAATTATTTAGTTTTTCCAAATTTTTGAGAAACAAAACAATAAAAAGAATCAGAATAATTATTTTCTTTAACAATATCAAAAAGTTCAGTATTACAAAAACCAACAAGTTACCATCAATCAAGAGAACGTATTAAGCGATGTTCCACTACTAACATTTGTCGATTCTCGTTAATAAGATGTCACGCTGACGGCCCCGCCTGGCACTCAGATTGATGAATGTATCGCTTCAGGTCATGTAGAGGATTTAGTAGCAGTTGCTCCTCGAAATTGGTAACAAATTTTATTCTGAGTAATCCTATAGGCGATATAAAACCGAAACTTTATTCATATACTTGCAGCAAGCTGTGAACTGTAACTTTATATGACTTATATATTTTGGAATATTTTTAGCTTGTATAATACGGCTCAATTTTTATAGCATACATTTTACTGACAACAACACACACTTGAATAATTAACTCTAGGGATCATTTAAATAGCTTTTAGCAGTAAAACTACGACAAATAAACTTCTGAGGTTTACTGTTCACATAATTATAAAATATTTTATAAATAAAATATTATTATAAATTATTTTTTAGTTATTTTTATATGACTACCATGCACATCGAAATACATTTCAATGCCAACAAATTCAAATTCACATCATAGTCCCAAGAAAAGAGCCTTAGAATCTTAAAAAAGCCGGCGGTGAAACGATTTCTCCCGTCGCCGCCAAACGACCAATATCTGTAATTCAATCAGCTGATATCAAAAACATAAACGTTTGAAGCCTCATCAGCGGTCCCCAGCTAAAATAAATGGAACAGATTTTCATTGAGCGCGAACGAATTGCCAAAAAATGGCTGAAACCTTACAAATGGCTTTCCTTTAACTTCTGCACCCATCTTATTATCATTACCCGCTGCCGAACAGAACTCATTTGGATCTTCTTTTGCCTCGCACATTCATATTATTATAAACAATTCTAAACTTTCGTACAACACAATACGATTCTTTTTCGTTCAACCTCATTTATTCTATTAGCTTCCATTTTGGCTTTGCTATTTTTTACTCAATGCTTATAAGTTTTTGGTTCTATTTTGTTTGCAGCGTTTGTAAGAGGGATATCAATTTAAGAAGAAGCGTCTGTGTTAATAGCATTATACGCAATCTCATCCATACACTCGAGGGTTATGCCGGCTAAGATGGAATTATCATTTTTTATGCGACATATAAAACATATTTATTGCAATTGTAATAGTTTTACTTTTTTCTATAGCCATGTTTTTGTTAGATAAATAGATGATAATGGGTAAACTAACTTTTTTTATTGATTAACTTATTTTATAAGTCATTCTGGGACTACGATAACTGTATGCTTTAATAATCTTAGTTTCATATTAGTCGTAAATTTTTATTATTTCCTATGGTTATTATTGAGTTATAAAAAGTGTTTTGAAATCTATACGCGATTTGGAGAGCACTTTTGCGTTATTAAGGGGTAGTAAAATCAATGAGAATCGGATAACAAGTACCCAGCGGGTTTTGTGACGAGAGCGATCTCAACATTGTTATGCCATCGGTACACATGGGCCGGCGAAATAAACCGCAGTTTTCAATATCTCACGGCGACTGTAAAGCTGACCCTACCACAACTCAATGCGCTCTCAATTCACGCCAGTTATTATTATCTTGACCCGGTGATTGAGCTCTCCTGCTCTCTATAGTGTCTCGCGAGCGGATTGGGCGTCGCTTTCATTTCCCGCCTCTCGTTCGCTGTTCATTGGCGGATCGCGCCACGCCCCTACAACTTCAAAGGCTCTGCTAAGGGTAGTTGCGAACCCCAGTTATATATTTTTCACCCTTATGTTTCTCCAGCACTCGTATTGTATCCGTCGGGCAGTACGCACGCGTCTCGCTACCGCCGCCGCGATATAAGTGTCAAAAGTTTTCGTCTTGTGTGAAATTAAATTAAATGAGAAAACAATGACAATGGACGTTCAAAATAATTATCAAAGTTATAAAGAAACATCGCCAGACTCTAAGGAGACTAATTTGACAATAGAAAGTGCCAGAACATCGCAAATCACGAAGACTGAGATGTCGTCCGTCAACCAGGGGAAAGGTGCGAAGAGATCTTTCGACGTCGCCTTCCTGATGATGCCGGATGACAAATTGCAGCAAAAACATCCAGAGAAGCAGCTTCGAGTGTCGAAACAACTGTTTAATAGTGAGGAGTGGGAACAGCAGCCTAAAAGGATCCCAGAAATTTATAAACATAACGAATATTCTTCAGACAACACGATTGACATAAAAGACCAAGATGACGACAGAATTCGTATTAACAACAACATATCACCAACGTTTAGTGCAGATATTAACATCGACGTCGGCACCGATGAGTATCCAAGCAAGCCCATGTATTACAGCGATTCCGATACTTCAGAACGATCACGTAGTCGACCCAACTCCAATGAAAGTGCTACTCGAACACCGAAATTTCTTCCCGAGTATAAGAACAAGATATTCGACGACCCAACTCTGATCAGCATGCAATCTCGGGCAAGGTATGAACGGCCTCCAGACGTGTCTCCTAAAAGCGCGTTCACCAAAGTTTCAAGTTATGCCATGCGATCTCCGAACCCTTCTGTAAGTCCAGATAATCTTCTCTACCAGAATTCCGTGAGCCCTCCGCTATCAGCCTCAAGCCCGCCGAGTTTTAATAAGCCACCAGGATTCAACAACTTGCTAACCCCTGCACATTTACTAAATGGAAATAATTTCTTTAAAGGCCAGAACGGTTCATCATCGTCTCCCAGTTATCCTGATACTACATTACAACAACGTTCAGCAGCTTTTGCTAAAGGTATGGAATATCCAGAAAAGGGTCAGGATCCCAAAGTTAGTCCTAACAAACTGAGTTTCTTGCCATTCAGGCCTGAGATACCATACTTGCAAGCGGGTTCGTCGTATCCATTTGGCGTGCAGAATTTTCAGCCAGCTAACGCAGATTTTATGAAGTTCCCTGTGCCATCGCGGGAGCCGGTTAATCCACTCATAGCCAACCCTGCGGCGGCGATCCTTAGCACGCTGTTGCCGCCGACCCTGGCGGCGTTTTCCCTACCAGCGCAGAATGTATGCGCTAAATGCAGTATTAGTTTCCGAATGACATCGGATTTGGTGTATCACATGCGAACCCATCATAAGAGCGAGACAACGACAGATCCTAACAGAAGAAAAAGGGAGGAGAAATTAAAATGCCCGGTCTGCAACGAGAGCTTCAGAGAAAGACACCATTTGACGAGGCATATGACCGCACATCAGGATAAAGAAGGAGATATGGATGATGTCAGTCCTTCGAGTTTTAAGAAATCCAAACAGTTTTACGCGCACAACGGTGGTTCAGTTGTTCACAAATGAAAGCTTTTTACAGATTTGTTTAGGTCATTCAGAGTTTCTTGGACAATGTATGTATATTAATAGTTCGTGGCGACAAAACCCACGTTTACGAGTTAATTGTTCCCCTAACTAAATTGTTGTTATTTACATATTTAATATCAATGTGCAATATTAGTTGTTAGTTATTTATTTTGTAAATATATAATTTAAGTAGTGAAACATTAAATTTATTGATAAATTAACAATCTCATTTTTTATTAATAATTCCCTTCTATTTATTTTGTCTTATTATACTTTTACCACACAATTCGACCCATATTTTGGATAAAAAAAATCTTTAAATCTATACGCAATTAAAATCTGTACCGACTAGTCACAATAGCTACCACATACAGATTATATATTGACTTCATTATTAAATACTTTTCTAATTTTGCTATAATTAGCCATATAAAATTTTATCAAACACTTAATTTATTTATAACAGTAATAATAACCTATTCGCCTATTTTGGTAACGTAAATAATAAAAAACCTAGAATAATTGTCTGATTTCGATAATGTCTGAAAAAATGGCCGTGCATTATCTAAAATATAAAATTGTTATGCAAGATTAAGGAAATTATGGTTCTACAACAAAAACCCATTAAACTATACTTCACAAAAAAGCTAATTTAAACAAAATCTTGCTCATATCCAATATTTTTTAAAACATTTATTTATCTTTCAAAATATCCATACATAGCGACACACCGGTATACCCGGAAGGAGTAGGGAGAGTTGCAACTTTGCTCACATTTCGCCGGTTTGTATCGGTCTCACATTATAGGGGACGTGTCTATTACCGTTTTACAATTATAGAGCCCGGTCTAGAATTTCGTAACGAAAACTGACTTAGAAACTGCACGCATGGGATCTTGGGACCTTGTACCGGCAGAACACTAGCTAATCATTATAATATCTGTGATGATTTTACCAGCGAAAAATATAGGTTTAAAAAAATATAAAACAAACCTGTTGTTTAAGTCATCATCTTTAACTTCTATCGAGATTATTTTATATTCTAGAAGGGGTAGATGTTAGTCTTGTCGGCTTGCCTTATGATTAGTATGCCTATTGGACAATTATTGTGAACATATGATCGGTTTATTCACAAAACAATAATAATTTATATCTATAATTTTGTTTGTAATTTATTGGATTGAAAATACTGCGAGGTCGGAAAACAACTATGACTTTTGAAATTTATGATTCTATGATAGATACTCTACAAGAGACTGCTTATCGGGTTCGAACTCAGAAGAGTCAAGACCAATCCATGAAGCTGACCTAGTAAGGGTTGACGAAATACGTGTGTTGGCCTGGGTAGTTTCTTTTTTTGAATTTATAAGTGTGGAGGTTTACTCACGATATTTTCCTATACCATTAGGTAATATCTATAATTATTTATTGTGGAGACACAACTTCGAAAAGGGAAAGCCAAGTGACTAAGGTGTGAACCCGCGACTGCCGCGATTTTGACTCAACTATCTACACAGTTTTTAAGTTTTAAAGTCCCGCGAAGTTACCACTACAGAATTTCCTGATATTGAAGAAAGAATACCTGAACAATAACATATTTTTTTATAATGCAATGCTTCATATTGCGTTAACTTTATAGCACTGTAATACGAGTATTATCTACACGAAAAAAGAAAATTATATTGTGAATTTGATTGATACATTTCCTTGGCTCCAAATGTATCTTAGATACAAACCTTCTCTTGTAAAGATTAACGACCACTGGTTCTTGGACGCCAATTATCATCTAAACTTGAAACAAAAACATGTTAATCATAATACCTATTATTTGTATACCTTGACCTTAATACCCTCAGCATTTCATTTCACAAACTCAAGTCTAGACATTCCATCATTTATGAATTACGTTTGCAAAGTGAAAAATACATTTTTTATTGTAAATTCGCATTTAAATAACATAACAATACATATGCTGTATCGCAGCTTTCAAATCTACAAAATATTTTATATGTAATTCTAAGCCCCAACATAAAATCGAAAAATAAACGTCATTTTTTTAATTGCATTAAAAGTCGCAATACCTTCTTAAACTAAGTCCTACTTTCGTTAAATATGTTATTAAATTCAAAAATTTATAACCACATGCTACACCCAGTAATAAATCTGGCCCAATATCTGAATGTTTAAATATTCCGTGCCATAATTAAATAGATAGAGATGCCGAAGCGTGTCGAGGGGTAGATGATGGCTTTATCGCATCACCCTTCACATTCTCCACGCTACGGCTTGTTAGCGACATAAAGTCGAGAACTATTAGCAGAACTGTGTGCATGGGAACAAAGGATTCATTCAAATTGACTGTGGCCAATCGACAAATGAAATAAGGTTAGAATAACACCCCACGCGAGGATCAGTTTGAAATGTCATTCTCATTGTTACTGGCAGGAGACGTTTAGTAAAGCTTGTTATATCAAGAATTGTTTTGAACTGCTGAAAATAGTTAAAAGGCCTTTGCCCAGCATTTCCATTTTCCTTGGAATATATTATGTATATGGGCTGATGATGAAGAATTATAAAAGAAATATTATTAGTACTAAAATGTATTCTGTATTTTTAAAGCTTTATGTAAACTTTGTAAAACTATCTTCAGCAGGACGGCATATGAATTTTGAGTCGTCTATCTCTCGTCACCTTATGTTTGGACCACAACGTGCTTAATTTCAGGCTGTGATACCTCTTTGAAAGTTACAGACATGATTATTGACCGCCTTTATCCCAAAACTGAGCACATTGTTCCAAATTAAATCACAATAAACAAGAGCATACAGTGTGTCGAACGACCGTGTCGAAGTTTATGCGAACTGAGCAGTTCCCATGTATGTGGGTGACTCGGCCCGATGGCTCGGCAGCCGTGGAGAATGCCCTGGGAACGTGGGTGCAGATTGTTTTCCCCGGCACGAACTAGTTTATGGGAGATTAATTTCTATTATCACATTTGGATTAGCCAGAACGCTGCATAAAGGATGTCTTATTGGTGCGATTGATTTTGTTCTTTTTTAGTTTTAGAATAATTTTGGTGTTGATATTACGTCACATAAAATGGGTTATTTTTATAGTACCTGTAAGTTTTGAATATTATAAAATTTTCATAGGATGACATAAGGATGAAGAAGTCCGACGCTATGATTGAAGAGTCAATGTAAATATGAACTGTTTTTTTCTATAATTAAAAACTATAAAGAATAATATTTTCATCAAATTTAGTACTAATAGTTTTAAAAAAATAATAATGCCAACAAAAAATAGTCCCAGATAGATCTAATTTTTAGTATCACAGCCATAATTAAAAAATCAAGTAACCCTCCTAAAAACCCTCGATTGCCACTTAACCACGACAGCTAGGTTACCTCCGCAAGGTATGTAGCACGGCATGGCCCTATCCCACCACATACCCGCCACTGTAACTCCTATGCTCCAGGATCAACAGCACGCTCAGTAATGACGCTAAGCAATGAAGCTCAATGAAGCGCTGGGGGAAACGAGTTCTGGAGTGGAGACCACGGCTCGGCAAACGTAGCGTAGGACGCCCTCTGGCTAAGTGGGGTGACGATATCCACGAGGCGGCTGGCAGCAGTTGGATGAGGAGGGCCGAAGATCGAGCTCAGTGGCGTGCCATAGGAGAGGCCTATGTCCAACAGTGGACGTGAAAGGCTGGTGATGTGTGATGTGAATGAAGCTCAGGGAATCTAAGGAGATCTAAATTATCATAATTCCGCTACGAAATTAATCAGAAAGACCATATAAAGGAGAAGTTAGAACGTAGCACAGTAACATATAGTACGGTATGTAAAACCAGCCAACTCGCCATGAAGACGATACGGGGCGAAGTGAGCTCGAGAATGCGAAAAGTTGTCGGGACACGACAGATAACTGCGAGGTGAACAATATTTTTGCTGGTCCGCCGAACCGTGAGTAATTCAATAGAAAATATTCATATTGGGGACAGAGCGCGGCGCCCCCGACTATGGTGCTCACCTACAGCGTGTTGCCGTTCGTATTTTTACCTTGTATCTTATTCTACGAAGGGAATTCTTCAGTTAACAGGATTATTTTTTCGTTAAATGAAGAAAAAAAAATTCTCAATCCTGGAAAGATATTATAGTTTTTAGTCTACCTATTTGGTTCTTAATTACTACAAAACAAGGCATATTAATAGCCAATGATAGGAAGGGTTGAAAATAGAAGAGGAGACGTAATGTCAATACTGTTACTTGTTTTCGGTTTAGTCGGTATAGTATTTACTTAGCTTATGACAAGTAACAGTCCAAGAGAATGGTAATGAACTTTAAAGACGGAAACTATCAAAACTATGAAGCAAAAACAAATATACATTGGAAAACAATCATGACCATTCAAAGCTATACCCAATTTTAAATTTACTATTAAATTTTATTGTTGCTGGAGCAGGTTTACCCGGCGGTATTTTTAAACATGTACGACTTGCGGAATTCTGAAGACCAGCATTTTACACCACCACATCTATATTTAACTAGATAACTTTCTTAAATAACTCCTAATTAAGAAAAAAATGATTCCTCGAGGTTCCAAATTGAAATTACATCAAATATAGGAACCGAAGGCAGTGGCTATACCACCTCTACTATCTTCTTCTTCTTCTTCTTCATCAACCCATATACGCCCACTGCTGAGCACGGGTCTCCTCTACCATTGAGAGGGTTAAACTACAACAACTAAACTACACCTCTACTATATTATAAACTAAACTATATCCCACTGTATAGAGGAGCACGTTAGCAGACGCCAGTCAAGACGAATGCGTCGCGTAACACGCAGAGGCACATTTGAATACTGCTCGCCTCGCAACCGCCGGCTTGAAGATATCTCGCTCATTGTCAACGTACGGCGAACTGCCGTAAAACTGAATGTGCTCGGGTGGAATTATTTTGGAAATATCTCGCTTTATTACCCACGCTGTGCGGAGTTATGTTGTAAATACTCGAACACGTCCTTTATGTTTTGACACTGGTATCGAAATTGAAGGAATATTTTTAGATTCTGATTTTGACATATTGACTAAAAGCTCAGTAGGTAAACTGTAAAATCAACTTAAATGAAAATATACTAAGGTCATATTTTGTGCGTTGTTTGGGTTGACTACGTTGGATGGGTTATGATGGTAATGATGCCTTAAACAACTTATTATTGATTGTAAATAGATCATTTTATAAAGCATGACATGATAATTCTCCGGCATTAAACAGAAATAACAATATCTATGGATCACATTCTAATATTTGAACTCGTGCCTTACTACTGAGCCTATCACAATTTTTAATCGTATATAAAGCAAACCGATAATAAAATACGTTACTATTTCCAAATAATTTTAGTTCTTTCAACCCTCAGGCGTCGTACATAACAACATCTAATTAAATTCAAAGTCCCGGAACATAAATCAATTCCCCGCTTTCGATTTAGAAATTCGAAAATCACGCGTGATCAGTGAAAAAGAACAATATTTTCCACTCAACCAAACTGAAGCGATCAGTGAATCCACAAACTAAGCATTTTTCTTGACTTCTCTTTCTTTAATTATTTCAAGTTTATTTATTGTAAGTACATTGACCTTTAATAATATCAAGTTTTTTCGTTGTCATCTAAGTAACGTTAGGGGATATTAAAGATTTTATTATGTAACCAACAGTAAGGGTAATTCCATGGAAGGGCAAAAGCTTTACACGTTAATGGTGTAAACGTTTCTTCAGGATATTCTCATTTATTGGTCAAATTGCTTGCTAAGACTTTATATATATTAGGATTTTTAACGCAAACAGACTTTGGGGCTTTTATGGAAATACCAACATTGCGAACAAGATGTTCAAGACATTTAATTTGAAATATTGTTACCAAAACACTTAACCGAAAATCAACACAAAAATAGATCTATCAGTTATTTCAAACTGAATCACAGCTCACCATACGAATTCGTCTCATTAATATTTTACTATTCATTTCCTCAATCAACAATTAATTAAGTGAAGTTTTGAACATTTCCAAGCTCCTTAAAAATACTTTTTTTTTCACAGTTGGAATAAATAATGCAAACAGTATTCATTTGCAGCATTATGTAGTTGTTAGCGAGACGTCCGCTCGCCGTGGCCGCGTCATCGCGAATGATGAATGGAGCGCACACTTCGATAATCAAATTCGAATTTGGAATCTGTTCTACCCTCGAATACTTGTTTTAGGGATACGTATTTTGTTTTGTATGATTGTTAGGAAACTTTTTTCCCAGTATTTAGTAAGATGGTCGGATCAAGTCGGCTGGACGCTTAATGTGGGACTTTATGTTGTGCTCTATGATGACAAAGACAGGAATAGTAAAGGAGTTGCAGAATAGTAAGAAGGATGACTTCTGTTGGTACACGGAGTCACAAATATCAGCAATGAGCATAGCATAACCACAAAGAGAGTGGCCAAGTAAGCACATCATTCATATTTATGGAAAAGGATTTACATATTTTATTGAGGATATTTAATCGTGATAATCTATCTAGGCGGATAACAAAATAACAACACAATCCTTCTACCTAAATTATCATCAACTAACACACACCCGCCGCTGTAACTCTTGTACTAAAAGATCAACAGCACGCACAATATTGATGCCGAGCAATAAACTTCACCGAATCTACGGAGAACAATTTTTTCATAATTCCGCAACGAAGTTAATCAGAAAGACCACATAAAAGAGGAAATCAAAGATTTGTCCACTCCCCCTCACAGCAAAGCGGTTGACAAAAACCCAATTAATACAATAATGACTGAACTGATAAACACGAAAAACCCAACAGAACCCGCTAAACTCCACCACAATACGCACAAATCCCAAAGCTAAGCGGACCATTGTGAAAAGCTTGTAGACTTTATTAACCGTGAAGGAATTCTGTTAACCGATCCGCCACGGCAGGCACGTGACTCGCCGTGCTACAAATCTGCGCTGTTCTATGTAAATCGACGTGGGGTGATATACCCCGGGTAGGTCTGCTCAATTCCATTGTTAGAGATCAGGTTTAATAATTGTTTATGAATGAGGATTTGTTTGTGCTGATTTGAGATCAGAAATGATACTGATGAATTTAAAATTGGAATGAATGTATGCCTGATAAAGGAATGATGAACTAGACTCTTTTATCGTTGCCTTGTGGCAAGGGGGCGTTAGAATCCCACCACGGTATCCCCTGCCTGTCGTAAAAGGCGTCGCTGGACGTGCTGTGGGGGCAGCGCGTCCTCACTGAATGTGACCCCGAGAGGGGCGGTGGCAATGTGGCCTGTGTGCGTCGCGGGCGCCAAACCACAACCGAGGCGCCCGAACCAAGAAGTGGGGGTGCAACTGCGCCCCCTAAAACTCCGAGACGGCCGAGGCAATTACGTCTCGGAGGCGCACCGGGCGGCTGTGGTTAACGGTGTGCGCCTCTCGCTCACGTACCATGGTCGCCCAACCTGGCGCGGAGATGGCCACCGGGGGGTTTTGGTCGGTATGCCGGTTCAGGGATTTTGTTAGGGACCCAGCCCGGCACTAACACCTGCGCGGATATGACGTCGCCGCGCGCCGGGCTGGAAGACCGGTGACCCCTACATACGCTTCCCGCCCCCCACTGCCTCCGGGCTGGCGGAAAGTAGAGTCATAAACAGCTTTCCCCTCGAGAACAAAAAAAAAGACTCTTTTATCGTTGAAGAATAATATCGTGAGGAAACCTGTACGCTTAAAAGTTATTAAGACTTTCTTAGGAGTGTAGTCTGCTACACTAGGCTATCAACCCATATACTTACTTCTGAGCTTGGGCGTCCTTTACAACTAGGTAAATTTAGGCTTAAGTCTATCACGCTGGCTTAATGCAGTTTTGCGGACTATACACCCTTCCTTCCTCACGATGTTTTCCTTCACCGTTTCAGTATGAAACAATTCAAAAAGTATTTTAAATAGTAGTTTTTGATTTATCCAGCTCGAAGGACCGGTTCCACGGATAATACTATTAGACAATTATTTAAATAGGGCAATAAACAATACACAAGAACAAGAGGCGGGTTGTTTCCTGAAGAGACATAGGGTAGAGGACAATGCGGCTTGCTAGCAGACGGAAAGCGTTGGTCACACTCGCTGCTCACCAGATTTCTCTTGTATTTTATACGAAATTCTATTTTAAAGTTGGAAAGGAACTAAAACATACATGAGCTTCTGACTTTATTCATCCGAGTTTATTAATTACAATCATGAATTCTTGGAAACCGTTATTGCTGTTAGTTCAGAGCGCTTCTCGACCTCACATCTGTCACATATCCAACATTATGTGGCGACCATCGAAAACACGCTGGTAATAGGAGTTTGTACATGAGTACCTTCTCTTCAAATCAAGCAGGGTAACTTTTAATGCTGTTATTAGGAACTTATACACAATTATCTCTGAGGGGTCAACCCGAGAGATTTGATCCTTCACGATGTTATGCTTTGGAATACATGAGGAATCAATTAACTATCATTTAATAATTGTAATATTAAATTAATAAGATGTTTATTCCGGCAACACGCACTAGTCCAGCGTGATGGACTAAGGCCTACACCTTCTCAATGGTACACTCTCGTACCCAGCAGTAGGGCGTATGTGGGCTGATGATGATATTAAAATTAGCTTATAACGTTCTTCATAAAACAGGGCGTGACTATAAAATATACATAGCCGATTAAATTTCCCTCGTGAAACGCTGAAAGTGTTCCAAGAGCGCAGTAAGACAACGTTTATAATGTATTCAGTGAATATTGCCGTACGAGAATGCTTATTATTTTCAACTTACTTAGCACCCGTTCCGCTTGGGTCTATGTAAATTAATTAATGTATTAAAATTATTGATGCAAGGAAGACTTACTCTTTATATAACTAAGTAGTAGAAGGCTTGTCGGGAGCAAGCGTATTAATAGAAATAGATCCAAACCAAATATACAAAATAATTAGATAGCCCAGATAATTTGTTGGTCAGATATTGGATGTTTAAGGATAATGTTAGTTAGACCACTTATATACGCCAACCCATATACGCCCACTGCTGAGCACGGATCTCCTCTACCATTGAGAGGGTTTAGGCCATAGTCCACCACGCTGGCCTAGTGCGGGTTGGCGGACTACACACCTAAGAAATTCCAAAGAACTCTTAGATGTGAAGGTTTTATCACGATGTTTTCCTTCACCGTTAAAGCAAGTGATAATTCAATGTGAATACACACATAACTTCGAAAAGTCAGAGGTGTGTCCCTGGGGTTCGAACCCGCGACCGCCGAGATTCTCGACCGCGCGACCAAACCTCGAGGCCATCACTGCTTATAGGTACTTATATGTATATGACCACTTATATATATAGATAGATATAGATTAACCCTAAAGGCAAACAAAGGAAACCTGCACTAGGCCAGTGTAGACGCATTCAGGCTAACAATGATGCTACCAATTATACTTGGCGAAACATGAGAGCAGAGATGGTCTTTCCTACCTTTATATAGGCGTTTGTGTGTAAACGTGTAACCTTCTTAGTAATTTTCAACCAATACAAAAACCCCGTATCTGAACCAGAGCAAACAACAAATAGGCGCGCAGTGGAAGTGACCAGATGACGCTCCAAGCGGCGGCATATATCCATATTTATTTGGACCATATTTCATTTCACTTAATTCATATGCTAAATATATTCAGCGAGCTTTGTCAACCGTTCGCTATTTGTATCGTTTCATTGTTACCGTACGGGGTTTTATATAAAATTCAATTTAATGTATTCGATATTGCGTGTTCGTTGATTGTTAGTTCGATGCTCTATGCCATTTGTAATGTCAGTTTGTGTGGGTAATGGCTTATCAATGCAGTATCGAACGAAAAGTGAAAATTTTAGCATTCTCAGTGGGGCACAGTTAGAGACTAATTTGTCTCGGTCTAGGTGTAAATGAGACAATTTAGGGCAAAAGAAGGGTCTAGTATTTTCTGTTACCTATCGTACGAAGCTCTCTAAGATTCATCTTAGAGAGATGGATGCAACTCTTTTGCTAACCACATACAACAGTTCATATAAATGTAACTATAAGTCGGTCTTAGTGTGAGATAACCTTTGGGTTTGTTTATTTCGAGATCATATTTTCTTCTTTCATGAGTTACGACCATGGGACAAGTAGATTGTGACTCAAGAGTGACCTTAAAGAATCAGGTTTATGAAGCTATCAACTGAAAAAATATTTGCTCCTATTCAGACATCATAGCAATTTCTATGATGTCCACGACACCCCTAAACCATCTAAAATTTAAATCCTTCACTTTCCTCTACAAATGGTATATTTTCATTCACCAAATAACTGTCCCCTAATCATAAGCCCTTAGGAAAGCCAACGAAACACAAGTAGATCCGTAGGTGTGTTATCTGAAATATTAATTAGAAAATCCCTTCCTCCGCGGGCCACGGAAGGGCGCGTAGTGTTTTATACCCTATTGTCTGCAGACATTATAGTGCCACACGTCCGGGGGAAGTGCGTTAGTTTCTGTTATTTATTGCTTTTGCTTCTGTTTGAGGCAAATTGTGAGGTTCTTTGGAAAAATTTACATCTTATTTGATGTTGCGGTGGAGCTTGTTATAATTTTGAGTGCCAGTAATATGTATAAGCCCAAAAGCCCAGTCTGTCTCACAACATTTCTAATATTAACCTTTAATATTTTATTCAACGAAGACATATAAATGAGATTATTCTCAGCCCCAATAAACAATTATACTATTAACAATAGATATTACAACAATAAAATACAATTAACGTGTAACGCTTTTGAGCTTCTGTAGAAGTATCGACACTATTATTAACTACATATACAGTTGCTCACCACACTAGCCTAGTACCGAATAATAGTAATAATCACAGTGTTTCCTTTTACCGTTAACGATATTGCAAAATACATTTGTTTTCAACAGTATAACCGATTTTCTCTTCTCTTTGATAAATTATTTTTCAGGAAATTGCAAAAAATAATTAAATAATTTTGAACTAATATAAAAGATTGGAATGAGGGCCAAATAACAGTACTTACTCTAATAATTTTGAAGTAATACAGAAGATTGGGATGAGATGACGGGAGGAAGTGTACCGCTGCGCCATTTGTCGTCCCGTGCGAGTATAAAACTAACGCGTCCATTAACTGTCGATTTGGAATCATAAATCGGTTTCCACATTAGCTTGATGTATGGAGAGACGCCGCGTTGTGCGATTATACTGATCGGTTAAGGCGCAGGTTTAGCTGACATTTAATTTGATAACCTTCTATGGACATTAATTTTAGGGCTATACTTTAAAACAAATATGTGTAATTATTACAATTATGTGTTTAAATTCTAAGTAGGATTCATCATCATTCACTTGCCTGTTCTCAATTTTACTTGGGATCGGCGCAGTATGTTTTATCCTTCCAAACGTCCCTGTCACCCTTCATGTCTTGAGTCACCTCTTCTTCTTTCATATCTCCTCTCACGCACTCCATCCATCTTTTCTTTGGCCTTCCTCTGCTAGCCCATCTTTCGATTTTCATAATCATTACTTTTTTACCAACATATTTCTCGTTCCTCCTTATAATATGACCATATATTCTAAGTAGGAAATTACGCTATATTTAAGCAATCCTTCAATAAAAATTAATCATCAAACTATCCTTGAATCAGGTTCTCACTACAACGTTAAAAAGGGATATATGTTTACCCAAAATTATTTAGGCATCAATAATAAACATTTGCTGCCATTTGTTCTATAATATAAAAATGAAAAATGAGTGTTCCTAAAATAAATATTACGAAAAATAAAAAATCTAAAAGTCAAGAAGCAATGGTGCTTAAATAAAAATGTGATTACCCAAATGTCAAACGATATCGCCGAGGCGTCTGATGGTTGATTTATAGATTACTTGTAGCGCGCTCACTGTGATTGCCCGGGAGACAAACTGCCTTCTTATTAGCGAGCAATGTATCACGAACACCGTTTTAAATCCAACTCCATTGGAACATATCTTAAGTGATTGAATTCTTATTTTATTTCCTTACTCTTAGTTTGATCGCAAAATATCAATCGATTTATATAGAGTGAATTCTAACCGTGATCGGAAACTTCTTCTTCTTCTTCATCAACCCATATACGCCCACTGCTGAGCACGGGTCTCCTCTACCATTGAGAGGGTTTAGGCCATAGTCCACCACGCTGGCCTAGTGCGGGTTGGCGGACTACACATCTAAGAAATTCCTAAAAACTCTTAGGTGTGCAGGTTTTATCACGATGTTTTCCTTCACCGTTAAAGCAAGTGATAATTCAATTTGAATACACACATAACTTTCGAAAAGTCAGAGGTTTGTGCCTGGGGTTTGAACCCGCGAACGACGAGATTCTCGATCGCGCGCCTAAGCCTCGAGGCCATCACTGCTTATGATGATCGGAAATTTAGGCAGGTATTATGATTATAAACCACAGGCGTTTAAGAAATTCCCGATAAAAAATAAAAAAATGACATTTTCATAAGAATGTTAGGTAGGTATAAAATGTATGCGATTGTAATGAAAACGTCATTTTTTTTGTCGCGAAATTTTTTAACGCAGGGATTTTGAATCACCTTGGCTACTACACGCCTTACTTTCCAATCACGGTATGAATACACCTGTTATAATAGACACTAAAATTCAAATAAACCTTCAAAATCAATCATCGCTGATTATGAATGCATATCTACATGATTCAGAATGTATTTATTGACGAATGTAGTATTAATATTTACCGAGAAAATGTTTACATTTGTGTATTATATATAATATATAAAACAACAAATTATATCTATTAGCTTGAATCGATCGGAAATTTCAGGTCTCAACATAATTCCAATTTTCATGTCTCTCAATAGAGGAAAAGATTATAGAAATCTTAATGAGAACGAAAACGTTAGTAGAGTCGTAGACCTCTGAATAAAAAGAAGATATAGGCCTGAATATGTATGAATGCATATTTTATTGCAAACATATTATCAGCAGAAAATACTCCAGTGAGTTTACGGCGCGATACATTGAAAAGCAAATCTAGTCGAAACAGTATTTTCCTTCGGCTTGAGCACGATATGTCTCCTCGCGACTTAAAGATATGGCTTTCATATAAATTCCTCAATAAATGCTAGTGATGCTTTGGCTTATGACGGTGTCTCTATGCTAGCTTTGCCAGTATAAGCATTAGTGATGCAATTATATATTGTATTGGCAATATTGTTTCCGCTGGCAATAAGTCGTTATCATACCACATCTGCTGACACTATTTTACTGGCAGATGTATATTAGATGTACACAGACTGACCACAAAATGCGGCATACTGAAGCATAAAAATTATATACATAGGTATGTGTGGTTGAGGCAGTGGCGATATTTTCATAGGAGCCAAAACCAGTTTGCCTTACAAAATTCTAATAATAATATTTAAATTTTAAATATTTAACAAAAACAATTTGGTATGTAAATCAAAATATGCTGATCTTCACAATATAATTGTAAACTAGATTTTAAACAATTAACGTGTAACGCTTTTGGGCTACCAGGGAAGTTCCAGCACTGGATTAAGATATAATGTACTTTCTGTCTTAAGTTAAATAATTTGTATAATCCTTGATTATCATAAATAAATAAGAAAGTCAATATTTAAGTCATTCTGCTCAGTTCAAAAACATTTACCGCGGCCTATACACAACAGAAAAAATCAGTTTAAAAATTACCAAATGTATATATACGCAATACATCACGCAATACAGGGAGTTCTGAAATCTTTTTTTCAGCTCTCAGCGGATGCGAGCCGCCGGAAACGACTGCCGTTGCCATGGCGACGGGCGCTCGCTTAATATTCGCAATTGACGGATCTATTTGTCTCTTTCACACAGGAGGGAATAGAGAGGGAAGGAAGATCGGTTTTAAAGCGAAAATTGAGTGTGGTGTCGTTGATGGTGGCCCCACAGGAAACAATACTCGATGCCGTGAATTAATGACTCGCGGACCGGCCCTCAGAGGTGGGCAACGTTTGGATGGTTTCATACAAAAATTATATACCTATTAAATCATAGTTGCATAAGATTAGAAAGGAAATGGAAAGTGTTTTGTATGGGGACTAGTGACACCGCTTATGTGTCACCAGTTCATTCTACTACGACTAATGGTAAAAAATTCAAACAAAAATAAATAAAAGTTTAACTATCAGTACTAGATGAGGCATTTAGAAAATAAGAAGTAATTTAAATCCAAAAATAGTACAAATCGATCTAGTCGTTTAGGTGTGTAACAGACAGAAAAAGTCACTGACGCATTTAGATTATATGTTTCTGCTGTGAGACACAAACATATGTGATATCTAGCGTATACAACATATAAATGTCCGAAGAGGTTTAAAGAGGTTTTAGGAACATTAACGGGCTACAACTACTTCTTAAAAACACTTTACAAGCAGTGGCGGCACCTCCATGTAAGCCCAAAAGCGTTACACGTTAATAAATGGGGAATGTCTAGAATATAATTGTTTATAGAAGGGTTACGACATTTTCTTAATCATGTAGAATTGTTTTTTTCCGTATAAAGATTTGAAGTTCAAAAGTAAGTAAGGAAAACTGGGCTTCTGGGCTCCTATGTTTATTAGGGCTTTGTTGTAAACCTGTCGTACCGCTAACTTACAAGACGTTGCTCACATAAAAAATCTTTCTCAAGATCTACCGACCGCTCTAATTGAACCTACAAGATTAGCATTTTGATATTTCTAATCACAAAAATTGTAAACCAAGCCAAAAGTGCCCAACCCCTGTCGCTGGCAATATTTCAGCGGAACAATGGTCGGTGTGTGTGGAGCGCGGTTCGTTCGGATCTCACCTGCGGATATTAGGCCGCTGTGGCATTGTTGTTGCCATCGCATCTGGAAGGGATTCGATTACTAAACAATACACCATCGTTTTTGCACACGTCTTGGAACTTATCTTGGGTACATAGCCAAGACAAATTTCGACATCAGATTTGAATTGTCGGGACTTTACTCGGGATTGTTCATATTCTCCTTCCTCGTGTTAGGCGACTCCAATCGGCTTATGGTCAAAATGTCTTAGGTTTTTAAGTAACATTGAAATTATGATTTCTTGATCAGAAGATAATGAGAAATAATTTCGAAATTAGATACCTGACACTAACTTGTCGAATTTGCGTTAATAACGTATATAGGTACTACCATTAAATTAAAACTATGATTTTTCGCATCTTTATTACGATTTAGAGACCTACAAGAAAAGAGCCTATATTTACCTCGAAGGCCGGCAACGCACCAATGATTCCTCCGGTATTGTGGGTGTTCATGGGCGGTGTTGTCCACTTAACATCATGTGGCTCATTTGCTCGTTTGCCTCCTATACCATAAATTATCTTGCTCGTTGTATAAAATTGTCGTACATCTGTTAAGACCATTATTTCATTGATCAATTGTTCTTCTGCGTTATAAGCCTGAGATACATACTAGGTATAACATACATTATTTTTTTTATGTATGGCCATTTTAGATTTTCAAAAGTGAAGCTCCCAATTCTAAAACAATCGAAACCAACGATCATTAGTGGGTTCCGGCGCGTCCGCTGGGCCGTTGCGAACGTATATGTCTCCGCCCGTTCCGGTAGCCGGACAATTGTTTAGATCCTAGTTTGCGTTCCAATCGCATTTTACGATCGCCTCATAAATACTTTGGATGTCGTTTTTGACGTTCACAAATGAAAATGACGGATGGATGATCTAATAGGTATCAGAAAATAGTGATAAAGACATAGTCGGTAGCTAGATAATTTTCCTATATTAGCACATATTAGTCCTGGTTATATGAAGTGGGTATATTGAA
The DNA here is from genome assembly GCA_030295005.1 of Cephonodes hylas. NCBI lineage: Eukaryota > Metazoa > Arthropoda > Insecta > Lepidoptera > Sphingidae > Cephonodes > Cephonodes hylas. Next base: position 17,933,989 of record AP025361.1, read on the forward strand.
AAGACTCTGCAAAGTGGTATGTAAATCTTAATTTAAATCCCTTTTGGGTCGAACATTTTGATTTAGATCAGTATGTAAAGTGGGACTGCATTCCTTATAACCTTTGGAGTCAAATTTTCATTATAAATAATTACTGATTTAAAAGAAACAGGAAGTTATCACCTCCCCGAAACAAACATAAAATAGAGTAAGAGCGTTAAATGCGCATACTGAGCACTAATAAATCAACAATGAATAAAATATAAAAGTAATAACTAATAAAGATTTATGAATTAGCAACAATTTTTATTTACCTTCTAAAATCCTCTTTAACAGTCGGGAGCCGGTTAAGAAATTCCAACAATTCCTCACAAATGAAGGAACAATTGTGATGCTCACATCAACGACTAGATAAAACCATAGCTTTAAAAGGAAAGAGAGAAAATTACCTACTGGCACTGACATTGATGTAATAATTTATAAGAACTGCATAGGTTTTAATACATTTGTTATATAAATGACTACGAAAACTACTTATAACAAACTCCCGAAGGGGATTAGGGAGCTTCCCTTGGAAAAGTTTAACAAATCAACTTAAGATAAACTTTATAAAAAGAGTTATTATAAAATTTCTGATAACATTGAAGATAACAACCCCTGGGAGTAAGAAAATTGATCGGAGGTTGTGTGGCTGCAATTTGTATCCATACGACATATTAAATTGTAACAATCTATAATTCTAATTTGTTAAAAAAATACATTTCGTGTTGCTGAGGGAGTTTCTTGCCTTTTCTTCTCCACAGCGATAACACGTTTCGAAGCGGCAATAGTTTTAAAAAAATAGCATAAAAAAGAAAAATGACGATTCAAAAGTGCTTGCAAAAGTCTATTTAAAGGAGTTTTGACCTTGACTATAGGCTGTCTAACAGACATTTTTTATAGTGATTAAACCTTCCCGCTATTACAGGCGTAATAAGAATTTAGTTTTTTTTAAAGCGACAATGAAGGTTTGCAATAAAGCATAAATAATAAGTCTTAAAGTCTGACTGTGCATTTTTATGTAAAAGAAACTCACAAATTAACAGTTTTATATAACAGGTACCTAATGTGTTCCAATTTTACTCGTAATTATAAACGCTACATTATCCATCCATCATCTTTTTAACAAATCAGTGTTTTTTTTTCTAGATGACAAAGAAAATAAGAGTAGGTACTCACGTTTTTAATATCAATATGTTATACAACCTTTGTGAAAAAGTTGGGCAGGCTTATAAGAAAAACATTATTATTCTTTTAAAATACGTAAAATTTAAATTAAGAATTAATTAAACACGATTCTATAATTTAAACATGGAACTATTAGCGGAAAAGCGCGCTCATTCGCCGACGGCGCTATCTTATCGAGCGCACAACGAATCAGTGAGCACGCGAGTTACGGCTCGAACCGAACGCAGCCGAAGTTTTGCTCGGCAACGTTTCAAATTTCGAATACGAAAAACTCATGTTAAAGCGATGCCTCTCACTGACTATATTACCTCCTTTTACTTCTTATGTCCTGGTAATGGAAGTTTTTATAAAATCATCAGCTGAACAGAAATTTGAATACAAAGTACCTAATGAAAATTGCATGCGCTTGCTAAGAGTGCCAAGTAGCAATCTTAAAAAAAATTGTTAAAACGACGTAACGTCTGGTTAGTTGAAATGACGAAATACATTATAATTATATTATACTCGTAGCAATAAATTTCCTCAGAAATAGAAAGCCACAAGAAACCGCATATTGAACGCCTTATGTATCGTCCCAATCCACTTGCTTCGGCTTATTCGAACGTGTCAATTTGGTTAAACGATTAAAACATATTCTAAGTTGACAGCTTAACAAAGGCTGGCTACTTTTATACATCATAGTACCCAAAATTGGCGACTGATAACAGTTCAAAAAGATAACAAAAATAATAATGAAAGGAATTGTATTTAGCGCTAACTTCGACATCATGCTTTTAGATATATATTTTTTAAAATTGGTAGACGCTCCGAAATGAATGCGACAGCAAAAATACTGCATACCAAAATATAGCTATGCAAGAAAACGAGTTTCTTAGTTTTGAGGCCCCGTAAATTCTTCAAATGTATTTCTACCTTCGCGCCTCTATTCCATAGAGAATCCATAATGATGTATGATAAATACTTAACAAAGAGTCTGCCAAACGTGGCGGTCCTGGACACAACCTATGGCAAAACACGCACAACGGCGTACCATAGGAGAGGCCTATGTCCATATTATAGATATACTGGATGATGATGATGATGATGATGATATAATAAATTAATAACTAATAAATACCTGCACCTTAACAGAAGATCACCTGCTAATGGCTTATGGAACGGCGCACATTTGTACTGACGGCACAAACCGACTGAGCCCCGACTAATGTTTGATTCCACTCAACTAATGATATGGAACTGATTTGAATGTGAATCCCGATTGGTTTACTTGTTTATTTTATTCCTTTTTTGAATATTTTATTTTAATTTCATAGAAAAGCAGTCAATAATATTTTAAGCTACATGCCTTCCTTAAAAACTAACACCGCAAATCCCTACTATTCAGCAATCAGGAAATAATTACATTACAATTTAAACATAGTATAGTCTGGCAAGAAATTATGAGTATGTCTTACCAGTTGACTCAATAGTCCAAGTCTGTTCATCACCATTGATATTCACAATCTAATCTTGTTACTTGGCATAGATTTTAGTGTCTTAAACCATTTCGTATTTGCTATCTGGAATAATTCAATTTATATTTTTATCCATTATATATTACAAAGTATAACCTTTATACTGTCGGTGCATTCTTATACCAAGATAAAGATATATTTTCTTGTTTAATTACATTACATCAACCATACAACCATCATTGTAGAAAAAAATCTTTTGCTTAATACAGACAACGGAATGCAAGTTCCCATTTTTTTTTAAATCAAACATTATATTCTACCAAAGAAAAAAAGGTTTATAATGCTTTTAGCCAGTTATGATCCAAGTGGGATCATCCCAACCCATCCTGATTGAAGGTGTGAATGTAATTTTTAAAATCAATTGGTTGTAGCGAGCCACTCGGCAGCCGAAGGGGTGCTAAACGATAACTGCTTACCGTTTAATATTTATGAGTTTCGCAAAACGCATCAGCGTGCGGTTTGTTTAATAACTTTGTTTTTAAACCACTCTTCGACGGGGTGCCAAACCCTTTAGGCTACGGCCGGGGTGCGCAGGGCTGTGACGAAATGTTAACAAGTTTCTCAATAGACTTGTGTTGTTACGAATTTTTTTGTGAAGATTTTGTTTTTTGGCAGTGGTGAGGTACGAAAATATTCATTGGTAGAGGAAACATTAAATTTAGTTAATTCATTTAGAACTTATGAAAATTGCTTATATTTTGCGAGTAAGGCATAGTATTTAGTGTCGCAAGTATAGCACCTTTTTTTGTTTTCCTTATATTATGTCTATAAGCCCATTGCGGAACACGTGCCTCCAATGCAAATGAAAATATTATCAGCCAAATACTGGTCTTTCGCGCTCCTCACACAAAAAAGTCTTATAAAATGCTTATCACTGAGCGAACCAGTATTTCTTTACCGTCCAAATTTCTAAATGATGAATACGCAAATACCCTAATAAGCAAAGGTTGTTATTTCAAATTCCTCTCTGCCATCGATATCGACTGTCAGCCCTACACTATAGCCGGAGTGTTTAACAGTAGCGCGGATGCTCGCAAACCACGTTACGTCGTCATCAACCGAAACAATCTTCGCTAACTGTTTTACCCTCAGAGATACAACGAACAACGCAGTACATCATTGATTTTCTATGACGAAGCTATTGTTTTTGTCATTAAAGCTGACAAAAATGAAAAATAAATGTCAGAAGAAAGGTATAAAATGAATTCCAGTACAGAGAGATGATTTGGAGTAGTCCTTATATGGACAGCTAATTATAGTGATGTAAATAACATAGGTCGTACGACAGTCTAATGAAAAGCTACGAGATTCCAAAGATTTGATTAGTAAGGTCAAAGTGAAAAAACTCTTTACTCAAATAGACTTTTTATTATCTTCAGTCAAAATCTACGGTATGACCTTTTTGTAAAATTTATCTTTAATTGATAGATACCTTTACCTTAACCTGCAGCCTAAATTACGATTATATCTTTAACAATAAGAAATTCTCAGCAGTACTACATAGCCCAGATTGCAAAACATCGGTACGCATGCACTTTATCCTTTCACATCAGTACCCCGAACCAGTGGCGTGCCTAGGGTGTCAAACTAAGGCAAGCCCAAATGTTTATTTAGTAGCAGCATATTTTTTTTGGTACGTAGGACTAATAAATACCTACCGGTTAGTACTCACATTCACGTTTATAGCGTTATTTTATAAATAAACAATCGTTAAGTTCGTTATTCGGAACTATGTAAGGCAAGTCGGGCTTTCGGGCTTCTATGGAAGTACCGCCACTGCCCCGAACGTGCCTAAATATTTATAAAAACAACTACTAAACCAATAAGCGAATGATTAATCCTGGATAGGCAATCATGTTCATCGGATACCACTTCCATAACATTGTATCGTTGGTAAATATCATCAGAGCAGTTGTCGATGCTGAACCGGATCCTGTATTTGCATATTCCAATCCCGCGGCGCCCGAGGCGACTCCAACTTCGCTGCCGTAGCGACAGCAGGAAAGAATGAATATTTTTATAGTTTGTACCCAAATAAAACGATGCATATTCTTGGCAGTAATAATTTACAGGTTCATGGTTTCTTGGATTATTTTGCCAGAAGTAAGGTCCTACATTGTATGTTCCTTATAAAATGTTTAAAGGACTTGTATAGTTCTTTCTTAACACTATGAACTCATACAGGTATCGGCGAAGTAATATAGCACATTGAGAGTAAACAGTAACGCGTATTTTAGAGAGCTATAATAAGGCAAATATTAAGGCAAATGCTCTCAACCCGGATAATTGTAGCAAGAGCAAAAATTTCTTTTATTAAAAGATCTACGAATATTCCTAACCACAAAGAATATTTTTACCGTCTTTAGCGATAAGTTTACAAAACCATTATAAGAGTGGGCTTAATGGCTAAGGTATTTTCTGCCAATATAACCTCGAGTGATGCTGAAATTAGTGAGTGAGTGTGTTAGTAAAATAGTCATCATTTCCTTCAATGTTAAAACCTCTTTTTCCCAAATACTAACCTTGAAAAACAAGATTCCCACAATTCCTTTCCATATAAAACATGCAATACCCCTGAAACAAGCAACTCAATATGAAAATCCCCGCCCATCAGTCGCTCTGCTCCATCGCTCCACGGAAGGGTTAGCCAATTAAACCGGTTTACACCAACTTAGCCGCGTTTAAACACGATAAAAATTTACATCACAATGCATCTCCCCTGTAATCTGTGTTCGGGACGGGTTTTGGCGGAATTCACGGGGAATTTAATGGTTTACAGGATAGGAAGTAATCAAACTTTGCTCTGATTTGTTTCAGTAATCGCTTCGGTCTGCGCTTTCCGGCGTTTGTCATTTATGCCTATAAAAAATATGCAATATGAATACTGATGGTATTATCTCAATGGTGAACAACAGGATACAGACTATTTATTCATTCAAGGTCTTTTTGTGGTTACATTGAAATATTTGAATCAAAATCAAACCGTGGATTATTCAAAACTCAAGAGTAAAAAGACAAAGCAAAAGCAAGAATTTAAGGATTAAGGATCGTTAAACATCTAAAAATCACTGTGCTTACATTAGGCTAGTTTTCAGTAGACTGATCGAACCATTTCCTTTTTATTTCCATTTAACAATAACACTACTTCATGACAAAATATCTAAGCTTGCAGCTACACAACCTGCATTTAAATACTACTTTACAAAAACAATATTTACAAACAAAAAATATAATAAAACACAAAAACTTCCAAAACAACCATCCCGTATGCGTTCTTCCAACCAAACAACGCACTCCACAATCCTGTAAACGCATACAATATCCCAAACCGATGGTACAGTGTGAAATATAGTACAGCGAGCCAAACGTCTTTCACGCTTCACCAACGCCGGTGAATCACGCCGCGTTATGTAATGAAATGCGTTCGGTACACTCATAGTCATGCTACACACTGGACGTGAAAAACGCTGCGAAGATTTTCGATGAGAAGGCATGGCAATAGTGCCGTAGTGATATCTGATAATGAGTTGAGATTGAAAGTGTTGAAAGGGTAGAAATATTAATGATTCCTTACGCTCTAGTCTAAAATTACCGGCCTTTTTAATATAGTATAATCACATGATAATTCTAGAGTACGACACTCATTTTATCATCTTATAAACGTCCTGTAAATACTCATTGGTCGAATAAATATGAAGAAATCTCAATAATCATGCCCACGTAATCAAGTCTTAATCCACGATGGGGTGGATACTAGTTAGACTGAAAGGCTTCCTGCTGGAATAGGTAATGATTAAATGGAAAAACACAATGGATAACAGAACCTGATCGAATCAAACCTGGATTCTTAAGTTGTGCAGTACACACTTGAATAAAAAACCTTAAAATAAAGTTCTCTGTAGCTATTTTTCGTAGATAAATTAATACCAAGGTTAACTCTGTGAAAACGCACTGGACAGCTGCCAAAACGCGCAGTTTGCTAGTCCAGTGCGTACGGCTCCCTCGGCGCCATTAGCGGATGACACGATGGAACCGCATCAATCATAGGCCAGCCAATTCATTACCGCCACTCGAGCCAGATTGCTACCACCGGTCGGTTACATTTGCACTTCATATACGGGATGGATATAATTAAATCATAAGGAGATAAAACAGCGGGACAATCCTCGGAATAAGGTCTAAATTTGTTTTTTTTTTGTGACGTAGTTTCAATATTTTTCCTGAATAGGGTTAGTGCTTCATATAGGTTTGTTTAAAAAAAAAAACAGAGAAGAAGAATGACTGTTTGTTTTTGCATATTCGAAGTACTATAAAATTTAAACATAAAATTGGTATTTAACCAATAAATCAAAAACCTACACAAAGCTAGTGTTATGGACTACGGCTCACTTCCAAAAATGGAGCATACAGAGTAATGAAGTCGGATATATGTACGTAAATCAGCAAATATGTATCAAACTTTCTAACGTTAATTATGTTTTAATGGTGAAGGAAAAGAACGTGATGAAACCTGTCCCCCTTAGAGCTTTTAGAATTTTCTTAGGTGCGTAATCCGCCATCCTGCACTAGGCCAGCGAGGTGGACCAAGTAGGGCCAATGCCTATCAGCGGGACGTATATGAGCTGATGATGATATAAACCATAAGGGTAAACCAAAGTACTGTCATTATAATATAAGCCTTTTTTTCACTCAAGGTGAATGTATTGGCATATCAGTAGAGAGACAGGCCGGGCATGTATCACGCACGACAAACACATCAATAAGCAGAGCATCGTTCATATTGTCGCAGCGAACTTTGCTCTTCGCCCATATGTGTCAGCTCGTGGCGCGTCAACCCGCAATCTTCTAAATTGGTACATGGAACTAGGAAGATCTTTTGTAGCCAGTGTTTTTTTTTATGGAAAAAGATGTGAAAAAAGAAGGCAAATGAGCCACATGATGTTAAGTGGTCAACACCGCTCATGAACACCCACAATACCGGAGGAATCATTGGTGTGTTGCCGGCCTTAAAGTATTTTAACTGTATGGTTTCTAGTCCAATCTGAACAGGAATTATTTTAATGCTTTTGCTACGTCAGTAGTTGAGCCATGCAAATCTAATTGTGAGTTGGTCGAAGACTACGACATAAAAACAAAATCCGCAGGTTCAAGTGCGTTGATATTAAATACAAATGTGGTCAATTTCTATTATTAAAGTTATAAGTAAACATGCTCCAAATAAAAATTCTGACTGGAGGCAATTTTTAGGCCTATTCTACAGCCTCAGACAGCCTCTTGAGGGCAATCAATCATTAGACATTAGAAAATTAACACAGTTTGGAATATACAAAAAAATGGCCACTCCAAGGGATTTCTCAGTTCCGAGGCGCACATCTCACGCGGTGACAGGAGCACAGTGCACCACTGTCCAATTTAATTATATCTGCCGAGTTTTCAGCAGATTTTAATATTTTTCCACATTTCTACAGTATCTCTGTTGGCAGGTTGTCTTTCGTATATTCTTTTGTAAGTTTTTTGGGGGACTTTTTAGCTTCATTTTTGAAAAGAAAAATATAAATAAGTAGATACACCATTTTTATTACTTAAACATAATTATTAAGTTTCTTATATAGAATAATGTGTTCTTTCACAACATTGGGGTTATAGGATCAAGTGTGAAATTGTATTCGAAAACCGACAGAACGTTAATCCGCTATAAACTACGGCTCTGACAGAACACTTTAAAAGTCTATGTCCAATAGTCGACGAGTTTCGTCTGACAAAGATGATCAAGTAAAGCTGTCGAAAGGAAGGTGTAGAAATACTCCGATGCCAAATCCAGAAGATTATTTGTTTGTGTCTTGACCGAACCTATTAAAAAAAAACCTTATAAGCGCCTTACAAACACACAGATTTAAATAGATTAACTTTTATTAATTACACTGCCAAAATATCTCTTTACGCTATACTACGTTTAAGTAAGTTTACAGATACTAATTTCAAAATACATAAAACACCAGTAGTCTTCAGCACTTGTAAAAATCCTGTTATAACAAAAAGAAACACTAAGCAATATCTAATAAAGCCGACATAACTTTAGTGGAGCATTTAATCACCAAAATGGCTTATTGTAACATTGTTACGGGCCCTCTGTTGAACGGTGGAGCAGTAAATTTTAATCAAAATGATGCTAGCTGCCGGACGAGTGCACCGCCTTATTCTGTATATTTGGGCATTTATGGTATCGAAAGGGTATGCGCATTGGTATATAATCGTTTTTCTTAACCATGTTATAAATAATTCTGTAGGGGACCGTGAAACTGGGTGAAACCAGATGGGTTGTGCGATTTCGAAATCTCGCGTTCGATTTTTCCGTCCAGTATAGAGTTGATGTATGAAAATTCTTAGAAGCAGCAAGAAGTCATTTACCCAAAAAAAAAACTGCAACAGGCTTGCCCATATTACGTCAGATAAGCTTCAATCAAATATATACCAGATAAGGATAAAAAATAAGTGCGAAATTTGAGTACAAAAATGCACATGTGAATATAAATTTGAGTGGGTGATGTACATGAACGACTTTTGAACAATTTTAACCGTATTTTTACTGCCAGAAACCAGTAGTAATAAGGAGCAACTATTATTAAATTTTCAAGAAATAGTATTTTTTTACTTCTTGCATTATCAATCCACACATAAAAAAAATGCTGTAAAAAGTTTAGCGGGCCGTGTCAGCCTCTCCTTCTCTTACAAATGTCTTTATTCCATTTCATATTCCTTGACTATTTCCTATGAAGACGTATTTCCAGAATACGGGTGCGTCGTAGTGCAGACGGCCGGATGAAATATGCGACGCGCGCAACAGAGTACACGACACGACACTTTAAAATATTAACCTTGTGTATCATATAAACTAATATCGCTTTAGTCACTCGCACAGATTTGCTCATATTTACGAGGTATTGTTTATATCCAGGACTTAGGCAGTTGGATGGCTATGACCGATCGCTACTTAAATCGTATTTTGTCTTTAGTCTTTTCGGAGAGATGTAATGAAATATCTTTAATTTACCGAAGACATACCGTAATTGTAAACTAAAATACTTGAGTTATTACTAGCTTTTAATACTAGGCCAACTGAATAACACACATTATTACGCCTGAGTAATACGAAAGGAGTAGACAAATTACTTTTTTGCAAAGATACTTTGCAACCTTATTTTCCAGTCCAACATAAAGAGTAAGCCTATTGCTATTTTTTGCTATCCTCACGATGTTTTCCTTTACTCGTAGTGAGTGATAATTGAAAATGAATACAGATATTAAATATATATTGTACCTTAGAAACCTAACCCTTTAAATCGATTCAGATGTATGTAATAATGATCCTTTTAAACCTGCTACTTACCAATAAATCCACCTTCAGTCAACGCATAAAACAAACTTTATATATCTCACAACGCAGTACTGTAGTATTGTGTACTCCCGGCTAGTTTGGCAACAATATGCGCATCCAATCTTTTCTAAAAGCATTTCCTTATGTTGTTAATGTATGCACATATTCTGGCGCGGCATAATGTTACACGGACACGGAGATTTAATTTCACGCAAATAATATTACGGTTATTACTTACTGTCTGTGTTGAACGTTTTATTGTTCCTTTGCGTTAAATTGCAGTACAATTTTAAAGGTTAAAATAAACAGGGTGTATTCAGATCGGGATCGGAATCTAAGGCAGGTAATAACCAAGGTGATTAGAACCCCCTGGCGTTAAAAAAAATCCCGACAAAAAACAAAAATATGACGTTTTCTAACAGTCATTGGTGTAAAATGTAGGTGATTGTAAAAAAAACGTCAACTTTTTCGCAGCCGCGATCGCTAAGATTCTCGGTTCTCACTACTATATCATCATAATCATCACCAGCCTAAAGACGACCTCTGCTGGACATGGGCCTTCTCCAAAGACTTCCAAAAACGCTCTGTCGGAAGCGGCCTGCATCCAACGGCTACCCACGATTTCCATCAGATCATCAGTCCACGTTGTGTGTGGACGTTCACCCACTTATACGACCATGATGCTGAACGTGAACAAAGATAGGCAATAGCCACGGTGATTACATACACCGCGACATCAAAAAATCCCTCAAAAAAAACCTTTTCATAACAGCCATGAGTGTTTAATAGTTGTTATTTTGTATGTAGTTGTTAGCAAAACATATTTCTTTTTTATCAGATTTTTAAGGCCAGTAGGTTTGCAACCATCGTAGCTATAATATTACATGCCCATCTTTTTACATATCTAGTAGAACTGTATCAAAACCCAGGCGTGTTCAATAAACCGCAACCTGGTGAATTTGGTTCCTGGCGCCGCCTCCCCCCCCCCTTCCCTTCCGGAGGTCGCCCGTCGCCGCCCCGCGTATGTAAATCCACCGCATCAACTTGTTTATATGATTTAATGCGCTCCATTTTGTACTCATCACTTTATTGCTTTATTTGTTCTTTATAGGGGTGGAGTGACGTCATGAATTATGAAATGGGGGTTAAAAAGTGATGAGTATGTTGAGGAAGGACAAGCAGAAGGCTAAAGAAAAACGGATGGAGTCCGGATTACAGAAATCACATTCCAAAAAAACAAATTTTACCGAAGACCCAACAGAAATATGTTGAGAAGCTAATTAGCTTCTTCATTTCTTTATCCTTCCGTTTTTAAAATCACCAATTTTATGCTAATCAAAAATTTTTAAAGGCTTACAAATCACTTTCAACGTCGGAGTTTTGTGGGTGTTATTCAGTCTTTTTATCAGCTGAGCCATTATTCCAAACCTACGGAATAAAACTACGCGTATAAGGAAACTAGTAAGTAAAGAAGGTAAAATATGTTATAACGCTGTATTTGTAGGAAAATGAGGGGCCCGTAATATAAGGTGTACGCCCGGCGCCGCCCCTCTATTACCTTCCCGCTCCGGGCTACGTGGAAACGAAGAAACAACACATCGACATACGCCTACTAGAAAAGGTAGAAATACACTTACTAGAAAAGTACAAAACGTTGGAAATTATCTTTTGAATTAAAAGGCTAATATTTGACTTTGAATAAGAAAGCTATGGCTTGGATAATCACATCGAGAGAATTGTCATTATCACTCATAAAATGTACGTGCCTGGTTTGATTGTTTGGGACAGAGAGAGCTTTCTTTTAAGAATTATTGGATGCATGGAAATGCATCTAATAGTTTTGGCATAAGCCAAGGACCCTAGAATTATTGTCATTATAGGATACTGTAATAAGCGATTTGCGTTCCGTGTATTTATATCGAGTGCCTGTCTCTAATGTTCAAAATATATTTAACCCTATCTGTAGACGTGATACTTCGGCCTACAGACTTCCAGAACAGTAAAAAGGAGTTATGCTTCAATCCTGCAAACTAGCATATATGGTAAAAAAGACCCTATATTCCAATATAAAATATCACACATCCAGCCATTTTATTTCAACACGAACCGAGCGGAGGGATAAAAAATATGAAACGGTCCGGCGTAAAATATGTAATATCCATATTGGCTGTGCGGTGCCAGCCCATATTGAGTGCTCCACTTCCAGCCCTGGACGGTAGCTGCGACAGGTTATTATAAATATTACACTTTTTTATTAAAGGGTGTTTTAATGGTCTTTGAGGGAGGAATATCTCTTACAGGTTGATATGACTTGGTTATTGATAAGGGAGAACAAATCAAGACTGCATCATGTGAATTAATCGTTGTTATTTTTTACCAGCTCTGACACTTTGTTTGTACCGAACTGTTCTGACTATCATAGCTCAAAATCTATTTTCTATGGTAATAGGTACACAAATTTCCCTCGTCCTGTCTAACTAAAGACTTGCTTCATGACCTATCAAAAGACGGTGAAAAAATTAATGTAAGCAAAAAGAAAAAATTAATGTAAGCAAAAAGGAAAAAGCACTTAGGTTAAGCTGCTTTATTTGGTAATATAATATTATCAGCCCATATACGCCTCACTGCTGGGCATGAGCCTCTACTATAACTGAGAGGGTTTAGGTCTTACTCCACCACGCTGGCCTAGTGCGGAGTGGCAGACTTTTTAGTAGTACAATAACTTATACTATTAATATCAAACAGAACTTATAAGCTGGTTTAAAAGTCAAAGCTAAAAGTTTGATCAAGAATCGAATTAAATAGATTTGGCACGTGAATTGAATTCAAATTCTACCCTTCATACAAAAATGATCTTCACACTTTGAAAACATCACTGGCTCCCTTAAAAGCAGCTTCCCGTTTGATAAACGTATCACCGGACAACGGACCCGCTCCAGATCCAATTTTCTGACAATCTTACCCTCTTTGTAATATTGAGTTTTTATAAGTGCTTCGGGGACAGATAGTAAACAAATTGACTACGGAAACGCTGATGTAAAAGCTGAAATTTTGATTTTCTACCATTATAAGTATGCTATATTACCTTGAATAGTTTATGGTGCTTATTGTACTGAAAGTACTCTTTAGATCATAGGATTATTGTTATTTGCATTACATAACGTAGGATTACATTGTAGTTTAAATTTAAACATTTACACGAAATATTAAGAAAGAAATTCATGCTTGTTTCACTTTTGTAATAGCAGTTTTCGTCAATCAAGTATGTCTATCAGCTTTACCAGTATAAAAACACAGTCAAATCCCTTCAAATCTCTTTAGATTCTAATATGAAAATTGAAACTTAATTTGTTTTACATCCATCTACCTCTATACTTTTCATCATCATCATCATCAACCCATATACGCCCACTGCTGAGCACGGGTCTCCTCTACCATTGAGAGGGTTTAGGCCATAGTCCACCATGCTGGCCTAGTGCGGGTTGGCGGACTACACACCTAAGAAATTCCTAAGAACTTTTAGGTGTGCAGGTTTCATCACGATGTTTTCCTTCACCGTTAAAGCAAGTGATAATTCAATGTGAATACACACATAACTTCGAAAAGTCAGAGGTGTGTGCCTGGGGTTAGAACCCGCGACCGCCGAGATTCTCGACCGCGTGCCCAAACCTCGAGGCCATCACTGCCACTTGCCTCTATACTTTTACCATCAGTTATTTCATCATCCCAGCTTTTAATCAAAACCAAAACAATCCTCAAATAAAACAACTCAAACACATGAAGGTAGAAACCAAGTGGGTTATCAAGAAGGCAACAAATTCCGCGCCATTAGAGCCACAAACAAATAAAATTATACAATAACGCGTATCACTGGAAGTTGGAATGGAGTTATGACGGAGTGGTATGCGTGTATACAGCAGTTGTTCCGGAGGATGTGGGCCCCGACCACCATGTCTTATGTTCAACCGAGCGGGTTGCGACGGAGTTGGGAATGTGTGGATAGGGCAGTTTGGATAAAGGTGAATAGGATTTTCGTACAAACTTCTTCAAGCTTGTTACTTCTGTATTTCACTAATTCTATCTTCGTTGTATAAATCTGTAACCTGAGCAAGACTGTGACAGGAGAGAAGTAAAATTAATAAATGTATTTTAATCTATGTTCCATCAACTATTTAATTTTAATATCATTTTACTCCGGTCATCATTATTATAAGGCCACGTGAGTTCCACTGATGGTCACGAGCCATCTCTACAGCTGAGCGAAATTCTTAACTTTAAAGTGAGCAGGAATTATCACTATGTTTTTCTTCACAACTTTAGTGTATTTTATCAAACTCTGGATTTAAAAGATTCTAAATCATATACCACTTTTACTAAATACCTAGATTCCAAAACCAGATTCCAAAGAACAAACTGAGCACAACCCCGCACCTATGCTAATCAGTTTCCACATACATTCTCGTTTCGTGGCTGTAGGTAGCAGCTTCCGCGGCACCCCAGCGTCGTAAACTCAACTCACATTCGCCTGTATTTATCATCAAAGTTGAGCAGATACGGGGCGACGTCGCGAATCTGATTCCGCTTGCGGTATCCGCCGAGATTTATGTAGCACCGGGCGGGGCGGTGACTTCGTTCTGTTACACCCGCGGTTTCAGGAGTACATTATATTCTGTCACATATGAGTTTAGGTGAGATCAACTACAGCGTGGCCCAGTAGGTTGTGAAACCTAAAATATGAGTGAGACAGGGTTGGGCAGTATTTTAATTACTTGTAATTAAAATACGTAATTGAAATACAAATACGTATTTTGTATTTGTATTTCAATTACTTCCTTAAAATGTAATTTGTAATTTGTATTTTAAATACCTGACGCCGAGGTATTTTGTAATTAGTATTTTAAATACTTGAGGCTTTAAAATACATTAATATTAAAATACAATTAACCACCATGAGTGCAATAATGGTAAGTGGCGAGAAACGGCATAATCCTCTCAATGAGTGAAACTAGGACCAGGCCTCCAGTCCCCGGCAGCCCCACTATTCCTGGTTACGGTAGCGGCCATGGTAACGGCGGGGCAGGGGGTGCTAAGAATCCCCGGGTTGGCCCCGGCTACCACACCCAACGACGACTGGCCATGGTTACACACAACATACGCACTTTGAGGACAAACGAGAAGATTGTTGATTGAATTGAGTGGATAACACTGGGACATACTGGGGTAGTCGGAAGTCCGAAAAATCGGGGAGGACATGACAACCCTGAAGTCCGGTGTCCCGAGGAGGAGTCGGATTTCTCATCCACAAGTCTCTCATTAACAACATCGTATCCAATGAAAGTGTGTCGAACAAGGCAGTGTACGTCATACTCAGAATATTCAAAAGATATTCGTTGAAGGTCATACAGGTATACGCGCCGACCTCGACACACCCAGATGAAGTAGTAGAAGAGATCTATGAGAACATACGTCGAGCCATACATATTTCCCAAACCTACTTCAATGTTGTTATGAGAGACTTCAACTAGTGGAGCGCCGTAAGGTTTATACCTCGGAATCCAGGGCCAGTCTATGAATCTTAATATAAACCTTGAAAATATGTTTTTAATAGCATATAGAAAAATGTTAAAAAAAAATTTTTTCGCGCTCTCAATTTTTTTTTTATTATTATAAACATTTATTAATTTTTTGGAGTTTTAATTGATTTATATTAGTCGAAAGTCATATTTTAAAAAATAACAACTATTACAAACTTGAAAACTTGATCTTGGATCTTTAGGGACTGCAGGTATACCGATGAATATAAATAAATACACTACTGGAAAAAGTAAAGGATCAAAAAATAAATCCAAATTTTTGGGCCGTAACTTCGAGAAAAATGGTCGTACAGGAAATTTAAAAAAAGAAAATTGTAGCTCCAAGTCTCTAGTTTTTGGATTAACACATTAAAATTTTGTAGCATCAGTGGTTTTTGAGTGATCTTAGGAAAAGCAGCAACAAAACAATTTCAAAATGTTTAATGCTTCTTTTTTTTACATACGGGCGTGGAGAAAAATGTTCTTGCTTAACCCTTATAAAGATCGGATACTTTGTTTATTTAGCTTTAATTTCTATCTTTTAACACCTCGATATGTTTAGTTCTCACCGAGATATCAGTCTACAAATAGAAAATGATCCTTTTGTCTTTAATTATCGATATCTCAGCAACAAATAATTGTATACCAAGTTTAAGGTGCGTTTCAAGAATTTGAATAAATATCCTTTAACCACCAGCTATTACTTTTTCGAAAAAACAAGAATTCTTCTTGTAACATGAATTTGAAAATGCATCAAAAATTTGCTTTAGATGGTGTTTTGGAAAATCGAGCGCTGGATCGAAAATATTGTGAAAACCAATAATATTAAGTGTGCGTTTTACAGTTCAATATGTCCACAAAAATCCTACAAAGTGCCAAATTAATCCATCCAGCCATTTTTTTGTTACACTCGATAGAATTTTTGAAAAAATAAGGGATCACGTTTTTGCTCTGCAAAGCTCATAATTTAAGAAATGAGAAATATTCTTTTTAAGAGCTTTTTTCACATTTTGTTGTATAGATTTGTTGTTTTGGGGCAACTTGAGGAAATTCAAGTCACCAACGCCAATATTGCCCTTTGTTGCTATTTCGTGTGATTAAGGAATTTTCGAGCAACAATATTCGCATTGACGAAATATTGAATTAATTGGGCGTTTGTACTAAAACTTAAAAGAGTATTTTTGCAAGTTCAAACATGGCTTGGAATGCGAAATATTGACACCGCAAACAATGACGCAACGACCAGCTCCAGAATCTTTATTAAAAATTATTTTTTGCTCATGCAAAACAGGATGTGGAGCATCTTGTGGGTGCAGGAAAAGTGGATTAAACTGCACTGCAGCTTGCTTAGAATGCAATGGTGAAAGCTGTGAAATGTACACGATGTAACAATGTGAATAGTTAATGATAATTTTTTTTTGTAACTTATTTTTTACGATAATCTAATAAATTACATTGAAGTTACTCTGCACTTATAATTTATTACAAATAAAATTAAATTTTTCACTATAAAAAAATTTTCTCCCTTCCGTCTCTCATTTTTCAGCAAATTGTTGTTAAAAATTGTTGTAAATCGAGATCGGTCAATTTTTTGTTTTTAACTTTTTTATTTGAGGTCTTAATAATGCAGTCTCATACTTGATATACAGATTCATTGACTGGCCCTGGGTTCCGAGGTTTGACCATTTTTATGCCTTACGGCACTCTACTAAACGCAAAGTTGGGCATGAGAAGCGATGCCCAGTTGAAAGTGGGGCAATTTGGATATGGGCAACGCAACCGATCCCGGTGGAAGTCATTGGGAGAGACCTATGTCCAGCAGTGAACTTAGATAAGCTGATGATGAAGATGATGAAACTTTTTTTCCTCATCTTTCCAGACCATGCAGATTACTTATTAAGTATTTTGTAATTTGTATTTGGTATTTTAATTACAAATAGCTAAAATACTGTATTTTGTATTTTATATTTTAAATACCTTACTTAAAAGTATTTTGTATTTCGTATTTTAATTACTTGTGATAAAGTATTTTGTATTTTGTATTTCAATTAAAGTAAAGCATGTATTTTGCCCAGCCCTGGAGTGAGAGAAGTGTTTGGGAGAGTAAAACGACAGGTAGTTTCTGGTAGCCACGATACTAAAGATTACTCAGTGAGTCTGTACTACTGGTGGGTATATTTATTCATTTAAATCCACTGATGATTGATGTGACACAGCACGGTCTGAGATGTCAACACAATTTGTAGCTTACATTGCCAGCCGCAATTTTTTTTAATAATTATTTTTTAATATTGTAAGAAAAAGTATAACAGTTAACCAGCATAAATAAGTCAAAAGAAACACGATTCTGACTGTATGATTCTATCTATCAGATGCCATGCAACAGAAAAATGTGTCGCTCAAAAATATTATTGTGTAGTAATGGCATATAGCTTCGTTTTATTTAGATAGAATGTATGCGATTAAAAAAGGTTCAGTCATCAGTCGATTCTCAAGCTCATACATTCGCCGGCTCTTATGAAAAGTGTAAAGTACTACCCATACAAATATGAAAACTTATTGTTTAACTGTTTCCCTGTGAAACCAACTTCTATTTGTTTCCTTTTACTAGAAGACAAAGACTTCATTCAAGAAGTATTTCAAACGATCCTTTGACATTCAATAATAATAAGTGTTGTAAACAGTGAGTGATTGTACAACGAGCTTTTGTTTTTCCTCAGTCATTGTTCGCAATAGTCTGACATAAAACTCTGAGATTTGATATTTCCTTCAAATATGCTGCAATATACAGGGTGTATTTAGACCGTGATCGAAAACTGAGGCAGGTAATAGCGATAGTGATAACAAACCCCCTGGCATTAAAGAAAATCCGGACAAACAATAAATTTTTTTAGGTTTTCCATACAAACCACATACTTTTAACACCAATGGTTGTATGGAAAACGTCAAAATTTTTATTTTTTGTCACGTTTTTTAATATCGCCACTGGGTTTGTTATCACCCTCGCTATTACCTGCCTCAGTTTTCGATCACGGTCTAAATACACCCTGTATAAATAATCATGTAAATACATTATCACCTATACTTTTAAATGTGACCTTGAGAAGACCCAGTTATCTTTGCGACATTGTACGTTGACCAAGCTTGAGATTTATCGTTTGTATTAAAGCCAATAACAAAAAAATATCTGCATCTAGAGTAGCAAAAATACGAACAAAAAAATACTCCAACTTTAAAAACCTAACTTATAACTGTAACGCCGAAATTATCCTCGTAAATCATTAGCTAGTTTTATCAAAGTCGGCAAATTCATGTTATCTTCAAAAAAGACGAATGCTCAAGTCGGTGCCGTTAAATGTTATCTTTGTTCTTGTATTCAGAAGGTGCTCTCAGTCATTACTCGTTGCAATATAGATGTATAAACGTTTCATGTTTTATTCTAGCAAGATTCGCGCCGAACGCGATGCTGTAGGGCTGAGACCTCGCTCAAATATTATTCAATTAATTTGCAGTAAGAGTGTTTTTAATCTCTTTTCATTAAATAATTTCGATACTGGTCTCAGGAAAAATAGTTCTTTGACAAATATTTTATTTTGGGTTTTTGCGAAAAAAAATCTCGCACTTTAATGTTTGTAGTAGAGTAGGGTAGAAATGGATGCGTATCGTATTAATTATGTTCTGGTAAGAACACTTCTTTTTTCAGTTTTGGAATGTAAAGCGTACTGGCCACTGAGACCAACAATGTGTTCGACGTGTGCTTTCCGGTACGTGGCCTCCAATTGACAATTTTTTGGCCCCATTGCCCATCAGTTCTCTGCGCTATGTGCCCGGCCCGATACCACTTCAATTTGCTAATCCGAAAAAAAAAGTTGGTTACTCTTATGCAGTAATATTGTATTTTAGTACTACTCACGTTTATTGAACCTCTACTGAAAGCTGTCTTTAGAACTAAATGGTTATAATTTAAGATACGATAGAATTTATTAGATGTATTACAGAGGTAATAGCATCGATAAACTTTTTGTAAAATTTATTGAAATTTCATGAATGATTTTACCTCGTCGATGTGACATCCCTAATTCCCAAAGACGCGCTCGGTTAACCGTTATCTAGATCACGTTCCTAGTGGCGCTCGCGCCTTGCATATTCGTCGCTCTTAAAACCTTATCGTTTTATATAAATTAATTGCTCGGAACAGAGATCTCGCGGGCGCGCGTGCCTCTGCGCATGCGCGGACACCTTATCTTGTTTGCTTAATTGAAATCTTACGAATCAGACGCGAGCTTACATCCAAAGTACTATCTGCTGTACTTCAATTATAGAAGATGTTTAAAGCGAATTGTTTCGCCGCTAATATATAGTAATTTATGTCACATATAGATAAAGTTGGAAACTGCAGGTTATAAACTTAAAAAAGAATGTAAAAAAATCAACATTATAATTACTATAATTAATTTGAAAGGAAAGCATGGATTTTAGAATTAGCAATATACTCGTTTGCTCCTAAAGTGAAATAGATGATAAGAAATCAATATTTTTAGTATTATTTTTGCTTGTTATAAAATAGTTCAATTACGCGTATATTATAACTAGAGATGCGCCGAGTTACACTTTTGCCGAGTAACGAGTACCGAGTTTTACTCGGTTCAATTTTTTTTCAACCGAGTACTCGGCCGAGTAACTCGGTTCAATTAAATTTCTAATTCGCGCGTGGTACATTAGAATTTAAATAGCCTGTTTTCGGAGGCCGGTAACGTCTACGAAGAATAGAGGAATAGGCTGTTACCAGAACGTGCAGCGAGGCTTGTGTTCCTGCATCATAACTTCATCATCAACCCATATACGCCCACTGCTGAGCACGGGTTTTCTCTCCCATTGAGAGGGTTTAGGCCATAGTCCACCACGCTGGCCTAGTGCGAGTTGGCGGACTACACACCTAAGAAATTCCTAAGATCTCTTAGGTGTGCAGGTTTTATCACGATCTTTTTCCTTTACCGTTAAAGCAAGTGATAATTCAATGTGAATACACACATAACTTCGAAAAGTCAGAGGTGTGTGCCTGGGGTTCGAACCCGCGACCGTCGAGATTTTTGACCGCGCGCCCAAACCTCGAGGCCATCACTGCATCATAACTTAGCTTTATCCAATTTTAAATATTAATTATTTTTATTACGTACTATAATTTTGATTTTATTAATTGAGATTTTCAAAGATTTCCTAAATTACTAAATAATTTTTGATTAACACAGTTGTTTACGAAATGAAATAAAATAACATTTATTGAATCTATAAAATGTTTAATACATCACTTAAATTCAGTCATTTCAAATTTTACCACCCTGTTCACGACCTTGTCAAGGTCGCGGGACGTCGCTGGCTGCAAGAGGCTTCCGACCAAACCCGGTGTAAGTCATTGGGGGAGGCCTATGTCCAGCAGTCGACTTCCATTGGCTAATGATGATGATGATGACTGTTGTTTAAATTATATCTACCGAAATATATTACATTTCTTAAACAGAGTATACTCGGCATTCAAACCGAGTTATTCGGCCGAGTACGAGTATCAAAAAACCCGCCGAGTACGCCGAGTACCGAGTATCAACCGAGTACTCGGCCCATCTCTAATTATAACCATCCCAGTCTATACAACTTTGAAAATCCAATAGATTTAGAAGATTTCTATTTTAAAATTAAATGAATGAAAGTAAATACATAAATATGTATGGATAGCCAAAGGGGTAAGCTGAGGTACAATTGCATTATTTTTGGCCCACGTAATATAGGCGAACCATTTACCGTTAGGGCAAATTTCCAAACTCCGAACTGCTATTGAGAATTTCCTTAGAGAAAAACGCAACAACATTGCCAGGTCGAGGAACCGAACCCAACCAGCCGACCACGAAACACTAAAGAAAAAATAAAACAATCTACTAAATTAATTTTGAAAGTGTATATGAGTCGATATTATAAAACATTTCGATATTTCAAATAACTAAAAGGGCTATTTCTAATATATTTCTCAATTTTTTTTATTAATCATTTTCCACAGCGTACATATAAATATATCTAAAAAACTGGCTTATAAACAGTGTGTAGAGAGCCGCCCCGCTGCCGGCGCGCGGCGTCAATGCCGTTTATAGTTGCGAAACAATCCCCCGAGGAGCCACTGAGTGGCCGATGATTATTTTGCTCTATACCCACACACTTATTCTGATAGCGACGTAGTTTTTATGGATTTAGATTTTTTTATTTTATTTGGGAAATAAACAGAACAATTACAATTAAAAATATATTACACAATTCATATGGAGGAAATAAATTAATAAATATTAAATCAGTAGTAGTTTATACGACAATTACCTAGTCATTTTCTTTACGGTTTTTTAAGAAGATTGCAGTAGAGAATATTTTGCCTAATTGTTTTTTCTGTTCTGTTTAAGAACTTCTGACCTCGTTAGAGCTGTTTCGTCTTATTGCAGTTTGCCCTCCACCAATGATAAACTCTACGTCTTATGCATGATCATCATTAGCCCAAATACGTCTAATGCTGGCACGTCCCCCTCCAACTCAGAGTTTGGGCCTTAGTTCACCACGCTGTCCAATTTCGGATTGGCATAACACATACCCAAGAAATTCCTTAGAACCTTTAGGTGTGCTGGTTTCGAACATTCTATTACAAGTGCAAGAAGCTATGCCCCTATTACGTGGGACTTAAAACACAACCGATAAACCTAGAATGCAGAAACGCAACTTTTCTTATCCTTCTTAGACTTTTAGGGTACTAATACGAGTGTGCATATCTATAAGCTATACACGGTATGCAAGCCGCACTCCAGAATAAGTCGCCGGCCGCCCCAAACTCACCCCTCTTAAGATTCTCATAAACATGTTTTTGACGCAATAAAAATGATAAATCAGCCGTTTTTTATACGGTCAATCAGTAGATACAGTGTTTGCGCAGATATCTGTTGTATTATGGAGGAAAAATAACTCCTATTCCGTGATGATTGATGCTCGTAATGCTGATAATAACAAAGTTGTCGCAGTGAGTGTAGTGTTGGAGGTACAGTTTGGATTAATTTTGGAAAAATAACTGAGTAAAGCGTGTATCTTATTCCAATAATACGGAATAGATTGTAAGAAAAAATTGTACCTAAATAATTTCACACTTTAAATTAAAGGCACTTTACAAGCCATACACATTGTGAGAGCTTTACAATTTATGTCATATCTATTATTGCTTATTTATATTAGATACAACAACCTATAATAAAATAAAAATTAGTCACCAAAATCTTGCTAACAAAGAATTATAATAACCATCACAAAAACACAGTACTTAGATATCTCAAGTAAACCAACATTCATACAAAAAATATCCTATTAGACATTACCATGAGTTATGATTCAGCCAGCAAAGCTTACGTTATGCCTTATTGAGTATGCGACGAAAACAGAACATGAGTTATTGGCTTGCGAGTCGGCAAATACCAACCATTGCGTGCTCCATGTTTTGTCAAAATATTTCAACGTGCACGAATATTAAAGACTAGAAATCTGAAAAAAAAATTAAACATTTTTGGAGTTTGTGGAAAATGTTGTCCGAAGTTCGTGTGTTAAATTAAAAAAAAAATGTTCTAACAATCTCATTATTTTTCCTGTTCTATTATCCATCCAAAGGTTGTCTAAAAGGTATTGCCTACGCCAATGAGACCATCATTTGTCTTTGTTATCTTTTTATTCTCCATATAATTGCTTAAGCAAGAAAGTGTGAACACATAAATAAAAATCACTTGCATAGTCCTGGATAGAAATTAGTATACATTCTAGTTTTCTGTTAAAGGTATGAGAAAAAACTTGAAAGGCTACATATGTATGTTTTTGGATGACACAAATCTCTTCTTATGCTCTATATCTTGTAGCATATAATAATAATCTTCTTGCACAATTTAGCCTCCCAATTACTCTTTTCTCTATTAGTCTGTACTTAAAAGCCAAACCATAATTGGAGACATAGAGTAATAAAACAATTTCGTTGAAACAACCCCCAGCAGATAAATATATTCCCTTCATTTCCTAGCGAAATATGAATCTCGAACAAAACTAGTTAAACAAGACAATACAATAAGTGGGAGCGATAAAATACAGTGGAAATCATCAACGTTGAGACAAAACAAGATAAAATGTGATTGCGTTTTATATTTTTATTGCTTTACCACTTACCCGGAGGTTGCGAGTTAATTGCTTTCCAACTAGGCGACACTGTGTGTGTGTGTGTTGCTTTAACGGTGAAGGAAAACATCGTGATAAAACCTGCACACCTAAAAGTTCTTAAGAATTTCTTAGGTGTGTAGTCCGCCAACCCGCACTAGGCCAGCGTGGTGGACTATGGCCTAAACCCTCTCAATAGAGGAGACCCGTGCTCAGCAGTGGGCGTATATGGGTTTATGATGAATGAATGATGAATGAAGGTATGCAAATTTTCTCAGACTATTTTTAATCGGCGTTAAAGTACGTTATGATTCATAAATAGATACTCCTAACTTTTAAACATATATGCAACAAACGCATTGGTATTCTTTGCTGTGGTGAGTGTTAGACTAATTGTGATTGATCTATCGACGCTCTTTTGGACTAGTTTGCACTTAGAATCGAGTTCTATTGAGGTCATTTTGTCGTATCTCATTTTATCGAAAATATCGTGAATTTTCATTTTTCCCTGGCAGATATCATATGCCATCAATTTTAATAAGAACTTCTTTCGAATTAAGAAATACCAACGAAGTAGACATAGAACACGTTATTTCACAAATATATTTACGCTAAATGGAATTGCCGGGTAGCAAGGTTAAGGCCTCATCATCATCAGCCCATATACGTCCTTCTGCTGGGCACGAGCATTGAGAGGTTCTAAGACCTTTGTCCACCACGCCAGAATTAAGGGTTAAGAACTAATCTAACAAAAAAATATCATATAACAACTTATACAATTCCGAAAAACGATTATTAAAAAAAAAACACGTCTAAATCTGAAACTACCAATGACATGTAATAAATTGTTGCCAAATTTAATATTCTCCCTGCTATTCTCTAGTAGTTGAGGTTTATAAGCGTAGTGTTTTGCCGCGGCGTCGCTCGCATTATGGTGTTGGCTTCGTCGCCAACTTTTCATTACTATTGCTTTATTAACCAATATTGCGCGTTTGACTGGGGCTGGTTGCTTCAAAATACGTCAGTGATAAGTTAAGCAGCGATGAAACTTATAAGGAAACTTAATACAACGCTGCAAATCTGAAAAATAACAAGGTAAAAGTTCCAATAATATGAAAGCGGTTGTAACATTCTGTAGATCAGCTTAACAAGTTCGAAGCGGCCCAACTGCTACTACAATTATTGTAGAACTACTACAATTTATCTAATAGACAAATCTGACTTTTTCAATTTCAAAGTGACATCACAAAAAGCTAAAAATTTAATTTGTATTAAATTTGTATGCATTCTTTCTTCCTTTTAGCATGTATTCTACGTTGTACATCATCTTTTCATTAAACATACAGTTTTACAACGTGTTAGAAAAGTTTTATATTTTAAAATACCTTAGTCAAGTAATTATCACTAAACAATCCTGTTTCATTTCATTAATTCTATCTCTGGATCTTTCTAACGACGCATGCAGTTGATTATAATTCTGTCAAACATTCTAAATATGTACTATAAAGATGAATATGATTTTAGTAATATTTAAACGCTTTAAGGAAAAAATAAACTTCTCTTTAGACTCTCTTTATTTAAAATATTTGTTTAACCCATGATCAACCTTAGTACAGTATGACTCGCCTTTACAATGGTGTCCCAGGAGAGCGGCAGTTAGCGGCGGCGCCGCTCGATCGGGCCCGCTGTAAACCGATTCACAATTCACTAGAGATGCTCACTTCATCGATACTGCTTGTGACTCACTATGAAATTAGTATTGTGAACATCAAGACTGCAAATATCGACTGAAAATATCTTGCAGTAATACGATGTGAACGTTTTGCCGCGCTTCATTCGGTTTTGTTGAACCAGTATTAAAACATCTTGCATTTACTTATTTTCTCTTAATAAATACCAATAACACAGTAATATTGTTCGTAACAGAAGCTGAGAATTCATCATGATCATCTTCAACAGCCTTTCTCAAGTCTCAAGACAAAGGCCTCTCCTATGATACGACTCTGGACACGATCTTGAATTGAATTAAAGCCTGAGCTTTAATTCAACTCTGAAGGCAACTCTGAAGTTGCCTCATGGGAAATATTCACTCTCCATTTCATCTAATTAGTTGGTAAGCTTTTTCGTGTGGAAATTTTGTCCGCCATTCATAAATACGATAAGCCACAAGCATATTTGAAAACCTAAAACATCATAAATGCATTTAATACCAGCGATTCGATCGAAATATTCACCACTCTACCCGCCTACAAAATTATATGGCGCGACTTAAATTTGAATCTTTTATAGTTAAAGACTTGTTTTGATGAATTTAACTAATAATAAAATACTGAAAAGCACAGCGTCGGACTTCCACCAACCAAGTGGACTGATGATCTGACAAAAATAAATTTAATCAAATTTGTAATATCTACACATCAAGAATACTACAATCATAGGCAATCGACTTTAATCTAAGACATATTGTGTACAATGTACATGTTCTCCGAATCTCGATCTTCTTAGGAATTTCTAAGGAGTGTAGTCCCCCAGCCCGCACTAGGCCAGCGTGGTGGACTAAAGTCTAACCCTATCAATGATAGAGGAGGCTCGTGCCCAGCAATGGAACATATTATATTATGTTAGGATTATAGTGTTACTGTTACGTGTATTTATTTTTAATTTAAGAAAATGTCGTCGTCGTGTCGTAGGGTCTAAAAGTCCCTCGACTGCAAACTTTGAATATTCGCCGTCAAACCTATGTGTTTTGTTTGACAACTTATTGGCAACGGAAACACTTTCATTGCCGTCATTACAGTATGAACTGGTTGTTTTGATGCCGCTACATTTGAACAGTTACTTACCTACACTTTTGTAGGAGGAGTATATATGAGTACAGCAAATAGCATACCTAAGATTTCTTTTCTACGTTTCGATGAATTTATTTGTATTTTAAAAGGTGGATTTAATGTCCTTGATATTCTGACAGTCAAACCTAAGGAATCATCTTAGTTTGATGTTTAAACCTTAGGTTGTCTAAGATTAAGAAGAGGTCCATCTCATGTCTTAGTGTAATTAGATACCTATTACTTACTCTGCTCCAATGAATTTGGAGGTTAAATCAGAACAAGGTTGTTTAAATAGGTAAATATCCAAAACTTATTTAAATATAATATTCTCGAAACAATTTCTTTACTAGTAATTAAATCGTTACTAAGCCTAGTTGAATAACTTGTTTATAAGGAATTCCGCTTGTTTCAGTTTAAACACAGTCTACCTCGGTAATTTTTTCTAGGCTAGTAAACTTCGCGTAATACAAAAATGAGCGAATTAAATATTAGGTATGCAACTTTCTCTTCTCTTCTCTTCATCAACCCATATTCGCCCACTGCTGAGCACGGTCTCCTCTACCATTGAGAGGGTTTAGGCCATAGTCCACCACGCTGGCCTAGTGCGGGTTGGCGGACTACACACCTAAGAAATTCCTAAGAACTTTTAGGTGTGCAACTTTACATGGTGTTTACTAAAATTTATTATAAGGCCTAACATACAAGAATTTAATTATCAAAAACCCCTGTAATGATAATAACTATAATTTGACGTATTACCTACTGTTGCATAAATAACTTTAACGACGCCATCTAACGCATTCAATAGGATTCACAATCTTAAGAAAACTTTAATAACCACGCCACCTATCACAGTTAGTAAGTACTTTTTCTGTACACACTCATGTACCCTATTATTCGACGTCGTTCTTATGTGTACTGCTAGATGGTACTAAATAATAATTTTTTTTGCAGTTTATACAAAAAAACATTATATCTAAAAATTGTAATAAGTTTGTTGATTTTTAAGTATTTTAGCTATCATTTAATTGAAGTAATAATTTTATCTGTCTTAGGAATTTACGGTCATTCAGAATGCTATAAAGCTCGTTCAGCTAATGTTACAAAAGAGCAATAAATCAGTAACATGTTATATTTGATATAGGGGCAATATTGCCCATTATCCAACTGTTGACTAACTAACCGAGCCATATTTTTTTTACCACCGCGGTGGGAGGATTTCAGAAGCAAACTGCGAAGCGTGTGTTCTCTTTTGAACTGATGGGTTCAGGATAAAACTAAAATGATATCTCTAAGCGGGTGCTTAGAAGTTATGCAAGATTGAGTATTATTATAGGGCTGTATTTAAATAAATTGTATTTTATCTTGTGTGAATTTATTTTAATTTTGACTGCCCAGTTATATTTGTTTCAGTAAGATTTTCGGACCGAGTAAATTATTATCATAATCAGTATCGAGCTCGCCTCTTATTACGTGTGACTTCAAATACAACTTTTGTAATCTGGATATCAAAATACAGACGTGAATGTTTGTCACATTATTGCCTAGGTCGGACAAATCATCAACAGTAAAGCTACCACACGAATAATCTTCAACTTGAACATTATTTGTGCTGCAGCATTAATTCTCTATACTTTTCCCCAGATTTTTTTACATGGCAAGATTATATCATCGCACTTATTTAGAATTTGTATCTTCTGATAATTTTATCGAGTAGCCAGATATTTTCGTTACACACAATTATTATAGTCTATGCAAAAGACTTAGGAACTCTGCACTAAATACTGACACCTCAATATTTAGCTCATTAATAAACCTCTCCAACTTATACATCACTGGAAAAAAAACCGTTATCAAAAGGTTTTCGCCCGACAAAAATCTTCAAACGGAACGCCAAAATCGAATGGGCCGTTATGGCGTCGACTCGATAAAATATCCACATATATGCAATCCGCAGCTTCCGTGTGCTCCGAACACCGCCTTTGATCGACCATTTTATATATAGCACGTGGTCTAAATAGTGGAAATAGAAACGAGTTACGTTACAAGCCACGTCTTGACTAAGGTGTTCGTCTTTGCATTTAAGGATACGGCGTTTACCAAACTCAATAACAGGTGGCGCTACGTTTATACTTTATGAAGACTATTTACAAATCCTTTTATGTTTTTTGAATTTCAATGTTTTCATATTGAAATTTTATAAGGACGTGATAGTTATTTTATTTACATGATTTTTTATTGATATCTACTGAGCTTGTTTTGCAATGATATCGAGCTGTGAAAGTCAGCTTATACAGTCTCGGAGCTTACAGTTTATCCTTATAAACATAACATCATGCCTATATTTCCCAAAAGGGTAAGAAGAGGTGCATTTTTTCACTCATATTTCGCCAGGTAGGAACCAAAAAGAAAATATTAACATTTCAATTAACAAAAGTTGCTTTCTATGCAACGTCGACCTTATATTGATAAAGTACCGAAGGGTAGAAATAATTACGTACAGACGCCGAAGTAATATTAAGTAATGCTTGAGTCATACCACTTCAGTAAAGCACAAGTATACAGGCAAAAATCTTATGTTTGTTAAGAAAATAACAACTAGTAAAAATGTAGCAGTTACCCCAGCTTGATACTTATTATTTAAAATTACTCTCCGACAATATCTTCATCAACCCATATACGCCCACTGCTGAGCACGGGTCTCCTCTACCATTGAGAGGGTTTAGGCCATAGTCCACCACGCTGGCCTAGTGCGGGTTGGCGGACTACACACCTAAGAAATTCCTAAGAACTTTTTAGGTGTGCAGGTTTCATCACGATGTTTTCCTTCACCGTTAAAGCAAGTGATAATTCAATTTGAATACACACATAACTTCGAAAAGTCAGAGGTGTGTGCCTGGGGTTCGAACCCGCGACCGCCGAGATTCTCGACCGCGCGCCTAAACCTCGAGGCCATCACTGCCGACAATATAGCGGGTAGAATCTTGTTTCTACCCACTGCGTATTATAGCAGAACTTTGATATTAATCTCAAAAGACACACATGTTTGTATGGTCAAATGTTTTAAGTTTTAACAGAAGTGTCAACACGTACAACCGTTATTAATATATAGTGACTAGCTGTCCCGGCAGACGTCATCCTGCCCGGAAAAGTTTTAAGCGATATGCCGACATCAGCGCCATCTAGCAGGTCCAATTGTGTTTTGAAGTCATCTAGGGACCCATTAATATATGTATATACATAAAAAATTTCATTCCAATGGGTCCAGTCGATTAAGAGGAGTTTGAATGACGGTTGCGCCACTTATCGAAAATTGGTCATGCACAACAACTTTAATAAGGATTATCGCATGATCAAATGCATAGTTTACAATTCTATTAAGGAAACACTTCATTTTTATATAAATAGATTATACAAACTGATTCATCCATTTTTGTTATATTCTGTTCCTTTTCCAAGGCGTTTCATTCTACTATAATTTTATTTTGCTTTTTACTAATTATAAAGGGTTCAGCGTTGGTCTTATTACTGGGGCCGCCCTCATCCCAGAGCCGCCAGACGTTATTTTTTTTCAGATGGATGAAATGTGGACCATTGTGTAGTGTTAGTATGTACTACCATCGTATGCTTACTCGCTAACTTGGTCGAACGGCTAATTTACTCATATCTGGTGGTCAGGGTACCTAATAGCGTCTAAACGAATTTAGGGAAAAGTTACCCCCTGGATCGGTCTGTCTTCTTGTCAAAGGTCTTAAAATAGCTGTCTGGTAAACGTATATAAAAATGTAACATCAGAATTTGGGTGAAGGTAACTCATTATTTTGGATCTTCAAAGCATCTGTAAAGCAATATTGCCGACGGGAAATGCCTGGGAGTATTGACGACTTATTTTTAACGACTTATTAAAACATACGTGAAAATCACCCATGATAATTTACTTGACGCTTTTAGATAACCTGACCAGCTGATATCTGTAAATTGGCCGTTCGATCAAGTTAGCGAGTATACATTCGATGGTAGTACTTACTAACAATAACAGAAAATAAGTAACGTCTGGCGGCTCTGGGACCTCGGTCTATCAGTTGTAAATTGTAAACCAGGCACACCACAAGAGATAATAATAATTAGACTTGATATACCTACTATTTTACGCAAAAAAAATAGTTCTGAACGCTGACATAAATATTTGACAACCAACAAATATGTCAATCCCTATTAATCAATGACGCTATTTTTCATTTTAAAATGTAAAATATGCAATTATCCGAATATTGTAGATATATGTTGTCGATTCGAAACCTTTATTTTAATTCATTCTTTAATTTGAGGGAACAATTAACCGTATTGAAGGGATAAACATTTAACGTTTGACAGGACATTACGTAGAACAGTTTATATGGGAAAATGAAATTCTTGTTTTTATCACATTCCTCGCAATTTTTCCATATTTTCTCACCGTTTAAACCTTCCCTGGACTTCAACGAATATTTCAAGACTAAAATTAGCCAAATCGGTCTAGCCGTTCTCGAGTTTTAGCGAGACTAACGAACAGCAATTCATTTTTATATATATAGATAAATGAAAAACAATTTAATGTATCGCCTTCACATCAACCAATCTGAAGCTAGACCAATGCGATGGACTAACTAGTAAATTTGTTTGACCCCAGAATCATCTTATTTCCAATCTAATAACCACTTATATTTTTTAGAAAAACGACTTTACTTATTAATTTTTTCTCAGGATTTTTCAACAGCTGTTGCCTGTCTGAGTTTTCCATTAATCTATCAAACATCAAACAATTTGTAGTCCCAATTAAATCAGGAAAAAACTAATTCATGTTACCACTACTCTTCTCTCTTTCAACTCTATAAGCAACAATAGAATTTATAATAATACAAATAAACAAGAAATCAAACCAATCACGAACACACAACTGGCAGCAACATGTATTAGATCTAATTCCGTCGCTAACTAGGCAAGTAGATCAAATTAATTCGAAACGTCGCGGACGAATGCGAAACGGGATTTCAAGGATGGGGCAGTTCACAAAAATAGTGATATAGAAATCACAATGCATGTGCAGCGAATGGACTGACCTGATTACACGTGGAAGTGGGGGGCGGACCGATTTAGAACAACGACTTAGAAGATCTCAGGTGGTCCTCGATCAATTATACCAGTCAAGGTTTTGTTTTTCCAACTCCTCCTTTACATTAATTTTTCCTGATTAACTTCGTTGCGGGATTATGACAAGTTAGGTCCCCTTAGATTCGCTGAGCTTCATTGCTCGGTGCCAATACTGTGCGTGCCGCTGATGATCCTGGAGCACAGGAGTTGCAGTGGCGGGTGTGTGATGGGATAGGTTAGTCAAGGTTACAAAGTCAAATCATCTTTAATCAAGAAGACTTTTACAATTAGTGCTTTTGAATCGTCATTTTAAAACTATTGCCGCTTCGAAACGTTTATCGCTGTAGAGAAGAAACGGCAAGAAACTCCCTCAGCAACACGAAATGTCATTTTCTTTTTAAATATGTCATAAGAATACAAATTGTAGCAACACAATGATAATATCACTGCCAATGATAGTCGCTGATGTTTTAGTGGGAGACGCCCTTGTTAGGGTATTTGACTGGATGTCTACCTAGAAACCCCGTCAAAGATGACATAGGTAATTTAATTCAAAGGGTAAAATAAAGTGTCCTAGAAAGCGACGTGCAGGCGTAAAGAGGATGATGTTAGGTGAGGAAGCCGAATTGTGTCTGTTGTCTGGATTGCATTTGGCGCTCTATAGTCTCTGCCTGCCCCAACGGAAGACACGCGTGAGTTTATATATGTACATACCGTCTAAGCAGCACATCTGTAATGTCTTTATCAATTCACTAGTCAATTTAGTTTTTCGTCCTTATTGTTGGCGAGGTTTCAATGCTCGGTTGTGAGTTTCATCGGTCGCGGATTTAAGCACTAATAGCCTTATTGTCGTTATTGTAATAGAAACATCGTGAGAAAACTTGCATGATGAAAAGTTCTTAGTAACTTCTTAGATGTGTAATCCGGCAACCCGCTCTAAATCAGCATGTTAGACTAAGGCCTGAACCCTCTCGGTTAAAAAGAAGGTCCGTGCCTATCAGTGGGAGTAGTATATGGAGCAGTTTATGGGCTAATAATGATGACTTCTACTAAATGTCAGAAATAAGTTGTCGAATTGTATTTTCAGAGTAGTATTCACGCAGATTAACAAATTAACAAATAGGTAATGAGGTCATGTTTCTATTTCTCTAGGTCCCAATCACCAATCTAACATTCCTATCATGTCGAACACAAACCCTTTACCTCATTTACTTCAGACCTCCTCAAACACAAACACCGCATTCTAACAAGACAAAAAGGCCAAATTCGAAATAACATGCAAAGGCCCCACTTATAACGAGTATTATGTTCTAACTAAAAAATTTGCAAGCTCACGAGCCGGGAATGCGCTCCAGAAGGCCACTGCCAATGGCGCGATTCGCATTTAATCAAAATAATTAACCACCCAAATGATTTATTGCCTCGCGGGACGGCTGTGGGTGGTGGAGGGGTGGTGTGGTGGAGTGGTGGGGGGAATGCACCCACCTGCGCCACCTACGTCGCGGCAGACAGTTACTCTGGCAACTGCATTATCTGACGTTTTAATTTGGCCCAGTTCATACCAAGTCTGGCAAGGAGGTTGTGTGTGTTCGTTGATGGGGGATTGATTCGATAGTTTTAAATTTGGAATTTATCGACGGTGTCATTTTGTTATTATGATACTGTTTAATATTTATACCTACTGTGTAATGTTATCGGTAATTCGTTGCGTTTGTTTCCATTACATTACTTTAATTCAATTCTACGTCCATGCGCCATCCTTTTACTATCCTCCTTGTGTTATTAAGCCCCACATCATAGCATTTTTGATACTTCCATGAAGAACACTGTTCAGAGAATGTCTACATCAACCAGCTTACAAAATCTTATTTAGTTCTATTGTTATGAACCTATACAAAACATTAATCCATTAAGATGGGCATAATGAGGCCCTTTGAACGTTAGGTATGTTAAATTATAAAAAAATCTCAATTTCATCTTTATATCATTCCATGCTTTTTCTATAAATATTCTTATATATTTCAAGAATAAGTCAATTAAGAAATCTTATCAATAAAATATATACGCAATAAAGAATCCCATAGGAAACCTCTCTAAGTATTCCCTAACAAAACAGCAAATGTATGGAAGAAATCCGCGCGCAAACCCAAGCGAGTTAATAAATAAATAAACATATGATGTGATTACGGACGAGCCGTCGACCGCCGCGGAGATGCAAAAAGAAGCGAAAAAACTCAAAAGCCGTACAACTCAATTTTGGAGGCACAACGCGGTGGAAATAATGTCGGAAAAAAAATCAAACGGCCATTTATTCGTGAGCTGTGCAACGGTACACGAAGGTTGCAAGTTCCAAGATAGTTTCAATTGTTTTCTTTCTACTGTCTCAAAGTTGCTTACAATGATGAAGTAAAAGTTTTAGTCTTATTATTTGATGAAATATTAGGTCTACTATTTATTATTTTTATTTTACTTCATTTTGATTTGTAATTTCAATCCTACTTTAGATGTTTTATAAATCGAATGCAGAGGCATTCTATTTCCAAGTAGAGACAAGTAGAGACTTGTCAGAATAAAAACTATAAATTTATTTAAAAAAATACCTCATTTTGAATTGTGATTATGAAACACCACGATTCTTATTTATCTGAAAATCTTAGAACAAAAAGACTTATATTTTCCATTTTGGCGTCATAATACTTATTTTTCACTCCCATATATTTAAATTAAGCACCTCACCTCTTCGTCTTTTAGCAAAAATAACACCACAAAACCCCGCAAAACTAAGCAGCACGTGAATAAAGTGTCGGCGCAAAGCCGCGCACTCAGATTACAGAGAGCGGGCCGGCGCGCGCGGTGGTCCCTGCGCCCTCGCCCTCCCGGCCCGGCCGCGCCTAACGAGCCGGGATTACCTGCATTTGCTACACTCTTGGAGCCCTGTGTGATGAGGAGTCGAGAATTGACGTCATAGATAAATAAATAAATTCACCCAACTGTCACATACAGAGCTCTGACCCCACACTAGGTTACGACA
Source organism: Cephonodes hylas (assembly GCA_030295005.1). Lineage (NCBI taxonomy): Eukaryota > Metazoa > Arthropoda > Insecta > Lepidoptera > Sphingidae > Cephonodes > Cephonodes hylas. The sequence continues at coordinate 17,968,857 of AP025361.1, forward strand.
CCTGTATCGTGGGTATCGGACAATACGAGAGACTTTTTTTCGGTCTCACAAAGACCCAAACCCGAAACAAATATTTGTGGATCACACAAACATTTGTCTCGGTGCGGGGATCGAACCCGCAGCCTCACGTTTCGCAAACTGGCGTCTAACCAACTGCGCCACGGGGCTGTCATTGCTGACTGTTGAGGAGGTTTGATCGACTGAGCGTCATATGCTAATGAAACGCTTGTAGCAGCAGTGTTATGTGATGAGGAGTTTAGAATTGACTTCATAGATTGCTGACTGGGTTGAGGAGGTTCGATGGACTGAGCGTCATATGTTAATGAAATGTTGGGCGCCATATGACATTTGCTACAGTCTTGTAGACCAAGTATGATGGGAAATTGAGAATTGACGACATAGATTGCTTACTTGAGGAGGTTTGACCTTGTCTTCATCAACCCATATACGCCCACTGCTGAGCACGGGTCTCCTCTACCATTGAGAGGGTTTTAGGCCATAGTCCACCACGCTGGCCTAGTGCGGGTTGGTGGTTTGACCTTGTGTTGAGCGCTATATATGACATTTGCCACATTTTTGTAGCACCAGTGTTATGTGATGGGACTTGACGTTATAGCTGACATAGTCATGCTGACTAGGTTGAGGAGGAATACTTTTTAAGCAATTGCGTAATCGCCAGTTTGAATTTATCAAAAATAACAGTGACCATTGTGTACTTAATTTTGTTTTCCAAAACTTTCAAACCTTTACAGACTACAAGGAAACTTACAACAATTCGTTTTGGAAAGCAATTTTTAAATAACTATCTATTGATTTCCTTGTTGGGCAGGAAATTTAAATTCGCGCGTGCGTAAGAGATATGTAAAAATTTATCGTATGATTAGACCTTCGATGATATACAGCCGAATGTGTATGTCTTTATACAACAGTCTGTCATCATCGTCATCTTCAACATCAGCCTAAAAACGTCCTCTGCTGTTCATAGGTCTCCTCCAAACTCTTCCATAAGTGAGATTTTGAAAGTGGCCTGAAAATCAACCTCATTGATAAACGTTCCACCAGGAAACACACTAGCCTTATTTCTAAATTCAAAACTACTAAAAACCACAAAAAATCCGACAAAAATTTCCGTCGGCTACTCGCACAGAGGCGAAGACTTCCGACATAAAAAACACGATTGGCAAGAGACGTGTTCGCCGGTTGCGTTCACACGGGGCGGCTGTTCGTAATCCCCGGCCAAGTGGGGTAGGCACGTACACTATTGTTCGTTTGTCTCGATATGGGGTATAATTTGTCGGAATATCAACTATCACAGGTATATTTACGAGCTGCGAGAATGACTTGGGTTTTGTAAGGTAACAATGGATGTTTAGATGTCAATAGTCTGAGAATACGTCCACTGAGTTATACAAATAGTGTCGTTTCATATCTTTGGTTTTGAACAAATATATAATTGTGAACAAGTTGTGGAAAATGTGATGGCCCGTTTTAGGCGCGCGATCGAAAGTCCTAGCAGTCGGGGTTTTAAACTCCAGGCACACACGTCTGGCTTTAGAAGTTATTGGTGTATTCAAAATTTATCAGGTATTTCATAGGTGAAGAAAAACATCGTGATGAAACCTGCATACCTAAAATATATTTCCTGATTATCAGGAAATATCATGCGTATTAAAGGAAAAAGTGTTTAATTTAACAAACATGTTACTAATACTTTGCCCTACTTGGGCAACAAACCAGCATGTCACCTTCTATTCATCTTTTGACAGCCCCGTAGCGCAGTTGGCTCGACACCAGCTTGCGAAACGTGATGCCGCGGGTTCGATCCCCGCACCGAGACAAATGTTTGTGTGAACCACAAATATTTGTTTCGGGTCTGGGTGTTTGTGAGACCGAAAAAGTCTCTCGTAGTGTCTGATACCCACAATACAGGTCTTGTAACCTAGTGTGGGGTCAGAGCTATGTATGTGACTGTTGGGTGTATTTATTTATTTATTTTTTTTAAACGAAAGAAAAAGACCCCCAAAAAATTAGTAATGTTTAAAAAAAGGTACCTACTTATTTATATGAATGATAAAAATTAATTGCGCGTTAATAATATTTAGTTCAAATTAAAAATATTAAATGTTCCCACGATTAAAACATTTAATGTGGTATACAAAACATTATATTAATTAATTACTTAATTTCAATATGTCCTTCAAGGCGCAAGTTTTGGAGGGCTAAACTAGTTTTGATGGTAGTTATTTTATGGGAATGAACTGACTGCTTCATAGTACCAACCGCTTGTTACGTGCGACACACATACAAGGATTGCTGATGACCACAATGGCCCGGTTACCCAAAATCGCTGATGCTTCGTCGTTCCACATACGGATCAAGGCCGCGTAAACGCCGACTCCGCGACCTCAATTATTAGTTATAAGTTTACTATATATATATTGTTATTATTGTAGAAAGATATAATTCTTGTATCTAACATCGATCAAGAAACTAGTATCTAGTTAATAAATTAGTATTATAAAATTTTTGGTTTTTTTAAGTCCTTCGGCTGTGACTAACGTAATTGGCGCAGTCGGTAGGATTCTAGAGTCAGTGCGTGGCGGTCATAGGTATCAAAAATCGTTGCCTAGCTTGACTCCGCATAGTCGCTGGCGGGCTCTTAAGCCATCGTCTGGAATCCGAAACCTACGAGGGCACGGCCGGGGACGTACTCAAACATCAGTACAAAGAAAAACCAACTTATGTAAGTACTCTGAAATTTTATCCTAAGTGTTGCCTCCTGTCTCCAAAATTTTCCATCCAAGGAATAAAGGGGAGGAATCTGTCTCTTCAAGACAGATTCATAGGAACTTCGCTTTAGATAATAGTAGGAATTTAGATAGTAATAGAAATTTAGGAAGTGATAATAATTTAGATAAAATGACATTTGACCCGGACAATATCTATAAGGCCCTACGGCCGGTCCCTGAGTTTGATGGGAACCCAAATGTCCTAACTAGGTTTATACAAATCTGTGACCAAATAGTGGCACAATACATGAAAAACGAACCGTCATATCAATTAAGTAATCTGTGTCTCATAAACGGAATTTTAAATAAAATCACGGGTCCTGCCGCCAGAACAATAAATTCTAACGGCATTCCTACAAACTGGCTAGGTATTAAAAACGCCTTGATAAATAATTTCGCAGACCAAAGGGATGAAACCGCCCTTTATAACGATCTTTCTCTCGCAACTCAAGGCAATGATACACCTCAAGAATTCTACGACAAATGCCAGACCTTATTTAGTACAATTATGACATATGTGTCCTTACACGAATCAGTTACAACCACGATAGAGGCTAAACGCGATCTTTACCGTAACTTGGCTAAGCAAGCCTTCGTAAGAGGGTTAAAAGAACCCCTCGGGTCACGTATTCGATGTATGAGACCCGAGACAATTGAAAAGGCTCTGGAATTTGTCCAAGAAGAGATTAATATAATGTACCTACAGCAGCGAAATGATTCCGTACCTGAGCGACGTAACACTCCAGCACATCCGAGCACACCACATAAGGTACCGTCCTTAGGTTTTAATATGAACATGCCTAAAATGTTTAGTGTACCTACCCCTAGTCCAGCGTGGCCGAAACCATCACCCGTATTTGCGCACCCTTATACATCGCAACAGGCACCCCAATGGCGTCCGAACGCCCAGATTTCTCATCCGCAGCAACGCATGCTTACATATCCCACGCGTACTCAGCAAATGTTCCGGGCGCCGCCGCCAAATTATAATCCGAATAATAGTTTTAGATTACCTCCTAAAAATGTACCAGTATATAATGCCGGGCCGAAACCCATGAGTGGTGTAAGCCATTACGTACCGAAGGTATTACCACCAACCTTAACGCGACGCGATTGGAGAGTTCACGGTAATCCTCCGCCATCAAACTATTTTAAAAGTAGGGAGATGAATTTTAACGAAATTGCAGATTACAACGATTATAACGATAGTTATTACGGCGAGTGTTATTATGAGCCATTTACATATCCTCCTTATTCGGAATATTACTGCGACATGAATCCGGAATATGAATACGCTATCGATCAGTCTCAATACGATCATACAAACGCGAATAATGTTACCGACGCGGAAGCGCAAAGCCCGGTTGATAATAAGCAGGATTTTTCCGAGGGCCGTTCCACGAAAGAACCAAGATAGAATTAAATCTACATTCCAAAAGGGAATTACGCTACGTACAAATAGCGGATCCCCCACTTAAGTTATTAGTTGATACCGGCGCGAATCAATCCTTTTTGAGCCCTGAAGCATGTGACAAATTTTTCCCCACTATTCCACGTGATTTTGATCCTTTCGAAGTTACTAATTCGCGAGGTACTAGCATACATGAACATTCAATTACCATCCCGCACTTTCAGGAATTTAATGAACAAAGATATGCGAAATTTTTCATATATAGATTCCATAATTATTTCGACGGACTTATAGGTTTGGACTTGTTAGAAAATTGTAACATAGATTTAAAGAATAATTTGTTAATTACGGAACATGCTTCAATACATCTCAAGTGCTATAAGTGTCGAAAATCGAACCCGTACGAAACGATCCCAGCCGGCTCATCCAAACTAATAAACGTACCGATATATGACTCGGAAGGTGACGTACATGTGCCCCAGCAAATAGTTTCTAATTGCATTATCCATGAGTGCGTTACTAAGGTCTCGGACAGAGTAGGCACGATTGAAATCGAAAACCCCACCTGTGACGATATTACTATTAAATTTGAACAACAACCGCGCATACAGGTATTTAATATCGAATGCATAACGCCAGGGCCGGATTCGGAACGTGTTAAAAATGTTTTAAATCGTTTGCGAACTGATCACTTGAACGTAGAGGAGAAATGCAATTTGGAAGCTTTGTGCAGACGTTACGCAGACGTATTCTATCTCGATGGCGAACCCTTAACGTTTACGAATAAAATTAAGCATAGGATTAGGACAACGGACGAATTACCGGTATATAGTAAAAATTATAGGTATCCATTTATTCATCGTCAGGAAGTTAGGGAACAGATTACTAAGATGTTGGAACAAGGCATTATTCGGCCATCCGATTCCGCCTGGAGCTCACCTATATGGGTAGTCCCTAAGAAAGTTGACGCTTCAGGGAAGCAGAAGTGGAGAATAGTTGTTGATTTTAGGAAGTTAAACGACAAGACCATAGACGATAGGTATCCGATTCCTAACATCACGGATGTTCTGGATAAACTAGGTAGATGCCAATACTTCACGACCCTGGACTTAGCATCAGGATTTTATCAGGTCGAGATGGACCCCGATGATATCCAAAAAACAGCTTTTAATGTCGAACATGGGCATTTCGAATTCTTACGAATGCCAATGGGCCTAAAAAATTCACCATCCACATTCCAACGAGTGATGGACAATGTGCTTAGAGGGTTACAAAATGAAATCTGTCTAGTTTACCTCGATGATATTATCGTCTTTAGTACATCCCTGCAAGAGCACATAGTAAATCTAGAAAAAGTGTTCGACAGGCTACGTGACTCCAATTTCAAAATCCAAATGGATAAATCTGAATTTCTGAAGTTGGAGACACCATATCTAGGCCATATAATTAGTCGAGAGGGTATAAGACCTAACCCTGATAAAATAGCGGCTATTCAAAAATATCCACTGCCTAAGAGTAGCAAAGAAATTAAACAATTTTTAGGACTGTTAGGTTACTACAGAAAATTTATTCCGGATTTCGCACGTATAACTAAACCGATGACTAAATGCCTCAAAAAGACCAATAAGATAACGTTTGACCCCGAGTATATCGATAGTTTTGAAAAATGTAAGAATTTATTAACAAACGATCCGATATTACAATACCCGGATTTTTCGAAAGAGTTTAATTTAACAACGGATGCCTCTAATGTAGCGATAGGTGCCATCCTTTCACAAGGACCGATAGGTTCAGATAAGCCCATATGTTATGCGTCCAGAACTTTAAACGATAGTGAACAAAAATATAGCACAATAGAAAAAGAATTGCTTGCCATAGTTTGGGCAACCAAATATTTTAGACCATATTTATTCGGTCGTAAATTCAAAATTCTAACGGATCATAAACCCCTTCAATGGATTATGAATCTAAAAGAGCCGAATTCCCGGTTAACTCGCTGGCGGCTCAAGTTAAGCGAATACGACTATACTATAGTCTATAAAAAAGGCAAATGTAACACAAATGCCGATGCTTTATCACGAGTCCAAATTAATAATGAGGAAACAGACTCGATGCTCGTAAACCCCTCCGAGAGACCACCTAGTCGCGCTGATTCGTCAACTGAGACAGCTCACACTAGTAATGAAAACCCGATTCTTGAAGTTCCCATTACCGATGAGCCGTTGAATAAGTTCCATAGACAGATTTGTTTTACAATAGTAGGTGATATTAAACGACGAACAACAGCCACAAAACCATTCGACACACACACCCGTACTCACATTCAAGTATCAGAATCCAATTTAGAGCAAGACGTAGTAAATGCCATAAAGGAATACGTTAATCCGAAAGTAAAAACTGCCCTTAAAATAACACCCCCATTAGGGATGTATTCCATAATTCCGATCATACAAAATAATTTTAAAAGCTCTTCTATGAATTTAGTCTTAGCAAAGACTGAACTAGAAGACGTAAAAGAATATTTAAGACAGCAGGAAATAATTAAAAACTATCACGAGGGTAAGACTAATCATAGGGGAATAAACGAATGTTACTTATCACTTTCCCGGCGCTTTTATTGGCCGAAGATGAAAGAGGAGATAAGCAAATACATTAACGAATGCACAATTTGTGGACAGTCGAAGTATGATAGAAACCCTATCAGGCCACAATTTAACATCGTGCCCCCAGCCACCAAACCCTTTGAAATAGTACATATGGACTTATTTACCGCTCAAGCAGAAAAGTACCTAACGTTTGTCGATTCATTTTCTAAGTACGGGCAGGCTTATCATTTACGCGACGGAACTGCAATAAGTATTTTACAAGGATTATTAACATTTTGTACTCATCATGGGCTACCTTTAACTATAGTTACAGATAACGGTACAGAATTCACGAATCAATTATTTGCCGAATTTGTAAGATTACATAAAATTAACCACCATAAGACTTTGGCGAACTCACCTAATGATAACGGCATAATAGAAAGATTCCATTCCACTATAATAGAACATTTACGTATATTAAAGTTAAAGCAAAAAGATGAACCTGTCGTGAACCAAATGCCCTATGCGGTATTAGCGTATAACAGTTCAGTTCATAGTTTTACTAAGTGCAGGCCTCATGATATCATACGAGGTCATTTTGACCCCAGAGACCCCCTAGATATAGACCTGACAGCTCATCTTATGCAGCAGTATATTTTAAGCCACCGGGACCAGATGAAAGTAGTATATGATCTTATAAATAAATCCACCACGGTAGATCGCACATATCGTTGATAATCAGGAAAAAAATTAACAACACGTTAGAAATTTTATTAAACAGAACCGTTTACGCAGATTACACATTGATTAAATTTGCCAAATTTGCACAGTTGCTAACTATTATAGGCGATAACGTGAAGGATTTATCTTTAGAGTTAATTAAGTTAGAGAATACCTTAGCATTTATAAGTGCATCGAGCACTCATCATAGTATGTTAGAAATAGAAAATTTAGTTAATATAATAGGTAAGCTAAAATCCTTATACAACAAGGATCAAATATTGGACGCGGAGTTAAGAGAATATTATAATATAATTAAACCAGGATTCTATTACATAGATAAAAGAATAGTCATTATTTTTAAATTTCCCATAGTCTCCCCAGATAATTTCGAGTTGTATAGGCTTTCCATTGTTCCTAATAAACACCACCAGACCTTTATCCCTTCATATCCTTTTATGGCAACTAATGGGATAAGTTTCATGTACATGGAGGCTGAATGCCCGAAGTTCGATCGTCGACATCTTTGTGAGGAGAGCATCAATCATCAGCCCCGAGGCCATGCCGACTGTATCCAGAGTCTCATCGGAAACCAGCCCCTACATAAATCATGCCAGCCGACGGAAATCGTTCTCACCAGAGAAGCTATGGAGCAGCTAGATGATCAACACTATACAATCGTCATCCCTAAACCAACAAAGGCTGAACTGAAATGTAGACGCCAGGACTACGTAACGCTAAGCGGAAGCTACCTCGTCACGATTCCTCTGAAATGTTCGCTGCGCACCGACGAATTCACCCTTATTAACATCAATGGACAAATTAAAGGACAGCCGCTGAAAATAGCAAACATACCGAATGGCTACCTTACAAGAGATGATACCAGCATCCCTCATCTTGAACTGGCATCAATCAACTTGAAAGGACTACATGATATTGAAGATAAGATTCAAGCCCAGCATCCAGTAAATTTGGACCATGCTATATATCATACCACAATACCTCTCTACACTGTGGTACTAGTTATAACCGCAATAAGTATTGGAGTTACTGCACGCCGTTATCTCAAAAAGTCTAAAGGATACAAGCCCTCACTACCTGAAAAGGACACCCCATCCAGCGAGGATCAAATATATGCAACCCCTGAAACAAGAAAAATTCAGACATCCACCCCAGCAACATTTTCGCTCAACGTTCTCAAATAGTTGCTGATCTGAGGGGGGAGGTGTTACGTGCGACACACATACAAGGATTGCTGATGACCACAATGGCCCGGTTACCCAAAATCGCTGATGCTTCGTCGTTCCACATACGGATCAAGGCCGCGTAAACGCCGACTCCGCGACCTCAATTATTAGTTATAAGTTTACTATATATATATTGTTATTATTGTAGAAAGATATAATTCTTGTATCTAACATCGATCAAGAAACTAGTATCTAGTTAATAAATTAGTATTATAAAATTTTTGGTTTTTTTAAGTCCTTCGGCTGTGACTAACGTAATTCGCTGGTAAACATAAGCCAAAAGGTTCGCAAAAACACTTCCGTATACAATTAGTTATATTCTTCTTCATCAACCCATATACGCCCACTGCTGAGCACGGGTCTCCTCTACCATTGAGAGGGTTTAGGCCATCGTCCACCACGCTGGCCTAGTGCGGGTTGGCGGACTACACACCTAAGAAATTCCTAAGAACTCTTAGGTGTGCAGGTTTTATCACGATGTTTTCCTTCACCGTTAAAGCAAGTGATAATTCAATTTGAATACACACATAACTTTCGAAAAGTCAGAGGTGTGTGCCTGGGGTTTGAACCCGCGACCGCCGAGATTCTCAACCGCGCGCCTAAACCTCAAGGCCATCACTGCTATTTATCACTGCTAGTTATATTCTACCACGTCATAAAAGTTTACTCAGAACTCACTGGGGAATTTTCCGGAATATTTAAAATTTTCTTAAGAATAATAATTCACTTCCTTTACCGGATAGCGAATCGGAAATCTCTCGAACGCACGCTGTCAGTTTATTCTGAAGGATGGGACACTCCAATAAATGAAATAAAACAATTGATTTATTTATCATGAAGGCAATTGTATAGCACTTATATTATTTACTATATTATACTAACTTATGCGTATTACAACATGTTTAAATTAAAAATAATATTTAGCTCTCGCTACTGGGCCCAAGTCTCTTTTTGCAGGGGGCTTAAGTTGGTCAATATGTTTAATTATACCCTAAAAAGTCGGTAACGCATCTATAATTCCTCTCGTATCAACTGTGTACGGGCGGTGTCGACTACTTCATATCAGGTGGCTCGTAAGCTCCTTTGGCATAGAAGACTACGTTTTTAAATCAATCGAAAAAAGTCTTATTAAACGTTAAATTATATGATACAAAATCACAAATGTTGTCTACACGTTGCCGATTCTGTCAAAGTTGCACATGACAGAAGTTATACTTAGTGTGGGAATCACAACACACAAACCTTGCGAATCACTTAGCGGGGTTGAGCTAATACAGTAGTGATCCTAACTATGATATTATAATTAACAGTTTTGTTAGTAGGTTATGCTTTCACACCTACATAATATACCGATGGAGTGATGACCATTAAAACCACGAAAACTGTAAAGACAGTTATAGGCATACGACAAATAAATTATATTAAACACCATCCATCCACTTGCCCTTTTGCCAAGTCTATTTGGGGTCGGCGCAGCATGTTTTTTCCTTCCAAATATCTCTGTCAGCCGTCATGTCTTCAGTCACTCCTTTCTCTTTCATATCCCCTCACGCATTCCATCCATCTTTTCTTTGTCCTTCCTCTGCTAGCCCATCCTTCGACACTCATACTCACCACTTTTTTTCCAACATACGTTTCATCCCTCCTCATAATATGACCATACCACGACAGACGTATTATATTTAACACCATCATAATCTAAATCGCATGCAGCATTAAGTAAGTAATCAGTTTTCATTTTGAATATCGTTGTCAATTTTTAAGTTCATGCCTCGTGGTCTTTTAGTACAAGTATCCACCGTGCGATTGAGGAGTGCTGGGCTCAATTCCCAGGTCGGGCAAAAACGTTATTTGATTTTTTCAATAAGGAAATTATCATTAGCGACATGGAGTCAGAAGTGGAAAATACAGGCTTCAATTTATGTATGTATATATGTATAACTCTTAAAATATAACGTAGCCACTGTCAAATCAGCCTCTAGTCACGCAGTCCCAGTGTGTGAACTCAATTAATAGTAGGCTCGGCGTTCGATGCTCGCGCAATGTTTATCATAAGCCAAAGTAATAAGATACAGGTGACATAAAGAGTAGCCCGTGTCGGGAGACTGCCACGCACTGCGAGACTCCATTCGATGCAAATTCTTACATCGGTCGTCCTCATCGGTGGTGCAAGGGAGAAGTGAAAGCGATACTACAGGCGGAGCGGGAGCGGATTAAATAGTAAATTTGTATTATTTTTCGAAACACTTGGTTATGGATTTGTAAAAGTGCTTATGTTAGATTATGGTTGAAAATCAGCCTCATACAATTGTTTTAGTTCTTAATAATAAGTTAATAAAGAATAAATAAAAAAAAAAACTTAGAAAAATAAATAGTAGATTTAAACCCGTGATGTCTAAATTTAACTTCTCTTACCACTATCTTTCACAATAAATTATCTTTTCAACACAATAAGATGACTTGTCACTACATAGTATAAAACAAAGTCGCTTTCTCTGTCCCTATGTCCCTTTGTATGCTTAAATCTTTGAAACTACGCAATGGATTTTGATGTGGTTTTTTTTAATAGATAGAGTGATTAAAGAGGAAGGTTTATATGTATGATAATATCCATTAAATATCAGCATTGCACCCGTGCGAAGCCGGGGCGGGTCGCTAGTAATACATAATAATATATTGCTAAATTTTTAAATCATCATCATCATCATCATCAGCAGCCAATTGTTGTCCACTGCTGGACATAGGCCTCCCCCAATGACTTCCACCGGGAACGGTCGGAAGCCTCTTGCAGCCAGCGACGTCCCGCGACCTTGACAAGGTCATCGGACCACCTTGTTGGGGGACGTCCCACGCTGCGCTTTCCCGTTCGTGGCCTCCACTGGAGAACTTTTTGGCCCCATCGGCCATCAGTTCTCCGCGCCATGTGGCCGGCCCATTGCCACTTCAACGAGCTAATCCGTTGGGCTATGTCGGTTACTTTAGTTCTCCTACGGATCTCCTCATTTCTGATTCGATCACGTAGGGAAACCCCGAGCATAGCCCTCTCCATAGCTCGTTGGGTGACCCTGAGCCGACCCATGACGCCTTTAGTGAGAGGCCACGTCTCAGTGCCATATGTCATCACTGGTAACACACAACTATTGAAGACTTTCGTCTTCAGGCACTGAGGTATATTGGACGAGAAGACGTCTCCTAACTTTCCGAACGCTGCCCAACCGAGTTGGATTCGACGATTGACCTCTCTCTCGAATTTTTAAATAGAACTAATTTATTAGGAGAAGAGATGTAACAATAATATTTCAGTGGCTTGAAATCTGATTAAATTCGGCCGTAAAAGTTGTGACACAAAGAAACAACATGCAAACCGGTAAAAATAATCGTGACTGCATCTTAAGCATGTTCTAAAATCATTAACCAAAAAAATTAACAAATTAACAAAACGCCGTGATCTCCCAACTGGGACTCGAACCTAAACTATGCGCGGAATGCAATATTCACTTGTGCGGCGTAAGGGGCTTTAAATAGCGTTGCGGTACGGGGGAGCGAGTGGCGATCCGACCGATTGTTTTATACGCCACGCTGCCTGAGTACGTCACTGCGACTCGGGCCGGCATAACTGTGTCGACTGGTGAGAGACTGGAAACTCATGACAGCCCCGTGGCGCAGTTGGCTCGACACCAGCTTGCGAAACGCGAAAGGCCGCGGGTTCGATCCCCGCACAGTGACAAATGTTTGTGTGATTCACAAATATTTGTTTCGGGTATGGGTGTTTGTGAGACCGAAATAGTCTCTCGTAGTCTCTGATAGCCACGATACAGGTAACCTAGTGTGGGGTCAGAGCTATGTATGTGACTGTTGGGTGTATTCTTATTCATTGATACTCGCTTTGGGCTGTATTGGACTTCGATTGTGTACTGACTACTGGCACTTACTTCATCATCATCAACGTCCCTAATTTCGGCTCGATTTGCGGCTCTCCTCATCCAACCACTGCCAGCCACCTTGCGGATATCGTCAACCCTCCTAGCCGGAGGACGTTCTACGCTGCGTTAGCACTTACTTATTTGGGCTGAAATCTGTAATCCTCGCAAAGGTAGGCAGACTGGTGCACATTTTTTGCTAGTATGCATTATACACAAGTAACAGACAAGGAACCTCTTGCTTTTTTCAGAGTACATTTTCAGAATTCTATCGATAATTTTCTAATAAAAAAATCCTATGACACTTTGCACGACCCGGGACTCGAACCCGAGACCTCTAAATACTAGTGCCGCAAGACCACGAGACAGTCAGGTAGTAGTACGGTCACTTTTAAAAAGGATTGGTTAATAACTAAAGTCATCGAAAGTCCGGCTAAAGTATTATAAGACGTCTACACAGTATATCAACGTTTCCCAAATTAATTATAGCTATTTCATTATAGGTTTTACAACACTACTAACAAGAAGTCTCAACTCAGACTTACCATTCAGGCAATGTATCTATATTCTTCTTTTTCAAATACACAAGTGTAGTTTGTTTGTTTTCTAACCCCGCGGTAATTTATGAAATTATTCCATCCATAATTGTACCGTATGATACATTATTTTATAATGAAGTGCGCTACCACAGTTCTAACATGGCAGTAGATAAATAAAGCATGCAAAGTAGTGGAAAGCATCTATAGAGTTTAATCTCAGGAGGTTCCCACGGCTGTGGCGGCGAATTATGGCTGCTTCGACATTCACTTGCAATTCGCAATGGAATGATATTGAAATACAGAAAAATATTAAATCTATTAATGATTTAATCGTATTCGAAAATGCGTATATCCATATGTTGCAAAGTAACAACGATTGTCCGATATTTAATTTCAGAATCAAAAAATGTTTTCTCAATGTTTCATAGGCAACAAAGAAGGAAATAATGTAAAGACATATATTATGACACAAATTTTCGAATATTGTAAGTAGTGAGAAAATAAGTATGGGATTTTCCTACTATGTATTTCAATAAACAAAATTTAATTTGTCCGTCAGATTTCTCGCCTATTCACTCTTAAAGTAACAAAGATATTGGTACACACAAACGCTCAAATACCAGGATAGACAGAGATATGTTTACCTATATGTGCTAAAGGTTTATTTAATACAAAATTTCTATCAGAAACCAAAATCACATAGACCCCTAAATAACTTCAAAAGTCACCAAAGCAGTCAACCTCAACGCCTTAACCCATAACCAGACCAGAACCCAGCAACATTCAAATCTCCCATACTCCATACCACATCGAAGGATCGCTAATGGAACGCTAAATCTGCGAACGCACACAAGTGTAAATTGCCTGGTCGACGGCGGGACAATGCCGCTGGGTGGTCGAGCGCGCCGCACCGGGGGGGGGGGATAACGGGTGAGGGGGGGGGGTACCCGGCCGTTTCTGACTTTGCCCAATTCGACCACTTCGCGTCCACATTAGTATAGGCGTGGGAAAGCGTTTCTGTGTTCGCGACTCGCCGATGCGTGTTTGTTTTGTTGCGTACGCGAGCCTTGCTGGGGTTTGTGCGAATATTTCACGGGTGTGCGAATTTCGCAGGTGTGTTGGGGGTAATGGTAATTTTGGGGTGTCGGGATAACGTCTAGGTTTGGGCAGTTTTGAATTCCAGAGAAGCATCATGAGGTTATCAAAGTATTTACTAAATATGCTATCATTCATTGAATTCCAGACGAGAATATTTTTTATTGTCAAACTACTCGTATTGCAAAATACGCTATCATTATATTATTAAGAGGTCTTCTAAAGCAACTTTAAAGTATTATTTTATTAAAGAAGTAGGCAGACATGCACATCTGCACTCACATTTCGCCAAGTATGTATCAGTGCCACCTTATAGGGATTAAGCATGTTGCCAGTTTTCGGGAACATTCTTACACTCCTTTCTATGTACCTACTACTAAGATTTTCTTAATAGAAAAACCCAATAACACTTTGAACCGAGAATCGAACCTGGGACCTCTGAATCACACCGCACATACTTGACTCGTCTACTACAAGACTAATTTAATCAAAATAAATACTAGAAAAGTTCCAATAACCCCTACGCAGGCTAAGTGATAAGGTTGGTGACCGATAGTCGTCGTCGTGTCGGCGCCATGTCGGGCCCGGCGACACCGCAGGCGCCTCGAAGGCTAGGGGTTACTCCCTTACCGACAGATGTTACTAACTTGTTTTGATTGTTTTGTACCATCGCAGCTTTGCATGTTGACGTTTCAACGAGTTTAAACGTCTTATGCAATATACTATATAGTAAAAAGGGATTAAAAAACTATGCATTAAACGAGGATACAACCAAGTGCTAGATACCGGCTTGCGAAACTAGAGACTTATTTTTTTTAAACGCCTTAGCAGGCAGACGAGCAGACGGCCCGCCTGATGGTAAGCGGTCACCGGGGCACAGCCACGCCGCTGCCTACCGTGAGGAAAATGCTCTTTTTAAGCCTCGTTTGAAGAGGGCCATGTCATAACGCTCGGGGAACACCGAGGCAGGGAGTTTCAATTATAGACTGCAGTTTCAATTCCCGCAGACCCGAATCCCATTCTGGTGACTAGGTTTAGGAGGATTTATATTCATCCTCATCACTCTATATATGACTTCACTGAAAGGTACGGGCCTCTACCACTGAGAGGTTAGACCTATGTCCACTACGCTGACCAAAAGCGATTTTTTATTAACTTATAATATTTGCTATCAACATCCAATTATATAGTGCACAAAATCCTTCACCTGCAGACATGAACCGCGGTGCATCTCTCCATAACAATCTTATATTTTATGATCTTTATACAAATAAAACCCTCCATCCATGAACCATGGGCTCGTTATGTCCGGCGCCACGGTCTGTGCCCGCACCGATTCGCCAGATTGTGCTTCCTTTATACTGATAGCGCCGACAATGGGGGTTAAGAATATTTAGATAACGCGATTGAGTTCTCTTTTTGTACGGACACGGTGAGGCGACCGCGGGCTGGCGGCGCGGCAGACACAAGCGACTGGGAACGATTACTTACTGCTACTAAGCCGTGCTGAGTTCTGGGTTCACAAATTCTCAGTAAAAGTAGAGTTTGGAGGTCCCGAGCTATGAACTTTTTCTGCATTAAATCATTCCTTGATTTACCAATGACTTATAATGGCACTTACGGGATACATACTTGAGTCTCAAGAATCAAGTGGGCGGTTTACCGAGGCATCAGGCATTTTAAAAACAAATGAAAACGTCTTGAGAAAAACTAACTTGTGGCTAATGATTTTTGTGCAGTTAAATAAAATTTTAGGTACTTTTAGTTCGCCTTATTAAAATTACTTAGAACTTAAATATTTTGTGTCTCAAATGGAAAAATAAAAACAGTTACCAATTGAAACACGTTCGGCTATTATTATTTTAACTAACAAAAGGTATTCTAAACGATTCATTGTGTAAAAATTTAGTATTTCATCTAAGGGTATTCATTATACACTTGCGAGGCGTCGGAAAACTGACAGTTTATCGGATAGAAGACGCAGCAGAAGACCAAAAATTACTTATGCAGCAAAAGAAAAGTTTACAGCAACAATTCTAAAGTACAATCATCGATTTCAAGCATCGGATATTAAATGGGAGTTGAACACAACGCAAACAAAAAACGTATCAATTTCCACAGTGCGAATAATCTTTTGTCTGCTGGTCCGTATGGTTGTGTGGCAGTTAAAAACTTTCACTACGAGCAATTAATAAAAAATAATGTCTGCAATGGCCAAAACAGCATGACCATTGCTTGAGAGAACAATGGAAAACTATACAATAGAGTATAGACGAAAGAATCAAAACTTGATTTTTTTTTGGTCTAATAGACGAGCCTTCATCCGCCGCAGACTTCATGAAAGAGTATCTGGAAGCTGTTTAGTATCATCGGTAAAAGGCGGTGGTGGTAATGTATCAGTCTAGAGTTGTTTCGCTGGAACTGTTGTCGAAGATCTTGATTAAATTAATGGAATCATGAGGAAGGTGCCATATTTGCAAATATTAAAGAATCTTGCTTTACCCTCAGGATCACATATTGTAGATTATCCATTTGTGTTTTAACATGATAATGATCAAAAACACTCAGCCAGAGTATACGAAGCCTTTTTTGAAGAACAGGAACCAAATAGTATCCTTGAATTTATTGATGTGGCACTGTGGCTTACGCAGTCACCAAACTTATCGCCTATTGAAAAATTATGGGTTGAAATGCACAGAAAAGCAAAATTACGCTTACCACAGAGCTCTTGAGAACCCTGGCAATATCTACAGGAAGTTTGGAAAGAAATTAGCCCCGAGTGCTTGAATAAATTACTTGAGAAAATGCTAGGATTTGATAAGCTGTAATGAAGACAAAGGATGTTCAGATATATTAAAACATATTCGAATTATTATTTTATGTAATAAACAAGAATATGCTTTTATTTCAAAGTTTAACTGTTATTTTAAGTGGGTACCTAATCATTCCTTATTAAATAAAGCTTCATCTTAAATTATTTTTAAAGTTATTGACAGTATAAAAACTGCTTCCAAACTTTTTGGCGGTAGTGTATGTATATCATATGGCTCATTATGATGACTGTTACAATTACATTCGCTCGACGGCCTCGTGGTGCAATTGGCTAGATACCAGCTAGCAAAACGAGAGGCCGCAGGTTCGATCATATTTGTGGATCCCGCAAACAATTTGTCTCGGGTCTGGATGTTTGTGAGACTGAACAGTCTCTCGCAGTTTCTCGTATTTGATGGTCAATGAAGCATAAATAAATGTAGTTGTAGAACTTTTGCCTACTTCTTCATTCGAGGAAACTGACACGTGCAGATAAAAAGTTAAAGGCACGAAGTCGGAATCAACCTGTGTATTTAATAACTTTAAAAACTGTTTAATAGCTTAATTGTGGTCACTAAGATGTGCCAGTAAAAAGCTATATTAGTTAAGATGGTCATTCACTTGTGGAATAATTATTTTGTTCTTCTTTTATTATTATTTTACTGCATATACTTGTGTGTTAATAAAGCAATTATTAATTAAATGTCTTTAGATTGCAGTTAAAGAGTAATTGCAAGGATCTGTTGCTTGGGTAATAAAACTAGAACATTATAATCGTGTTTGTTTTATTATATTAAAATACAATTAACAATTCCTTATAGTTATAAAGTAATAATATAATACCTCTATATATGAAAGAGTAATTGCTGAATTTGCATAGTCTGTAATTAGTTATGTTCTCGTGTTAGGATGCACGGTGAGAATCTCGGCGGTCGCGGAGACTAACCCCAGGCACACACCTCTGACTTTTTGAAGTCATGCGTTTATTCAAAAAAATATTGAGAAAAAGACCCAAAAGTTCTTACGAATTCATTAGAGTGTAGTGCACCTACCCCCGCTAGGTCAGCGCGGTTGACTACGTCGTAACCTGGTCTAGTCCAAGTCCGTGCCTAGCATTGGAAAATATTGTCAAATATATACATCGCTGAAAGTAGTGCCCTTCTGGGAAGAATATCTAACTACGGAGTGTGTGAAATAAAGACTTTTGACAGTCCATGGCGCAGCTTGGTTAGACACTTGTAACCAGTAGCCACGGGTTCGATCTCCGCACCGAGACAAACTTTTGTATACATAATATAATTTAAACTTGTACCTTCGTGACAGAATTACACTCTTAGTGTATTTAGTACATTTCACTAGATTTAGAAAGTGCATTAACCAAATATGAGTAGCAGGGGTCGTAGTTTCACATGATCAAGATGCCTGTTACGGTCGGCGTGTTCGACACTCAATGTTATCACGAGACGGTGTGGTGTAATTAGTTCGTCTGGCCGTGCGCCGCGGTGCGTGGCGGCTGACGACTGCCTCCATAGAGTTTTTGTTGGAACACTATCTGGAGTTTAGAGTGAAGTATTATGAATGAAATAAAAAGTACGCCTTTTTTATTAAATAAAATAATCAATACCAACTTTGAGGACAAATAAAAACGTTTGTAGATAGAAGAGTATGATACTGGAAAAAGCTTTAATCTATGATGGTCTCCGAATGATCCGAAAGCTAATCTCAGTTGTTAATTAAACGAACAGCTAAACATTGTTGCAGAAAATTTTATTACACATCATGTTAAGTGTAAAAGGGATTAAATCCATATTTGATGGAATAAAGGAGCATAATTTAAAAATGCTATCGAAAATATATTGCCACAATTATGTTAATTGCTAAGAGGTTAGCGCAAATCAGGCTATAAACGTCGTACTGATGAGCACGGGCCTTCTTTATAACCGAGAGAACTTTAGTAATGGTCCGTCACTCTGCTCTAGTGCGGGTACACACGGACACACCTAAGAAGTTAAGGTTCACAGATTACCTCATAATGTTATCCTTCACCGTTAAGTACTGTAATAATACGTTTATTAAAATTTGCATAACCCAAGCTAAAAATTAATTTATATCTACTAAATACATATCCTAAAGCAAATATATATTATTTATAACAAAACGGTGTCGCCAGTAATGCGGTACACAAAATACCCCCGGGTATTAGTCACAATAGTGGAATACGAGGCAGAATGCATCGCATCGGCTCCCACGCATTCCCTTCACCTTTTTGGACAGTTTTTATTGTGCCCGTTGTGTTTATTTTACGTCGAATATTCACACCTTTATGGGAGAAGCGACGCCGCACGCTCGCAAATTGTCTAAAATATCATTAAGGCTTGGGATAGTGACTATATTAGAGGAAGTTTGAACGTAGCTCCGGTGATAGATAAGTTGAAAGGAAACCGTCTGTCGTGGTATGGTCATATTATGAGGAGGGATGAAACGTATGTTGGAAAAAAGTGACGAGTATGAGTGTCGAAGGATTGGCTAGCAGAGGAAGGCCAAAGAAAAGATGGATGGAATGCGTGAGAGGGGATATGAAAGAGAAAGGGGTGACTGAAGACATGACGGCTGACAGAGATATTTGGAAGGAAAAAACATGCTGCGCCGACCCCAAATAGACTTGGGAAAAGGGCAAGTGGATGATGATAAGGCTTGGGATAGTATGACGTCAATTTTGTAAGTTATTATGTCGAGTGGCACGTTGGTCTCGTGGCTTATGTGAGCGGCGGATCTCGGGTTGGATTCCTGGATCTCGAAGCACATTATTCTAAGTAACATAGTCTAGAAAGATAAAATGTAGGCTCTTCCTTTACTATACTCAAAATATCGCCGTCCTCAACTTAAAGCTTAAGCTCAAGCAAAAATAATTTTGTGAATAATGAGTTACCGCAATAGGAATATTCTATGGGATAAAGGAACCTATTTACCTTTAATAGAATCATAAACATCATAAGTGATGGCCTCGAGGTTTGGGCGCGCGGTCGAGAATCTCGACGGTCGCGGGTTCGAACCCCAGGCACACACCTCTGACTTTTCGAAGTTATGTGTGTATTCACATTGAATTATCACTTGTTTTAACGGTAAAGGAAAACATCGTGATGTAACCTGCACACCTAAGAGTTCTTCGGAATTTCTTAGGTGTGTAGTCCGCCAACCCGCACTAGGCCAGCGTGGCGGACTATGGCCTAAAAACCCTCTCAATGATAGAGGAGACCCGTGCTCAGCAGTGGGCGAATATGGGTTGACAAAGAAGAAGAAGAAGAATCATAAACAGTTTAAAACATGCTCCTAGCAAATATTGGTCTCTAGCAGTGACAGCAGCATGCCTTACGAGATTCCGATTAATAATTTCAAGCTTTTAAATTCTTTTCGACGAAAGCTACTTGACATATATAGATATATATTATAATAGTAGTTTATAATAACTAATTATAAACTATATAGGTACTTGACGTTTGGGCTTTTATGAAAATACTGCCACTAGTCCCTAGTTCTCCAGACAAACTCAGAATATTACCAAAACCTACCGCATATCAAGCATTCACAAATACCGTGTCCTTAACAGCCACCTACATGCATCCCGACAAAAAGTAAAACTGGAAAAGATTTATTACTTCACAATGAGACCTAGTTTAGGACCGGATTTTAAATTAAGCCACTGTTCTAAGAAGAGGGGCGATTTTTTTGCATTATTCAAATTAAAAGAGCGCTTGATTTATTAAAAATCTCGCGTTATATTCTAATTAACGACCACCGCGGTGTCGCCACCGGTTCTCAGGCGTCGCTCCGAGTCTGTGGACTACCGTCGCTCAGTCATTACCTTATGTCTCAATACTATACACTTACAGAGTCAGTTTGATACTGTTTGTTTTTATTAAATGTGATTGTGAGTGTGTTGTGTGAGGTGAAGAAAACCATTGCAAAAAAGACCTAAAATTTCGTAGAATTTCGTAGGTGTGTAGTCCGTCAACCCGCACTAGGCTAGTGGGATGGAATAAGACCTAACCCCTCTCAGTTGTAGAACTCGTCTTCGAAAAATTAAAAACTCCTTTATGGGGCAAGGTATACGCTTTTATAACAAGCTCCCGAAGGAGATTAGGGAGTTTCCCTTGGAAAAGTTTAAAAAATCGATTAAAGATAAACTTTATAAAAAAAGTTATTATAAAATTTCTGATTATACTGAAGATAACAACCCCTGGGAGTAAATAAATTGATCGGAGGTTGTGTTTCTGCAATTTGTATCCATATGACATATTAAATTGGTAACCATGATGTAATCATTCTAATTTATTAAAAAAAAAAGTGACATATCGTGTTGCTGAGGGAGTTTCTTGCCGTTTCTTCTCCACAGCGATAACACGTTTCGAAGCGACACTAGTTTTAAAAAAATAGCAGAAAAAAATGACGATTCAAAAGAGCTTGTAAAAGTCTATTTGAATAAAGGAGATTTGACTTTGACTTTAGATGAGGTCTGTGCCCAGCAGAGGGGCGTATCTACATATTATGTATATGATGATGACTGTAAGAGACATCCAGTACAAAGCTATCAATTAAGTAATTATTGAAGTACATGATTCTAAATTCTCAAATAAAATATTAATAAAGTGAAAGTTCAAGACAATAGTGTGCCGAGGGAATCTCGAAATTAATTAAAACACCATTGGCGAAACGTGAAAGTAGAATAGCACTTCTGCCTACTTAATTAGGCATTTGTTACTTACTATTTTTTTCTACATTTTTTAAGTCAGACTTAAAAGAAATATATTTAAAAATACATGAATGCCGTGTCTAAAAACACGGTAGTGTAATGTTATTTTTAAAAAGTTTTAGGACACAAAATTGCCATACAAATATTTTTGTTTTGTTTTATTTCATACTCGTTACTGCGATTTACGCTCCTGTGATGATAGTCTTCAAAGAAATCGCAAATGTTTTATACACGATGTCAGTTAGTGCTTTCTCTTTGATAATAAACAATGCATGTTTTCATATCTACTAATACTTTTAATATGAAAAACTGTATGTCATAATATAATTTACAGAACTCACAGGACACATCGTAAACTAGTTACCGGAATGTTTTTAAGGGTTGCCAATTATGTTCAAAGTAATAAGTGCAATATTGTAAATTATGTGTGGCTTGAAGTTTTGATCCCCTAAAGTTTTGTCAACCTGAAGCGTCAGTGTCAGCTCTAGCCTCTAACATCACACTCGAATATAAGTCCTATATATCTGGATATTCGTATACAAGCATAATTGTTTCAAATGATAAAGGACCGTGGTTTTCACCATCATCAGCCCCTATACGTCCCACAGCTGGATTCGGACCTGCTCTACAACTGAAAAGGCTAAGGCTTTGGTCCAGATAGTCTCTTGATAGACAACATTCAGCAAATACTACACTGCATTTTCCATGAAGTGTCTCTCTGTCATGTCAATGAGAAAAAATTTTGTTCATCCTAATCGAAACCGTGAGATAATATTAGTCTAGAATAAATCTCGGCGACCGGCCGGCGGTGATCACGTCAATATCAAAACAAACAGACGCCAACGTCATTTTTAAGTGGGTTTTGATCGGAAGCGTATTTTCATATATTTGACGTCACGACGGAGACTTTAAATGCCAAAAATATCCGAGAATTTGGTGAAAGCAGAACGCAAATCGGAGCTTCCTCCAAACAAAACGTATTTGTAAAGATTTATAATAATAATATTGATTATAGGTTTATGTGAAATATAATAATTCTTCAATTCCGACAATAGTTTTTGAAACCCAACCCAACACCAAAAGTAAGGCTGGGAAAATAAAGGCTGTAGTTTAAAATTCAGGTAACATTTTGAATAATTAATCTACTACCTCATGTCACTTCATCAATTTTTAAGTTAAAGTCTAATGAAATGGTTGTAAAATTTTAAATAATTCATACTACTTCATATATGTATAAATAAAAGTGTATTCAAATAATTTATACATGAATTACACAAAACAACACAAGTTAACTTTTCCTGTTTTGTGTATTTTGGAACTTTATATCAACATCAATATATCTTTTATTCTTAACTATACTTTACTCGAAATCGCCACCTTTTTCATTGTAACGAACATTGATGCAAATTTTCCTATTCCGTACTATATCAATTCCCTAATAGAAACTCAATAACACTATCACAAACTTGAAATCGAAACCAACACATCTAGACCGTTTGGTACATGCTCCAACCGCAGGACCAATACAAGTTTACGACCGTTTACAGGAGGCCACATTTATAGAGGTAAAACGTTTTGATCGCATACAAAAATTAAGCGAATTACACAGAAACATTAACATGACGTTTATCGATCAGTAAAAGATAACGATTAAATTCGTTCTAAAATAATAATTCTTCCTTCCAAGCAAAGGTTTGTGCATACTGAATGTTGATATCAATTTCTGGATGCAAATATCCAGTTATATTATTTTTGCTAATATGTTTAACGAGAGCGCTCTTCTTGACATGGCCACTGACGATGCGACCTATCCACCAATTTAATGTCACCCAGTGAACTATGGAAAGGGCTATGTTAAGAATTTCTCCATAGGGTTGGATCAGAAATGAGTTTATCCGATGTAGAACTTAAGCTATCAACATAGCCTTAATGATGATCTCTTAAATCACACAAACACTTGTCTTCGTGCTGGTACGAACCAGCGGCCTCTCGTTTCGCAGGCTAGTATCTACGTAACTGTACCGCGGAAATTCGATAGTCTCCGATTTGTGAAATACCTATTTCTAGCCTTTACCTTCATAGCGAAGATTTTAAAACTTAAAACTTTATTAAGCTTCCCGGACAACTTTCGACAAAAGTGGCTCTCAATATAATCGTATCTTCGCGTAGCTCTCGCTCCGTGTGCAGAAACTTAACAGCGGTATGGCCCGGGGCAGATCTGGGGCCACCCGCCGAATTTATGAAAATAACATCTTAAGGTATGATTCCATACAGTTTGCATTCGGAGTCCGTCATCATTCAATGTACAGGTGTTCCGAACGTTTATCGACACAGAAATATAATAAATATGTGGAGTGGCACTTTGAATTATTTTTTCAGTCTATATGTTTAACATTATTATGTAGAAAAGCAAATTTTTTATAACAATATTTGCCTACTTATAACTTATTTGATGCAAATTTAACACAAATACTTACATTAATAAATAATTTTGTTTAATCTTTCGCGTTTTTACCAAATAGCTGAGATTGAACCCGTGCCCTATCATTGCTATCAACTCAGTAACTATTTGAAAATATTTTAGAAGATAATATTATATTTTCTCAGAATTTTTTAACTCCAAGGGTAATCACCACAGCTATTATCTCCCTTAGTTTCCGATCACGGCCTGAATACACCCTAGACTTGTAAACACAAGTCCTATGCGGTATGAAAAAGTAGGACAGAATTTTCGGTCTCTCAAATACCCAAACCCGATACAAATCGAACCACAAACATCTCATTTCGGCAAAGCCCACTGCGCCACGAAGCTAACCCTATATCGTATGTACTCATAATATTCAACACTTCCATCCCAATACGAATAAATATTTTCGCAGTCGACTCCACAGCCCCTGTTCCATGCCTGTCGGTGCGACACGCGCCGCCCTGCGTCGTCGGCCACACCGCCGTGCAAACGCCCTTATTGTGTTCCAATTTTAATTACTCCTTTAATTTCACCGACACTTGATAACCTTTGACGCAGCATTCATTAGGTATACACGCCTTTGCCCGCATATGAACTTATTTTTTAATTGTATTGTATGTATTTTTTATGGTTTTAGGTTAACAGCATAAGATTGATATTGAGTTTGCAATTATTGTGTATAAAAAAAATCGAAATCTAATTCATGGAATTGTATTGAAAATACGTCGATATGGGAATAAAGCCTTCCTAAAGTTTATCAGAACGTTATGGTAAAAGCGGGTTACATCTAACAGTCTAATGGATGCGTTCTATTAGGTAATGCATACCTATATAACTTAGCCAATAGAAATGTTTCACAACTACTTAATTTGAAATCATTGCATTAAACTTAAAACAGGTACAATTTTAGTGCTAAAGCTTTTTATAATTTCACTTTCATTTTATCCAGCAACAATTTTGAAATTTAAATTTTACATCATGATTTCAATAACTCCACGTGAACTAATGAATACCTACGTAAAGATAATTAGATCCAGTCTCACAGTGAACTTAAGCTATACTCCAATATATCTGCAATAATAAATATAAATGTACTGAATTCCGCAAATAGCTCATAAAAAATGTCGGCTAAACTGTGTCGACTGATGATAATCGCAACCAATCAATAATCTTTAGTCCATCTTCACTCCAGTAAGGCGCCAGCCAAAATAAATTCACATTGTTCGAGATCAAAAGGCGAGCCAAAACTACTTGCCTAGTTTGAAATATATTTTACAATCCAATACCCACTTATGGTTAATAAGCAGATGGAGATACGTCACAACATCACGTGGTGAAGGTGAGAGAACAACGGTACCAGGGGAACACGAACGATACTCGCAGGAAACTCGTTCGAGGCATGAATTCAAAGGAGTTTGTTTAAAGTCTCGGTCTCAAAGGGTATTACATAAACTTAGTTATAGTTTAATACAAATAAATGGTGATAAGAGTCCTTAATTTTTTTTAATTTTTTCGAGTGGTGACTTGATCAACAACGGTCGTGAGTAAAATTTGTTAAGGCTGCAAGAGAATGTACTTCGTATAAAATAAAACACTAATAGAATTTTTGGGTTTGCTTGTTATAAGAAATTATTAAATAACATATATATGTATAACGTCGTTGTATGAATACATAAGTATATAAAAATCAAATTATAGAGAAAAATCTTCTAAATATTCTGAATGCTCAGTACTCTGTAGGGACAGATATTATCCTAAACTGGTAATTGAAATCAGCAGCGCACATGATCGAAAGCACGATTCCGTCTTTTTATATGTCATCATAATCATTTGGTTATACCTATATAATTATTTCGTCGCGTAAAAAATATTTCTCTAGCCCACATAATTATATTGGCACAATATATATTTCATCTAAAAGTACTAGTCGCGTTTAAGTGATCACACATACATTATTCTGAAAGTAAATGACCTTATACAGTAATGTACGCCAAACTTGCACATAACTCACCCTTAAAAAAAATGTTACTATAAATAAAGTATTTCGCTAAAGTTCTCTTCAATCGAGTTCTATTCGACTTGAATCAAAGGTGACCGTTAGTAGCGCGCCATGCGTGCGATCGTACCGATCGGCGCGTTTATATTTACTCCGAGGCGCGAGAGAAATAAACCAAACGCGGCCTACCGACTCGATACTTACGCCGCTAAATGTAGGTGATGGCTGGTGCTGGCTACTGGTACCACGCTACTAGTTGCCACGCTTGCACATGTTCCATTAGGAACAATTGTAATATCTTCTTTGTAGGCATCAACGAGTAAAGCTGATAAAACTGTATGCTTAAATTGGGGAACTGTATGTGAGCTGTACTATATTTCTTCTTGAGATCTGAGTAGGGCTGTAAAGTGGCAGTTATAACAATGGGGATCGTTAAGTTCTAGTATAAAAAAGGCTCATTTGTTGATAAAACATCGATATCAGTAAATAAAAAGTGTTAAATTATATTATTTCATCACATAAAAAAATGAAATGTTAGTAAATTTTATGATCAGACACTTCATTTTGGTATACAAAGATTCGCGACGACTAGTAAATACTGTCTAAATGACAACTAGTTGCTGCTGTCTTTAAATTTCATTTCTTGATATTGATGCTGTACTCGGTAGAAATTGACAATTATTTTATAAAAATAAAATAATAAATTCGCTAATTTAACATTTTTTTCTATCCAGTTACTGCAAGATAATATGTTATAGAATATTTTCGTCCATCGATTTCTTGTGCCAATCTAATCTAACACCATTTACGTATCCATCATTCTATCTCACAAAGATCAAGAAGTTATGTACGTTGGAGTTTGTCTTTTTATATTCTATCTTTAAGTATTGACCCACAGACTAAAAAAACTCGGTACACTTCAGTTGAGAGCGGTAATTTTTGATCGCCACTTAAATTATTTCGTTTATAAATGTCACTGGTTTATCGATTAAGAAAGGTGATAAGTTAAGTTAACTTTCTTATCCGAAATGTCGCGTGATTCACTTTGCATAACTCTGATTGATCATTAATAACATTTTTCCGTTACTGTAACAAACAAATTCTAAAATAAAATTTCATTTTTAATACCATTTATAAATATAGAGTCTACGTGGGACATACATAGTTACTCTTAAGTTAATTTTTTTTATAAAAAATAATACTTTGATTTTTTTTTGTTATTCCATTAGACAGCATGACATAGTGTCGACACTGAACCGTAGAGAACAGAGTCGTTCAACAGGTTTCAAAGGCCGTATAACATCATTTTACACCTTTCTAGAACTGTTTTTTCTTTTCGTATAGGTACAACAAATACCAAAAACGTCAGACGTATTTGGTATTAATAAATTCAAAGTGTTTGCTCATAATTTATTTTAATAATGTTCCAAACCAAGGTGCGATTGTAAAAGTTATCTACGAAAAGTTCACAAAAACTATCATTCTTAAAAGCTCTCTTTAGTTTTTTGAATAACCTTACGATTTTGACCTATGTAATGTTGTTTCTATTTTAAAAAAGCACAGTACTTAACAAAAGCTCCTATCTTCGTAATGACCATAAATCAGGGGGAAACAGCCGGTCACCGGCAATTATCTTTATCACAACGAAAACGATAAATAAATATTTATGTGGCAACATTATGCGGGCGAAATTATGACAATTTAAACAATTATACGGTTAACAAGAAACGGCGATCGCCGAGGGTGGGCGACGAACGCGCTGGTGGCACTGCTCTACCAAGTTTTCTTATTTTTAATGATCATTTTATGTAGATTTAGTTAATGATTATTGGGTGTGAAAGGCTTACAGTTGTGGTGAAGAGAATATGAAAAATCCTATAAGAAAATACAGAGGATATGCATTTTTTGACCTCTAATGAAAAAAAGAGTAATTTTAAGCTTTAATTAATTATTTGTGTGCATTTATAGCATCATAAAACGAATATATCAATGATGATGCGGTTTTGTGGTACCACTGACTTCTTAAAATAAATAATTAAATAAAAAAATCAGTAACATCTTACCCAAAAAATACCTATAAAATTAAAAAAAAAAGTTTGTTCTATTAGCCTTTTACCTCCTTTAAAGGAACCTATTATTATTATATTTAATATCCCTTTCCAAGTTGATCTGCTAAGTAAAGACGCATTAAAAAACTTAACCGTCTTAGTACAAGGTAAAATAATATTCCTCATGTAGAGCATACATCGAAGCGTAGTGTTACGCACTACACAAGTTACCCGTTCGCGTGGTACATAATTTATTTTGTCATTTTGTATCACAATGACTTACTACCACCGTACCTTGGTAATGAAGTCATCATCATTTTTCACCATCATTATACTCTTAATTCCAGGGTAGATAATCATCCTGGCATTCCCGGCATTCTCCGATCTTGGCACCTTTGATTATGAAACTGCTTGTTTTCGCTTCTCCGTATCTGTATGAAAAAACTTATTAAAATTTAAAATTCGTACATGTAAGGAATCTCTAACTTTATAAAAAAAGTTATTATAACATTTCTGATTATACTGAAGATAACAACCCCTGGGAGTAAATAAATTGATCGGAGGTTGTGTTCCTGCAATTTGTATCCATATGACATATTAAATTGGTAACCATGTAATCATTCTAATTTATTAAAAAAAATACATATCGTTTTGCTGAGGGAGTTTCTTGCTGTTTCTTCTCCGACTCTACAATGTTTTCCGTAACTCACAAAACAAAAATAATGTCTTGATAAAAATTTCTTCTCTGTACATCAGGCAAGTAGCCGACAACTAGTTTCTCTTTAGAAGAGTAACTCATTCATACTCAGGTGCAAACAAAATCCACACCCAAGAACAATTACTCTGTTTTCTTAACAAAAAGCACAAAGAGATATTTTGCAGTTCACAAAAAACAGGCCTCCTTAATTATCGTCACGTGCTCCAACAATAGAATTTGCACTGAGATTATAAAGTATTGTTTCTCACAGGTAACATGAATGAATGCATCCGTTTTGTCAATGAGCGTTTAGATTTAAATTTATGTACTAAAGGTATATTCCGACTCCATCTTGAAGTGATATAATGTTTTTTTTTTAAATGATGAAATATTATCAAGCTGTGGTTTCAATCAAATTGCATCAATAGCATGTTAGATTAAATCTTGACTGCTAAATTTATGCTACACGTATGTGACGCCACAGAAATAACCGAGTACAAAATTTATAATTAAGTCCATTTAAATCTTTTATTTAATTTGATAGTAATTTTAATTATTGAGGATTATTATGAAACGAGTTCTTGCACTAGGATTGAAAGAGTTGAACTTTTTTTAACACCGAAAACAATAATGTCAGATAAAATGAACCTGTGAATAGTCCAGGACAAATGCTGGATTGCGACATTGTCTCAAACTTACATCTAATGTTTATTAAACCATATCTAACTATTTTAATTCTAACTTACGAAAACCGACAATCGTTTTTTTACAACCATACTTTAAAAAAAAACATAAATTACCGCGCGGCAATGTCGTAATCTGGGTTTGTGAGAAAAGCACGTGCGTGGCCCAAAGCTCAAAGCTCCGCAGCGGTGATACTACAAAGGTAAGTTCCGGACTCTAGGGATCGAGCTTTGTCTACAAAAAATAAGAGAGAAGGTAGAGCCTTTCATGGTTCCGTGTATTTTTTTTAACTTACCCAATTCATTAATGGTTTGGGACTTTAAACGACAAATTTTGATGCCTTGAAATTGTATATTAGCACTGTGAAGTGACAGCTGTTGTTAAGAGTCCGTTTTCAAGCATTGCCAAAACCTTATTAATCTGCCGTTCTTTTTGTATGAACGCAGTTTTTTTCTATTACCTCAATAAAATATTTATCGTCATTAATGTTTTTTTAATACAATTTTTTGTTGTACTAGAATGTTCAACGGCAAAATCAATAATTAATTAAAGTTTTTTTAATATGGATCAAATTTTCTATTATGTTTTAATTTGAACTTGATTAAATACAAAACTAAAACTATCGCATATTTTACTTAAAAAATGATTGAAAATCCTTCAATTCCTAATAAAAACAAAAATTTATCAAATAAAATTTACGGTATTACGCCAAAATTTAAAAAAAGATATCCTCATTAAAATTCAACTCCTCGGAAACTCACCTTAGAAATTATGAATGAATTTGTAAAACATCATAAAGCCTGGAACCCCAAATCCGGCGGTCATTCATTAAACGTACATGAATGAATCGTCTACCTGGGCTGAGGGTGTCGGGGTAAGCTTGTTGTCATACTGTTTACCTTTTTTTGGCCGGATGTGAGGCAAATTGGTGCTGACACCGTTAGGTACATTCAGCCGTTGCTGTGGGAATGATTATTGTATGGTTTTGGGAACAGCCTCTTTGTAAGATGATTTTTTGCCACGTAAATGGTTTTATTGTAAGTGAGAGTGACTGTGCAAGCGGGTTTTAGGATGTTTTAGAATTCGCGGCATTTTTGCTACTGCTCTGAATTTTTTGACAGAATAGATTTTGAGTGCAACTGTATGAATATTTAAATGAAAATTTGATTTATGATGCTGCAATATCCTACAGGAAAGTGTAATGTAAAAACAAAGTGTATTATGTTAAAAGAGAGTCTTATTTTTCTGTTCTACGATCGTCAATCTTTAGTTACACACAGCAATATTGGTAGCATATACTCAGTAAAGTTGTTTGTTATTAAGTAAAATCCTCTTGACACAATGTACATATTAAGAACCAATGAAAATTCTTTTTACAAGGAATTGTAAGCTCTGAGTTCCGGCTCTACAATTCAGCTTGTAGGTAAGCACGAAAGGAAGCCCAAATGTAATCACATCACGTAACGTGTAGTTACGCAAGGTCGCGGGTCTACGTCAGAGGTCACAGCTACGAGACTACGCGCTACAACACTCGTAGACGTTTGCTACGGGGCGAAAGTCACCGTTGAAAACCTTCGCTACAACATACCTTTTAAATATTCAATATAATCAGCAAAATTTATTTAAAAAAATAATTAACAAAATTATAACCATTAAACGTAGCAAATTTCACTCCATAAATATTTTCAAGTTTACTTCAGGTTTCAGGTTTAATTAATTAAAACGTCAACTTTATTTACATTTCCACTACGTAGGCACCCAGCCAAGTTAGGGTGGTGCCAAATCCTAAGAAAGCTTCTTTTAAATTTGTCCATCCATAATAACGAAAAACGTGTGCCACATTACAAAAACCACCCCTGAAATATGAAGTGTTAGATAATAAAAAAGCTAAGTGGTGTGTGTGCTCGGCGCAGGCGGGCGCCGGGTGCAGCGCGGCTGCGGCGGCCTCACCCCCGCTAATCACTAGTAACGAGTGCGAATTAATCATCGCGCGAGATAAATGTCGGACGCGTGGCGGCGCGGTGCCGCGACTATTTCGGTGTGGGCGTCGAGTGATTCAGTAGCGGCGTAGCGGGGCCAGTCGCGCGCCGACCGCCGACCGAGACACATAGCGGCAGCGCGGTGCGGGCGTGCAGCGACGAGCGTGCGAGCGCTGCGATGGCGCGATGAGGACTCGCGGGCGCGCGGCACTGTGCTGGGCTGTGGTGTGGCTGTGCGGCGCGTGCGGGCTGGCGGCGCCGCGCCGGCTGTACTGCGAGCGCGCGGACGTGGCGTGGCGCGCGCACCGCGCCCCGGCCGCCTTCGAGGCGCGCGTGCTGTCGCTGGCCGCCGACGCCGCCACCGTGCAGGTGAAGCGCGTGCTGCGCCGCCAGGGCCACTGGCCGCGCGACGACGCCGTGCTGCGCCTCCGGCTGGCGGACGACGACCTGCAGTGCTCCGGACGGTTCGAAGTGCCTTTGAAAAACAGACGGAACTATATCGTGTTCGCGGAGAGGCGCGGCCACTCGGCCGTCGCGCTCGGCCCGCCGCTCAAGAGGACCGGAAAGTTGCTTAAGAGGATCCGGGCGGTCTACAAGCCTGGTTACAGTGAGTGTCGTGGTGCCGGGCGCCCCTGCATGCTAGTCGTAAGCCGTGAGTCGTGTCGATAGTGAGCGAGTACGGCCGGCCGTGCTGCGTATAAATAGATTTTGAGATACAAACGCATGTATTATCGGCGGTGTGTACGTACGCGACGGCAGCAGGTGTACCGTCCGAACAAGTAGCCATTATGAGTCCATTTTAGGATGAACAGTGAATAGTGGTGGAGGCGGGCGGCGGCGGCACCTCATTATGCACCCTCGCGCGGTCAGCTGCTCGGCCCGGCCCTTTGTTAATGTTATAATTGAGCCGCGTGTTGTGATCCGCACCGGGTATTTACGTAACAAACACCCGCCCCCGCACCCCCGCCACCCCCGGCCGCCCCTACACAACACTATCACTGTTGCACAAGTTTTCTATACTTTACGTTTTACTCGACATCAGTAAGTTGACATCCCTTACCATTTACATCTTTCTTTTATTACGTGACAAGTTTGCTTGACAAACAGTTTTCCTTCCTAAGACGGAGGTATAGCAATACTGAATTCTATAGTAACGATGACTATATTTCATGAAATCCTTAATTCTATCTTTCTTATTCGTATTAATACATAACAGTATGTACCGTGAGCCAAAACAATTAGAAAATCATAACATAAACAGTTACCGTTGACAATGCCTGTATACCCAACTATGTTCATTTCAAAGAACCTCCATTTGTTTGGTTATTGATTTTGGGAATAGCAAATAACCAACTATTTTCACACCTTTGACGGAACATGTTTTATAATCTTACACCGAAACTTATTGTGAAATTAAACAATATAATACATCTGTTTAGTGAGCGCTACCGCACGTATCACCCTCAATTATCAAAGGGCATATCTCCATTCATAGTGTCAAAGAAGAATTTACCTTAATTCCTTTGAACATAAATCAAACAATTTCGATAATTCGACACACAGTGCCCAAAAATGTGCAGCCACCCGTACCGCAATGACGTCATGATAATCACTCAACAATTTTTATTGCGGTTTTTGTAATTAATTAAGTCATTCTTAAAGGTGAATTTCCGTTTACACGTACAACTGTGTTAATCTGATTTATCTGAGTGAATCAAAAATTAACCTTTTTACAGCGAGAATTAATGTTAAGCGCAACGAAATGCGAATCTTCCGCATGTAATTGTAATGTTTAATCGAAATGAATACAATGTTAAAATTTTAACATATTTAAAAAATAAACGCATGTTCTAAATACAAACAGAATGCGAAAATTCGAAATTTAATTACGAAAAAATACCCGTATTATATAATCTAAACAATATATAAGAATTCGAAATTCGTAATTCGAAATATACGCGTAGGTTTTCGAAAATCGAACTTTAATTCAATCTGACGCATCGCAATATAACCAGCCAACGTATGTCCCACTGGTAGGCACGGCCCTCCTTCACAACTAAGAAGGTTTAGACCTGAGTCCACCACGCTGGCCTAGTGCGCGTTGGCGGACTACACACTTAAAATTGCTAAGAACTTTTATTTGCGCACATTTCCTCACGACGCGACGATTTCCTTTTCGTTAAAGTACGTGATAACTCATTATGAACTTCAAAAGTCAGAGTTTTATGGGGTTGGAACCGCGACAGTCGAGATTATCGAGGCCAACTTGAATTTAATCACATTTAATCCCCCCCCAAATAACCGGGCAAGTGTCAAAAAACAATAAGAAGCATGGAGTAAGACCTCCACGGTATTTGAGTGGCGTGTTCGAACAAGTCGCAACTAGAGCGTGCGTGATGACGTCAGCTCCATTGAAGCGCCGTCGCCAATGACAACAAATGATGATGACCACGATCGCTATCTCGATAATACAAGATTTGCGGCATTTTAATTCGGTCGCATGATCACGATGGGATATAGTATAGACGATAAGTGAACTATGGATTTAGATAATCTTTTTAAGCTAACGTTGTGTTGAATGGAATATTGCCAATTTTATAATATGATGATAAAGATTATTATATTAAGATTTTTGAGCTCAGGACGAATATCCGTTATATGTTAAATTGTTCTATTAAAATAATGATTAATCGGCAATTTATAAAAAAATGGGCTTATGGGCTTCTATAGATTCTAAAAATGTACAACATATTTGTATAAATAAAATTTTACTTTATTCTTACGAAAATTAAAATTTTGGAAAATAGATCCTATTTCATCAATATACCTGGATTTAAAACGCTATGAATAATTTACATAACAAAATTATAAATCTTTCTTAAATTTGCTACAAATTAATAATGATAATGAGAACGAATGATAATGATAACGTATTACTTCATCCGAGTATACCGATATTCACATACGTATGTATAAAAAAAACTGTGAAAAAAGACATAAAAAAGATATATATTCCATTTTTAAAATAGAAATAGCTGGAAATAATCAAATTTGGAATTAAAAAGAATAGTGAAATTTCCCTGCCAGTAAATTGGCGCCAGCATCAGTTCATGTTTACAGCGCACACGACCGCTGGCAAAATGTTTACCCGCTGCGGACATTGTCCACAGCTTCTCTTTTGTTAGGCCAGCCGTTTGTAAATATGTCTTTTTTTTTGTGCCTATAAGATTCATAGAGAAACTATATTCATTGCATTTTTCATATTTGCATCGGTTAGATATTTGCCAATAATTTTTGTCTATATGAGAATCGAAAATCAAATATTAGCTACTCTGTCAATCTTTGCGCGGTTTAATATTGACGTGGATAGTATAAATACCAAAATATCCACTTCGTAATATTGGCTCTTAATTTTACTCCAAATACAAAATCGGAACTTAAAATTGAGGCATATCGACCGATCTGCCAATCGACTAATCGTCCTAAGTCATGCTACTTTGTATGTAATTAGTCATCTTATGTCAGAATTTTATGGCATTAAATGAGAATCAATAAAAACAGCCAACCAATAAATAACAAATCCTATGTAGGTAACCGAAAAACGGCAACAGGCTCGCCCCGTATCAAGTGCGATTAATAGATACCTGGCGAATTTTAGATACAAAAATACTCCTTTGACTGCTCTTGTGAAATTATGTATGTATGTAGAATCCAATTTAAATTATATAAACATGTTACATTCGTTTGGCGTGTTGCCTGTTTCTATGATTACAACTCATCATACCCTCCGATATTCATGCGATTGCCAATCACTTATGTCTCGCGTAATGTAATGTTCATTGTCATAGTCGAAATGGTCAATATGTCTGCTAAATTATCTACATCATATCAACTAGATTCGAACCCTAAACCGCATTGTCCTACAACTACTATCTGCAACAACATTAGTTGAAATACGTTCATCCCATAGCGCATGTAATTGTAAAGTCACATTGTATAAAATGTATCGTGATGTAAAAAACTAAGACAATATATCTAATGTTTTGTTCAGACTTGGTTAAATTATTTATTGATATTTAGTACTTTTTTATATTTATGCCCGAAAACATACTGAATTTTGAACCTAACTTCGCAAATGCTTTTCGAATATTATCCACAAAGCGATTCCGATTGTTTGATTTTAAGATCAAATTAGCATTTGTCTCGGTGCGGTGATCGAATCTGCGGCGTTTAGTTTTGCAAGCAACTGTATTGTTGAAATTAATCCTAGGATTAAAAACTCTTCAGCAAGCCACATAAAATATCCACCAACATAATCCACACCTAGACATTAAAAACTACAAAACGAGGAAACTACACGAATATTTATAAAACGAACGCTATTTCTATAACATATAAAAAGCACAAGTGCACGGGAGTCGAACCCGTGACCTCGCACAATGGCTATCGTCTATACATTTTTTTTTATTATTTTGAACTCTTAGCGTCGTTACGGTTTGTCTAACATTCATTATGTGAGTCTCGCTCCGCTGACTTTATTGTACTATTAAATATTATCTTAGTTTGAATTATTTTGTTTAATGATTCGCCGACTGTGCCTTTTGCCACGTATACGACTTCAAAGGTCTCTATCGGCATGCATTTATCTCTAAGGGCCAACTATAATACATAATTGATAATTAAAATCACTAAGGAGTGATAAATTTAAAGTAATGAGGCATTCGGTCGTTGCATTGAGTTAATGCTTTGCTAATATTTTTTTAGGCTTCAATCTTTTTGAATGAAATCTACTGATTTGTAATTGATCCTGAAGCTGCCATTAGTGTTCTTAGAATGCGTTGCCGCTCATGCCATGTATGGCATGGGGCTCCTTTGCAACTGTGAGAGTTTACGCCTTAGTCCTCCTGGCGGCCTGGTGCATGGCCGACTTATTCTCTTTTAGCACAATACATTTTTATATAAGAGTAAGGGACATAAGTATGTGTCTTGGAAACGAATTCATTAGAATATCTCACTACAAAATTTCTTTTTCTAACTCAACAGCATACTTTATACGCTCTAAGCACATTGCAAGCTTTCAAGGAGGTTCTTACAATTATTATTGCTAAAATTTTAGCACATTTAAAAAACGTTATGGATAGATATCTCTGACCCCATACTCAAGGCCTAGTCTTTTATTGTGGATTTAAGATACGTATTATCGTATTAGAATGAACAGGTGACAGACAAGTGGCAAAAAGCTGTCCCCATTCAATTAACAGCATTTTTCCCATCTAATAATGTTATTCTCTTTTTACATCTCTTGTTAACAACTAGCAAGTTAACTAAATATCAACAATTGTCTTCTGCTA
This sequence comes from Cephonodes hylas, assembly GCA_030295005.1. NCBI lineage: Eukaryota > Metazoa > Arthropoda > Insecta > Lepidoptera > Sphingidae > Cephonodes > Cephonodes hylas. The sequence goes on from AP025361.1 coordinate 18,005,949, forward strand.
CTACAGCTTTCTTTCAGCCCTGATTCTTAGGCTCAGTCCACCACACCAACCCAAAGAGGTTTATTGCAAGTATTAATAGTCCAGTAATAAATCCATTTTCCAAATAAAATTCCCATCTGCCGTGAAATGTGTTGTGATCCACCAATGCATTATATATCTAAAATTAGTAAGAATAAAGCGAGCCATTAACTATAAATAAAACACGTAGAGGCGCGATACTCTGGTAAAAGCGCTTTAAAAATTTCCTCCTTTGAAATTATGAAGATAATTTCATGTAAACAAACATTTTTACTATCCATTCGACAAACATAGATCTCATATTGTTTTATGCTTGTAATTTAAGTATAATTACAGACGCATTAACTTATTAATGTGCTCATTTCAAACTATTCTTATATTCCTTTGTCAGGGAGCGTGTTTTATAGGTGAAATTAGAAAAAAGTGAATTTATAAAAGCGCCATAAAGTTTGTATACTTGATTTGAGAACGCGTGCCAAGACGTTTTTTTGCAAATTAAGTACTTCGCGTGATACTTTGATGAGTATGGAATGAGTCGGCAATCATTTCCCGTTTATTGCCATTGGATATTGTTACATTTTAATACTCGGGTTGTAGACTAGAAATCTCATTAAAGTGACGTCGCATTTTTCCCTAGAATCTACTCGTTTTCGTCGACACTATTCGGACTGCTTGAACGCTTAGCGGACACTTATAAGTAGAAAATTATATTATCAGATTATCTTTTTTACGATGATTAAAAATATTTGCGTCCACTAGTGAAAGTCTATGCGTGGGGTTATAGGACATATTTATTTCGAAGCTATCAGTAAGTCCCAACTCTGCATAGGCATTATTTTGTATTGATAAGTATAATACCTTTGTCATTGTCCTATCTGTTGTCATGCTACAATTATTCCAAATACTTAGGTTCAGTGGCAGTTAAAAGCAGTGATGGCCTCGAGGTTTGGGCGCGCGGTCGAGAATCTCGGCGGTCGCGGGTTCGAACCCCAGGCACACACCTCTGACTTTTCGAAGTCATGTGTGTATTCACATTGAATTGTCACTTGCTTTAACGGTGAAGGAAAACATCGTGATGAAACCTGCACACCTAAGAGTTCTTAGGAATTTCTTAGGTGTGTAGTCCGCCAACCCGCACTAGGCCAGCGTGGCGGACTATGGCCTAAACCCTCTCAATGGTAGAGGAGACCCGTGCTCAGCAGTGGGCGTATATGGGTTGATGAAGAAGAAGAAGGTTCAGTTCTTGAGGCTTATCAGATAGACATTGTTATTTTTACGTTTTTAGTATTAATACACGACAACACTCAAATGCTCGAATGACTGCCTGTTAGTCTCGCGTTGTAAATATGTGCGATCTATAGGCTCTAGGTTCGAATCTCAGATCAGATGTTATTAAATTTCTCCACAAGAAAATCTTAGTAAGAGCTCGGAATCTGGAAATTATCCCAAAAAACGGGAATAGGCTCGCCCTCTATTACGTGCGACAAAAACACAATTAGCGAAATGTTAGTATAAAATATTCTAGCATACCCCTTCGAATCACAAAACCGTGACGTATCCCTATCTACAACCACCAATGATCCCAAACAGTTCCACTACGGGTTCCGATCAATAGTCCAGCCCAGCCTCGGTCCAGCGCATTGTACCTTTGGCCTTGTAATTAACGCGAACATCCGCACTCGCCCAGCAGTCTCGTTTCGATGCCCGGCCTGCTTAATTGCACCCATAGACGCACATAATACACTGCTATCGGAACTGTCAATATACTTAGCTGTTCGTGTTTTCAATTGATGTTTTGTCGCTTCAGTCTACGAACGTTGTAGAAATAATTGGTGGATTTCTTCTTCATCAACCCATATACGCCCACTGATGAGCACGGGTCTCCTCTACCATTGAGAGGGTTGAGGCCATAGTCCGCCACGCTGGCCTAGTGCGGGTTGGCGGACTACACACCCAAGAAATTCCTAAGAACTTTTAGGTGTGCAGGTTTCATTACGATGTTTTCCTTCACCATTAAAGCAAGTGATAATTCAATTTAAATACACACATAACTTCGAAAAGTCAGAGGTGTGTGCCTGGGGTTCGAAACCGCGACCGCCGAGATTCTCGATCGTGCGCCTAAACCTCGAGGCCATCACTGCATTTTTATTGGTGGATTTATTTATCAAAATTATGTTACGTTACATTATACATTGACGTCTGCCTTGCACTAGCACTACAAGTAGTGCTAGGTAGAGATTATTGAGTCTTACTTTTAAATTATGTCTACAACTACGGTTTCGTCGCTTAAAAACTTTTATATTCGTTTTCCGGAGAATATAAATCCACGCGATACATTTCTTTCGAATGCTGGCTTTTATTTATCCTCCGCATTTCATAAAAACATGTCAACAGCATGCTATTTTTGCGTGGTAACACCATATTGATAATCGTGACACTATTACTCTTCTAAAAGAAACACAGCGGACTTGTATACGACGAATAAAACTTTTCAGTAAAGAAATGAAGAGCATTATGAACAATAAATTCATGAAAATGTGTTCTCATTATTTACCGTTGATGCTTAACAATCAACTAAATAATTAGGTAAAATATCGTGTTTAACCTTACCCTTATACTTGGCAGCAATATTTGGCACAAAAATCACATTTATTGTATATAAATGATATCTCACTTATGCACTTAGAGGAAAGAAGATAAACGTAATGACACCCAAGCAGCCAAACCATAGATTAGCTAGTAAAATCACAGAACAGCTGAATAAGATTACAAGGGAAATGGACAGTATTTTGTATAGAGACGAGTGTCACCGCTTGTCTGTCACCTATAGATCCTACTACGACTACACTCGAACAATGACAAAAAATTCGAACGAAAATGAGGGGCTGCTATTGTTTATCATACATTTACAAAAGTCTTGATATTACCCTCATACCTGAATTACTCAGAAGCAACCGTATCAAATATATGATAGTTAAATTTTAGGTTCGGTACGCTCGGCATGCTGATATTTTCTTTCCAGTCTTATTCAACTGTTCTGTGTAAAATAGATAGAATCAGATTTCTCGTTGCAAAAAATGTGAATTTATGATTTATACAACAGCTAATGCAAAATACTTACACATAACGTCAGCCAAAAAATCTTAGACGCATAAATAAAATGACATTCTCACTCAGTGACAACGAAATCTTCAGGAATCTCTTTTGAGTTAGGGGTACCTTGTGGTAAAACTTTTAAATTCAACATTAGATGATTATTTGACAATTCTGGGCTAAGGCTGTTTTGAAACCTTCGTAATTTGCTTTTAAGAATTTGGTAATAGAAAAATCCAATAGCTGGGCCTGATCCAGGAAACGAATTGCTGACCTTTTGTTTGCGCGGCACTTGTATAGTCACAGTTTAATAAGGCGGTCTGAAAGACCTTAAAAAGGGAAATAATAAGTGAATAAGGTCCTATTGCAGACACATTTATTGATAACATTGACTCACACTAAATCGAAAACGAGAAAGAATAACTCGAGTTAAGTTTACTATCATAAAAATATTAACAACCAGATAAAATAATTTGACACTCATACAGTTTCACTGAAAACTAATTGTCCTATAAACAATGAAATAGATGTAACTAAAAAAATGAAATGCCGAAAAATACTTTCATGAATTAAAATTCTTGCAAAAAGTTTAAATAACAACCCGACAACCCTGCTCTAAACCGGCCGCTGTCTCCCGATTATATATTTATATTGTGGAATTTTTATCTGACGCGCAATACTGTCTAGACATTCCTCGCACAATTAGACTGCGGGACGACTGTCTCGTCTGTAACCGCTTCAGTCCATGTAAACAAACTCGTCGGCTGACACTTGTTTTGTCTAGGTACTAATGAATTGATAACGGACTTCGGAACTTTCAAATACTCGTTATCACGTTTAATCGCATTTATAAGTAATTCATTATGTTTTTTTGTCTGCTCCGTTATTCTCTAGTCCGGACAATTTCGGATTAGCCTAAGTCACAGTTTAAATGGCTTTGAGATTAATTAGGAATTTTTCAACTTCAGTATTCTAGTTATATCTAGATTTACCAGAAATATTCTCGATAAATTTTAAACAGCTAGTTACGTAGTTGTAGGTTTCTACACCTCCACACATTAGTGTTTTCTTTGCACCCTGTTTTGACATTCTATATTTGTGTATATCCTTACTAAATCAGGTTTTTCCGTGCGAAAAATATAGTCTCTGTTACTCAGCATGAATGTAAACCCCAATTCGCGAAAGAATTTTCAGCATTTGACCTTTAAATTACTAGTCTGAGTGAATTCTCGTGAAATTTTTTTTCTTAGGCTGCACATCGCTATATAAGTTGAGCATTACTTTCGCATTTACATCACATAGATTTAGGATAACATAAGTAAAGTCGTACCTGAGTCACAAGCTGCATACTTGACATGGAACATCACCAGCCTCGTCATTTCCACTGGTAATGACTGATGATCCGACGAACAATTGCAGTAAACGATCCTTTATATATGAAGCCAAGTTGTAAAACTAACTGGCTGATTGCCGTGGGAGTAGTCTAAGCAATTTGTTCATTATTCTCAATTGACAGTTCTAAATACGCTATTTATTATCGTGTTGGGTGTGGATATAAAAAACTGCAGTTAATGCCGCTGTTTGGACGTTGCGTTATAATGTCATTGTTTCAAATTACGTCATGTTTAATCACAATTATCTTGTTGAATGGTCTTGCATTCTGATTCTGTTAAGCTAGTTTCTGTTCGCGACTTCATCTGCGTTGGCTTTAGACTTGACAACTGTGCATAATTTTTTATCAAGTTCCGTTGGTTGATAATGTAACGAAAACTTTTTAAACGTGACTGGTAATTACCTGACAAGCTTTCGCATTTACTATATGAGCCGTTTTTTTTTAATCCGATCTTTTGCTAGCATTGTTGTTAATACCACTATATTTCTATTTTTTGGTCACAGCTCCAGACTAAGTACTGCTATTTAGAATTTTCCAAATCTAAGCCCTCATTGCACTCGATTGCACGCTGCCCACTCATGCCTCGCACCAAGTTATTCAATCACATTTTAATATATTAATCCAGCCAGAAATTGCAGCAATTTGTCACCACTCAAAATCCGACATAAATCAGCCGATTCAAATGCTCCCATAGCCGATAAATCTTCATTAGAGCATTGCAAATATAAAAATAATCGTTTGATGACATTGCCCGTCCATGTACTGCGACCGCGGTCGGCCAATAATCACCTACTAATATGGATACGGCCGCTTTTTGTGAACAACTCACAGCCTCTGCCACAAATACTTACTTCGGTCAAGAGACCGTTATTATACACTAAGATTTTATTAATTCACACTTCATTTACAATTTTCAACCTTATGAACTATGATTGAGAGCTGCTAACGATCACAGATTAACTGGAAACAGATACGGGTTAAGAAGGAGCGAATGTTGAAGGCAAAGATTTGTATGCGTTTTGTTGAAGAATTACTCTTGTGTTTCGAAAGACGAAGAAGAGACAGAATTCTGAATTCTTAAATAAAATTACTTTGGTTAATGCTGGGATAGAAACTTAAGTGCGATGTGGACCAAATAGAGTGACGACTAAGAAAAATCAATTCAGATTTCCTAATTCAACATTTCGAGTTCATTTTACGTTTAATTCTAAAGTCAGAGCCCGTTCCACAGCTGAAAAATACTCTATTTAAACAATCAACGGCAATTTGCAGCAAGTTGCTTGCAAGCAGTCCTTTTTGAATTAGCCTATCACACTTTCATGTAAAATAATGCTTAGCGCTATTTAAGAACTTTATTAAGATTTTATACAACTAAAAAATGTCACTTGCAATTCAACATATATCAATGATATCAACAAATTTAAGGATTAAGTATGAATTCACAACTGTAATCTTAAAAACTTCTAAAATTGTATCCAAAACTTCCTCCTAACACTTGTCTCACCTTATAATCTCAACACGAGTCGCTCCCGATACGAGCTTCAAACTTTTTTTCTTTATTAAAAGTCCAAAAGGAAGCGCCTCGCTGACTGATATGCGACATATGACGCGCGCTTGTTTATCAAAGGACACAAGCGACGCGCACACATTTATTGCGAAATCAATTTTACATTCATACACAAAAGGTTCAGAATTCTTTGCAATGGCTGCCGATCGCGCGGTCTTCCAACCTCTTAAAATAATATTTTCAGAGTTTAAGCCCACTTCACATGTTACGTAAGCGGTGTTATAATTATAAAATGCTAGGACGATGTTTTAAGGCAAAACGCGAATCGTAAGCATTCTGTTAATCATATCTACAAGTTAATAGTGAGTTAGTGATCGTCTTTATAACATCTACATTGCTAAGCTGTTACTACATTTGTCTTATAACTCACTTCTATGACTCAATTATTTAGTTCTATACTAGTCTATATCTATATATGTCCCATTACTAAGCACTGGTCTTTTCTAGGATCGACAGAAGTAGGGTTAATTTTAGAATTGAAATTACTGTTGCCTCGTAAAATTTGGTGAACATATATATACCGACTAGTAATACACCGACTAGTCTAACTTTTAGAGTTTACGAATTATTTTTATATGAAATCTTATATTAAAATTAATTAACATTTATTTATTTTATTTATTATTACATCGTACACAATAAGTACCCTCCGTCCTATTAATTATTAATTTCCATTTTATGGTTGTCGCTAAAAGATCGCCTTGAGCGATAAGACCGCTACCATACCTCAGTTCCGTTTGTATATTATTTTGTATTTTATTTCTTAGTGTACAATTAAAAGTTAATAAATAAATAAGTAAAAGGAAAGAGACTCTAAAAGTTTTCAAAATAATAAATAACCATATACTCTGACAATTACTGTCCAATAATTAGAATTTGATATAAGAACGCAAAAAATCCTAATACACCTTTTACCAACCGTATCATCAACGCAAAATCTAGTCCATATAAGGCGAAACATCACCCAGTCTTTGCCCTCAAACAACTCATAGGAACTAGACAAAAAGCCCGGCATTTCAATAGATAATCGCTTAGTTAATTCAACGTGTGTTTCGCTAATAACAAATTGTAACAATAAATAAACGAGGCACGTACGGACGGACCATCAGGCCGATGTGGCGCCTCGCCTTACCTGGCATCCCAGTTCCAACTACTCGAAAATTATACTTGTAATCTCGATGGAAATGGATAGGAAAATGCGTGGGGTGTATGAACTTCGCTTCGGATATAATCGATGGTATGAACAATAGCTGTAATTAGTATAGGCGATTGTTAAGCGGAATCGATTAAAGGTGGTAATGTTTTCAACGCACTAAATAGGCTTCAGAAGGTATTCAATATGATGTGCAAAAAAAAAAAAAATACGAATGACTTTTTATTTATTATTATTATTTGTTTTTTATTTTTATTTTTTAGTTTTTAGGAGAGGCCTATGTCCAACAGTGAACGAAATAAAGGCTGATGATGATGATGATGATGATGAGTTTTTCGTCGAGTCGCAGTTCTTTAAACACGGAAATCCTGAAAGTCCTTCTTTAGTTTTAGGTTGACCGAAGTAAATTTGTTAGCATAACCGTCCGCCCCATACTTAAGGTAAAACACTTTGATCTACTTATCGCGTAAGGTGTCCAGGCTTATGGTACAGTGGGTAAGAAAGCGATTATAATAAGAAAGGCATTACAGTTTGATTCCCAAAAAAAATCATAGCTGGTGTTCAGAGCGGTATAACACAAGGAAGGGATATTTATCAATTTAATTAGACAGAAAAAGACATAAAAACATTTTTGAAGACATTATCTGGATAATGAATGAAGTATATACAACAAAACACAATAACTCACACAAACACTATATTACACAATTTCAATACAACCACGTACAAAAGAGGCCTAGTTTACATTACACACTGAAAAACCATACCAACTCCTATCACACACTAACCTGATTCACATGACATTTCAGATAAGAAAGTTGAGACTTATCACCTTTCGCGGCCGATAAAGTATATTAAGGCAGTGACACCCCCCCCCCTACAGACCCCCCCCCTCCCGCAGTTACCCCGCACCCCCGCGGGTCCCAGCGGTTGGTAACAAAACGGGCACTTTCTTCCACATAACATTGCATCGGTCGACATTTTCACTCATTCGAGCCGCGCCCTCCAATTAATTCTAAATGTCATACGAATCGAGCGCGTTACGTGTGCCCCTTGGTATAAGCGGAATGCTGTCAAAAAGTGTGATATTGAGATATAGTCCAAGATCCCAGTGCCGCCAGACCTACGTTATTTTAGCAAAGCTGAAATTTCGATGATTTATAGTCTAGTATGTACTTAGAAGGGTATGCGTACTTACTAGCTCGAAAGCGGGGCCCTTTCACAGGTAGCGCGAACTAAAGGTGTCTCAAAACTGTACCCACCTACGTTAAAGTAGCAAGGTTCATATTTAAATATATTTTTGACAATATTATCAAAAATAGATAATCGTTATTGCAGGACCGTTTCCGTGGGCCATTACTTCCGCCAGACGTTATAAAAACTGTTTAAAAATTAGGCAAACTACGTCATTTTAGCAAGCCTAAATTTGACATATACAACTACGTGGTACTATTTCCAGACTCTTTCTAAGCAGCCAGACCAATCCAATGGGCCAGTTCTTCTCCCAGACACTTCAAAGTTTCCCCTGTGAGTGCGAGCGTGAGGGCGTTATTCGTGAATCGTGCGCTATAATTCGAGTGAGAACACTACATGGCTTTATAATACAGATAATTTAAATGATGGTTATATTATTTATTGAGCTTGGTTAAAATTTTAAATAAATATAGTTATGATCATTCACAGATATTAAGATGAAATAAATTTAAAGCAATAGATGTGTATTATGTTTTATTAAATTTTGATTGAAAATGTTACAATTTGACAAATTAAGATTTAAAAAATATTATCTATTATATTATTCATCTCCATTGTCTCCCTTGCTCGAGTTTCTACTTCCCTCATCAAATTTACATTCATATTGAATATTCAATTCATCTTCACCACCATGGTCATCGTCATTTGGCTCCTCTGTAAAGATAAATAATTTTATGAGGTTGCGAACAGCTATCAACATATAAAAATAATTTAATGTGAAAGTAAAATACCTGATTTCATCATTTTTTAGTGAGTCGCTAACAAAACTGAGCAATTGATCACCATCAAACCAATTAAAATCATACTGACTATCTTTCAGTATCCACCCATTGTTCTCAGGGCTGAGGGTGCTGGGTTGCTTCTCATGAGGATTGTTCCAGATACTTGCAATATCATTTGCTCGTCGAAACTGCTGCAATAGCTCACTTTTGCAAGGTGTTAAACTACTTGCATCAAAATTTCTTAAATTGTTCCGGTTGAATTCTTCATTTACAATGACAACTGTATATTTAATAATAAAAAGTTGAAGTCGAGCGGCATGTACGTCAACTATTCATGAAATACTGTATAACTCGCAGATAAATTTCTGTATTAAATGAAATACATCTTCTTCTTTATTTTTATTAACGAATAATTCAAGTTCACCGAATTTCATAAAAGCTTGGTGATATTCTGGGCATCTTTCCAATATTTTGAACGGTTTTTGCTTTCTTTTCTTAAAAAAAAAGCAGGATTGTAGTCACATCCTGTTATTGCATGAAAGCCTATTAAGCTCCTACATAGAAACGGTCATAGATCTTGATTAAATCAACATATCTTTGATTGTTCCCGGTGCCTGTAAGTACCCAAATTCATGTCTTTCAAACGATGCATGTGACCCACCATTATAACTACTACATCAGTATCAGAAAATCGGATTGCAATGTTTTCCTGGGTATCTATATTGCATACATGATAAATAATTCGCGTGTCAGCCTCTTCATGTTGTAGACACGATAAATTTTGATCAATACTAGATACAACTTTATTGTTAATGACAATGAAAGAATGGCATGAAATTAATTTTTACTAATTTATTGCCAATGAAAGGTGCTATTTCATAAATAATACACACCTATTGATTTAAATTTATTTCATCTTAATATCTGTGAATGATCATAACTATATTTATTTAAAATTTTAACCAAGCTCAATAAATAATATAACCATCATTTAAATTATCTGTATTATAAAGCCATGTAGTGTTCTCACTCGAATTATAGCGCACGATTCACGAATAACGCCCTCACGCTCGCACTCACAGGGGAAACTTTGAAGTGTCTGGGAGAAGAACTGGCCCATTGGATTGGTCTGGCTGCTTAGAAAGAGTCTGGAAATAGTACCACGTAGTTGTATATGTCAAATTTAGGCTTGCTAAAATGACGTAGTTTGCCTAATTTTTAAACAGTTTTTATAACGTCTGGCGGAAGTAATGGCCCACGGAAACGGTCCTGCAATAACGATTATCTATTTTTGATAATATTGTCAAAAATATATTTAAATATGAACCTTGCTACTTTAACGTAGGTGGGTACAGTTTTGAGACACCTTTAGTTCGCGCTACCTGTGAAAGGGCCCCGCTTTCGAGCTAGTAAGTACGCATACCCTTCTAAGTACATACTAGACTATAAATCATCGAAATTTCAGCTTTGCTAAAATAACGTAGGTCTGGCGGCACTGGGATCTTACTCTAATACTTTTTTTACATATATGTAGATCTGGCTAAATACAGGTGACGAGAGAATTAGTTTGGTGGGTTTTTGAGTTTATGTATATATGGGTTGAGCCTGGACGCGATATTCACGGGTCACCTTTGCAGATTTTGCGTCTTAACGATTTTAGTAAGAATTTTCAATAGCTAACAGCCCTATAATTAACCAGAATGAATTACAAATGAAAGCATTTACTTTAATTTTTTTTACTAAAGTGTTATTAATCGTTAATGAAACCTTCAATTCATTGCACGTTTTAAATATAAGTAATTTTAATAAGCATTATAAATATGCTAAACTATACATGCATACTGCATAGTACCTAGTTAAAATTTCCCAATTAATCTTATTGATATGAGTTTGTTTAATTGTGGCCAAATTATTTAGCGACCTAACCTTATTCATTTAAGTGTTATAAATTTCGCGCCATAACGTTTTTAAATCATCTTAACTTTTACTATTTTTTACTATACCTACCCAAAAATTTAATACATAGAAAAAAATCAAGTCTACTCGAGACTTCACAGGTAAAAAAATCTCGTTAAAAATGTTAAATTGAATAAGCTATATACGTTTATTCTCATAATCACAATAAACCTCGCAAAAATATAAATCCGCTCGCCTCTCATCCCTTGAAAGCGGCACCCATGCCCTCGACATTTGCACGTGGTAAAATTTTACCCAAACCAGCCCATAGGTCGGCCGATAATTACGTAACGCGGCCGACGCAGCTTATCATTTGCGTTCATTAATATCGTATAAATAGATTGGGGGAGTAGCATCTGTGCGGCCAATACACAAACATTGGCGGTTTGATTGCCAACATCTTGGCTTGAGGTCACTTCGTCCTGGTGACTGTTGCCTTATTTTTACAAGCTCTATAACCGCAATGGCGTAAATGGAAGTAATTTTTTGGCCTACTTTATGCAAAATATACATAGTTTAGTATATACTTGTGGATTTTTAGGTGAAACTCATAATATTAGGTCTTGTGTAGAGTCTATTTAAAAAAGGCCATTTTTTGTACGAAATTCAAGACCAAAATCAAAGTAAAATTATATATATTCAAATAGACTTTCACAAGTTCTTTTCAATCGTTATTTAAACTTTTTTAACTGTTGCTGCTTTAAAACGTGTGACCAGGAATTCGAACCTAAGACCTGGCGATAGTAACGCCGCAAACCGTAATTTTCTGCGTGACACTTTATAACAATAGAAGCTGATTCATGACTGGACTAAGTGTATTTGACGCGAGTGTGTGAAACAGAAATGTCTCTCGTATTTTCGATAGAAGTTAAAATACAAATTTTGGCAAGGTGTCAGGTGTATGAGTGTGATTTGCGATGTGTAAAACTTCAAAATTGTGCAAAATTTCGCGTAATAGTTAGGCTCATTCTTGTAGGAATGTTAAAATGATTCATAATATTTGTAAGTCAAGATTTTTTACCTTTAAAATCACTTTACCAATACTTTATAACATGTAACTTAAAATATCTTCTCAATAATTTATTATAAATAATATACTATAAATATTATGATAAATACAATTTATTATAAAGATTACAATGCAAATATTTATAATAAATGCATTACTTCCCATCCCATTCCACATAGAACAAAAATCCCCAACAAATTCGCAACTCTTGAAATAAAATTGCTCAAACAGCACCCCTTAATTTGCGCGTTGAGTTATGTTACCTGGCCGGTATTAATAGCGGGCAGACGACTCAATCACGGGGCTCAATTAAACACACATAGAACGCCCGTGGCAGCGTGCGTGTGGCCGCAGCCCCCGGCCTCCGCCCCCGGCCTCAGCCCCACCGCAGTACGCATGATGTACGACGCACATCAGCTCGTTTATCCGATGTAACAATATTAACATTATGTAATTTCGCATTTTCCCACAAGAAACGCAAATGCCAGGCATTCTTCGATCGTTGGTCTTGTGACGGCGTGGTTTGTTCCTTTTTGTTTTTGTCGGGGAATGTTTTTACACTTACTGATATGAGACAATGAAAGATAGGCGGAATAGTAAAATGGAGATTTAAAATTGCCAATTTTTAATATGATAGTAAAGCCAATTTTTACAAATTTATTCAATTTTACTTACTATTAAATTAATCATAATAAGTCGCTGAGTTTGGTGTACCTTCGTCCACTGTTTTCTATCAGTTGCAATTTAAGAATTGCATAGCCATAGGGGACATATACTAGGCCAGCGTGGTGGACTATGGCCTAAACCCTCTCAATGGTAGAGGAGACCCGTGCTCAGCAGTGGGCGTATATGGGTTGATGAAGAAGAAGAAGAAGGGGACATAGAGTCAATATCAGATCATCTTCACTTCTCACTTTACGGGCTTAGTTCCTTGATCCGTCTCTTGGGTACTAGACCGTTACCTGCTTGTTCTAGGTATATTTAATTGCAATTTATAATACTCATAGCATATAAACAATAAATTAGATTGCTTTTCGGAGCATAAAAGCTTATCCCAATATGATTATAAAAGGTGAACCATACAAAGCAAATGCTATCAGTAGCGTCATAATAGAAATCTTTTGTTCTAAGAATTCAACAGCAAATGTCTCTAACAAAATGTTCGTTGATTGACTATATATTGATACATCTACGTCTTCTACGTGTTAATTAGGCATCATGTCATCCTCATAAACACTGTAGATGCAAACGCTATTAACCTAGAATCAGAAACATCAAGCACAAAGATAAGACTGTTAATGCCACTCGTCCATCGGATTTCTCAGAGACAAAGCAAATCAAATCAACAATGGGTAAATGAATCAACTTCCCCTGTTTAAAGGCATTTCGCGATCGTCATAGATAATGACATCAGAGCGCCGCAAAGTAAAAATTACACGCCTACCAGTTGGATAGGATCACGAAGTGGTAGCTCATTGCTCACTCGCGTCACATACTGTGGTCAACGCCTAATATGTAAGGGCGACCTCGGCCGTGCCAGCACAGCTCGGTAAGTCAGCGTCAGTTCGCGATTTACTGCACGCCAAGTACTGGGTGAGAATCTGCGAAAACCGCATTATCGTAGTCGGAACTTAGTTGTACTATGAAATCAGAAGATGTGTTATAGTTTAGATTTAAATGCTTTGTCTTTACAAGTCTATAGTATTGAAGGTTTTCTACTTATGATATTCGATAATTGTTTAAATTGAGGTGGTAAGCCTTAAACAATTAAACAATTTTTATTAGTCTTCGTGATGATGACATTTCTTCAAAGACTCTGTTAAATCAGATGAAACTTTTAGATGATTGTGTGTAGCGGATATTATATCTTTTTCCTTAATTAAAGAAATTATATAAGAAAAAGTTGTATTTATATAGCAGTATCTGAAATTTGGTTATCTTCATCGACTTGCTTAAATTTACTTCCATCAGCTCAACAAATAAGGAACTGAAAGTATAAAAACGAAGCTGCTTAACATTATTATTACATTTCAATGATTTACATCAATCTAATATCGATAACAATTATTCGGGTTCTTAAACATTAATGTAAAATGCACTTAAAAAGTAATAAAATTAATTATTTAATTGACATTTATCAACGAGGAAATGACTACGACCTTTCCCAACATCGGCTTTATTCGGCCAACCGCCGGCGCTCGGCGCGTGCGCCACACAAACAAGTTCTAATCAATCTACTGTTTATAGAATTACAAGTTGACATTAAAACATTAATCTTTTATAAATAAGAAACGTTTGTCTCATCATATGGTTTGTACGTGGCGGTTTTAAAGCAAATTATCTGAATGTTTGGAATCGTTTCCCATGCGCTCATGCGTACGGAAAATAGGACATTGCAGGTGCGTCAGATATATGTTATTATTATCATTCATCATCCATTTGCCATTTTCCCAAGTCTATTTGGGGTCGGCGCAGCATGTTTTCTCCTTCCAAATATCTCTGTCAGCCGTCATGTCTTCAGTCACCCCTTTCTCTTTCATATCCGCCTCACGCATTCCATCCATCTTTTCTTTGGCCTTCCTCTGCTAGCCCATCCTTCGACACTCATACTCATCACTTTTTTTCCAACATATGTTTCATCCCTCCTCATAATATGACCATACCACGACAGACGGTTTCCTTTCAAGTTATCTATCACCGGAGCTATGTTATTATTATCATTATCAGCCCATATACGGACCACTGCTGGACATGGTCCTCCTCTACAAATAAAAGCTTGGCGGACTACACATCTATGAAATGGGGTACCATTTGGGTCAAAGGCCAAGAAAAGTCTATGTTATTTTTCTACCACCTCCCTAATTTATTTGTTTATCATTTCAATTTTCATTTACATAGATGTTGTTTATTGAAAATTCTGTACCTAGAATCCCGGGGATATTGGCAACGAACTCAATGACTCACTTGAGGATATCAAGTTATCAGAAATCTGTGTTTACAACATAGGGAATAGTGCTCCTTTTCCATAATAACCCCTTTCATGTCTATGTAGAATAAATAAATAAATAGAATAAAGGCATTAGTTAAATAGGGAAGTTAACCAGGCAACACAAAAAAAAATTAACATACTTATTCTGGAAAATGAACCAAGGATGTCTCGATCATTTAATGTCCAAGTTAAAGTCAATATACCTTCTATGCAAATAAACTTTTAAAACTGTAAAAGTCTTTCGAATCCTCATTTTAAAACTACACTTGTGACTCGCTCAGGAACGTGTTATCGCTGTAAAAAGCAAAACAAACATAAATAATTTCCTCAGCATCACGAAATCACATATTTTTATTGAATTCTTCATAAATTCATAAATAAGCTTATTTATGAAAAACTAGCGACCCGCCCCGGCTTCGCTCGGGTTCAATGCTGATATTTAATCGATGTTATCATACATATAAACCTTCCTCTTCAATCACTCTATCTATTAAAAAAAACCGCATCAAAATCCGTTGCGTAGTTTCAAAGATTTAAGCATACAAAGGGACATAGGGACAGAGAAAGCGACTTTGTTTTATACTATGTAGTGATAATACTAAGAAAATAATTCAGCACCAATATGATGGCATTCAACGTGAAAATGCATTCCACAAACTCGTAACACTGTACACGAGTCTGTCGGTGTGTTTATGCGTAAAGCATGCCAGTGGGGGAAGGAGTGTTTAGTCTAGACTTTTGTGAAGTCTAGGATGCCAGGAAACTACTATCCTGTGTTGTGTTTACCTACACGTCCGTAGTAGCGTTGAACTTGACAAAACTAGATTGTTTGATTAGAACAGTCGAAATACACAAGGTCTACATTGAAATGAGTGATGGGAAGATTAAATTTACGAATTTTGTTTGTAATATTTACATGCTAGTACTCGCCAGTAAGTCTATGGGAGAGGCCTACATTCAGCAGATGACGTCTTTGATTATGATGACTCGCAAATCTCTAGTTTTTGTAATGATGTGTTCTTAATAATGATCAAACGAATCTTGTTAAGGAAACTAAATAAATAAGAGTTCTTCACTTGGCTTTTCCATGTATCTGAAGTCCTTATATTGACATTTGACTAGCATCTGCACTTTTGCAAATTAAAGTAGCACTTTCGCCTATAAGCTGTATATTAATCTGCTAGTAACAAACGCTTTTATCTCAATGCTTTTTCCTCGATAATTATTTAAAATATATAAAACATTTGTTGGCGCAACACCCATATTAACAGGTTCTTGTTTAGAATTGGGCTGATCGTAAATGTTACACAAATTGGGCCAGCCCACGTGTGTGCAGATCTCACTGGCGGCTTTCTTGTATAATTAATTGGCTTTCTCGTCTGCCGAAAGGAGTTCACACTATTTGTAATCGTTCTAAAAGTAAAATAAATTGGAAATAATTTCATGATTATATTCATTCCTGAGGATTCGGCCGCCATTTAAAGAGGCTAATTTTATGGAAAAAGTTTTGAGTGCAATATTTTCCTTAAAAATCCAAGATTTTACAATTTTTAACGTGACGATGACTGCTTCTTCAAGCTATGCATAAAGGATCTACAAAATAATAGGAACGAAGGAACACATGAGTAGACAACCTCACTCACAACTTGATGATACAAGAAAAAACGATTTTGCAAAATTAAACTGGTTCCGTAGCATTAATAGTTAGTAACCAGGCTGTGACAGTAGACCAACCACAGCACCAAGTTTATAATTTTTTTTTAATCGAGTTAGTATTTTGATACTGAAAATCGTTTTGTAGTTCTATTAACTCGCTTCTAAGTATGAGTTAGATCTATCTGATTGGATTTACCTATTCATAAACTTACCGCTCTAGGCCCGTGTGGAGTGCTAAGGCCGAAACCGTCCCAGCAGTGGGTTGATGATGAATATTTACCAATCCCAATCGGCGATTATCACCTTATTCATTCCGTTCCAACAAAACCCTAAAACGCGGCTTGTAATTAACGTGTAGTTGATAATCCGAGTAAAATTGGTTCAAAGAGAAGTTTGTTTGTGTAAGGCTACAGGGAATGTTGGCGCCGGCTCCGCGCGCACTTCTCGGAACGTACCGCTGTATATCACTCATATTTACCTCGGCGAGACGTTATTAGTGGATATGGAAACCGAATCATATAGGATAGGAAGGATTATGGGAATATTTTTATCAAAGTTCCACAAAAAGTAAAGTAAAACAGTCTGCTGTATCGAAAAGGTCGATACGATATGAAATGTGAATGTAAAATAAATAAACCAGTCAGTCATTTACGTACATAGTCCTGACCCCACATTAAGATACGAGTCCTGTATCGTGGGTATCAGAATCACTAAATTCGAAACAAATATTTGTGGATATCACATTCATATGTCTCGGTGCGGGTACCGAACCCGCGGCCTCTGGTTTCACAAGCTGGTATCTAGCCAACTGTGCTACGGGATTATCAAACTGTTTGGCTGTTGGAATGACTTAATGTGATCATAACATTATTTTTTTGTTGTTTTTACTTTATTAGTATTTACTGTTTACGTACCTTTTGCCAACTAAGCCATAGCTCTGCTTTTTTTGTAATCTAATTCAGCCTTCAGTTTTACAACCAAAGCCTGAGAATACAGTATACGGTATGAATGTTAAACCATTTATTAGTCAATACGAAACAGCTTTATACGAACGACGCCCTTCACCCACATAGAATTACTGTGTGCCATAGGAATTGTCTTCATTACCTCATTACTAGTGATGTATTGACTGTCTCGCACCTCAGCGTTTAGAGTTATCAACATCAGTTGCACGATCTATGATATGATTTACAAACTTATTATAGTCTTCTTCTTCTTTATCAACCCATATACGCCCACTGCTGAGCACGGGTCTCCTCTACCATTGAGAGGGTTTAGGCCATAGTCCACCACGCTGGCCTAGTGCAGGTTGGCGGACTACACATCTAAGAAATTCCTAAGAACTCTTAGGTGTGCAGGTTTTATCACGATGTTTTCCTTCACCGTTAAAGCAAGTGATAATTCAATGTGAATACACACATAACTTCGAAAAGTCAGAGGTGTGTGCCTGGGGTTCGAACCCGCGACCGGCGAGATTCTCGACCGCGTCGACTTACAAACTTATTATAGTATTTTTACATATACTTACCGCCTCAGATAAGCCTCAGCCAGCCTCGAACCGCAGTTGGCTA
Source organism: Cephonodes hylas (assembly GCA_030295005.1). NCBI lineage: Eukaryota > Metazoa > Arthropoda > Insecta > Lepidoptera > Sphingidae > Cephonodes > Cephonodes hylas. Next base: position 18,024,330 of record AP025361.1, read on the forward strand.
GACACCAGCTTGGGTTCGATACCTGCACGGAGACAAATTATTTTGTCTACAAATATTAGTTTTGGGCCCGTGTTTGTGAGAGTATAAAGTCTCTCGCAGTTTCTTATACCCACGACACAGGACTTATCACAGTGTAAGGTCTGAACTACATATAGTATGTGACTGTTAGGTGTATCTACTTTTCTTTACCTAGCTTAACTAATAAATTTCTTTCTAAGAGTTCCTCACGTCGCTCCTTCTACTGCGATAACTCTTTTCTAAGCGTTCTTATCTTATATTACTTTTACAAAAGTGCTTGTCAAAGACTATTTCAATAAAGAATATTTTTAATATGACTATCAAACGACAAATTTTCCAATTAACCACCTACCAACAACCTATGGCGAATCATACTATCCTTGGCTTTCAATTGTGTTAATCAATACTTAAACTTGACATCGTACTTCCTTTGCTACTGTGGCATTTCAATGACCAAGGAATTAATCAAAAGACTTAAACTTTTCATTGTTCTTTCCTTGTTACTATTGCATCTCAAGGACTAAGAAATTAATCAAAAGACTTAAACTTTGCCTCATACTTCCCCTGTTACTGGGACATTTTAACGATCCTCGAATTAGTCAAAAGGTTTAAACTTTACAATCGTTCTTTCCTTGTTACTATGGCATTTCAAGTACCAACGAATCAATCAAAAGACTTTAAATTTACCATCGTTCTTTGCCTTATACTATTGCTTTTCAATGACCAACGAATTAACCAAAAACCTAAACTAAGCCTATACTTCCCCTGTAACTGGTGATCAGTGCATAGATAGCGGGTCTGTGGCGGAACATCAACAATAGCCACGTTAGTCAGTCCTCAGGTCCGCGGAGTGAGTAGCGCGGTATTATTAGAATAATGGCAACGGTCCACGGTTCATAACGTATTTAGTGCTACTGCACCGCGTTGCTGTGGACTTTTTGACATTACATTACGATACGCAAAATCAATCGGCTCAGATGGTGCACCTTTAGGGGCGATACTTCCACAGAAACCCGAAAGTTAATTGTGAGGTCAGATTGTTCTTATTTATCTCAAATTGCTTTGCATTGTTAAAGATTTAAGGGTTAATTATTATTATTCAATATTTCAAGCTGGTGTTTTTAAGCTTCTATGGAAGTACCACCGCTGCTTGATGACACGAAACAAAATAAAACAATATGAAAGAAGATGATGCCCACCAACTTAATTTAAGTCAATTTCATTAAAATTTCTGCAATTTTCCTGTTTTCGTATGATTGTAGTATATGGTGTCTTTTACATCTGTTACTCTAGTTCGGAAAATTTAAACTTTGTAGCAATATTGTATACTATTTCGTGATCAGAAAAAACAGCAACACGAGATTTGCTTGCCCGTTCTTCTCTAATAATGACTGCCTTCCGAAAAGGTAACTACCTTACTCTAGAACACTGAAATGACTGAATCTTAGTGTCGTGACATTTTATAGATTCAATAAATATTATTTTAATTAAGCTCCTAATTGTTATAGGGGCGGATAACATGTCCTTCTTACTAAAACATTACGTCTTGTAAAATGTTTTAATTATATTTATTTTATGCTATGCAATAAACTGTACATCAACAATAAAGTGACAATATAAACGACTTCAATGCCAGTAATTATTTAAATTAGGTACTAATATGGAATCAATTCTAATTAACCAGGTAATTACGACGTGTGATATATGCATACAGCTTACTTACATAGCATAGGTCATGCTATTGCTATATAAATTGTAATTACGTTTGATATACAGCTTATATGTATAGCGTAGATCATAGTATCGTCTTAGAAGCAGTGATGGCCTCGAGGTTTAGACGCGTGCTCAAGAATCTCGACGGGTTCGAACCCCAGAATTTCATAGCGTGGTGGACCACGGCCTCGAGCCCCTCAGTTGTAGAGGAGGCCCGTGGCTAACAGTAATTTATTGGGGATTATGTTTTACATTCAAGTGTACTCAAACCGTGATTTGAAATTAAGGCAGGTTATAGCTAAGGTTGATTTTTTGTTAGGATTTTCTTTAACGCCAGGGGGTTTGTAACCACGTTAGCTATTACTTGCCTTAATTTCCGATCACGGTCTGAATAGACCCTGTTGATTTATTTTTCTAAGTTATGTGTGCATTCAAATTGAATTATCACTTGCTTTAACGGTGAAGGAAAACATCGTGATGATGAAACCTGCACACCTAAAAGTCCTTAGGAATTTCTTAGGTGGGTAGTGCGCTAACCCGCACTAGGCCAGCGTGGTGGACTATGGCCTAAACCTCTCTCAAAGGTAGAGAAGACCCGTGCTCAGCAGTGGACGTATATGGGTTGATGAAGAAGAAGAAGAAGAAGATTTATTTTGTTTTTGTTTGTTGCGTGACTTACATAGCTTCTAGCTTTCCTAATTAAATTGACTATTTAACACAAAAATAAATATTCAATATGAACCAGTGGTTTCTGACATTAGTGCGTTAGACTTAACCACCAAAAACACTCTTAAGTATTATAATAGTGGCACAGACTTTAATCATTGACGACCAAATTGACCTAATGACAAATGAGGTGCTATTTTTTCACAGTTCACACTAAAACCAAGTCTATTTACTAAGTTAAAGATCCTAGTGGTCTTTGCGCGAAGAAGGGCATTTTTAATGTATACAGGGTGTATTTAGACCGTTATCGAAAACTGAGGCAGGTAATAGCGATAGTGATAACAAACCCCTTGGCATTAAAGAAAATCGCGACAAAAAATAAAAATTTTGACGTTTTCCATACAACCATCGGTGTTAAAAGTATGTGGTTTGTATGGAAAAGCTCAAAATTTTTATTTTTTGTCGGGATTTCCTTTAATGCCAGGGGGTTTGTAATCACTATCGCTATTATCTGCCTCAGTTTTCGATCACGGTCTAAATACACCCTGTATGTGAAAAGTGCCACACGACTACGACTGTTTTGCCTATAAATATTTCTCCCTATGTGGGTGGCTGGTCGGATATGTGGGTGGCTTATAAACGACGTTACATGATGTCAAAACATACATAAATAATGTAATACATACAAAATTTGCGTTATGTACAAAGCAAAATCAACCTTAGTACAAGACAATCCTTATACGCATCTTTAAACCATTAAAGTTGTCATGGCTTTGATGTTTAGTCGCGGTTGGGAATCTCGGCGGTCGCGGGTTCAAACCCCAGGGACACATTTCTGACTTTTTAAAGTTATATGTGTATTCAAAATTATCACTTGCTTAAAAGGTGAAGGAAAACATCATGATGAAACCTGCACACCTAAGAGTTCTTAGGGATAAAATTAGAGATATGAAATCATCATGCCTGTAATCCCTGAACTTTTGGGAATAGTTGAATTTCTACATACATATTTCAGTTAATATTGATAAGTCGTCATCCGCTCAGAAAAGTCCCATATACGAGTAAAATTTATACTGGTGTTCAAACTCTGGACCTTTAAAGATGATGAGGCAGTAAAGATAACACCAGTTGATACACGATTTAAAGTGGTCCACCACGGTACCATAATGCGCGTTGGTATACCGAATTCTCCATGTTTCCAACCAGAATTCCATCGCCTCGTTATTTAGTCTGAAGCAGCCAGACCACGCACAATAATATCAGGTGGCTTGAGAAATTTATTTCCTACGCGTTATTTATCTTCGCATCAAATTCGGTGCAAATACCGAGAAATGCTACTTTTTTAGATCAGTTTGAACGCTTTATCATGTGATCTGGTTCAAGGGCAGTCAGGTTGGTGCATTTTTGTTTTGTGGGCGGTTTGCTGTGATCGATGTCTGTCCACGGCTCGCGGTAATAGATTAGCAGTTGATAGAAACATCGAAATATATACTAGTTTATTTTGCGCTCTCTCACCGTGTTGGCTATAGAATACGAAATGAAATTTTGGATGTGTTTGAAGATTTAGTTGAGGATTGCTATATTGGCTAGCTATTATGAGTTACCTTCAATTTAGAACAACATTAAGCACTTCTACTAGCATTTCTACTTCCACTTATACGCACAATGAATGCCAGGATTTATCATGTGGAGATACTTTAAATGACAGCCATACTGGTAATTAAAAAGGATTGCCATAAACGATTTGATTAGGATTGATATATTGAAAAATAGTTGGCAAACAATGCTCTTATACATATTTTGTGATTCGGATTCAACATAAACGCTTGAGATACAAACGAACGCGCATTCATTTATAATTATACTATTAATTGACTTATTTAATATTTTGTATTAAATTGCTGTGGCAAATGTTTTCCGATAGGCTTTAAATATATAATGCAATATTTATATTTGATACATTATTTTTTACACAAATAAAACTCAGCAATTTAACTCTGCTAATCTAAAGAACAGTCTATGTATCTTCAAAGAGTATAGAGTAATATCTCCAAGTATCTAGGGATATAATGCACCATCGGAGAATAATGTTCTCTCGCCAACAGTTCGAATGTGGTGGAAACAGAGCTCCGCCCACGCCGCGTAGTGAGCGATCGTCCGACGACAGATCTCAGCACTGGGCATGCGTAATACTCCCGGCCTGACGGTACGCCACGTGGCGCCATTCTTAAATATGTTTTAGTATATTCAATGGGTTATTTGAATAGCTGGGGATTATGAACTGTGGTATGCTGTGAAGTCTTTGTATAAGTGAGATGGAGACTTACTTCTAAACCTTTCTTACGAATTCGGTTTAGGTTTAAGTGTTAGGTATTACCTTCTGCCTTGTTGTCTCGCGGTACAAGCATGTGCCGTGCTATCTAGAGGTCCTGGGTTCGATTTTCGGGTCGGGCAAAGTGTTATTGGGTTTTTCCGTTAGGAAATTATCAGTAACAGCACGGAGTTTGGAAATGTGCCTGAAATACGGCAATAGGCTCGCCCCTTATTACGTGGGACTGATACATACTTGGCGAAATGTGGCTGCAGAAATGCATCTCTGCCTACCCCTTCGGGGAATATAGGCGTGAGGTTATGTATGTATTAGTCAAAAGGAGACTTACTTCTAAACCTTTCTAACCAATTCGCCAAAGGTTTAAGTGTTAGGTTCTAATCATCATCATCACCAGCCTTTCTCGTCCACTGCTGGACATAAGCCTCTCCTATGACACGCCACTGGGCTCGATCTTCGGAGCTCCTCATCCAACCACTACCACCTTGCGAATATCGTCACCCCACCTAGCCAGAGGGCATCCTATACCCTTAGGTAATAGGCGACACTTATCAAGATTTGATAAGGCAGGTGTGTAAGCGCAATGTTTTTTAGGGACATTCTTAGAGTCCGTAATATTATTGCGTGTTTCCTATTGGAAAAAAATAGTTTGCGTTTGTCGCGAGAATAGAACTTGAGGCCTCCCTATTGCTTGCACACGCGTAAATCACGAAACCAATCCTAACATTTTTTCCGTCTTGTCGAGCAATCGCAGGTCAATCGATCAGAAATAAGTCGCGGATGTAATCCCAGCATTAAAAATAATTCTATTTATAATCAAGTTAGCAAAATTTGTCACCAATAACCTACTTGTAGGGGCCAGGATATTTGTATCAATTCCTAATAGGGTTACGTGCCCATACCGATAAACGACGTAAATTATATACTTTACATTAAAACACGTAAATGTAAACTTCGCATAATGCTCTAGTTCCAGAGTTACGCCTCAGCCCACGCCCTAGTGCATATCGGTAGATATATTTTTACCTATAAGAAACTTACCAGTCTCAAATACGCTTAGACTCTGAACTAATATATCGCTTTGCCCTTTGTACTTGGTCTGTTTAATGAATTTAAGTTTAATTTAATTTATATGTGAGAAATAAAGTTTTTCATAAATAAATAATACCTGTGGACCAAACGCAAAAATATATTTCTACTAGTAGGTATTTCACCTATGGACTGTCTGTCGATAACCTACAACTTCCTCCAGAATTCTGTCAAGTTTTAACCATGATGTATAATTAAATTGTTGAATAAACAACGTATTTCCCAAAATACAAAAAAGAAAATGACTAGTACTTACTGAATAATTTTGATTTTTTAATCCATAACATAAATTGATAAAACTAGTTAATTTGCGTTATATAAATAGTCTGCAATTTCTCTGAACACTCATCTCCATTAATAGAGACCTATTTAAACCCGAATATAAGCTATTGCAACGTCTGCAACATTAACTATTCAATTCAACATGTGAAGACAATAAGAACAGTCATTGTTAAACACTATAAATATTACAATAATACTACAACGAAACACACAAACGAAATAATATTCATTGAATCTTTTTGGAACACATCGCTTAGATTCAGTCATATCAAAAATTTACCACCCTGTTTCTCATCATCACTAGAGAAGAACGGGCAAGTCTAATGCTCTTTTCCAATACTTTACAAAATTAGATTTGAAATGCCACTAGCGGATATAGATTTAGACGATCCCAGGTCAATAGTTTATAAATGACAAAACGTTGTGAATAGAGCGCAGTGGGAGCGATAACGCGAATACAAAAAGTGATGCGCCACGGTCCGCCGCGTCGACTATCGATTTCGTTCGTCGGCCGGCGGTGGACAAAAACCATCGACCTGCCATCCGGCCGGCGAGACAATGCTTTCATTATCACTGTACTTACCGGAATTTAGCTTCGAATTAGATCACTACTGAATTATGTTTCTCGACTGCCTCGTGGTCTCCCGGTACAAGTATGTGCCGTGCGATCTAGAGGTCCTGGGTTCGATTCACGGGTCGGGCAAAGTGTTATTGGGTTGTTTCTTCATGAAATTCTCACTAGCAGTACGGAGTCTGGAAATGTGCCCGAAAAACGGCAATAGGCTCGCCTCCTATTACTTGGGACTGATATATACCTGACTAAATGTGGGTGCAGAAATGCATCTCTGTCTACCCCTTCGGGGAATATAGGCGTGAGGTATGTTTGTTTTGTTTGAATTATATTTCCAATATCTACTTTGTATCTTTTTCTATGGGAGAAACTTCTGGGATGGAGACCACTACTCGGTAAATGTCGATGTAATATTCAAAAATCGAGCCCAGTGGCTTGCTATACGAAACGCATATACTGCATGTACAGTAATCGTCATAAGTAAGGCTGCTTGTGATGATGATCTCTTTTAAATTACATTGGTTAGCAACAGAATGTGGCTCATTTCCAGCTCCGCCTATTTATGTTTTTCTAATTAAATTCTTAGCGGCGTAATGACAGGCTTAGCATCGACTATTTATACGTCACTGTCTGTTGTAGTGTACAGTATTACAGCCAGTGCCGTAACTAGCCTTTTATGCACCCGGTGCGAGCCTTCAAAACTGCGCCCCTGAAAAATGCTCTAACCAGGCTTAGCTACCATGCATGAGATAAAACTAGATACTAGTCTGGTCATTTCTGGTCCGCCCCCTGTTTCTGGGCACTGCTGGCACCGCCCTAGTTACGGCACTGATTACAGTTCCCTCAGAAAATTCTCGTAAAAAATCTTTGTGCCTTGTTCAGAAGGCGAAACTACTGAAGAAATTATCTAGTGGCGATATGTTTGTAAATCGTGATTTATTAACATATGGTACGGAAGTCGCGACTACTGTATGTAAGGCGTGAAATTCGCTGCTTTAGTTGACAACACTAATACTATGTCTCGCACTAGCGTCCAGTAATAAAGAGGGAAAAAGAAATAAACCAAAACGAAGCTCCATACTATTTCTCACATACCTTAATTACAGTAATCGCTTATCCGTATTATTATTTTATGTTTTAAAGCTTCCTGGTACATAAGTTCTTTCAAATTAATTCTTATCACTTTACACTTTTTAAAGTGTTAATTGAACGCAATTTTTCCTTCCTCTCGCTGGTGGTCCAACATCCACTTTCGTGTTTAACGAACATTTAAATATTCATTGAATTGTCTTATTGGCCTCATGACAAAATGCATTTTTGTATAGGTTCTTCGATACATGTAATCTTGACCATGAAGTGTGTAAAAGTGCCGCAAAAACAGTAGGCTCATCTCTATTACAGTGGATTTTGAATAACTGGCGTACCATGAGTGTGAAATCCACATACACACATATAAATAGACGCTAAAGAGTATAATAATTTCATTTCGGAAATTAATACATCCTGATCGTAGACATGATGATAAGAAATAACTTTCAGTCTACCATGCTAGCCTAGTAGGCACCGCTTGAAATGTATATTTGAAAAATGTGAGAAATAGCTTATGGTAAACTCTCAATTATGTATTTTTTATAAGTAGGCTTGTTCAGGATGTTATTCTACTCCGTTGAACTTTTTTATAAGGAGCAAAGTATTTTATTATTGCCACAAAAGCATACCGCATATTGACGTTAATTGTAGGCTAGTAGATTGTCCCTCATTAATCGAGACTATTGTCGTTATTTAAAAAAGATCTAAACCACAGTAACAACTAAGTTATTATGTTTACGATTGCAAACTTTACGACATTATGCGCGGATTAATTGCCTGTTGTAATCTCCCATGGAGTTCCGAGCAGGTGACTATGAACGGAACCAACAAACGCACTTGCTTATAACGTAATTACAAATGAGTTTTTGATAAGTTGAGCGTCGATTAAGCGCGGCCATTAGCAGAAGCGCCGGCGCGGGTGGGCGGGGGGTCCGAGAGGGGGTGCGGCGCCGGGGGTAATTAGTGCCGGCCCGCTGGACGGGTGGCTCACGGTCGCGCGCTTCCGGTCGTGCGAAAAAACGCCCGTGCAGTCACAACAAACCGCTCTAGTGATGTCTGTGTATCGATATACACTAGAGGTTCATTGATCGGTGACAATTGTATGCGTGCAAGTACGCTGATGGATTGGAGTGAAATGATGGGTGTGTGATAGGGATACAAACTGTCATGTTATTCCAATTTTAATGTACCTATGTGATGATGATGCTTCATAGTTTAGTCTATTTTTCCCATTTTGCTGTAGGAGAAAGTAATGCTTTTTCTTTAATTTTAGGGGGGTAAAATGAAGATCAAATCTGTCCATACTCGTAAAATATAGTATGGTTCCTCCAATTTAAATAAAATTATTCAAAAACAATCGAAAAACATTTTACTCTGAAATACTATCATAATATGCTATTAAATAGGATTACGAGTACGTCCGAATAAAATATAAAAAATGCCTACTTAAATTTTAGACACCAATTTGTAACACTAAACAGAATTTCGATAGTCAAATGTTACATTAATAAGAACGTCAATTTAGTGCTATTTCAAATAGATTTAGATAACAATGAGTCACACGTTCGCTGGGCCGTAATCTTCAGTTTTATAAATGATCTCGACAATATAATAAATCTTAACAATTGTATGTTAATTAGTATCAAAGAATGTCAGATTGCACGCTGCGTTCCATCACTTGAATTATATAACGCGACTGAAATCATCGCTGGCGTTTGGCTAATATTAGAACTTTGAACATATTATGACACATGGCAACAGAATTGATAATATAAGAAGTATTTTTAACGAGTTTTGGACGTAATAGAGGTTTGAAATAATTATTGTTTATGCTAGTTAAGTGGTATGAGTGTGTTAAATTTATATGTTAGATCTGAGTATATAAATATAGGTATATATCCAAGGTAAATGGGAAACCTCATAAATGATATTCAGTAAGTATAGTCCATTGTTTTATTACAATATTATTTACAATATACATAATATACATAATATAATATATTATCTATTATCGTTATCGTTATGTACAATATACTATTATGGCTAACAGTATAAGGAAGCTATATAAATAAGGAAATATACTTATCTTAGTCATTTTATAATACTGCCCCAGCCATGGCCACTACCAGACACGAACTGTCTGTCGTTCCGATCGAGCTTGCTTTTATAAGGGTCTGCTATCCCCACTAATTGCAACAGGTAGTCGGGTAGTTACAATAGTTTTATTAATCAATATTCAACTTAACGAAAACGCGACTACCGACTAAGATATTCAATAATTTACTTAGATATACCATATAAAATAATGGATATATCTAACAAGTGCAGCTGTCTAGAAAATATCTCGGCGGTGACAGATTTGGTTCCTAAGAGAGGTAGAGGTATCTAGGTAAAAAGAAAATATTTGACAGCCCCGTGGCGCAGTTGGCTTGACACCAGCTTGCGGGACGAGAGGCCGCGGGTTCGATCCTCGCACCGAGACAAGTGTTTGTGTGATCCACAAATATTTGTTTCGGGTCTGGGTGTTTGTGAGACCGAAAAGTCTCTCGTAGTTTCTGATACCCACGACACAAGACTCGTATCTTAATGTTGGGTCAGAACTATGTATGAGACTGTTGGGTGTATTTATTATTATTATTATATTATATTATCTATATTTTCTTAATCAAAGTCAAATCCCTTTTATTCAAATAGACTTTTACAACTTCTTTTGAATCGTCATTTAAACAAACAGCTAAACAGCTTAAAGAGATGTGTATGGTTTTCTATGATTGACAACCGACTTTATAGCTACAAACTATGTGTGATAGTTAAAGTATTGAAGAAATGGGATTAGTATAGAAACCTTAATGTAAAAATAAATTAAACATCGATTTTTAGATATACAGAAGAATGACTCATGAATCGAACATTGGCAATTAACAGAAAAGAATTTGAGATATTTGCAATATACATTTTTAGCATCGCTACTAACCATTTGTTTACTCCCCTGTCAACATAATTGAAGGGAAATCATGAGAGCGCCTATTAACGAAGATTTCAGCATTCCTCGAAATACAAACAGCAAAACGTTTTGTTCGATAAATATGGATGAACAGTTTTTGACCTTTGTTTACATTTTTTTACTCACTTTTTTATAATCGCATCTTGTTAATACTTTTTGGATTCTTTAGATCGTGACCGAAAATCTGTCTGTCTCGAAACTAATATTAATGGTTGTTGACGTTTCGTTTACGAGAACAAAAACCGCCGATGTTCGGGTCTAATTAAAATTGTTTCTGTACCTTTTTGAATTCTTCAGTGTCACGTGTTTATGCGAAATACTACGAATGTTTGATTTTATGAATGTTTTTGTAAACAATATATTATGTTGTGATGGCCTTGTATCTGACTCATTGTTTCTCGTACATCATAGATCTGTTGTGAGATTATTTTTGCGAACATCGTTGTTAGATTCTGTCTTCTAAGTTATTTTAGATAGCAATAAAAATTTAATGATTTTCAGAAATTTCTTGCAAAATTAAGACGCTTGTTGGTTTAGAGAGTGGAAACACACATATTTATAACATACAAGACCAAAGGAATTTTCATCTTATTAAAGCGCACCAATTTAGAAGGCGCTCTAAATAGATTAAAGAAAATCTCATCTTCTAAACCCACTTCCGATAATACCTCCTTGTGAAAAGATTCGCTTTAAAAGAATATTGATAATGATTCCATCTGACGTAGGAACACATAACATAAACGATAGTTCTATCCCCATTAAAGAACCACGTGCAAACTCGGGCTGAATACCATGAATCGTTCTGCAATGAGTAAGTTCAATCCGATTTTAGATTAATCTAACTTTCTATTTTTGTTAACTTCGCGGCCTCGCCAAAGGTTACGACCTACAGTCCATCGGCATAATAGTTGGTTAAATAAACCGCGTGTAATTAAATCAAGTGTCTGTTAAATATTTCTTAGAAGTTCTATGTGGGAAGCTATTGGAGTAATAAATTGTATTGAGAATCGTTGGTTGTCTTTCCTGTAACTAGTGAATCAATTTCCTTGACGTTATTAACGGACGGCTTTGGCGCCATGTCAAGACGTTGGGCTTTGTGTTCGCAATGTTTATTAAACGTACGTATCTGTGTTACAATAATAGTGATAAATTTATTATCATTAGTATTTGTTTAAATTCACTAAACGGGAGTAATTTCATGCAATTGGGTAATTGGGTATTTTTAGGTGTTCTTATTCGTAGGTGAAATTTTACAATCCCATTCCGTGACTCATTCGTAATTTTCTCATTTCTTAATTTCATGTACAATGTACAACACTCGTTGCTGAATGAAATTTATAAGTCGAAATATGTGCGGTTATTTTTCAAAATTATGTTAAACATTTAACCCACCTAAGTATTACATTGACTAAACAAAATCAAACTTTATTTTGTTAACTCAAACATTCAAATGCCGAATATTGATAAACCAATAGCCAAACAAATTGTAATATATTACACATGTAATACTAAGCCAGTTATGAAGACATCAAAGCAAGCACAACCGTAAGCGTTTACAAGATAATCTTTGCCACTTTAAATAATTTATTAAAAACACGCCAATGATATATGAACACTTCACAAATATTAAATTATAATCAAAACTGAACGCTATCGACAAAACACTTCATCTCGCAATCACATCAATCCGTCATCGGCCGACATAACAATCCACTCGAGCCCGCGTTTATCGACAGTCGATATCGGCGCGCGCGCATCACTACCGCACAGCTCCTCAATAAAATTGATGACTGAGATCTCTGAACGGGTGTTGAATCATTGTTTGTCATTAAGAGATTAATTCTATTAAGACGTTTCGTTTTCGCTATGGTTTGCGCTTCGTTTTGTTATTGCAAATTGATTGTTTTAGAATTTAATATGAATTACCGATGATGTAGATTAATTGTGCTGCAATATTGCTATCACGTCGTGATGGCCTTGAGGTTTAGGCACAAGGGCGAATCTGGCGGTCGCGGGTTAAACCCCCAGGAACATATCTCTAACTTTTCGAAGTTATGGGTGTATTCACAAATTAATTATCACGTACATTAACTGTGAAGGAAAACATTGTGATTCGTGATAAAACCTGCACGCCTAAAAGTTGTTTGTCTATTCTCAGGATTAAAATTTATTTTTAGTCCTAGATTATAGTGAACAGGGTGTATGTTATCATAATATTTATAATATTATGTGTAAAGCACGTGTTGTTTACAATATCCGGGAGTTGGTCAAATCTCTTTACATTTTGCATGCGGCAAGTTATTGATGTTAAGTGTCAAAAACCCCCGAGAGAAGCCGGATTTTAAACATATGTGTGTTTCACTCCTATGCACGGATTCCCACGAACTATCCTAGGATATTTTCATATGAAGTTAATCATAATAATATATGTAGGGATATTTTATACTTTCGCATATAAATAAAATCGTAGCAGTGATGGCCTCGAGGTTTGGGCGCGCAGTCGAGAATCTCGGCGGTCGCGAGATCGAACCCCAGGCACACACCTCTGACTTTTCGAAGTTATGTGTGTATTCACATTGAATTATCACTTGCTTTAACGGTGAAGGAAAACATCGTGATGAAACCTGCACACCTAAAAGTTCGTAGGAATTTCTTAGGTGTGTAGTCCGCCAACCCGCACTAGGCCAGCGTGGTGGACTATGGCCTAAACCCTTTCAATGGTAGGGGAGACCCGTGCTCAGCAGTGGGCGTATATGGGTTGATGAAGATATAAATAAATATTATATCTTTTTTTTTCGTTTTAATGGCTTAGCTTTTTTATGTGTTGACTGGTAATACTAGCGCTAATCAGTCCACTTAAAATTCTCCTAATTCTGAACCTTCGTTCGAATACAATCAAAGATTACAATCGACGTATGTGAGTATATTATGTTATACGTGTAGGTACAATGAATTATCACGTATACTTTAACGGTGGAGAAAAACATCGTAAGAATTTCTGCATACCTAAACGGTGTATGGAGTATCTTAGATATGTGGTCTGCTAAAGCGAACTAAGCCAACGGTGGGCTTATGCCGAAACCTTCTTAGTTGTAGAAAAGGTTTGTGCTAAATTTGACAGAATTTATACCGTTAATATGATATTCAAATTGAATTATCTCTTGCTTTAACGGTGAAGGAAAACATCGTGATAAAACCTGCACACCTAAAAGTTCTTAGGAATTTCTTAAATGTGTAGTTCGCCAACCCGCACTAGGCAAGCGTGGTGGACTATGGCTTAAACCCTCTCAATGGTAGAGGAGACCCGTGCTCAGCAGTGGGCGTATATGGGTTGATGAAGATATAAATAAATATTATATCCTTTTTTTCTTCTTCTTAGTTGTAGAAAAGGTTTCTGCTAAATTTGACAGAATTTTATGCCGTTAATATTATTTGCAATATTTAAATGATTCATTTGCAGTTTCCATATTAATACATATTTTCATCAGGTTAAACGTAAAAGAGAGATAATCTCTTAATCGTTTCTAGTCGGTATCTAGTATGCGTTTATGTAGGTACCAACAGTCCACTGACGTAAAAAAATCCGCACAAAAACCATACAACAATAGTTTAAAATCCTAAAATAAATACCGTGTAGATTTTATCAATTTATTATAATTATCCGTAATAAATATTAATAGTTTGCGGGTAACATAAATCCATAGGAAAAAAATTAGCAAACTAGAATAATCTGCGTTTTGCATATTAATTGCGAATTAAACATTGAAAATTATTTTTAAATATGCGAAGAAAACTTCAAAGGAAGCGGTGTGATTTTATTTGATGCAAGTTATAGTGGTTATCTTAATTTTAACGCTAGCCTAGAGGTTAAGAACCGCTACACGAGTTCTTTTCCTAGATTATTTAATATATAAAAATGCATTATTATGATGGAAATAAAAGCACGTTCTAAATTTCAAGTACTAGCATTATCCAACCTGTGACACTGGGACATTTAATTTATTTCCAAAAACTAACTATGAAAAGAAATTATAATTTACCTTACGTATTATTAGTAACTGGAACTTTTAGATCGTACTATAATGAAATAGAAGCATAAGCAATATAATATTTTAATAAAAGCTATAACAAAGTACGCGTGTGTGAGCACAAGCTATTCTTATTGATATATTTTTTTTATCTTTTGATATCATCTTTATCCTCATCAGCCCATATTGAGACGGTTTAGGCCATAGTCCACCACGCTGGCCTAGTGCGGGTTGGCGGCCTACACACCTAAAAATTCCTAAGAATTTTTGTTAGTATATCCTTAGAGCAGTCTATATTATCGAATCCACACTTAAACTAAGAGATATATTGTAGATCGTCATTTCGAGTCGTTAAAACTCTGTTACGTCATCAAGTCTCCCCATATGGTTTGTGGACAACAACAGGTCACTGAACTTTGGGGGATAATTTTTATGGCCGTAAGAAAAGTCGTGGGTTTGAATCCGTCGAAGATGATTTATATTCGAATTGTTGGTTAAATGTTTATGAAAAATATTGCAATTTTATGCCTCAAATACATTTTTTAAGTTACGTTATAATTTTTGCTGTTTTCTTTTTAAATAATAATATTTTAAGATACAAATTTAGTATTGTAACAAAAAAATTATACTCGACCCAGGAAATAAACTTGAGACTTTTCGTATAATATTCGTATTCGTATAATACAGGCAACGTATTTTATGTAGTAAGTACTTTAAATATTTAGGTGATTTAAAATTTCCCATATTTTACGGGAAGGTTTTAATATTTATATCTATACTAATATTATAAAGCTGAAGAGTTTGTTTGTTTGTTTGTTTGTTTGTTTGTTTGAACGCTAGGATCTCAGGAACTACTGGTCCGATTTGAAAAATTCTTTCACTGTTAGATAGCACATTTATCGAGGAAGGTTATAGGCTATATATCATCACGCTACGACGAATAGGAGCGGAGCAGCAATAAAGAATGTTTCGAAATCGGGGGCATTTTTTCCTTTTTGTGAGCTTCCGCGGCGTGCGCTGCGAAAACCGTTAAAGTTTCGCTAAAATAATGTTTGAGAGAAATGTTCCTCTTTAAAAGCTCTAAAAAAAAGTCCGCGACAGCATTTGTCTATTTTTTAAGGTTGGCTCACTATAACGTTTTTTATCCTAACCAAATTTATTTTAAAATAAAGTTTTATTTGTGAAGGTGTTTTTATAAATATGATATTAATCCTTATCCAAATAAATACGTTATTCATTACAAGTATTTAATTTTCAATAAAATTGCCCTTTACATAATTTGATTTCACTGAGTATCTTAGAAGATATTGCAATTTTAAAATATTGATCAAGCGCGCAGTAATGATGCACAAGGCGCCGATCGACGCGTTACGGTTTCACGTTTGAACAATTTGACCGAATTGTATGAATTTTGGTATGGACATAAATAGGACTCTGAGAAGTAAAATAAACTACAACTTATTTTCCTTCTGATCTCAACCCTGTAGTCTACGCGGACGGAGTCGCGAGCAAAAGCTAGTGTTATATAAATATATTAAATATATGCTGCCTGTTGGCCGCCACTAAAATTAGGTTTGCATCTCCTGTCATATGACCTGGCTTCACCATTTACGAATGACGAAACAAAGAGATAAGCATACATGCCTAAAAGTGCGATTCAAATTCCTATAACACCATATAATATAGATCCAGTACGGCATGTCTTAAATGTAATCTTCGCTTTTATCATGACGTTTTTCTGAAGATGTTTTAGACGTTTTCTTAGCGGTCAATCAAAGCAAAACCGTATAGACCGTACCTTGTTATATAAATAATAAAAATGCTAAAGGGGAAGTCATCTAATGACTCATAAACAAATCTTTATTAAATACTTTCACTACTTTTACAAGTAAAAATATTTAAATGGGTGAAAAAAAGGGGTAAGCGCCTGTTTTTTGACAATGTGTTTGTTGACTAAAAGGGAAAAAGTCCCTCGTCGTTTCATCTGAAACTGTTTCGTTCATATCTCATTTTGGAATCAGTATTACTTACAGCAATAACAAAATGTAAATTAAAAAGGTTACCTAAAGCGAAATTTCTCCTGAATTATCGAAGCCTAACAAAAATACTCTCGCATTTAATATTAGGATTATAATTCCCTATTAACAGTTACTGTTCTCCGCATATCGTGCGTTAGGTGTCGTATGAAACAAATGCGAAGTGAACTTTAGAACGGAGCGTTTAATTTCCTGTCTGTCGCGCGTCTAGACTGTATCTTTGTTTACAATATGACAGCGACGCAGCCACTTCCAGCAACGGAACGGGATCGTGCAGTTTATATCATAATCATAACCCGCGTGATATAAAACACTTCATTATTTAAAAAAAGTATAATCATAACTTGAATTAAAAAAAAAATACTAAAATTTGAATTTGAAAAAAGAACACGATGGCATTCGAATTTGGATGTTTTCGAATTGAAGATTTAAATTTTTGAAAATATTAATTTAAAGATACTTATGGTAAAACGAAAAAGATAACATCATTTAAATTTAAAAAATAAATGAAGGTTTAAATTTAATTAAAACAATATTTATATAACCATGAATAAACAAATTAAATTTTACATTATTTTTATGGATAAGTATAATGTTCAACTAAATTTATTTTAAGAATAAATAATAAAAAAAAGAGAAAATTTTAAGAATAAATAATAAAAGTCCGGTCCAGTTAAAGTGTAATGATACTTTTAGTAATATTTAAAGTTAATCTATAAACGTATTTTCTTCTTAAAATTCACGAAACAGAACAAAAAAGCCCCGTAAAAACCTCATAAAGTTTATGAATCAAGCGGTGTATGATTTTTTTACTGGAATTTTTTCAATGAAGATTGTTTTTAAACGTCGTTTTCTAATAATATCTGGTAGGTGGGCCAAGGATGCGGTGCTGCGGTGCCAATGGAGACGAGCTGATTGCGCGAAACTTTGGCGGCTGATCGGCACATTAACCGACAGAACTAGAGGTCGTAATGATAGTTTTAGGACAAATGACTTCGTAGGTCAAAAGTGTATGGCAATTTAAGAGGTCGCGGGTTTCGATCTCTGGTAGTAAAAATGTGTTTATTTAACAATAGCGAAACTTTGGCGGCTGATCGGAACATTTACCGACAGAACTAGAGGTCACAATGGTACTTTTATGACAAATGACCTCGTAAGTCAAAAACGAATGGCAATTTTAGAGGTTTCGGATTTCGATCTCTTGTAGGAAAAGTGTGTTCTCTCGGCGGTCGCGCGTTCAAACCCCAGGCACACATCTCTGACTTTTCGAAGTTATGTCTGTATTCACAATGAATTATCACTTGTTTTAACGGTGAAGGAAAACATCATGATGAAACCTGCACTCATAAAAAATCTTAGGAATTTCTCAGTAGTCCGCCAACTTGGACTAGACCAGTACTGTGGACTATGGCTTAAAACTCTCTCAGGTCGTAGAGAAGGCCCGTGCCTAACGTATATGGACTGAAGATGATATTTAATAAAAAGTTTATCTAAAGATACAAAACATTCCTTACCCCTTCGAAAAGCCATAAACATACCCAACTCTCCAGTAATTTGTCTACAAATATCGATAGTTAATTGTCTGAAAATTAAAACACGTCGATACTTAGAACCCGTTTAATTGTCCTCGTATTGTTTGTAACTCGGGTGGTTGTGCGCATGCGTCAGTGGGCGGGGTCGCACCTGCCCCATCTGTCTACTGCCTGCTACTAGACACCTTAAAACATACTCGTATATAGGGCTTAGTTCGATGACAGATCAAATGTGTGACAGCCCCCGTGGCGCAGTTGGCTAGACACCAGCTTGCGAAACGGGACGCCGCGGGTTTGATCCCCGCACCGAGACAAATGTTTGTGTGAACCACAAATATTTGTTTCGGGTCTGGGTGTTTGTGAGACCGAAAAAGTCTCTCGTAGTGTCTGATTCCCACGACACAGGTCTTGTAACCTAGTGTGGGGTCAGAGCTATGTATGTGACTGTTGGGTGTATTTATTTATTTATGTAGAAACAGGGATTTTAGGAGATACTATTTATTAGTAAAGGAATATTTAAATATGCTAATAGTTTATTAAAAAAACAAATCATTTTATCACCAAGTCAATTTCCTGGGTTAGGCAAAGTATTACCACCATGTATGGAAATTGCTTAGTATCCTTATTACGTAACCCCGTAAAGGAGCCCCTATTATATACATCCATACTAATATTATAAATAGGTATATAACCTCACGTATTTACTCTCCAAAGAGGTGCACAAAAGTATCCTTTTTTAATATAATTGTAAATTGTGCTAATAAATGCTACCTTATTTTTCCTCTTCCTTTCTTCATTACAAATTTCGCATTAATTAATAAAAATACAAATAGACAAATGTTCACTATTATTTTAAAAATCGAACTATGTACCTCTCAACTATTCCTTCAATTACTCCAATAAAACCTCATTTCAAAGTGCGAAACATCCATAGATTAGTCCAACAGTCCATGGAGTGCATAGTTGACATTGAATCGAGTAAGCCCGGTGAGGTGGTGAGTGGCGACTGAGAGACAACTGGCAGGCACGCCGGCGAACACTAATTAATACTGCAAAACAAAAAAAAAGTTTTCATTTAAAAATCGAACGACGTACCCCCCATTTATTCCTTCAATTACTCCAATAAAAGTCATTTAAAGGCGGCTTAAGTTTAAAAAATATATTAATGAATAGTGACGATTAAAAAGAAGGTACTTGTGAAAGTGTAGTTGAATAAATTGATTCTAAGTATTTGACTTTGACTTTGACATTTCAACGTGCAAAACATCCATAGAGTAAGTTCAACATCATAGCCTCCAGAGTTCCAAAGGACAATTTTTCGGAATTTCTTTCTAGTTTTTGGCAAAGTACTTATAGGTATGATAAACAATTTAGGAAAATCTACCTTATATAGGAATTTCGTTTTATGCAAAAAAAAAAAACGGATTGATCTCCTAATATCAGCTCACAGATATTTTTTTGCTATATGTTCTACTAGCGACCCGCCCCGGCTTCGCACGGGTGCAATGCTAATATTTAATGAATGTTATCATACATATAAACCTTCCTCTTCAATCACTCTATCTATTAAAAAAAACGCATCAAAATCTGTTGCGTAGTTTCAAAGATTTAAGCATTCAAAGGGACATAGGGACAGAGAAAGCGACTTTGTTTTATACTGTGTAGTGATGTAAAGGACACATGTACTCAGGAGGATGGAGTTCATAGTTGACATTGAATCGAGTAAGCCCGGTGAGGTGAGGCAGGCCGGCCGCAGCTGCGAACGCATCTGTCGCGACACGGGCTATACAAAAACACTCACGATAAGGGTCTCGTATAGTCCTTGGACATCGCAACGTTTTAGGTACCTAACTATAATGAAAGTAATATACAGAGTGACCCCGTATTAAGAAACTAGGTGAGATGCATAGGTCACACCCAGGCCTGAAAGAAATAGTTAAAGGACTAGTCTAGTCTGTGAGTGAAATATAAGCTTGAGTTTTCAAAAACTGCGCATTTTCAACTATATTCCAACAAAATTAAATTATACTCATATAAATTTCCAATAACACGAATCAAGCTTTTAGGATTCGAGTCAATATAAGAATGCCATAAATAAATGAACAGATTTTAAATTTCAATAATATTTTTAACGATCTGGTCATATACGCTCACCTTATCCTTTTCTAGCTTATTAATCGCATAATTTCTCCAACTCCACTTAGGCTACTTCCCTAAAAAACTTAAAATGCCTGTGTCTGATCCTAAACCAGCCAGTACCGCACAAAACGCACGAATGTTGCCAGCAGAGGGCGTGGGTGTGTGCTTGAACAATAACAGCGCGCGGCAATAAGGAATATTTACCAAAAGGCGGGTAACACGATAGCCATTCGCCTCCCATTTGTGTGTGAAAACATGTAATGTCTCAATCTGAGTGTGCAAGCTATGGGAAAAAGAAAAGAAACACTGTACTGTTTGCAGAAAAGTATGTGTATCTTTATTTTTTTTTACATATATTTTTTACGGTATGACTGGAGTATGCGGTTCAAGGACCTGGTATTTGAATTGTTGTTTTCAATTTAGGATAATTTTCTAAAAAGAATATTGAACATAAAAATTTGCACGTCTCGGAAATCGATCCCCGGACTAGTAATATAAATGCCATAGTGAATGGGTTTCTTACATTTCCTTAACAAAAGTGGTGCACCAATTTTATAATTGATTGATAGCGTTCAGTAACATTGATCAGTGAAGTAATATAATCTTAGGGCGGTGTATCAAGAGTAATTTATATGAAACGTACTTTCAACAAGGCTTCACCTTAATTAATTGCTAACATATTAATACTTTTGTACCTACTTCTTTATTTTTAACTCCTATTTAACAACACATAAAATGGTCTTGAAGCTAAGTAGTTAATATTATATATGTAATAAAATACTAACATACATAAATGTATACATACGTAAACAAACTCAAACCTATAGTCTCTAAAGGGGTTGACAAAGGTATACTTCAGCACCCACTTTTTCAGTATTACGCGGCAAACAAATTCCCCATTTTGCAGCACGTTTCCACGCTGCTACTGGGAATTTCTTAATAGAAAAGGCTAGTAACACCCATCCCAGGAACTCTAGCTCGCACGACAAAACAAAGGAGTATGTTTAATGAATAATTTAATTAATATTATTCAAATAAATACACCCATATATAAAAGCATGTGCACGTGCTATCGGTACGCGTCTCGCCGTCTCGCCCGCGCTATTTCTAGCGCCGCCCGCCCAGACAAGTTTATTGACACGACCTGACGTTCTCTGTGTACCCGGATTTTACTGCCTCTGCCACTTCGCGCCACTCGACCAGCCTCTAACTTACTAGAAATCACTTGGGTAATCTATCTGTATACCAAAGCCCAGTATTGGACTTGAGCTTTTGCTACTGAGATGACAAATGTAGCTTACAATTAGATTTTAAGTTGATTTAACGACGGAGTATTTTCTAGTGCAGCTTAAAGCGAGGGATACTATTTTTTTCATAATATTGTACATAGTTTAAAAATGTATTTTGTCCATTACCTTATATCACTCTTAAATTATTTTATTGTTATATATAGAAAAAATTGTAAGGTATTCATTTTTTATGATTCACTTATTTTGGGCATACATAATGGGTTATACAATAACTCCGTGAAAAACACCAAAACTAAGAACAAGTGTTCTTAAATGATGTTACTAACTTGATTTATCGGCTGTGCAGTTTTTATTTATCTATAAGTAAACTTAAATATACTTCAAAATTTGATAACTTCATTTTTCTTACTTAGTCCAGATAATTATTTCAATGCCCCTGATTGTCAAATTATATATTAATGCTTTTTAACCTAAAACTTACTGGTATTAATTGTAAAAAAGAAGAAAAGTGACTCTTTAATCTAACTCAAACTTAGAACCGTAGCAAATATCTATAGATCAACGAACATTCGTCTCGCAACGGGAATAGACATCGCGGCTTCTAGTTTTACATTCGACTGAGGAACTGCGCATAGCAGTCCAATTGCAACGATCACTGCATTCGGCAAAAATAAATATTGATATACGTATCCGCTCTCTTACTTATTATATCAAAGTATACGTATTTTAAGCATCATGATCCCATATTATTAATCGCCCATTACGAGTCTGAATTTCAACGTAATCTTATTTTCAAGTGAAATAAATAGCGCGGATTTGAAGATTGAGTGTACGTCGAGTATCAAACCCACGTACGTTTAAAACTTAATAACTCAGAATTCCGTCATTTTTCTGAAAATCCGGCGTCATCACAGTATAAATAAGAAAAAAATCGGGTCACACACGCAGTACAGTCGCGCGGAACGATTTTATATGCTATTTAATCCGCTCATTAAAATATTGGATGTTGATATAATTTATCAAGTGTCGCGGGTGATTCAAATGTTGCACCTATAGAATGTATTCAGTACAGTAATGTTGGTATTAATCTGTACATCGTCAGAATAAAGCACAAGTTTTTAATTAACCTAAAATCTTAAGACGTCAATGGCCGAATACTGAAACGCATATTAAAAATTAAGGTGAACTTAAACGTCTAATCCCGTCTTATTTTAGTCGGTTTTGTATCGACTTAGAATTAAGTAACGTTTCAGTATTCGGCCGTAAATGAATCAATGAATGGACGTGAACTGCTGACTAGTTTTTATTCCTATGCGAAGTATTACTAGGCATTTTCATACGATAAATTTCTCTTTTTCACAGACTTAAGAATGCAAACAGAACTATTCATATATTTGCTTTCTTTTACGTCGGATTTAAAACAGAATGTAAGTAAAGAATTTCACATTTGCTTCCCGTATAAACAGTCAGTGTACACATAAGGATATTACAAAATCAATTATCATAACCACAGTCAAAGTGACATTTATCCACGCAATCGTAACTTTTTCACGCTAGATATTCTGAAACTGTACTCCGGTCTGAAAATACATTGACTGAGACAAAAAAAGTCGTCGAGTCTAAATATAAAACGTCTGGAGTTGTGACCGAGACGGTATTTAACGGAATATGCACTCGGCATTTGGTATTTTACACTTGGAATTCAAGTGAATTGATATTTTCATTTGTCGCTGATATACGAAGGGCATTCGATTGTCAGTAGATTATGTGTACACGTTAATTGAACGAGGGACATCTTGCAAAAAAGGAAAATATTTCATTACTTAAGTTATAAAAATGCAATGTTTAGTTTGTAAAAGATGATGAAATTTAAGCAAGCTATAAATGAGAATGGGCCTAATTTACTACTTTTAGAAATAGGAAATAATATGATGCAACTTCGGCCATATTTACAGTTACCGACACGTATTAAGCGATTAGTTTGCCGTACTCAATTTTAAGCTTCTATTTTCACCTTTGTATAAGAAATACAATACTATGATACATTACTGAATTTACCATCATATATTTTTCTTCATCTATCATCATCATCAGCCCATATACGTCACACTGCTGAGGACGGGCCTCAACCATTGAGAGGGTTTAGGCTATAGTCCACATTCAGAGGCCGGGAATCTCCATCTATAAATAAAACTAAATAACAACTAGTTTACAAAGTCCATACGTCATCCCCGAACCACGAGGTGTCTATGTAAACAAAATTCGACAAGTCACGCTGAAACCAAACGTAGGTTTTCATAACACGTAATAACAAAAAATAAAAACTAAAATAAAGGTTTATTTCAACGCAAATTACTACATAAAAAAATACTGCCGCTGGCTTTGGCAGTTATGCCAGGTACGATTTCGCATTGTTAATATAAATGTTTACATAAATAAATTTATTTGTTTACGTTCAGACTTTTTTCGGCGAATGTACTCTGCCTTTAGATATATTATTTCGTGTTTAATGGGTTAGTGTGTATAATGTTTCGGTGTTATTATAGTCTCGACGAGGCTAAAAGCTTGGATCAATCTTGGACTAGACTCTGAACAAGCAGTGGTTTATTCAATGACGAGGTTGTCCTTGAAGTAGTAACTTAGACACCAGACTTTAAAAATTTTAAGGAACCAAATGTATGTCTTCAAATATTTCTTCTCGGGTGTTTTTGAGATCGGAAAGTCTACTAAAGTATCTGATCACTGTGCTTATCTCAGATTTGGATCATGGTTTGTATACCAAGTAGGTCTTAAGACGTCCTATAAAAGTTGTTAGACCATCAGACATACAGGCGTGAGTATACCACCTGATTCACTCACAAACAGTGTTCCTGCAATAAATCAGCGCAGTACTTACCGCTCTTTGATCTATTGTTTATTGTAATATACATAGATTTGTTCGCTTTATTTTTAAATATGTTTAACCCACATTTCTCACTACAAATGTGATTCATACACTCGCTGAATCGCGCCGATGATAGCCAAACCGCAAATGTTTACTCGAAAACACGGAAAAATATGTTTTAATTTGTTAAAAAATTAATTGTACGCTTTGTTGATCTGAAGGCCGACGTAGTAATTACAACTGGTGGTTGTATCATCCGATTCTCATTTGTTCGCTTTCGATTTTAGTACTTACATGATGCGGCTAGAAATTACCCGCGATAAATTTTGTGATTCAATCAAGTTAAAAAATTATGCCTTGGTTGGGGCTAAGTTGGCATTGGTGAACCATAGGTTTGAAATATCCCAAACTAAATTGCGCATAAAAATTTTTAATAGCAGATTATCAGTAGTAACAGGGACGAAAATCCTAGAGGACTATTAATAAGAACATGAAATACGAACTAATCGCTAATGTAGAATTTTGATAGATATTATAATATATATAGATAAAACTATATATAGATAACTACAGTCTGTTTGACAAGAGCGTGTACGGCAAAACTTTTTTTTAGGTACCGCTAGAAGCTTGGTTGTAAATTTGGCAGGTAGCTAGCCCCTTCCCCTCAGATGCTTTGTGTATAGAGTTTCAGTTGTCGTTCGATCTTTGTCAGAGGAGGACGCATTTCGTCATGAGTGCTACGTACGCATCACGTTATGAAGCAGTGTTCTTGTGTTTGCATCCAAAAGGACCCAAAATGTCATACGCAGCCGCTGCAAAATACATGAAAAAGTCAAAGACATTTGTTAGTAAGTGGGTGAAACGCTATTCTGAAGTAAAAAATGTCGACGATCTGCCTAATCGTGGCTCTACGCAAAAAACAACGAAAAAGGAGGACAAAATGATTTTACGGGTATTCGAGAAGAATTCTCGCCTATCGTTACGTGGTGGTCAAGCGGTTTTGCTTAAAAAAGGCCTTAATGTGTCATGTGATACTATAACAAGACGTTTACTGGCTCATGATGTAAAATTTCGTAGCATAATAAAGAAACCGCTACTCTCGGAAAATCATGTTAAAAAGAGACTCACTTGGGCGCAGGAACATTTGGACCGGGATTGGGACAATGTAATTTTTTCGGACGAAGCTTCTTTTTGGGCACGTTCTTCTATCACTCATACCTGGTGTACCCACGCCAATAAATTCATCCAGCGGACCGTTAAACATCCGGTGAAGGTGCACGTTTGGGGTTGTTTTTCAAAACAGGGATTTGGTACCTTGCACATATTTATAGGTAATTTAAATGCAGCTAAAATGGTCAAAATATATCAAATGGCTTTATTACCATCTGCTCAAAAGTGGTTTAAAAGGAAAAACATATATTGGCTATTGCAAGAAGACAATGACCCGAAACATCGGAGTCGTCTTTGTACAGCGTGGAAACAAGAGAATGACGTTGAAGTACTAGATTGGCCATCACAGTCGCCGGATGCAAATCCAATAGAAAATGTTTGGGCACTCATGAAGTTGAAGCTTCGAGGAAAGAAAATCTGGACTTTAAAACGATTAGTTCGTGAAATTAGACTTATTTGGAGGTCTTTGTCCCTGGATTATGCAATAAAATTAGTAGAAAGTATGCCTCGAAGACTCCAGTCAATTATTGATAATGGAGGCGACTGGACAAGTTATTAATAATAAAGCATCATTGTCTATATCAAGTATAATGAGTGTATTTTTTTTCTATTTTTTATCCCAATTCATTCCCGAGTTTTGCCGTACACGCTCTTGTCAAACAGACTGTATATATATTAAACTAATGAAAACTAGTATCTTGAGTTTTGTTTCTTAACGTGCAGGACGAAATTCACCGTAAAGCTAATTTTGTACTATGCCTTTTGTACTTTCACGGTTCTAACCACAAGGTGTTCTCAACCCTCACCGATACGAACTAAAATTTCACGTTTCCAATTCACTAACCCCGATCGACAGCTTATCGAATGGACGGACAAACCGTACTATTTTATAGTATCGCGTGCCACACAATTACGAACAGGTGGGTAGGGCGACAGGTGTGGGCTGCCCGACTCGTTTGTACACCCTAGTTGTACAACCTTTTGTCTCTATCTTGACTCAATTAACGTGTTTAAAGCATTCCTTTTTTAGTATAGTCTAGGACTGTTTGGAGGAATTAGTAAACCCTCTCAGTTCTATAGAACAACAGTTTATAAATGAGGCTATCTATGTCTTTTCTTAAGTTCTCAAAAACTGTACGCAGAAGACCATTTTAATCGGTCCAGCGGTTTAGATATGAAAGCATAGCAGACAGACCAAGTTAAGTTCGTATTTATATGAGTAAAGTCTGAAGAAACTTTCGACAAAAATTACCGCTTGAAATATTAATATTAATAAGCGGGGCTCAAAACATCCGAACCTTAACAGAAGACTATTCCTATGAGAATAGACGTTGATATACAAACAAAATTGCGATTTTCATTTGTTCTTTACATTCTATAAAAAGTGTATAGGCATAGTAGAGAATGTAATGATCACATCAATAATAATAAAATAAAAATAATAAATACACCCAACAGTCACATACATAGCTTTGACCCCAAACTAGGTTACAAGACCTGTGTCGTGGGTATCGGACACTACGAGAGACTTTTTCGGTCTCACAAACACCCAGACCCGAAACAAATATTTGTGGTTCACACAAACATTTGTCTCGGTGCGAGGATCGAACCCGCGGCCTCTCGTTTAGCAAGCTGGTGTCTAGCCAACTGCGCCACGGGGGCTGTCAATATTACATTATTTTTAAAATTAGTTAAGTCGATAATGACCGTTCCAATAGGGACAATATAATGACCTTTTTAAAGTTATAGAGCATATAAAATAAAGTATTTGCAAAAAAACTTGCTATCGTAAAATTGCCATTTCAAATAAAATTATTTACTAAAATTCTTTACATTGATAAAACTGGTCGACAAGGTGATGCTAAAATGTGGCTTTTCCTTATCTACACACCTTCTGTGTCGTATTTATTTCTAGCAACAAATGGAGTTATTTTAAGGCCTGCGCCACACATGTCACTAAAAATACCTACTATAACTTCTTAGTATACAAAATTCCCTAAAGTGTATATGTTTATTTATTTAAATAAATGTAATGCCAATGCTATGATGTTAAATAGGACTTTTTCACATCAAAAAACAGTGTAACTTAAACAAGTTATATTTAAAATTATTTGTTTCTTTCCTTTTTTTAAATATAACTTTGTTCAAAATAGATAATATACAACTTCATTCAATGCTTCCACGCCCTAAGACACAGGACGCGAGCCAATCACCGGTAACGCTCCATGCTGTTACAGACTATTTCCTAATGGAAAAACCCAATAACAGTATGCTGAACCCCGTTATTAACCCTTGGATCCCACGCTGTAAACTTAGCAACCAACAATTACCATGAGACAGCGGTTTTCCATCGGTCAAGCTTGACAATTCACACCACAACCCCATAAGACTATAATGTGGCTCTACCACATATACAAAGATTACCTACATTTGTCCTGGTAACTAATGTAGAGAAAAGTACACATTTTCTAGATGCCGTCTATCAATCAATCAAATGGCCCAGTGGAAAATAGTATGGGCCATTAGAGTAGTTGATAGGGTTCGACGACAACTGTTTTTGTAATTTACAAATGTTTGTTTTGGGTCTGGTAGTAAGAGCGAAAATTCTCTCAGAGTTTTTGATAACTGTGACACATATCTTGACTGTTGCGTGCATTTATTTATTTGTAAGAAGTAAGAATACATCAATATTAAATAATAAAATTTCAAGTAATTCATTATATAGGATTATTCCATGTTCTAAATTATTTAATACGAAGCCGTATGATTTATACAGAGCTAATGCACCCACGTCACTTTACGTAAGATACGGCGCGGAAGAATCGTAAAGAGGACCATCGGGACTCGACACCTTGCCAAAATAGGGTGTAGGGTGTTAAAAAGGGCAGGATAAACACGTAGAAAAAACGAAAATAAGCGTTTTAAAAGCTTTCTTACGTGCTATAGTTGATTCAGGTACTTTCAAAAAGAATAAAGATTGCACCTTTCAGTAATGAATTTATAATTATAAAATGAGGTGTATTATTTTACAAGTCAGGGATATATTGTAAACAAAAAGATTTCTAGTATAATTTAGCTGAATAAAAATTTCAAAAAATATACAAGACACAAAATCTCCACCGAGCTTTCAAAGCTTAAGGCTTTCTGAAACAATACTTGTCTGCCTGGTAAGTTTAAAGCAGGCAGTAGGATCTTTAATTTCCAGATCTGATTCTTAAGTCAGAAAAAGTACCACCTACTGTTTTTTTTCATTTTTAAGAACGTCTTATTAGAAGAGTTTCGAAATGTGTCCAGCCTCTTTCTAACTTACATTTTCCGATCAACAGCATTAGGATCTATTATAAAACTATTGCATTACACATTATTACTGTCAAAATGAGAATTAAAAGTAAATCTCTGCCTACCTCTTAAGAACCAGCCAATTTATTCATACAGCGTACTCTTTAAACATGAGCAATACCTATATTATTATTACTTATTTGACCGATCCCGGTGGAGGTCATTTGGCGAGGCCTATGTCCAGCAGTGGACTAAGATTGGCTGATGATGATGATAATGATGATGAATACTTATATAAAATTGAGATGAACAGCTGGCGACTACAGCGGCCGCCACCCTACCCCGAGCTTGTTGCCAAAGTGATTACAACTGAAATCTTTCGGTGTACACATGCTGAGTCACAGCGGTGTGCCCCTGATTTTTATAGCCAACGCATTTAAAAATATTTCTCCACTACAATATGCGCTGTTACTATCTACTATTTTATATATTCGTGTATCGTGACAACATTGTCTTGACATGGATATTTACGATTTTTTTGTGTAAGTCTGGTGCATGAGCTGGCTTAGTACACCTGATAGTGGCGATACTTTCATAGGATAAAAGCGTTATACTTTATTAGTGTAATGTATAGTTGATATATTTTTTTTTGGGCCAAGAAGTTCTCATTTATGGCTCATTTTTTGTTTAATAAAGATTTAAAGCTGGAAGGCTATTATTCGGAAAAAATAAGAAAAAAATATCAAACGCTTAAGTTACATCATATTAATTTTCAACGTCCAATACGCCTCAAATTTCTTAACTTAAAACAAGCTTTGAAATGTAACCTTACGCATCTAAATACAAAGGACTCGTGAAACTAAGATAAATACGATTTTTAGAATTTTGGACAGATTTCTTAAACCTTCTAGGTCCTACTTTACGAGCTTTTCTTCAGATCTAAAAAATACCTAGATTTATTTCAATCGTAAAATAATTTATATTTCGTCTTCCAATACTAGTCAGACAAAATGACCTTTATCCAATGAGCGTAAACATTGTAATGCAATGTCGAATATTATTGTTTATTTCAGAAATAGAGTCTTCACTCACCAAACAATAAGGTCGCGATGCAAGCGAACTATTTTTGCACTACTCTATTTTATCTCGACTTCCTCTAGTTGCTAAAGATTAAAACTATAATGATTTCATTTATTTCAAATCACTCGTCGGTATAAATTGAAAACATAACTAATAATCATTGATTTAGAAATTTACCCCTTTAAAAACGCTTATTTATATGAGCTACTATACGAGTTGAAAATTTTAGGATTCTTTGGAGAGGCCACGAGGCTTCGACGCGCGAGGTCGCGAATCTCAGCGGTCGCGGGTTCAAACCCTAGGCACACCGCTGACTTTTCGAAGTTATTTGTGTATTGTTATTAAATTATCCCTGACATTAAGGTGAAGAAAAACATCGTTAGGAAACCTGCACACCTTCTTCTTAGAATTTCTTATGTGTCTAGTCCACCAAGCCGCTAAGCCAGCGGTTTAATCCACCATGGGTTAAACCCAAAAACCTTTCAGTTGTAGAGAACTAAACAGGCTGATAATGAAGTCTTCAGCTGGCACATAAGTTAATTCAGAAATATGTCCACTCCATAGAGCATCTCATAAATCTCAAATTTAACTCCCATAGCTTTCTGAAACTGAAGTTAATGTCACTCCTTGCGTCTGGGATTCGTCGCAAGCGATTAATTTTGAGTTTGTGCAGAGCGCGTGCCACTGCAAGTACTTGCGTTGGCAATGAGGTGGACAGAATTGTAAATCAATAAGGAGATTTGCCTTTGCCTTGAAATAAATTATGTCATTAAATATTAGATAAAGACTAGAGGAATTGAGGATTGAGTTGAGAATTGAGTCATAACAAGTCTACAAAAGTTTAATTTACTTGTGACGCAATTTGAGAATCTGCAGTGATAGCGACTACAAATTACAAGCTGGTGTTTTTGCAGTAGGTATAAATGCTATTCACTCATTTAGTTTATCACACAAATCGGAAGGCACTAAAGAAGAGCGGACAAGAAACTCTAGCGTTGTAGTTTTCCAACTACGAAATAGTTCACAATATTGATACAAAGATTACAATTTCTAAATAAGAGCGGCTTAATTCAATCACAATCTTTTTTTGCATTGAATAAGAGAATAACCTCGTCTATTATTGAGATACTAACAATCGAAGTGGATGGCATTTTTCCGCCTCGGGCACGTTTCAAGCCGCGCCGCGTGAACTCCCTAAATCACTCCAACCCTAAGTGACTCAACTCAATACAGCCGATCGCAAAACAAAACGTGGCAAACTCAAAAATCGTAAATTTAAAATTCTCCGTGTTTTGTTTGCTACACATTCTGGCGCCGGCTTCTGACAGTCGGCTCCTTTGCCGATTTCCAAATGTCAGAATCTAATTACCAAACACGATCAGGTTTTTTACACTGGCAACACTCGTATTTTCTACGGATAAAAGCGAGTTTTGACCGGCCGGCCGCACGTCAATGTGGCCAGAAATATTAAGGTTTTTGTTACCCATTCTTTATAGTAGCGTGGATGTTATTTTTTTTATTTTTATAGGGTGTTGGGGTCAGTGAAAGACGGCGCCGCGCCCGTTAAGATTGATGACCTGTTTCGGTTCCTCCCGGTTTAAATGGTAAATTATTGCATACTAGTTTTTGCTCGCGACTTCGGGTGTAAAAATATATTTTGCAAATGCAATTTTGTTTATTGCTGCCAATTCTCGAGCCAGTTTGATTTATACTTTTTATCATTAGTTTTAATATAAGTACTGGGATAAGGTGCAACGCGTGTCTATTGTAAAGGAAGCATTATATTTAATAACATGCTTAACTTATGAACGCAAAAGTAAAACTGATCGCTTATTCCTAAAATCCAAATTTTAATGTAGTAATAGTCTTAAATATTACTTTATTTAAAAATAGAAAATATATTACTTTTCCAATTTCTCTTTTTAAGGAAACTATTTTACTTGTAATGACTATTATGTCAGATAAATAAGATAAACTTTACAATAGATTGAATCTGTAAGGAATTTTCAATTTTTTACTTTAACTACTACAGTAGGCCACAAAATATAGAATAGTCGTATTGTTCACAGGATCCATTTCTGAACTTCTCTTGCATACGTATAATTTTTTAATAATCTTGAATCGTCTATTTGCCAAATTAGGGTTACAAATAAATGATTTAATCTCTTAAAATTATTTCCGTAGCCACATACCAATAACAATAAACAACTAACATACCACAAACATTCCAACAACCAACAACCGTTACACGCAAACACAACAAACGCGACTTTCGAAACTTACCCGCGCAAAAACATAAAACAAATAAAGCTTACGAGATTACCTTTTAAGTTGCAGAGGGCCGTTCGGAGCTCTCCCTATGCGGCGCCTTAGCGGCTGAACAAAGAGCTATCGGTATTTATGTAAATGGCTGGATACCGAAAATGCCCGCAACGTACGCGCAAAAACACGCGGACACACAAAAAAGCCGTGGGAGGCGAAAGTTCGAGTTTTTCGGGTTGGCACGTTTTGCGCGGCTGATGCCCTTTTAGGGCCTATAGCCCTATAGCCCTCTATAGGGCTCTGAAGGGCTGGGTAGTGGATTTTTTTTCGCCTTAATATACTATATTGACCAATAGAATTTGTGACCCAGTGGTGTGGAATGTAAATGTAGATTCCTGAATAGTAACACTTGTTTAATTCACTTTGGAGTACACAAAATATCATGGATAAGATCTTTTCGCATATTCAATGAATTAGTGATATCAATATATGTAGATTTTATATGGGGGTAGATGTTGTGTTGGGCCCAGAAATGCGTCCAGAAATAGCTGGTTAAATCATATAGAGTTGTACCTCGTACTCATAATGTCATCAGTATGTACTATACTATTCTACTTCCAGAACAGAACTTAGTAGAAACACTATAAAGTAATCCTTAGATTGGTGTCGAATAGTTTTCTCTTCTTCCCTTTTAAGGCAGTTTCTACAGCTATGTTCAAATAATCTTTTTTTTTTAATTATTAGTTCTTAAATTCAATGTGTCTTGTAACCTATCTTGTTTAGTCCTAGAAAATGGAACAATACTTCAAAATATTTCAATTGCGATTTTCAACGATGACTATCAATCTCATTAAAGAATTACCCTACATTACACCTGAAAAACCCATACAAATTCACTAAATACACATAACCCGTCCAATTTAATCAGCCACCCATCAAAAGCATTAAGCATTAGATTTGATACTTCCAAATTCGATCACATTATAAATCAACAATGGAGTTAAAAAAAATTCGCCCATCGGTCGGCAAGCGTCAGGCGGGCGCCGCCGGAAGGACTAACGGGCTGCTTTTTGCTCGATCTAACAGTAACTCAATTTTGTTCGGCTCCGTTTTATACTGTCTTGTTTGGATCGATTTAGGGATTTCAGCAAATTCCAATTATAGGTATAGCATTAGGAATCTTCTTTTGAATCATACGGTTGCAGCTCAAAAGGGCAGGCAGATGAGCTAAAATAGTCGTTCTCATCATCATCTTCTTCTTCTTCTTCTTCATCAACCCATATACGCCCACTGCTGAGCACGGGTCTCCTCTACCACTGAGAGGGTTTTTCATCATCATCATCGGCCCATATACGTCCCACTGCTGGGTAGGGGGCTGCCTCTAACATTGAGAGGGTTTAAGTCTTAGGCCACCATGCTAGTCTAGTGTAAGTTGGCGGACTACGCACCTAAGAAATTCCATCCAAAGGTTTCATCACGATGTTTTGCTTCATCGTTAAAGTGATAATTCATTGTGAATACACACATAACTTCGAAAAGTCAGAGGTGTGTGCCTGGGGTTTGAACCTGCGACCGTCGAGATTCTCGACCACACGCCTAAACCTTGAGGCCATCACTGCTTTTTTCTCATACTATCGTATTAGTAGGTAATCCTTTTTCACGTTATTTAAGATAAAAGTTTATAAGATAAAATATTTTACTGTTAAATTTTTCATTCTATTCTTTGTAGCTTTACTCGAACTTTAATAAAGTTAAATATAGAGATATGTACCTACCTTTTAAAATATATCAATATTGTTATTGTGCCGAAATAATATGAGTAGTGCATCACAAAAGCAGTAGTGTCAAGGCCGGCACTGTCGGTCCAACCCGCAACCGCCAGTAACTAGGTTACACTATTTTCAATGGTCGCACGTTTCACAACTAATTTTAGGGACCGCGCACTCGCCGGCTCAGATTCAAATCCATGTACATTTTACATATTTATTTGATTGTAAAATATTGGGTGAATTTATTGGGCGATTGCGATATTCCATTGGTTACTTAATTATGCTTATGTTAAATCCAAATTGAAATTACCTCATTAGCATACAGAAAGTAAAACTAAGGGCAAGACAGAGTAGCATTTAGGTACATGTATTAAGTCCTACAAATCTTAGCAAATTTCCAACCTGGGTCCTCCTATTGGGAATTTAATAAAGGTAATATACCACTGTCAGACCTAAAAAAAACTCGTATCCCTTGGATCACCTAAAAAAAATGTAAACCATAATATCTCTACACTTAAGTAACCTGTCAATCGCTGGGTACCTAATCCAAAAAAAAATACTAAGTTCATATACAGAACCGCACAGAACAAAAGCTCGCACACCCCATCCCGTATAGTATCGCATAAACAATGTTTCTATGTTTGTTTGCGAGCTTTCGGTCGCGTATAAAAATATTATCGGCTCGTTACGGAACCCTTGTGTAACGCGGTTCGCGCTCGCTTTTTTATCATCATTCACTTTTTCTTCGGGATAGTTTTATTTCGGCGATGTTATGTAATCTGTTTTGTTTTTCGTACCATCACGGCAGTGTTGCGAGGTGGTAGGCAGAATTTTTTTACTGCATGTTGAATTCCAGAGGTATACATATAGTATGTACGTTCCACTGCTGTGCTCGAGCTTCCTATGCTAATGAGACGGTTTAGGTCTTAGTCCATCAACTTAGCCTTATGCGGGTTATAAGCACTTAAAATTTTCTTAATTTTTTTTGGGTATACAAGTTTCCTCACGATATTTTCAATTTTCCAAAAACTAGATCAGAAATCCACCGTAGTAACTCACACAATCCCAGACATAATAATTTCGAATAAACGACAAAATCGTAATCGTTTCTCTTCACTGCACATTCCATCCGAATAAGTCTTAAGCATTATCTCTTGCCAGTACTTCGTCATGCCCTTATAAAAGATGTTTAACTAATTTTTGTGCGGTTAATCGTTGCCCAATTAAAGTGTTGTTATCGATTGTATCCCGTCTGAGATGCCGACACGAAAGGATCTGTCTGTGACCATGTTTTTCGCCACTTACCAAACTTTAAAGGGTATTTCGGGAATGCCCGTTTAATTTTGTTTAGGCATTTCGAATGTAGTATAGAGAATATTTCTGTTTGTTGCCTTTTTTATATTTGTCATTGTATTCTCTTTTGTCATATATCGTGCAAGTTAGCAAAAAACCGCAAGTATTAAACATGATATTATTTCAAAAAATTATTCTATATTTCGAGATATTTTTTATCTATTCGTACGTCCATAGTACTTATTTGCAAAATAAATAAATTTTTCGTAGACTTTCGACTACAAACAAAATTACAGTACACATTATAATCATTTTTTGACAGCCCCGTGGCGCAGTTGGCTAGACACCAGCTTGTGAAACGAACGGCCGCGGGTTCGATCCCCGCACCGAGACAAATGTTTGTGTGATCCACAAATATTTGTTTCGGGTCTGGGTGTTTGTGAGACCGAAAAGTCTCTCGTAGTTTCTGATACCCACGACACAAGACTAGTATCTTAGTGTGGGGTCAGCTCTATACATGTGACTGTTGGGTGTATTTATTTATTTATTATTTTATTATCACTTAAAAAGGAAATAAAAATTTAATCGTTTTTTTCTCAAGCCTAAGGAATCCAAAAAAAAAACTAAATATTTTAAGACCCATAATAGGCATATAAAAACACTACTCCATCCTCTACTGATCGAATATTTTCCCTGTCCACCCCTCCCTTATCTCTAGGCCATATGCCATCAGCATCAACTAACATTGTAATACATTCCACATGTGCAGGAATGCCGCGTGTAATTACTGTAATGCCGGCGTGTTCACCTTTTAACCTAGATGCTCTGGAGGAATCTACATTGTCGGGTGTCATTTGTATTCCCATCGCGTTTTCATCACGGCCCAGTGTGGGCACAAGTGTTTCCAGCCGTCTCTCACTTTCTTGGATGTGTTAAGGCCGTGGAATCGGGTCTTGGGTAGTTTGGACTGTCGTGGACTTTGAGAAAACTTCGTTCATAGAGGTATATTTAAAAAAAAATACATTACTTAAAAAGAATGAAGAAGAAGGCAGACTTAAAAAAAATACATTACATTTGAAAGTAAATTAAAATTAAAGGCATTTTGTAATTTCATACACAAATTTAATCATTCGGGATCGACACATGTTACCTTCTGAAACCTAAATCTTTATTAAATTACTCTTTAAGCAAGTTCTTCATCTATTTCTTAATAGGAAAGAGGAGCGAACTTCAGTTTCTCTATTCTATGAGTTGTTTTGACGTGATTTTCGTTACGGAAGTTTTAACATTCAGTTAACAGGTTTTTATCATTTTCTCTCCAATTAACTTATCCTATTTAAAATGTTCTTGCAGCAATAAAATATCTATCCAAAGTAAAATGATAACAATAAAAAATTCCAAGTCTTAACAGCACACGTCAACATTATGCGTGTAATAATATACCCAATCCGTAACACAAAATAAGCCAAAGGCGGCTTAAATGAAACTTAAACAAACTGTACACGAATACATTTCAATGGCATCTTTGCATTAGAAATGCTTGGCCCTTTTTGATTTAGCCGATGTTCGTATCTGCCCGCCGCGTAGCATTGTTTAACCAATTGGTTTGTAGTTTATTTATTAATTTATTTTCATTATTGTTATGTCTATATTTTTATACACATTTTGTAGGGCGTCTTTTGATTAGTGACGATATAGAAGAAAGAATGCGGCATCATTAAAATTACGCCTTTATTAATCGTTGATATATTGAGATTCAAATATTGCAGCATCGTCTAAATATTTATCATTTTGAAAATCATAATAAATTAGATAAACACCCAAGAAAATTTGAAATTTTTTTTTTCTTTACATCAGTAGCAGTAGGATCACTGTAAATTAAAACAGTCATCCAAGATCTCACATAAGCCAATGAAAAAACTACGAAAGCATATATCACTTTGCAATCCCACTTTATCCGCACTGACTGCACTCCGCAGACATTTTCGTGTAGACATTTCTTTGGGGCGAAAAAAAAGTGATACAG
This sequence comes from Cephonodes hylas, assembly GCA_030295005.1. Classification (NCBI taxonomy): domain Eukaryota; kingdom Metazoa; phylum Arthropoda; class Insecta; order Lepidoptera; family Sphingidae; genus Cephonodes; species Cephonodes hylas. The sequence goes on from AP025361.1 coordinate 18,061,839, forward strand.
CGAATCAGAAGTGGATTCCCATTCTGCTCCCGTGCCAAATCCCCAAATCCACCGGCTGTAATTTACCAGGTGCATGCCGTGCCAACGCCCATGATGAGCCTCATCCTGGGATCGCGTGCGACCTCTAAACTAAAGTCATCGAACTCTATTAATATTTCCTAAAACGGTTAACGTCCCGATATGGTGCCCATGTTATTTCGCACTATGGATTTTTATTGTCAGCCCACAGACGTCCAACTGCTGGGCACGGGACACCTCTACCATTGAGAGGGTTTAGGCTATGGTCCACCACGCTGGCCTAGTGCGGGTTGGCGGACTACTCACCTAAGAAATTCCCGAGAATTTTTTTGAAGTGCAGGTTTCATAACGATGTTTTCCTTCACCGTTATGGTTTTACTAACGACTAAGAATTTTACTTAAATTTTACTAAATAAACGAAAAATTCAGAACCAAGATGTGACGTTTCGGTATGAAGAACACCGTGGTCTGACGCGGATATATATCTCAATACAATCTCTAATTTTTGGTTCGCAGTATATGCACTAATTAACTATTATATCGAACGACACAATTATGTACGTGATGTCTTAGCATGTTACCCTCGCGAGTTACTACCTTTTAAGTCGTTGGTTCCAAATCTTACTGAATTTTCTTGTGACTTTACTAACTATTCTTTGTGCAATAGCTAAAGTTCCTTCTTCCCTAGACTACTAGAACAATACCAAATATTTCATTACAAACTATCTCATTTAACTACCACCTTGGTCAGTGGTCACCCTTTCAACTGTCACGCGACCGTCTAGATCCCTACCAAATTGCAGGAATGCGAGGAATTAGCCAGGCTACCATGCGCGGCCGACGACCAAATTCTATAGCCCGCAGCGAGAATACCTAATAACATCCCTGCCCAGGCGCAGTCCGCACAAAATGCATATTAACCAGCGCCAATCGGAATGAGGATCGCAATTCTTGTCACGCCAGGCTTGATGCAGTGACGTAGGTTCAAATCCCGTGCCTTTACCTGATACTGGTACTTCATTAAGTATTTGTATTGCTTTGACGTTGTTTTTCTCGCCAATTTTTGTAAATCGTCAAAACGGATATTAAATTTGCAATTGTTACCATAGGTTACGTAAGATTAGAACAGGCAGATCATAAGAAAACTTGCTTTTGAAAAGTAAGTATCTAAAATACAGAAAAGGCAGTCGATAATTTCTGTAAATCATTATAATACACTTGCACCATTATAAGTGATCATTCTGGACCAAAACGTAACCCACTTTACATGAGATATAAAAAAAACAATAAGGAATCTTCTACGGTTCGAAATATATTTTTATAGTCACTGTACTCAAGTCGATTTCGTGTTTAGTACTGAATGCAACAATCATCATTCGATGGCCCCAGTATAACAGACTTTGAACCAATTTTATGCAAATTCACGACATATTTGAAATTGTACAAATTTTTGGTGTCTTGCGTGTTTGTCCTCAAAATGAATTGTTGCTACGTGGATTTTATACAGAGATTCAAATGAGTTTATATGACTTGAGTGAATTTATTGCTCCTATTTTTTTATTCGAAAATTTTTTTTTTTTTAGTAAACACTTTACTTATAGCTTTAAATATTATAATTATTTCATGTTTTTTTAAACTAAAATTAGGTTGTATTAAATATTTAATATTAAAAATAATATTTTTTTATATGAATTAGTCATGGGATACACCATTTTAGACACAAAGCCTTTAAGCATTTGCGTTAAATAATTTAAACAACATTTAATTAGTTACAATTGACGAGAAATTAAGATATTAATTACAAATGCTCTATCTAAACAACGTACCATTTAATACAAGTTAGGTTTATAACCTCTTCAATGCCGCTATTATATGAAAATGAGTTTGAAGTATGACTTAATTCATTTAATCTAACAATTTTAAAATCACCCTGAAAAACCCGCATATTTCCATTTTCCAATGACACATGAATACATGAAGATGTTGCAAAATAAATAAAGATTATGTACGAACAAGGAAAATATGATAATGTATTGTGGTAAAAAATTAAACGGGCCCAGCGCAGTCCACAGCTGACGGCGGCTATCGTACGCACGCCTTGTGTGGACTCACAAAAGACTGCATTTGTCACATTACACGACGCAGCCTTGATTACTGTGCGAGCTTCGGATTTCAGTTTTATGTAGCCTTTAAAGAAATTATATAGGATTTGAAACTGTAACTTGGTTATCGATATCGTTTATTATTTTAGAAAATATATTACCCTATCGGCTATCGCTGTCCTCTACTGAAAATAGGTCTCCTCAAGAATGTGGCACATTACATTATTGTGAAGTTTTGAATAAAGTGACTCTAACTATCCTTGCACCAACTATTTCTTTACATTAACTTTATAAATAGAAACGAATATTAACTGAGTTTAAGTTAACATCAATACGGTAGTAGTGCATCCTGTTACATTATTGTGCAGTCATGTTTTCTCACGATGTTTTCCTCGATCGTTAAACTAATGGAGATAAAACTAATGTAAATAGTGTTATCAAAACAAAATGAAACTACAATCAAGATCTATTGATCGATACATCAGTAGATTGAGTAACATGCGAGAGTATTTTCGCTACTGCATCTCACCGATATTCCGCTCATTACTTTACGTGTTATCACCTCATAAATATCTTATAACATATACTCGCAGATTGAATGAGCGTGCAAAACACATTTTAAACGTGCACCAAGTGCATATTTCCACTAAATTGTGCTATCAAAGATCCGAAGCTCGTTTGTTTATTGTTAACAAAACACGAGCACTGCAGGTGTTCGGCCAGAATTATGTTTTGCATATAATTATAATGCAACGGGAAGCGTGTACTCTCGCTCGAAACTTTTCTCACCTTGTTACGCTACGTGGGATAGTTAGTGCTCTAGCGTCGGAGGCAATGTTTGCGTTTTTAACACCGCGAACAATGTACGAAGGAAATTTTCCCACGGCTAATGCCGGTGAATAATTAACAATCATCTAATTAACACAACATTTGAATTATATATAACGCTAATCATTTAATTAAAGGTAGCCAGTATGGATGTGCTCCGCGTGTTTTTCGATCATATTCCGCGACAAACATGGATGCCGATGTTCAATATTTAATTAACAGTGCGAGTTAGCAAAACGTTCAATTATAAAAGTGTACAAGCTAATCAAAAGGCGGCACCTTGTTGGTCCGGCCGTCGGGCGCGCACACCGCTCGCCGTCATTTAAAAACAATTCATCGGGGTTGCCTCACGTCTATAACTGTATATGGAGTTGCCGCGCCAAACTGGGCGCTAACTAAAAAACAAGACGTTTGTATCAAAAGGAAACCCGAAAGCTGTAAAAAAGGAATCCATCGGCCGCCGTAGCGTAGTAGGATTGCTCGGCCCGCGCCCCCCCGCCGCCCCGCACACCCCGCACTCCCCCACACTTACTACGAACGTTTTTTCGCTTTGTATGAGTAAACAGAGTTGTGGGACGCACACGTATTTGTCGTACGAGTTTTACAGTTTTAATTTTACTCGTGCGCTCGCGAGTAAATAAAATATTATCGATGTTTTTATAGTTTCATGCGATGGATTAGATATAACCCAGCAATGGATATTAAAGTAAAGACGTGTTCTATGGTATACTATGGCATTTATATAGCCTGTGGAATGTGATAATACACATAACATAACTAATAAACAATACCTTTACCCTCAACCACGGTTTAGACTAATCAAACCATCAAGTGGGCTCAATGTTAGTTTCCAGACTGTGATCATCAAATCATACTTTTGTAGGTAACTCCAAAACATACTTGTTTCCTCAAGACATTATTTTTGATCTTATATTATTTTCTATATAAAAGCGAACACTAGCAATGATTCACTTGAGGATTATATTAATTACTACATATACAGGTAGCATTTTATAGACTATATTTAACACAGAAAACAGAATCGTGCAACGAGTAAGGGGATTAGAAAAGAAAATAAAAGTCTTCATTTAAGGTTAATGGCGCAAAGATGCATTGTTATTTACGATCGCACTTTTGAAGTATCTAATTATCGCCTACGTATGTCCAAAATACAGTGCAGTGACCTTAATGTGGCCCCGGCTTTCCCGAAACACCTTTATTCAATTAATGACATCGATAAATATTGGCAAGCGGTAGGTGCCAACGTGACGATACTCAAACAGCCAGACATGTTTACCAACATAAACATTTTAAATCAAACGCGGTACTTCCATAGAAGCCGAAAAGCCCAACCTTTGAAGGGATTTTTTTAATATCTCTATTTAACAAAATTTTATATGTGAATGAGAATATCCTGACCTCAATATAAACAACTAAACATTAAACAATTACTGACCCTTTTTAAAACGTCGCAGCTATTGGTCTGAATAATGATCAACATATCACAATAGGAATATATTATTAAAACAGCGATTTTTCGTAGCTTCTAAAGTCTTAACAGTAAATCTAAGAACATAAGTTATAAAAGAATGATAATAACTTTTTGTAGATCGTTCTCAACATATTTTTTCGCGATTTTCTCGTTCACCGTATTGACTTTGATAATTCATTATAAAACTACAAACTTTGTCAAAAATAATTTTAGATAAAGTAACACAAATAAACCCCAGCTCCTTGACAACACCAAAGAAAACTTACAGAGGAAAATTTGGCACATCCAATTGGAATGAAGTGAAATTATTGCGATTGCATCGAACGGTTCTCGGTAACGTGACTCATGTGTTTTATTGTTACGTTTTATAACATGTGTGTCAGCTTTATACATAACCTGTGCCGCCTCGTCGTGTGAGTGAGTTTCTATTGTGGGATTCGAACCCGCGAACGTAGTGCTTGTTACCAACTGCACTAGGCTGACTTATTTTTGTCAGTTTGTTAGACTTTTTAATGAATCATCTATTTGTGCTATTTTGAGATGAAAAACTAAAATAAGTCAGCCCTTAATGCTACATACTAAGTTTCAGATACATTACCCACAAATTACCCAATAAGCATCAACGGGGATCTCGGCGGTCGCGGGTTCAAATCTCAGGCACACTTCTCTGACATTTCAAAGTTATGTGTGTATTCATAACACATTATCACTTGCTGTAACGGTGAAGGACATCTTAATAAAACCTGCGCTCCTAATAGTTCTTAGGAATTTCTTAAGTGTGTAGTCCACCAGTCCGCACTAGGCCAGTGTGGTGGACTAAGGCCTAAACCCTCTCAATGTTAGAGGAGGATAGAGGATGATATAAAATGGTATCATTGAATAAGTTTTAACTATTTTATTACTGCCGATTGTTATTAATTTAATGCGAAAAATCCCTACACAAATTTTCCCGGAATCTAAACTGCGATCGTTCGTACTCTTACGTGGCCAATAAATCATATTATACATACATAAACGCACGCCAGTAATTACCGAAAAGTAAACAGAGGTGCACTTCTGCACCCACATTTACCCATATTTATTTCCACCTCACAAATCCATTGCCAAGTTACCAATCTCCACGATTACTTAATTCATTATAAGTATATCATTTGTCGAAACTATAAAGTTGTTATAAATTGTCCTGTTCAAAATGTTATTGACGAACTAAGTTGCCAGTAGTAAAACGGATTTACCAGACCCCCAGACAAGACGACGAATACCTTTTTAATTTAACAGCTCCGTATAAAATATAATGAACACCGCAGCCACTAAAGCATCGATTATGATTCCGACCTAACTGAATGGGCTAATAGACTGTTAAACTTTAACGATGGATTCGAACCGGCGACCACCGGCGATCCATATTTACATACAACATCACTAAACGACTATAAATCCAAATGATTGTGGCGTTTTTATTTCTATATGTTTCTGTATGATGTACAGATTCTATACGATGATGAAGTAATTAAAATGTATGAAGAATGCGCTTTGCGCTGGTATGTAGATTGAGGCATTCCAACCTGCTTAGTTCATCGGTATTCTACAGGTTTTGTTTTGTTATGATTTGTTGCTTTTGTTTAAGTGCGTTTTTATAGGCCAGTTTAATGACTGTTGATAGAAAATTGTTCCCAGTTTCACCAAACTATTTTTTAGTCTGTTGATTATAAAGTATAAAAGCTCTGCAGTAAATACAGTAAGCTCAACTCAAGTATGTAAAACACGTGATTGGGGTTCGATTCCTGCAGCGAGACTGTACATCGGTTATCAACATAACTGTGCGTAATGTAAATGTTATAATTATTAACTCTTTGTGATAAGGACTACGTCTTCAACTATTTAGAGTTAGGTATATTTAGTCATAATAAATTTAAAAACCACCATAAATTCCATCGCTGGACCTATCATCTTCAATATTCGCAGCTTCTAACAATACAAAATTTGAAGTACGAAAAGACATTTTATTCCACGCACTACGCAGCTTTATATGTATTAATCGGCACTAAAATAGAAACCTGTTTGGCAATAAATTGGAGGCTAACACCCAATCAGTCGGGATGAAGATATAAAGAAATGTTTATGGCAATCGACGGAACACACACGGCGACCGCCTCTCCCGCGCTTTTGAAGGGATAAAGGTTAGGTATGTTTTGCGTTATCCTTGCGAATATATACTTTGTGCTGAAACTGTCTTATAAGAAATGTTATTTGAAACTGACCGAAATTAATTTTTATTATGATCTATTTTTGAAAACATGTAGGTATTCGTTGTCCTTTTTTTGTGGATGTTTTTATGCGATTCGAAAACCTAATATCGCCGATTCTTAATACCAAGAATCCAGAAATAAGTTTTAATTATATGTCACTTTTGGAATTATAAATCAACTATGACACTAAGTAACAATATATTTGTCTTCCATCAGTTGATATTACGTTAGTTTGACCAAATAGTAGGAACATCACTAATGCTCAAACGTATAGTAAAGTCATCAGTGAAAATGTGTAAGAATAAAATTTCGTACTATTATATCTCATTCACGATAACTTGATTCTTTTGCATATCGACTAATGATGGGAAACAGAAAATATCTAGTAGTTCAAAATATTGCGTTTTAAAATACTGCATTATGTGTGAAATTCATTATTACTCTCGACATGTAAAACATTATGTAGATAAGCGACGGTGGGTCAAGGTTCGTAATAAGTACCTATTTAATATAACAGGGTTATTTTTAAAACTCCCGCAAAATTTAAATAGGTGTTTTAGTCCACGAAAGTAAACAACTTCCCCAAAGAAACACGGGTCGAAAAGTGAAAAAAAAATTCTGACCTTCTACACTAAGATCATCATAGTGTTCAGTAAAATTATCGACGTGGACATCGATTTGAACGATGTTACGTCCCTTTCCCTCCGACCGATGTAACATTGTACAAGCGTCTATTATTTTCAGTGTTCCTATTTTTATTTTACTTTGAAGCAATAAAGTCTCAAAATGGTCGGAAAACGCTTATATCTTTAGGGACTTTTGTATTGTATGTATTTTTTTTATATTTATCAAATCATTAAAATAATACGTTTTTTATTTCAACGTCATGTCTCAGAAAAATTGACATCTGCCAAAATAATCAAGTTATCGTGAATGAGGTATAGTGTCTTTGGCGTCATACTTGTTATTTTATTTGGTTTATTTATATGTTACTATATGATAAAGCCAGTATAAACGTAAAATTCTAAGATGTAACTGACAGTCAAAATCCTGAAGCAACAAAAAATTATTTACCTACAATGGCGCATTAAAAAATAGTCTATAAACAAAATTACATCATAACCAAATGTCAACCATAAAACCTGAAAAAATACACAATAAAACCGAACACCGAGTCATTACAATAATCATATTGTCACCGCACAAAAAGACAATAAAATGTAATGAAACCGCGAGAGACACCGAAATAAACGCTGCACAAAAACGATGAATTTCGTAAGTCCATCCAGCGCGTGCGCCGACGCGTCCAAAGGAAATCCTTTAAGATTTACAAACGCAGTAAAAAGCTCGTATTGCCTATTGTGGCGGCAGCTTTAAAAATAAAAGTGGTTTATTTTGAATCACTCCACTCATCTGCTGGGTCTTTAATTACAAACTGTCGGGGAGTTGGCAATGTCGAGTGTTGCACGATCGATTAATATATTAATTTGATTGTGAATTATTGTATGTCGTTGTCGCGGCGACAGAGCGACTGGTAATATATTATTTTATTGTTAATAACTAGATACAATTTTCTGCTTGTGCGACGCAACGATAGAACGGCTAAAACATAGGAGTAAACATAATTACGCAATGAAAAAATGTTTTTATAATTACTAAGTATTAGCCTTGTGATAGTACGAAAATTCCCTCATTAATTCTAAGACGTAGTGTCTGGTTAAGGTAAATAATTATAAGAATCACAAAGATAAAAAATTAAAAAAACTGTTAATTGCGTTCATAAATTCTAGTTTAAATCAAACATTTCATTGCCTGACAGTATATGGACTTTAAAATTTGCATAATCTCAAAGGGGGCTATTTCAGGCCAGTCGTAAAAGCATAAGCCAAAACATTCAGCAAACATAAAAACCAATTGCACTGGCGCTTTGTAATAGTTATTTTTGCGTTTTTATTTTTTACTTCACAATGATTATAAAAGAGCGGATTCAAGTAAATCACGTTGTTTACTTCGTAATTACATCAATGTCTTCAAATTTTTTCTCTCTTTACTAAGACACCAGTCTTGACTCATTTATTTAAAACTACTATAAAAGTGCAACCAGATCCAAAAAAAACATAAAGTTTGGACAGGCATCTCATGATTAGACAGCCTCGTGAGGCAGTTGGTTAGATACCAGCTTGCGAAACGAGAAGCCGCGGGCTCAATCCCACCACCGAGACAAATGTAATCACTGACAGCCACTACTACTTGATAGCCTAGGACTTCTATCCTAGTGTTGGACCAGAACTATGTTTATCACTGTTGGGTGTATTCATTTTTATTTATTTAGGCTCGCCTTACTACCCCACTATCGTTGTCTAAAACATTACTGTCAAAATATTCTAGATTGGCATTTGAAAGTATAAACACCATGTTTAATGGTAAATTTCATTTTTAACACACTATTATCGATCCATTTAAAAGTCCAAAACGAATTAGTATAAGACTATATAAAAAAAGACAGAGATAAAGTGACTCCCATGGTTAGCAGCTCTCGTGCCACAGTGAAGATATTTATACCGCCTTTGAGAACGCTAGCGCCCTCGCTGTTTCCATTGCTGAACAAACAAATTGTTTTATAGTTGCGTTTGATACGGGAAATAAATAAATCGGCTTTTCAAAATATTTACAAACTTGTACTGGCTGCTTCTCTCGTGTCGCGTGATTTTATAATGAATCTCATAGAATTTTTTAATTTTTATGAAATTATAATTCTTATTATTCTGGATTAAGGTTCGTCAAGTCTTTTGCGTAAACGTTACCATATGTGTGAAAAATTATATTTAAAGTTTAAAGCATAACAAAGGGAAAAATTCAAATAAGAATTCATAATATGGACAAAAACTTTTGTAAAGTTAAGTGTTATCTGTTTGAACCAATTATATAATTAAGTTAACAATTAATTTACAACTGTTGTTAAACTTTACGAGAAAATGGTTTAATCATTACAGCTTCTATTTAAACTAACAATTACCAGACTTATATTGCCTTTGATACTCTAAGAAAAACACTAATTTTAGAAGATTAACTCGCTACGTTTCTCTATCCAATAACGTCATATATACAGGGTGGCCAAAAAGTCGTGGATCAAACGAAACAGAGAGATGAAGGAGGTAATTTCCAACAAAAAATCTTTCTACAGCATGGCCATAACTTCAGTGCACGAAAATTTATGCATACTTTTGTGTTTTTCAAGGAAAGTACCGAGTTTTTTTACAATTTAATCAATAAAAAAAACAAATTGATTAAAACAATAAAACAAAAGGTTTTGTATTATGACTCGATAATGTATCAACACAAAAAAAAAGTATTGCAGCTCGTGGTACCAAATTTAACGAGCAATTAATTTTTTCCCGTAAATTTTGAAGCAATACAAAAAATTACTTCTCACTTTAAGAGCATCCTGTGAAAAAAAAATGTATTACGGAAAAGTGACCCTGTATCAAAAAAACTTGCTGATTTAATGTTGTTTCAAATGAGGTACAACACTTTACTGAATGACCTTTACTTTTGGTTTTATGGTCGATTTTTCATATCAAGATGCAAATTCATTAAATTTGCCTTATTCAAAATAATTCATTATTCTATCATAAACGGCCAGTTTTTTGTACTTTGGAATGCTAGAACTGTTCTGTTCTTGTTACACTTAGGGTTTATGAAAAGGACAGAAACTCTTTCACACTAACCATTTAATCCATTGTCGAAAAAGTGTCTTAGTTCAGGTAACTAATCATTTTTAGGAAACAACAGGTTCATCACAACTCTGTGAAAATAAACTGGAGCCATCATGAAATAAAAAGAACAATTATGACTTAGAGGTTTAATGATTTTTTTTTTACATTAAATGTTCAAAGTGCCTACCTCTAACCGTAATGCACAATCTGCACTGCCTAATAAAATTCGCACGTAATCGGCGGAATGTACCTGTGTTATTCATAATTCATAACCTAGCAAACTCGAGCTTCTGTCGTAGTTCTTGTTCGGTTGAACATTTAATGTAAAAAAATAATTCATTAAACCACTAAGTCATAATTGTTCTTTTTATTTCATAATGGCTCCAGTTTATTTACACAGAGTTGTGATGAACCTGTTGTTTCTTAAAAATGATTAGTTACATGAACTAAGACACTTTTTCGACAATGGATTAAATGGTTAGTGTGAAAGAGTTTCTGTCCTTTTCATAAACCCTAAGTGTAACAAGAACAGAACAGTTCTAGCATTCCAAAGTACAAAAAACTGGCCGTTTATGATAGAATAATGAATTATTTTGAATAAGGCAAATTTAATGAATTTGCATCTTGATATGAAAAATCGACCATAAAACCAAAAGTAAAGGTCATTTAGTAAAGTGTTGTACCTCATTTGAAACAACATTAAATCAGCAAGTTTTTTTAATACAGGGTCACTTATCCGTAATACATTTTTTTTTCACAGGATGCTCTTAAAGTGAGAAGTAATTTTTTGTATTGCTTCAAAATTTACGGGAAAAAATTAATTGCTCGTTAAATTTGGTACCACGAGCTGCAATACTTTTTTTTTTGTGTTGATACATTATCAAGTCATAATACAAAACCTTTTGTTTTATTGTTTTAATCAATTTGTTTTTTTTATTGATTAAATTGTAAAAAAACTCGGTACTTTCCTTGAAAAACACAAAAGTATGCATAAATTTTCGCGCAATGAAGTTATGGCCATGCTGTAGAAAGATTTTTTGTTGGAAATTACCTCCTTTATCTCTCTGTTTCGTTTGATCCACGACTTTTTGACCACCCTGTATAAGGTATGAATTGTCTTATCCTGTTCATATTATAATCTAATGAAAATAAGGGAATATCTTGAGCTATTGTCGCCAAATTAATATGAACGATTGTCTAGATAATTGACAGGCATTTTAAATTGATTTGCTGTTTCAAAATATAGGCCGATTTCATTCCAAAATATGTAAGTCCATAGAACAGTCGTATTCGCTATCGCTTTACTCACAACGCATACAAATTTACTAACAAACACATTATTCAATTGCATAAAATCCGATCTTGACATACATATTTTGCATTTTCAACGTCTATTTCGTAGATTTCTATGAGTCAAGAACACTCTTGAAATTTACATTTCTGAGAAAATCACCTAATTACCTTCTTGTCAGGGATGATTTGAAGTGTATTTGTATTTTGATTTGATGTATGTTTTCCTATCAAATCTTTGTTTCAGCCTTCATCCAAGTTCTATAGACACCATTATTAAAGTCTCCTTTACCATTTACAACAAATTAAGCATATTAACCAACTGTCATAACCAATAATCCTCATTTAGCTATGGTGATGCCTCATATACTTTTAAAATTTATATAAAGTGCATTTATCCATTCCTCTGCGCCTATTCTAATATCTACGTCACTATCACACTTAACAACCTATGGATTACTTGAATCATTACAGATATATTCCCAAACATCAATATCCAGTTCACCTCATCCACTCTGCCCTATAAATCCCGATGCAGGTCATATCAGCTCGATCGCACATTACGCCAACATAACGTCGATAAATCCGCAGTGGTTATGTCTCGGACTCGTCACTGAGTCATCTGGAAGGCGGCCAGATCGGCTCACCTGCGCTCGACTTACTCTCAGGATGTGACTATAATTAGAAATATTTTTTTGATCCGCCAGACTATTGCTAGAGACTTGTCTCCAATGCTACGTTTACTATCGGCTTTGAAACGTCTGATTTTTGCGTTGTTTTTTATTCATTTTTAACCCCCGCAAAAAGAGGGGTGTTATAAGTTTGACGTATGTGTGTTTGTCTATGGCATCATTGCTTCCGAACGGATGAATCAATGATGTTGAAATGATGAAGTTAGTTTTTTTCTTATCAGATTATTAGCAATTGGATTTCTATTTGCATCAAATGCGGTGTCAATTTGCTTTCAAATCGTCAATTACCAAAACTACTTCATATTCGAACTCAATGTAGATCAAATTTTCCCGTTTAGCTATTTGGCATTTGCCTAAGTAAATTCCTCCACCTAGTATTTATGAAAACTTACTCGCTATTTTGATTTAACCCGGAATCGACTACTATTGGTGCAGTATCGCTAAATTACAATAACACGCTTTACAAATATATGAACCTAGTTTTGTCAATAACGGACAATCCGAAGACATATGAGTTCAAATTCCCGATTTTACCCACACAAATTTCTTTGAAATCACTTATCATAAATCTACGAAATAAAGGTTGAATAAGTTATAAATAATGCTAATCTTACGTAACATTTACATAAATAAGTCATACCATTAGATCTATTACATTCACTTTCACTGAAATAATTATGAAGATAATATGTTAAAATAAATTGAGACCAATTTTATTATCTTTAAAAATAGTACCGTCTCAAAAGAGTCCTCTTCGTCACTTCTTAACTAAACCATAAGCGTCATCGCAAGGAAAACACAGTTCACCCACGCTTCAGCCGTAGTTATTAATGGAGATAAAGCTGAAACAATACACCCGAGTCTTACGTCAAGTCACCCACTTTCACTAGGATTTGCGTCATTGTCGGCAGAGCTGGTCAGCAAACTTCATTCACAAGATCCTCGAGTCGATGGCCCGACGCGTCACGCATTTGGCAAGGACGCACGACTCCATACATCAACACTTGAACCGTTCATTAAGTCTCGAGCGATTTTAATTAGGAAAATACTAGTAGGTAGCCTCAGCTACGCCCGGCTGCAATTTTATAAAAATCTCGAGTGAAGGTGTACTTGACGGTAAAGTTAGTCTCCCATTTATAATGTTACTAGCGACCCGCCCAGGCTTCGCACGGGTGCAATGCTGATATTTAATGCATGTTATCATACATATAAACCTTCTTCTTCAATCACTCTATATATTTAAAAAAACCGCATCAAAATCCGTTGCGTAGTTTCGAAGATTTAAGCATACAAAGAGACATAGGGACAGAGAAAGCGACTTTGTTTTATACTATGTAGTGATAAATACAACCAACAGCCACATACATAGTTCTGATCCGATACAAAAAGTTACGTCTTGTCTCGTAGATATTAGAAACTACGTGAGACTCACAAACTCGAAACAAATGCATATTTGTGGATCACACAAACATTTTTCTAGGAGTAGTGATCAAACCTCTCATTTCCTAGGATGTCATATTCAAAGTATTTATTTGATGTCATGGTACTTGAAGAGGTTACGAAGGTTTTGTAAGTAATACAATTAACAAATGTAAATTTTTATGATACAGTATATTATAGTTTTTGTTTTACGGTATAAATATTGATGATTAGGAAGCTATTGACACAACAATTGACGCCAATATAAATCTCAATAAAGCACTCTCTCTATCATTAAACACGCGAAACACAGGATATATTCTATCTAGAAAAAAGAGTAGACTAGTTTTTAGGACCTAGATTCTATTCACCTCAACACCAACGCATCACATCAGCATCACCACAAGCACCTACAACTCCATTCACATCTCCTGGAGTCATTGTCCGAAGTATGACGGAATTGGCAAACTCGCAAATACTCAACTATCGTCATTTGATTCATTCATTAATGAGCCTCACGTGGTTGTTGACAAATTTGTAGTATATGTGACTCACATCAATCTATGAATTGATGTCAGGAATCAATTGGGGTGGACGAGAATATTAGCTATGAAACACCTTTTACCTTCTACTAGCATCTAATCTCATAATAAATGCAGCTGATTGATGGCTCTTTGTTATGAAAGCAATTTATTTGCTTTTTATAAGCTTCGTGGTCACTAGGAACATTAGGGTTCGAAGTGTTTTCGCCATACCATCAAGCAATAGAACAGATAACATGTTTATGTTGGTTCTCTCATGCTGGGTCCTTGAATAGGATAGATAAATACACCCAACAGTCATACCCTAAGGTACATCAATAGCTCACGTTTACTTATTGTCTTGTTATAATTCACAGGATGCCTTTAACTTTGAGGAAAGATAAATATAAATAATATTGACTATTACCTCTTCTGAAGTTCTCGCAGACGATGGCATTACAGAAGAAAATCTTAAATAGAACTACGCTACGTCCATTCAATGTGATTCGGATGTTCTATGTCGCAATCCGTCGACGATGTCCAGTCTATATCCAAACTGAACCCGGTCCATTAACGTGTCGCCTCCACCAACGCACACTTTCATTCACAAATCTTGCATATTTGACGTAAAGCTGAACGATGCCAAACATTTGTTTGGTCCGATGTGTCAATTCATTACCACTTTTGAGATTATAACTATTTTGTTTAATTTTTTTTTATACCAATATCTACGTCTAGGTCTACAGAATTCGATTGATTTATAACAAAGCTCATTGAAATTGGCTCAATGGTTTAAACGTAAAAGAGTAACAAACATACATTGACGTATTTATCATATTAAAGAATCAACCGTCAAATTGATTCAATATTTTCGTTCATTAATAACATCTGAATTCGTAATGACTTCTATTTCAAGCTGGTTATGATCTCTAAATACTTTTTATTTGGAATCGTTTATATACCCTCAATATTATTTCAAATTCTATTTATTTTCATTCACGCTTCCAAAACGGCGACACACCTTTAAATTTTCGTCTGGGAATTTATTTTAATTCATGTGATATTTATATGGCTGGAGACGGCGATAAAAATTGTCATCGTCCGACTAGGTCCGGTGTAAAAAAACATGTAAAACACATAATATATGATGTTTCGCAACATCGAGCCATTCCAGTTGTTACGGGGGACATCCTGGACCCATAGGATGTTATTTACAACTGTCGGATAGGTTTGGAGATCCGCAAGAATAGGAATGTATAATATTATTTTAATTTGTAAATCTGGACATAAACTAAATGGAAGAAAATCTTATAAAGCTTTTATATTTTGACTATGCGTAGTAAAGATTATATAAGGAACTAGCTTTTGCGCGCGACTCCGTCCGCGTAGACTACAGGGTTGAGTTCAGAAAGAAAATAAGAAATAGTCTATTTACTCCTCAGAGTCCTGTCCTATTTAGGTCCATACCAAAAACCATACAAATTGGTCAAATTGTTTAAACTTGAAACCGTAACGCGTCGATTGACGCCTTGTGTATCATTATTGCGCGCTTGATCATTATTTTGAAACTGCGATATCTTTTAAGATACTCATTAGAATCACATGTTGTAAAAGGCAAATTTATTTTATATTAAATACTTGTAATGAAGAACGTATTTATTTAGATAAGGATTAATATCATCTTTATAAAACACCTTCACAAATAATGCTTTATTTTTAAGTAAATTTGTTTAAGATAAAAAACGTTATAGTTAGCTAACCTTAAAAGATAGACATATGCTGTCGCGGACTTTTTTTTAGAACTTTTAAAGGGGAACAATTCTCTCATACATTACTTTAGCGAAACTTTAACCGTTTCCCCAGCGCACGCAGCGGAAGCTCACCAAAAGGAAAAAATGTTCCCGATTTTGAAACATTCTTTGTTGCTGCTCCGCTCCTATTGGTCGTAGCGTGATGTTATATAGCCTATAACCTTCCGCGAAAAATGTGCTATCTAACACTGAAAGAATTTTTCAAATAGGACCAGTAGTTCCTGAGATCCTAGCGTTGAAACAAACAAACAAACAAACAAACAAACAAACAAACAAACTCTTCAGCTTTATAATATTAGTATAGATATCATCAGATCCTTTATCAGAAAAGTACATAAGTTCATCATTCATTATTAAGGGATGACAAAGAGTATGGTCATTCAGCAACATAAAATCCCTACTTTTCATAAAAATATCTTCATCTTCCTTCACAACCAGCTGACTGTCGTGACGTCAATACTTACAGAATATTACGCAACCAAAAGCAAATTTGATTCGTAAAGACCGGGAAAGTACTATCGATTGGTACAAAAATACTCTACGCATGAATTCTTTAGGTGCATTGAGATTTTTTATCTATATTTCGTTGTTTAAATCATATTGATTAGTAACATAGGTGTCTCAAAATCGATTATCAAACCTAAAAGGCGATTGCATCAACGCATCACCGCGCAACCGTCGAAGCGTTTCCTCCATATCCAAAAATGATAAATGGCATGTGCTACGGAACATTTGTTTCGAAGTGTCACTTCGACTTCCTCAGTATTTTTTCTTTTCACACTGAAACTTGGCCAAGTATCGTTCGGTCGGCAGCGTCGTCTCCAAACGAATGACTCCCGTTTAGATAATACGATGTTTATTTCTGTTCTTACATATGTTACTCGTCACACCGAATAATAAGGCCATTGGCCTAATGACAGCCATTTATTTTTAACGTGTTCGCGTCCGCGACTTAGTTTACCAACTTGTGATGTTTAATTAAAAACGATTATGTGTGCGATGTTGCGTTTCAGACCACTCTCCATTGTCGATCTTTATTTATTGTTTTAAATGACACTCGACTTTTTATTCGTATGATAGTAACAGTTGCACCTGGTGATAAGTTCAAATTCCTAGTAGAATAATGGGTGAGATGAAAAATACGTTCTTTATCAGTAGAAAAATACTTATACTGTCGCGAGCTTTTTTTTATTATTTATATCGGCACATGCATAGATATTATCACGGTCCACTTCGGTGAATCGAAGATTAGTCGTTCCTCTTCCAATCGTATGAAACAAGTAGCTTTACTTCATGTTTTCCTTCATTGTTAAGTATTTTTAAAGCGATAAAAATTACGTAGCTTCAAAAAAGTATTTTAAATAATACCCCCGAAAAATACAGAAAGGAATTCTATCAACATTTCTTAACAAATTTCTCTGGATTGGTTATGCGTATCTATCATTATAAGAATTGTGAAAGTTGCCGTTTTCCTTCATGTACGATTTTGCGGACACCTGCTGCCTATGTGTTCAAGAAACAGTCCTTAATCCAGTATTAAACGGGCATAGTTGTGTCGATTCTAAAGTATCCTAACATCATTCTACTCAGTCGACGCTCTATACTGCCCTGGACTAACAATCATCAGATTCGTCATTATTATGTTTATCCTCGTCGCTTTATTACTTTTTTATACTGTCACGGCTGAGTGACTTAAACACACCTGATGATTACAGTGCCAAATGGGGTGTCGACGAGAAACGATTACGATCATCCTTAGTCAGTCGACACAATGAATTTAATGCATAATTCAAAGCATAATGGTCTTGATGCACAAGTAATTCGTGCTGCGCAAAGTTGAGATCTCGGGTTCGATTCCTGGGTCGAGCAGTTTTATTGGCGATCGTCATACGAAACTTCCATACATTTAGGTATGAGCGGTTATGTCAAAGTCAAATTTAAAGCCAAAAAATGATTCAAGTAGAGTTTTATGAGTGCTTTTGAATCGTCAATTTTGAGTTACTATCGCTTTAGAGCAGTATAAGGAAGATACGGAAAAACATAAATCTAAAGGTGAATACACACATAACTTCGAAAAGTCAGAGGTGTGTGCCTTAAAACCGCGACCGCCGATATTCTCGACCGTGCGCCTAAACCTCGAGGCTATCACTGTTTTATTTTATATTTCAATAAATATTATTTCATTTCATTTTATTTGACATGTACATATGTTGTTTGTTGTGCAGTTAGTCAAGCCCGCGTGGAACCGATGCAGTCGGTGCGGACGGCGCGCGGCGGCCGCGTGCGGCTCGAGTGCAGGGCGAGCGCGCGCCCGCCGCCGCGCATCTCCTGGTACAAGGACGGCCGGCCTGTCGCCGACATCGCGCTGAGGCGCTTCCGGGTGCAAAATTACAGGTAACATTATCAGCTCTTGTGTACCACGCTTCTAGATACGGGCCAGCCCTAAAACATACATACATATAGTCACGCCTGTCTCTCATGGCAGGTAGAGACTATAGAGTCATCTCTTCAGCTTTCTCTACTGACATTATCCTCATGCATGAACTCCCCTAAATCGGAAACGGTATTCATCTATTCATCATCATCATCATCAGCCTATTTATACCCACTGCTAGGCACAGGCCTCCTTTACCGTTGAGAGCCATCTTAGTGTGGGTTGGCGGAGAATACTCCCAAAAAATTAAAAAGGAATAAATAGACGTAATACTCCCATTAATCCTTGAGAAGGCGTAGCGTAATTTAGGAAAAGAGCGAGAAGAATAGAAAAATAAGAAAGACGCCTTTATTCAGCAGTTAAAAATAGCCAATTGTGACACTACGTGATTTAGAATTACTTGTATCAATGTTGTATTATTGTGGTATACAATAAAAAATATAAATAAATAAATAGTCAAACTAGTATTTTAACCCCTCGGTAATGTTGATTGGGTAACAGTAACTACGAAAAACTTTTCGATCTCACTAACTATCCCAATTGAGACTCGGGAACTCTCGTTTCATAAGGAACAAGACAAAGGTTATATTAAAAGCTATCCTTGTATAGTTTGATATCAATCTTTAATTATATCAATGACGATTTAAGTTAAATTATATAGTACAACTACTGTACACAGTAATGGTTTTCGCTCATCCGTAACATTTATCATTCGAAAGTTGGCTCGACGTTTAATATAACAAAATTTAATATTTTTTTTGCTGTCAGTCTTATAGACTTTTGCAAAACGTTGAATTATTCAAACACCTTAAAAATATGAATTACAATTTAAATTTATAATTAACTTGAAATATTTAGTTACATAAATAGTCATACAATTTACCGCGTGGGAATGGAAATGTAAACGGAAGAGGTGGCAATGGTGTTTAAATTAGAACATAATTGAGCAATTCACTAAATACTTTAGAAATATATTTATATCAAGAAGATGTGGTATTTGATTAGTTACCGAGATTATATAAAGCAACTCGACAAAGACTTCGTAAATGTGAAAAAGATGTGGATTAGGAAAATTAGGAATTATAAAACGGGATTAGGAATCTAGAAACTTCAGGAATAAGTTATTAAACTACAAAACATAACATGAGTGCAACTAGATGCAATCCAAATGATGGCAATTAATAGAATGCACAAACCTGAAACAATAAAACAAAACCTCAGTCGCAACAAGACAACTAGCTCCCAAGGTTAGTGTAAAGTCCAGAACAATGATTGATTCGTAACGATTACATACGATGATCCATTTAACTTTACTGCGTGCATCTTTATCGAAAACTAGATCACGCATGTATTCAGGCCGCTCAGCCCGATGCTGGACAATAAGCAAACGAAGCTCGCTCTATGTTTGTATAAACTTCTTTATAGGGCCGTAAATGTTAATACAACACGCTGTACTAAACATCACAATTAATATCCAAAACATTAATTATTAGAGCGTTAAAATCATGATATATTTATTAAACTGACATGGAGCTAAGCTATAAATAATGTTATGGAAAAACAAAGAATTTATGGACACGATATAGGTTAACAGTGAAGTTAAGAAGTTGAAAAATATCACGCGATGCGGGTTTAAATGTCAAATGAATGTTTAAAGAAATTCGCACTTGAACTTTGGATTTGTGTTGAAAAAAAGGGTTTATTCCTACATGGTAGAAATCATTTATTAAAGAAAACCATCTCCGACTATAAAATTGATATAATCTAAGGAAAAAAGATATATTTTTACAATATATCGGATAATCTACGGTTCACAAGCTAACTGAAAGGAGGTTAAACGAAATGCGAAGAGACTTTATGGTATTCTAGATGAACTCTCTATGAATTTTTCATTTGTGATAAAAGTAGTTTTTTCATCTTTGTTTCATCAGGGATATATCCAAACTATTGCCAAGTTTTCAGAGGCAACCCTGGCAATATTAACACAAACAGATTACAGCACTAATCGCGACTGCAGACATCTGTCATTGACCTACCTATACCAAATCATATGCCAAGCGAGATTGACCCCTAACCCTCGACGATAAAGCATTCACAACGAATACAGTACATAACAGACAATTGGTAGGAATAATTATGAAGCGGATTGCTGTTACACGGGTCGTTGCTTACGTTCCAGTACTTTGGTATTTTATGGTCTAATGACACAGTGACTTTTAAAATAAAGACCATTAAATGCCTTACATTGTTGTTCTTTTTTACTGTTCTTATTTAATGAAACTTTGTGTTAATTAGTTAGAAATATCACGGGGTAAAAACGCGGTCAGTTATAACGTCTTGATGTTTTTAGAAATGGAGAAAGGAAAAACTTGATTCAATAGATAAGAGAACGTACTACATCAAATTAATTTCATTTTCAAGTGTACAATGGAATAATTGTTTGCAGAAGGCGCTCGGTTTTAGTAATAAGACATGCGAGGAACGAAGACTCAGCGAAGTATGAGTGTAGAGCACAGGGAGCTATTGGCCCTCCAGCCATCGCTTCTGCAAATGTTAGCGTTCTGTCCCCGGCCACCACGCCGCCAGACACAAGTGAGTATTCCAAATTCATTTTTTAAAAAAAGAAAATAATAATTATAGTTTTAATACCCTACATTTATGATAAAGGGGACGTGGTAATAGGTCAAGCTGTGTTTGAATTTTTTCTACTAAAATTCTCACTAAAATTGCGAATTTTAAAAATATGCTCGTTAATCGTGAGTCTCAGGTTATACCAGCTTCAATATCTCGGTACATGTTAAAGTATAGGCTCTTGGGCCAGATAGAGCCAAGTAACATAACTTGATATGAATTTCTTCTTCTTTATTCAATTTCTGACACTTTACCCACTTTTATTAATCTACCACAAGAAGTTGATTGCAACTATGAAACACAGTCCAGCTGAAGCAAACACTGCGATTTCAAAAAACACATCACTCAATTCCTTAAACATTGCTACAGTTGGCGCTGTCATCAAATGACAATATCATTGTTTCGCCGCACAGCGATCTTGAGAAGTCGTAGTGACGATTCTTGGAAGTCGACAATGCAATCGGGGCCAATAGGGTGCTCGATTACAGCGTGTGCTATGCGTAGCCACTTAGTTCCTTAATGGCTTCTACCTTACCAATGATCACGAATATTCAAAGACTTATGGCGATTTCTTTAATTACAGCTGTTAGAACTGTCTCTTGAAATTTGTATTTCTTGCAAATTATTGCTGTGAAACTTGTTTTTACACATACGCTTTATTTCATAATTAAATTATACTTACCCAGCAACAATATCACCATAGCTACTGCATTACCTCAGGAGATTTCCTAAGTACTTCTCTTTCTTGATCTTATTGGTAAAATGTGACATATTTATTTGAGCACGATATATTCCCGTCTGGTATAAAAAAAATAGAGAAAGTTTTATATTCACCAACAATGAAATGAATAAATTAATACATATTATGTATCCCGGAAATATTTGTATTGTTAAGTGCGACCTTGTTTTGCGTTTCACGCATTGTCTTCTAACCAACATCGCCACGAAAGTCTTCTTGGAAAATAATAAGCAGATGACTTAATTCCTAACCTAAGTCTTATTTTCTAATGTGAGCGTGTAATTTGTTCACAGCGACCGGTTCGCCGTGTCCAATGCCGGACCCTTCGTCGTACTGTCTCAACGGCGGTACATGTTTATTCTTCGAAATTGTACAGGAGCAAGCCTGCAAGTGAGTACTACAGATATTTAACACCTAAAACGTGCAAAAAATAGCAATAGGAATGATATTTGTGACTGTGCAACAACTGCAAATAAAATACTGGAATTAAAATTTTGAATATAAGTAGCCATAACTATGTAGAATCACTTTTCTTCGCAGTACATTCAAGCATGTCAGTTCTTATGTTTTTTTCTTACATAATCAAAGTCAAAATCAAAATAACTTTTATTGAAACATACACAAGTGCTTTTGTTTCATAAAGTATAAGCTATCGAGATAAATGTTCAGTACTATGGAAACCTCTAGAATACTATTGTAAAAATGTCAGTGTTCACACACCGGGGATATTCCTATAATAAAAAGAATTACTTTCTTGATAAGATAATAAAGTAGAGTTTTATTTTCGAGTCGTGTTTATTTTCTGTTGTCAGGAACAGAAAAGTTGGTCTTTATCAATGTTTTACGTATGCACGAAATAGACTACATAGCGAAAATAGAAATAGTTGAGGTGCTTTTAGAATTGGTTTACTAATAAATACTCCACATTGGAGAAATGCTATATATCTCCTTCGGTTTATTTTACTTCAACAGTCGCGAAATGGAACTGGCAGGTATTAGCTAATTAAGAGTTATTCAAATATCTTTTCTTAGTCAAGTATGGTTCACAAGTACGAAAAATAGGAAATTTTTTATTCTCATAGTCCGTTCTATGAAGTTTTAATGATTTTTTTGGTATTTTCCTACAAAAATATTTTTAAGCGCCATTATCAAAAACATAAGCACGTGGTTGATCTCGTGTTCTATTATTTGCAATTTAACCCTTACCGACGTTGAGGGTTTTTTTAACATATTCTATTTTTACTTCCAGATGTCCAGAAGGCTTCACCGGCCAGCGGTGCGAGACGAAGGATGTGTCGAACAGAAGTAGTATGTCGCATTCGTACACGTGCAAACTCGGCCTCTCGACCACCTACTACTGTTAGCGACCGATGCGCCGGCGCATAACCCACCTTGTTCCAATTTTAAATACAAAATTTTAGCTCGCGACTTACGACGCGCACCGGCCGGCGGACTGTGGCCAGCTTTCGTCTTACAAACCGAATTAAATATATTTGCTGTAGGAAAAACACGCACTCTTCACTATTTTATATTATTTTAAATGCAAATTCACTTTACTAATCATAAGGACATACATATTATAACTGCCAGCATAAATACTACTTTTTTCGAATAAATGACTTTATTTTACAAACATGAATGTTCGACATTTTTACACAGTCTAGTGTCTAGCTAGTGATTCATTACATTTCTTACTCACCGCGTCATAGTCATTAATTTTGTATTTATGTTTTATTCCCATTTACCGCGATCTGCGTCTTCCTAGATTATATAATAGCTAAGACGCAGACATGACTGATCCTATGGACATGCCAGAGACAATTTAAGTTCCTTTTAGAATAACAAAGTATATTTATAGGTTTTATTCCAAGTTCAGAGATGTGAGGCTCGATTTTTACCAGGCTCCAATCATAATAAACGAATGTTTTATGCTTGGATCCTAATCGGGATATATTCCAACGAAGTTTGAGTAAGTTCGATTTGTTTGTGATTCGATGAACAAATTATGATGAAGTTTCCACAGTCCGCTCCAAGGTCACGAAATTTACTTTATTGTAACAAAAAACAGACACTGTTCCTTTTATACAGTCGAGTTTTGTTGCATTTATAATCGTGTTAAATGCGTATTTAGAGTATTTTAATTAAGAGCCGGACTGACGGCCGTTGTAAATATAAATATTTATACATAACGCGAATCCTACGTTTCTCGTCTAGGGAGAAAACATAGTGATTCTAATTTATTTCTATTTTTAAATCTGCTTCTCTTTCCGATATTCGAAATTTTCAAAGCTTTAAAATTCGATATTTAAATTATTTATTCTGGCAAAAAGCCCATGTTTCATTAATAAAGCCGATAATCGATCATACGACTATCGCAATGTACTTTTATAAAAATTTATCTATCTATTTACATTACGTGGCGGCTTTCTAACTAAAGTTATTTTAGAACCACTCTACTATAATTGAAGTTGTAAATATTTTAAACATATTTGTAATATTGCGTTTTATTTGTTATTAACTATAAGGTTTGAACAATAGTATATAATATTCTAATGAAGAGACTTGCAAGTTATGTACATATCTAGTAGGATAAGGGTTTTATACATATATATACAAATATCATAATTTTTAACGACGAAAAACTGATTTACAATTTTATATAACTTGCTATGCCAATAATATTAGCCATAGCAAGATTATTAATGTCATGGTTGCCAATAGAATAGTGGAAAAACATGAATCAAGCGCTCAAAACATGAAAAAATGTAAAACAGGGAAACGCATAGCAAGTCTAATGAAAATACTAAAAATACTTAATTCCGATTTATGCGGTCCGTAACACAGCACCTAGTCATAAAGCAGTTTTAATTATTAGCTAGGTAGAAACTAAATGAATTAATTTATGAAATTATATAATTTTTCTATGAGTGTGAATTTATGATTGAGTGAATGTAGCTGTATCGATAATGTACTTTTTCTCACATTTTCACTATGGGACCGAAAGATCGACGAAAATTCTCAGTTGTTATCCTTTCTTTTTTTTTTGTAAAAAGTTTTCTTTCTTCTAAGTTCATTATTTATATGTAATTTAAAGTGTAGCAAAGGAAATATTTATTTTAATGAAAAATTGAGGATAATAGAAGAAATATTTATAAGTTGAGATGCCTTGACGTCATTTGTGAAAATTCAATTTTGGTAAATCTTCTTATTTGACTTAATCTATTATGGCCAAAACTACTTAATTTTAATTATTGCGAAAGAAATGACGTCATAGCAACTTAAACGAGTTTTTGTAGTCTCACAACAAATATTAAGGCTCGAATTATCATTTTAAGTGAATGTAACAATGGTCATACCAAAATCACAATAAAAGAATGAGTGTTGGAATTAACAGAAAGGCGACAATTTGTTTTCTTTTTCACGTACACTCCTTGTATCCTTAGAAAAATCCTTAGATTAATGTTCCGATGTTCAACTATTTGTAACGGATCAAAACCGGACAGTTTATTAGAAACGGTACGTATTTTTCGAAATTATTTTTTATTTGTCGTGCACCGAATTAACAATCCGCACTCATTTCATTAAATGAAAAAATGTAACTCTCTCCACAGACCCTCAGTGTTACATTTTTTCATTTCATATCATCAAGTGACTAACGCTTCATTCCAGGCACTAATAAGAATGAGCATGCTACACGCATGATTTAATGTATATTCAACTTTTTATTTGTTGTGAGAAAACATTATGTAATATACTAGAGTCATCGTACGTAAAATATGTTTTAATTGTTTTTCTCGGTTGCAGGTAAAGGAGAACCTCTTTGGTGATTGGACAAACAACGACTGATAGAATGGATTGTCGATTCCTAATTATAAGCATTCCGGAGTTAAACGAATTATTGTACAGCCATTATCACTTTCAACTGTAATGATTTTGTATTTGTACGCTAACATTATGAGTATTTGACTGATTTTTACAAATATTTAAGGTAATCACATCACGAAACGCATTCAGTTTTGACTTTTATAAAAGAAAAGTGTAAAAAGGCTGATATGTAATGAAAAGTGTAAAATAATTTTGCTTTATCGGCTGGCCGCTACGTACTTAGATGCTTCTTAAAATACTTTAAGTTTACATCGATAATTTCATCCTTTCCCCCCTTCGTAAAACTAAAATACAATGTTTTTTTTCTGGTGGAATATGTTTAAAGATTTTTGAAATATCCAATTAAACCCAAAGTTAAATAAATTATGTATTACTCATGAAAACTGATTTTAAAGTAGTACTGCTAGAGCTTAGAGGAACCTTTATATGCAGCTTTATCTTTTTTGCATTGACGCTAATACATTTGTATTTATTATTTCACTTTTATATTGTGAATACATAAATGCGCTTATATACTATACTATACTCAGCCTATCGCCGTCCACTGCTGAACATAGGTCTCCCCAAGTAAGCGCCAACCATCCCGGTCCTGAGCGGCTTTCATCCATCCGCCACCCGCCACCTAAATGTGCTTAGGGGTGATTTAAATCGAATCGCAAACTGATGTTCCTAACATAAATTATAGTGTAACAATTATGCTTATTTGACACTCAAAAACTATTGATTTGACTAATGAGAATCGTGTTCATGTGTTAACAAAGTGTCAGTAACATATTTAATTGTGGGCAACACTACTGTGGAACTGTAAATTTAAAAACTTCTTTTTAAGTTACATTTTCCTAGCTCTATTAGGCTACTAGATAGTTTAAAAAAATACAAATAAAACAATTACTCCCGTCCCTACAAAATAACGGAAAATCTACTAAACGTAGCAGACTTTTACATAAGCAATAAGCATGATATTCGAATGTCGTTTGGTCGATTTTTAAATGACTGTTTTACTTTTTGAAGTCGGCACATTCATGTTGATTCTTTAATGAAATCGCCCACCTAACGTTTTACTTCCAGTTATAAACATACATAATGTGTAGCGCTTAATGAAAATTAATTTGCTCAATAATACTGAATGATAAAATATGAATGACAATATATTTTGTGACACTACTAATGTAACATATTTTTTATTTAATAAGGCTGTTCCAATTTTTATCAATGCAGTATCAATCTAAACTTTTTTCTGACTGATTTCACTTATCTTATATATAAAATTCTCGTGTCACAGTTTTCGTTCCCATACTCCTTCGAAACGGCTTGGATGATTCTCATGAAATTTTGTGAGCGTATTGAGTAGATCTGAGAATCGGCCAAAATCTATTTTTCATCCCCCTAAATGTTAGGGGTAGTCCACCCCTATTTTTTATTTTATTTTTTAGACAAAATTTTTAGTTTCTATTTTTTTATGATACAACATACAAAAATACATACAATCCTTAATTTTCACCCTTCTACGATCAACCCTTATTTTTTAATAGCCATTTTAGTTTTCTCGACCTACCAAAGCGATTTGAATGAAATTTGGTATAGAGAGAGGTAAAGCTCACAGAATTATCATGGGATAGTTTTAATCCCGGAAAATAAAGTATTCCCGTGAGAATGGGTATTTCTACATCCACCGAAACAGTTAAAATTATTTTTAGTATGGAGATAAATAGGAACCTAGGAAGTAACATAGGATACTTTCTATTCCAGAAAATGTAGTATTCCGGTGGGAATGGGTATTTGTGGATCTACCAAACCGATTTGAATGATTTCTGGTATGTGCATAAATAGGACTCTGAGAAGTAAAATAGACTAAGTATCTATCTAAACTCAACCCTGTAGTCTACGCGGACGAAGTCGCGGGCAACAGCTAGTATTAATATAAAAATCTCACTCTCTTATATGATTTGAATAAAAACAATATTTTGTGTTGCATTATATCTCATAATTACAATACACATAGGATTTACAAAAAATTTAACGGTATTCCATTTCATTCGAGCAGAAACATGTCTATATTAATATAGTTTAATTTATCCACCGATAGAATTTTTTCTCTGTATTACTTTCTTTCTAGACATTAAATACACTTAATAGTCACATAAGTACATACTATCATTAACCATAGGCTTCAATCTCATTCATGTTTAAAACAAAATTTATGGGTCAAATATTTGTCTTGAGACTGAATCAAAACTTTGCCCATGAAAAGGCATGAAAAAATAATTTTAATCTCCTTTAATTTCTCACATGACATTTTTTTATGAATAAAACTATATCACTGTCCTTTCAGTAAAAAGAAAATGATGGTCAAGTACATGTTAATTAATTAAAAAATGAGTCGATAATAATAAGTTGTATTATTAATGTACAGTATTATTTTTGCTGAATATTTGTTATTTATTGTACCTTATAATCGATATTTTGTAAGTGCTTTGTTATATAGTAAATGAATTGTGAAAATTGCATATGTGAGTTTTATTTTTTGTGTCACGCGACATGCCAGGTTTAATTTTTCATTTGATTAGACCAGTTTCATTAGGAACTTCGTTAGTAAACTTTGAATAACAATATGTACTTAGTTGAATAAAGTTCACCTGACTGTAGAAGGCCTGGAGGACACAAGTCTAGAAATATTTTACATCCGACTGCTACAGACGTAGGTAACGCTTAAGTATATTCATGTTTATACTATAAGCATATTAGGTATGTGCTGATTCTCTTGAGAAAAGCATAATAAAATTAATATTCTATTACTATAAATTGTGACGCCTAAAGGAAAAAGTACAACAATTAGTAACATTGCTATTAGTTCGAACGAGTTGCAAATAGAACAAATTATTGTTCACAGTATTCATACTTTCAGCAAAATATAAAAAAATCAAATGATATGAAAACAGATTTTATTAACATACTTAAAGACTACTTAAATTAACACAAATTTCAATGAAATTATTTCAAACCTCATGCAACTTACATTTATATGTACAATACTGCTTAGATTACAGACAAATTACTTATTAAAATCTACATGATTGGTTATTGAAATCATATAATTTATGGTTTACAGTACGGCAATGACATGCCATAACATTGTGAATTAAATTTTTTTATCAATATTACATCACAGTATTTTTACAATATTTTATTCATCATGGCATAATCTACTAATGAAAATCTCTTTCTAATTAGACTGTTCTCTGGGTGCTTTTTACTTTTAGTACCAATACTTGAATCAAAAGTTACAGATGGTTGCAAGCGGAATTTTAAGAATTTGTTCATGAAATAATTGTACCAAGATAATAATATACTATCACAAATATTGTAATTTTTGAAACAAAAAATTAATTTGATTAAAAGATCTAACTGGACTAAAACAAAATATTATTTTTAAACAGCTGCACCTATAATAGGAAAGACAAAAATGCCTTGTTAATTTTACAAAAGTCAATTCATAAAAAGTTTTATCAAGCAGATATTAGTATCATTTATTCTTTACATATGGTTTTCCTTGATTAATGTGCAGCAAATATCAACTTCTCATGCATTGCAATCAGGTTTATGCTTAAACTAATGTTTGGAAAATGCTCTATCCATGTTTAATTTATTAAAACCATTAAATATAGTTTGATCAGCCATACAGCACAACAAATAAAATTAATTTACCACACAATTGAGATCTGAATGGACCACATGTTTCTGTCAATATAAAATGCTGCCTTACTAATCTACTAGCTTGTAACTAACTACTGTCTCCATTTTATTTAAGCCCGTCGAGAATGATTTGAGCTGGACATTTTGAGCATTTGCTATTGCTACTGGCTCAGCCTCTGCCCACTTTTCTGGGATATCACAATCAGGTCTAGCGTGGACTAAAACATCAAAAGAACATCTGCAGTCTAAGAACGGCAAGTATGATATAGTAGCTGCTACTTGTAACATGACATCTCGGATTTCCTGTTGTATTTTCTTTAAGTCTTTAGTGGCTACAGTTTCATTCTTCTCTTTGGACAAGGCTGCGTCACCATCTTCATACTGAACTTTAAAATCCCAGCACTCAAGGACCTCTTTGTTTGCAACATTCATGATAATAAGAGACAGCTTGCTTACTTTTTTGTTTAATATCCAATCTGAAATTATGTAAATGAAGAATAAATATTTCAATTATGAAAGATTAGGCCTCAAACTTACAAAATTATGTAAATGAGACCCAGCTTGAGGATGATTTACTATACATAACTAAATATTCCTATACAAATAACACTGAGGTATGCTGGTTCCCTTTAAATATTTTAACATTTATTAAAAAAATTAAAATATGTTTTTTCTTTTCACAATCTATAAATGTGTCAAGGAATAATGTTTTTTTTTAATATCATCATTCTTCACCATCTCCATAGCTGGACATAAGATCCATTGCAAATATTTTTATAGGTAGTTTTTTACTACATGCAACTGTATTAATTTAAAAAAGTTACCTTCACTTTGTGTCAGTAAATTGGTCAAAAAGCTCTTGATTAGTGGATCTTCCGATATTAATAATGTTAAACCATATTGTTGTTCTGCTTTGAAACTTTCTGGTGGGTATAAACCTCTTTGAAATAAAACAGAGTTGATGGCGAATTCTGAAATTATAAATAATTTTATTACCTATCGTCTAGAATTACTAATGGAAATGAAGTAAATTTACTTACTAAGATATTCGCATATAATTTGCGCCGAACCCCGAAGAGTTATACAGTTTTTTGTTTGTTGTTGAGACATTTTATCGAGGATTTTAATTATGCGATACAGTAATAGCTATATATTTGTTGCACAAATATATATTAGCCGAAAAAACTAAAAACTGCGATACAATAAGATGTTTGAGTTTTACAAACCAAGAACCGTCCGTTAAAGTTTCAAAAAGCTTGCAAGTTTAAACTTGACTCTTGAACAGACGTTTTAGTGACGGTTTTGATTCCGAACGAAATGTAATAACATTTGCTGACCTTTTTAATTTATTAGCAATATAAAGTGTTTTAAAGAGCTTAAAAATATATTGATACTTTTTTTGTGAATAATTTTATTTTAGTTGTGGCCTTTTCTACAACCATTTATTTATACCATTTTATTCTAAATTCACCATTACATTTACGAACGAACATATTTAGTTTTTAATTCATTGGCAAGGCAAAGGTTTAACAACCCAATGCCTCTTATAATAGCAATTATCTAAAAAGACTTTAGGTTAGGACCCAACCATAATACCAATATTTTTGCATTTAGTTATAAAATTATAATTTGTGTATGTGTAATTCCTTTTTTTCATAGCTATACATATTCGAAGGACTCTATCGCCCAGTACTTATGTTGATCTTGAATTAACTCAATCAAATTTTGAATCAACTCCATTTAATACAATACATTTATCTTTTAAAAAATAATAAGTACTTATATAATTTTTCAGAATAAGCCGTCCCAACGAATAATAAGTGCAATGAATAAATATATGAATAGATTTATAATTAATAATTTGATCTTTTACAAAACACAGAATAACGTCGATTTAATAAATAAAATCTATTATTCCTTATAACGTATTGAATAAGAGACTTCTCATAATATGCAAACCTTTGCCAAGTGCTTACACAAACATAAAAAAGTTCAGATAACTAGGCCAATGTCAAAATAAAGCAATGGTACTTTTCAAATTATAAACAAACAATATTTGGCACTAATAAAATACTGGGCACTGGGTAAACTAAGCTTGTACTAAATATCAACTAACAACCTAATCGTGAATGTCTCATGTCAATGAAGTATGGGACGGACTAAACGGAAAAGACGAAATACGAAAAAAACGCCGCGCAACTTTTGTGTCTGTGATGATAATGAAGATTCCGTACTATTGAACACTTGGCTTGGAAAAAATGGTCTGCGTCGTAATAAAAAGCTTGCATTAGCGATATTTAATGATACCGGGCGTGGAATCATAACGAAAAAGAAGATAGCAAATGGAGAAGAACTTATTAACCTCCCATTAAATTTAACTATAAATGTCACCACACTCTTGATGGATAAAGATTTTTGTAGTATATTTTTAAAAAACACTGTAAATTGTTTTGAACGATATAAACAAAGTGTGACATTCCAGTCATTAATGTCATTTTATTTATCATTTTTAAAAGTACAAAGTATTAACAGCAAATGGTATGTTTATTTGGAGAACTTGCCAAAAGATTATACAGTGCCATACTATTTGCCAATTGAAATACAAAGCAATATTGATAAAGATATTCTGTTTATAGTAAAAAAGCAAAGAGATATAATACAAGCCTCATACAACATTTTTATAGATATTTTAAAAAATACCTCAAGCAAAGAGAACAGTGTTCATAATGTTTTTAAAAAGAAATTTACACTGCCATTGTATGAATGGGCCTATTTTACAGTAAATACTAGATGTGTATTCATGGATTTGTCAAAAGTTATAGATTTAAAGAATATTGAAAATACTATACTAAGTTTAATTTGTGATAATACCAAAATATCATTGTGTCCATATTTAGACATGATAAACCACAGTCCTGAGGCAAGGAATGAAACTAAACTATTAGTTAGTAGAAATATAGAAAATATTAATATTAAAGATTTAAGCGAAGAAATATTTTTAGACATATCATTTTCTATTTTTACAAAAAATAATTTTGAGCCATATTCCCAAGTATTTATTTGTTACGGGGACAGTCACAATTTAAAACTTATAACTGAGTATGGTTTTTACCTACCTGATAATGAATTAGACAGTGTTTCATTGACTTATGAGAATATACAGACTTATTTTAACTCAAATTCAATAAAACTGTCGCAAGATCAGGTCAATTTTATATCAAACCATGGTCTTAATAAAGATCTGTACATAGATTGTAAAGGTCTTAGTTTCAACCTGTATGGTCTATTAATGGTTGTAAAATATTATTATAAGCAAAATATGGATGTAAGTAGACTTATTTATTCAGCAGCAATATGTTCAAACGATAGGAACCTCAATGAGCTAATAATGCCACTAGTTGTGATCAAACTGAAGGATATTAGAGACTCAGTAAATAAGTTAAAATGTGTGGAAAATAGATGTGTTATTTTGGAGAATTGTTTATCTCTTATGTGTCAGTATGTTAGTATATTGGAGAAATTTATTAAATGTTAGTTGTCTATGTGTACTAATTGTTTTTCATTTTAAACTATAGTCTGTGTGCTATTAATTTGTGATAAATTATAGTGTTTTTTAATTATGTGGTTTTTTTAAAATGTAGTTATAGCAGTCAGAATCTTGCCATTTATGTGTCACATTTTTTTTGCTCAGAAAAAATATAAATAAAATAAAGTATATTTTTGTCCATCAAAAAGATCCATGCATTCTGGCTCTGATCAATATTTAGTAGTGTGTCTAGGCTCCGGCAGATTTATTTAAAATATCTAAATAGTGCCATTTGGACAATATTCCAATAACTTAATACTAGCAAATAGTCATGTATCTGTTTAGATGTTTTGAGGATGAATAATATTCTAAAAAAAAAACAAATATGGTAAAAGATCATTCACAACATTATTAATGAATATGACTTTCATTCTTCAGTGTGCGGTAGTTACCAGCAAATACAGTAACAGTCTGATAAAATTAAATGTATAAATGATGATAAATTTTATTTTATCAGACTGTTACTGTTTTTACAAGTCTTTATAAATTTTAAGTAATAACTTTTTAAAGTGACTTGCTATTTCTAATAAAATAATATTTCTATACTATTTTAAATAGATATGGTTTATCCAGATAATCCATATTCTCGTTAAAATTATATTACGCTGGTTGTTTAGTGGATTACACTCCAACATGAAATATAGTTCTAACACCTACGTATCGATGTATTATTTTGCTACAAAATTACTATTGACGAAAATAAATCGAATATTTTGATTGGTAGTTTATCTTCGTAGTTATAGGTATAATTATGTCGTAATGAGCTATGTACGTGTATAACGATTTGAGATCAGCCTGTATAGTTTTTATTCATAAGAACATGCCACTAAATTAAAGTCAAATGACGAGGGTTATTTTCATGGTTACTCATAGTTCTATATCGTTTAATGCTAATTGAGAATTTATTTTGAACACACCGCTTCTAAACTGTAAGCAACCAGTTGAAGGGCAGATAATTTTCAGGGGCCAGTACAAAAAAGTGTGTTCATGCATACGGGCGGATATGCATCCATCTTCGTAAATAAATAAAGAAGAAAAACGTAAAATTCGTATAAACATTAATCTCACAAACTTTAACGCTCTATATATTCTTCGGCAAACATAAATTTATAAGTGATTTTCATTGACGTCTACTTCGCATTTCGATTACCCACGCTTTTAAGGGCGCTCCAACATTTTTGACGCGCTCGATTTCGTCGATCCGCGACGAGCTAACGCTCGCCAGCCGCCCGCGCACCGCACGCCGTCGCGGCCGCACGCACACACTCACATAATTACCGCGTCGCTTGCGACAGCACGCGTCCCTGTCTCGCTCTAGTCTTACCGTGCGCGCCAAAACACAATACTGTTCAATTATTGGTATTTACGTATATTTATATTATTGAAAATGTGTACAAATTAAGACGTGTATGTGTTTAAAATATAAAGTATAAAGTTAAAACATATAAATATATCTATTTATACATTGACATTTAGCTAGACATCAGTGGCGAAACTAAAGGCCGCGGGTTCGATTCCGCACCAATAGTTTCTCGTAGTATGTGATACTTACGACTAAAGACTGATACGGGGTCATTGAGATAATATTACTACGTATAGAGAAGACACCCTCAGCAAAAATCATGCTCCATTTTATGACGAGATAAAACTAAAACCGCAGCAGCACTCAAATAATCAATTAGCTGTCTAACCAAACGCTTACAAGTGTAGTTTTCTCGCGACCAAAAGGTCGAAAGCGCCGTGTATTTCATGGCGCTTACGCGTTTCGTTCACATCCTTCAATGAATTGTCATTTTCATAGACTAACACAAATGAATGTGATTCCTGGATGTACTCGTATTTATTTATAACTAGCTGTTGCCCGCGACTTCGTCCACGTAGACTACAGGGTTGAGTTCAGAAAGAAAATAAGTTATAGTCTATTTTACTCCTCAGGGTCTTATTTATGTCCATACCAAAAATCATACAAATCAGTCAAATTACGTGGAACCGTTACGCGCCGGTCGGCGCCTTGTACATAATTATTGGTCATTATTTTAAAACTGCGATATCTTCTAAGATACTCATTGAAATTTGAAATCAAATGATGTAAAGTGCAAACTTCTTTAAAATTAAATACTTATACTTAATAACGCATTTTTTTGGATAAGGATTAATCTAATCCTTATAAAAACATCTTCACAAACAATGCTTTATGTTAGAACAAATTTCGTTAGCATAAAAGAGGTTATAATGAACCAACCCTAAAAGTCAGACATATGCTATCGCTGTCTTTTTTGTAGGTATTATCAAGCTCTCCAACTTCTCTTTAGGACTCAACTATATATTTCCCATGGGTAAGGCAGCGTTTGCAAAAAACGCTTTCGTTCGCCCATTTTTTCACCGACTTACTTCGGAAATCCGGCTACAAGGAAAAAGACTTATCATTTTTTGGACTAACATATTATAAGCCTATAACATCCGGAGATTGATTTCTACAACGTCACAAACATACAAATTCACAAACGTTACCTGATTCTAATATTAGTATACATAGTATAGAAGTATAGATTATAATTTATTGACTGCCTCGTGGTCTCACGGTACATATATTGGCTACGCGATTTAGAGGTCTTGGGTTAGATTCCCAGGTCGGGCAAATGATTATCGAGTTTTTTTATTGGCAAATTCTTAGTAGTTTGAGTACTTTACACTGGCTCCTTATAGACATGGGATTGAAAACATTTTGGCGAAAAGCTGGTTCAGATAAGTTCGTAAATGTATAAAATGTGCTGTAAGTGGTACAAAACGGATTCAGTTAAAAACTTTAATAAATGCCACAGCGGAATTTGCCTAGAGTTCGAAACTTTAGGCCTGCAATATATGTACATGTATCTACATAATACCTAGTTGCTACATATTATGCTAAATATGAAAATACCCGAAAATTTTCCCATTCGTGTATATTTTTCGGGTATTTTCCCTATTTTTTCCATATTTGGGGGTTTTCCGGGCAAAATCCCATCTATAAACCCCTCGGACTCCTATTTATGCCCATAGCAAAAATCATACAAATCGGTAAAATCTATACTAATATTATAAAGCTGAAGAGTTTGTTTGTTCGTTTAAACGCTAGGATCTCAGGAACTACTAGTCCGATTTGAAAAATTCTTTCAAGATTAGATAGCACATTTATCGAGGAAGGCTATAGGCTATGTAACATCACGCTACGACGAATAGGAGCGGAGCAGCAAAAAAGAATGTTTCAAAATCGGGGACATTTTTTCTTTTTGTGAGCTTCCGCTGCGTGCGCTGCGGAAACGGTTAAAGTTTCGCTAAAATAATGTATGAGAGAAATGTTCCTCTTTAAAAGTTCTAAATAAAAGTCTGCGACAGCATATGTCTAGCTTTTAGGATTGGTTCACTATAACCTCTTTTATGCTAAGTAAATTTGTTATAAAATAAAGCATTGTTTGTGAATGTATTTTTATAAAGATTATATTAATCCTTATCCAAATAAATGCGTTATTTAGTATAAGTATTTAATTTAAAAGAAATTTGGCCTTTCCATTATTTGATTTCAATTAGTATCTTAGAAGATATCGCAGTTTCAAAATAATCATCAAGCGCGCAAAAATATGTACAAGGCGCCGACCGGCGCGTTACGGTTTCACGTTTAAATTATCTTGCTGATTTGTGTGATTTTTGGTATGGGCATAAATAAGACTCTAAGAATTAAAATAGACTACAACATATTTTCTTTCTGAACCCAACCCTGTAGTCCACGCGGACGGAGTTGCGGGCAAAAGCTAGTTTTTTATACGTGAAAACCGTAACGCGACGGTCGGCGCCTTGTACATAATTGTTGCGCGCTTGATGATTATTTTGAAACTGCGATATCTTCTAAGATACTCATTGAAATCAAATGATGTAAAGGGCTAATTTCGTCTAAATTAAATACTTATAATGGATAACGCATTTATTTCGATATGGATTAACATAATGTTCATTAAAATACCTTCACAAACAATACTTTATTTTAGAAAAAATTTGGTTAGCATAAAAGTGGTTATAGTGAAGTAATCCTAAAAGATAGATATATGCTGTCGCGGACTTTTTTTTAGAACTTTTAAAGGAGAACAATTTTATCATACATTATTTCAGTGTAACTTTAACCGTTTCCGCAGCGCACGCGGAGGAATCTTTCAAAAGGAAAAAAATATCCCCGATTTTGAAACATTTTTTATTGCTGCTTCGCTCCTATTGGTTGTAGCGTGATGATATATAGCCTATAACCTTCTTCGATAAATATGCTAACTAACACTGAAAGAATTTTTCAAATCGGACCAGTAGTTCCTGAGATCCTAGCGTTCAACCAAACTCTTCAGCTTTATAATATTAGTATAGATAGTATGAATTGAAAATTAAAAAGCAGTGATGGCCTCGAGGATTAGGCGCGCGGTCGAGAATCTCTTCGGTCGCGGGTTCGAACCCCAGGCACACACCTCTGACTTTTCTAAGTTATGTGTGTATTCAAATTGAATTATCACTTGCTTTAACGGTGAAGGAAAACATCGTGATGAAACCTGCACACCTAAAAGTTCTTAGGAATTTCTTAGGTGTGTAGTCCGCCAACCCGCACTAGGCCAGCGTGGTGGACTATGGCCTTAACCCTCTCAATGATAGAGGAGACCCGTGCTCAGCGTATATGGGTTGATGAAAGAAGAAAGAAGAAAGTATGAATTGGCAATCGCATGAAAACATAATGTACTTATCTCAATTTAGTGACTGACCCTGTTTACTTCTTCTTCTTCTTCTTCATCAACCCATATACGCCCCACTGCTGAGCACGGGTCTCCTCTACACTTGAGAGGGTTCAGGCCATAGTCCACCACGCTGGCCTAGTGCGGGTTGGCGGACTACACACCTAAGAAATTCCTAAGAACTCTTAGGTGTGCAGGTTTCATCACGATGTTTTCCTTCACCGTTAAAGCAAGTGATAATTCAATGTGAATACACACATAACTTTGAAAAGTCAGAAGTGTGTGCCTGGGGTTCGAACCCGCGACCGCCGAGATTCTCGACCGCGCGCCCAAACCTCGAGGCCATCACTGCCTGTTTACTATCTAGTACAAAATACCCGTCAAGACGAATGAAACGAGCCCATACTCGATTAGGTAGGATTGTTTAATTACCGAGTTCTTATGAACATCTTTCAGCTCCATCATCAGACCCTCGATACCATCTAACAGCAAATTATTCGACAAGACGAATCAAACGAGCCCATACTCGATTAGGTAGGATTGTTTAATTACCGAGTTCTTATGAACATCTTTCAGCTCCATCATCAGATCAGCATCATGTCAGCATGATATAGCGGCGTCATGCGATTTAAAATTGCAGCTCAGTAGGCAACTAAAATGAGTGAAACTAAATAAAACATTCTATAAAATAATTAAAACTAATTACTTATATTTTATCTTTTTGTGATAAAACTAATAATTTTAAACAAATAAATTCACCCAACAGTCACTTTTTCAGTTAGACTCCGTACTAAGTTTTGTATTGAAAGTACCAGAGACTACGAGATCCCGGAGCGGGAATCGAACCCGTGGCCTTTTATTTAACTGCGCCATGGGTCTGTCAAATAAATAACCTAATAATAATATCTAAGATCTTCACAAGAGGGCCAATGTATTCATAATTGGCAACAGCAAATTATTGAATTATTTTTTAGATATGACGTATAAAAACCATTATCATTTACTGAACTTACGAAATTATTTACACTAAAATTCAATGTCATATAAGGACACATAACCCAATTCAAATTCCAATACTACAAT
Source organism: Cephonodes hylas (assembly GCA_030295005.1). Classification (NCBI taxonomy): domain Eukaryota; kingdom Metazoa; phylum Arthropoda; class Insecta; order Lepidoptera; family Sphingidae; genus Cephonodes; species Cephonodes hylas. The sequence continues at coordinate 18,100,770 of AP025361.1, forward strand.
ACGTCCGAAAGAATACTCATTCATTGATTGTAAACAACAATGTTATCTATCGGAACGGCTATTGGCTAATGCCTGTTCTATTGCTACGCTCACACACACATCGATAGGTAGATACTTCGTTGCAATTTTATCTAGGACGAGAGGGGGGAAGCGACGAGAGAAGCGACATAGACATGCTTCCAAGACCGCGGCTCACCGCGGAATGGCACTCGGTCGGCGAAAAATGTATGGGGGAATTTACATGCGTTGACGTTTTAGCCTATAATTAAAAAACTATATATTTCTATGTCCAAAATGTTTACTTTTTGTATTGAGGAGTATATAGGTTGCAATATTATGTATATTTAAAGTCGAAATATTGATTAATTTTAATGTATATGGTACCTACTTAGACCCTATTTTTCTCAATTTTGAGCGATCATTGTGTTGGTAAAATCGTCTTTGTGTATACATTTTATATGGTGACATATACTTTTTTTTAATTACATGTATAGATGAATATATGCTCTTTGATTGTATATATAATATGTTAACATTTGAAATATTTTAATTCAATAAAAGTGCACGTGAAAAGCGTCGATTTTTGGATAAAAGTGTAATAGCGCCCTTAAAGCACGATATTAGTGATGGTCGACTCGAGTAAGTAACTCGAGCTAACTCGAGTTGGGCGTAACTCGAACCCACTCGAGTTGAATTCTCTCTGACTCGAGTTCGTAAATCGAATGGAACCGTCAACCGACATGGAGCGTAGTTTGCCGATCATTTGTGTGAGACTATGTTCGTTAATTCATTCATAAGAAGTGTCACATATTATGTATTTAAGACTAAATTATAAGTATATAATTTAACTAAGAAAAGAATTTGTGATACTAATTATCTAATTTTCTTGAAAATATTGTGTTTGTAAAACAATTATCAGCCTGTAGGGGGAAGTGGGGCAGATTGATTCACAAAAATTTTAAGTCGAATAACAAGTGAATAAACCATATAGTTTTAATCAATTTCCCCAATATTATTAACGATGTATATAAATTTTATAATGTCAAGGAAAAAAATGGATTAGGACGTGAAGAAAAGCGAATAGTACATGTTTTGTAAAAAATGACTTTTGTATCATTCTGCCCCACCAATGGGGCACTTGGATACACCATGTGGGGCACTTTAATACAGAATGTAAATCGTATGAATTTCAATGAAGTTATACACATTTTAATGATAATTAGAATTTTTATTATAAGGAGATCATAATCGGTTTACAATGAAGCTACAATATAAGACCTTGCATTTTTATTGAGGTATAACACTTCACAATCAGTCAAATTATATTCTGAAATTACTTTGGCCACATAATGAACTACAGATGTTTTCTTTTTAAATATAATAAGAAGAAAATCGCCAATATTTATATTTTCAGGACTTGGAATTTCTAACTTCCTCCGTCTACGTCTGATTTTCCATCATCGTTGTCATTGCTTAAATTGAACAACTCATTAGAATCAGAATTTGATATAAACAACAAACGAGGGCAGGCTTTTTCTTTCAAGGCTTTTTTTAATTTCTGTCAGTCTCAATTAATTTCTTGCTGTTTTTAATTCCTTTGCTTTCTGATTCATTAAATTAACTTCTTGTTTTCTATCTTTTATATCTTCTATCATCGGTAGCCGATTTTTTTAAAGGGATGTCAATGTAAACTCTCGACTTCCCTTTTTCTTTTCCTTTTTTAGACTTTTTTTCAGTAAAAGCCTTTTTTGGACATGGTCGTACAGTTCCTGGAGATATTATGTTAGTATTAGTCTGATAACCTGGTGTTATCAGAAGGTGTTAACAAAATCTACTTCTGGTCTATCTATTTCTTGATTATTTTCTTTGTATTCTCCTTGGGGAAATCCACTAAAAATATCTATAGGTAGGTAAAATCATCGTCGTTAAAACCAAGTCTATTGAGTGGCCAAATTACAGTTACGGGGCACCTCGATGCGTATCATTGTGCCCCGCACTTTGCTGTATCAAACTACCCCAAAAGTTATTTTTCAAAATTCAAGTTATATAAATAAAACTAACTTATTTATTGAAAAAAATGCACCTAATTCTTATTATTTAATAACTCAACTTATCTTTGATTTATATAAATCTGGTCTAGATGGTGTACAAGATGTTAGAAACACATTTACTTTTTACGTATTTTTTTACTCATCACCATGCAAAACACATTACGACCTGTCCAACGGCACTAGCTGACTGGCTGAGCGTGGCATCACAATGGATGAGTTCTAACGTTTATAGGAACGTTTTAAAGAAGGCACCACTCGAAAACATTTAAAAGTTTTTGAAATAATGCCTGTGTATCTATGTGCCCCTTGCATCATTCTGCCCCACTTCCCCCTAAATATAACTATGTACATTGTATCTACCCGCATCATAATGTTAGTCTGATTTTATTTTAAAAGACTGTTATATATTTTCATAGTTTTATTGATAATAAATATAAATATGTTTATAAATAAAATTCAAGCCAAAAATACATAAATAAATGATTTCAAACAATAATTTTCTTTCTTACTTTAATTAGTATAACTCTGTCAAATCATTATAAATAAATAATATAAAAACTGAAAGAATTGAAACAGATAAGGGGTCCCATACACCTACAATAATATTGAACAATCTTTTTATTGTTCAATAATATTGAACACCCCCTTTGATTCCAGACGTTCAATAAATTCTGTCAATAAAATTGATAAACCACTCTGATCAATATTTTCGTGCGAGCAACATGTCTGACGACGAAGTTTTGGCGGCAGCCACGCTGGTGATTTTGTTGAAAAGAAAAAAAAAGAAATATATTGCGCAATATTAACCCTACACAGCGCAATAAAAAAATATTGATCAATAAAAATTAAGCTCCATCAATCTTTTGCTCAATCACGGCGCAATGCTTCAATATTATCCCTACACGTTCAATAATATTGTACAATCAGAATATTGATCAATATTATTGAAGGTGTATGGGTCCGGTAAAAATGTCATTTGTTCCAATTTTTTAAACTATTAATGCAAAGCTGAGGAAATAAACTGGTAAAAATTATAGAAAGAACATTCATTTGTCAGTTAACTCGAGTTCAACCCGAGTTATGTGGATTTTAACTCGAGTTAAATCGAGTTCTGTTTTTTCCGAGTTGGCACATCATTACACGATATTCGCACAGAAAAACGGGATGGAAAACGAACGCCAAGTATCTGGATCCACGTTTATTTTTACATATTCATTGCCTCGTAACTATTAGGTAGTTTATTTATTCTGTGTTCATTGCTTGCTTGGATCTGACAAGTTCTAGTTGTCAATTTCCAATTTCAATCACATTTGTCAAATTGCTACCATGGCGGCCGCGCTGCTGTCAAACAGAAGATTTGATAAAATAATTCGAAACCATGCTAAATTCACAAAATCATATTCGAATAATTTATCTGTAATATTAAACAAACCTCAATTAAATATAATATGTAAACAATGCGCGGCAACTAGTTACTTCCGGGTGCGTTTTATACGTTAATATAAGCGGTGGAATTTTCTTGATTTTTTTCATGTTCCTGAACTGCGTTGTAGTTAAAAGTATGTTACATGTGGTGAATATCTTTCTAGTTTTATACTACTCAAGGTCCGAGCAATCCTGGAGGCTCGGACTCGGCAAAAAATGTTTTGGCAGCAGTGTTGGCAAACAAGCCCAAGACGGGAAAAATCCCAGTTGGTGAGTTACAGATGACTAATCTAATGGGTACCTAAACAGCCTTAGACTCGTATAATATTATAATTTTAGAAATTAAAAATTGTATGAACCTCATTACATCTAGTTACATAATTTTCGGCAATAGCCTTGTACAGTGTTAATTTTTTATCACTACAGTAAATAAAGTTTGTCTAATTCCGATAAGAAAAATGGTATATGTAAACAAAATACATTTCCTATATATGAGATGAGCTGTTAAAACTTGATAAACTCATTTTGGTATTTATTGATTGAATGTGTAAAAATGGCCATGAGAAAATATTTTTTAAGAACTTTACCGTTTAATTATTATCGTATTTAAATTATAATGGTAAGGGATTAAAACGGCCCGTGAAGTTCTTTTACAATTATATACAAGGTTTTTCTTCAATATTTAAAAAACAGAGAGAAAAAGTATTGTTAAGATGTTTAGTGATAAATATGAATTCTTTTTGTTAAATAATATTTAATCAATATTGTAGTCTATTGTAAGTTTCCTCTTCTGTGCACATTAGTGAATGTTGCTAATTATTAGTTGCCATTATTAATTCTTCCAAAGTTATTTTTGGATTTTTAATTATTGCACAATCTTAATAAACATTTCATCCATGTTTAGAGATTTTTATATTAATTTTGATTATTTTATAACAGTATAGAAAATGTTCATAAAACAATAAATTGGCCAGGGAGTTGTGGGTTAAATATCTATTAGTCTGGACTGTGATGTTAAATAAATCAGGTTTAATATTCTGATTGGTGAATCATATGGATTTATGTATGTACCTGATGGGTTGCTTTCTGTTACATTATTTAAAATTTCACCCATAATGTAATTTTCAACATAAAAAGTTCAGCTGTAAATGTTAAATGAACATGAAAATTTTAAATTATCGATAGCACATGACTCCTGCTTATTTTATTTTTATTAAACTATGTTCTGTTTCATTTCATATTGTTATGTCACTAATACTTGGTTGGAATGCAGTCTTTTCTTCCTATCCCGCATGTATCCTATCCTTTATGCCCGCTTAAGCCTCTCCTATTTGTGTCCTATAACATGTCCTAAAATATTCCCATTCTCTCCCTAGGAATCCAAAAAAGAGACTGTTTTCACCCAGGTGCATCTGTTTTGTCTCATGAAGATATAAATTTGGGGGATGCAAAGCCGGTCACGGGAATGGATATGATAAGGGGCATGCTGGAATATGTATGGCCTAAGGTGAGTTCAAATTGCTTACTAATGTAAAAATAATAGGATATTCATTGATAAAAATTGGATAATAGTGCCAACAAAACTCAAAATTTTTTTATTAGGAAGTTCTGCCTGTCATTGACAATACATTACTCTGGTATAAATATCTTATGTTCTATTTAGCTCAAACATTAAAAAAAAAATTGATAATGGTTTTAAGAGTGGGTTTAAAAAGTATAATGGTGGTGGAGACAATGAACAATTTTTAATAAGCTGAAACATGTTATAAACAACTCCATTTTTTACATATTATTAAAACTATTCTGAGTTTGTTGTAGCATGAGAATATTGTGTTGAGGAGAAGTTCGGTCGGAGGAGGATGTTGGAAGGAGGTGACGATGGACCGAGGTTTGTGGATGTATCTGTGGGAGGCCTATATCCATATGTATAATTTTAATAAAATAAGTTAAAAAGCTATATGGCCATTTCTAACTATTTATTTAAGTACAATAAGTGTCATGGAAATGGAAGTTTATAAAACATATAATTAAAACTGTTTAGTTGAATAAGCTAGAATTCAACAAAAACATATTGTTCAGTTTGTAGGGTTACGAAATTTAATTATTTTTAAATGTAGCCTTTTTACTCATTACATCGAATCATATGTCTACCAGTGCAAGACCCATTAAAATCTGTTCAGCCATAGATTAGCGAGAACTAACAGACAGACAAAAATATCTACAATTATGTATATATGGTCAAAACCAGTTATTTTTATATTACAAATACACACCAATTTTATTTTTTTGTATTTGTATGATATTCATTATCAAAGACAGAAATTTACTAACTACCACCATCAAATTTACATGTGCCTAATATGTATGTTATATATGTGCAAATCTATAACAGTAAGTGATCTATTTCAGGACAATGCCATGATACGCAACAGGGTAATGCTGTCCCTTTCACTCCTGTTCGGTGCCAAAGTGATGAATGTGACCGTCCCGTTCCTGTTCAAATACGCTGTGGATGAAGTGAACCAGGCGGCTGTTACTCCTGCAGGGGACGCCCTGCTCGGCATGGCCACCGTCCCACAGGCCCTGGGGACTACCGCCTTCAGTTTACTGCTTGGATGTGAGTATTTTGGCCATATTGTGTGGATTGAGATGAATTCATGTTATTGTTGTATGTAGATTGAAGAGTATTTGCTGGAGGTGTGTTTGGTATTTTGCAAGATTGATTTAGTTAAAAAAATAAGAAAAAGAAGTGATGCTGTTTACAAAAAAAAAAAAACAAAAAATATGTTTCTACTTAGAGATTTAGATATGTTATCATTAATAGACAAGATAATTATTTAAGATATGTAATAAGTTTTTAATTGTCTGAATGGCGAGAACACGCTGTCTTTTATATTTAATTCACATTTAAACTTAATAAAAATGCTGCATAAAATAAACCGCATAACGATGAGTCTATAATATTCTGCTATTTGCTGTAAAGTTGTGTGGCCTTGAAGTAACGTCGCGAGCAGACGTAGCGCCCGAAATAAACCGGCCTCGTTCATCGCAGCCTTACCGATTTCTTTTATCTGCACAGCAATGCCTGAATGTCGCTGGAATATAAATAAATAATGTAATGTGAATGATTGAAATCGTGATAGCCTCGAGGTTTAGACGTTGTGGGAGCGTGTTCAAACCCCAGACACACACCTCTTTTTGATGTTATTTGTGTATTCGCAATGAATTATCACGTACTGTAACGGTGAAGGAAGACATCGCGATGAAACCTGCACACCTAAAAAACTTCTAAGCAATTTCTTAGGTGTGTAGTCCACCAACCCGCACAAGGCCAGCGTGGTGGACTAAGGCCTAAACCATTTCAATTCCAGAGGAGACCTGTGCCCAGCAGTGGGATGTATATGGACTGATGATGAATATAATAAGAACCAAGTAGGCTTTTCCATCTAAGCAAAACGTGATTTCGATAAAACTAAACCTCGTATTTCGTAGACATTGTAATCTATTAGAACTATTTTTGGCCAACCTCGCGGTTCGGTAGACGATAAGAAGTCTGATAAACGAACGTTACGGCTTCGATTCCCGCGGTGGAACAAATATTTGCTTTCAAATCAAGTACTACTGACATCGTTCGACCAAGTAGTGTTATGTTGTTTTTTTACTGTCGTGGAAAATTTTGGTCATTATGTTGTAACCGATGACAGAGTATTTTTTTTTTCGTATTGGAGTAACGGGCGATGTCAGAAATGTTATGATCATCACAGGCTCGTATACGTCCCACTGCTGGCCATGGGCCTCCTCTACAACTGTGAGGGTATGTTACGACATTTCACCGTCATATACACGTAAATACACCTAATAATTCAAATCTTGTGTCGTGGGTATGAGAAACTGCGAGTCTTTCCTAATTACTAAAACCGTATAAGTAAGCAGGTATAAAATTTCGATCACTAACTGTTCTAGTATAATAATGAAAAATATAAGGATTAAAAAGACCGTGATCGAAATCTGAGACATAAAACACTTTCGTAGGTAGTTTAGAAAACGTAATTTTCTTCTACCGTCAATGAGTTTATAATCACTGTAACTATTCTCTGTCTTAGGGGCTTCATACACCTACAATAATATTGCACAATATTTTTATTGTTCAATAATATTGAACACCCCCTTTGATTCCAGACGTTCAATTATTTCTGTCAATAAAATTGACTAACCAGTCTGATCAATATTTTCGTGCGAGCAACATGTCTGACGACGAAGTTTTGGCGGCAGCCACGCTGGTGATTATGTTGAAAAGAAAAAAAAAGAAATATATTGTGCAATATTAACCCTACACAGCGCAATAAAAAAATATTGTTCAATAAAAATTGAGCTCCCTCAATCTTTTGTTCAATCACGGCGCAATGCTTCAATATTATCCCTACACGTTCAATAATATTGTATAATCAGAATATTGTTCAATATTATTGAACGTGTATGGGGCACCTTAGTTCTCAATCACGGTCTGTTTACACTGTGTATAAAACGCTTAAGGCGCTTTCTTCTATTAAAAATGAAATAAAAAAGGTTACCAGCTACATGCGTTGGCTCGTAGACGGCATAGCGCGCGGCACCGCGGCCGGGTTCAACGAGCTGCGCAACGCGGTGTTCGCGCGCGTGGCGCAGCACTCCATCCGCCGGCTCGCCTGCAACGTGTTCCTGCACCTGCACAACCTGGACCTCGGCTTCCACCTGGCCAGGCAGACCGGCGCGCTGTCCAAGGTACCACACCGCTACTTTCGTCAAACTCTGCCATTGGCTGGCAATGCCATTGACTACAGATTTAAACCCTTAAGGATAAATAGTGGGTAGTATGCATACTTTAAAAAAAAAGAGTATAATTTTACTTCAAGGCTAGGAACACACCGATGATTCTTCTGGTATTGTGAGTGTTTATAGGTGGTGTTTAGAATCTCGACGGTCGCGGGTTCGAACCCCAGGCACACACCTCTGACTTTTCGAAGTTATGTGTGTAATTCACAAAGAATTATCACTTGCTTTAACTGTGAAAGAAAACATCGTGATAAAACCTGCACACCTAAAAGTTCTTAGGACTTTCTTAGGTGTGTAGTCCGCCAACCCGCAGTAGGCCAGCGTGGTGGACTATGGCCTAAACCCTCTCAATGGTAGAGGAGACCCGTGCTCAGCAGTGGGCGTATATGGGTTGATGATGAATAGGTGGTGTTTACTATCTATACTTGTTACAACGGTTTTCGTTAACTCAGATAAAGCTGGCTAGTTTTAAGACGCTAAAGAGCGGGCTAATACCAAGCACTTTAGATGTCTACTGAAAGTCTGTAGGGGCATTTAGAAATCGTCGCACAATACTGCATGTGTCTAATATTATAGATTTTTGCAACTGAATGTATATATTTTTATTTAGGTTCAACTGTTTTAAGGAATTATGTAGGGAATTAGGCACTATTCCGGTTGACGATATTATTATTGGAACTATAATTACTTTGTTTTGGTGCCACATAGCTTTAATTTCATCTGCAAGAGGTAAGTATTTCTGTATTTTTTCATTATGTTTCTTTTTTAAGTTTTCGGAATTGGGTACTGATATGTCTATTAAATATGTGGTTTTGTGTTCTTTTAAAGTTAGTGTTATGTCAGGTCTGTTACAGGAAATGGTTTTATCTGTTATAATATCGCGATCCCAATATAGTTTAACTTTATCATTTTCTATTACATTTTTTTGTTTGTATTGATAATACGGGGTATATTCGTTAAGGAGTTTATATTTAATAGCAATTTGTTGGTGGATTTGTTTAGCTACGTTATCGTGTCTATTGAGGTATTCTTTACCGGCTAGTATCGGGCATCCTCCGATAATGTGTTCTATTGTTTCTTTGTTTTTATGGCAGATTCTACATGTGTCGTCACTTATGGAACTGTCCTTTATTATATATTTGGTGTAACTTCGTGTATTAATGATATGGTCTTGGATGGCGAGCATAAAACCTTCAGTTTCTGCGAATATGTTTCCAGTGGTGAGCCATTTATTAGATGCTATTTTATCTACGTGATCTTGGTTAAGGTGATATATGTGTTTACCATGTAATGCTTTCTGTTTCCATTTCGTTATCTTCTCTTCGTCAGATACTATTTTTGTTTTAGGGTCATATTCTTGTCTGTTGAATTTTAGCGGTGTTCCTGATGTTAATACGTTTGTTATGGCTTTATGTAGTAAACTTGTATTGGCTTTAATAAGAAAGTAGTTTCGTAAGTTATGTATTTGTGAATAGTTCAAGTTTTTGAGATCAATAAAACCGCGGCCTCCAATATTACGTTTCAGAGTAAATCTTTCTATCGCAGAGTGTATGTGGTGTATGTTATGTTTATTAGCTAAAGTTCTAGTGATCATGTTTAAGGAATCTAAATCTTCGTCTGACCACTGAATAAGTCCAAATGAGTAAGTCAGTATAGGAACTGCGAACGTATTAACACCTTTTACTTTATTTCTGGCTGATAGTTGTGTTTTAAATATTCTACTGACTCTAGATATATATTTATTTCTTAGCTCTTCTTTAATTTTGTGATGATTTATTCCTGCACTTTGTGAAAATCCTAGATATTTATACGTGTCTCTTAACTGCATTCCATCGATTTTATTTTCTTCTAAAAAGAGTTTAAATGACTGTGTTTCACTAGGTTTTCCTTTAACTATACTGTTGATTTTACATTTTTCAATTCCAAACTTCATTTTTATATCATGGCTGAAGGCTTCTGTCATAGAGAGAAGATGATCTATTTGTTTTCTTGTGGATGCATATATTTTAATATCATCCATATATAACAGATGCGAAACTTTGATTTTATCCTTTCTATCTATTGTGTATCCATAACCTGATCTATTTAGAATGTTAGATAAAGGATTTATTGCTAGACAAAACCAGAGAGGACTTAAAGAATCGCCTTGAAATATACCGCGTGCTATTTTAATTGGCTCCGATTTTTGGTATCCGTTTTCGGTTTTAATATTTAAAACAGTATTCCATGTATTCATTAGAGACGTTAAGAAGTTAATTAGATTATCGTTTACTTTATATATGCGCAGAACTTGTATAAGCCATGAGTGTGGGACGCTATCGAACGCTTTTTGGTAATCAATATATGCATAGAAAAGGTTTCGTTGATTTTGTTTCACTTGGTTATGTATTTCGGTATCTATTACGAGTTGTTCTTTACAGCCCATGGAACCCTTACAGCAGCCTTTTTGTTCCTCAGAGATGATGTTATATTTAAGTAAATGTAAACTAATTTTATTTGTAATTATAGAGGTAAGTAGTTTATACAAGGTAGGTAAACATGTGATAGGTCTGTATTTCGCGGGGTTAGTAGTATTTTCGTCTTTAGGTTTCAGGTAAGTTACTCCCTGTGTAAAAAACGGTGGAATACTAGTTGGGTCTTGGATTATTAGCTTAAAAATGGTGGCAAGAGTTCCATGTGTTGCTGTTAAGTATTTTAGCCAATAGTTTTGTAATTTATCCGGTCCCGGTGCCTTCCAGTTGTGTAATTTTTTTACGGCTACCGTTACATCATTCTTTTCTATTGAAAATTCAGGCATAAAATCTATATTAATTGTTCCTTCTTTTTCTAAATCAATCCAGGGTCCATGGGAGGTGTGATTGGCTGGTTCAGACCAGATATTTTTCCAGTAATTTGTTGTATCAATCATATTAGGTGGAGCTGGGAGAATATGCTTATCATTATTATTATTAAGGTTTCTGTAGAATCTCTTAGGGTTTGTGTTGAAGATGTTATTTTCTGTTCGTCTTTGGTTGGATTTTCTATAGCGTTTCAACCTTTTTGCTAATGCCTGTAGTTTTTGTTTTCTTGTATCTAATTCTTCTTCTATACTCTTTTGGTCCTTGTCTATTAAGTTTAATTTAAGCTTTTTTCTCTGTGATAATTTTCCTTTTAAGTATTGTGTTATCTGTCCTATCGTTGATCTAAGTTTTTTTATCTTTGTTTCTAATCTTCTTTCCCATGGTGGTTTTATTGATTGTTTCGTTCCTGTATTTAGGCCATATGTTTCTTTTATAGGTTTCACTTTGAGCATTTTTGTTACGGTCATGGCAGCGCTGTAGATAATTGCGTGTATTTCTTCTAGTGTTGTTATATGATTTTCATGTAAGTATTTATCTATTACTACATTTATTTCATCTATTGTGATTTTAGTAGAATATGTTTGTTGTACTTTAGGGATTCCGGGCCTACAAGATGGGTCGATATCTTTGTATTTAATAAGTATTTCCTGAAAAGTGTTTTCTAAATGTAGTACCCTATCGTTTATGGTGTAGCTAGGTGGTGCAGTTTCGGCTCCTATTTCTCCTGAGACTTCCGCTGGTGTTACATTAACGAAATTAGCTGTGTTTTGTATGTGGGAACGTTCTTCAGATAATATACATGATGTATGTGAGGTGTTTATGTGTTCTATATTTTCTGCCAAAGACGTGTTATTTAATATATTATCATGTGTGCCTCCGTTATCGGTGTTAGAAACAACGTTAATATGGATTATAGCTTCTTCTGGGGTAGTGGAGTTATGTGGTACATTCATTAAGCGCTCAGTTTCATCTTTAATTTGTTGTCTTTTTTGGGGTGGTATTCTATTGTTTCTGTGTATGACTCTAATTTGATCGGACAACCGTTTTTCTGTAATAAAATTTAACTCTGGGTACTGTTCTATAAACTTTTGATGCAGTAGTGTTCTATATCTGGTAAGATTAGTTTCTAGAGAGGTAACTTCATAGTAGCAACGGAGTAATTGTTGGTTAATATTATCCGTCCATTTCATCCGTTGTCTACTACAGCCAGCTGCAGTGGTTGCAGGAGGCATCTCCTGCAAAGCATTTGCAGCTAGATTGTTGTTGGAAGTAAAATTTTGGGCTATTGTGTCGGCGGTAGCATTTTGTTCGGCAGCAGCCCGCCGAGGTAACTGACTGCCGCTGGTGGTTCGCATGCTGCGACGTCCAGCACCAGCCCCAGACGTGCCCTGGCGACCCCCAGGTAGCGGCTCTATCCGAATATCTTTAGTGCTCATTTCTCCATAAAATTGGGTTTGCCATTACCTTTTAGCTTGTAAGTTTTTGTTGTACAAGGGTCCCCCTCCCACGTGGAACTGGTGGTCGTTCCGGACGTTAAGGTTGGGCTTTGGGAGGGCTATCTATACTATTATAATAAAGAGGAAAGATTTGTATTTTTGGATTTTTGGATTTTTGGATGTTTGTTACGAATAAACGTAAAAAGTACTGAACCGATTTGGATGATTTTTGGTATGGACATAGATGGGGCTCACCGAAGTAACATAGGATACTTTTTATCCCGGAAAATGTGGTATTCCCGTGGGATTAGGGATAAAACGCTATTTTTATTTTACGCTTCCACGTCTAAACCATTCGACTGATTTTTATGATTTTTGGTATGATCATAAATGAAGTCCTATGAAATAAGATGAACAATATTTTATCCCGGGAATATGTAAGGTTCCTGTGGGATGAGCATATATTGTAACACGAAAGTAACACTACCTGTGTTATGCTTTCACGCCTAAACCATTTGACCGATTTGAATGATTTTTGGCATGAAGGTAGCTGGGACCTACCAAAGTAACATAGGATACTTTTTATCCCGGAAAATGTAGTATTCCCGTGGGATTAGGGATAAAACGCTATTTTTATTTTACGCTTCCACGTCTAAACCATTCGACTGATTTTTATGATTTTTGGTATGATCATAAATGAAGTCCTATGAAATAAGATGAACAACATTTTATCCCGGGAATATGTAAGGTTCCTGTGGGATGAGCATATATTGTAACACGAAAGTAACACTACCTGTGTTATGCTTTCACGCCTAAACCATTTGACCGATTTGAATGATTTTTGGCATGAAGGTAGCTGGGACCTACCAAAGTAACATAGGATAAAGTTTATCCCGGAAAATGTAGTATTCCCGTGGGATTAGGGATAAAACGCTATTTTTATTTTACGCTTCCACGTCTAAACCATTCGACTGATTTTTATGATTTTTGGTATGATCATAAATGAAGTCCTATGAAATAAGATGAACAACATTTTATCCCGGGAATATGTAAGGTTCCTGTGGGATGAGCATATATTGTAACACGAAAGTAACACTACCTGTGTTATGCTTTCACGCCTAAACCATTTGACCGATTTGAATGATTTTTGGCATGAAGGTAGCTGGGACCTACCAAAGTAACATAGGATACTTTTTATCACGGAAAATGTAGTATTCCTGTGGGATTCGGTACAAAACTCTATATTTTTTTTACGTTTTCACGCCTAAACCATTTGGTTGAATTATATGACTTTTGGTACGATCATAAATGAGATCCTATTATGTAGCATGAACATCATTTTATCCCGGCACTATGTAGGGTTCCTGTGGGATAAGCATATATTGTAACTCAAAAATGACACTGCCTGTGTAATGCTTTCACGCCTAAACCATTCGACCGATTTGAATGATTTTTGGAATGGAGATACCTAGGGCCTAGCGAAGTAACATAGGATAAAGTTTATCCCGGAAAATGAAGTATTCCCGTGGGAATAGGTATTTCTGGATCTACTGAACCGATCTAAATGATTTTTGGTATGGAGATAGGTAGGACCCACCGAAGTAACATAGGACACTTTTTATCCCGGATAATGTAGGATTCCCGTGGGAACAGCTATTTCTGGATCTACTGAACCGATTTGAATGATTTTTGGTATGGGGATAGGTAGTGCCCACCAAAGTAACATATAATACTTTTATCCCGGAAAATGTAGTGTTCCCGTGGGAATGGTTATTCTCTAGATCTACTGAACCGATTTAAATGATTTTCGGTATGGAGGTATGGAGATACATAGGTAGAACCCACCGAAGTAACATAGGACACTTTTTATCCCGGAAAATGTAGGATTCCCGTGGGAACAGCTATTTCTGGATCTACTGAACCGATTTGAATGATTTTTGGTATGGGGATAGGTAGTGCCCACCAAGGTAACATAGAATACTTTTATCCCGGAAAATGTAGTGTTCCCGTGGGAATGGGTATTTCTAGATCCACTGAACCGATTTGAATGATTTTTGGTATGGGGATATGTTGGACCCACCGAAGTAACGTAGAATTACTTTTATCCCTGAAAATGTAGTATTCCCGCGGGAATGGTTATTCTCTAGATCAACTGAACCGATTTGAATGATTTTTGGTATGGGGATAGGTAGGCCCCACTAAGGTAACATAGGATACTTTTATCCCGGAAAATGTAGTGTTCCCGTGGGAATGGGTATTTCTAGATCTACTAAACCAATTTGAATGATTTTTGGTATGGGAATAGGTAGGACCCACTGAAGTAACGTAGAATTACTTTTATCCCTGAAAATGTAGTATTCCCGCGGGAATGGTTATTCTCTGGTTCTACTGAACCATTGAAGTTACATCTTATAATTGCAAGAGTAACTTTGTATGTCTTTTACGCTTTCACGCCTAAACCATTCGACTAAGTTATATTATTTTTGGTATGAACATAAATAGGACTCCGTGAAGTAACAATAAAAATAGTCCTAAAAATAGAAATAAACATATCATAAATTCGAAAATAGCTCTTTCAAAGTAAAACTGTTTTTGGACGACACTTAAGAGACGAATTAAAGATTCACTTATTATCTTTCTGCACTCAACCCTAAAGTCCACGCAGACGGAGTCGCGGGCAAAAGCTAGTTTAATATAAGTTGGATCACTTGCTTGTTTGCCTCGTTTCGCATAAAAAAACAGAAAGAGTAGTGAATTGGTGTTGGTGTTTTTAAGTCATAACTATAACCCGCCTTCGTTTCCGACCAAGCTCTTTTTACACCTCTGTATGTGTTTTGTTACAGACGATAGACAGAGGCTCTCGCGCCATCAACTTCGTCCTATCAGCCATGATTTTCAACATAGTGCCAACCTTGTTTGAGTTGACGCTAGTGTCCAGCATATTGGGGCTCAAAGGAGGACTCGCTTTTGCTGGTAAGTTTCTTCCTATGATAATAGAATATTCTTTCTATGTGTATATAATATGACTGGGCTTTTCATCTTAAAAGTGATTATATTGGTACCTTAGGTACACCAGTCGAAACAAATATACTTCCGTCTTTCGTTCCCGTCAGTCTCCTCACTAGGCAAGCCTGTATCGAAGGGTCCGATGGCATCGATATTAGTAAGGGAGCGTCCATAAATTACGTGAGGTATTTTTTAAAATTTTCTGTCCCTCCCTCCCCCCTTGGTGAGATGTCGTGAGATTTTATTCAACCCCCTCCAACGTGATATTAGATGAGATTTAACTCGACCCCCTCCCCCCCCCCCCCTTAATCATCTCACGTAATTTATGGACGCCCCCTAATGGACGATCTTACCTATTTACTACCTAAGGTGATGCCTTCTCTAAAAGTTTTAGGTATTTCAGTGTGGTAGAATAAGATCTAACCTTCACAGTTATAAAGGAGGTCTGTGTTTAGTAGGAAATACATGAGCTAATGATTATTACTATGATTCAAAAATATACCTACTATACCTTCGATCAAATACCTATATACTAGATTGAGAATCACTTGTCTTGTGTGGTACCGGTTGCATAGACTTACACATTTGTTTTTCGGACTTTGATATGTAAAAAAAAGTATTAAATATAAACCCTAATTCTTAAAAAATAGATTTTACGTAGCTTAATTTGCATTTAAGACGTTATGTCATTAAAAGAGAGAAAATAGCAATGTCATTTTAATGTTGACGTGTTACCGTTGGCAACGATTGGAACCAGAGATGTTATGGAGCTCCGAAATAAAAATATATCCGTAACCGTATTCGTTACATGTTTTACATGTTTCGGATAAGGGTGAGGTCTAAATAGAACGACATGTTTCGACGGCAGCATTTGCAGCTTTTTTGTTATTTCTAGACATAACATAACCTCTTTAATAACTAGTTAAACTGTATACAACGTAATATTGTGTTTATAAATTACTTCAATCTTATATCCGTAACTAGGGGATAATCCGAAATAATTACATACCGAATCCGAAACCTATATAATTTTATTCTTATATCCATATCCGAAATATCATACACGTAACATCCCTAATTGGAACATACTAATTTGAAATAAGACCACACTTTTAGTTGTGCTCTTATTTTTCGGGCCGTTTTTGATGCGATGATCCGATATCTAGTATATTGATCGAAGTACTATACCAATACCAATATGCCAATGACATGTATTGTGTTCAGGCGTAGCGTTCAGTTGCGTGGGCGTGTACGCGTTGTTCACGCTGGCCATCACGCAGTGGCGCACCAAGTTCCGCGTCTACATGAACAAGGCGGAGAACGAGGCCGGGAACAAGGCCATCGACTCGCTCATCAACTACGAGACTGTCAAGGTGAGACCAAATAACGTACCTAAGAATTAGATAACCTTCCTTATTCTATGCTCTCAGATCGATATGCCCTTTTAATGTCATGGATTTAAATATCTAGTTTTACTAGTCTCCTGGATCCATCATGGTCAACACTATCATCATTATTACCATTATCATCAAAACAATCATCACTAACACCACCATCATTAATACCACTATCACTAACATCATTATCACCAACACTATCATCATCTTCAACATCACCACCAACTCAAATTTTTCGGCATCATGATAATCATCATTTTAGTTACCAACAAGCATGATTTACAGCTTCTATTTAACCACCTTAGTGTTATTCTAGAAGTATTATTAAGAAAATTGTAAATCCATATCTTAATTTTTTTGTTATGACGAAATTTGGAGTCATTTCTTGGCCTAAGGTTAGTTTTGACCAGTTTTAATGTAAAATGTGATTTACAGTACTTCAACAACGAAAAGTACGAGCTGGATAAGTACGACGTGAGCCTGAAGAAGTACGAAGAGGCGTCGTTGAAGACGGCGTCCAGCCTCGCGCTCCTCAACTTCGGGCAACACGCCATCTTCAGCGGCGGCCTCAGCCTCATCATGATCATGGCCGCCAACCAGATCGCGCAAGGTAACAAGGTTTCAGATCTAAATTAATGTCCAGCTGTGAAATGATATTTAAAAAAAGCTATTGTAAATCACTCTACATCAATCAGTATTTGTAAATTCTATTGTTCTGCAACTGTTTTATGCTAAGTTTAAATAAAAACACCGCTTTCAACATCGTTATCACTTTCATTATCGTCGAGAATGTCGATAGTCTTTTAATGTTATGTTTACAAGGAATTGTCACATACATTAACAGTGATGATGATGATTATACTGATGATAATGACGATGATGATGATGATTACAATGACGATGATGATGACGACAATGATTATGATGATTATAATAATGATGATGACAACAATGATAATGACGATAATGACAATGACGATGATGATGATGATGATAGTTAACATAGAAGGTACGGTGATGTATCCGTATCCGCAGGCCACATGTCGGTGGGCGACCTGGTGATGGTGAACGGGCTGCTGTTCCAGCTGTCGATCCCGCTGGGCTTCCTGGGCTCCGTGTACCGCGAGGTGCGCCAGGCGCTCATCGACATGCAGACCATGTTCACGCTCATGACCGTGCAGTCCAGGATCAAGGTGCATACCCATATTACCTAATCTCAACCACTACAGTGGGAGGTTGGCTGGTACTTTAAGTTCAGGGTTACCTTTTTTATGTACCGATGCTCACTTATAGTTTATAGTCGGCTCGAGGTAGAGATGCTCGGGAATCACACGTAGCTAAGGGGTAAAATGACGGTGATCGAAAACTAAGATAAGTTATCACTTAACTATCGTTAAGGTGATTAAAACATGTTGACGATGATAAAATCTCGAAAGAAAAGATGAAGATTTGCCATTTATAAAGAAAACAATTTTTTTAAACGTTGGTATGCTTTCCATCACTTTTTACAATGGAGGGCAGTGCTCTGCAGTAGGGCATATATGGGCTGGTGCCCATGATGAGGACAGTGATGATGATAATGCATGATGATTGTTGTGGTGATGATTATGATGATGATAGTGATGGCAATGATTGTGATTATGATGAGGATTTTGGTGGTAATGATGATGATTGTGATGGTGATGATGCTTGTGGTGAGAATGATGGTGGTAACGATAATGATAATGATCATGATCAATATTGCCTAAAAATATTTTTGTTGGTATTTCTAGGAAAAGGACAAGGCACCACCGCTAATCGTGGACGCAAAGACAGCGACGATTGAATTCAAAGATGTTAGTTTCAAATACATTAACGGAAAACCGATATTCAACAACTTGACGTTCTCAATACCAGCTGGCAAGAAGATTGGCATCGTCGGTGGATCTGGTTCTGGGTAAATATTTTAAGACTTTGTGACTTTAAATCGGTCTAATACAAGCCTTTTTAACACACTTCATACGTGTGTATAAAGGAACTAGTGATTTCAGAATAGTGTAAATAAGAAAAAAAGGGTAGGCCTTCGAAGATTTTTCTACTACAAGATCTGTTTATATCATAGCGTGGCGGTTGAAAAAAGAGTTGGTTATTTTTTAGTGATTAAAAATTTAATAATCTATAATAATACACTTTGTATTTCAGCAAATCAACAATGGTGAGGCTGCTGTTCAGGTTCTTTGAGCCGCAGTCTGGCACCATCACGATCGCGGGACAGAACATCAAAGATCTCGATCTAATCAGTTTGAGGAAGGCGATTGCTGTCGTACCGCAGGTAATGTCATTTGTCCAAATCTTACATTAAGTGCTATGTTGTGAACATAGCTAGGGCTTTTGTGAGCCATGATAATGACGATTATGGTGGCTATGATGCTAATGACGATTTTAATGATGATGAAAATAACGATGATGCCAATGTTGATGATAACGACGATAATGCTAACGGTGATGACGACAACGATGACGATGATAGCTCTGGCAGTTTGATTTTATTAGAGAAGTAAGTTTAATTGCATTAAACATACCACTGTCGTCACATTATCGACCCTCAAATGAGCATTTAATATTGTTTCTCCACTTTCATGGACATTTTGTTGGTCGACAGGACTGCGTGTTGTTCCACGACACGATATTCCACAACCTGCACTACGGAGATCTGTCCAAGCCTGATGAAGAAGTGTTCAAGGCCAGCAAGATGGCCGAGCTGCATCACTCCGTCGAGACATGGCCCAAGGTAGGGATTTGTTGTAAATTTTTTTTGAAAGGTCAATATAAAAATATTGGATAACCCTATCTCCCAGATAGATCGAACTATCGATACCTGATATTTGAAGATCAATGGATTCTTTAAACTTAGTGTTGTACTAAGGCCTAAACTCTCTCTCTTAGAGGTGGCTCGTGCCCAGCTTTGTGACGTATATGGACTAATAATGATGACGAGGATTATAATGATTATGAATATTATGATCATGATAATTATGATTATCGTGACAATAATGATTATGATGATAATTATGATTATAAATATAATGATGATGATGATAATAATGATTATGATGTTAATGACAATGATGATGTAGCGTATACAATGTGTGGCAGGGGTACGCGACGCAGGTGGGCGAGCGCGGGCTGAAGCTGTCGGGCGGCGAGAAGCAGCGCGTGGCCATCGCGCGCGCCATACTCAAGGACGCGCCCATCATCGTGTTCGACGAAGCCACCTCCAGTCTGGACTCGCTCACTGAACATGTCGGTACTTCTTCTTCTTCTTCATTAACCTATACACGCCCACTGCTGAGCACGGGTCTCCTCTACCATTGAGAGGGTTTAGGCCATAGTCCACCACGCTGGCCTAGTGTGGGTTGGCGGACTACACACCTAAGAAATTCCTAAGAACTTTTAGTTGTGCAGGTTTCATCACGATGTTTTCCTTCACCGTTAAAGCAAGTGATAATTCAATGTGAATACACACATAACTTCGAAAAGTCAGAGGTGTGTGTCTGGAGTGCGAACCCGCGACCGCCGAGATTCTCGACCGCGCGCCTAAACCTCGAGGCCACGAAACAAACTATATACTACATGTACACACAGACACATACAATATACATCCACCCTTGCATAAAGAAGGATGAGGAATATCACGGGATTTTAGTCGGTAGGACGTTCCAGTATATTATGATTAGCTAAATCTAATATTCAAATATTGGAACGACGAGTCCGACATACCTCCAAATAAAGAGATTTCCTTGTGTAATAAAAAAAAAGACATATACAAATACATCCTTACATACATATATTCATATATCCATAAATACATACATCCACACATCCATAATTCCATACATACATCCACATATCCATCCAAAACTAGCTGTAACACATAATTTTCCAATTACAGGCGATCCTGCAAGCCCTGAAGGCTGCGACGGTGGGCCGCACGTCCATCTGCATCGCCCACCGCCTGTCCACCGTGGCCGATGCTGATGAGATCCTGGTGTTGGAGAACGGCAACATCTCGGAGCGCGGCACCCACCACCAGCTCGTCAACAACCCCAAGTCGCTGTACTCGCGGCTGTGGGACAAACAGAACAGAGGCGACACCATGCTCAAGTGAACCGCAGAACATCTCCCCTCCACATTGTGCAACAGTTCGCTCTGCTGAGGAATGAATCGGTGAATCGCAGACTCCGGTGTAGATGAGTGTAAATTTTAACGGTGTATCAAGAAGCAATAGTGATGTAAATAATGTTGTGTATACAATTTCCTGTGGATAGAAATGAGAATATCTATGTTTTTAGTCCAAATTGAATTTGTGAAGTTTTAATCGGATGGCATCAGCATATTTCTCATTTGGAGACTGTATTATTGTTAATACATACTAATTAACATTTTTTATTGTTGTTAGTAAGTCTAAATTGCAAGATCTTTTCTGTTTTAACTTTATCAGACAAACATCAGAAGTAAATATTGTGTTAAGTGTGCCACTAAAAATTTTAAAAAGTTGTTTATAGTCTAAACTTAAATGCTATTGTGATATGCCATTAAAATATTTTAGTTGTAGGGGTTAACCCTAAACAGTACTGAGTACTTGACAGACAGGGTACCATTTGGTTGAGTGGAATTTTTGTGACTTTATAACTGTTTTGTCTTAAAGACGCCAGTATTACTTCTCTAAGTACAGTTCTGTAGTTCTTTTCTTTGATATTTCTGCAATTGTAATGTGAATTCTTCGTAATAGGCAGAATATAATCCATAATTATATATATTTTGTCTATATTATAAGACAGTGGTAACCTCTATCTATTAGGTTAGTTATCAATTTTTTTGTGCTTGAAAACAATCTTAAATTACAAATAATTTCACTGGCTGTGACGTGGGAGATACTACGTTTTTAGATTACCTCATTTTATAGTCTAAACTAGAGAAAAATTTAATTCCCTGACCTGATAAATATAGAATATTATTGGAACGATCTTCTGTTCAAAAATGTTGATGTATCCTACAAATTTCCTATATGTAACATCTCAATGAGTTTGTTGTTTAAAGGTGGTATATTATATTTTTGTATAATTATTTTTATTAAAAAAAAAGTACAGTTATATATCTGAAGTTTTCTAATTTTCTTCAGCCATAACTGATATCTTGAGGAATGTAGAAGAGTTATTTTTATTAATGTTTTTTTAAATTTTATTTTTTCTTTTGAAGCAAGGATTAAATCCAAGAAAAGGAAATATTCATTGACCAAAGATACGACACATTTTTTCTGTATTGCACATATTTTTCAGTTCTTCTATCATGAGGATTAAGATTTAAAATTTGTGTGTATCCAGGCAAAAAAAATAAATATTATTTGTTCCCAGACAATACTCTACTTCATATTAAATGGGTAGTTAGATGCAAGTAATGTTGTTTGTGACGACTTTTTATATGAAAAATTTCTCCATAGAAAATATTTGGAGCAACTCAGACGAAATAATGACACTTGTAATAAGTAACTGGTTATTATTTTTTTATTGTATGTCTTACATGTGGATAGAATTCATGTTGTAGGAATCTTCATAAACGCCCAATAACTGAGTTATTGCAGTAGTGATGTCGACAAGTGTGGAGGTGGCTGTAATAGTTAAATGTAAAATGTGTACAGGTTACTTGTTGAATAAGTATATTATTTTGTTGATTATTGTGTTTTATTTTCACCCTGTCTTATTCTCATCATATAATCATACAGATTCGGACCAGGTGATACAGATGGACCTATAGGAATATAACTATTGAATCTCAAATGGCTGATCGAAGTTGTGTAACTTGCTCGCGATTATGCTATTAATAATTCTGATACTAATATTGACGCTAAAATTGTTTTTAATTTGGTTCTGATAGTCTTCATCAACCCATATACGCCCACTGCTGAGCACGGGTCTCCTCTACCATTGAGAGGGTTTAGGCCATAGTCCACCACGCTGGCCTAGTGCGGGTTGGCGGACTACACACCTAAGAAATTGCTAAGAACTCTTAGGTGTGCAGGTTTCATCACGATGTTTTCCTTCACCGTTAAAGCAAGTGATAATTCAATGTGAATACACACATAACTTCGAAAAGTCAGAGGTGTGTGCCTGGGATTCGAACCCGCGACCGCCGAGATTCTCGACCGCCCAAACCTCGAGGCCATCACTGCTTGTTTTTTTTTTTTTCTGATAGTGCCGTTGATGTATTAACATCAGCCTATAGCTAATGCTAATCGTGGTAGTAAATAAATGTTGATTAAGAGTAAGGACAGAAATTACAAAGTACAAAATAAAAAAAAAACGGTTTTGATGAAAATCATAAATAAGGCTTATTAAATATTGTTATATAGGGTTCGCTTTTGTTGTTAGGAAAAATATTGCTCTCATGAAAAAACAAGTGAGAGACTGAAAATGTTTTTCTTATAATAATTATGATGATGGTTTTATTGAATGGTATGGTGCCAGAGCCTGTGTATTGAAATTTCATTACATTAAAGTTAATTTTATTTTTAAGTTACTTGATACAGCTTTGAAAAATATTTAGTTGAAGCCGCAAGCAACGACTTACCAGCCAGGATTACCGTAATTCGAAAATAATCTGTCGAAACATCCGTTGTCATGGCAACGCGTAACTCAACAACTACGAATCAAACTTGTCATTGGAACTATTGAATATTATTTTAACTCGTATTCGAGAAGTTTTTATTTATTGTATGTAGATTATATATTTTTGCATGCAAGCAAAAAATGTCAGTATTGAGTCTACTGCCGGAAGATAAACGTAAAGATCTCAGGTAAATAAGATATTGTGTATTATTTGATTTCTTTTGTCATAACTACATGGTTTTGTCAGAAATTTATGACTCAGAAATATTTACTTCACAGATTCTTTTTAGACTTAGAAGTTTCGCATAGTTTTATACAATCTAGGTACTAGTGTGTTATGACTAGTAGTTGTTATTGGTAAAGTGATGTGTGCCCTTTTTTTTCTGTGGTTTTAATTTAATAATTAATTAATGCAGCTATGCGCCACTTGTTACGAGGCCAGTCTGCCTTTGAAAAATTGTTGAGGATTTGCTGATAACTACGATACTACTTTGTATGTTCGCTGCAGTTCAAATAGCAATGGGAAAGATTTTTTTGACTTAACTGCGATGCTAGAGCAAGCGAGACAATACATTTTTTATTTTTAGTAGATGTGATGAACGTTTTTTTTTTTTTTTTTTAAACGCCTTAGCAGGCAGACGAGCAGACGGCCCGCCTGATGGAAAGCGGTCACCGCCGCTCATGGACTTGGCAATGCCAGGGGCACAGCCACGCCGCTGCCTACCGTGAGGAGAATACTCTTTTTAAGCCTCGTTTGAAGAAGGCCATGTCATAGCGCTCGGGGAACACCGAGGCAGGGAGTTCATTCCAGAGCTTGCACGTACGTGTTAAAAATGACCTCTGGAAACGCACCGTACGCGTACGGTACGTCTCCAGGTGATATGGATGAACTCCACTGCGGTGACGGGTGGTGCGATGGTAGAACGGCGATGCCGGTACCAACCCGAACAGTTCCTCGGAGCATTCCCCATGGAACAGCCGGTAGAACACACAAAGAGACCCAAAGTCTCTCCGCAGTCCTAACGGCTGTAGTTTCTCCGTGAGATTGGGATCATCGACGATGCGAACGGCCCGTCGCTGTAAGGAGTCAAGTGGGTCGAGCTGGTATTTTGGGGCACCTGCCCAGAGATGCGAGCAGTACTCCACGTGGGGCCGGATTTGCGCCTTGTAAAGCGACAATCTGTGACCCGACGTGAAGTACCGCTTGGCTCTGTTCAGGATACCCAACTTTTTACTCGCCAATTTGGCTTTGTCCTCCAAATGACTCCTAAACTGGACTAAGCTCGAAATTTCGACGCCGAGGATCCCAATACTCTCGGAGATCTGGAGAGATACTCCTTGGAACTGTGGCGCTATGACGAATGGATCCTTCTTCGCAGTGAACGCGCAAACTTGTGTCTTCGTAGGGTTGAATTGAACTAGGTTCTTTTCTCCCCATTCGAGAGCCCGCCCCAGAGAGCTCTCGACTTCAGACACAAGTTGTGACCGTCTTTCCCCAACGGTACTCCGAGAGACATTCTGTTGGCCGATGTATCGCACGTCACTCGTACTATCATCTGCATAGCAATGCATGCTTTCGATAGAAAGCATGTCATTGATATGCAGGATGAAGAGTGTCGGCGATAGCACCGAACCTTGAGGAACGCCAGCATTAATGGTCATGGTCTCGGAGCAACAGCCGTCAACGACGACCTGGATGCTCCGACCATCCAAAAAGCTGGCGATCCACTTGCAGAGTCCCTCGGGGATCCCGTATGCTGGAAGCTTCGCCAGAAGGGCGCCGTGCCACACTCGGTCGAACGCCTTCGCAATGTCGAGGCCGACGGCAATAGCCTCACCCCCGCTCTCCAAGGCCTCCGCCCAGCGGTGCGTAAGGTACACGAGAAGATCGCCAGTTGATCGACCATGTCGAAAGCCATATTGGCGGTCGTTGATCAGCTGGCGATCCTCAAGGTATCTCAGGATCTGAGTGTTAATTACTCGTTCCATGACCTTGGAGAGAAGGGATGTGACCGCTATCGGCCTATAGTTGGAAGGATCCGACCGGTCACCCTTTTTAGGGATTGGGTGGACACGTGCGACCTTCCAAGAAGCTGGGACCCTGTTGGTTTTGTAGGAAAGGCGGTACAGGCGCGTGAGCACGGGGGTCAACTCAGGGGCGCACGTCTTAAGAACCACCGCGGGGATGCAATCCGGCCCACTCGACTTTCGGATGTCGAGAAGCCCGAGCTCCCGTCTGACGACACGATGATTGAATCTAATGTCAGACAGGAAACTCTCACACCTGGGTAAAACTGGTGGAATGGCTCCCCCGTCATCCAGTGTCGAGTTCGAGGCAAAGGATTGGGCCAGGAGATCGGCCTTCTCCTTTGCACTATGGGCCAGACTGTGATCATCCTTACGCAGTGGCGGGAGACTAGGCTGGCAAAAATTACCTTCGACAGCCTTGGCGAGCGACCAGAAAGCTCGACTTCCAGAGGGATAACTTTCGAGTCGCTCGCCAATTCGTCGAACGTGTTCCGCCTTGGCCCTAGCGATAGCCCTCTTGTTGGATCTAGAAGCGGCATTAAATTTTCGCTTCTCCTTCGTGTTAGGATCCCGACGTTTTCGGGCTTCCTGCCATGCTTTAAATGCGGACTGCTTGAGGCGCGCAGCATCGGCACAAACTTGGTTGTACCAAGGTCGGCTGCGGCGCCCCACGGGTATTTTGGAACTGGGGATGAAAACATCCATCCCCAGGATTATTGTATCCCTTACGCAGTCCGCACAGGCGTCAGGATCGTCAGAGGAGAAGCAGAGCCGCTTCCATGGGTAGGATGCGTAGAAAACGTTTTAAGTTGGGTCGTTTATACCATTAATTTTGTTTTCATCATCATCATCAACCAAAGCATCCCCGCACCGAGACAAATGTTTGTGTGATCCACAAATATTTGTTTCGGGTCTGGGTGTTTGTGAGATCGAAAAGTCTCTCGTAGTTTCTGATTCCCACGACACAAGACTTGTATCCTAGTGTGGGGACAGAACTATGTATGTGACTGTTGGGTGTATTTATTTATTTATAATCCACGACTCGCTATTCATTCAAATTCACGAAATCGCATCAGAGAGTGCGCCTTATGGACTAGATTTTACAAAGGTTGTATTTAAGCTATGGCGTTGAACCATTTTTAAATTTGATTAAAATAACTAAGTTTAACAAAGCTTAAACGGTTATTTAGACTATATTATAAACCATTTTTTATTTATATTAAAAAAAATAGCTAGAGGCGAGAAGAAAAGAAATAAGTTTCTCGTTCTGCCAATGTTGAATTGGTAGTTATCCGAGCTCATTGGAATAACTTCTTTGCTTAGTTAGAAGTTTTTAATGAAAACTTTGTCTACTGAATTCAGCTATTACAGCTCTGGAAACATGTGCGGGTAAAAACTTGTCAGATGGCTTGAATTTTTTACTGAGAACTTCTCCGTGGTAGGCGTAGCAAATAACATGTCTTGCATTTCAAATGAGACGTTAATAAAGTTAATAAAATCGGGAATGCTTACCAAAATCTATAAGCTTTAACAACGTAAAATGTTTTATAACAATCGAAATAATTTTTAATATTTAGAAGATTTATTGTAAATCTAATGTTTTATTTTTTTTATTTTCGATTAGATTAGTTTGTGGGCAATTTTCTCTGCGGTGCCGTAAATAGCATTCAATTTAATTGATATTAATAAACTTTTGGAAAGATGCATCATTCATTGGCATAAAATGAACTTCACTTCACCGAATTATGCCCAAAGAACCAGAAGCATATTTTAATTGGTAGATCGGTCAAAACATTGCTCTTTTAATATTCGTTTACATTAAAATGGTTTTGGATAATACTTGCTGAAGGTAGCATTAATTCAGCCAGGTCTCAAGATCAATCTAATACATAGATATTTTATGCTGTGCAATTTAATTATGGTCATATGTTTTTGTGTGCATGCGAATACAAAAAAGGCATTTTAAATTTACGCTAATATTATAAAGTGATTTTAAGTGATCCAGTAGGATGAGCACAGGATTGAAAATAAGAATAAGAATAAGCACACCTAAACGTATATTATTTAAGAGAAAAACAATTATTGAGGTCGTATTTTACAGAAAAAGGCCTATAGCGGTAGTGAAATATCATTTTATTCAGGGAAGGTTACTGGGATTAGGTACATGTTCGTTGTAAATTATGTGGAATTAGTACAAACACATTATTTTAGCCTATGCGACATTTCTAAACCCATCTCACATTGTTTAGACACACACTTAAACAAATATAATCTCGGTCTTTCCAGTGACTGATGTGACCAAAATAATTCTAGTAACCTTTAACCTTCTAAGTCTAAATTTTCGAATGTGTAAACAGAGTTGATATACCAACTGAAAATAGAGGTTTAAGACAATATGATGAGTGTAAAATTTAAAATGAGACTATTGTCTTTTTAGGCATATTTTTAGACTTGCTTCTATTGAGAATTTCGTGATGGAAAAAGTCAATTACACTTTATAGATACCTTTGGATCGCATAACATACTAGGTCCGCATGACTAACGAGGCAATGAATGCATTACCATAAACAACAAATAAGTGACAGTAATTTTAAGGGAAAAAAGCCAACAGCACTTTTACCGACCTAGAAACGTAACCTATTAATAAAATAATATACTAGGACCATATGACCAAGGAGGTAGTAAATAACAATTAACAAACAAGTGACAGTCAAATAAATCTTTCCTCAGAAAAGAGTCCCTAGAGACGGTATACAGCAGCAACTCGCGGTTGAGCTTGCTGAACAAGAGGAAGAGACTGAACCCGTTAACTTCGGAGATGTCGAACCAAACGTTGAGCAGTAAGGTGGGAGATAGGTACGTGACGCAGCGGGTCCTGTCTGCCAAAACACACCGGGTGAAACAACTGCAGAACCAGCTAGCGGACGCCCACTACCATTTGCAAGTGAGTATGTAATGATTTTAATTATGGTATAGGAAGGCTAGAATAAGTTTATGCTTAGCAAAAGCATGTGATTCTTTTATTGCGTTTGGAATAGAGGGTTGACTGGCACGTAACTGTAAGAATCTGCCGATGAATCTTCAGTGGTACCTATTTCTATATTGACCTGTAAATAGATTGATCAGGCTGATTTCTAAAGCCGAAAACATTTTATGTGTGTTTCACTGATAAATCATAAAGCATACATAACTTCGAAAATTTCAAAGTTGTTAAACATTTATCAGAAATTTCATTTTAGTTTGTTTTGAATATAATATGTGTATATTTTTCAGGAATTAAGCAACGAAAACCGAGTGCTGCGAGCCATTCAGAAGAAACAAGAGATCGCACTACAAAGGCCAGTTTAGATTACTTTCCTTTGTGTCTAGTTTTTTAAAATGGCTTGTTTCAAGGAGCTTGTTAAGTGGAAAAATTGTGAGTTAGATATTTTAGAGTTTGTGTATTAAAGATTCACTAACTTTGTGGTATGATTAAGGCAATGATTATGTGAAATGATTTGTTGGTTTTGGTATAATATGAAATTGAATTATTATTTTGTGTTCATTTATTATGACTCAAAAAAAGGAATACTTTGGGTGAATCATAATATTAGCTTTGCTAGCGACTGGATAATTAGCTTCTTTATTGCTAATAATAAAATCTATTCTATGATTTACGGAACTTAGGCAGATTTCTTGTTTGAAAACATATAGAAGTTTTTGCTGCAGTTTAAAAATTCTGGTAATTTACAATGAGGATTTTACGATTAATGACAACACGGAAAGGTTATTAATTTTTGTTGTTTCACGTTCCAGGTATGAGAATTCAAACGCGGAATTGCCCCAAGTCCTGAACTCCCATACGGAAGAGATGCGGATCCAGCAGAGCAAGTACAAACAGCTGAAGCAGCAGTACAGAGACGTCGCACAGAAACTCAAGGACAAAGACATGCAGTTGCAGCAGTTGCGAGACGAACACCAGCATTTGCTGGACCTCAGCAAGGACAGGTGGCGTTTTATTCTGATTTCTTGTTGAAGTAGCTGATGTTTCTTGATTTTTTTAAATGTAATTATTTCCGACGGAATAGTTATTATACTCTATACGCGTTAAATAGTTTTTCAGTCCTCCCAAAGTTACAGCGAGTACAGTATTTGTTTACATTATAAAGATTGACCTGAAAAGATGCAGTGTTTCTATTTCGTTAACGATTACTTAGTTTTACGATTCAATTAGGATTGATTACAATGTAACTGTTTTTTATCACGAAATAGTGATGTTAGTACCAGCCATCGTTATCCAAATATATGTTATTTTTATAGAAATCTTCTAGAACGCGAGAAACTCCAAGCCCAAGTGACAGATCTGACAACGAAAGTCCAGCAGCAAAACGAGACGATCACGATGCTGCAGCGGCGCATCGCGCTGGAGGCGAAGAACTTCAGGCACCAGCTGCAGAACGAGATGAACAAACACAAGGACACCAGGCACGACCTCGACCTCGCCATCAACAATGCTGATAAACTCTCCAGCATTATCGAAGTGAATATCAGCAGAATTGACGACCCGTGGTTAAGTTGGGTGGATGTTTTTGTCATCCACAAATATTTGTTTTGGGTCTGGGTGTTTGTGAGAAGAAAAAGTTTCGTGAAATTTCTAATATGTTGTTTACTAGAGATTGCATTTCATTGCATAACCTCCAACCGTCGCTATTATGTCTTTTATGCTTGTAACCGAGACGCATTCTATAAAAACGAATATTAAATTAATTTCAGTACCTATAAAGAAACAAGCATCCATAAGTTTTTAAAATCATATCCTGACTTTACATATCTCAGTTCACGTTTGGCGTTTAATTCCATTGCAAAGAAACCTGAGCTATGTTTAATAACTTACATTATTATGTGTCTAATATGTTGTTTTTAACATAGTGTCGTGGAAAAATATGTTGGCGTTTATGGTGAAGCGTAAAAGGCACAGCGTGATAGTTATAAATGTCCTTAGTAAAGAAATACCGCTCGCTGTTTGGGGGCTATTCGTCACTACACTTTATTGCCAGGCATAAAAGTAAAACATACTTAACTGATTTAATTAACCTTCCCCTAACAGAAGTAATTTCGACGTTTGGTGGTTTTCGTAGTGCAATATTTCGTATTGTGAAGAAGTAGAAAAAATGTCGGTGAGTGTTTGAGAGATAAAGAAATGTTTCAGTCATTTAAAAATTTATCATCACGTACTATAAAGGCCAAGGAAAAAGTCTTGAGAAAATAAGGAACCTAAAGCTGCAGCCCTCCAGCCCTCAGTAGACCATAGTGGAATCGGATGGTAGAACGTTCAGTGCGACGTATGTATGGAAATATATAGTTTAATGTCTATATAAAATATGTAACATTGATAACTACAGATGAAAGAGAAGATGTTAAGCACAGCGGCCAGTCGTCCCGTCAAGTCACCAACGAAGCTGATGTCGACGATGACGACGGCAAGGTCACCGCCAGCCAAAACTAAGCCGATGGAGTCAAATCTGCATCGAAGTAGCGACAGCAGAATCAATGTAAGTACTCATAAAGAATGAGCATTATGTGGAATACGAGATAAACTTTTTGACAGTGAGACTTAGAGTAATATTCTAGGCTGCCTCATAATTGTTAGAGAATGCCTACGGCATTAAGTCCGCCTATGTACTATCTAGTATATAAAGAATAAATAAATAAATAAATAAATAATTACACGGTACAAGTATTTGAAGCGCGATTTGGTGTTGTCGGGTCCGATTCCCGGGTAGGGCAATGTTATTGGTTTTTTTAATGATGAAATTGTCAGTAAGTTGGATGAAAGCAAATTTGGTGAAATATGTGTAGGGTTATGCATCTATGCCTACCCTTTTGGGGGTTCAGTAAATAATATGATTGTATTTAGATTAATACTTTGGTGGTTCAAGGTTGAGACACCTCAGAGATTGCAAGTACATGAGTAGCTTTTAGGTATTGTGATATACACCAGAGGTCCCTGATAAATCATCATTCGATGAACGAAAACACTATTATATGTACATTAAAGACGCGGAAGCAATAAAGCATCAAATTTTTATACGAGCATTACTCATGCTTACATTGAAAATTTATATCAAATTTTCTACTACCGTATAAAAATCCTGTTTGCATATTATATCAAGATTGGTTTCAATGCATTGAAGCGCTTAATGTTTTATAATTCTATAAACTTCCGAAAGTCAAGGAAATAATTGGACTTGAAGTTTCGTTTAATAAAAAACATGAAATTATCATTAATCTAAAATCTTTTTTACTTTTTATTAAAATATTTTTTTTTACTAATTTTATTACGATTTTTGATTTTCTTTAAATGTTTTCGACGTTTTGAAGATTTCAAAGACTCATCCCAAGGTTCAATGTATATAGATCTTATTTAGATTTGAAATCGCATTATGAATATGTAGGTTGATTCTATCATTATCTAGCTACTTTAGCACTTTTACAGTATTTTGAATTAGAAAAATTAAATTGTTTCAGGTCGATCAGAATATACTTGCAAAGTTGTGCGAGAATTCTCGGAGCATCAGCAGCGCTCTTTCCAACGATGAAGAAACCTCATCATCTGTTGAACCTCGCTCAAGGTACGCTAGGAGCAGAACAACATCTAACAGCACCAGATCCACTCCGAACCAAACTAGAAAGAATTCCAAAGGTTCTGACGACATAATCGAGATCGCCAAAACAGTGCAAGATGGTATGGCAGATTTGGCCATATTCGATGAAGAATTAGACACCAAAAATGCTACACCTGATGAAGTTGCAAAGAAAATGGAAGCCATGAAGGCGGAACTAATAAAAAAGATCAAGAATAGCGAAGAGCCTGTACAAAGAAAGACTAGTGCATTACGAAGGCGATCGACGGAAGAATCTATTGAAGAACAGATTGTGGAAGAAGAAATTGAAAGACCAAAATCAAGGGGGAGGCGAAATTCGAACGTTTCATTTTTTGACAACGCTGGAGGAGACGATGCATCCATTGGAAATGAATATAAAATTGCCGAAGAAAAAATCAAAAGAGAGAACAGTGTATTAGAAAGAAAGTTGTCAGCAAAACCAATAGACAAATATTGCAAAGACATAATGCAAGATATAGAGAAGAGTAGTAAAGTCATAGACAAACACGTTAAACAGTTCAACCATTCCAGATTTGAGAGTGACAAGCTGGTGGAACAACTGCAAGTAGTAGACAAGTTGAACGAATACGTCAATTCCAAAGGAGAAATATCTGACACGGCTTTAAATGAATTAAATAATAATTTCAAGGTTTTGACTGAACAGGTATTTGAGTCAGTGCCTACTAGGAAGCGGTCAGTATCAGGCAGAAGGAGTTCAAGAAGTAATTTGCTCGGTGATGCCAACCTCAGCAACCAAGACTTGTTGGATGACTTGTTGGGTAAGAAATGATATACGGCTTTATACTGAATGCTTGTGTAAGGAAATATCTTCGCCGTATGTTTTATTTTTAATACCATTTTGTAATTTTAGTAAACATGTTTCCTTAATTACGACGATTAGGAACTCTATTCAGAAATTATTTTAAGCATTTGTTACTACGTGGAATATGTTATTCCATAATTTGATTTGGGGAATTTCGCAAACATTTCGACGATGAGATAAATGAGTTTCTGTGTTATGTTTTGAAAATTACAATTAAATTTTACCTTCAATGGAGTATTTAACATGCTGAGTAATGAGCGGTTGTTTAAAATAGCTGTACGCTTCAATGAGAAAAATTGAGTCAAGTGTTACAATTTGTATAGAAAAGTGATCTTTAAAAATATAGACACGTCTGATGCATTCTGCTAAAATGCGAATAAAAACGCACTAGATGGAGAGACTTGAATTCTCGATTTGTTTATTTTTGCGTTTTCTTTTTTTTAACTTTTTTCTGTTATATAGTTGAACATGGAAATTTCGTATATTAATTATCAAAAGCAAAATATTTCTACCCTCATATACTCTTAGGCCACCGCAGTCGACGAGCTTCCCCGAAAGCTTTTCTTTATGAAATCCTTTGTGATGCTATTTTAGAGTCCAATTTGGCTTCGGCGCGATGAACTTGCTAATTACTGGAAACAATCTGGACCTTGTCGGGATGTTCTGAGTTAATTAATTGGCAGGCTCGCTTTCATTTTCATGTGTCAATAGGGCGCGCCAAGTCTTAGATTGCGCGGCTGCTTGCTGTACAAATTGCAAGTGTATTGGTTTGTTTTACGAGTGATAACAGATGGAATGGATGTAGAATGGCTGGTGGATTTCCTTTAATGATATTTAAAATTGTTTAGAAAGTTCTGATATTGATAAAATTTGTTCCATTTTATGAAATTGGAATCCAACCAATCTACTTTCAACATTTTATTTCTAACATCCAACGGATACAGTTTTATCAAGATAAATATTGTAGGACAAAGTAACGAGCGAAAACAAGATAATTTTTGTAGTTTGTTACTTGTTTTGTTGATCTTAATCGTACACAAAGGAAATTGTCATGTGGAGTTGAAAATAAGAACGTTATGAACCGTGAAATGACTTTGTGTATTTCCCATCGTAATATCGTCAACTATATCTCCGCCAAGCTATATTTATAAATTATTTTTATTAAGTATCGCAAATATTAAATATGCTTAATATCATCTTTCTTAGCACATAATGAAATGCCAAATGTACGCAAAGAAGTTGATCGTATTTAGAAGAAATTTACTATACAAACTGTTTATTGCCTTCATTTCATCCGAATATTTTCTATCCCAGGAGAATATTTTTTCATTCCTAAATCATATATTTATAACAGATCCGATTATTAATTCTTCACAGACAAAGTAGCGGGCATTCAGTGATATATGAAGGGACCTTTTGGAAAAGAGAAAGCGTACAAGCGCTTAAAACAAATGTGGCAAATGCGTTGATGCGTTGTCCTTCAATTAGTCTTGTGTCAGATTAGTTGTTCCGTGGGATGGACGTTTACAAATTGTTGGCAGCGAACCGGCTTTTAGGTGGAATAGAGCGCGCAATACTTTTAAATATATTATGAACATCCACTATCGCCTTAACTTGCAATATCTTTAGTTTATGCATATATGTATGCAACTCCTACGTTTCATGTTTTGATTAATAAAAGGCATGTTTAGTTACCGCTTGGCATATTACTAGTCTTTGTGCTGTAAGTGCACTACTAGCAATTAGACTGTAAAATGCTTTCCTTGCATTTACTGTATTTATAGCATAAGTCTATACACTAGTAAAAAGGATTAGAAAACGTATAAAATTTTATCACTACATGTTTTCGCTTAAATGTCTCAAGCATTTAAAAATTTCTTAACAATTTTCTTCATGATTGAAAATTTGCGATAATCGGATTGTACACATTATTATTTCGATAATCCTCCTTTTTTTATATATTTTTTTCTGGAGGCCAAATATTGAATTATGAGAAATGAGTATTGGCATACTAAATGGGTTTGTGATTACTAACAAAAATGTTTTTTGTCGTATGTTTGAATAAAGGAAATGAAATTCAGGTGTTTAATTAACGTCGCAAAAGGAAAAGACGGCGTGAGATATGTTAGCGGGTACGATAATTTTACAGACAGGGCTGTCTGCTTTTGACAATCCCACTTTTTCTTTTTGCCCATTTTCTCTTCCCATCCGTGGAAGGTAATGAAGGCCAGAATGAGGTCTATGTAGTTCAACCGCTGACTTCGATCATGGTTTGCGCTGGGGATTTTTATAGTGGCACTTACTCTTTTTATAGGACAATAAATATAAAAAAAACAGCAGTTCCTGGCTTTATCTGGATTGGTTAGGCCTTAGTTAACCATGGCGCGGGTTGGTGGACCACGTACGAAAGGAATTCTTAAGAATTATTAAAAGAATGGTCACAATTTTCTTTTGCTACCGAAGAGAAATGGCAACCCTAAAGTTGTGAGATCGCATCCGTAATTTAAGCCTGCGCTGAATGGTTTAATTTTGTGCTTGGCAGGTTATGAAGAGTTTATTGAGTCACTTTTTCAAATTGCCACGTTGTGTTACTCTTCATACAGGTCTTGCGGAGCGGAAGCCTCGTTGCGGTCCCAATTATATGACTTCATTACAGAGCAGGGGTGTCTTCAATTATTATTATTACAAAATACGTCGTGTATGAATTCAATAACTTGTAAATTATTTTTAATTACGCTTAATGCTTATATTGAGAAAATTAATACTGTATGTCAATTATTTATGATAAACTACTGGATTAATATGCTTGACTTTTGTGCAAAGAACAGTCCAATAATGGTACTGAAAAGGAAATGTCATGCCGAGGGTGCCGAACTTACGACTAGACACTTACGAGTATGATTGACACGGCAGCTTCTCAGAAAAAATCACGTTTGAAGGAATTTGTTCTGTTGAGATTGTTGATTATTTTACATCCTTCTTGGAGTAAAACACTAACCGGCTATGAAACAAAAGGCTTAAATTTTGTTTCTGTACTTGAATATATATTTGGATTTACAAACTCTTGTTTTAGCGATGCGAGTTCCTCACATCATAAACACAACTCCCTGATTTCTGATATCATGACATAACAATTTATATCTTATGCCTTACAAACTATCTATGTGTTTTGAGTGTGTTTGAATTTTTGGATGTAATTTTAGTTAGTACAATTGAATTCAATGTTATGACCTCTTTAGATAAATTATGTCTCCTATATACAGTATGCACGGTACTGTCACTGGATGCTTTAGTTCTAGGATTTACTGATAGGATTCAGCCTAGAACGCACTAAAACTAAACAAGTTTGAAAATTGCTCATATTTTCTACGATGGTAGATTGCAAGCGACCACTTGTACCGACTTTTATAGCGACAATATTATTGTTAAAGGTATTGATAAATTGTATGATTGAAAATAAATATTTTATTTTGCGTATGCATGTGTTTCATTTCAGTCACTAAAAAAGTAATACGTAAGGTTACCGAGCAGTGATGGCCTCGAGGTATGGGCGCGCGGTCGAGAATCTCGACGGTCGCGGGTTCGAACCCCAGGCACACACCTCTGACTTTTCGAAGTTATGTGTGTATTCACATTGAATTATCACTTGCTTTAACGGTGAAGGAAAACATCGTGATGAAACCTGCACACCTAAGAGTTCTTAGGAATTTCTTAGGTGTGTAGTCCGCCAACCCGCACTAGGCCAGCGTGGCGGACTATGGCCTAAACCCTCTCAATGGTAGAGGAGACCCGTGCTCAGCAGTGGGCGAATATGGGTTGATGAAGAAGAAGAAGAAGGTTTTTCGACACAGAAGATAAATTAAATAAACAAATAAAAAAATAATAAAAACAATCAATGTGCTTTCGAAATTAACTTGCCAAAGTCGATAATAGCAAGTTTAACCAACATTGAATTAGTTTATTGATTTGCCTGATGGTGAATGATCAATGGCATCAGTTTAAAATACTTTAAAAAAATTTAAATGGCCAACGTGGGTTATTGATCGTTTTACTTTCATTATATAACAGCAAAAGGAAGGATGAAAAAAACGTTTGCCCTCAAACTGAATCTTGAAAGTAACGCAAGAGCAAGACTATAATACCACCCTTACCTTAGTCAACCTACTCATAATAAATAACAAATGTTCTACTACCCATTACAAAAAGACTGACAAAACTAAATACGAAATATACCCGTTAAAAATATCTTTGAAATTTCCCAGCAGTTAAAATATGTTCTGTGCGAATTATTAGGAGTGCAGAAACCACGAGGGATCATTAAAAAACTACACGAGCTGAACAGAAACGGTGCAACATTTACGAACACGCTTTGGAGTCAGGTGTATTGTTTTACATTCGGGCTTCTAGTAATGAGAGCTGGGGAGAATATGTAGTGCTGGAACAATAGGGATAAGTATAATCTGGTCATAGAACGAAAATGGATGGTTCAATTATTTTGTCGCAAATAATTTGTAAAAGATTTTGCCGGTGGATCCTAATTTTAAGGTGGAAGGCATAGATGTCACGGAGGCACACAATGTCACAAAGTCAGGGTGTAGAAACAGTGACTGAAAACTATGATAGATTTTCTAGAATTAGGATATTGATTGTTTTGTTCATAGATTTAGTTAGGAATAGAATAGAGATATTGGTGTTAAGATTGATGTAATGATTTTTTTCTGGGCCACGGTTCAGTTTAGTGAGTCAGTCCATTATTGCAAGTTTTTGATACTAGTTCTATTAGTGAGATCAACATGTACAGCGGGGCAATGTAATCTATACAAGCTTTTCGAAATGTTGTTTCACCCTTTTTATATTCTATGAGACAAAGGGTTGAGTGAGGATGCTAAAGTGGTCTGAACATTGTTGATGTTCCTCACAAGTGGAGTTTTGTAGAAAGGTTGACTCCTATCCATACAAATGTTCCCAGCACTACACACACGTCCCAAGAATTCTAAACGGCCCAATTTACATTCACCGTGAAGTGGAAAGCACCGCGGCTTAAAACATTTGCAATCTCCACTTTCGTTCTGAATATAACAAAGACTGTTTCCACGTTGCCGTTTTACTCACAAAAGTTGCAGGAAACAGAAAAAGTAATTAAATACGTCATACAGAGTGTATTCAGATCTTGATCGGAAACTAAAACAGGTAATAACCATGGTGATTACAAACATGTTGGCGTTGAAAAAATCCCAACAGAAAATAAAAATGTTGACGTTTTTCACACAACCGATATTAAATGTATGTGATTTGTATGGAAAACGTCAAACTTTTTATTTTCTGGCGCGATTTTTTTTACGCCAATGCGTTTGCTATCACCGACCGCCGTAGCTACTACCTGCCTTAGTTCCGATCAAGGTCTGAATACAAATTTAACAAATTTCAGTGTTCCATCATTTATGTAGCAAAGCAAAATGTGTGTCATAACTTCGGTTCAGCTCTTGATTTGTGAGTTTCGCGATATTTTGATACCGAAATGTGCCATAACTTCTTAACTACTTATGATACTTTCACAACTGCGGTGTCGTTGGAAGCTTCTTGTCAGTCTGCTGTTTATAGACAGTGTTAGGTCACATAAAATTAAACATGGGGCCTCCTACGTGGTATGAAGTTATTTCATACACATTTTTCAATTAATTTTGCCCCGCTTTACCTCTATCTCAAAATAAACATACCGATTTTGGTTTGATGCGTTATTATCAATTTTATACTATGTAGTGCATAACTGTTTGATTATAAAATTAAGGCC
This sequence comes from Cephonodes hylas, assembly GCA_030295005.1. Taxonomy (NCBI): domain Eukaryota; kingdom Metazoa; phylum Arthropoda; class Insecta; order Lepidoptera; family Sphingidae; genus Cephonodes; species Cephonodes hylas. Next base: position 18,139,667 of record AP025361.1, read on the forward strand.
GGGCCTGATCGTTATTGACTTTTAAATGATGTGCTTTTTCACATAACTTTACCAGAAGTTTCACTACATCCATACATCATAATATCATAAAAATGAATTAAGGACATATTTGAAGGTTTAAGAGCCTTTAAAGCAAAAATTGCTTCGAAATATAAGATCAAAACAACATTTAGACCTGGAAATATTGTGGTCTCTCTATAGAGTAATGTCGGTCTTTTTTGTGTACATTAGTTGGCTGAAGACTATATATGATCGGAAGAAACATTTATCATCATCAGCCTTCATTGCGTCCACTGTTGGACATAGGACTCTCCTAATAATATTATATTGCTTAGGTAAAATCTAAGCTATCAAAGTTTTTAAATAAGGAACTAAATGGTTATTGAACAAAAAAAAATACAAGTAGTTCCAACTTCATTATAATGTTAATCCGTACTGAAAATATTTTGTTATTCATAATGAAATTTAAATTTTTTCCATAATTTCAACTTACAAATTTTGTAAGCCAAATGAGGAAAGTTTAGTAAAAGGGTTTTGGTATTACTAAACTACTTTTATAAGCATTACAAAAGCTATCAGTTTTGAAAAGGCTTAGTGTCACAATTGAGTAATTTGCTGTCATTTTCTTGTCAAGGATTTCAACTTGTTTTAAAAATATGATTTTTCCGTATTTTAGATCGGCATGTGTCAATTTAAGTAAGAAATTTGGATGTGGAATACAGTTTTTTTATGTTTATCCTACAATTGAACATGGCGACAAGAAAATAAGGTAACACAGTGACAAGATTCAAATATCGATAGACTGACACGACAAATGTTAAACAGGGATGTAGACTGACAAACTAACAGGGATAAACATAAAAGATCATTTGACGATAAGAAGCAATATAGCGACAAAGTGACCCGGCGTTAAGATGGTATTTTAATACTTATATCGCAGTATCTCAGTCTGTGTATCCTGTCGATTGTAAGAATTCCGCCACGGCATCCCTAGCCTATCGTAAGAGGAGACTGATGGGGTTATAGTAGGACATGCTGCGGGGAGGTATGCTCTTTAAGTGATTAAGTGGAGGGCATACCAAGCCCTCCCGATTTGGAGGGGTCCATAATTGGACGGTGCGCTGGGCGGCAGCGGACCATTTAGGGCACTTCTGGCCCTGATATGCCGTAAAACCGCCCTAAATGCGTGTGATGGTCACCGAGAGGTTTTAGTCGGTATGCTGGCGTAGCCAGTGACCCCGACATACCCCTTACGGCCTCCCCCGAGGTACCGAACAGGGGAGCTTAAGGCACTTTCCTCTTGTGATAAAAAAAAAACAAAAAAAAGGTATGCTCTTTGAGAAGTTGTGCGATTCTGAGTTGTGCGGCAGAGCGTTACACCAAATGAGCATCCAAGTGAGTTAGTAGATTTTTGTTACTTTTTGTTGTCTACTTATTTGATGTCGAATTAAGGATTAAAGTACGTCGCTTGTAGCTGTAATACAGTCACGGATTGACATAATATTTCCTACCATTAGCCATACTGCAAATCCGCTTACAATAGGTTTGTATAATTAGTAATCCAAAGCAAAAACTAAATTCCGCGGAAGGTAAATTTGATTCTAGAATCAATAGACATTAAGTAAACGAAGTCGTAGGCTTAAGCTTGTTAACAAATAAACCGCGAAGAGGAAAATGTCTTGAAGCAATTCAAAGTTAATGATCTCTACAAGATATGTTTGAGGAAAACAACGACTAAATAATGGACGAGAAATATTTTGCTCATTTTTCGTAATGTATTTACCATCGTTACCTTTGACTGATATCAGACGATCTTGAGCCAAAGGTAATTGACATGTAAAACTTAGCTACCTAGTTTTTGGTTTAATCATATACATAAGTTATATATTTGTGTGGTCCACAAATATTTGTTTCGGGTCAGTATTTCCGAGTTTCTGATACTCACAGTACAGGTCTTGTATGTATTTTATTATGGATTCCGAACAGTGTATGTGACATTTTGGTGTATTTATTGTCATTTTATTATTATTGATTTATGAGCCATAATGAGTAATAGGAAACAAAAGTTGGAACATTTTAGGTACCTCCGTACTTACTTCATCAACCCACATACGCCCACTGCTGAGCACGGGTCTCCTCTATCATTGAGAGGGTTTAGGCCATAGTCCACCACTGGCCTAGTGCGGGTTGGCGGACTACACACCTAAGAAATTTCTAAGAACTCTTAGGTGTGCAGGTTTCATCACGATGTTTTCCTTTACCGTTAAAGCAAGTGATAATTCAATGTGAATACACACATAACTTCGAAAAGTCAGAGGTGTGCCTGGGGTTCGAACCCGCAACCGCCGAGATTCTCGACCGCGCGCCTAAACCTCGAGGCCATCACTGCTTACAAATCGTTTTTACCTATAAATTTACTAACTAAGACTACACCAGCCAGTTAGACTTATCTCTTTGCGATAATAAGGCGGACTTAAGCACACACATAAAATTTATCGCCGGTTATGTACGCACGCAAATTTTCATTTATCGTAACTCGCTCGTTGAGACGTTAATGAACAGTAAATCAGATAATGTACACAATCCCAATCTGAGTGCGGCCAATAAAATCGTCGCGACGTTTTATGAGCAAGTCATACGCTTACGGACGTGTCTTTACAAGGCACACAGATTTGGAAATATTTTATGAACATATAGATGTGGCAAATTAACTCTAGATTATCATATTTATGATACAAGCTGGGGATAGGAAATTATGGTGTTTGTAAATACAGTTAAATGGAAATATTAGGTCAGTTACAATAATCGAATGGCGAGGTTCTTACACTGGTTTAGTCGGGATTGCCAGATTACACACCTAAGATTTTTTTAAGGTTCCTCACAATGTTTTCCTTCATCGTTAAAGAACGTGATAATTCAGAGTGGATACATATGAATATAAATAACGTAATAACTTTAAAAAGTCAGAGATGTCTTTGAGATTAGGATCTGCGATAACCGAGAATCTCGACCGCGCGACTAAAACTGGAGGCCATCACTGTTTTTTTTAATTAATGGTTTTACTTGAAGTTTATTACTTGGGTAAATATTTTGAAAAGATAAATAATGCCTTTGGGTGGAAAGCGACTTTTACTCATACCCATACTGCTACACTATAAAATTATAATAGCATTCAATTTATATAAATACCTTTATATACAAATTATACCATATCTAATTTTGTATAACTGTATCATGCAAATAACACCATTCTATTCAATTAAACCTCAACCCTATCCTATTTACCATAGATTTCATAATCCAACACCACAATACACAGCATCTAAAAGCGGTAATTCTCAATTCGTCCAAATAAACTCACTCAGAAACGAAGGCGATAAAGATTTAAACCGCCATATAAGATTTATACTTAAATAAACTGTAGCATACGTTCACGGTTATAACTCGCTCGTTTGTTTATGTGCGTAATGAGGTCCTTATGACGGCCTTATAGTGGTGGCAAAGCGTGGCGGTTCATTCATAATCTTTGTCTAGTTCAGTAACGTATTAGTTCTGTTGTCAAGTCGTAGTTACCTCGGGTGTATTTTTTCGTCCCTCAATGACATTAACCATCCAATACATTTTGTGCATTTAGTGCGAAAAGCTGCGGATCGCCCATGAGAATGAAGTTGAGCGCACGAGCGAAGGGAGAATACCACAAAGCCTTTGAAGATGGAAAAGGAAAAGAATTTAATGAAATCCATTTCCTTTGGGTTTCCAATGCGTTTCATACTACATTTTTTTTAAATTATCGACTCTGGTCTATATTGCATACTTAGAATATAATAATAGTCAAGTGACGTACAACTACGTCACAAGCCACTTAAAAATTGCTGTATAAGGCTAGTAAAGTGTGGATAAGACTAATGACGTATCCATATTACGCCGATACAAAAAAATATATTGCAATATATTACAAAAAAATATATTGCAACACATGGGGCTCGTTAGCAGTAAGTCGAGCGTCCCTCGAGACTAATACATCAGCAAGTTTTCAGTGAGCGCGGAATAATTAATGAGTTTGGCCTTTATGGCCCACTTCAGTTTTAACATGGGCTGGCGTTGCCTGTACTCGGCTAACTTGTGGCAAAAATAATATATTGGGGCCTTTTTTAATTGACACTTCAAGGGGTCAACCCCTTCAAAAAAGCTTCAAAGCTTTTTTGTAATTAAATCATTACGTGTTTCATGTTTTGGCTTCATGAAAGAGTAGTATTAAATTTCAAGACGTTTGACGCAGTGGTGGTAGCCCACCCAAAAGCCCAGCTTGTGTTACAAAACTTCATATAATCTTCAAGCTTGAAGTGTTTTACAAAAGCAATTAGACATGAATGAGAATATTTTGCCCTCACAGTAAACATTTATAAACTGTTAGTTACACAATTAATATGCTTTTGGGCTTTTACGGAAGTTAAAACTTCTAGATCATTATTTGGAATTTCGTAAGGAAAGTTAGACTTATGAGCATCAATGGCATTTTCCCCATTGTTTAAAATGTGCCTGGTTCTAGTCGAGTGTTATAAATGACTGTAAATGGTATATTCAATAAGGTCCAGTCGCCGACAGGTAATGATTAATAGGGCCCGTAAAGAGCGGCACCGAGTGGCCAAAACGTTATCGCCAATAATATGGTTAACGGCTATAGAAAGTTTCCGATTTATTTGTAAAAAATACATTTCTCGGACATGTTTTTTGGCCAGAAATTAAATTGTGGGAACTTCCCTCCTTCCTCGATTCTTCAAGCGAGGTACGCCGCATCAAAATTCTTATATCAAAATGTTTTGTTAATTTTCCTATTAAGAATGGGAGTGTATTTGTGAGATAGTTATTTCACTAAATATTAGGTGTCCTGACTTAGTTCCCTGTGTAATCTATTCTAATAGGATAAAGCTGTAGATTTTATTCCTTGTTTACGTGAATGCGCTAACCTCAGGAACTGTTGCTGTTTGAGAAATTATTTCAGTGTTAGATGGCGCATATACATATTAATATGTTGATGTTTGTTGTTTTTTGTGTGATGTTGATGATGAAGTTTTCCTTCTTCATCAACCCATATACGCCCACTGCTGAGCACGGGTCTTCTCTACCATTGAGAAGGTTTAAGCCATAGTCCGCCACGCTGGCCTAGTGCGGGTTGGCGGACTACACACCTAAGAAATTCCTAAGAACTATTAGGTGTGCAGGTTTTATCAAGATGTTTCCTTCACCGTTAAAGCAAGTGATAATTCAATGTGAATACACACATAACTTCGAAAAGTCAGAGGTGTGTGCCTGGGTTTCGAACCCGCGACCGCCGAGATTCTCGACCGCGCGCCCAAACCTCGAGGCCATCACTGTTTCCTTTGAAGTTTTCCTTCACCATTAAAGAATTCATTCATCACTTAGATTCAATAATTTTGGAGTTTACTTTATCACACTATTCGGAAGGCATTCATCATATTTGTTGTTTAGAAACTCATGTTGTAAATGTCATTACAACTCCCCCATTATTGAATGGGTTAATAATGCACGCGGGGCTCATAAAGAACTCTAGGGCAGTACCGGTACTTTCATTGAAGCCCAAATATCAGTTTGCCTTTTAATAAAAATCATACATACATTAGATACATACATTAAATCGTTATTTATCAAAAGCAATTTGACCTTAGAGAATATTCTGATCAAATACACTCAACAATCAAATACATAGTTAGGACCCCACGCTTGGATACTCTGTAGTTCCAACTCGTAGTTTTGAGGCACTACGAAAGACTTTTATTTATTTATTTATCATTAATTCAATACACGTAAAGGTGTACTTAATGACTTTTCCGTCTTACAAAAACCAGACCTGGAACAAATATTTCTGGATCTCTCAAACATTTGTCTTGATTTCTAGCCAACTACGTATTACACCACGGGATTGTCACTAAAAATACTGGTATAATAAAACGTAAATATTTTTCCTACCCAAGACTCGAATCAGTTACCTGTCTGACTCTCTTATAACTGCAGATTGTGATATAAATTATTGTTTCTAAATAAAAGATTGTCAGACGAAATATATTATACGATGTACGATATAATTACTACGCTCCAGAGAATGTTTTAGCGTGCTTACATTGTAATCAGCTTACAACACATTAGCTGAGTTTCGTCTGGTACTTTATACAAGCTTATGTAAAGATAATTAATTTACTTTCATGTATGGATCTACTGTTATTCAATATTAAGGGTGGGTTCCATAACTTGTTTCGAATAAATTCATATTAGATAAAAAATATCTAAATATTGCAGTCAGGATAATCTTGGGGATCACAGGTTTAAATCCCACACATCTTCACAATGAATTATCACTTACTTTAACAGTGTAGGAAACAATCGTGAGGAAACCTACCCAACTATAAGTTCTTATCTATTTCTCAGGTGTTTTTTCTGCCAACCTGCACTTGGCCAGTGTGGTAGATAAGGGCTTAAACCAGTTCGATTCCCGGGTCGGGCATTTTTGTTGGGTTTCCCTTAAGGAAATTGTCAATGAAATGTGCCCGAAAAACGGCAATAGGCTCGCCCCTATACCATGCGGCTGATACTTGGCGAAATGCGGGAGCAATAATGCACCTTTGCTTACTTCTTTAGGGAATACAAGCGTGAGGTTATATAACATATATGTATATATGCTTGACAACCCTGTGGCGCAGTTGGCTAGACACCAGCTTGCGAAACGAACGGCCGCGGGTTCGATCCCCGCACCGAGACAATTAATGTTTGTGTGATCCACAAATATTTGTTTCTTGTCTGGGTGTTTGTGAGACCGATAATATGTCTCGTAGTGTCTGATACCCACAACACAATACTCGTATCTTAATGTGGGATCAGGACTATGTGTGTGACTGTTGGGTGTATTTATTATATTTAGGTATGTATCATAAACCATTGTCGTAGGTTAAACACACCTGTATAAAGACACTCAGTAGTTCGTAATAGCTATACAAAACAGCAATTAAACTAGTTGCAAAGTTTTGTGATTACGGGTACGGTTACGCGGGTAATCTAACAAACTTAATGAGTATTGTATCAAGTTTTGATATGAATAAATGACTCGACGTTCCTTAGTGAATTACTTCGACATTATTGCGAAGGCTTTGATGAAAGACGCTTATTACGGGGCTCGTGTGTTGGAGTTGATAATTATGTTTTGATTAATATCGTGTGTAAAATAAGCAGTGATGGCTTCGAGGTTTAAGCGCGCTCGAGAATCTCGGCGGTCGCGGGTTCAAACCCCAGGCACACACCTCTGACTTTTTGAAAGTTATGCGTGTATTCAAATTGAATTATCACTTGCTTTACGGTGAAGGAAAACATCGTGATAAAACCTGCACACCTAAAAGTTCTTAGGAATTTCTTAGGTGTGTAGTCCGCCAACCCGCACTAGGCCAGCGTGGTGGACTATGGCCTAAACCCTCTCAATGGTAGAGGAGACCCGTGCTCAGCAGTGGGCGAATATGGGTTGATGAAGAAGAAGAATATCGTTTAGAATATTTGTTGGGCCCGATCCGCCTTGTACTTTGTATATGTTAAGTAGCTAATGTTCTTTGCTAAGGTACCATGTATGTATGTTCCTATCTAAAATCGTCCGAATCTATAACGTTGTCTTTAAATTTAATTGAAACAGTAAACGAGTACCTACATTATTATTTTTTTCTCTTTATTATTATATAAGGAGCTTACAATCAAGCGATTATGCTAGCCCCATAGTACCCTTATATAATTACAATAGAAAAAGAAATATTACATTTTTAAACTATCAACAAATTTATACACTTTAATAGCATTTTCACTACAAGGTTCCGACAATATACTTTGAAATGATCCTAATTCCTTAATATTTATAATTAATTATTTTAGCAATATTTCTCTTTCTGCCCTATACCCAACTCATTCAAGTAGTATGTGATACTACATGAAATAAAAAACCTATTTCAAAATTGACGTTTTTTATACAAACCAAACACATTAATACCGGTGGTTGTATGACAATCGTATTGTTTTTGTCGGCTTTTTTTAACGCCAATGGGTTTGTCAGTACCTGTCTTAGTTTCCGATTTCGGTCTGAATACACTCTGTATAAGACTTAACAAAATAATTGGAGATTCATAGGTAGAATTAGGGGTTTATTCAAGTACGCAGCCACTCATTGTTGGAACAACATTCCACCGCCATGTCGTTGTAAAAAAAGTGTGTTTAGCTTTAAGAAATCTTTTAAGAATTATTTGTTAAATGTTCAGAAACAATAAAATGTTTTACTTACTCGTAACTTTATGTTATCACTGAGTGGCTGTCCATTTAATCATGGATGTCCCTAAACTTCTGCAACGTAACGTTATGTAAATGTATAAAGTATAATTGTTTTGTTATAAGTTGTGATAATTGTGTGTGTGTTTCTTTTTATTATTATTATTTTTTATTACTTTGTAATAGTAGTTGTTAGAAATTGTTCTTATTATTGTATTGTGTTATCTTTAAGTTTACTGCTTTAATAATTGTTACTCCGACTGAACGTCCGTACGTCGCTTGGGCCACCCATCGAAAATCAGCGTTGCAGTATCGTTCACGCGTTGCTGCAGCATGTAGCTGAATGGGAGGTACCATTGCTGGTGCAATTATTATTCATTTTCTTTGTTTTTCTTTGTTCTAATATATATACTTTCCATGTAAATTGTACTAGCAATAAATGCATCTTTCTTTCTTTAAATACACTACTGCCTAACCCTTTGAGGATACCATCGTGATATCCACACACAATTTGGTGTTAGGTAATCAATAGCCGTAGTATAAACAATTCCTTGGATGGGGCTCATCATCATAAAACAAGCCGGCCTCTTATTATGTTTGTTCTACGTGATATGGCTCAGGCGTACGTGGGGTGCTGTAGGGATGGTGAGCTATTTCAACCGAGAAGGGATAGGAATTATATACTTGTACGATAAATCAACGCTTAGGAACTGCAGGACAATCACTACATAGTATAAAACAAAGTCGCTTTCTCTGTCCCTATGTCTCTTTGTATGCTTAAATCTTTGAAACTACGCAACGGATTTTGATGCGGTTTTTTTTAATAGATAGAGTGATTGAAGAGGAAGGTTTTTATGTATGATAACATCCATTAAATATCAGCATTGCACCCGTGCGAAGCCGGGGCGGGTCGCTAATATAATAATAAATAAATGCACTCATCAGTTATATACATAGCTGTCAGATCATATTAGGTTACAAGACTACAGGTCTTTTCCCCTTACAATGAAAAATTGTACTTGATTGAGATATATTTTCATAGAGTGATAACTACATTGAAATTAGATGTATATTATTTAAACAATCACAAAAAGGAATGTGATTACACTTTAGCGGTACATTACAGTAGGTTACAAGACCTGTATCTTGGGTATCAGACACTACGAGGGACTTTTTCGATGTCATAATCACCCAGACCCGAAACAAATATTTGTGGATCACACAAATATTTGTCTCGGTGCGGGGATCGAACGCGCGGCCTTACGTTTCGCAAGCTGGTGTCTTGCCAATTGCGCCACGGGGCTGTCAAAACACACAGGGTGCATTATAGTGCTTCCTTGGTTCCGTAGTGTATAGGTTCTGGGTTTCGTTACGAGATTGAGAAATATAAATTTAGTTTTACAACATAAAATTCTTAGTATGTTGAGTCTGGAATCATGTCCGTAAAGCGCTATTAGACTAGCTCCCTATAATCGCATACATGCTCCCTAAAGATCCAACAGATAAAATGAACCCAGCCAAATACCGCCCAATAACCTGCCTCCAAACTATTTATAAAATAGTTACAGGTTGCATTAGCGAACTGATATACCACCACGTTTACAACAATAATGTTCTAGCTGAGGAGCAAAAAAGTTGTCGGAGACATAGCCAAGGTTGCAAAGAGCAACTCACATGTCCGTAAAGCGCTAGTAGGCTAGCTCCCTATTATTACTACTTGAACAACGTACTTTACGTAAGTACGGACGTAAGGAACTTACGAAGATGTATTCATTTTTCTGTTAAAAAATTAATATTATTTAAAAAAATGTAAACAAAAACGCAGGCTAGTTGGTGGACTTCAAACAATTTGCAAGACTTTTTAGTACGTTCAAAGAAAATTTAGGTATTAAGCCACGCTAAAAATATCTTTCGCAATGCAGATTCACGAGGGAGTGCTTCGTGTAACTAATCTGAATTGGGTTTGCTATCATTAATGAGTGTTATTTCAGTTCCTCTATACAGGGCGTGAGACGCTCTCAGGAACAATTCAATTAACTAGGCTACAGTTCACAGCGACATATATTCAAGTTAAATTACACAGGTGTAAAAAGACTGTGGCAGTGATGGCCTCGAGGTTTGGGCGCGCGGTCGAGAATCTCAGCGGTCGCGGGTTCGAACCCCAGGCACACACCTCTGACTTTTCGAAGTTATGTGTGTATTCACATTGAATTATCACTTGCTTTAACGGTGAAGGAAAAATATCGTGATGAAACCTGCACATCTAAAAGTTCTTAGGAATTTCTTAGGTGTGTAGTCCACCAACCTGCACTAGGCCAGCGTGGTGGACTATGGCCTAAACCCTCTCAATAGTAGAGGAGATCCGTGCTCAGCAGTGGGTGTATATGGGTTGATGAAGATGAAAAAGACTGATCGAAGGCTAAGGCTTCGCAATCACCGTAGATATTACCTACCTTACTTTTCAGCCACGTTCTGTATAAACTGTAGTTTTTACTTATGTTTGCCCTCATGAGCTAAATAACATACATACGTGTTCATTTTGTATGAGGAAGTTAAGAAACCTACTTGCCGATTGAATTTTTTGTCGCACGTTAAAGGGAAGGAAGGAGAAAAAGGGAGCCTTTTGCCAGTTTTCAAATACATTTTCAGGCTCAGGGTTGCTAATCAAAATTTTCTTACAGGAAAACCATGTGTCACTTTTCCCACCAGGGTACCTAACCTAAGTCCCATATACCAAATAGACATACTGATACAACATAGTAATCAAACATTCCAAGTCAATTAATAACCATCCAAATTATCGGCACTTTACTCACAGCTAGATCCATTTGGGAAATAAAAATGTGTGTTTAATTTCTGACGATATAACATCTGTTTTCTGCTTGTGCATGATGCGGCATATCTAAACATATCCAAATGGCCTGACCACGTGCCGTGAAGTTACTTGATACAGAGATTGACAAACATAGTTTCCAGCGAGTTGTAACGCGACACTTATTATTACTGGTAATATTAAAATAAACATATATTTTTTATTTCAATTTTTATCATCAGCAAAGGCTGATGTGTAAAGATACATCCCCCTACTGGGCACCTTACTCTACAACTGAAGGTAGGCCTTAGTCAACCAGGCTGGCTTAGCGCGGGTTGGCGAACTATACACCAAAGAAATTCGTAAAGGCTTTTAGGTTTGCAAGGGTCCTGCGATTTTTTTCTTCACATATAAGTTAAGTGATTCATTTTATTACAAATATAACTTCGAAAAAAATGATGAGCCTGGGGTTCGAATCCACAACCGCCGAGATTCTCAACCGTGTGTCTAAACCTCGAAGGCATCACGACTTCAAATTGATTTGAATATCTAATCGATTCATTTTTGCTAATTAAATAATTACCATTAGAGTGATTTATTTTGTTTTAACAATGTAATTTTTAAACCTTTTTTCAATAACAGACAAGTAATAAGAGTATTATTGTCACATTTGTTTTTATTCTTACGGCATAAAGAAACTTCTATGATTTTTCCTTCAGTACAACAGTTATAAATATAACTGTCTAGTTTGGTCGAAAAATACACGTAATATTTCGATGTCAGTAAATATCTCTAGGTTTGTGAAGACCCAAATTTCTTTTAGTCATTACGAGTTGATTTCCGGCCCGTCAGTTCCACAAATTCTTTCACACTTCCACGCGAGAATTACGAAAGACGTGAATGTCTGACCTGTGTAGTATTTTGTGAAACAGAAATTTGGATTGTTTTTTCGAAGCTTGGTAAAGTTGGACTAATGTTTTCGCTTTTTTTCGCCAACCTTTTTTTATGTCTTTTTTATTTTGTAAGGTTTATTGTACTCATAGAATACTAAAATAAATGTAAAAGGAGATGAGCCTACGGCCTCTTTTGGACATATTTTCAGACAACGTCCTATTGTTGAAAATTAAAAAACGATAAATCCAAATAACTTTCCGTTCCGGGAATCGAATTCAGGATCTCTAGATCGCATGACTACTGATGGCACAATTAAATTATACAAAAATCAGATACAAAAATTGCGAATAGTGTTGAGAATCGAATACGCGGTTTTACCACACTCTATTTCGACGGCCTCAAGTTTGAATTCCAGGAACGCGACAGATTTTTCGCAGGTATGTGGCAATTCAATGGACGCCGCTTTTAAGGTTAAAGGAAAATATACTGGAGCTTGTGTACTAAGGAAGTCTTATGAATGTGAAGTAAACTTCATCTAAAGCCGATTCGTATAAATGGTTGGTGCCCAGTTTAATTTATGTTTCTGGGTGGGTATACTCAATAAAGCTGAAAAAATTATTTTCTTGTTTGACCGTGCTAGTCTCAGAAAAATTGAAGAGTTCTTGTTGTACCAAAAAGTTCGGTTATTGTGAAAAACTTAAATTCATTATGTTACAATCAATAGGAACGTTTTTTTAATTATTCCGCAATAACAGCAAAAACGAAAAAACAATTGTAGTCTAAAGTTTCTCATACGGAAGTAGGGCAAACGTTATTACTAAAATTTAAATGTGCAAATATATCACTTACGTAAAGGTTTAAGTTTAGTGCCCAGACAATGATATTAGGGGTTAAAATGCCGAGGTGTGAATGTAGCACTTACTGTGAAATTAGCTTTATCTCTTTTATTAGACCCCAAAAGGTATATTTAGGTTGAATAGCTTAAATTATATTGCGAGTTAGTACGGCTATCGTTACTTTTTATAACTAGTTGTTGGTCTTAGCTTAACATTGCTGATATATTTTCATGACCTTCCTCACTTACGCAGTGAAAAATTAGAAATTACTTTATTGATACAAATGTTATAAAGAGGAATTAAAAAATATATATTTAGGTATTTGTTATTTTATTATGTTATTTTTTTTGTTGTTTTTTAACACCAATGGGATCGAACCAATCGTAGGTATAACCTGCCTAAGTTTACGATCACGATCTGAATACACCCTGTATAACAAAAAAAACTCGCTTTAAAACAAAAATCCGGGTGTCTCGGTTGTTGAATTGTGATAAGACAGTTATCTAAAGAACGCCACTTACACTCCTCTTTGCGTTGTGCAAAAGTTTAGATAAAGAATGAACTAGACTTTAAAAGAATTAATTTATGGGGTCTGCGGTTTTCTTGTAATTTTCTTGCTTAGAAACTAATAAAGTTGAAAACAGGTCGAGTTAGTCCCTAAGAAAAAACTTCGTGGCAGGAATTTTAATTTACCCAGTACGTTCTTGATTGATATTTAATACTAGCTTTTGCCCGCAACTCCGTCTGCGTGGACTACAGTCTACAGGGTTGGGTTCAGAAAGAAAATAAGTTGTAGTATTTTACTCCGCAGAGCTCCATTTACTTAAATATACAAAAATCATACAATCGGTCAAATTGTTTCAACGTGAAACCGTAACGCGCCGGTCGACGCCTTGAGTATCATTATTGCGCGCTTGATCATTATTTTGAAACTGCGATATCTTCTAAGATACTCATTGAAATCAAATGATGTAAAGGACTAATTTATTTTGTATTAAATACTTGTAATGAATAACGTATTTATTTGGATAAGGATTAATATAATGTTTGTAAAAACACCTTCACAAAAAATGCTTTATTCAAAATAAATTTGGTTAGAATAAAAAACGTTATAGTGAGCCAACCTTAAAAGATAGACATATGCTGTCGCGGACTTTTTTTTAAATTTTTAAAGAGGAACAATTCTGTCATACATTGTTTTAGCGAAACTTTAACCGTTTCTGCAGCGTATGCAGCGGAAGCTCACAAAAAGGAAAAAGTTCCCGATTTTGAAACATTGTTTATTGCTGCTCCGCTCCTATTGGTTGTAGCGTGATGATATATAGCCTATAACCTTCCTCGATAAATGTGCTATCTAACAGTGAAAGAATTTTTCAAATCGGACCAGTAGTTCCTGAGATCCTAGCGTTCAAACAAACAAACAAACAAACAAACTCTTCAGCTTTATAATATTAGTATAGATGTTTAAAGGAGTTCATTGCACCGGCATCTATTAAGAAGAGCATCAAATTGTAAACGGTTTCTTGCTTGGTAAAGAGTAACTCTAGAGTTTCTTCCCCATTCTTTTCTGGTGATAACCTCAGTACAAACAGGGTGGTAGTTTAACATTTTATAGATTTATTAATTACTAGCTTTTGCTCGCGACTCCGTCCGCGTAGACTACAGGGTTGAGTTCAGAAGGAAAATAAGTTGTAGTCTATTTTACTGCTCAGAGTCCTATTTATGTCCATTTCACAAATCATACAATTCGGTCAAATTGTTCAAATGTGAAACCGTAACGCGTCGATCGGCGCCTTGTGCATCATTACTGCGCGCTTGATCAATATTTTAAAACTGCAATATCTTCTAAGATACTCAGTGAAATCAAATGATGTAAAGGGCAATTTTATTTAAAATTAAATACTTGTAATGAATAACGTATTTATTTGGATAAGGATTAATATCATATTTATAAAAACACCTTCACAAATAAAACTTTATTTTAAAATAAATTTGGTTAGGATAAAAAACGTTATAGTGAGTCAACCTTAAAAAATAGACATATGCTGTCGCGGACTTTTTTTTAGAACTTTTAAAGAGGAACATTTCTCTCAAACATTATTTTAGTGAAACTTTAACCGTTTTCGCAGCGCACGCAGCGGAAGCTCACAAAAAGGAAAAAATGTCCCCGATTTTGAAACATTCTTTATAGCTGCTCTGCTCCTATTGGTCGCAGCGTGATGTTATATAGCCTATAACCTTCCTCGATAAATGTGCTATCTAACAGTGAAAGAATTTTTCAAATCGGACCAGTAGTTCCTGAGATCCTAGCGTTCAAACAAACAAACAAACAAACAAACAAACAAACAAACAAACAAACAAACTCTTCAGCTTTATAATATTAGTATAGATATGCTTATAAGTATGGTGCAGACATCAGAAACATTGTTCATTTGTTGTCAAATCAATTCTCTTATCAACCCATATACGCCTCACTGCTAGGCACGGGTCTCCTCTACCATTGAGATGGTATTAATCGATTCAAGTGAAAATGATCTCAAATTATATGAAAAAGTAGCGATCTGATGGCGAACTATACACTTAAGGAAATATCTTAAGAAATTTTAGGCGTGTAGGTTTTTTCAATATTCCTTCACTGTTAAAGTAAGTCATAATTCATTTTGAAAACACACTTCAAAAAATACCAGTTTTGTTCCCGCGACCGTTGAGATTCTATATAGCACGTCGAACCTCGAGGACATCGATAATTTACATAACTTTTATTGTCTTAAAATAGTTTTATACTAAAAACTTCGCTAGTTTATGGTAGCTGCCACTTTATGTACTTGGAACACTGAACCCCTGTTAAAAGTCAGACTTTCACAAATGGCTGTCTACAAGTTGGCTCGTGTGATTAATATAACTTTGGTATGTATATATGTTGTTTCCATTTTAAGGTAGAAATGGTGTTTATTTGTCTATGATTTTAATTTATATGTCTACGTTTGTTGAAATTGAACACGCAAGCTGCATATGGGCGCCAACCGCCGTTATTGGCCATAATATTTAATTAATAATTATTTTTGTATTTTGTTAATATATTTTAGCTTTTAAACAGCTATTGTTTTGAATTTCAAAATGTTCTAAACAGATATGCTTTTTTAAGAAAATAATTTGTACAATTAATGGCGTCACCAACTATGAAAAAAATGTAAGAATAGTGATTGTTCATGTTAAATGAATTGGTTGGACTATTGTTAATTTAATTTTAATATCAATAGATATTTCACATTATTTTGTAGCTTTTCAATTTGATTATATTGTAGTTGTTACGAATTGTGATTTATAATTGTCAGACTGTGTAAAAATGAAAGGTGTATATTTTCGTCATCAACCCATATACGCCCCACTGTTTGGCACGGGCCTCCTCTACCACTGAGAGGTTTTAGGCCTTAGTCCACCACGCTGGCCTAGTGCGGGTTGGCGGACTACACACTTAAGAAATTTGAGTATATTTTACCTGATCACAATACAAACAAGTCCTAAAGAATTGTCGCAGTTTTATTATCATGAATCCACTACACGAACCTTGGCTTAGCGTCGATATGCACGTGCTTCAACATGTACGATTTAGTTCCTTTAAACTAAAAGTACATAGCAGTTTTTTTTACCATTTACGACTCAAAATAAGTCTAGTGTATATAAAACATGAGACGGTGTTAAATCATATCGAACCGTAAAGAATTTCAGCAGTCTGCTGAGAATGATTTTATTGCCCATAAAAGTTTACGGCTTAACACTTATGAATCTCTATAGGTCAAGAAAAGAAGTAATGGCATTAAAACCAAGTTATCGATACTCGCAATTATTGAAGTGAAAACTTCTTTAGCAGGTAGGCAACGTCAGAAGGGGAAAAAATGTTCTTCTTCTTCTTCTTCATCAACCCATATACGCCCACTGCTGGGCACGGGTCTCCTCTACCATTGAGAGGGTTTAGGCCATAGTCCGCCACGCTGGCCTAGTGCGGGTTGGCGGACTACACACCTAAGAAATTCCTAAGAACTTTTTAGGTGTGCAGGTTTCATCACGATGCTTTCCTTCACCGTTAAAGCAAGTGATAATTCAATTTGAATACCCACATAACTTCGAAAAGTCAGAGGTGTGTGAGGTTCGAACCCGCGACCGCCGAGATTCTCGACCGCGCGCCTATACCTCGAGGCCATCACATATAAAAGAAGGCATCAAGAGTTCTGCCGTAATATGGCGTATGAAGATTGATAGCTCCATTTACCTTATCATTGGTAGACGAATACTTGACAAATATTCAGACATGCTGCGTGTATTAATGTACTGATATTAGATTTTATATTAGGAAATTTCTCATAAAAACATCGTCTGGAAATGTGCTAAGAATAGGCAATAGGCTCGTTTGATAGATGAGTGTTAATAATGAATAAAGATCATTTTCATGACTGCCCCATAATAGCTATTTAAAAGTTAGCTAAAAGATCGACCGTATGAACTTCAACTATAAGGCAAAGTGAGGGAATTTTTAATGTAAAGTGTAAACCGATATTAGTTCTTCAACCATCTCATCTTTTGTCGGGATGTTTTTAACGGCAACAGATTTGTGATCACCTCAGCTATTACCTGCCTCAGTTTCCGATTATGATCTGATTACACCTGTATATGTATTTCCACTTTTACCTATACCATTTTTGCACTTACAAAGAAAACACTAAGACAACTTACAAATTTTACTTAATGTAATAATTTTATAAAAGATTTTCTCGTCTACGAAAATGATCTGTAATATATAACGCGTTATTCTCATGTTTTATCCAAAGGCTTCCATTCACCTGTTTCGGGAACAATGAGTAATGTGAGATGGAACGTTTTCAATCATACTATCACTTTTAATATTATAATATTTTGTCTTGATAGTGTAGTGACTTATCAATTATTTCATAAAAAGGGTGTTTTTCCCCGTTTTGCCACATTTTTTAATGTAGATGTGATGATGTATTAAGTAGTATCAAGAAATTGGCTATCAAAAGAATTTTTTTATCGGACCAATATTTCCTGAGATTAGCGTGTTAAATTAAAAAAAATATTCGTATAGCATTGAGAATAAAAAGTTCGTTAACTTAAAAATTTTCATACTTAGAAAAAACAAACGTTTATTGTCACTCAACACGCAAAAAAATATCCAAAACACTGAAAATAAAAGTGTTCCAGAATTTTTAAACGTGGCTGGCACGTCAAGCTGTGATAAACAGATCGCCACATCAGCATTTTTAACCATAAATTAGCGCTGGTTTTCATTGGCCAAAGGCTGTAAGACTAGAATGAAATAATAGCCATTAAAAGTAGGGCATATTCCCACAAGTACTTTTAAACATTATTATTTGCGTTTTTCATATCGAAAATGGTTACTAAACATGAAAAGTAACTAGAAAAATTAGAAGAGTGAGATTATTTTTTTAAATTTCGAACTCACAACCTTGGTGAAATTAATCCAATTAATTTCAAGTTTTACCCTAATATTCTCGAGGGTTGATACCGAGGTAATAAAAAGTGATACTATCATAATATATAATATATTCCGCGACGTGCTTATGTCATATATTTCCATACAAATGTGGAAATTGTGCAACTGGACTATAAATTCTACTGAATGTCACCTCCGCCTGAAATAACATTGGAGTTACCATTTCCGTTGTTCCTGAAGTAGTTTTATTTACTATACAAAGTAGTTTAGCTGCCATAAGCGGGAAGAACAGCCCAAAAACATTTACATACATAGTTCTGATCTCTAGGATATAGAAGCAGTAATGGCCTCGAGGTTTGGTCGATGGCGCGCGCTCGAGAATCTCGGCGGTCGCGGGTTCGAACCCAGGCACACACCTCTGACTTATCGATGTTTTGTGTGTATTCACAATGAATGATCACTTGCTTTAACGGAAGGAAAAATGGTGATGAAACCGCACCAGGCCAGCGTGATGGACTAAGGCCAAAACCCTCTCAGTAGCAAAGGAGGTCTGTGCCCAGCAGTGGGACGTGTATGGGCTAATGATAATGATGAGTTTTTGTCATGGGTGTCAAAAACTACAAGAGACTTTTCGGTCAATAATTAAAGTAATCCAAACCCAGAATTAATATTTATGAAGCGCACAAATTCGTAAGATTCCTTAGAGACTCCGCGATTGGTTCACATTTTCTAAAAAAGATTTGAGAAAGGATTGGTACACTTTTATGTCCAGATATGTACGATGGAATATCTAATTAACATAACATTAACATACATACCTATAAAATCAACGTTTAACATTTTATATTTTTCCTCGAGAAGCTATATCTCTGGCAATGAGTGATATTTTAGTGCACATGTGATTAAAATCCTGTCATATTTATTACTTGTGTTGGAGTCCACCCATACCCGGGCCCAATCATGAATCCCACGATCATCCCACGGGAACACTTAATATTAACAAAACGTGTGCCTTAACTTTCGTAAATGTTCCATTTCGTTTTGGGGCTCGCATTGTCAAAGCTTGATTAAAAAATCACCCTGTGTTACTCCGAAAGTTTCCGTCTATATCCATCCTAAAAATCATTAAAAGCCATCCAGATTTCAAAATTAATTCTTTCACTACCACGCAAAAACTAACCTTTTCTCTCTATGGTATTATAGTGTAGATTTAAAGTTTCTCAGGTGCGAAAGTTTTACTCCGATAATATCTATGCAAGGATCGATTTGTAAATATATTCCACGGGATTCAAATATAACTTGCACTCCAGATTTTATCTGCATATATCTAGCTTAATATCACGTTCATATGAAACTTGCATTCCCACAGGATATACCGTTATTCGAGCTCGCAGTTACGGAACATCGGCACATAGGTATCAACCGAAATGCGAGTTTCGTTTTGAAAGTTGTTCTAATTCTGCTAAATGGTATCGCGAAACAGAAACACCTGGTTATATCTTATTATACGCAGTTTCCAGATATAAATAGTGATTTCCGATTTATTTGTAAGCGAATTATGTGTTTTTATCAGAATAACGTTATTGCGCTTAGAGATTTCGAGTCTTTTAGCAGAGTTCGACAGTCAGTCGCTTTCTCTCGTCGGGAATAGACGCGCGCGCTTCGGGACAAGTTTTCCGCGACGCAGTGATTTGGTGTGGAGTGTAGTGGAGATTAAAAGTGATTTCCTAAAAATTTAAAGGTGGATTGATAAAACCTAAAATATTAACAAAAGTTTGGAAAGTGATATGTAAAAAAATTGGGTGACTTAAAGTATGAAATGATTATTGTTTGTAATATTATTAAATTGATATGTAATTTATGTTAGTCCGAGTAACATAAGTGATAATATTTTACAACAACTTTAAAGAAGCTTCCGAGACTTTCACAACAGTTGCGCGCAAAACTTTTAATCTATCCGTGATTATCCATGATTTTTTAACACAAGTCTGTGGTCCGTGAATTTGATGCAATTACACACAAATATATTAAAAACAAAATTAAAAGCAAAATTAACCAGTTACTACTCTTAGCATATACAAAAATGAATCATAATTAGGTACGCATTTCTCTAATATTCATAAGCAACATTAAAAAGTCAACCCGAACTAGGCCATGCTGTCGGACTAAGACCTAAACCCTCACCCTCACCGCAGGAGACCCGTGCCCACCAGTGGGTCGTATAAAGGCTAATGATGACGAACTTTAAAAAGACCTAAGTGATTAATTCTAAAAGTATATAATATGCATATTCATACATCAGGAATAGTAAACTTTATTTACTTAACATTACCTATTAACATGACCAATTCGGGCTTTCAAAAGTATAATAAATCATTATTCATACTACATATCATATTGTCTGATTTACTAGCCCGGCCATAAACTTCTCAAAAGCTATTAATCAGACTACGACTCGTACAATTCTTTTATTTATTAGATAAATCTACGTGAGATATTTTGTCAAACATACATACATAACGTCACGTCTTTATTCCCTGAATTGGTGGAGGTGCATTTCTGGACCCAAATTTCAGCTGGTAAATATATGTATTAGTCGCAAAGGGACTAAGAAAAAACATGACCGAAAAAAAAAGACCAAAGACCGGGATGGTTGGCGCTTTCTTGGGGAGGCCTACGTTCAGCAGTGGACGGAGATAGGCTGATGAGATAAGAGTCGCAAAGGTACCAAGTCTATAGATAATGGCTGGAATTTCCCCTAACCGAAAAATCTTTGTCCGACCCGGGAATCAAATGAGGGACTAAGGCTTAAATCCTCTCAGTTGTAGAGGAGATCCTTATTTATTAGTCTTAACTTATTAATTAGACTTTTATACAGTTTTAAACAGACCTTGATCCAAAACTGAGTCAGGTAACTTGTAACTCAATGAGAATTGAAATCCGAAATTACGTTGATAGTAATTAAGATGTACTATATAACCGATAAGAAAGAATCTTTCAATATCTGCCATGTAAGAGTATGAAATGTAGATCAAAATTTTATGTGGAAATAGAAGAGATCTTTAATGACGTATAGGAAGGTCCATTAGGAGATATAATAAAGTTAAGTAACCTAAATTATAGTCCTATTAATCAAAAGCTATTAGCAGTATTAGTAAACTTTCCATCGGCTGTGTCCAAAAATCTATCTATCGTCTATGTTTGATGGCAGAATGGCGTGCAATTATTTGGTAACGATCTTATCTGTAGTAGCATAATTGCTCAAAATTTATGGGGTGTTCATCATCATCAACCCATATACGTCTCACTGCTAAGCACGGGTCTCCTCTACCATTGAGAGGGTTTAGGCCATAGTCCACCACGCTGGCCTAGTGCGGGTTGGCGGACTACACCTAATAAATTCCTAAGAACGTTTAGGTGTGCAGGTTTCATCACGATGTTTTCCTTCACCGTTAAAGCAAGTGATAATTCAATATGAATACACATATAACTTTCGAAAAGCCGAGATTCTCGACCGCGCGCCTAAACCTCGAGGCCATCATTCTACTTATGGGGGGTTAAATAATCTTTTTCTTAAATAATTAATCAATTATAATCCAACAGTTTTGCAGTTTATAGGATTCGTGCTCATATTTATATATTTATAACATGTATATAGGAAACATACGACTGCCTCGTGGCCTCGTGGCACTTATTTATGTTGTGCGATCTTCTGGTTGCAAGTTCGATTCCTTCTTCGAAAAAAGTGCTATTGGGTTCTTCTATATATTGTACTCAGCCTATCGCTGTCCATTGGTGAACGTAAGCCTCCCAATAAAGCGCCAACCATCCCGGTCTTGATCATCTCTATTGGGTTTTTTTATAATAGAAAATTTTTAGTGACAGCACGAAGGAAACTATTACAAATTCAAATTCAAATATATTTTATTGTGGTAACATGGGTACATAATGGTGTTACAAAATTACGTGGGACTAATACACCCCAGGCACACACCTCTGACTTTTCGAAGTTATGTGTGTATTCACATTGAATTATCACTTGCTTTAACGGTGAAGGAAAACATCGTGATGAAACCTGCACACCTAAAAGTTCTTAGGAATTTCTTAGGTGTGTAGTCCGCCAACCCGCACTAGGCCAGCGTGGCGGACTATGGCCTAAACCCTCTCAATGGTAGAGGAGACCCGTGCTCAGCAGTGGGCGAATATGGGTTGATGAAGAAGAAGAAGAATACATATCTGGAGAAATGTAGCCGGAGAATTGCCTCTGACTACCCTTTCGACGAATATAGACGTGAGTTATTTACGTGGATTGGAAATGCATCAATTATTATAGCTGTAGCGCGATAAAAATTTGCGGCAAGGGATTGTAAGGGCCCAGATTTCGTTTTATACCGCGGAATCATCGAGAAAACAATTCATATTAATTAATTTTGTATCTTGCTTTTTACTTCTAACACATTGGTAATCACTTTGCACGAAATTCAGCTCTCAACAGAATCACAGACATCCAGTTTCATAAATATAGGTGCTTGGTGCTCGTTTGCGCCGACACCCTAATGCCTCCTAAGTATCCGCCTTCCTTCGCATTAAGTGGTTTAAGATAAGAAAACCTTTTCGTCTCACCCGGTTTACAGAGCCCTAACAGATTTTTACGTCGAGATGTTTTCGCCTTGTTATTCCTTATTTCAGTTATGTGCAATCTTTTGTTTACAGTGAAAAATATACAATTTGTACCGTCAGACATTGACGAATATTAATGCTACATCATTATATTTCATCAACAACTCCTCCTCTACAACTTAGAATGTTTTGGTCTTTGTCTGTCACGCTAGCCTAGTGTGGGCTGGCAAAAGAAACAAAAAAAAAGCAAAACTAAGAAATTCCTAAGAACTTTTAGGTGTGCAGGTTTCCTCACGATGTTTTCCTTTGTTGTTAAAGTACGTGGTAATTCATTGAGAATGCATAAATAACTTCAAAATGTCAGTGTGTGTCTGATATTTGATTTCGCCGCCGCCGAAGTCCACTTATGAACAAGTACATCAAACATTTCTATTTTCGTACTAAAGATAGATCTAGGGAAGTTTATTAATTTTGTTACGTTGTATCCGGAAAAATTCTGTCCTTTTTGTATTAAACGTTCTATTATTATCTGTAATATCAATTGTCCCGCATTGCAGTAACTAGTAATTACTATATTAGGTATCATGCGGTTTTGAGGTCGTGCTTGTAAAACCGTTTTTAATTTTATTATTAATATAATATGTAACCATTACCTTTAATTGTATTAACCTGAATATAACAAATTATCTACAAAGTACGCATAAGAGAATTTTGGCGACCATGATTCGCCAATTATGTTTTCAAGTCCTTCGTAAAAGCATATTGTTTTTAGGCACACTTTCACACACATTTTTCTATCTGGAGATCAAACCCAAGATTTTCATGTATTCCACTTACCTATTTCGCAAAACCATCGAAACAGTCAGTCAAATGTGCAAAGTGTCAATTTATAAAGTTGCAAAGCCCATATGAACCGTATTTTAAATGTGCTGTAATCTTATGAAATAAGTTTGACGTAGTTACTAAGGAGAATGCATCACTGAATAAATAAAGTCAAAATTAACTTTATTCAAATAGACTTTCTCAAGTTCTTCTGAATCGTCACTCTTGAACTATTTTTAAAAACTATTACCGCTTCGAAACGCGTTATTGCTACGGAAAAGAACACACAACACAACATAACTTCTGATCAATTTACTTACTCCCAGGCGTTATTATCCACAATATAATCTGAAATTTTATAGATTTTTTTATACAGTTTATCTTTGTCTCTTTAAACTTTTCAAAGGGAGCTCCCTAATGCCCTTTGGGAGTTTGTTATGAAAGCGTATAAATTGCCCCATAAAAGGGTTATTAATTTTTGGGACATGAGTTACGTGTTGTCAAGATTAATAGCAATAATTTAAACTGTATTTAATTGTATTGATACGCGAACCACATCTAGGTTCGAGAATGTTCTGGAAATTTCTCATTAAAACGCTATGAGGATACAAAAGAAGGCTGCAAGGTGTGGTCGTGTTTAGAATGCTTTTACTGTGAAACGTGTTCAGCTTAACCACCTTATTTATGGCTTTGTGTTTATTATTCATCAGGTAAGTAATTCATAGATGTTGGCGTAAATTGGGGCAATCTATAGAGTATAAGTTCGATATTAAACTTGCATAAAGGGTTTATTGAGTTGTTGGGCCTTGAGATTTAGAAGCGCAGTTGAGAATCTTGGCCATTGCGGGTTCTTCAAGGCGCAAACCTCTGACTTTCTGAAGTTATGTGTATTAATAATGAATGATCACATACTTTATCTTTGACTAAGGTCTGAGGTATTTTTTTTTAATCTACCATCTTTCAGATAGTTTCTTTCTCAATGTATAAGCAAAATTTTTATATAAATGTCTTCTTTGTCCCTGGTTTTTGGAGGTGGATATTACATATATTCGTAACGTTACAATATTCCCAATAACATAATGATATTTCGTTGATTAAGGTTGTCGAAGTTCCAATTTGCCTGTGGTACAATATTCGTGTGCGGCCAGATTGCGTTCAACCTACATATGCCTGCAATACCTTGAGTGCTGTGTTTCGGAAGATAAACTCTACCTATGTGGAATTACCGACTGCCTAGCAAGAACCGAGATCATTCTAGTACATAGATACAATAATCCCTACAAAAATTGTATGTGTTACTTATAAATGCGAAAGATTGTATGTATGTATACAGGGTGTATTTAGACCGTAATCGAAAACTGAGGCAGGTAATAGCGATAGTGATTACAAACCCCCTGGCATTAAAGAAAATCCCAAAAAAAAATAAAATTTTTGAGGTTTTCCATACAAACCACATACTTTTAATACCGATGGTTGTATGGAAAGCGTCAAAAATTTTATTTTTTGTCAGGATTTTTAATATCGCCACTGGGTTTATGATCACTCTCGCTATTACCTGCCTCAGTTTTCGATCACGGTCTAAATACACCCTGTATATGAAAGAGTAACACTTTTTCACGCAGAGACTAATGAATGGAGTAATACACCACGTAGGCGGAAATTTGTAAAAATATTAGTCGTTAATATAAAAAAATATGTGTACTTTAGGTTGTCTTAAATTGAGACTGCGATTTTTGATTTTATTAACGGGTTGACTGCTAGGGAAATGCGCTGTTAGAACTTTTTTTAATTCTTTTTAGTGACTTCCTCTTGTCGTGGTCACGAGTTTGATTTAACACGCCGGGTATTGTAATGTTTTGCCAGTAAAAAGTATAAGCATGAAGCCAGGAAATGTACATAAAATACGACGAAATGCCCGATTCCATTACATGGTTATAAGGGTGGAGAAATGCATCTCTCTCTACCCTTTTGGGGTTGCATGTGTTAAATTCATAGGATACATCTATGTTTATAAATTTAGGTATATATCCAAGTTAAATGGGAAACCTCATAAATGACATTCAGTAAGTTTAGTCCATTGTTTTATTATACAATATTATTGTTAATGCTAACAGTATAAGGGAGCTATATAAATAAGAAAATATACTTATCTTAGACATTTTATAATATTGCTCCAGCCATGGCCACTACCAGATACGAACTGTCTGTCGTTCCGATCGAGCATGCTTTTATAAGGGTCTGCTATCCCCACTAATTGCAACAGGTAGTCGGGTAGTTACAATAATTTTATTAATCAATATTCAACTTAACGAGAAACGCGACTACCGACTAAGATATTCAATAATTTACTTAGATATACCATATAAAATAATGGATATATGTAACACATGCGTAATTGTACGTTCTTCTAGGCTGCAACAATTAGAAATGCTACATTCAACTGCAAGATAGTTTTCAATAAAGCCTTATTGGTATCTACACCGACACTAACTGCGTTAGTGAGCCAGCGCTGAAAGTTAGCTCTGTGAAATGTCCTCGTAAGCCGCTTATATCGGAGTGTCGCTTCGAGCTAAATCAAGTAATAGTCTGGATTTGTCTTAACACGTTTATATACTTGTAGATACTTTGTTTCCGTATAGAAAACGCAACGAATTTCTAAATATTCTTTGAGTAGTTAGATACCGGCTTGTAAAACCAAAGGCAGTGGGTTCAATCCTCGTATAGGGATAAATGCTTGTGTGTTTGTCAAATATTTGTTTCGGGTCTGTGTTTGTGGGACCGATAAGTCTCCTGTAGATTCAGTTTCCCACGACTCGAGACTTGTATCTTACTGCGTGGTCAGAACTACAGATTAGATATGTGACAGTTAGGTGTGTTTTATTATTTTTCACTTCAAATTTGTATTGTTTATTCAATAAGAAACAATAGAAAACACTTTTATTGGTTCCGCAAAGAATTATTGTTAATACACACATTATTTCAAAAGTAAAAAAATTGTGCATCTTGAACTGGCTTCCTCAATACTAAGTCGCAATCACGCACCAGCCATACCGGCTTATATTTCTGTGTTGAAATTAAATTCCATCGCGCTTCTCGAAAGATCACTTCTATTTTTTGTTAACACAAAATACTGCTAGTATTTATTTTACTTATTTTTTATTGTATACTTTACTGCACTACACAAAACCAGGAACAGCTGTAATAATAATAAGAAAATTAGTTGATGAAGTTAATGCAGTTTTGAATTAAGATCACATTAAATTGCATTATCCAGCAGTGCAATGTGTGATGAGATTGATCATGAAATCTACTTAAAGCTCGTAAAGGCTGCCATTTAAAATATTTTGTATGTGACAGTTAAGTTTATGGAGTATCAGATTAAGTTATGGAGGACGAAAGAATCTGTAATGAATTCATTTCAGCTCACAATTCCGATATGATCGATAAATAAACTCGTCAAAATTTAATCTCCTATCACAATGGAACAAATATCTCCAAAACAAAGGAAAATATACCGCTTCTAACTTTCCTTTCAATCACGACCTTTGTTTAGTCTTATGTAAGTTATTCGTTATCCATTGCTGGTTTACTACTGATTGCTAAAGCGATTCGCTTTGAGAACAGGCAATGACGTGAAGGATTCTTTGGAAGGGTTTCATCCAGTTTTGGAGATTTAATTGAAGTTGGGTTATTATTGTATTGAATAATATGATTAAGAGGGATTGTTAATTTCTCGCCAATGTCTGATACAACCGAATGATTCTAGTTACTTTCCTACATAAGTGACTTTTTTCTTATTCTTTTTCACATTTTCTCACCCACTGTTGTTATTTATGTATGCTCCTGACATAACCTTCATGGAGAACATCATGTGTCTTATTTTAATGTGTGCACGTTTGGTTAACTACATTCATAAATCGTTTTTGATCTTTTAATCCTTAAATACTAATTAGATACTTAAAAAAACATTTCGTGATCATTATTAGAGCATATACGTCCCACTCTTGACCAAGGACCACTTCTAAATGTGAGAGGGTTGTAGGCCTTAGTCAACCACGCTGGCTTACTCATTTATATTATACACTGCCAGACTACACACCTAGGAAACTCCAAAAGCACTTAAATTTGCAGGTTTCGTTATCATATTTCCCTTCTCCCCTAAAGTACACGCATAACTTTGAAAATTCTGAGGAGTGTTCCTGCCAAGTTTTTTAAGAGTAGAAATATATATCAAATTAATGATTATGGTGGAGTAGGAAAAGTTAACCCATTCAAATTCGATTGGCATTCCCGGTCTAACTTTCAGCTCGTAGACAAGGGACTGAGCACGCCTCGGCGATACGAACAACTAACTACATCGGATATTTCAAACTCAACGGGCTGAATAGTCCAGCGATAAAAGCATAACTTCAACCTCCTTAAAAAAAGTGGATGTACGTCTGTCGGCTCAGAGGGTGATACGTCATCAATTCCCTGTTGTGTGTAATGAATTTAAGTTCTGAAAATATAGTTTCTTAAGGCGATTTTAGACTACTTTTATTCCGACATTATCAATATAAACTAGCGAAACAAACTAACTTATAAAGTGAATACTAGACTAGCGGGGACAAAGGCTACGTGAATTTTACTGCGTTAAATGTGCTGAAGCAAATATTTATTTCTATAGCACGTTTTAAAACTGTGTTTACGAGTCCATCTCACATATAAATACTGGGAATGTTTGATGTGCAGTCGTAAACTCCACTGTAGCGTGCACCAATTAATGTTTTGCTTGGACCGCGGTCTCGCTAATTCATTTGCTTTATATCGGTTTTGTTTTACGCTATTATAATACGGCTTTTATGAGCTCTACAAGATTTGAATGTATTTAAATTGAAGTCAAAAAGACCAGTGATGCAAGGTTAGAAAGTAAAAATATATTTGAGAAGCTTTCAAAAACTGTAACTATATTTTCTTTATTACATTACACAGATAATATGGTACCTGTACTCCCCAAAAGGGTAGGCAGAGGTGCATTTCTGTACTCACATTTTTCTAAATAATATTGATACACACCATGTCATAGGAAATGAGTCTATTGCAGCTAGCAGTAGTGCTACTATTGAGAATTTTCAACTGGAAAAGCGAAACTGCACTTTCCCCATCCTAGAATCGAACCTGATACCTCCTAGATTGCACGACATATAATTTCCCCGGGACACCACGAGGCAGTCTTAGAACAGGAAAGAAAAATTGTTCTCTTTTAAGCAATTAGCTTTAGGTATTATAATAAGCTCCATAAATTATGGCAAAAAATAGATTTTCTAATAATTAATTTGAGGACGTTGTAATGAGATTTATGAGCGGTCTGAATTTCGAGGAAGATGTTTTTGTAGCAAAATCAAGGCCGAGTTAATGTACTGTGTGTAAAAAATTGTACGAAAATAATTTAATTTAAACTAGCGACCCGCCCCGGCTTCGCACGGGTGCAATGCTGATATTTAATGGATGGTATCATACATATAAACCTTCCTCTTCAATCACAATATCTATTAAAAAAACCGCATCAAAATCCGTTGCGTAGTTTCAAAGATTTAAGCATACAAAGGGACATATGCAGCCCCGTGGTGCAGTTGGCTAGACACCAGCTTGCGAAACGAGCGGCCGCGGGTTCGATCCCCGCACCGAGACACATGTTTGTGTGATCCACAAATATTTGTTTCGGGTCTGGGTGTTTGTAGACTGAAAAAGTATTTTCTGATACCCACGACACAAGACTCGTATCTTAGTGTGGGGTCAGGACTATGTATGTGACTGTTGGGTGTAGATAGGGACAGAGAAAGCGATTTTGTTTTATACTATGTAGTGACTAATTTTGTGAAACATGAAGATCATTATCATCTTCAGCTCATATACGACACACTGATGGGCACGGGCCTCCTCTTCTATTAAGAGAGTTTGGTCCTCAGTCCAAACTCTGAAAGTAATGAGCATGAAAGTTGAAGGATGGACAAGCCGAGGAAGGCCAAAGAAAACATGGATGGAGTGCGTGAAAAGAGATATGAAAGAGAAAGGCGTGACTGAAGACATGACGGCTGATAGGGATGTGTGGAAGGAGAAAACATGCTGCGCCGACCCCAAATAAAAATTGGGAGCAGGGCAAGAGAATGATGAGTTTGGTCCTCAGTCCACCAGGAAGACTTATTGCGGGTTGGCGAACTATCATCATCACCATGATCAACCTTTCACGTCCACTGCTGGACAAAGGCCTCACCTATGGCACGCTACTGGTCTCAATCTTCGGCCCTCCTCATCCAACCGCTTATTCGCAAGGTAGCTGGCGAACTATACACCTAAGAAATTCCTTAAATCTTTTAGATGTGCAGGCTGCATAATGATCTCGATGATACTTTTTCATAAAACAAATTGATGTTATTTCTATATGATTACATGAAAGTGCCCATAAGGAATGTTTCTATTCTTGAACATAGCAATAAAGCAAAAATTCACTTTTCCGGTAAAAAGGATATAAATTTATCGGAAATGACACAGACTGACGACGGTATTGGGTACGTGATAAGAAACTATACGAATGAAACTAAAAGAATGATTTAAATAGATATTGATGGATGAAGGAAAGAGTGTAGAAACGACGATTGATTCTGAATGAGATGACGTCAGAGAAATTCTGTGGAATTGTTTAAATAAAATGCGTAGTAGGTATAGCAACGAATACTATAAGACATAGTTATCGACAGCTCAGATTTTATATAACCAATTTATCTGACAGTACAATACTACGTGAATAGGCAATCACTACATAGTATAAAACAAAGTCGCTTTCTCTGTCCCTTTGTCCCTTTGTATGCTTAAATCTTTGAAACTACGCAACGGATTTTGATGCGGTTTTTTTTAATAGATAGAGTGATTGAAGAGGAAGGTTTATATGTATGATAACATCCATTAAATATCAGTATGCACCCGTGCGAAGCCGGGGTGGGTCGCTAGTATAGAAATAATAAAAAGAAGCACATTCTTTTATAAAAATATTGGCGTCAAAATGACCTCTAAAATAGTTTAAAGAAAGTTTAGTAGGTAGCTTCGAGTGTGTAAAATTTGACAATTCTGTTTTCATTTCAGTATTAATGATTTTATAATTGCTATCTGCCACCAACTATTCAGTCATGCTTGAAATGTGATATTGCACATACTGTGCGGTTTTCTAATTTGGGATTTACGTCTCATAGTATAAGATTGCGAACTACAAGCAATCAAAGTCCTTATTACAACATAAAAAAAAACATACCTCACGCCTATATTCCCCGAAGGGGTAGACAGAGATGCTTTTCTGCACCCACATTTCGCCAGGTATGTATCAGTCCCACGTAATGGAGGGCGAGCCTATTGCCGTTTTTCGGGCACATTTCCAGACTCCGTGCTGCTACTCAGAATTTCCTAATGGAAAAACCCGGGAATCGAACCCAGGGCCTCTAGATTGCGCGGCACATACCTGTGCCGCCAAACCACGAGGCAGTCCTTATTCTCAAAGGAATATTACGTACATAACTCCACGCCTATATTCCAATAGGTGCATTTCTGCACCCACATATTTTGGCCAATTGTGTTTTCATCCCAAGTTTTAGAGGCAAGCCTATTGCCGTTTTTCGGGCCCATTCAAAAACTCCGTGCTGCTACTAAAAAAAATGTATAGAAAAACAAGGATTACTAGATTACATTGATTATACTTGTACCAAATACAACGAGGCAAAACATTATGTTACGTCTTACGTAATAGGCGACGAGACGACTGCCATTCACCAAATTTATATTTATACTGAAAATTTTCTAGTAAAAACCTTACTGTCTCGAGACTCAAACTATTGATAGCACGCACCTGTCTAAACTAATCTAGATAGATTCGAGTAGAAGATTTTCAATAAATCAACGTTGAAAAAACCTCAGCTCGTGTGATTCAGACAGTCTTACTAACACCACTGTTATTCGTTGAATAATATCCCATAACTACTGGTTCTACAAACAAATAGTTATTTAACAAGAGCTTACGTTTTCCCCATATGTTTGTCTGGGTGATTGACTTACGCACCGTAGGAGAACGATGGATCTGTCATCGCTCACAACCGAACCCAGATGAGTTCTCGTAAAAAGATCAATAGACCGCTTGTATTTTAATGCTGAGTAATATTCATCAAGTGGTGTTTCTTGTAGTTAGTGCTGTTTGAGATCTCGCAGCTTTCAATTCTTTTTCGTTTGCCTGAGGAATTTATGTGAATTTTTAAGTCCCATTGTTTTGGTAGTTTACGATGTAATTAGTATTCATTTTTAGAATGATTTGTAACCTATATGTGATAAACATATATGATTTTTAAAAGTTATTTTATGTTATGTTGAAAAATGTGGGATCAAGAACGATTATATTAAGCTCTTGGATTTAATTCTCAAATTGATTGTTTTAAAAATTTTAGTTTTACAAGTAAATTATTTTACTTTGCCAGCAACTTATTTAAACTTTTGCTCCAGTTATTTTTTTCTTAACTGTATAACTTGCGAGGTTTCTTTTATTCATCCATTTTTATCGCATCTTCTTGATGATCTAGAAACCGCTATACCTCTGATTTTTCATTATACTTATTCCTAGATAAATGAAGTAACTATAAAATTTAAAATTCCACAACATGTCACGGAAACCTTACTTGAGATGTCTCGTTTAAAACCAGTTGTCTGTATTCCCTATCAATTTAATTGTTTTCATCCCTAGTCCTCGTTTAGTTCCTATTTTCCATCGAGTTCGTCACTCGTCACACATGCAATTTTAAAAATACAAGTCCACGCATCCGTTATCCAGCTTACAATTCCCAATACGTATGCCGGCAATATGTCTGTTTGTTCATCACGTAAACACTCGCGATGACTCCAAGCGCTGGTGATGTGTTTACTTCGCCTCCTGTTTTCCATTTTACGCACAAAGGGCTGTCGAATTCGTTCTTTCGTGCAAATTGCTTTAACGTTAATTCGTACTGATGAGGGACGAAATATTTTGTTTTATTTTTGTTGAAATTCTTTTACGTTGTAATCTGTAAGTTGTCACTTGAAATGGGCAGGAAGATGGGTATTTCTTTTTAGATTCTGAGGTGATTGGGGTTTTCTTGTAAATTTACTGATTTCAACACTCCTGCTAGGTTACTTTCTTTACGAGTTGGAAACCTGGACCTTGATGCACTGTGCACGTTTTTTTCTCTATTGTTATATTAGCGCAGTATAGCAATGAAAATTCCTATATTACAAATTGATTTGATTGCGAAAGTTAACTTTATCTGTCTGTTACGCTTTCACAACGAAATTGCTGAACCGATTTACGAGATTTTTGGTTTGATTTTTGAATTTCAAGATAGGACTTTAGATAAAGACAAAGGGTATTTAATTTAAAAATAAATTAAAGGTTGACTTTATTTTCGAAGCAACTTTTACTATTACCTCTTACCATTTGAACACGATTATGATAACCAGTTTAAGGTTACAATTATTCCTTTAGCACCTAAAATTAATTGACCGCTATCCGGCGGATACAAATATCCCATCAACTACGTAATATATATATTAATCAAGTACAATAATATATGTATACATTATATGAGAACCGTTGGAGCCCCTCCATCAGTATAATGAATGTTTTGGAATCGATAACTCCAGCTAATGGGCCATAAATAAAAAAGTGATTGTTAAGGTTTTTTATGTTCAATATAATTTTTACAGACGGATAACAGGCCTTTGTAGTTTATTGTAGCACTCCCGCAAAGTACCTATAATTAAAATTACTTTAAATAATTACTGGTGTTATAGAATATTATGATTACAGAACAGTTGAATATGACTTGGAAAGTCAGCATGCTGAGCGTCACGAACCTGCAATTAGATTGTCATATGTTTGACACAGCTGCTTCTTAGTAATTTGGGTACGGTGTAATATCAAGACTTTTGTAAATGTCTACGAATAGCAGCACTTAAATTTAATTTCATATATTGGTCGTGTGATTGTGATAGAATGAATAAGAGGCAGACACGGGGCGACACTCTTCATCATACAGAATGTTGTCATTTTCTCCTCTAATCTTATTCAACTGCCCTGTTATTATCACCATTAGATCGTATATATTATTCCTGAGATGTGCAACTAAAACGCGCTAGACATAATTAGTCCACCACGCTATTAGTGATATGCTCACTGCATTTTGATTATTTAATTGTGAATATGTCTTTTCTTTGGTAGCCTTTGCACTCGTCGATATCCGGATTAGTATTGAAAAAAAAACTGATTCAATTCCAACCTAGCGTATACCTTAATTGATAAAGAAAAGACTACAATTTAAATATATACCGTGTACAAATACCTAAATAACAGACTTTTTACAAAGAAACTGTAAAAAAAGGTACAAATAAAACCTCATCAAAACATGTCCAAAGACTGTAATATGTAAATCCTAAACACGAAAAGGGTAGGCAAACAAAAATGGTAGAATCAGTGAAATAAACCGTTCGAGATTCAAATAAAGAACAATGTCACACGAGAACACGACGTTCTTGCCCTGGAACACCTCGGATGCAGATGTTCTGATCCCTCATCTCGACCTGGACGTGTTCTACCGGCCTGATGTCGTCATCATCGTCCTGTACGTGGTGGTGCTGACTGCCTCGCTCTCCGCCAACACGCTGCTCATCTTCATAGTCATCAAATTCCAGTATATGAGGAGGTAAGTGGTGGTGATGTTTTTGATAAAAGTAGACCGGCAGAGAATGTCCCATGGCATTAAGTCCGCCTATATACAGTTGTGTATAAGAAGCTTTATATTATAAATAAATAAAACGACTTAAATTTAAAGAAGAAAAATGAAGTTAGGTTTGTTGGTGAAGATGATGTATATTATGTGAAGTTCTAAAAGAAATTAGAAATGGAACAGAAAAAACTATAGAATATAATGTTGAACAAAATGTTGCCATGTGAAATAATCACTTACTCTTTGTCACTGATACTTCATTCGCAGTGTTTATATATATTTAAATAAGGTGTTAGAATTGAGGTTACACTCCATTTATACGACGCTTTATCATTATATAAATGGAAAACACATTTTAAATCATGATTGTAGTACATAAGTAGGTTTGCATTACTCTGTGTGTGTGTGGTTACATAAATCTTTCTACCCCTCATTTTGGCTTAATTTATAGCAATTTATATTTGGAAAATCCCTCAGGCGTTTAGTCCACCTTTACATATTCTGTAAAAAACATATTTTTTTAAACAGCAAGAATTTAAATCAAAATTTCATGAGCGCAAAAATTCCAAAAAAATATTTGTTCCTTTCTAATACGATTACGCCGTTGCGTCGAATTATGTCTTTAACGTCTTTAATTAGTCTAAAAAATCTTTGTAGAGAAATCCTCAGGTAAGACGATTAGCTGACCGAGCTGACCCTTACTACCAAATAAAAATAATTTACTTTATTACGTCCACAATAAAACAATTAAATTCACAATATTAATTCAACAAACATAAACAATAAGTTAATCTCTAAATAATAGCTGTGTGTTCAGTTTACTTGCGCCATATACAGAGATAACTGACCTTTGTTTAGTGATAAATGCTCGCCGCCTGCCAACGTCAACATAAATACGAGCCAATTTATCCTAACAGCAAGGAATCTGTTACTGTGTTTGTTAAATCGAAATTTGTATTTGATAACCTACGGGGCAACACGATAGGTTTAATAGTTTGGCAATATTTGATAGCGGTTGAAGGGTCGAAAGGCCTGATAGGCTGGGTAGAGAAATTATCCAATGGAAAATCATAATAAAAGTATGTGGAATGTACGGAGCTGCTTGATTTTTCGGGTTTAATTCACAGAACAAACAGTGTTACTGGTTTATATACATTTTACATACACACTCGTACATAACCTCGCGTCCGTATTCCCCGAAGGGATAGGATGGTTTAGGTGTGCAGCCACGTTTTGTCATATAAATATTATATTTAAATGAAAATTTTATTAATCTTTGCTAAGTCAGTAAATTACTCTTGTAAATGATAGAGTTACAGTAGAATTCAGTTCACAGTGTTAAAAATATGATTGACAATGTTTGTGCCTCTAAAATATCTCCAGATCGCCCATAAATTTTATATAGTTGAAATCCCCGTCTAATGTGGGACTAGATGAGTGTTTTTTTTAAATATGCAGTACCACTGTTAAAAACTTTCGCAGGTAAAACCAACCATATTGGCATTTGTACATAGAAATAAAAGGTTTTATAGCAGTGCGAATATTCATTACTTTTTAAACTGACAATCGGTTAAAGTGGGTCTCACCAGGCAATGTCAGCAAGACTATGAATATTAAACGTTGTCTTTGCCAATGTAAAGCCCTTTATCTTTGATCATTTGAATTTTATCTCGCTTAAATGCTTCCGTGAAGCAGGATATTTTGTTACCATTTCAAGTAACATTTGTATCAATATATTACATTTTAGAGTTTCATGATCAGGCCGGGGAATGTGTTATTCTTTTTTTTTTATTATTTTGTAATTATGCCTGCCTTATGCTTTGGCGGTACAAACATGTGCCGTTTAAACTAAAGTTTGAAGTGTGTTATTGGGTTTTTCAACTAGGAAATTCTCAGTATCAGCCTTAGCATTATCAGCTGATAGACATCTCACTGTTGGGGACGGCCTTCTCTATCATCAAGTTGGTTTAGGCCTTAGTCCACTTGTAAAATACTTGCGCAACTACCTTAGAAATGTACATATTTCACATTGACTTTACATAACTATTATAATTATCATAAATAATTTCCGAATAGAAATCTATTACACAGATAAAACTTGCAATATACACAATATAACTTGATAAAGATGCAGCAGTGATGGCCTCGAGGTTTAGGCGCGCGGTCGAGAATCTCGGCGGTCGCGGGTTCAAACCCCAGGCACACACCTCTGACTTTTCGAAAGTTATGTGTGTATTCAAATTGAATTATCACTTGCTTTAACGGTGAAGGAAAACATCGTGATAAAACCTGCACACCTAAAAGTTCTTAGGAATTTCTTAGGTGTGTAGGCCGCCAACCCGCACTATGCCAGCGTGGTGGACTATGGCCTAAACCCTTTCAATGGTAGAGGAGACCCGTGCTCAGCAGTGGGCGTATATGGGTTGATGAAGATAAAACTTCATGAGTTTTATAATTACTCGTTGAACCACCGAAATAGGTCATTAGCTTTAAATTTTTACCGACGAAGCATAAAGCCACGTAAACTGACATTGACACACGCAAGCAAAAGGTATCTTATTTGTTCATATACCTTTGACCCTTAAGTGAGGTCCGAAATATACTTTTCGGGGTAATATTCGGCTTATGATTTTAGGACTGACCTTTCAGTCATGTTCTTAAAAGTTTAATGTTGTTTGAGTTATATTCATAAGGGTGTCTTTATTTTTTATTACACTAGCAGTAACAGGATGAAATTCTTGTGGGACATATCAGTACTTCGTATCAGAACATCGTAAGGGAACCTGCACTCTTAAAAATTGTTAGGAATTTCTAGGCCAGCCTGGTGGACAAAGGACTCCTAATGCCCTCTCAATGGTAAAGGAGGTCCGCGCCTCGCAGTGGGACTTATTTGGATCTCACAATCATCTAACTAGACTGTGTCTATTAAGTGTCTGCAGTTCATATCTTTGTTATCATTCTTTTATATATTAACAAATCTTTTTAATTGAAAGTATTGTTTCATAACTCTCTGTGTTAAATTTCATTGAAATTCGTTCAGCTATTATTGCTTGAAGAACGAGAAGTCAATTAAATTGGGACTCCCTTGATTGGAAACTTACTTCGCAGGACCAAAAATACAATAATATTCTTTTAACCTTATATTTACAGCTGTAAATATTATATGTCACTTCTTCTTCTTCATCAACCCATATACGCCCACTGCTGAGCACGGGTCTTCTCTGCCATTGAGAGGGTTTAGGTCATAGTCCGCCACGCTGGCCTAGTGCGGGTTGGCGGACTACACGCCTAAGAAATTCCTAAGAACTTTTAGGTGTGCAGGTTTCATCACGATGTTTTCCTTCACCGTTAAAGCAAGTGATAATTCAATGTGAATACACACATAACTTCGGGAAGTCAGAAGTGTGTGCCTGGGGTTCGAACCCGCGACCGCCGAGATTCTCGACCGCGCGCCCAAACTTCGAGACCATCACTGCCCATATGTCACTACGGCCCGCAAATTGTCTAGATTCTAGAGCGTGTAGAGAAATTGAAAATAATGCAAACATATCGAACAATCCTTTATTATACCATTGTAGCGGTACACAAAAAATCAATTTATATGTATTGTTAAACATTACGAAAATTGGAAACGTTAATCTACACAATAACTGTAACAAGCAAGTTTAAGCTTACACAAAACATTTTCGAAATTGAGTGTCTGTTAAACACTTCGTTGTAATAGTTTGATTATTAAGCATTTTATAAAGTTGCCTCGTGGTCTCGCAGTAGGTACATGTATGTATCGTGCGATCTAGAAGTTATGGAGGTTGATTTCCGGGTTGGGAACCATGTTGTTGGGTTTTTCAATCAGGGGATTCTTAGTAGCAGCACGAAGTCTGGAATTTAACCCGAAAAATTGCAATAGACTCGTTTCCTACGATATAGTATCTATCATACCTGGTACAATGTGAATACAGAAATGCACCAATGCCTACTCTTTCGAGGAATGCTGGTGTAAGGTTTTCTGTGTATTTGTTATTACGTAATAAAGAAAACACAGTTCCAATTGTTGAATGCTTCTCAAATATTTTTGTTCCTTACTAACTTTAAATCACTGATCTTTTTAGCTTCAATTTAAATAAATTCAAATCTCGTTGAGCTCATAAGAACTATAAAATAATGGCGTAAAACAAAACCGATATAAAGCAAATGAATTGGCGAGACCGCGGTCCAAGCAAAACATTAATTGGTGCCCGATACAGTGGAGTTTACGACTGCACATCAAACATTTCCAGTATTTATATGTGAGATGGACTCATACAGTTTCATTCAGTTTTAAAACGTGCTATAGAAATAAATATTTGCATCAGCACATTCGACGCAGTAAAATTCATGTAGTCTTTGTCCCCGCTAGTCTAGTATTCACTTTAGAAGTTAGAGTTTATTTCGCTCGTTTATATTGATAATGTCGGGATCTAAGTAGCTTGAATCCGCCATTACGTTATTACGAGGGACTGGTTACCTGCAAAATGTGGGCGCAGACATGCACCTTTGCTCAGTTCAAATCCTAGAAACACACCCTGACTTCTCGAAGTTATAATGAATTATCACGTATTTAACAGTGAAGTGAAACATCGTGATGAAAACTGGACACCTAAAAGATCTTATGTGTGAAGTCCGCCAACCCGCACTAGGCTACCGTGGTAGACTAAGATTTAAATCCTCTTAGATGTAGAGGAGGCCCCATGCGCATTAATGAGGCGTATGTGGGCTGATGATGCCGAGGGTCTAGTATCATGATTGCGCCGACTAGTCAATTACCCTTAGCCGTTCCTTGATAGTTCACATGATATGGACATTATTGCAACCAGCAATAAGAACACATAACATGGACAACACAGCCCACTGAAGTGAGATAAATATGTCGCTAAAAATACAACTGTGAATAATGAAACTGATTTCCTTATCTCGACATAACTTGCACATCCGACAATATGAATGAGAAGCGTTCCTATCAATGAGTTGTGAGTCAAAATTGGCACTCAACACCCACGTCACCGTGATTGCATTAACAAAACTGTTATCAGCCGTAATCTCATGCACAAATCTTGCCCTCAGTAATCCAAGTTAAACAAAATTTCGGGTGAGGTAATCACCCGTAGACACGAAAAGCCGATCTGATTGTGGACTGATTTTTTAATATAAAAATCCGCAAAACGGTTCAAGGTTTTATGTATTTTGTAGAAGAAAATTAAGGTAGGGTTTAAATATTTGGTATTTTGTAATATAGGTTAATTACCTGACTACTCATAATATCTTCGCTTACTTGGATATTAATCGTTTTAAATAAGGGTGGGGTATGGTCTTGCATAGAGGAGAGCTGAAGATCGAAGATCGAGCAGTGGACGAACTAAGGGCTGTTGATGATGATGATGGTCTTGCATATTAATGGGAAGTGTAAATACATTTAAAGATAGATCCGAAGTTCATTCTAGGGTGGTTGAGCCTGTAGCCCTTATTTGGTAAACTTTTAATTTTCAAAGCTAGAGTCCTGGGGAGTAGTTTTTATACACAGAATATCCCTTTCACTCGGGGCTCGTACCTAGAAATATCTGATAACAAGCGTCAATTTATGTCGAATACTGTTCTAACCAATCCCAAAATAGATAATTTTGGACTGATATATTAAAATGATAACATCGACGGATATAGAAAATTAACAAAAAACATAATTCCTTACTTATTTCTCTTTGGTAATTTTGGCACGCTAAAATCATATCGGATTACCGTCCTATTGAAATTTCCTATTGAAATATCTTCAAACCTTAGGATTTAGGCAATAGAACTATCATTGAGGGTGTTGCAAAAACATAAATTCACAACTAAGCTATCCTATTCACAGCATCTGGGATTATCTCGAAATCAATCCCTTTGAATAGTCAAACAGTTTTTGACTAGGATCGTGCACAAACTTATCTTGTACAATACGGGTTCAAAGTTTTGACAAGCCTTAAATTTAATTATAGGAATTACCGGGCTTAGGTCATTTACTCACAGGTATTTTAAGACTAATATTGCGTATTGCTTTAAAGGTTAAACATTTGTGTGGCAAGCCCAATCACGTGGGCAGATTTGACACAGTCCTTAGGAATTACAACATAAGCTATAATTCCCTAAGAACTATTGGTTGCGTAGGTTTCCTGGCGGTATTTTCTATCACCATTTTAATAAGTAATGATTCATTGAAAAGTGCACATTACTTCGAAAAGTCAGAGGTGCGTGCCTGAAGTTCGATTCCGCGGCCGCAGAGATTCTGGTCCGTTCGCCTAAGTTTCGTGGTCATCACTACTTTACTTGCCTGAAATTATTGGTATAATATAATCACTTAAAGAACCCCTATCGTACTAACATAGAAATTGATAGTGTTATCATAATACGACTAGGCTATAGATACGAAATGACAGATTGCCTCGTCTATGCTTCATACTTTCTGTACATAGTTATTAATGTACCCAATAAAAAATGATAAATCGTCTATTTCAAAGTAAAACAGAAAGCGAATATATCAAACTTTGCACGTATAACCGATGTAGATAATAAAGGAACACTGGCAAAGCGCGTTGACCGAAGGCAAAGTTTCGGAAATCCAACGAAGTTGCCAAGAGTAAACGGTGGAAGTTTAAGTCCCAGTTTGAATCGGCTCGGAACTTGAGATAAACACTATATTGTACGGAGCGATGGATTACTTCAGGAAAGTTGGGTGTTGCTGTATATTACCTGTTTTTGGACAGTGATAGGTCGAGAAATGTACTTCGTTTTAAACTGCTTCAAAACTGTAGCAAAGATTTTTGCAATAACATAAATGTAAACGCTCTTGCATGACTCTAGAGGGAAAACAGATATATAATTTAATACCCACGTTTCCTCAGCCGATTTTAGACTCTCCCTTGGGCACCATCCTTGGCTGTCTGTAAGAGATTGCCTCGTGTGATACAACCTCTACATTTACTTACCTTGCCTATTGTATTCCATAGTCTCTATCTTATATTTACTAATAAGTTTACTACTACTACTATTAATTCTACCTTCCCCTTTAAGTGACTTGCAATTTCCATTGGAAATTCGTATAACCCCAGCCATTTGGTTTTAAATATTAAAAGAATTTTCTAGAAACAGTTACATTATCAGGTGATTGGGCCGCTAGTTTACAGCCGCTTAGATTTGCATTGATCTTTCGAACAGGTGTTAAAATATTTATAAAATCCGCAAACACTTTAGATTCAAAAATGCGTGTCGAAACATCAAAGTGGATATAAACTGGTTAAATTGTTATATTTAAAGTATAATAATTTAGTGTGGCTCAGGCATGTGGCGTGGTGTGCGGCCGGCCTTATCAATATAAATTTAAATGAATGTCTCAATTCATCTGGGCTTGATGACCTTTGCGTTTGACGTCTGCCTTAATCGATACTCGAGTAATACTCAACAGCTTATGTAATACTCAACAGCGACGTAAATGTCCGAATATTTTGCCCGACATTTTGATGAATATTAAACGAATTTTAGTTGAGTGTGTAAATATTATTATCGATGTTATGTCAAAATTATTTGAAGGGTTTTTTCCATGAAATTTGTTTTTTTTCTCTTAAGCTTTGTTTTGATAAAAATATCATTTAGTTAGTGTTACTCGTAGTTGTTGTCTATTAAACATAACCAATATATAACCCAGGAATAATATCACCTCTATTGTTCTATGACTGTCCTATGGACTCGTGGCACATGATTTTTGCGATTTAGGTGTCCCAGATTCCATTCGAAGGTCGGGCAAATTGGAATTTATGTCCAGAAAAGAAGAGGCTGCAGGATATAGAACAGTTTAGGCTCAGGAAATTTGCCCAAGAAACAGTAGTAGATACTCGTACATAGATCTGATACCTGGCGAAACGTAATAATAGCTTTGCAATATCTCGTACTACTTTCGCTGCACCTGACAGCCACTAAGAAGATTGAGTCGGGATGCAATGTTAGGATTGTTTAGCGACCCAGGGGTCTAAGAG
This sequence comes from Cephonodes hylas, assembly GCA_030295005.1. Lineage (NCBI taxonomy): Eukaryota > Metazoa > Arthropoda > Insecta > Lepidoptera > Sphingidae > Cephonodes > Cephonodes hylas. The sequence goes on from AP025361.1 coordinate 18,182,239, forward strand.
GGAAACCACTTCGAAATGTCATTTCAATTACTACCTTTGCGTGTAGGTCCTTACTTATAGTTAAGTGGTTTTTTTCTCTATCAACAACTAGCTTGGTTCAAACGTCTGAGCGACCGAAAGAATGAAAAGTGAAGGATTTGACGTTTTAGACACAGCAGTAGTTAATAATTCTCCATTTTTGAATTGAAACCGTCACCTTATAACATGACAAGAGGATTTGAAAGTAATTTTAGAGCCTCACTTTATAGACGTTATCTCGAACGCATGCCACACCTTTATGCTGTATGCCTAGCAATGCACATAATTTTTATAAGTTAATAGGGACATTAGCCACTAAGAAAAAACCTAATGTTGATTGTTAGTGTAACATCTTCAAGGTTAAATATTTCTGATTAATTCATTCTGGTTTTGATGGTTCATATTTTTGTTCAGATTTATTCTTTAAAACCTAACTCAATCAAAGCAAACTAAAAGCGATGCAGCTTTTCACTTCTCTATCGATCGTCGGTATTTGAAATAATTTTCCATAACATCAAAAGATTTCCACTCCATAGCATTCAATGTGATTTGAGCACTAAAAATAATTTCGTTCTTCACTTGACGCTCAGTAATTCATCAAAGCATGTTGACTGGCGTTCATGTCAAGTCGGCAGTCACAGCATAATATTTTACGTTGTAAATTCGTCCTTACTGGAAGCCACGCATCATTACTACTTGTTAAAATGTTATTCCACTGCCAATCATGTTTTATAAATACTCTATGTTATAATAGGAGGACCAATTATCTGGGTCTTTTATAGTTGTATATCTTGGATAACGAGCTCTGTACATGAGGGGTTAAGCAAGTAGGGTTCGTAACGCTATTGTTATCACAACCAATTATGGGTTTCATTGGTAATAACGAGCCAGTCTTAGGGTTTAGGGGCATAATTGTGCGCTATGGGAAATTAGGTCTTCAGTTCGATTGACTGAGTTGACTGAGTTGGACCAAAAGATGTTACATATGTCGGTTTTTCTTTAACGGATTTCTCAGCAGCAGTACGGAGTTTAAAGTTATGTTCGAAAAATTGCAATAGACTCGCCCCTATTTGATGACACTAAAATAATTTGCGAAATGTTGGTATATTCGTGAAATGAATCGACGACTACCACTTCGGAGATGAAGGGGTAAAAAGCCGACATAATTTTATCCATTGATGAGTTACCAGTAAAGGTTTATTACTCTTCAGCCAGTGGTCATTGCTCTAAGCTAATAAAAATCCAATCTATTCAATAGCTTTATGCCTTTGGGATTAATAAATTCGTGCGGTTGAACTGGCCGTTTGCAAAACAAATATTTGTTGTATCGGGGTGAAATGAAGAATCATCATACATGTAATTTGGACTATGTTTACCCAGGGTCAACGTGATTGAACTCTGAAAGTAATTAACAACGGGAGACTTAAGCCTCGATTTTGCGTATCTTTATGCAAATGAGCGGTGGGATGTAGACGGCCATCGCCCGTCCGTTCGAACTAATGGCCTGACAAAGATAGGCCTTACAGATTTTATTACATTTCCAAGATGACTTTACTGAGCCCATGTTGGGGGTAATGGACGTAGATAAACTATTCATAACGTAATACACATTATGTAACAAGTATTGTGTATAAGGAAGGGTTTATAAACAAGCTTAAGGATTGATGTCATCAGCCCATATATGTCTCACTGCTTGGCAGCGACCTCCTCTGCAACTGAGAGAGTTTAAAGCCTCAGTCCACCATGCTGGCCTAGTGCGGGTTGACTACACACAAGTTAAAATTCTCAGATTTTTCTTAGGTGTATAGGTTTCCTCGCGATGTTTTCTTTCACCGTTAAAGTAAGATAGTTAATTATAAATACGAGACTGTCTAATATGATATATTACGGCAGTCAGGTGAGCTCTATTTAAACAACACTCCAATTCTTATCAGGTTCCACTGCGGTCAATTTACCGCATATAAAAATCCTTCGTATTTCATTACTAAACAAGTTACATCAGGCAGTTGGCTCGAATCCAGTTATTAATCGGAAAGATGGGGTAGGATGTTCCCAGATGTATTTTAGTTACAGATATTGGTCTTGGCTTACGAACCTTTGGTCTTAATTTGTTTAGTGAACAATAATAGGGACTATTAAGGGGGATTATTAATGGGGGGATTAAGAAAAGAGGTAAGGCAGTATGGTCATTTTCTTAATATAATTATATTATTATATATCAGATAATTTATAAGGTTTTTATTCATTGTTATGTATCTATGTTATCGTAATTATATCAGGTTATTTATGAAGATTAGGCGTGCGGTCGAGAATTACATACTACATACATCGATGAAGAAAAAAATTCCTGAGGAAAACTATACACCTATGAAGATTTTAGGAATTTCTTTGGTTTATTGTCCGCCAACCGGCACTAGGACCAGCGTGTTGAATTAATGTCTAAACCCTCCCAGTTGTAGAGGAGGGCCTTGTTCAGCAGTGGGAATTATATGGGCTGATGAATAAAATGACGATCATATATATAATGTTAGGTGTAATTCACCGGGTTTAAGAACAAGGATCAAGTAAGCGTATTTTTTACCTTTATTTCCTATATCTGTGATTGTAGACATATTAGTTAATTTGATCGTTCCATTTCTAGCATCATGCCATTATCTGTAACCTTGCTTCGATATCACGTACGCAAGTTTCCGTGTTAGGTTTTAAGCGCGGTACGTGCTCATTTGCCCCAATTCAGACGAGCCCCGTACAAGATTTAAACTGTCAGCTTCTGCCAAATTGCGGCGGTAATTAAGAGGAAATTAATTATCGAAAGACACGCAAATTCATTCGTTCTTAGTATATAAGTTCATGGTATACAATTTTGCGTATGAATGTATAAATAAAGAACCTAAATTGTTCTTTTTCGTCATGTACATACACTACAGAAAAAAAATGAAAGCACGTATAATTTTAAGCTCCTTTTTATTTCAAATTAAAATATCTATATTGCATGAACTCATTCATAAAACTTTCTATCAAATTCCTTCCTAACTTTATCATTATCATCCTTTCCTTCCATCAGCCTATATACGTCCCACTGCTGGGCACGGGCCTCTTCTACAATGGAGAGGCTTTAGGGCCGGCGCTCACTGACGGCATAGCATAGCAGATTCTACAGCAGCATGCCGTAGCATCCCGCAGCATGCCGTGTCATGTCGTGGCATCCCGCAGCATGCCGCGGTATGCCGTGGCATCCCGCTCAAAGCCCAACCACTCTGGTATCAGTTTTGCTTCGCGCGGATTCGAAGTTGGTTGTGTCGTTGTGCTATGCATGCTGTGGAATGACGCGGTATGCCGTAACATCCCGCGGCATGCCGTGTCATTTCACAACGTACCGCGCCATCGCGTACCGAAATAAATTAACATGGATTTTAACTTCCTTGAAATAAGATTCAAAATAGCTTTATTACTAAAGAAACGCTTTGCTATGCTATGCCGTGCCATGCCGTCAGTGAGCGCCGGCCCTTAGGCTTTAGTCCACCACGCTGGCCTAGTGCGTGTTGGCGGACTGCACACCTACGAAATTTCCAAGAAGTTTAATGTGATCTTTAGTAATATTCATAGAATTATACTCTGGTTTGGCTTAATTTGGATGCTGAGCGAAATGTTCACACGGCTTTATTAGTAAACATATTATGGTATTTTACGAGTCTGCGTATTATACTTGACGCAATTTACGACGTAACAAATGTAAGCATTATTGGGACATAAATTTTATGTTATATTGACGTGTTGATCAATGCTTACAATAATGTGTTGGTATTTGCTGCGTGGTTGTCAATCAATTAGAATGTTAGAAACGTAAATGTCTGATGATCTGATAATTACAGATTTAGTCTTGTAAGGTGGTTTTTTGGAACGAATATCACTGTCGGTAACGGACACAATAATTATGACAAAGAATTCATCCATCCATACTAATATTATAAATGCGAAAGTATGTCTGTCTGTTACGCTTTCACGTAAAAACTACTGAATGGATTTTAATGAAACTTTACCAAAATATAGCTTACACATCACAATAAAATATAGGATACTTTTTATCCCGGAAAATGTAGTATTCCCGTGGGAATGGGTATTTCTGAATCTACCAAACCGATTTGAATGATTTTTGGTATGTGCATAAATAGGACTCTGAGAAGTAAAATAGACTATAACTTATTTTCTATCTGAACTCAACCCTGTAGTTTACGCGGACGAAGTCGCGGGCAACAGCTAGTAATTAATAAGTAAACATAAATTAAGTACACCCAACAGTCACACGCATAGTTCAGACTCTACACTTGGATACAAATCTTGTGTTAGGCAGTGGCGGTACTTCCATAGAAGCCCGAAAGCCCGACTTGCCTTACATAGTTCCGAATAACGAACTTAACGATTGTTTATTTATAAAATAACGCTATAAACGTGAATGTGAGTACTAACCGGTAGGTATTTATTAGTCCTACGTACCAAAAAAATATGCTGCTACTAAATAAACATTTGGGCTTGCCTTAGTTTGACACCCTAGGCACGCCACTGGTGTTAGGGTATCAGAAACTGAGAGGTATGACAAGTTTAACAACCACACAGACCAAAAGGAAATAGTGGATAACACAAACTTTTGTCACGTAGTAGGAATCGAACCCCGAAGTGTTTCGTTTCGCAATCTGGTGTCTAGCCAACTGCGCCACGGGACTGTAGCTATATAAGGATTATAGATGTGTTTTTTTTCTACATCCATTTTCCGCTACCAAGAGTTTCAGAAGGAGAGATTTGCCCTACGGATAAAGTCATGTCAACTGTAGCTCAAACGTAAATTTAAGTTTCAGGTTGGATAACAAAAAAATACATATTGATAAAGCATAAGACTAAGGAAGCCCTATCCCACCACACACCCGCCACTGCAACTCCTGTACTACAGGATCAACAGCGGCACGCACAGTATTGGCGCCGAGCAATGAAGCTCAGCGAATCTAAGGGGACCTAAATTGTCACAATCCCGCAACGAAGTTAATCAGAAAAGCAATGTAAAGGAGGAGTTGGAAAAAATAAGACTAAGGAAATTAAAATAAGTAAAAACAATACCTTTGGTTTGACAAAAAAAAGAAACTGTGTACCTCTTTAAATGTTTTTTTCCTGCTCGAGGTTACAAGCCGTCTCTTTTATGTTTCATAGCAATTTTTAAGAATAAGAATACAAATAAAAATCGAAAGCAATTTATCGGCTGTATCGATGATTTTAACAATGGCGGGCTTCTAGAGGTACATTCGGCAACAAAGTGCCAATACACAGGGTGTAGTCAGACCTTGATCGGAAACTGGGGCAGGTAATACCTACGGTGATCACAAATCTATTGGCATTAAAAAAATCCCGACAAAAAATACATTTTTGCGTTTTCTTAACAGTCACATATTTTTTTACCCAGGCTGTTAGGGAAACGCCTATTTTTTTATTATGTTTCATTTTTTTTAATGCCAGGAGGTTTGTTATAAACTTGGCTATTATTATCTATCTTGCTATTATTATATTATATATTATAATAGTGGCGTGCCATGAGAGAGGCCTATGTCCAACAGTGGACGTGAAAAGCTGTTGATGATGATGATGATGATGATGATGATGGTTATTTGCCCTAGTTTCCGATCAGGGTGTAAATACACCCTGTATAAGCTTAATAGATTCCCTACAGTCTGCATCTAATTTGTTCTGACTATGGTTTCAGTAGAAACTGAGCGATTCAGTGGAAATTGCCTTATTAGGTATTCTCAGGTGAACCTTAAGATAATGGTTACTTTACTGAGTGATGGACAGTTCGTTGGGAAGATTTTTAGTTCTAAAGTATATTTATGCTTAACTAGCTTTTTAGATTTGCTACTTAAGTCAAATATTTAAAACTTTATTGATAAACCCAGTGAGTGGTCCCGTTTGCTATCTTAATTATTGATAACTATCTTACTGCGCTTTCGATCCCGGGGCCTGTGTGATTACAAATATTTGTTTCGAGTCTGAATGTATGAGGGACCAGAAAGTTCTCTTGTAGTTTCTGAAACCCATGACAAGACTTGTATCTTAGTGTCGGGTTAAAATTATACATGTGACAGTTGTATAGTTTTCGAATTAAAAGAAGCCTATTATCGTGTTCAGAGATCCATTTATCTCCGTACTAAAAGCTTTAAAGTTGAGCAATTTAGATCTGCGAGCGCAACGAAGAAACGTTTACGTATTTAGCATGTACGGTAAGCAGGATTTGATGATTTTCCAACCTTTATAGGCAAAGAGCAAAAGTGTTAATATTAATAATTAATCTATCAATATTTAAACATAAATATTGATAAGGTCTTCTGGTCGCCGTGTTTTATAAGTTTTAGTATGAAGATGGCCAGGATGTTTCGACAGAGTAAGAATTCTACCTCCGCAAAAAGTCAGGTATCTTTTAGATCTAGGGACATTTATTCCAAAAAATATAAGATCCTGGAAACAAAACTAACTAACAGGAATATCCCAAAAGCTCCTGGGTGCAATCTATGCGATCCGAATGATCTTTGCGACTGTTGTGACTATTGGGTATGTTTATAATTTTTTTATCAAATTTGGTCAAAGTTATGTCTTCAAACGCCCTACGATGTTTTATTTCTCAGATTTTTTGGACGACAAATATCAATATAAATGTACCTGTGAGCCAATTAGCGAGAAATAGCGTATAACGTTGTATTCAAGGAATCACGAAATAATAGCAATTTTCGCTTCATTTACGCCAGATGTTTTCATTATCTTTCAATTATAATTACTATGGAATAAGATTAATACCGATTTTTCTCTCGTTTAATTATCTACAATATTATAAAATATACATTCTACATAAATAGATGTACATTAGTTTGGTACCAAATCATTTTCATCATCATCATAAACTTTTTTATGTCCCACTCCTAGGCATGGCATTCCTCCACAACTGAGAGAGTTTAAGGCCTTAGTCCAACACATTTTCCTAGTGTGGGTTGGCAGTCCGTACACCTAAGAAATTTTTCATAATTTTTATGTATGCAGGTTTATATAAAATACTCAAACCAACTACGCCAAACAGTCTGCTCCGAAAATGAAGTTTCGTGAGAATGAATTCTTCATCAACCCATATACGCCAACTGCTGAGCACGGGTCTCCTCTACCATTGAGAGGGTTTTAGGCCATAGTCCACCACGCTGGCCTAGTGCGGGTTGGTGGACTACACACCTAAGAAATTCCTAAGAACTCTTAGGTGTGCAGGTTTCATCACGATGTTTTCCTTCACCGTTAAAGCAAGTGATAATTCAATGTGAATACACACATAACTTCGAAAAGTCAGAGGTGTGTGCCTGGGGTTCGAACCCGTGACCGCCAAGATTCTCGACCGCGTGCCCAAACCTCGAGGCCATCACTGCTTTCACTGCTTTGCGTGAGAATTAATACATCAAAACAATAAAAATAATTACATTCGTGATTCATATTGTATCGGTTTATTTAATTTAATTACGTCGCTTTTCATTCCATTTCTCGGGTACCGAGAGACAAAGACATTATTTAATAAAGCAGCCGATACGAGCACGTAATTGTATTGATACGTATTCCGCATTTGACACTTTTATAGAGCTGGGTATTTTTTGAAACGAGACTTATTTATTTCTATATGAATGAAAAATAGTCTTACAATCATGTCCGTATCGACAGTATTGCATTTTTAGAAACTTAGTTTTCTAAATACGCTTATAAATTCAGCCTAATGACGTCCAATGAACGTAGGCTTCTTTAAGATAGCGCCAACAATCCCGATCTTGAGCAGCCCTCATCAATTTTTTACCAGCTTTACTTGCCAAATCCCCTCAAAGGGCAAGTGCGTTTAATATGAAAATATTTCCAAACTTTTGTCACTGAGAAATACGTGTAAAAGAAACAAGTCATCTACAGATTTGCTTATTCCATTTATTAAATTTTAACTTGGTTAGATGACAGTCTCTCCATTTAAGATGACTATGCTGTTCTAATAAGCAACACAACATTCTGATATTGTATCAATGAGCTGCTCTAATTCGGGAAATTGAGTCTTTGTATCAATATTGTAAGCTATCTCTTGATTGGAAAAGAGCAACACTAGAGTTTCTTGCCCGTTCTTCTCTAGTGATGACTGCCTTCCGAACAGGGTGGTAAAATTTGAAATGACTGAATCTAAGTGATGTATTTGACATTTTATAGATTCAATAATTATTATTTCATATTTTATTTCATTTCAGATACAACCTCCAACATAGTTAAATCCTAAAATTTTGTTTATATTTCATATCCAGTCCAATACGATAATAATCATTTTCCTCGAAATAAAAAATCTGGATCCAACAATTTGCCTCATTTCAGGAATAGACTCTTTATACACCAAGGTCTCGCCTCCAACATATTTACTACTGAAACTTTTAAGCTATTTAATAATAGTATAATTACAATTTATAATTCCAACATAAAATATCAATAGACTGATTAATATTTTAATTAATTTCGTTCAAATTCTGCCTCTCATTGTACTCTCGATTGAATTAAAAGGACTCCTTAATTTGTTTTTCATGTGGATTTTATAAAAGGAAAACAAATGAAAGAAGAAATTATGTAAATAAAAACTTGAGAGGAATAAAAATATGTTTAATAAGGTTTTACGAGAACTCAGTATATATTAATGAAAGAAATGGAGAACATTCATAGCGAAAGCGATGTTATTAAAAATGTATGAATCATGCTGATTTATTATGACCTACTTGTAATGCTAAGTGAAAAAAGTAGTGATGGCCTCAAGGTTTAGGCGGTTATTTTTGTGGTCGCAGTTTAATGTCCAAGCACATACCTCAAAATTATGGGTGTATTCACGTAAGTTAACGGTGAAGGAAAACATCGTGAGGAAATCTACATACTAAAATTTCTTGGGTGTGTAACCCGCTAACCTGCTCTAGACCAGAGTGGTGGACTAAGGCTTTATTTCGCTCAATAGGGTGATAATGCAATGAATTTTTTACCTTATTTGTTTATGAGTTATGGTGACTGCAGTATATACTATTTAGAATTATATTGCTCGATTTCAAGAACACAAAATAGAATTTACATTGCATAAATATTGAATACACAACGTGTTAATCAAATAAATAGGTATTAAGAGACGAAAGCGCATGTTTCTATACTATTCCGTACTCTTGTTACCATCGTACTCGCAAAGAAACCTGGTGCGCTTGGTAGCCAGAAAATAAAATTAATTATCGATATTGGCAATAAAAAAATCATTTCTAAATCTATTTACGTTGTTCCCCAATTTTCGATATAAAATATTCTGCTTCAATAATTCAGAGGTTTACTTATTTAAAATTAAAATCTAAATTATGCATCTGTCCAGAGTTCATTGCAACAGTAAAAACTATACGAGCTTGAAGCGTCATGCTAAAGTTCGTGTCTAGCCCTACGGACTGCTGTTGATGCAATTTTCATATCAGTACTTGCAATGTTATTATTAGTCTCATCTGTTTTACTTTAATTTACGGTATTTAATTATAATATTTGTTATTAAAATGGACAGCGGGTTGACAGAGACTTTGTATCTACTGATATATGATTTCGCTTTATCTACATTCAGTCGCTTCGTGCATTTATACTATGTGTGAATATATGATCGATGATAGACATATTTTGTTTGAAAATAATAATTTATATTTATTAACTCTAATGGCTCGTTGGTTCCGAAGCATAAATGTTAGGGTTGTGATGATGATGTTAAGCGTTTTGTAATAAAGTTTCAATGGACTGGAGTCTGGAAATATGTTTGAGAATAGCTATAGGCTCGGTATATATATAGTTAGACTAATACTTGCAGGATTTTTTTTTTTTTTTTTTTTTTTTTTTTATCACGGGGAAATCCATTTACAGATCGTCTCCAAGCGTGGAGGTATGTCGGACTCACCGACCTATATAGCAATAGCTCGTCCTACCGACTAAAACCCCGTGATGTTCCACTAACTCCATAATACAGGGGCGCGGGATTCGCGTTTGCATTCGGCCAGACGCCCTTTGGAGTTGGTCTTTTAAATAGACCCCTCATAGCAAGACCTAATTCTTCCTCTATTGAGACACAGGCAATCCTAGTACATCCGCTAAGGTTTTTTTTTTTATAATTTGCCTCCTTGTTGTAACCTACCAAACGGATCGTCTATGGTGGTTGAAAATCCTGTCGTTGAAAACGTCTCCGGTTCGAGCCACGTAAGGTACTCGTTGCCCGTTCTCTTTCTCTTCCTGCTGCCTCCTTTGCTGCCATGACGTCTTCGCAGAATAGACATACAGAATTCCACGAATCGTCACCGTCGACCATTTGTTTTATTACAGCCGCAAGGGTCAGATCACTACCAATTTTTTCAGCAAGCACAGCACGAGGTGATTCAAATGCCGGACATTCGGCTAAGGTGTGTTGCGCCGAGTCTTCTACGTTCCCGCAAGCATGGCACTCTGGTGTCGGCTCTCTTCTTATTCGGCAAAGATACTTCCCGAAACAGCCATGACCTGTAAGTATCTGCGTCAATCGAAACGTCAGAGTACCGTGCCGCCTTTGAAGCCAGTCGGTAAAAACAGGCCGAATGGCTTCGATGGTCGTTTTGCCTGAGCTGGGACTTTCAAGTCGTTGCGTCCATTCCGCCATTAATGCTTGCTGGAGAGTCGTTCTATACATCTCAATTTCTCGAGGCGCCGGTCTTAGACCCTGGTCTAAAGCTTCTTCACGCCACTGGTATAGTGAAGCTAATGCTTTTGCCTCCAAATCCCAAGGTGGAAGACCAGCTAACAATGTGGCTGCCTCAAAAGAGACGGTACGGTACCCTCTGATGGCTCGTATCGCCATTGCTCTTTGTGCACGCCTTAGAACTGTGGTGTTGCGAACTGTAAGTTTATGCGCCCATACTGGGGCCCCGTAAAGAGCAATAGATCGGACGATCCCTGCATAGAGTTTCCGGCATGCTGAGTTGGGTCCTCCAAGATTGGGAAGAATCCTCGCAAGGGAGATTGAACAGCTCATAAGCTTAGGGCCTAATTGTTGGAAATGTTCCGAAAAGCTCCATCGGCTATCAAGAATTATTCCGAGATACTTCATAGATCCTCCGACATGAATTCGAACGCCACCCACTGTTATGTGCAAACTACGTGGAGGTTTGTTCCGAGGGCCATGAAAGCACATCGCCTCAGACTTTTCAAGAGCCACCTTGAGCCCTAAGCGCCGAATGCGATTGACCACTTGAGCTACCCCAGCTGTGGCTATTATCATTGCGTCACGATAAGATCTCCCTCGTGCCATCACGAGTGTATCATCAGCGTAGCAGGTCACGCTGACTTGGGGAGCATATGACCCGCGCAGTACCCAATCATATCCGATGTTCCACAAAAGAGGACCGAGAACGGACCCCTGTGGAACACCGCATACTATGAGCCGTCGCACCCACCCTTCGCGGCTTGGGTAAACTACTGCTCTTTCTGAAAGATAATCAATGACGAGGCGCCGCAGGTATAATGGTACTCTATGGTAAGTTAAACCTTCCAAGATGCAACTCCAAGGTAGGGTGTTAAAGGCGTTGGCGATATCTAGAGATACCGCCAACACCACTTCACCTTGTGCTAAGGCTGTGGTTGTCAACGACTGTACCTGGTTAACTGCCTGGATCGTCGAGCGTCCTTGACGAAAGCCAAATTGGTTCTCTGATAGGTTTGGGCCTACTGTTGTCAGATGATGGACGAGCCGGTTTGCGATCACTCGTTCGCAGAGTTTGCCCAGCTCGTCTAGTAACACGATGGGGCGGTATGCAGATGGAGTGTCTGCAGGACGTCTGTCTTTTTTGAGCAGCACTAATTTACCACACTTCCATATACGTGGGAAATGACCCTGCTCAAAGCAAGCACTAAAAAGTCTTTTTAGGTGGAGCTCCAAAAATTCTTCAGCCATAACCCATGCTCGACCCGGTATGCCATCGGGGCCAGGGGCAGAGTTTTTGGTCTTGAGACGTCGTATGGCTAATCGTATCTCCTCTTGAGTCACTTCATCACACTCGTTCGCATTGCTTTCATCGTTGGCTGGCTGTAACGACGGTGGCGCCTGTGTAGATAAGCTTCCAGCCCTCGAAGGGAATAAATTGTGAAGAACATCATTCAAGAGTTGTGTTTCCAAGGTCTCTGTAATGGGCGGAGCCTTAGCTCTTAATTTACCTCGTACCATAAGGTACGGACGTCCCCAAGGATCACGATTTAATGACTCAAGCAGCTCTTGTCTTGCCGAAGCCTTCGCAGTGCTTATAGCCAATTGCAGTCTTTTTTTGGTATCCCTGTATACCTCGTAAAGTTCTGTCTCTCTGGCGGACACGTTTAGCGAGTTGCGCCGCCTTCGTCGGTATCTGGAAAACTGGCGTCGCGCTGTCACACAAGCAAAACGTAGCTGCGCGATTTCAGCGTTCCACCAATAGACCTGACGCTTAGCGGGCATTCGTCGTACACGTGGCATTGCCGTGTCGCATATGTGAGTCATTACTTCCTTTAATGCTATCGCTTCTTCATCGACGTCGGTGTGTTCGGTGATTCCTTGGGATACCCAAGATTGTACAATGCAGGCTTCTCGGAAGGCTTCTAAGTCAATACTTTTAAGCGCCCAACGCGGACCAATTTCATTTAAATGATTCCGGCTCGGACTGGCCGAATTTTGAGGGGTAATATTAAAACGGATATACCGGTGATCTGACAATGTTTCTACCTCCTCTAAAACTCTCCAATCCTGTATCCGGTTAGCTACATTGGGGCTAGCAAAAGAGATGTCAACAATTGAACCACCTCTTTGTCGAACACAGGTGTTAGTATTGCCTCTGTTAAGAATCACAAGACCGTTTTGAAGTGCCCATTCTTCGAGTTTTCTCCCTCGCGGATTAGTTGACGGGCAGCCCCAGGCTGTGGACTTAGCGTTAAAATCTCCCAAAACAATGACAGAATGAGGGTGACTGCGACCTACGACGCCCCCCAGTTGAACTAAAAACGATTCGAATTCAGCTAGGCATCTGTTCGGGGAGATGTAGACCCCTATCACCATTAGATTTCCTAGAAGCGCCGCTATGAACCCTCGACCTCTCGATGTACTGGTAATATATGGAGTGTCAATATTACTGTCAGCTATGATGGCTACCGATCCATCAAGGTCAGCCTCCCAACCACTCCTTTGCGGTACGAAATATGGCTCCGCAATAACGGCTATGTTTATCTTCCACTGCACCAAGCTCTGAAGTAGAAGATCCTGAGCTCTGGAGCAGTGGTTGATGTTACCTTGGAGTATACGCAGAGCCATTTTAAAATTCCATTTCTCGGGCCTCTCTTGGTGGTATATATGTGTCCGATGGATGAGCTGGTTGCTGAGAAGTCTTGCCCAGTTTCTTAGTTCTCATCTTTTGGCTATCAGGACTCAGAGTACACGTTCTACTCCATAAGTTATGATCTGCGGGTTTGTTTGCAGCCGCGCACACAATGCACTTCGGTGTGCTGTAGCAATCATTCGCCCGATGCCCATTTTGTCCGCAACGGAAGCAGACGTCGCTGTAGTCGACATCTGAAGTGCATTGCACCGCAACGTGATCTCCTTGTAGGCACCGATAGCATCTGAGGGGCCTCGGCCTCAAAATCTTAACTTGTGCCGATATCCAGCCAACAAGTATTTTGCGCCCGTCACTCAATTTTTGAGCTACGGTCACGGGGCAAGTAACGATGGTTGCCATTGTTCCATTAAAGGTAGGGCGTACGCTTCCGCACTTGACTAAGTCAGTTGAGCATTCTCCAGCTTGGGCAACAGCGGCTATTACTTGCGTAGTTGTTGCTGATTCATCCAGGCCCAAAATGCGAACTTGGGCACTTTTAGTGGGTCTTTGGATCTGGACATCCTCTGATCTTAATGAGGCCTTTAGTTTCTCAGCGAGAGCATCTGCCTTAGCTATACTTTCTGGACCCGCTCCGGGTAGCTGTAAAATTCCTGCACCAGTCATTGCCTTTCTATACCTGAGGTCAGTTATTCCTAGGTCCTTCAGAGGACCGATTTTATCAGCGGCCTCCTTAAGAACCTCCCTGTATGTTAGCCCACGTTGTGCCGCTTCCGGTTGTAGTGATATGACTACAGCCGTAGATTTCGGCGCGCGGAGCTTCGGTGTCTTGGCCGCTGTATGGAGTTTATTCCTCTTTTTTTTTCTCTTTTTACTTGTTGCAACCTCCCAATTATTTCCTGGAGGTTGGACAGAAGCTACCCTAGTCTGATGAGAAATAATCCCCGGTGGAGGGATTGGTACTGGTTTTCTCTTGCTTGATTGAACTACGGAAGCGTACGTTCCTAGGCTGCTCGCCGCCCTTGAACGGTCCGACGCTAGCGGAGGTCGCATTGGAGCCGATGGAAGCAGTGCCTGTTCAAGCGCTGCTATGCGACTCGTTAATACCGTTATACGGTTGTCTTCCGGTTGCTGGACTCGACCTTTTTTAGGCAAGGATGACTCATGTGGCGCTTTTGAGGTAGAATTCCGATCAGAGACAGGCTGGCAGTTGCAGCTTGTTTTTGATGATTTGAATTCCATAAACTCCTTCCTCAAGCTATCTATTTCCGCTTTTAGTTTTAAATTTTCTTCTGTTAACTTTCTTATTGTGGCCTTGTAATCTTCCGCTTTAGACGTGTCACTTGCAGATTCGTTAGTCAGTTCAGAACGACTCCCAGTTGTTCGAGGCCGACCTCTCCCGCGCTTGCTAGAAACGTGTTTCTTTTTAGAAGCCGGGGTTTCCTCTTCGCTGGTAATTATTGACTCGTTATTATCTCCACCTTTGTTTTGTCGAAGACGCTTGCGTCTTGCGACGATATTTGGACCGCTAGGAGCACTCATTGCACTGGATCCAGATTCGTAATTCAATTCCGCAACTACTTTCTTTGATTGAAGGTTATTTTTATTTGGTACATTTTCCATATTTGTCCCACGAGTGTGGGGGAAATAAATGGTCCACCTAGGCAGAGCCCCCTGTACCTAGGTAAGCCTAGCGTAACCCGCCAAGGGTGTCGGCCGGTACCCTGGCGGGGGTCGCACTAGAGACTGAGCCTCCCGTCAGCCATGCATCCTCTCGTGGTGCGCCGCCACTTAGGATTCGGGGTAATTTTTTAGAGAGGTTTTCTTCCTCGCGGTCCGGCCGGTTAAGGCAAGACCCTCGGTCCCAAATTAGGCCGCGAGACATGACCACGACACCTCTTTTTGGGATTACGATATCGACGATGGCTAGGACAATTCTCATCGTTCTAGCCTACCCTGCGGTAGAATTCTACGAGCAAAGGCCGTCTAGATCTGTCCACAGTTTCGTCTGATTAGCAGACGAATACGTGGAAGAACTCTATGGGCTGGTTTTGGTCCGCGCCGAAATCGGTTCCCTCTGCGAAGCAGAGGTATTTCCCCTATCCGCCACCCTGGGGACGCGCCCGATGGGAGACCAGCAACTCCACACGGGAATACTTGCAGGATAACATAAAAATAAGTATAGAAATTCATCTATACCGACCTTCGTGGTTTCCTCAAGCCTTGTGTGTGTAAAGCGCGTTATTTCATCGGAGAAACTTAGAGTGCTGCTAAGAATAGATATTTGTACAAGCTTGACCTAAAATAAATAGCGTATAACGTTCTCCAAAGCCCTTTATACCTTTACAATAGAGTTCTTTGAAATGGATTCTGTAGTTGAGTTGACATAGAGGACTTAAAATCCTTTCAGTTTATAAAGATTTAGAATAGAATAAATGCCAATGGGCTCGTCCCCTGTTACCTTAAACTGATACTTGCCTCGTGAAATGTAAATACAGGCATGAGGTTATGTATTTATGCGCAGAATAGTTGAATATAACTAGAGAGGAAATGTCAGCATGCCGAGCGTGCCAAACCTACGGTTACACTATCATATGTTTGATTTCGAATAGGGTGTAATATAAGACTTTTATTAACGTGAGATTGGTCTTACGTAAGGCTGTTATAAAAAAAGCAGTGATGGCCTCGAGGTTTAGGCGCGCGGTCGAGAATCTCGGCGGTCGCGGGTTCGAACCCCAGGCACACACCTCTGACTTTTCGAAGTTATGTGTGTATTCACATTGAATTATCGCTTGCTTTAACGGTGAAGGAAAACATCGTGATGAAACCTGCACACCTAAGAGTTCTTAGGAATTTCTTAGGTGTGTAGTCTGCCAACCCGCACTAGGCCAGCGTGGTGGACTATGGCCTAAAACCCTCTCAATGGTAGAGGAGACCCGTGCTCAGCAGTGGGCGTATATGGGTTGATGAAGAAGGCTGTTATTGAAAAAAGCTTTTCATTTGTGTATGATTTTTTGTCATTGGTCTTGTGATCGTAGTAGAATGAATACGTGACAAGCAAGCGGCGACAATAGTCTCGATAAAAATACCAGCTATTTCCCCTCTTATCTTATGGAGCTGTTTTGTGTATGTATGTTTATACGCACGGGTAGTATTCGTATGATAAATGTTTGCCTGTTTACAATTAGGCCAATCGTAATTAAAATTGATTGAACGTAAATTTCGAATTGATATTGTTATGCGTGACGAAGGTAAATGGAGCAATTTTAATTAAAGTTATCGTACCTGACTGGCCTCGAATTACACAGAATTGCTTTTTCTGTTCAACTTTAAGCTCATCCCTTGGGAAATTCAATCGTATAATTAACATTTGTTTTTAGCGTGTGTGATTATGCAACATGTTTTGTTGCTTTAGTTTTGCTTTTCAAATCTCTATGGGTCTCTAAACTACAAAAACGTAGTCACAGTTATTAATATCTTAATATCTGACATCGTGGCGCTGTTGGCTAGACACCAGATTGCGAAACGAGCGGTCGTGGGTTCGATCCCCGCATCGAGATAAATGTTTATGTGATCCACAAATATGTATTTGTTTCGTGTCTGGGTGTTTGTGAGACCTTTAAAATATCTATTTTTGTTTTATTGGATTTTTGCTATTTAGCTCGCAATGGTCGGCTCGTTACGTTTGATATCGGATATCCGAAGTAGTTTGTGGTTCGTATCGGTCGCCGGGGCGTGCTCAGCCCCTTGTCATGTCCACCTACTTAAAGACGTCTCAAAAGGTCAACTGTATTTGCACTTAGCTGTTGTATTTAAAGAATTTATATTTATCTCTCTCACGGTACTGAAACGGCGTCATTACAATCTGCTTATTTCAATGAAGTTTATTGTCTAAAGGTGTGATACACAAAAACGAGTAGAGATGCAACATTAACGAATTGCAACATTAGTTAGGACATAGGTGTTCACGTTTTGTCAAATGTATTCGAGGTCAACAAATTAGTGTTCAATTAAAATCATCACAAAGTTGAAATTCATCACCAAATGGTACTTGCAAATCATCATAGATTTAGGACGCGGTATACACACAGAAAGGAAGAAAAAAATCATTGAAATGTCTAAGCACTTCTGTGCATCAAACCCAAATGAATACTATTGCATTTATTAATCGAATAAAAAAATCCTTAAAAGGAGTTTTTTTTTTTACCAAAAAGCCTACAATTTTCAACAAATATTCTGTATTCAGCAATCAAAATATTTAATATAAAACCTTATTTAATATAAGTGAAATTAAGTATATTTGAGTCTAGACTGTTAGTTAATTAAACACTTGAAAATGTATGAAACTTAATATTGATAAATTATAATCTATGAACATCGTTTTGACTTAAGTACATAATTTGTAATTAACAATATCAAGCAGAATTATTAATATCGGAACATGTTTGAAAGACTGTTTTCAAACATGTTTTTGTGAAGCAATAGCTTTACAAGAATCCAAATTATTAAATTCGTGACAATTTTTACCTAATTATGCCATAAAAAACATTAATAATGGATTCAGTATATATATTTGAAATACACGAGGCAAAATTTGAGCATCATAATCTTAATTAATCTGTGTCAAATTTTTTGTCAAAGTTTTAGTTAATGGTAGATCTACAGATATAAGGTAAAACAGAGAATATAGATTAGTTTTTTGAGTCGGTGACCTTTGAAACACATCTGTAGTTCTATAAAAATAATATTTCTATTTTTAAGAAACTGAAATGGATGTTGACTTTAGTCTTATTTCAGAGTAACGGTCTTATTTATCGATGTAAAAAAGAACTCAAAAGCCAAAATCTAGCCTTTAAAAAAATTTTAGATTTCAATTTCATTTTTAATATAAACTGTCCACATTTTACTGCGATCATATTAAATTTTACATTGAAATTTTCAATTATACTGAGATTCCAATAAACTATTGAAATTTAAATAATAAAATTTAAATATTACATTTTAAATTGAAATTAATAACGAATTAAAAGTTATGACAAACGGATTGACGTGTTTTTTAAATCCATTTTATGAGCAGTGATGGCCTCGAGGTTTAGGCGCGCGTTCGAAAATCTCGGCGGTCGCGGGTTCGAATCCCAGTCACACACCTCTGACTTTTCGAAGTTATGTGTGTATTCACATTGAATTATCACTTGCTTTAACGGTGAAGGAAAACATCGTGATAAAACCTGCACACCTAAGAGTTCTTAGGAATTTCTTAGGTGTGTAGTCCGCCAACCCGCACTAGGCCAGCGTGGCGGACTATGGCCTAAACCCTCTCAATAGTAGAGGAGACCCGTGCTCAGCAGTGGGCGTATATGGGTTGATGAAGATCTTTAATGATTAAATAAGTTAGTGTCACCGCATGGAGGAATAAGCTTTTCTGCGCTCCTGACAACGTTTTAACTTACTTGGCACTTTAATGTATTTCATTATTGTATTTCATTATCATTGCACGCGGTGTTTGCCTAGTATTGATTGTTACATTAAGTTTTTTTTTTTATTTATGTTTTATTTTTTATTGTAAGTTATAAATGTAAACAATTGTTGGCTAACCTAAATAAATAAATAAATAAAATTATCTCGTTGGTAAAGCATTTTACCGTATAACAGAATGTGTCATGTTCATAATTAAAGGTGGTGTAAAATCGCCATTATCACGCTTGTGATTGTCTGTTTGATTTCACCTAACAATTTATAGAATCTTTGCGCTGAGTATGGCGATGCATTATCAAGAAATCTTTATCAAGCAAATAATTGATTTATCAAACAAATTTAACGAAATTAATTAAAATTTTCAAATTAGGTTCGGTGTTAGATCATTATTCTTTAAACTTTTGCGAGTGTTTTGGACAAGTGTAAAGCGAAGTTAACAAGTATGTCGTCGAATTTTTTCTTCAACGGTTAATAGGCTTTTTCTATGTAACTCACGTGACAATAATTTTTAAATTTGTCGTGTTTTCTTTTCTTTAGAAAGATTAGATTATTTCTTGGTATTTTTATAGGCTTGGCTGTAGCCATTGACTTGCCCAGTGTTTTGTGACATTATGGTTTTCAATGGAGTTCGCTTACCAAAGAATATATTTTCGCATATTTTAAGGACAGCTGTGATTTTTTCCCTGATTTCGTACTCTTGAGATAACTACGCTACGAGGGAATTGCCCTAATAGTAATGGTTTTAGTATTTTTTTATTTGAAAGATAGCAAATGAGGAAAAAATGGCAGAAAATAATACATTTGTCAATCATATATCTCGATTTTACATGACGCTGTCATTAATCTTAAACTCGATCTTCTCCTGTTAACAAATAGAATAGTTTAAAGCAATTTCAAGTTTCTGTGCCTCGATCTCGCTTCACCCCATATTCTCGGAGCGGTAGTAGTCACACGCCTAAGGAAGCCGATTAAAGTTATCCGGAAATTGTTGAGAGCTATCCCGGCTTTCGGTCCAATTTACTCGCTACTGGAGCCGCGAAAATCTTATCTAATGCACCACCAATGCGAGAGTTTATTGTTCAAAGATTTATTGACTTTGAAATCGTTTGCTGGGCGGAATGTTTCACAATTGTTTTTATTTATAGTACCCTGGAGGCTTAGATACCTCGTTTGTGTGTATTTGTTTGCGGATTTATCTAAAAAACCTCCTCAGATATTCATGGCAATTTTTTTAATAACCCTCGTGTAAATTATTATGTATAAAGATATTGCCCCCGGAATCTTTTTAGTTTGGCCGGGCAAAGCTTTATTAGTTTTTCCATTAGGATATTCTTTATATTTAAAATACCCTAAAATAATCCTAAAGTAACTATTAAGAAAATCCTATCCCTTGTTCTATAAACATGAATGCGGAAAATGTGGCCGAGAAACGTCAATTGAGTTACATGCTTTACGTAGGGCCGAAAACATATTGGTTATACAGGGTGTATTTAGACCGTGATCGAACACTGAGGCAGGTAATAGCGATAGTGATTGCAAACCCCCTGGCATTAAAGAAAATCCCGATAAGCAATATAATTTTTGAGGTTTTCCGTACAAACCACATACTTTTAACACCGATGGTTGTATGGAAAACGTATTTTTTTTTTTTTATCGGGATTTTAAATATCGCCACTGGGTTTGTGATCACCCTCGCTATTACCTGCCTCAGTTTTCGATCACGGTCTAAATACACCCTGTATATTGGTATAGCCTTCGAATCTTATCTACAGACGTGTCTGTATTTGTATGTATTTTCGTATCAATAATAGTTTGAAGCATGATTGGAACTATGTTCACTAACAAGCTAGATATAAAATGCAGAAAATCAAGTCCCTATAGACATATTTAGTCTGTGTTCAGAACGTTATTCTCCGTAAAATGGAACGGTTGCCCAAAGAATATATACGCGAAGGAATTCCATTTTCGAAATAACGAGTTCATTATGCGTAATGTCATTTCTGTAATGCGAACGACACAGAGTAGGAAGTGTGGCGCTCGTGGAATAAATTACAATGATATTATCGCATTATGTGCATCACACTCTGTGGAGCGCGTTGATCGGGTATCGGAAGGGGTTCGTTTCCCCGAAGGGGTAGGCAGAGATGCATTTCTGCACCCACATTTCGCCAGGTATGTATCAGTCCCACGGAATAGGGGGCGAGCCTATTGCCGTTTTTCGGGCACATTTCCAGACTCCGTGCTGCTACTGAGAATTTCCTAATGGAAAAACCCAATAACACTTTGCCCGACCCGGGGAATCGAACCCAGGACCTCTAGATCGCACGGCACATACTTGTACCGCGAGACCACGAGGCAGTCTATATCTCGTGCCTGCCTTATTTGATTATAGACATTTCTACCCAAAAAAAAGTACTTATATAAGATATTTTTTTTTATTAGTTGAACTCTAGACTTCTGCTAAAGCGAAAATCGTTAAAGCTACATCAAGTCGTTTCGCTCGCGAGGCACCGCTGTAATTCTATCGCAGCTCTTGTTTGCAATCGTATAAAGAAGCAATCTATTCCCAGTGAATGGTTTATGAACACAAATTTTATTATTACAGTCTGATCGATATCGTGGTGCTGTTCCTTTGAATTCCTATTCTTTGGGTATTAGCTATCACTGCTTGTGAAATGGGTCCTGTCTTACATACTAAGGCTTGTATCTCTAAAGAAGAAGAAGATATGTTAGAAAATATTATGAAATATTTCATGTAGATAGTAGTAGTAGTGATGGCCTTGAGGCTTAGGCGTGCTATCGTGAATTTCGTCAGTCGAGGGTTCAAACTCCAAGGCCCATGTCTAAATCTGACTTTTCAAAGTTATATGTCTATTCACTATTAATAAGTACTTTTTTATCGGCAAGTACAACATCGTAAATAAATCAGCACACAGTGTTTTACTTGTCTGCCTAGCAGCGTTAAGTCAGCGTGGTAGACAAAGATCATCTTACCCGTAAAGATGGCCCATGCTCAGCTTATATGGGAAAACCCGTTATTAAGTTGGTTGTACAATATAATGTTCGTATTCTCTACGTATTCTCATTATGACGTATGTCATTACGACCATGCTATAGCCACATCTACGCATTTTATTGTTAGTTTCATTGCTTGCCAGTCACGTATTAGACATATCTAGTAAACATAACCATTGCCATAAGTTGGAAGCACTTTCTAGGGGCCATATCTATTTGAAATTCATTGCTCATTTTATTACACACTTTGTGTTGTGTATCGCGCTTATAATTTCCATGTTTTATTAGATTTGATTTCTAGTATTTTTTTATCATTCGGACTTGGTCCAACACGCTGGCCTATTGCGGGTTCGCGGAAAACACATCTAGGAATCTTTAACCTGCGGAAGATTTGCTCATGATATTTTCGCTTATCGTATAATAAGTGGTTCATTGTGAATTCACATAACTTTGAAAAGTCGGAAGTGTGTGCTTAGAGTTTTAACTTACAACCACCAAAATTCTCTATCGCCCGCCTAAGTCTTCAACCAACAAACTCTCATATTTAAAGAAAACGACAAATAAAAAGCAACAGAATAAGTGCAGTTGAAATGGTAAAATAAACTCGTGTTTCTAAGAGAGGAGGAAAATGTTTGATGTCGTAAAGTTACCGGGTCGGTGAGCACTCGTCGGTCGCGGTCGCAGCACCCTCGTCACATATAAACAGCTCTTTATAAACTTCTCGTCCACCGGGAGTATTCAGATCGTGATCGAAAACCAAGGAAGGTAATAGCTGCGGTGAGTAAATTTGGCTTAAAAATGTCTTGACAACCATTGGTATTAAATTGTTTGCTTATATCTGTAGATAGCGATGATTGTATACATATAAAACTATGGTAAAAAAATGACGTTTTCCTAATTCATTCATCAACCCATATACGCCCACTGCTGAGCACGGGTCTCCTCTAACATTGAGAGGCTTTAGGCCATAGTCCACCACGCTGGCCTAGTGCGGGTTGGCGGACTACACACCTAAGAAATTCCTAAGAACTTTTAGGTGTACAGGTTTTATCACGATGTTTTCCTTCACCGTTAAAGCAAGTGATAATTCAATTTGAAGTATATAAGTTCATAATAATGAATGCTATAAGTACTGGTATAAATATCATATTATCAGAATAATACCACTCCCTTTCTGAGATATTTTTCCTGTACTGAAACTAAAGGGTATCGGAAGCTCCCGTGGGGTATTAAAATATGATTTATATTTTTACTTATCCTACATCATAACAGGAAGTCAGAGACTATTCTACCCTTTGGGACCATTGACGATTTCTGAACCGAAGCTATAACTGTTTAGGATTTCTCTTTCTTATAGCTTATGTTATAAACTTACTGCCTCTCGTTTCACAAGCTGGTACCTAGTCAGTAGTCAACTACCCCATGGGGCTATCAAAACTATGTTTCCTTCCTTTTATTTAGTGTTCTTTTATAAAGAAAATGTGTCAGAATCTAAACCTAAAATTCGAAATACCTGATAGAAACGATAAGACTTCAGAGTTTATTGCTAAATTGTGCTGCTGTGGTAACTTAAACCAACATGCTGAATTTCAAACGGTCGAAAATACACTTAAGATAAACTGTAAGTGTCCTTTCATCTTCGTCGTATGCAGATTATACTGGGACTCAGCTTTATGTCGCTGTTGAGTGCACTGGCCTCGTAAAATAATAATTTGCATTGCCTCGAGTTATTAAATAATAATTTCTAGATTAACTAACTGAGTAAACCCGACAATTGTTAAATATGCAATCATAAGTCCCGTGGCGCAGTTGGCTAGACACCAGCTTGCGAAACGAGAGGCCGCGGGTTCGATCCCCGCACCGAGGCAAATGTTTGTGTGAACCACAAATATTTGTTTCGGGTCTGGGTGTTAGTGAGACCGAAAAAGTCTCTCGTAGTGTCTGATACCCACGACACAGGTCTTGTAACCTAGTGTGGGGTCAGAGTTATGTATGTGACTGTTGGGCGTATTTATTTATTTATTTAAATAGAAAGATTTCCTTAATACCGTTAAAACCAACTGTAGAAAAGGTAATTTTGTGTTGAATAAACAGATTATAGGCTTTGAAACGGTCCATTGATTCAGTCTAGGAAGAAAAAAGCGAAACATACCTTTCAGGATTTGACCCGCTTAGAGTAACGGGAATCCCAAATGGTTTATACTAAAATATTTTCACATTTCCAGCAAAGAAATATTATTGTTACTGTGTTGTCGGGGTTCACATACGCTTATTTTTTTTAAGAATACAGTTTTGTATTTAAGTAAGAATTAATGCTAATAAAAATCATGGCTACAAAGATTAATTGTATATAATATTATATTTCTATAATATTTTATAGACATTAATACTAAGGTCTCTAAAAGCCTAAACAGCAGTGAAAAGTTATATGTTGATAATTATTGTAAATCTTTCAATAAAGAGAACACAAACTTGTTTCAACTTGTTATATTCCTTCATCCAATCTCTTTATACTCTTTTAAACGAATATATAACAAACTTCAGATGTGTACAATTCCATCGTTCGATCAAGAATGAATCAATCTGTCAGTGTCGCCAGTATTTATACATTTTTAAAACATAATTTACCCACATTTTATTAATATTTTTGTAAAATGATAGACTTTCAAAACTGAGGCTTACATGATGATGATGATGAAATTAAAGGTTTTTAAACATGAGTTGACGAAGCATGTTAGCAAGACTGCATGCATCAATATCGATGTTTTATTATTATTAAACTCTATCTAAGCACTGGACAATAGAATGAAAATGTAATGAAACTTTTTCAATACGATATAAAAAGCGAAATAAACCTGTGACCGTTTCTCTTTGTCAGTCCGTCCCAACCGGCCATTGGCTGCGTTGTAAACTGTATTACTGATGGAAAAACCTCATGGCTACTGACTGTATGGTTTTGCCACCTGGTGCAATTCAGGTGAAGGTAAATTTATTTTAGTTATTTATTACATTAGTACGGTTACACCAATTACACTAATCGATAAGAAATACATATTAAAAATCATAGAATTAAAGAGACCATAAAAGTTTTGAATTTAAAAGCGGGTCGATCGCCACGATTCAAAACCTTAGTTTTTGATCCAAACAAATATTTCTTTAGGGTATGTTTGTAAGAACGAGTCTCTTGTAGGTAGCTTTCACAATGAATGCGTCTCCTGAGCACATTTACCTATTTATATTCGTAATGCTTGTCATTTAATGCTGTCTGCGTTGTTTCCTGAACGATTTTATGCAATAATATTCCATATAGCCCACGCATAAGTTAAATACAGTAGGTATTATTTATTTTAGCTCCCATCATATTTACCAATATGAACGAAAAGCAGTTAATGATTTACTGAAAATATTTAAATATATAAAAAAACTTTTATTTACATGGTTTCGTACACTTAAATGGGTTGCCGATAAGAGAACGATTAAATAGGTCATCGAAATATTAAAAGAAGAGCCATAATTTCGCTTCGAAAAACAGAAAAATATCCGATAAAGTAATGTGACGATAAATTAAGCGAATGTTTATGAAATCAGCGTTTTTGTCGCTCCCTTTACCTCTTTTGATTGTAATAAATTGCTGGACATTATCATCCTGCCCACATAAAAATGCTCATAATAAAATTAGATAAGTATACTAACAACGATACGTAACACCGGTCAACAGCAATTTTGTGCACGGGTTATAATTTATTTTTATTGCTTTTTACCTAGAAATAACAATTAGAACCAAAAATAGTTCTGAATTTGCTTTTGTGTGTAAAAATTTGGAAAATCAAAATCGTTGAAACTTGAAAGTATACTAAAAATTGACATAGATACCATTTCTTAAAAAATAAAAGCAAATCTTCTTCATCAACCCATATACGCCCACTGCTGAGCACGAGTCTCCTCTACCATTGAGAGGGTTTAAGCCATAGTCCACCACGCTGGCCTAATGCGGGTTGGCGGACTACACACCTAAGAAATTCCTAAGAACTCTTACGTGTGCAGGTTTCATCGCGATGTTTTCCTTCACCGTTAAAGCAAGTGATAATTCATTGTGAATACACACATGACTTCGAAAAGTCAGAGGTGTGTGCCTGGGGTTCGAACCCGCGACCGTCGAGATTTTCGACCGCGCGACCTAACCTCGAGGCCATCACTGCTTCATATCAAAAGCATCATAATAATTAAATCAAAAGCAAATATTTTTGATTTATAATAATATTTTTTTATATATCTTTGCGTATATAATATAATCAGAATATATTAAGTAAAAACCATGCGCAAGATTTTTTTTGTTGACCAGTTGAAGCTATACTTAAACCGTCAGCCTAAATACCGAGTAATGGTTTTTAAACAGCAATAAATTATGTTAAACTTTTAGGAAGTCCGATATGAAACATCAAAGTAAACTTAGAAAGTAATCATTTGCTCATTAGCATTTGGGAAGCGAGTTCACAAGATCCTTACACTTGTGGCTCAACTTTTTGGAGTAGACTTGGAGATAATACTTTTAAAAAGATAAGTAGACTTTAATGGTTTGTTCTTTTGAAAGTATTCAACCTACTTTTTGTAAGGTATGCCTTTTGGGTTTTGTGAATTAAAATTAATTGTTTTTGGTAATATTAAGATTTAGGTTTAATTTGGCAGTATTTGCTTCGAGAATAAAATGGCTTCATAGGTTAATTACATATCATAGGTAACTAGTGGTCGGTTATTTTAAAATTATTTGCAATTAATATGATATTTGCATAGATGAAGTTATCAATTTTCAGCTATAAAGTTGAAATGGGAAGTGACAACGCAATATTAGCTTCAAATAGTTTATGTATTTAATCTTGCTTAATATTTTAACACAAGTACCTTAAATAGTTTGGCGTTTCGCTCTCCTTAATGGTTTGTCTCTCCATTATCCCGAATTCCTCCAATTCCGCTAAAAGTTAAGTTCGGAATTACACATTTCTTTGATGGAGTTCGTGACCGTTGTGTTTTAGAAGAAGTTCGAAAATCGAATTTAGACTTTTGTTAGCATTACACATCAGCCCATATACGTCTCTTTGGGGGTACGGCCTTCTTAAAAACAGAGAGGATTTGGGCCTTCAGTACGCTGGCCTAGTGTGGCTTGCATTTCAAATTAGTTTGAAAAAAAACTCATGAAGGGATATTCGTATCGTCACTCAGGCAAGTGTGTCACGTCTAGGGTTGACCCCCTGCTTAGTAGATAACAATAAAGTAGATAATATTGACTTAATAATATCATATCAACAAATAATCTAGATGTCGTGATGGCCTCTGACATGTTAAAGCTATTTGCTTACCACAAAGAACATAATTTACATTATTTTAAGGAAAACGATGTGAGGAAACCTGCACACCTAAAAGTGTGTTAGAAATTTCTTAGTTGTGTAGTCTGCCAACCCGCACTAGGCCAGCGTGGAGGACTAAGGCCTAAAGACTTGTAGTTGTGGAGAAGGCCTGTGCCCAGCAGTGGAACGTATTAGGGCTGATGATGATAATGACAAATATCTTGATAATATCCACTGATTAGGAATTTCTGGTCTCAATTTCGGCCACTTTGCCAGCACAAAAAGAAATGTATATAAACTAATAAGCAGTGACAAGTTACATTGGTCTTAGTTTCCTTATGTTTGTTCTAGTAATTTTCTTACAAACAGATGTTAGGAACAGCTGCGAGCACTTAGGTAGCTAGCTGAGTCCATGTTGTTTTCGACATAAATTACGAGAAAGGTCTGGCGGGTTAGGAGTATTCCCGTGTTATTTCAGGCCTTGAAATCTTATACAGGATTTAATTTAGACTAGAAATTATTATTATTGTCACTGTAGTGTTAGTGTGCTAAGTGCGTTTAAGGTCCTAGGTTCGACTCTAGACAACACAGCATAATGTATGTATTAATTACTAGCTGTTGCCCGGGACTTCGTCCGCGTAGACTACAGTGTTGAGTTCAGAAAGAAAATAAGTTATAGTCTATTTTACTCCTTAACGTTCTATTTATACCCATACCAAAAATCATACAAATCAGTAAAATTATTTAAACGTGAAACCGTAACGCGCCGGTCGGCGTCTTGTACATAACTATTGCCAGCTTGATGATTATTTTGAAACTGCGATATCTTCTAAGATACTCATCGAAATTAAATGATGTAAAAGGCAAATTTCTTTTAAAATTAATACTTATACTGAATAAAGCATTTATTTGGATAAGGATTAATATAATCTTTATAAAAATACCTTCACAAACAATGCTTTATTTTATAACAAATTTAGTTAGCATAAAAGAGGTTATAGTGAATCAACCTTAAAAGTTAGACATATGCTACCGCTGACTTTTTTGTAGATATTATTAAGCTCTACAACTTTTCTCTAGGACTCAACTATATATCTCCCATGGGTAAGGCAGCGTTTGCAAAAAACGGTTTCATTCGCCCGTTTTTTCTCCGACTTACTTCGCAAATCCTGCTACAACAAAAAAGTCTTATCATTTTTCGGACTAATATATAGCCTATGACACTCACAAAGAACGTAGCTTTCTATTGGTAAAAGAATTTTCAAAATCGGTTCAGTAGATCGCGAGTTTACTTTCTACAACGTCACAAACATACAAACTTACAAACATACAAACTCACAAACCTTACCTCTTTATAATATTAGTATAGAAAATCAATAGATCAACGGTGAAGGAAAACATCGTGATGAAACCTGCACACCTAAAAGTTTATAGTAATTTCTTAGCTGTGTAGTCCGCCAATCCGCACTAGGCCAGCGTGGTGGACTAAGGCCTCAACCCGTCTCTATGGTAGACGAGGCCCGTGCCTAGCAGTGGGGCGTATATGGGCTGATTACGAAATGAGCTTCTTATAATATAGGACATAAAATGATTTAGAAGATTACAACTACCACTTTGGGCATACTAGCATGATTCGATCACATTTGTAGACTATGTAAAATGTGGCAGCTTATGTTATTTCCAAGGCGCCTTCCTCTCGTTAAAAAATTTAAGGTCTCCTTGCTCAATTCGGGAATAAAACTCGGTACCTACTATATCGCATGCTTCGGAAGCAATTAAGCAATATTAGCCTAATAATTCACATTTCATTTCTACTTAAACTTCGCTTTTCAATTAAAGTTTAATGAGGTTTGCACTCCGCCTGTGGCCGTGGCAAGGTTATTATTCCTCGGATATTAGTGCTGTTTGAACAATAAACGTTAGTTTAAGTATCGGTAATTATTTCGTTTATTACTGGTGGAATAAAAAGGTCTCTTATAGTTCCTGCTTTTAGTGGCATTCCCGTTTTAGTATGAGTTTAGAGTTTGATTACGAATAAGTCGAGAAACTGTTTATTTAAATAGTAATTTGCTAGAACTGTATTGGATTCATCATCTGGCTATATACGTCTACTGTTAGGCTCAGACCTTTTCTATAACGCCAGGTTCCGTCACGCTGGCCTAGTGCGGTTTGGAGAAATATTGTATTTGCTATCAGCATTTTTATAGACGTTTAAATTAATTTTAGGATTTTCCCTCGTGCCCTTGATGTTCCCGGGTTGGATGTTACTGTGTTATCTACTAGAAAAATGTTATCATAGAAATGTGACTGAGTAACCTTATATTTAGTGGGACCTTAAAACGCATCTCGCGAAACTTTGGTTTATAAATGCACCTTTACAAGAAAAATTAATCAACTTTATAACATCATTGGACATGTATTTGTAAATTCACGTAACTATAACATGTCAAAATTACGATCTTATGACATCATACATAGCGTTCAAATTTATTTCTTAAACCTAGTGAGCACTTTGACAAAGATATCTTATCACAATCCTTAGTGTGAGCCCGCGTCAATGCAAACCAATATTATAAAAAGCGATGTCGACTCTGCCACATTCCCGAGGGACTTTTTCTAAGTTGCGAAGGTGTGTTGAGAAAATGTTACATAAGCCGCGGGTATGGCATAAACCTACGCATTTTGTTGTTTTGTTGCCACACAGATTCTTAGGTACTGGATGTTAGTAACGTTATATTTGTTACGTGTTTTATACGAATTGGCAGTTCAACATTTTTACATCACGTGCTAGTTTGAGATTCGATTTCTTGAGTCACAGTCTCATTTAACCTGTGAAAATGTGTGTCTCTGTGAAATTATTTAGAAAGACAATATAAAGTAGGATTTTAAAAACAATGAATTTGTTAGAAAACCTTAGTTTTCTAGAAACTTTTACACTGGATTCACTGAAGTGGTCTCAGCATCTATACTTCTGTGTCTTTTAATTTTCTGAAAAAAACATTAAAAGCGTATTAATTGGATAGACTTTTAAGCGTAATAAAAAATCACTTCAGTATTGATAATATAAAAAGGACACAGAATTTTTTAAATACCATTCTTTTTATAATGGAAATTGCCGTCTAATTGTTTTATTTTATGAGTGATGTCTATACAACATAAAATAAGGATTAATAACATTCTTTCCGCGACCCCATGGGAATAAAGGGAAAGGGATATTAAATACATTCTTTATTTAATGAAGAGTTTTTATTTGGATTGCTACAGGGTCGAGCTTATCAGCGTGTATGCGGTTATCCAATGGCGGGTAATGAATAGGAAAATCTTTACAAAGTCATTTTTATCATCCTTTGTAATATACAAATGAATCTGTCGTTAAATGTATGCGTTATATTTTTCAACCCTTGAAATAACAGGATGACGACGTTTGGTGGTGGTTTTGAATTTAGGAAAATATAAACATCCTTTCAGTCTTTTGTGTATTCTTTATATCATTATCATCAGCCAATATTGGTCCACTGCTGGACATAAGCCTCCCCCAATGACTTCCAATTCTTTATATATTATAGCCCGCGTAGATTTGAACTCGGGATCAGGAGATCCCAAGGCTAGTCGCAAGGCAGTCGTATGCATATTATAACCTTAATCTCCTCGCTATATGTGTAGTATAAAAACTGCAGTTTTCGTACTTAATGTATTTCTAAATATATGCTAAATATTTTAAAGTGCATGTTTACTAAATACCCACTAAATTACTGCTGGCGTGTGAAAGCCGGCGTGGTGAGAGGTAGAACGTTCTAGCGATAATTAACCGACACATTTTGGTACAACTTTGGCGCGGAAATCTGCGGTCTTAGCGAATAAAACAAACATTTCTTCTTCATTTTCATCTTCATCAACCCATATACGCCCACTGCTGAGCACGGGTCTCCTCTACCATTCAGAGGGTTTAGGCCATAGTCCGCCACCCTGGCCTAGTGCGGGTTGGCGGACTACATACCTAAGAAATTCCTAAGAACTTTTAGGTATGCAGGTTTCATCACGATGTTTTCCTTCACCGTTAAAGCAAGTGATAATTCAATTTGAATACACACATAACTTCGAAAAGTCAGAGGTGTGTGCCTGGGGTTCGAACCCGCGACCGCCGAGATTCTCGACCGCGCGCCTAAACCTCGAGGCCATCACTGCTTTTTTAAACAAAAACTGCTTTGTTAAACAAACATTTAGGGAGATACATTTGCAATGCTAATTATCACTTGACGGTTATTAAAAACATCGGGAAATAGCTCGGCTTATTATCGGATGCACTAAACCAGCATAAAAAGTAGAACATACAGAGCATAGTGATTAAATTTGCGACAAGGAGCGGTGGACTCGAAGCCTAGGCGCGTGGTCGAGAATCTCGGTGGTCGCAGGTTCAAGCCTTAGGCACACAATTCAAAATGAATTATAACCTACTTCAACGGTTAAAAAAAAGTAGCGAGCAGCGAGATGAAACCTGCACACTTAGAAAATTATAGGATTTTTTTAAGTGTGTATTCCGCCATCCCGCATTAGGCTAGCGTGGTGGACTAAAGCCGAACTCCTGTCAGTTATAGAGCAGGCCCGTATCCAGTATTGGGACGTAAGCTGATGGTGATGAAACAAAGCGACACCGTAATTATTTTAGTTGGTCATACAAAAGTTTATCATAGTCGAAAAATATTTTTATTTAATAATAAAAATAAAAGTATTTAAGCTTTAATCATGCAATTAATACAAATTAAATAAATCACAAAATGGATATTCGATAACATTATGTATGACGCACAGGACTTTAAATATTCCCAGCAAATCTCTCTTATTGGCTGTCCGATGCAAATCACACTGATTAATGATGAAGTAGTAATTACACTGAATTATTCATATCATGAATTGTTTAAATTATACATTTTATCAATATTTGTTTGGCGGCTGCGCGAACTGTTTTCCAACCTCTCTCATCGTAATTATCGTAAAAACTGCTTTTCAAGTTTTATATCGTAATAAAGTGACCAAAAGTAATAAAAAAGTTGAAAAAATGTGTCCCAGATCGTAATCAAAATTGAATTACAAAATATAATCATCATCATCATCATCCTCAGCCTTTATTCGTCCACTGTTGGACATAGGCCTCTCTATGGCACGTCACTGGGCTCGATCTTCGGCTCTCCTCATCCAACCGCTGCCAGCCACCTTGCGGATATCGTCACCCCACCTAGCCAGAGAAAATATAAAATAATATATATAATACAAAATATAATACGCCCAGCCAATTGTTTTATGATCTTTATACAACAAAATATTGTCTTAGAAAAAATGTTACTATAATATTTAATTTCTTTCACAATAAAGATATTGCAGAGGTCTACGTAATTAGATTGTCTCGTGTCCTTCTTTTAATATTTATGTGAGATAACCTTAAGTATCGATACGAACCTAATAAATCATGTCTGCCTTTTATTATTTTCTTTTTATCTGTTCAAAGTGACCGAGCTGACACCCGATAGAAAATTCTGTAGAGATTATATACTGCGTCGAATTGGTAAAATAATTATTTCATACTAGTCGCTGGTAATATTTAAATGCCGGCCGATTTGAATTAGCCTATAAAACTATTAGGAAGTACCGCATTTTTTTTCAGTTTTTCAAAACTTTTATTATTGCATTTGGTATATTCCTCCGAATTTATTACTTCTTCTTCTTCTTCATCAACCCATATACGCCCACTGCTGAGCACGGGTTTTAGGCCATAGTCCACCACGCTGGCCTAGTGCGGGTTGGCGGACTACACACCTAAGAAATTCCTAAGAACTCTTAGGTGTGCAGGTTTCATCACGATGTTTTCCTTCACCGTTAAAGCAAGTGATAATTCAATTTGAATACACACATAACTTCGAAAAGTCAGAGGTGTGTGCCTGGGGTTCGAACCCGCGACCGCCGAGATTCTTGACCGCGCGCCTAAACCTCGAGGCCATCACTGCTACTGAATTTTTTTGAATTTATTACAGTAGGAGTGAAATACATACAACAATCATACACTCGCATTATCAGTATGTCTTTATTCAGTTTTCATTTTCGGCTTTAGTATTGGCGTGAATGTTCGAAATCAAGCATTTTCAATCCAAACACCAGGGATCGTTTATTTAGAAAGTGCTTCCGTAGATCAGCTAGTTTTTACCTAATGTAGTAAAACATAGACCTGCTATAGAGGAGAAGAAATTGGACTTAAGTGAGCTAAACTGCCCTATGGGAGTAGATGAATATGATACACCTCAATTTTTTCCGTGTTAAAATCTTAAGCATTTATAAAAAAAAATATGATCATTATTTTTTTTTCATACCAGGTATAACATCAACATTCGAATTTTCGTCATTGAAATGTGTTTTTTGCAAATATTGGAGCTTATTTTTCACCTGTATATTATGGATTTTCTACAAATAAAAATAGCACATTTGAAGCATTTATAAGTTTCGATTGGTCTAAGAAATTGATACCGCAACCTTTTTGGTACACAAATTGTATTGTATTCTATCAACTAATGTAAATCAAATTCTATGTCGCAAAATCTACTATAATATAATAATTATTAAAAAAATTTTACAAGTTCCATTCCTAGATTGGGCAATATTATTGGGTTTTTCCCTTTGGAAATTCTTAGTAGCAGGTCTCAGTTTGGAATTGTGCCAAAAAAACGACAATAGGCCCCCCATTATGTGAGACGAAGAAACTCACCACTACCTACCCCCTCGGGGAATACAGGCGTGATGGTATGAATGCATGTACCTACGAGTGTATTGAAATATAATACTCTACACTCCCACAGACTGAACGAAATATAAATAATATTTCATATTAATGTCTGTGAATCAGTGTCAAGTCAAAGGATCAGTGAGCTGAAGTGGCAGTGGGCGGGTCACATCTGTCGCAGAACTGATGGCCGTTGGGGGAAACGTGTTCTGGAGTGGAGACCACGGCTCGGCAAACGTAGTGTAGGACGCCCTCTGGCTAGGTGGGGTGACGATATCCGCAAGGTGGCTGGCAGCGGTTGGATGAGGAGAGCCGAAGATCGAGCCCAGTGGCGTGCCATCGGAGAGGCCTATGTCCAACAGTGGACGTGAAAGGCTGTTGATGATGATGGTGATGATGATTAATGTTTGTGAATCAGTGGTACTATCCTGGTCATGCCGTCTCAATGGTAATTCCGACAAATACAATATATTTGTTAAAATAATTTCACCTTTACTTGTACTTTCTATTAGTGCCAATAGATGGCGCTATAATAAAAAAGAAAACTATATCGAAGTATTTGCGTAAAATAGTAATAAATAAATGTTTATAAGGCGTTAAGTCTAGACAAATTGAAGTCCTTCCAATGAAATTGGACGAAGTTTTTAAGGCTCATTGAATTACTTAATATATCACTATGCCCTGTAAGCTTCGACAATTTATTAGCTTTAGGGAACTTTAGATAAATGGAAACCTAAGATGCAAGATTTAGAGAAAAAATGTCTTTCGTACAAGGTAAACAAAATAGATTTGTTGACGTTTTTTGTTAGAAACTTATTTGAAATGAAATAATACTGATTGAATCTATGAAAAGTCAAATACATCAATTAGATCCAATTATTTCATAAACCAAAAGCAGTGATGGCCTCGAGGTTTAGGCGCGCGGTCGAGAATCTCGGCGTTCGCAGGTTCGAACCCCAGGCACACACCTCTGACTTTTCGAAGTTATGTGTGTATTCAATTTGAATTATCACTTGCTTAAACGGTGAAGGAAAACATCGTGATAAAACCTGCACACCTAAAAGTTCTTAGGAATTTCTTAGGTGTGTAGTCCGCCAACCCGCACTAGGCCAGCGTGGCGGACTATGGCCTAAACCCTCTCAATGGTAGATGAGACCCGTGCTCAGCAGTGGGCGTATATGGGTTGATGAAGAAGAAGAAAGATTTCATAAACTTACCACCCTGTTCGGAAGGCAGTCATCACTAGAGAAGAACAGAGAAGAACAGAGAAGAAACTCTAGTGTTGCTCTTTTCCAATCAAGGGATAGTGTACAATATTGGTACAAACACTGTATTTCCTGAATTAGCGCAGTTCATTTTATGTATTAGCAATACAAAGATTGCTATATAGTTATGTGTGTATAGATTTTTTTTTATTATTTAATTTTACATAATTATATTATTATTACTTGTTGTTTACATTTGACAGTTATTGAGTAACTTTACCATACCTCTTCATATAGAAACCTATGTAATATGTATTACTCCAAACATATGGAAACAAGGTCTACATTTGGCGCCGTTCCATGTGGCTCACGCTCACCTGAGCGACAAAAGCGAATCTCAGGGTTCGCTTGTTGGAAAATACTTTGGCAATTTTATAAGCCTTTCAGCCGGTGCGGAATTTTAAACTTTCAATAATATTGAAATGAGCCTAGTGTCAGCTTTTGTTTTTTGATACGATAATTTCAATAGATATTGAACAAAGGTAGCAAAACGCCGGATTAGTAGAGGAGACCCGTGTCTAGAAATGGAACGTACATATATAAAAGAAGAAAATTATGAGGACGATATTTTATACCAACGAATAGAAGATATCTTTAAATTGAAGGGAATGAGAATTGTAATAATAAAATCCAATTCATAATATATGTTTCATCATCATCATCAGCCAATCTTAGTCCACTGCTGTATATATGTTAAATGTATGCAATATATGTTTAGGAGTCCACAATGTTTCCATTTTTAACTATGACATCGTCAATCACTCGAACAAAAATCAAATTTTGCTTCAGAGATTGATTTGAACTTGTTGACCATGACGTATGTAGGCTATTTCAAATGACGTTGACTAACGATACTTCATTTAGTTGGTTGAAATGTTTTTATTCCGAAAAACTGATCGGTTTCCAATTGTTATGTCTATTGTAATTATTTCTAATTTTACTCGCTTAAATATCTTGCCTTATGTTACTGGGAGATCAGAGATTTCCTGTTATCTTTTAAAGATAAATATGTTTTTTTTTTCTCTTTATATTATAAGTGAAGAAACAATATAATAACATATATGTATAAATACAAACAAAGTCTAAAGGAAAAGTTAGAATAATTGAAAGATATTTAATGCTCACGAATAAGGTTTTATTCGCCTCTATTGTCAATGTCGAGTTTTCAAGATATTTTCATTATTAATAGCTCCTTTACTATCCTTGAATTTAAAATTGACGATCCTAAATCCTTTATAGCCTGGATTTCGAGGTTGTCCATCCCGTGTAGAATGTAAAAATTCACTCTAGTGTAAAATTACTAGCAATAAAGTTAAGAATTTTTTGAATAAATTTACTTAAGTACCAGTTTGTTTCAACCAAATTACTACGAAGTTGGAAACTTGTTGGTGTGCAATAACTTTTTCCCGCAATAACTAAATTAGTGTTTAAAAATTGTTTTATGCCTTCTGAATGTAACATTTAGTTTGAAATATTGTTTTTTGTTAAATTATTTTATCTGACAAAAAGTATTTGATTTCCACCTTTGAGTATACCTACTTATTATGTTATGATGATATATCTGCCCACGGTTATTTGTATGAAGAAGTTTTTTGTGCTAAATAAGATAATGGGCTCAACAATTAGTATATCACACTTGAATTTTTTTTTTCTTTATTTGCCTTAGCAGGCAGACGAGCAGACGGCCCGCCTGATGGTAAGCGGTCACCGTCGCTCATGGACTTGGCAATGCCAGGGGCACAGCCACGCCGCTGCCTACCGTGAGAAAATGCTTTTTTAAGCAAAATTTAATTTTTTAAGCAAATTTAGCTCTTTTTACTTTTAGCAACGCCTGTATATTCGAAAAGGTATTGGTGTATTCTACACAC
Source organism: Cephonodes hylas (assembly GCA_030295005.1). Classification (NCBI taxonomy): domain Eukaryota; kingdom Metazoa; phylum Arthropoda; class Insecta; order Lepidoptera; family Sphingidae; genus Cephonodes; species Cephonodes hylas. The sequence continues at coordinate 18,219,397 of AP025361.1, forward strand.
ACACACACCACGCGTTTCGCCAGTTCTTTTGAGACCAAAGTACTTGGGATTGAGTATATTCCAATTTAGCATTAACACTTTTACTACTATGCTTCTACCGAGATTTTTGTATATAAGTGAAATACTACCTACATAAATTACTCGAAGAATCTCGATTACTCGCATTCATTAATGTGGGAACTATACGGCTATATGTATTTGTATAATATTTATTACGTCATAAAATATTCTGTCGCAATATGGAAATAAAGGGATTATCGTATTTCCCATATATTTAGTTATACGCATTTAATGTCTCCATGAAAATGGAAATGCAATCACGTATTTTATTACGTGATTTATGACAAACTGAATTGACTGTTCCTTCGACACGTGGCATGAATTATGAAGAGAAAATATACTTGGAGTAAGATTCTGGTAACGACCCGGGAATCCAACCCGATACCTCTTGATCGCACGGCAAATAATCGAGTCGCGAGACCACGAGGTAGACCAGCAAAAACAACTGTAATAAATACACCCAACAGTCACATGCATAGTTTTAACCCCACACTAGGATACAAGTCCTGTAGTCTCTGATTTACGAGAGACTATTTCGATCTCACAAACACCCAGACTCGAAACAAATATTTGTGGATCACACAAGCATTTCTCTCGGTGCGGGGACCAAACCCGCGGCCTCTCGTTTCGCAAGCTGGTGCCAACTGTGCCACGGGGCTGTCATTATTGTTGATGTTTAGTTTTACAATACCGTAATACCAGAGGATGTTACAACTTCCCCTCTAGGGAATAAAGGGCAAAGCCTAGACTATTTAATGGTCGGTGCAAATAAAACGTTACATTTATGCTTTTCAATTAACTTGATGCGGAATGATAGTCTAGGTCTCTTTCCCTTAAGTTTCACGAAAGATGGGCTACGTTTAGTGCCGACTTTAATAACAACAACCGGGCTGCTAAATAAAACCTGCTCCTGTATAAAACCTTCACAGTTAATACCTTATTTGTAGTTTCATTACTACATCGTCTGCACGGACGGTAATTCTAGAAGAAATATTTGCTATGATCGTAAAGTGGGTAATGAAGTTATAAAGTGGAGATGATTAAGCTAAATGTATATCATGTTAAAGATGAAATACAATTTTTATAAGATAATTAACGCATGAGTAATGTCTAATGTCGTGCATAAATGATAAGTTATCAGTTATGTCGTTAATGCAAAAAATAGAAGTAGGCGCCCTTTACGTTTTCTTATAACAAAACATGTAACGAAGCTCGTCTACAACAGCAATTTTTGTATGTTATTAATAACAATTTTAAATATTTGTGAGCGCAGTCCACGAAGAACGGACAATCGTCTAATTCAGTGTATAATGTTTTTGAAGTTTTCGGGAATCAGAGCCAAATGATTGATGTTATCTTGATCGAATATTAGGACAGGTAATACCTGCGACGGTTACAAACCCATTGGCGTTTGAAAAATATGTGAAAAAAATGACGGCCATTGGAAATGAAGAACCGTATGTATTCATCATCATCATCATCATCAACAGCTTTTAATTCGTCCGCTGCTGGACATAGGCCTCTCTTATGGCCAGCCACTGGGCTCGATCTTCGGCTCTCCTCATCCAACCACTGCCAGCCACCTTGCAGATATCGTCACCCCACCTAGCCGGAGGGCGTCCTACACCACATACTAAATGCACATAAAATGTGTGATAGGAAAACGATTTTTTTGCGAGAATTTTTAGCGCCAATGTGTTCGTAATCACCGTAGTTATTACCTGTCATAGTTTTCGATTACGGTCTGAGTACACCCGATGTAATATTTTTTATTTATAAGTGTATTATCTCACGATGCTTTTTATGTAAATACGTGCACAATGACAATAGTAGTTATCATCGTTCCACATCACCTAATATTATTTAGTGTACGATTTCCCTCTTCACATAAATACGGAATGATACGCGACAACCCCTCTTGAATTGAATATTCGATAACAAATATTATTCCGTGGAAAATGGAATGGGCGCGGCTGTTTGCCTGAATAGATGATGAGATGACAGAATTCGTAACGCTTAGCACGCAACTGAGATACTGAAGTATTTTTTGCCATTTCGTCCTTTAGCTGACAACACCGCGTATGTCAGTTTTGCCAACTTTACAGGAGACGAAAAAACTGTGCGGTGTTGAGAGACCAACCGACGTGCGCGCTGCCAATACTTTTCGAATTACGGCTTCTGCTAGGCTGAAACCTGAGGTCAGGGGATGCCTTTTCCATTGATCTAGCCAGTCATGGAACAGGGCTACGAGTACGCGAGCTCGGCCCCCCGAGCTGTTACAGTCTCCTAATACTTCCTTATCCGGGACTGTAGCATCCTTACCATCAGGCCAAATATCCTTTCCCTCAATATCCTTTACCCAAACTCACGCTATCCCCACACCATTCCCTTTAAAACATAGAAATTCCCAAGGAGGGTTGGCGTCAGGCAGGCGGCCGGCCGTAAAACATCTGCCAAAACTCTTATGCAGCATGTTTTGTCCTTCCTTCCTGTGTGGAAGGACAAAACATCCACACAGGAAGGAAGGACAAAACATGCTGCGCCGACCCCAAACAAGAATTGGGATCAGGGCAGGAGAATGATGATGATGATGCTAGGCTGAAACCTATACCTTGTGACCTATGGTTCGACGCGAAATGAATAGCTCTATCCAATGAGATTAAAATGTAGAAACCACCAATTTTTGACTTGAGCGGTGTGGTTAGCTAATGGACGATTTCTATTTCGAATTCTTCCTGCTTTACTATAAATATATTTTTACACTTACATAACCATGGAACATGTATAGATTGACGATGATAAATGTGTCAAATAAGATGTGATTGTAGAAGTCGAAATAGCCTGTATCGCACTGACTTTATTACTAGGATAAAAATTGGAATAGGCTTCCCTCATTTAAAATAGATGTGTTTTAGACCTGTGAGATCTACAAAAAACTTTACGACACAGCCGTATCTAGTAACAAGATTACTTTTGTCTTCGTGTAAATATTCAAGTTACTGACCCATCTGCAATATTTTGTTCAAATTTATTTTCATTGTGTTCATCGGTAAACATAAATTCAACAGTGATAGTAGGGCTAAAACGTATGTATGTAACACATACAAAATCCTTGTAGATACAGATGCGCTCACATCCGTATTTCCTAATAGGGGTAGGTAGAGATGCATCACTGTACTGACGCCAATTGTGTTTTTGTCCACGTAAAGATAACCTTATTGTCGCTTTTCAAAGATTTCCAGACTCCGTGCTGCTATTGAGATTTTCTAAATAGGAAAACCTGATGACATTGCTCGACGCGGAATCGTACCTGGGACCTCTTGATCACCAGGCTTATACATGTACCGTGAGACCAAGAGGTAGTCCGTATGTGATACAAATGTTCCATGTAAAGTTCTTTAAGGTCGAGTACCAAAGACTGATTTTTTCAATTTAATCTTGAGTTTACGATTTACACTTGCTTTTCAGTCACCACAAATTGTACAGGAGCTCCGTTATATTATAAAGATGGGCACTAAATCAGGATTTTTGCGAATTTATCCCGAAGAGGATTTCGACGAGAATAAAAATTTATAGAGATCTTGATGTAAAAAGGTATAAACCTAGAGTTATGGCGTTAGTAGAGGATCCACTTATTTATTTATCCTTTATATACATAGAAAGTATAAAGGCGAAGTTAATGTCTAAAGCTTTATTCACTAGTCAACCTTAGTTGCGCAGATGTGTTCGAAAAGGTTCATATAAAGACTGTAGTGTAAATTCTTACTTTTAAAAATACATTAACATCATCGTCAGCCCTTACACGTCGCACTGCACGGCACGGGCCTGCTCTACAACTGAAAGGTATAGGCCCACCACAATTAATTATTAATATTCACACAATTCAGTAAATTCAGGTAAGCGCAGTATTGGACGTCCACCCACAAGATGGGCCGACAATTTGATAAAAATTGCGGGAAGCCGCTGGATGCAGGACGCTTCCAATAGAACGCTTTGGAAGTCTCTGGGGGAGGCCTATGTCCAGCAGTGGACGTCCTTTGGCTGATGATGATGATGATGATTCACACAATAATATTCACGAGGGAAATTTGTAATTCAAGCTAAAGGTTTGGTTAGTTTCCTTTCCTATAAGGTACACTGGTGTTAATGTCTTCATATTGTTTAAAGCTTATTAAATTTAACAGAATTACAACAGATTTCCCGTACATAACGCTGTATGCAAATAATTCTTCTCGTATTGAAAGTCACAACAGATTCGGCTGTTAATTCCACGCTTGAAGAATTATGTGATGATTCTTGGGAATAAAGTTTGAAGTTCGAGGGAAGTCGGCTGGTGAAACCTGTGTGTTATAATGAGGTGTGAGTGCGTCGAGCGCGGCTCACGACCTTCAGCTGTTTTAATTAAACGAACATTTACATACAATATGTAAATATACGCTTAGTTCCAACATTAATAGCAACCGTTATGTTTTACTATTCATACCATGAAATGAAATTAAATGAATTGTTCGTTTATTTAGCATGTAGGGAATAATACAGCGGTTATGACACGAGGTTTGTTCCAGCAAGACAGTTTTCTTTTTGTTAAAAATACCCATGATTTATTACTTAACCGCTAATAAAAAGAGCGAAAGACTGAGGTAAAAAATAGCTTCCCTCAATGCTGTGGCTAGTTGAATATATGTAAGCACTATTACATAAGTTCATATTTACTTTAACTTTTATGAAAATTATAAAATGCTTGACTGTTCTTAAATGTGCTCATTTTAATATGAAATATGAATGATTACTGAGACACTTCAACTCGTAAGCCGATTTCCTCAAAGGTCAGTTGTGAAGATACTTGAGACCTGTTGTACTCTGCAGGTGAATATCGAGCGTTAAGTACCATTCCTTATGCTTGCCTTGAACTTCTTAGTAATATAATTAATTACACGTATATACACTTGAGTGAAAATAAAGTAATGATGATTTTTTATCAATATTTTTTTTATATTTTGTTCTTTAATCTTTTTTAGCATTCAAATGTATTATTAGGTAAAATGATTGAATAAGCATTTTGGCTATTTTTGTCAACCCCTTGGGGTAGTTGGTTATCCATTAGCTTGAGAAACGAAACGTTGCGAAGTTGATCGTGGCACCGAGACAAAATGTTTGTACGATTCAAAAATATTTGTTTCGGGTCTGGATGGTTGTGGGACCGAAAAATCTAAGGGAGACTTCGAGTACTTTCTAAATACAATGAAACAGCCATGTACATATATTTGTAATAGAAGTCATCTGCCAAAGTTTTGGTTCCTAGATATATTAGATTTTAGGTGCCTAAAATTCTCTACGAATAGTTCTATAGCATATAGAGTTCACTTTTTTATGATCCCACAATACAGTTCACAAACTCTGAGCTGGATTCTGGCGCGACGGACACTAGAGTTTAGATTCAATACCTCCTGAGATATGCATAAGAAGGAATTTTATTTGGCAACTCGCAGTATTTTATGATTCAGGTCAGTGTTTGGATAGAGATAACATGAATCTGAGCTGTTAATTGAAGCGTGTTTGAGTAAACTTGCTGTGAGCGGCTTTTCTGATTAAAGGAGTTATTGATTCGATAAACATCTTTTTGTGGTGATGTTCATTGAAGCATATACTTGTGATGTTGTTTTTTAAATATTTATAATTTCCTTCATCCTAATGACGACACGAATGAATGAATGAATAATGAAAGAATGAATGCTCGAGACTGGGATGGTTAGCGCTATCTTGGGGACGTTTAGCAGTGGACGGCTGCGTAAATAAAATAATGACGACAGCTCGAGAGACTCTTGTCTTACTAAGACCGATTCCAAGGACGGTCAGTTTCACTGGGTTTCCTTATAAGGAAATCATCAATAACAGCAAGTGGTCTGGATTTCTATTCCCAAATTAAAAGTCATTTTATAAGCTAATAATACGGCTACATGAGTGAACGAGTGAATGAACGAATGTTGTAAAAGACGAACGAACGAGTGAATGAATGACTAAAGGAACGAATGGACGAACGAATGAATGAATAAATCCTAACCAATAGTCGGATTTATTGTTGGGGATTATGTTATCTTTCTATCCGCTGATAACGTCAATTTTCTGCATCAATTGTATACAATTGTACTGAAAAATCTTGTAGATAAATGACTATTTATTTTACCTTATTATTTATATGGAATTTTGTCTATAGAGTAAATTGATAAAAGGAAAACGTTTCTCTTGTTTTTCTTGCTCATCATTAATTCTACTATTTTTTTATTATATTATATTTTTTGTACAATACTGAGTACTTATTAGAAATGTCGACGCATGTGTGTTTGCGCAGTAAATCAGTTTATCTTTTCGCTTGGCGTGGAGTAATAACGTTTCCCTTGGACACCCTGTGTTTGCACAACAAATATATTATGAAAAGGTTACGTGGCCTGTTCTATTGATCTTTTTGGAGTGTTGTGTGTCTGATTTTGTTTATGCGGAACTTTAGATGGTCAATTGGGGAAAAAACTAAGCTTTCTTGATATGAATGGTTCCAGCAGTGGAACATGGGATTTAGCAATTGATCAACGATCATTTTTTATTGTTTCTTAAAGTAAAAGCCACGTTTATCCATCATCATTTACTTTTTTTTTAGTCACTACTGATATCGACATAATCAGGCCGTTATACGCTTATGTCTTGGATAAACCTACAGGTTTGGGAGGAGAATAGCAGATTGACTTTACCTTCCAAAAATCTCATATACTCCTCTCGAGGAAAAGGTTTACTCAGTTTGGAGATAAATAATCCTTAAAAAACATAAATTTAACATCATAGATAAGGGTTGTACATCTGGTTTTTGAACTTGCGATCGATGACCGTTTCACTGCCAAAAATGATTCATCTTCTAAGAACTGTTGCACCAAAGCTGATTTTGTTGCGAATTCATTAAGTTAGTTTATTAAAGTGCAATTGTAGTTCGCTCTGTAATTAGAGAGAAACTTTTAATTGACTTAAACTAACAGCGAAGTATGTAATTATTGTATTCTATGCATTTGTGTAATTAATAAAGTTTGTGTTTCACCAATAAATTGAAAGCAATTACTTAGAAATTGTTTTGTTGAGAAAATTCATTCGAAATGTTGATAGTGTAGCAAAATATCGACCTATGCGCAGAATAAAGTTATATTTGCAAAATCTCAACTTCTCTTTCTCAGCGATTTGTACTTAATTGGGCACAAAATTATTAGTAACTTTTTTGTTCTTCAAACAACAACAAAAGTTATGATTATTATTACTTCACTAGTGCAATATATAACAAGTTTAACTCTATAAAGATATAAAAATTACTTTGGTGTTATGGTGAAGTAAATACATTATGATATGAGGATCGGTCCTATCCCGCCACAAACCTGCCACTGCAACTCCTGTGCTCCAGGATAAACAGCGGCACGCACAGTATTGACGCCGAGCAATGAAGCTTAGCGAATCTAAGGGAACTTAATTTATCTTGCTCTCGCAACGAAATTAATCAGAAAAATATAAACAAAGAGTTGTCAACTTCCCCCACAGCTAAGACATATTCTTAGTTATGAAGTGGAAGTAGCTTATGTAACTATGAAGTGGAATGGGAAAACCTACTGAGGTTTTTTTCCTTTCTTATCACTGGGAAAGAACAAGAATCACACTGATAATGTTACTAAAATTTTTGTTTGTTTTGGCACATAAACACTCTTTTGCAATTTGTCATACCCGACACTTAATATGGGAAACAGTATAGTTATTGGCCAGTTAAGCGACCAGTTGGTAAAAAAACATAAATAAAAAATTATATCCTTACTGAAAATAAATAAAACTCACGACATTATGTTGCTTTGTTAATGTACTACAAAAGAAGGTACTTTATATAAACTTTCACTATACATGTTAAGAATAGTGTGAACTCAAAAATATTAAACTCAAAATCACAGTAATTGGCCATAACATAGTAGTTATAAAGAAAGTAAGTTATATTGCACCTTTAATATGGTTATAACGCATAAAAAACCATTTATTGTGAAGTATAAATCATTGACAAACTACATATTCATTTCAAAATATAGCGCCAAAAAAAATATGCAGTCTTAACATTATTTTTAATCGCTTAACTGAATTTCTCCCTCCGCCAAAACATTACACATCGGAAAACAAAATCACATACCTAGCGGAATTTCGATGAGACTTTATGACAGAGAATAAAAGTGTCGCCATTATATAATTTTTAAATCTACTATTAGTATAGAATATTGCTAGTTTTTTGGTAGCAAAATTGAAATGGCTAATAACTGTACAGGGGCCAATAACTATACTGTCTCCCCTATTACAAATAGCTGCTATCAACTTGTATAAAATTCACCTCATATCATAAATGTCATAATGTTTTATTTGTACATTGAAATGTTTACATACAAGAATAACACGAATTGGATAAACAAATTTCTGAGAAATCAGCACACAGATAATTTCTGATTAATACAGAACGTACAGAACTTATTTCTCTCAGATATGTTTTTTTTAATGAAAAAAGGCAACAACAAACACGTCCGTACTTTAATAATTTTTTTATATATTTTTTTATTTAATTATATTTTGTTGATGAAGTAAAAAATGAAAAAGTTTATCAAGTTCATTTTTTTTTACCTGATTTAAAATACGTAATAACAAGACTATTAGGATTGCGAAAGTCGAGATAAATGAATCCTTGTTAATGCAGTTAACGCAAAAAACTTAGGGGAAAAAATATTTGATTTAAACAAGTAGTACCAGAGTTTTATAATATTAAAAATCAGTTTTATATGTAGCAATGAAAAAATAACGACTGCCGAAAAATTCAAAGAGACTTTCACTTGAATTAAGTCATGCTTTAGCTGTTTGATAGAAACAAAGAAATCAATATCATTTCCTTTTAATGAATTCCGATAAATATCAAACAGTAATTTAAATAATATATGTAGCTATGTTTCTGTTACAGTAATAATTTAATTTGAATGGTCATCGAGCTCTGAGAAAAAAGCTTTATCTATTGTTGTCGTCGCGACATTAAAAGTAAATACAGTAAAGATTTTATCACTTCATTTACAATTGGAAAGTAAGCACCATAAAAGCAGAAAAATTGGGGCACTTTTTGTCTTGTTTTAAATCCTACTTAAGTTTTGCAAATTACCAAGCGGAGTTAAGTTCTGATAACGATTTTACTTAAAAAGCGTTTGACTTACCGTTTATATTAAAAACTATTATAGTTTTTGCTCGCGACTTCATGCGCGTAAATTACAGGATTGAGTTCAGAAAGGAAATAAGTTGTAGTCTACTTTACTCCTCAGAGTCCTATTTATGTCCATACCAAAAATCCCACATATCGGTCAAATCGTCGTTTTCATCATAATACATAGATCCAATCTTTAATTTCAGTCCAATCAGTCGAAAAACTAAGAAGATTTATACAACATTTCATCCCGTATTTTATCCCCTTGGGGGTGGAATTGATCAAAATCCTTTCTTAGCGGATGCCTACGTCAAAACATCTACCTGCATGCCAAATTTCAGGCCGATCCGTCCAGTGGTTTGGGCTGTGCGTTGATAGATCACTATGTCAGTCAATCTGTCACCTTTGAGTTATATATATTTAAATGTGTTGTGTTACGAAACAATACTGAATAAAATAGAGTTTAAGTACGTTACTACGTTTCTTCGAATGGCGGCTTAAAAAAAACATTACATTAGTAATGTTTGCGATGAGGTACAAAGTTCTGAAAAGAGACCAACAAGCAGAGACCCGAAATAATTTTCGCACACCCTTATGAGCGCTAATTTTAAACACGATTTTGGGAGTAAAATTAGATCTATCTCCGACGAGATTCCTTGCGCGAGAAGCGGGGTAAAATAAATTTGGAATTTCTAGATGTCATTTTATGCACAACATTGTCTTTCTTTATTTAATTTTATCCTGACTTTTCAAAATCTTAACTACCATTTCGTGTTTTGTTGTCACTGTTACTGCTTAGATCGAGAATCGATTGATTAAAAAGTAATCCTTATTAAGTAGGCAGTGACTTACTTAGTTTTTATATAGGGTAAATGTGGGATAGTTGCCGCACTTTTTGAAATAGGCAAATAAGTGATAGAATATGAGTTTTCATAAAAATTTAATGATTGTGATGTGTTGTGTACTTATTAATGAAATACTTAATTAAAGTAATTTAACATTAGTAGTTGTATTTTTTTTGGTACAAAAGAAATAAAAAAGTATTATAATCGGGGATAGATGCCTAAAGTGTGGGTTAGATGCCATAATGATGATTTGGCTTGTGGGATAGATGCCCTATGCAAATAATTAAAGATTATCTTAGATTTATTTATTTTTAATAAACAACTGTTACATTTTCATTTATAAGCATAATCATCTTTGGTTTAATATTGAAATTGAGATCAATTTTAGTATCTAATAATACAATATTAGTATAAACATTGAAAGTGGCAACTTCTGATACGTTTTAAATTTTAAATTTTTTCATTTTTTTCAAGGCGCAATTTTAATCGATTGCAAGGATTACAGTAATTACCGTACATGGTACAAGTTTCATGCAACCATTTTTTACACATGATGCACTGGATCCAGTCTGCCGTTGATTTTGTTTCCTCATAATTTTCAAAACATTCCAGACATTCATTTGACGAATTTTCATTAGAGTCCGACTCAGAAGAAGCGATTGCTTTTCGTTCACTGGCGTTTTTGCTTTTTCTCAACAGCACGAATGGGACGTTGAATCACATTAACACTTGAAGTTTCATTTATTTTTAATTTCTTAGCTCTCTTTACATTTTTCTGTTTTACGTCAACATGAGATTCATTTTCTTTGAAAGATTCATCAGAATCATTTGTACCAGATGAATCTGTCTCTTCGGAAGCTACTCTTGGCCTTTTTTTTGTTATCTTCCTTGTTACTTTTACTTTACTTCTTTTGCATGGTATGTTAGGAGTAGCTTTACCTTTGATTTTTTTATTAGCTATGTTTTCTTTGGAATTTAATACTGCAGCTGATTGTTTTCCTCTTTTGTATAAAGGTATCGGAATTTTCGGTACAGGGGAACATTCTTGCAAAATCTTGCTAGGTGTCTCTTTTGTGCCTTCTTCATTTGGCTGCAGGCAATCAAATTGGGAAATAAGAGATGGAGAATCTTCTCTAGTTGTATCATGACTTCCATGATTCTCATGTGTTTGATCAACATTTGTTAGTGTTTGAGTTTCAGCCAAAGCCGAAACCTCGTTGCAGTTTGATTCTGGCAACAACTGTTTGCTACACGAGGGACCAGGTAATTGTAACGTATTTTCAGGTAAGATATCTTGTGGCTCATCACGGAGTTGATTGCTTGATGACAAATCGGAGATTGCATAGAAACTTTCTGGAATAGCAGCTGGATTATAAGGGTAAATACCGCAAGCCCTAAAGCCCGAAATAGCATTAGAAGGCGTAGTCGCTCGAATCCATGCATTACCAATTAACTTGCCAGCTATTAAACGGTTGATTTTTTTTTCTTTGTTTGAAAGCATCCAGTTTTTCGTCTCAGCTGCAAAAAAAGTCTTAAATGGCTTGAAAAAGCTACAGTCTAAGGGTTGTAAAGCTTGCGTGCTGTGGCTTGGCAGACAAAAAAGTATTATACCATTTTCTTCGGCAGTCTCCAACATTTCGACAGAGTTCGTATGAGAAGAATGCCCATCTAGAAGCAAAATAACCTTGCCTTGAGGCTTTCGTGGTATGAAATGCTGTACTAGCCACTTCTGAAATAACTCCGCATTAACATAGGCTGATTTTTTGTTCATGTAAACATCTGAACCATGAGGAAGACCATCTAGAAATTCTGGTTTTTTATTAACTCCTTTAATAATAACAACAGGGCTGAGAAAATTTCCAGCGGCATTGCAGCAAGCTATTATTGACATAGTCTCTCCCTTTTCTCCAGACGTTATTGAATGAACTGATTTCGTCCCTTTCGTCACGATAACTTTTCCAGGAGTATTGTTCAATTGAACCCTAGTTTCATCGATATTAAATATACGGTCTGGTTTGTCCAGTAAGTCATTCTCTGTCAATACTTGAAGATAAAGCTTAAACATTTTATCGACTTCCTCACGATTAAGTCCCTGCGCTCGAGCAAGGGACAGACCTTCAGCTTGCCGAACGCTAAGCGTAGGTTGGCGTTCTAAAAAGGACTTAAGCCAATGAGGTCCAGCTTTACCTGTCTCCTTATTAAATTTATGTCCGATCCCAAGCTTTTCAGCGAATTGAAACGCTAAACTTCGTACCGTATCTCGTGACACAGGAAACCCAGCCGCTTCTAGTTTTTGGATGTGTGCGACGAGGCGTTTTTCGTTATCGAAGTCTAGAGCGGGGTGTTTCCCTAGAAATAATCATAAAATCGATTAAACATTAATTAAGTTTCATTAAAAAATATTAAATTGACAAAGTACCTAAAGTAAGTTTCTTAGTATCTTGTTTCACGAAACGTCTTTTCAGGGTCCTGGCAGGAATTCCATAACGACGAGATATTTCATTCAAGCCGTGCTTATTCTGCCTCATTTCTTCAAAAGCTTCTCTTAGGGCATCTTCCGTCCATCCGGCTCGAGGGCTTGCCCCTACTTTGCGCACGTACTTGCGAGGCATTATCTACAATACCTATAAAAATCGATAAAAGTTTAATAGGGGATAGATGCCTCTAAGGGCATCTATACTCACAAAAAACTAGGCATCTATCCTTTTTCGGGGGGATAGACGCCGCTCAAAATATTTATTTACTTTAATGATAAAACATACGTAAATAATAAACAAAATCTTTTATTTAACACATCTACACTTAAATAAAACAAAAATATAAACACTTACCTCATAAAATCAAAAGTTTCGAGCCCATCAAAATTTCAGACAAACCAAATTCACGAATTAACTGCCGCAAAAAATGTTCGTTGTCTCATAACTCTCGACACGTCCGTTCCAGCTAAGTGCGTGGCACTGACTGAAGGACGGGCGGGGGTAGGGTTACGTTAAAACAAAACACAACGTATCTAATGTTTATACATGTCGCTACGTGTTTACTGAGGCAACTATCCCACTGAGGCATCTATCCCACATTTACCCTACGAAATATCTGAATCATTCACCTGATCGCTACATGAATCTTAAACCAATCTGACTGTTGAAATAGGGGAGATCCTCTCGATCAATATTCAGAGAATTTTCGCCGTTAAACCTGTTCAAATGCGTTTAATTCAATCCGTGTAACCGTGAGCGCTGCTGAATACCCAATTTGTCTGATCCCGTTTTCATTATTTACATTTATATTGGGCCAAATTGCCTGCGGAGATAGGTCGGTTTAATCACGACTGTCACTGTTGTTGGCTTTGGCATCATTTTAACACGCAATGGAATCTTAGTTCGTTGATTAGACGATAGTCTGGTATCTATGTGATCGTTTAAAATTTCGGAGAGATATCAAAGTCAAAATCAGAATAATCATTTTACAATTAGATTTTTTAAGTGAATTGAAATTTTTAAGCCCTCGCTACTTTTCAACATCGAGAAGAAACGGAAAAGAAACGTCCTTAGTAACACGAAATCGCATACTTTTTTTTTATAAAAAAATCATGTCTATTTTATATCATATCACCTTATTTTTTCCGTTAATTACTTGGTACTTATTTGGATACAAAAACGAAATAATATGAACTCCTTTTTATAGAACTTATCGGGGGATCGAAAAATATGACCTATGATAGGAATCGCATATTTTACTTCCAACCATTGTACATCTACCAAGGTAATTTGTAATCTAATATTATCATTAGAATATAAAGAGCGCCACGCCAAAAGGTCACGTACAAGAAAAATAACCGGCAAAAAGTGAAATTTGAAAAACATGTTTTTAAGCCTTTTGTAAAAGCACGAACATTTTCAAGACGAAAGTCAATATCTATGCTTTTGTATCCCAGAAATTACAGTAATAGCTTAGAGTTTAGACAAAAACACATTTAAAAAGCAAAATGCGAGAGTAAAAATGAGTAGTAAAAATAAAACTGATATAAATAACCACATGATATTCCAATACGTTATCCCCAATTCATGTATTTTTCATCTTTATTAGATATTTCACTTATTAAATTGACGTCTAATTAAACTATCGTTTTTCTGTGAATGATAAAATTACTTAGAAAAAAAACCCCTAATAACATGTCTGGGATTTACATTATATTACATTTAATAAACGTCTCTTCTATCTAATTAATTGGTCTTGGGAATGATTGCTGGGCGATGACATCGTCTCAATACTTGAAAGCCCTAATTAGATAATGTCTGTCGCAGAACCTCTTATCTTGTAATTATTATTGATGTCATTGCAATAGTACCATACTCAATACTCGTATTGTTAATGCTAAAGTAACTTTGTCAGTCTGTCTGTCAGTTCAGCTTCACTTATCAGGGCATCAGAAACTACGAGAGACTTTTCGGTCTCACAAACACCAAGACTCGAACAAATATTTATGGATCTTCTTCTTCTTCTTCATCAACCCATATACGCCCACTGCTGAGCACGGGTCTCCTCTACCATTGAGAGGGTTTTTAGGCCATAGTCCGCCACGCTGGCCTAGTGCGGGTTGGCGGACTACACACCTAAGAAATTCCTAAGAACTTTTAGGTGTGCAGGTTTTATCACGATGTTTTCCTTCACCGTTAAAGCAAGTGATAATTCAATTTGAATACACACATAACTTTCGAAAAGTCAGAGGTGTGTGCCTGGGGTTTGAACCCGCGACCGCCGAGATTCTCGACCGCGCGCCTAAACCTCGATGCCATCACTGCTATTTATGGATCACATAAACATAATTCTTGATGTGGGGATAGAACCCGCGCACTCTCGTGTCGCAGGCTGGTGTCTAGCAAAATGCGCCACGGGCCTATCAAAAATATATCACTTTATAAAGATAACTTTGATTATCTGAATCCTAAATAGTGCTTACACATTTTTCCAAATCAAAACACAATTCTTGGGGGATAATATTTCCCAAGAGTGTTGATATTAGTCTGGCTGCCGGTCGTAAAATAATAACCTTCATATTCTTGCTCGGTCTATGAAAATATATATTGTCTCTTTAATTTAATGATTCTTAGGTTTTGGTATTAAAATATGAAATTAGTCAATGTTGACAATTGCCCATAATGTGGCTTAATCCTCGTAAATATTTTAGCTTACTACTTACTTAATACTCATTCTATCGCCGTCCACTACTGAACGTAGGCCTCCCCAAGAAAGCGCCAACCATCCCGCTCTTGAGCAGCCCTCATCCATCCGTTTCCATACTTACTTACTGACATAGTATCAACTAGAGAGATGATCGTAGTCACTAAACGTACACGTTTCATTAACTCAGTACAAGGGATCTTCAATAGAAATACTTTTTTCAATTCCTTCGCCTAAGCCCTAACCCACTACCTGATACATCTCTATTTTCTTGCTTTCCATACATTGTCGATGCGCCTTACTTGTCAGTGTCAATAAATGATTACAACCAAAAGTCAAATACTAGATTTTAACCCTACGTAAAATAAAATTCTTGATCTAACTAAGATAAAAAATATACCCGAATAAAAACGTGGTACTAACAATAATTTGCCTCGGTACCGAAATTGTATTCGTAGAACAGTCTGGCGTTACTTGCTAGCTCTAGTATATCATTTTTCAGTCAGATATTGGATAGAGCTACAGCTCTCATCTATAGTAAATCCGTATGATATGAGGCTACTCGATAACAAGCTTTTGCACTTTAAAGGAAATACTTTTGCACATCCAACGTTTTGATACTTTATGCTGGCGAGTTCACAGGCACCGCATTTTGTGTATGAAAGCTGGTTTAATATTTTTAATGGACCTGGATTGAAATATTTCAATGTATATGATGAATGGAAAATAAAATGAAGAATCTCAAAATCTTAATGGTTTCGGGTTTGAATGGTGGGGGCACATTTCTGATTTTTTGGAACTGTATTCGCAATGAATTAAAATTAATTTGGCGGTGAAGTAGAATTTTGTTGGGAGACCTTAACACCTAAATATTCTTAGGAACTTATTATTCCGGCAACTTGGACTAAACAAGTGCGTTGGATTAGGGCTGCACCCAGTTGTAAGTTCATGGCCAGCAGGGAGATTAATCAAGTATAATATAAGCGAATATCAGTTTGCGAAACGAGACCTTGGCGTGGGTTCGATCCCTGAACCGGGACAAATATTTGTGCGTTCCATAAATATGTGGATCGGGTTTGAGTGTTTGACGCCGAAAAGTCTCTCGTAGTTTTTAATATCCATGACGCAGGACTCGTACCTTTGTGTAGAATCAGCACTGTGTATGTTTTGAGGGTTTTTATTAATTATATCAAGGGCAAAAATCTGAGTATGTCTCGATCACGTGTTGTTTTGAACACGAGTGATCTAATGAAACCCTATGGGGACGAAAGTTAATTAACTGATATGTTATTGCGATGAAAATATTTTTGGGATATAATTTTCATATATCCATTTAAATTTTGTTTCATGGTCTCAGGATACAACGGTGTGCAAGCTAGAGATCTGAATGTGTATTACGATTTTACACTTAGACTGCTGAGTGTATTTGGCAGTTTTGCGGTGTTATAACTCTGGAGGCAATAACTTCGGTTAGGTTACTATTTATCTGCGGCGACGTTCCGCCTGACGCAGGTGTTGTCGGGGCACGGATGCTTCGGCCACTACCTGTGTCGGGTGGCTATGAAGGAGGAATCGGCCGTGTGTCACCACTGTGACAACTGCCCGGACGACACAGCCCAGCACACACTACAAGAGTGTCCAGCCTGGGAGGTGGAGCGCAGCGCTCTCCGCGCTATTGTCGGTGACGACCTCTCGCTCTCGGCCGTCGTATCTTCTATGGTCGAGAGTCCGAGGTCGTGGCGAGCGATGCTCTCCTTCTGCGAGTACGTCATGACGCAGAAGGAGAGCGCGGAGCGGGATCGAGAGATCAACGATCCCGCCCGCCAAAGACGTCAGAGAAGGAGGCGCCGGGTCAACAGAGACAATTAGACCCGGCGCCCTGCCCTGTGGCAAGGGGGCGTTAGAATCTCACCACGGTATCCCCTGCCTGTCGTAAGAGGCGACTCAAAGGGGCCCTTGGGATCGCTGGGCGCGCTGCGGGGGCGGCGCGTCCTCACTGAAAGTGACCCCGAGCGGGGCGGCGGCACTGTGGCCCGTGTACGTCGCGGGCGCCCATTCACAACCAGGGCGCCCAAATCAAGATAGTGGGGGTGCAACTGCGCCCCCTTCAAATTCGTGAAGGCCGGGACGTTTACGTCCCGGAGGCGCACCGGGCGACTGCGGTATAACGGTGGGCGCTTCTCGCTCACGTTCCGTGGTCGCCCCACTCGGCGCGGTGATGGCCACCGGGGGGTTTTGGTCGGTATGCCGGTTTAGGGATTTTGTTAGGGACCCAGCCCGGCACTAACACCTGCGCGGACCTGACGTCGCCGCGCGCCGGGCTGGAAGACCGGTGACCCCGACATACGCTTCCCGCCCCCCACCGCCCCCGGGCTGGCGGGAAGTAGAGCCATAAACAGCTTTCCCCTCGATAACAAAAAAAAAAAAAAAAAAAAAAAAGGTTACTATTTATCTGGCTGATACACCGTGAATTCATTTTACGTAATCTTATTGAAGCAGTGATGGCCTCGAGGTTTAGGCACGCGGTCGAGAATCTCGGCGGTCGCGGGTTCGAACCCCAGGCACACACCTATGACTTTTCGAAGTTATGTGTGTATTCAAATTGAATTATCACTTGCTTTAACGGTGAAGGAAAACATCGTGATAAAACCTGCACACCTAAAAAGTTATTAGAAATTACTTAGGTGTGTAGTCCGCCAACCCGCACTAGGCCAGCGTGGCGGACTATGGCCTAAACCCTCTCAATGGTAGAGGAGACCCGTGCTCAGCAGTGGGCGTACATGGGTTGATGAAGAATCTTATTGATAATTTTCAGGCAAGGTTTTATTACTTATGTTTCGTATAGCATGTGTGTTTAAGTTGGAAAGAGTGCTATTAGATTTTTAATAACAAAATTGTTAGTAGCACTAACGAATTAAATACGCTTGGCGGATATGTTTAAAAATACATATCTGGTTAATATTGGGTGATGTAGGCCCTTCTGTTACCCATAGCCTTTTGGGTAAAAAAATATAAATGAAATAATCATCATCATCAGGCCATATACGTCTAGATGGACGTCCCAGCGGGGGCTGGGCACGGGCTTTCACCACCATTGAGATGGTTTAGATCTTAGTTCATCACGCAGGCCTAGTGCGGTTTGGCAGCCTACACATCCTAAGAACTTTTGGGTGTGCAGGTTTCAACACGATGTTTTCCTTCACCGTTAAAGCAAGTGAGAAAATTGCAACAATTGATAATTTAATTTACTTAAACTATAAAAAAGAGACGTACATACAGGAGATTTGAGTGCCTCCGAGCAGCCTCAAAGGAATAACGTATTTCATCAAAAAGAACTGAACGACATTAATAGAGCAATAAAATAAAAGTCTCGCGTCTTCCAAAAGCCGAGGGATTTTTAAAAGGAATACCGATCAGGCTTTGTTATATTTCTTAATATTTTGAAGGGTAGGCTTTTATATGTGTCTTTGCTTTTCGGAATCAGCTTAAGGGCTATTGTTGGACTTTTATCTATGGGCTTTGAGGTAACACAATTACTGGGAAATCTTACGTACTTTTGTTTGCTTGTTTTCTATCTTGTATTGTTGGATGTGTATAAAAGAATAGTTTAGATAAGTTATTTTTGAGATAAGGTCTTGAAACTACATCGTGGTTTCGCAGCACGAAAATAAATACACCCACCCACACCGAACAGTCACATACATGGCTCTGACCCCACACTAGGTTACAAGACCTGTATCGTGGGTATCGGACACTACGAGATACTTTTTCGGTCTCACAAACAACCAGACCCGAAACAAATATTTGTGGATCACACAAATATTTGTCTCGGTGCGGGGATCGAACCCGCGGCCGCTCGTTTCGCAAGCTGGTGTCTAGCCAACTGCGCCACGGGGCTGTCAAAATTTGTACAATGTTGAATGTCAATATTTGTAGACACATCTGCCAAAAACGTGGAATACAAGTGGCAGCACGTGCATCATATAAATAACTTAGTAACTCTTTTTTTCTTCTTTATTTAAAGAGCTTAATTTAACTTAAGACTATGTCGCTCCATACAACTTCGATATAAGCTACTAAATTCTACGTCTTAATGCTGCTTTGGCTAATTTAATAAGTATTTTAATTTCTATTGATAGGGGACATGCCAATATATATGTACGTACTATTACATCCGCCTATGCCTTCCAAAATTGAACGATATTGAATTCGGTGATCTTCATTTCGAAAGCATTCCATTAAAATGTGGAAAACATCCTCCAACTTGTCACACGCGAAAACTTAGTAACTCTTTGTAACTATTTTTGTAACTCAAACTATACGGTCTTAAAATCAAATTATCGCACACTTCTTCACCAATCTTCCTAATATAATAGTATATTGAATAGTCGTTCAAAGGCACAAAAACGGGTGCTGCTTATTTGCAGAAATGGAAATATTTGTCGTTTTGTGAAGCTTCAACCCCTGTTCGTATTTTGGTAACATTTGTAGGTTGTTGAATGGAGAAAGCTGTGTATAAATAACATTTTCCCGTATTGCAACTGACGGAGGGTGCGTCTACATTCCGATGTGTATTCACTTCATCATCGACCCACTGCTGGGCACGGGTCTCCTCTACCATTGAGAGGGTTTAGGCCATAGTCCACCACGCTGACCTAGTGCGGGTTGGCGGACTACACCTAACAAATTCCTAAGAACTTTTTAGGTTTGCAGGTTTTATCGCGATGCTTTCCTTTACCGTTAAAGCAAGTGATCATTCAATGTGAATACACACATAACTTCGAAAAGTCAGAGGTGTGTGCCTGGGGTTCGAACCCGCGACCGCCGAAATTCTCGGCCTCGCGCCCAAACCTCGAGGCCATCACTGCTTTTTGTGTATTCACTTGTGTTATTTGAAATGGGATTTTATGCAACATTGCCTTGTCTCTGTGCCTAAATGCCCTCGATCTAGAGGTATATGGTTCGATTTTCGGATTTGGGTCAGTGTTACTGTGTGTTCTAGATAATTAGGTAGGTTATCGTGAATAGTACCGTAATGTCTAAAACTGTAGCGAAAAAGCGATAATAGGCTCTCTCACTATTTTGTTCTGTCGTAGTGTTGGCCCAGAAATTGGTTAGTTATGGTTGGTGGAGAGAAGTAGGGATAAAAATAAAGAAAATATGAATTATCTGCTTTGGTATTTTTTCACGACTTACCCGCTCAACGAATTTTAAATATCTAATGCGTGTATCCATGAGGTTGAGATATGTGATCAAGACGTAATATAAAATCCCAGGTGTCAAGTCTTTTGACTTGTCGAAGTTTTGCGGGAACTCTCAGTGACGTGAAACTTTGTAATCTAAACCTGCACACCTAAAAGTTCTAAACGAGGAATTTGCGTCTACAATCCCCCCAAATTAACCCTATCCAGTCGTAAAGACCACATGTCCCAGCAGTGCGAAGTTGATGCGCTTTTAAAGACGTGAATAGATGACATGGTCGGATCAGTTTTATACTCAGCTATTACTTTGCCTCCTAGTCTTTGACATAACCGAGAACCATCAGAAAATCTCAATAAAATTGCATCATTTATTTTCACAAAGTCTGCGCAATTAAATTACTGAGCCTTTATTTTTCGCAGAATGTTCCGCTCAATTCACACAGCTTTTTGTACTTAATTACATTTCGGAATCAAAAGACTTTGCATTCGACTCCAATGGACCGTTTCGTACAACGAACTCAATTTTATATGAAACAGACAATTTAAACTGGGAGCCCGATTTTTTACCGGCGAAGCAACATCACTGGCGCATAAAATAACTGTTTTGGGTCGAAGTGTTTTCGTCACCGACAAATCATTCATAGTCTAGCCACGATTTTCGACACGCATGCACTAATAAGGATGTTTTTTATTTGAATTTTATTTATCTTAAAAAAATATACCAAGACCGTTTCTCTTCACTAACCATACAAACATATTTAAACTTCCCAATATATCCGCAAGACCAAGGATCATCATGATCAGCCCATTTGTCTATAAATTGGTGGGCTTAGACCGTAGTCCACCACGCTGACCTAGTCCGCCTTAGCGGATTACGCATCTAAGATATCTTAAATCAAAAGTCATAAAGTCCCATTTCATGATTGTTTGGTTCTAGTCTCTATGCGATTTCATGGTAGCCCTGCTGTCGATATATGTATGTACATATGAAAGATATCATGTCACAGGACAAATTAGGGCCCTTACGATTCACAGAGCCTTTCGTAGGCGTTGCTTCTCAGGATTTTGTACATATATTTAAATTTGGTGTATATGAACATCATATAGTGCGGTAGGTAGGTACTAATTTGCTATACCCTCGATTCCCTGAAAAAACTGATAATTTTTTTATTTATGTCCTAAATATTTTTCCCAATTAAAGCCTTGGAAAATATATTACAAGATACCTAATGAGAGATTTCCTTAATATAAATTAGCCAAAATTATTGTGAAATATATACAGTTGTTGAACACAAATAAACAAAATGGCATGAATGTATATTTATTGTTACTGTTGTTGAGTAAGTTTTTGAATCGCTTATACAGAGTAACCAAAAAATAAGATAGGTAATAGTAAAGACAATTACAAACAAATTGACTCAAAAAAATCATGAAAAAAAAAATACATTTTACTAACCACGATAAGTTTGAGTCTATTTACATTTACTTATTTATAACAACGTAAAAAAAAATACGTTCTAAAGAATAGTGTATTAAATAAATGTACACACTAACCCGTCAAGCCGTGACTGACAATTTAGTGTTGCTTTCCGTACCGAACACGCGATGCACGCTCGACGGGACATATTAATTGCATTATTTTGAAAATTGCTTCTTTCACATTAATTTTGCTTACATGTTGCAAGATTTTATCGCTTATAAATGATGTTTATGCTGCATTTTAAATTAACGTACTATAACTGTTATTACGGGGTATGGCTTAGTCGTGACTTTGCATGCTATTAGTGACTTTGTGGGGCAGGTTGTGAAGAGGTATAGAGGTAATTGCTGGTTCATAATTTATGACATTATTATGACAGTTCTATGATATTTTGTGTCAGTCCCGAAACAAATTGAGCGACCCCCAAATATTCGTGTCGGGTTTGGTTGTTTGTAAGATTGTCTTTCCTAGTTGTTGATACCCTTGACACATGCTTATAACCCTCTCAATGGTAGAGGAGACCCGTGCTCAGCAGTGGGCGAAAATGGGTTGATGAAGATGAAGATGAAGAATGCTTATATATTAGCGTAAGGTCATAACTACATATGTATGTGCATGATAAAGTTAAACTTCGACATACATTGTGAAACGAAATTTTCAATTAATGCTTTTTATGCATAAAAAGGTATAAGGGCGGAAATAATTTACGACGAAAGAATTTAAGTTTAAGCAAAATATTATGATCTATATGTTATGGGCAAAGTGATTAATGCGAGCAGTATTCATAATGCCCGGGCAGTATGAATAATGCCATATAAGAATGGGCAATGTGATTAATTACAATCTAAACTCACCTATTTATCACATTGCCCGGGCATTATGTATGCCACATACATGGTGATCGGGCAATGTGATTAAAAGGAAAATTTTTACGTGTTTAAAATGCCAGCACAGCAGCAGTTGTTCTAATAAATATATCAACTTATTTTTTTTACAAACTTATTTTTGATTATTTAACATATACACTCATAGATCAGAGTTAAGTAACTGAATATCTCATAGGCAAAATACCTTCCATTGACAACAATCCCGTGAACCAGGCAATTAAGGATAACTGTTGTCCGTTTAGCCTAACACAACATTCAGGCTGGGGAAATGGAATTGTGTTTGTCTTGTTCTAGTTTGGGACGTCTGCGTTATTAGTTAGCAGTGTTATATTCCGAATACATTACCCCGTATATAAGGAACGTGATCGCAACCTAAGAAAGGCAATAGCCATGATCATTAAAACACCATAAGATTAAAATAAGTTTTACTAAAAATAAATGTTTTCCTAACAACCACGAGTATTAAATGTATGTGGTCTGTCTAAGTGTTCGATCACGGTCTTTATACATCTATCAAAGAAAAGATTATGAGATAATCTTATATTAATGTGAATTAATCTTGGCCACCTTTCATGTCTAATAAACCGGTCTACTACTTAATAATTATTCGGTACTAGATATTACACCCTGGAAATTTTACAAGGTACGTTTTATCATAAAAACTGCTAAATTCTTGAGGGCTTTTGTGACTGGCTTAGAAAAATCTGTTTAGCTGGAGAAGGTCGGGTTTTTTTGGTTTTTTGTAGCCCACGATTATTTTTAAACAACTAGATCAATCAATCTCAATGTTCAAGAACGATTTAATGGGCGATATTTAATGTCACATTCTTAAACAGGTCGCCTATTATACGTGTGTGTGTGAGATGCATGTTGTATACATTGGCTACTCATATTTATCGTTTCTTTATGTCCATCCTAAGGTTGTCTTAAAAAGATAGATAGAAGCGATAAGACTGTCAAATTCAATTATACTATTTTTCGCTGTTTTTGTTATGTTTATTTTGCTACACATGGCTTACTATTACGGGCTTTTCTTTTTAAAGTATCTTGGCTATATTGTCACTTATATTTCCATTGTCATCTTCAAGTAGTTAGTCGATAGTTGGATTGGATTGCAGTGGGAAGTCATCTGCATTGTAAATTATGTAGATAAAATTAACATCTTGCAGTAGCTACAGTTGCTTAGGGAAATTTCCACTTAACTGCTTACTTCATCGCGAATGGCCTGAAGGGTTATTTAACATTATTAATTATGTCACTTCTAAATTTAAATTCCCTTGCTGGCATGGAAGTAATGTGTGTATTTACAATGAATGATTACTTGCTTTAGCGGTGAAGGAAAATGTTGTGATGAAATCGGCACGCCTAAAAAGGTTTTGAGATTTTTTTTAGGTGTGTAGTCCGCCAACCCGCACTAGGCCAGCGTGGTGGACTATGGCCTAAGCCTTAGTAGAGGAGGCCTGTGCCCATTAGTAGAGTATAATATAGGCGGATGATGAATGCTAGCTTTGGGGATTCTAATTTGGGTGTACTACTATTTTGAGATAATATATTTTTTTATTTCAATATTAGTAGTTTGGAATAGTTTAGTGGAATAATGAGTGAAATCTCTTTATCAAATATATTTTTTGTGCCCTTTATATATATATATATATTTATATATATATTTTAATATATTTTTTGTGACGCGATGACAAGACAACTTCTCAACAGAGATAACACGAGACGAAGCGAATGCCGAAGGGGCTTAATTAAATTGACTATACAAAAGTATTTGTAAAGTCTAGTTGAATAAATGTTATTTAAAATTTAATATTGTTATGATGAATCATTTTTGACTTTGCAGTTAATTTGATATTCCGCCCTGTGGATTGGGGGTGTAAGAATTCCACCACGGTATCCCCTACCTGTCGTAAGAGGCGACTAACAAGGCTACTGGGGTAGCAGGGCGTACTGCGGGGGTGTTACCCTATGATAGCAACCCCGAGATTGGCGGCAGAGGACGTGACCTCTTAACTGTCGCAGACGTTCACGAAAGGCGAACGTCAAAATAGATTAAGTGGAGGGCATACCATGCCCTCCCAATTTGGAGGGGTCCATAATTGGACGGTGCGCTGGGCGGCAGCGGACCATTTAGGGCACTTCTGGCCCTGACATGCCGCAAAACCGCCCTAAATGCGCGTGATGGTCACCGAGAGGTTTTAGTCGGTATGCTGGCGTAGCCAGTGACCTCGACATACCCCTTACGGCCTCCCCCGAGGTACCGAACAGAGGAGCTTAAGGCGCTTTCCTCTCGTGATAAAAAAAAAAGTTAATTTGATATTACGTGGCATCTAAAAAATTAATTACGATAAATTAATAGATAAATAATTCAGCATAGGGTAAATAAGCAAGTGGCATATTTCAGCCAATTAACGAGACTAACGTTTTACCAGAATTTCCCAGAAATTTTACATACGATTATTTTCTGGATAAAAAAATGATTCAAGCAAAAGTTTGCATCATTGTTAAAAGTTAGCTTGTAAAAACTCTCTTATTAACCCTTAATTCGACGGAGCTTTTTGTAGCAAAAAAACCGTGTTTTTTTAGTAAAGTTATATTTTTGGATATGAAATAAGTACAGGAAAAATGCAAAAAAAAATTGTGCTGTACAGTTTTTGCTAAAACACATGTCCGTCACAGCGGACATTGTCAAGTACGTAACGAATTACTTGCGAAACAACATGTCCGCTGGGGCGGACTCCACCAAATTACTAACAGAAATTATAAATAAAACAAATACACATCAAAAACAAAAATAAATGTAATTCTAATCAAATATAACTATAAACATAATAATTATATAGTTCTTGTTACAGAACGTAGTCCTACGTCACTTTTTATGCAAAAAACAGTAGTCTTTTTACTGCACTCCATGCAATGACCTTCTTTCGTCGATAAAAAATGACCAATATTGTCATAACGCACACCATCTACTGGTCTGGGCTTACAAGGCTTCCTTATCGTAGTTTTTTCGTGGTTAGTGCGCTTAGCTGACATGTTAATTTTGATCAAAACAGAAAATATCTCGTTCCGGAAATCTTTCAATTTAACCCAGATAAGCCTGAAACTAAAATTTTCTGAAAATTTTGAAGAAAGTTACATTATTTAGTTTATTACATCTTATGCAACATAAAAAAAATTATGAAAAAAAAATTAAGTGTAAGGCTTTCAGGGAAACAGCCGTCCTACATGTAGGACAGTAGGATAATAAGAGGAAATAAAAGACCATTTATGACAAAACAGAATGTAATCAAAAAGTGTAGTTTATTAGATAACTATTGATTATATTACCCATTGTTATATGTAATTTACTAGATTAATACTATTTATGAATGATATGTTTCAAAACACTTGACACACACTCCAACATCACATTTCTTGCAACGTGTCAAACATTTTTTGTGACATTGACGACAGCGTGTTTGCTTCGATTGAGGAATAACCAGATGATTCATTTGGTCTTTACGACTATCAGCATGTTCATGATGGGAGGGTCGGCTAGGCCCTCTTTTGGCATTTTTTTTGTTTGATTCAATCTAAGCAATTGCTACCCTTCTGCTAAAACTCTAAGAACTTTTTATTTAGAAGTGTAACTAGGGGGCGTACTTTTGTGTATTTGTCTTGCAAATCCAGATTATCATTGACATGAAGGTGGCGAAAAATAAAGTCAAATCACAAACTTCAAACCACTCAATTGGGCGCTTATCTTGGCAAGCGCCTTGAACATCTGGCTAATTCACGGGATTTTTGCCAAGTCCCGTTTTCTCCATGCGTAGGTACGCCTACGTTTAGTTCGACCTGTAGAATCAGAAGGCTCTTCTTCTGTATCCCTCACCATAATCTGCGCTTGAATCATTACTTCAGCCGGTTGAAGCAGAATGTTTCGTGGCAAATTATTCAAAGTTACATTATCTTCTTCACCCGAATCTTCGTCAGTGACACAGTGAGGATCAACAGGAGGAGGTAGAATACATATCAGTCGTTCTCTATAATCTTCTTCATTATCAGAAACATTTTCTAAAGCATCTAAAATTTCATGCGCAGCTAAAGGTCTGTAAAGAAAAAGTTGTATTATTGTACTAAAATCATGTATATTATCCTACTGTCCTATATATAGTACGCTAGTATTTGTAACTTGTTATACGTAATTTATTTATATTATTTTGCTAAAATATTTATTTAGTACAAAAGTTAAGGTTATCAACTAGATATTAACACAGAAAAAAACAACTCACGAGTAAAATATAACTTTTTATACATACCTGTCATTTGCCATGTCTGCAACGCACTTTTATTACACACTTATAAGGTAAAATATAAGGTAAAAACTGTTAAAATAACTGTCTTTTTATTTTTTCTAATAAAGCTGACACGTTTCTTACTGCAAATCATAAGACTAAATAATCTTAGATAAAGAGGGTATTCTGATATTTTTTTTATTTCTACTGTCCTAAATATAGGACAGTAGGCTTATCTGGGTTAAGCTTTGCTTCAGATTTTGAATAGCTACTTCGCCCTTTTTTTCAGATTTTTTTCACTGGTAAGCACAGTCTCTGCTCTTCTCAATCTGTTATTGCGTATAGTACCTAGTGCAAAAATACCATAATTTTGGCGCAGTGTATAAAGCACTTCTGGCGACGTAAAAAAATTGTCGAAGAAAATCATAGCGGGCCTCCTTCTTATACTTTGGCCTAAAGCTAATAAAATTTGAGCACCAAAACTGTAGAAATATTCGAGGGATTCAATTTCTTGTATGTCATGATCTTCACTCTGTGATGAAATGGCCCCTTCTTCCATTTGTATGTCAGACTAAACTTCTTTTTTGGTTTCTTGGCCTTTTTGGCTACTACAACAAGAACTTTAGATTTTGTGTTTCTTTTAACTGTAACTGCTACTGATGGAGGAGTTGGTAAAGATGGTAGAAATGACATTGACGGGAGATTGCTGTAGACTGGTTCTTGCGATGAAATAGGGATAACTTCTTGCAAAAATTGGAGTAAAAGAAGCAGGTAAGGCTTCAAAAACTCTTTCACGTTCAAATTCATCACTGTCTTATGTATTAAGCCGTTCCAAAGAACAAGCTATTGAAGATACAGGAGATGAAAAATAAGAATGTTGTGAAGGTGGAACATGCAGTTCTTCATCAGAATCTGATTTATTACTGGCTCCAGATGGGCCATGATGTTTTGGTACCAGAGCTAATATTTTGTTAGTGTGCCCATGCAAATGCTTCTTTAAAAACGCAAAACAAAAAAAGTAAGCATACACATACCCACACCAAGCATTTATAGAAGAATACATTCAACTACATGCGATATTACGCAAAAAAAATAAATGTAACAAAAAAGTATTAATCATAGCGTATTTGGCAATGTTCGTCACACCGGACAACTAGTCAAATAGGTACTTCACGTAGTAACCGGCAGTGTCCGGTGTGACGGACAAGAGATTTAGAGCCAGATAAAATGGTGAAAATGAATGTAGAAGCTCGTGATAATCTTATTTTCCAGATTTATATACTACCAGAAATATAAATTTATACAGAAATCGTCTAAAAGTTAGTAAAAAACATTAAAAATTAAACAAAATACCTTGGGCAAAACAGATGACTGCGGCCTCAACGTCATTTTCGACAAAAAATGACATCTTGAGTAATTCCATTATTCAAATTATATTTTTTATTAAATCTTTTATATGTTACCTACGCACTAAAATCAAAATCTCATGTATTTTTCTCTTAACTAGTTCAGTAGATTTTTTTAAATTACTTGTTCGTCACAGCGGACACTGTCGAATTAAGGGTTAAAAGTTTGCCATTGGAGCATTATGTTAAGGCGTCCGTGTCGTGTAATGTTTAGATTTTTTTTTTCTAATGATTTTTTCTAATATGTATCTGTTTTCGACTTAATATCCCTTGGTTTTGAAATAGGGTTCGAATAGAAACGCAAGATATAAAATAAACTGGATCTAAAGCTAAGAATTATGACTAATACTGTATAAGTATTTCATTTTATCTATGAAGTAACTTTTTTCGAAATAGTAACATACGTCATTTCTTCTCGGAACATAATTGGTCTGTGTCAAAACTGAAAGGCACTGTCTATATTTAGATATTCACTAAAATATGTGCAGAAGTTGAGAAACAGACAAATCCCTCGTTTTTATAAACGGTTCAATGGCCGATGATCAGAGGCTTTAATTCGTATCGTTAGTAAAAAAGAACCAAATCAATTTCTCGGCGTTTTTTCTGTTTTTCCATAGCTGGAACGTTAAGGTTTTAAAGAGAAGCGAGACAAAAAAAAACGTACTTTTTTACTTGGTTCATATTTTTTTTGTCACAAAACTTACAACCAGCGGCGCGTTAAAACAAATAAAACACCATTACAAGCTTTTTCCATCACCTCAGTTCAAAATGGAGGTTTATAGTGCAAAAACGTATGAATATTTCTGACATGATAACTCTTTGTAGACGGGTAAAAACTAATTCTGCCACAAATGTCTCAGTGACGTAGTCCCAAGCGTGGGTAGAACAAGATTTACTCGACGTGAGCTTAATAGCGCGTTAATAAATTAACTGCCAGGAGCGCACCTTTGAGAATAATGTAAATAGGTAAACATAAGGTGACGTTGCAGATTAGCTAAAGGTATTACAGTGATGATTTTTTTTTAATATTATAACATCGTTGGGAATTGGATGTGTTTCATATGTCTAGTTAAGTGTCAAGTCAAAATAGTATGCAATTCTGTGTGTGATTATGTTATGCATCGAAATATTTTAGTGCTGGTTATTTTAAGGTTTAATAGCGAATGTGTTTTAATATTTGTGTTTTGTATCTAGAATGTGTTTCACACTATAAACATTTGAAGGCGTGTCTAGTGGATAAAGTCTGCTGCTTCGAAGTTAATATACTATAGATCAACCTGCGGTTAGTCTTTAAATCTGTGAGAGGTATTTCTTCTTAGGTTCTTCAGACAGACGTAGGATTATCGTATCATTTTTGCATATAAAAGTAAGTCTGATATCTGGCGACACCGAGACTTCTACATAGTCATCATAACCCATTAACAAAAGACAAGCAGATTAATACCATCAAGTTATTATACTGAGAATCATCGTAGCTATTGCCTTTCTTATTTTGCAATCACGGTCTTTTTATACCCTGTATAATGCGGCTCTTAATTCTTCGAGTACCTTGAGAATATTACGCGTGTAACCTACCGGTTATTCCGGTTCAAATTAACCCTTTCACATTCCCGTTACCAGGAAACAGGCCGAAAGATTGCGACGAATGCGAATTAATAAGGAAACCGCTTCCTGTTATTTTTCAATTCGCAAGGGCCTCTAAGTAACATTTTTATGTTAAATATGTTAGAAATGTTCCTTATTCGGGGCTGTGAGTGGAAAATTCCCGGCGCCGAAAGGATAATATGAAAATGAACTGAAAATATTGTTCTGTAATAAACTAGGAATGGATATAGAAGAAGGTTAAGTAGGGGATAGTGGACTAATGGTTTACATTTGTACCAAAACGAATAGGGCTCATTAGTTGTAAAGTGGGCTCGCTATTATCAACATGGCAAGACTTACGTACTCATGAGTAAGCATCATTGTAGTGCTTTAGATGAATTCAATGACTTGAGATTTTAAAGTATTTTTTAAATGTTGATTAAGTTTATCTTTTTGCAGGTGCGTTCATAATAGCTTCAGAGGGATACTCATTATGTATACTTTAATAAGGAAGAAAGATTTGACAAACTTCCAAGTTACTAATAAATTTCGATCGAAAAATTTAATGATACTCCGCTCGACATTAAACCTAGGACCTCTTGATGGTACGTCAAACGCTACGATACCGCTCGGTAGTTAATACCTACTCAAGTTATTAATTCCGAAGCGCGTCCTATAAAATTATGCGCCATAACTTACGTTTTAAACTGGGACTAATAACATTGGGAATACAGTTACGACGTTGTTAAATTGAATTATACGGTACATAGCTGTATATACGTGCGGTACAGTAATAACTGGCATTGAGTGTCAGAATAGCACCAATTTGTACGCTCCGGGTGAATTCGGGTCGACAATGGGGTATTCATTGTATAATTTTGATATTAATTGAGTCTGTTGTGTATCCAATATGAATAAGTTTTATATTTACTTCAAGTTTTTAAAGAATGTGCACTCGCGCCTGTATTCCCCGAAAGGGTGCAGACATTTCAAGTGCTTTGGAGCACTTGGTTCCACTTTTCACACAAAATTATATGCAAATTTTTTGATAGTAAATCGTCGAATTTGCTTAATAATGCAAACTCTTTGATCCATGGTTTTCGACAGGAGAAAATCGCCGAACACGCAAAACACTTTTAACTTTTATGCGTCTTACAAACAAACTAAATGTGCTATATAGCAAAAACTGTCAACATATTTCCGAAACGAGTGTGCCAACGACAGATAATTAAAAAAATCGATCATCGAATTTACGCAGCCCGCCAAATTTGGAAATTCACCTCAATTTTTTGAACAGACTTCGTATATAAAGCAGGTTGGACCAGCGTAGTGGACTAAGGCTTAAACCCTCAATTGTTGTCGAGGCCCTTGCCCTTAGTGGCACGTTTATGGCCTGATAATTGGGATTTTGATATAAAGTATCCAGGAGTAAAAGATTTTTCACTTGACATAATGTATACGACCTTTTCATTCCATCCTTCAATCATTTAGTCACACAGTCAATCGCTCTATCTTAAATCGAATAAGGCCATATGTTTCAGTCGCAAAAGCCGCCTAAACTCGGCAGTGATTTAGTGACTTAGACCCTACAGACGTAACGATCCATTTCAGCTCCAATTTTCCACATTCTGTAGTCCATTTTTTCCTGTCTTTATCCGTCCAATTCTAGAGATTTCTTGTTCAGTTCATATCAAATTGCAAGATTTAATTAAGCAATTAATATAACACCAATAGTGAGATATAGTATATACTATGTATGTCTCAAACATTCTTACTATACTTATTGCGTTTAAGTATATGTTAATTTAGTATATTACGTTTATAAGCTTTGTTGTACCTAGTGACGATACTTCTCTTATACACTAATTATGATGTATGTACATTGTACATATCGCAATATATCGCTTAAAATACATATATGCTTTTATAATACATATCGCTTAAAAATATAGTGACCTAATTCAAAATTTTGTATTTCCACCTTCATTCACTTTGTGATTAAATATAGTCGGATTAAATAATAAAATTGTAATGTATGTAATGTAACTATTTAGTAAGTACACATATTTTTTAAACACAATATTTTTTTAATATTTTCTACAAAATGTATTTGACGAAGTAAAATGTTTTTCCCCATTTCCCCATAGACTCGGCTTTTTGAATTAGGTCACTATATTATTAAGCGTGCGATATGTCTAGTTTATAATTGTCTATCGTGGGATCAGTATGTACTCCTTTATACGAGTATATCAAATTGCTTTGTTAAATAAGGATTTAAAGTTTATACTTCTATGGAAGGACCGCCACTGGTTGCATTCACACATAAAGTTTGAAGTAGCTTGTAAAAATGATGTCAGTGCCATTCCAGCTACATGGCGTGTGGTCCCTGATTATTATTGTAATAGTAAAAGTGAAAATATCTTTAACCTTAGAAAGACGAATTATATTACGAATTATATTTTTATTACATTATCTTTACTACATTTACTACATTATTTTTCTCACATTATTCTTGTGTTGCTGAGGGAGTTTCTTCTCCACAGCGATAACACGTTTCGAAGCGGCACTAGTTTAAAAAAATAGCATAAAAAATGACGATTCAAAAGAGCTTGTAAAAATCTATTTGAATAAAGGAGATTTGACTTTGACTTTGACATTCGAATTATATTATTGGGAGGGCGATTTCGTTTAGATGTTTGTTCCGCTTAAACTAAATTTTTTGAAATGAAATTTAGGGACGGGGTAGCTAGAATCTGAGATCAACACATGGGCTACTCTTTAAATTGGAAATTAAATTATATGCAAGTGACACTACAGAGCACAACTGTATGTAACAAATATGATTTTTCTCATTATTCACTACGTGTTGTTTATTAAGAAATACTCAGTATCAGATATTCCTACGTGAAAAATATTTCTACTATTTATACTGCTGAGCAGCGGCTGTTCAGTAGCGGCAGTATCCTATTGTGTTAATAGCCTTATTGGGTTTTTGCGGGATTTTTTCGCCAGTGGAAGAGATAAGGGACAATTCCCTTGATATTTAAGGGTTTGCGCAAAAACAAAAGGCTTTGTTACGTTTCAGTTGCCTTATTTTTTGCAAAGTAAAATTTGGAAAGTGGAATTGTCTGTGTTGTTGCATCGTTTTATATATATCATCCCAATGTCTATTTTTGGATATTAGCGTCATAGAGGGGTGTTATTATGACATATTATAGAAGGGAGAGGGCCTAGGCCTTAACCCAGCTCTCTGTTCTAGGGCAGGTTGGTAGAATACAGAGCTAATACATATATACAATGGCCTCGGGGCTTAGACGGGCGTTCGAGAATCTCGGCGGTCGCAGGTTCAAATCCCAGACACATCCCTGACTTTTAAAAGTTATGTCTCTGTTCACAATTCTTTCTTCATCAACCCATATTCGCCCACTGCTGAGCACGGGTCTCCTCTACCATTGAGAGGGTTTAGGCCATAGTCCACCACGCTGGTCTAGTGCGGGTTGGCGGACTACACACCTAAGAAATTCCTAAGAACTCTTAGGTGTGCAGGTTTCATCACGATGTTTTCCTTCACCATTAAAGCAAGTGAGTACACAATGTTCAATGTGAATACACACATAACTTCGAAAAGTCAGAGGTGTGTGCCTGGGGTTCGAAAACATCGACAGCAAACGCACCTAAAAGTTCTTAGGAATGTCTTAAATGTGTAGTCAGCCGACCCGGACTTGCATATTGCAAAAGATGTTTCCTCATGATGTTTTCCCTCACCGTTAAAGTTCGTGATAATTCATTTTTAAGAAAATTGACACGTCGTAAATTTTATACAAAGAAAATTAAAGAGATAATTCTTTTTATAAAAATATAACCAACTTGTATAATACAATCATGGTTGAGCCCTGAAGGGACAACTGCGCTCCTTTTAATTAGTACAAGGTTTTGTCTTTTGAGAGAAATGCCATCTGTGACATTGTAATAAGAAACAAGAGTTTTCGTTGTAAATAAACAATTTTGTGTAATAATATATATATACGTATATTATTAAAAAAAGACTAAATACTGGTTAAATTTGTCGGATGTATAATATGGGATTCTAGAAACAAAACAGGATACGATTTATTGCAAAAATGGAAAAAAAATGGCGTTTTGACTTTTGTCTATGAGTTGAGTACTGTTTTTATTTCCAGGCGGATTTTATACCGTTTTTCAGTGTCGGTTGACGTATTACTTTAAATTTATTATTATTGTGCTATAATTTTAATTTATTTCCTCAGGAATAACTGTTAAAATTAGATGCGAATAAGTTGCAGGT
Organism: Cephonodes hylas; assembly: GCA_030295005.1. Taxonomy (NCBI): domain Eukaryota; kingdom Metazoa; phylum Arthropoda; class Insecta; order Lepidoptera; family Sphingidae; genus Cephonodes; species Cephonodes hylas. The sequence continues at coordinate 18,253,865 of AP025361.1, forward strand.
AACAGTTAAAGTAACAAATTTACGCAAAAAAATTAGACATTTGTTAGACGACTGCTATAATTAAACTATTAAAAGAGCTTAGAACTTTATTTTTTTAATTTATTTTTAAATTAATTTATTTAAATAGTTTTTCTATTGAGACAAATATGTAAATTAGCGGTTCTAATTCAAACTATTTTAAACTCTATATTACTCGGTAGACTTTATAATTAGTTTTTAGGTATTTTCATCAAAACTTATTAATTTCATATAGACACAAATCTTTAAACAAATTCGAACTAAAAAATGTAAGTAACATTTGCATTTTTTTTAAATTCTACGAGTTCTGTCTCATAGAAAATTCTCGTTTATAAAAATTATATCATGAAGAAGATATTCAAATAATAAAAAAAATGATTACTAAAGAACATAGGTTAAGAAAAAAGAAGGATTTACTATCTTAGTTCAGTTTCAGGAGAAAGCTAAAGCTAAATAAAAAATAGAAAACTTAAATTGTTTAATATTTGAAATAACTACCACAGGCAGACGTGACTGAACTAAATCAATATTTAAAATATATAGAATGGAAGCCACAGCACAGTTGGATAAGATGACACAAAAAAAAAACATAATTCACGCGTATATTCCCCGAAGGGGTAGACAGAGACGCATTTCTGCACTGCATTTCGCCAGGTATGTATCAGTTCCACGTATTAGGGGGCGAGCCTATTGCCGTTTTTCTGGCACTTTTCCAGACTCCGAGCTGCTACTGAGAATT